>JALMGJ010000002.1:21111413-22343913 GCA_023362775.1 Charina bottae
GTAAGCGGGCAGCCCTGGCCTCCGTCGCCGGGCCCGCCCCCCTCGGCCGCTTCCGCCCGCCCGCGTGGAAGAAAGAAGACGATGGAGGGTGGGAAACGAGGCCTGCCCGCTTACCTGCCTGCTTGCCTCCCTCCGCGAGGCCCCCCGCTGCCTTCCCAGGGTCCAAGCCGGATCGGGGGCCTCGCGGAGAGAAGCAGGCAGGCAGGTAAGCGGGCAGCCCTGGCCTCCGTCGCCGGGCCCGCCCCCCTCGGCCGCTTCCGCCCGCCCGCGTGGAAGAAAGAAGACGATGGAGGGTGGGAAACGAGGCCTGCCCGCTTACCTGCCTGCTTGCCTCCCTCCGCGAGGCCCCCCGCTGCCTTCCCAGGGTCCAAGCCGGATCGGGGGCCTCGCGGAGAGAAGCAGGCAGGCAGGTAAGCGGGCAGCCCTGGCCTCCGTCGCCGGGCCCGCCCCCCTCGGCCGCTTCCGCCCGCCCGCGTGGAAGAAAGAAGACGATGGAGGGTGGGAAACGAGGCCTGCCCGCTTACCTGCCTGCTTGCCTCCCTCCGCGAGGCCCCCCGCTGCCTTCCCAGGGTCCAAGCCGGATCGGGGGCCTCGCGGAGAGAAGCAGGCAGGCAGGTAAGCGGGCAGCCCTGGCCTCCGCCGCCGGGCCCGCCCCCCTCGGCTGCTTCCGCCCGCTCGCGTTGAGCGAAGATGATGATGGGGGCGGGAAACGAGGCCTGCCCGCTTATCTGCCTGCTTGCCTCTCTCCGCGCAGGGGCTGCTGCGGCTGGAGATGGCGCTGCCTCCCTGCCGCGCCGGGCCTCGCTCAGTGCGAGAGCCAGGGGGCAGGGTTTGCGGGCGGGGGCCTATCACGTGGAAGGTGCGGGGGTGAGTTCAGCTGCGGAAGAGCCACACTCAAGGGGCCAAAGAGCCGCATCTGGCTCGCGAGCCGCCATTTCCGACCCTTGCACTAGACCAAGCAGGTATGACCTAAATCATATCCCTTATGAATATATAGTGGAGGTGAGGAATAGATTTAAAGGATTAGATCTGGTAGACAGAGTGCCTGAAGAACTATGGATGGAGGTTCGTAACATTGTACAGGAGGCAGCAACTAAAACCATCCCAAAGAAAAAGAAATACAAGAAAGCAAAGTGGCTGACTGATGAGGCTTTACAAATAGCTGAGGAAAGAAGGGAAGCAAAAGTCAAGGGAGAAAGGGAAAGATATAAACAACTGAATGCAGAATTCCAGAGAATAGCAAGGAGAGATAAGAAGGTCTTCTTAAATGAACAATGCAAAGAAATCGAGGAAAACAATAGAATGGGGAAGACTAGAGATCTCTTCAAGAAAATTGGAGATATCAAGGGAACGTTTTGTGCAAAGATGGGCATGATAAAGGACAAAAAAGGCAGGGACCTAACAGAAGCAGAAGAGATTAAGAAGAGGTGGCAAGAATACACAGAAGAACTATACAAGAAAGATCTTAATATCCCTGATCAATACGATGGTGTGGTCACTGACCTTGAGCCGGACATCCTAGAGAGTGAAGTCAAGTGGGCCTTAGGAAGCATTACTAACAACAAAGCTAGCGGAGAAGACAGTATCCCAGCTGAGCTATTTAAAATCCTAAAAGATGATGCTGTTAAAGTGCTGCACTCAATATGCCAACAAATTTGGAAAACTCAACAGTGGCCACAGGATTGGAAAAGGTCAGTTTACGTTCCAATTCCAAAGAAAGGCAATGCCAAAGAATGTTCAAACTACCGTACAATTGCGCTCATTTCACATGCTAGCAAGGTTATGCTCAAAATCCTACAAGCTAGGCTTCAGCAGTATGTGAACCGAGAACTACCAGAAGTGCAAACTGGGTTTCGAAGAGGCAGAGGAACTAGAGATCAGATTGCCAACATTCGCTGGATCATGGAAAAAGCAAGAGAGTTCCAGAAAAACATCTACTTCTGCTTCATTGACAACGCTAAAGCCTTTGATTGTGTGGATCACAACAAACTGGCAAAGTCTTAAAGAGATGGGAGTACCAGACCACCTTACCTGTCTCCTGAGAAACCTGTATGCAGGACAAGAAGCAACAGTTAAAACCGGACATGGAACAACCGACTGATTCAAAGTTGGGAAAGGAGTATGACAAGGCTGTATATTATCACCCTGCTTATTTAACTTATATGCAGAGTACATCATGAGAAATGCCGGGCTGGATGAATCACAAGTCGGAGTTAAGATTGCCGGGAGAAATATCAACAACCTCAGATATGCAGACGATACCACCCTAATGGCAGAAAGTGAAGAGGAACTAAAGAGCCTCTTGATGAGGGTGAAAGAGGAGAGTGCAAAAGCTGGCTTGAAACTCAACATTAAAAAACCCCAGATCATGGCATCTGGTCCCATCACTTCCTGGCAAATAGAAGGGGAAGAAATGGAAGCAGTGACAGATGTTATTTTCTTGGGCTCCAAGATCACCGCAGACGGTGACTGCAGCCATGAAATTAAAAGACTCTTGCTCCTTGGGAGGAAAGCTATGGCAAACCTAGACAGCATATTAAAAAGCAGAGACATCACCTTGCCGACAAAGGTCCGTATAGTTAAAGCTATGGTTTTTCCAGTAGTAATGTATGGCTGTGAGAGTTGGACCATAAGGAAGGCTGAGCGCCGAAGAATTGATGCTTTTGAGGTGTGGTGCTGGAGAAGACTCTTGAGAGTCCCTTGGACTGCAAGGAGGTCAAACCAGTCAATCCTAAAGGAAATCAACCCTGACTGCTCATTGGAAGGACAGATGCTGAAGCTGAAGCTCAAATACTTTGGCCACCTAATGCGAAGAGAGGACTCACTGGAAAAGACCCTGATGCTGGGAAAGACTGAAGGCAAAAGGAGAAGGGGACGGCAGAGGATGAGATGGTTAGATAGCATCACCGATGTAATGAACATGAATTTGAGTAAACTCCAAGAGACAGTGGAGGACAGGAAGGCCTGGCGTGCTATGGTCCATGAGGTCACGAAGAGTCGGACACAACTAAACGACTGAACAACAACAACAACAACAACAACAACGGTTTGATATAGAGGAAGGGTTTGCTTGTGGGAATTGTTGTATATTTTTATTTATTTATTTTATTTATAGTGATATTTATACCCCGCCTATCCCCTCCCTAGTGGAGGACTCTAGGCAGCTTACAATCATATATACAGTTCAATTATACAATACACCAAATTTCAGATATACAGTTCACCGCGCGTGAAGGGAGGAGGTGAGGGAACCGACTCTACTAGGCTCTGGACAACAATTCCCAGGATGCCTTGAGCCGGCTGCTGACGTCCTGTAGCTGTCACATCCGGGTCCGTCGTCACCACCGCATTTTGATCTTCCTTCGATCCTCCGATCCTCTCCTCCGGTGGAGCCGACTTCCCGACAGGACACCAGCAAATTAGCCCACTTAAGGTGGTACCCATTTTATCTACTTGCTAGGCTTTCGAACTGCTGGGTTGACAGGAGCTAGGACTAGCGACGAGAGCTCACCTCGTCGCGTGGGGTTCGAACTGCCGACCTTCTGATCGGCAGCCTACAGCTCAGCTGTTTAACCTGCTGAGCCACCGCGTCCCGGGAAAGACCTTGGGAGATGGAATGAAGAGATGCTGCCTAGGGAAAGGATCGATAAGAGACAGCATAGCCCGCAGGTGGGTAATGGGTGGGGCAAGAGGCTCAGAAGGGACCCTCCCTGACTTTATCTTCATTTAAAGGAAAAAGGACACTCTTTTGAGGACATTAATGTTCACATTTTAGACAGAGAAGATAGGTGGTTTGAGAGAGGGGTCAAGGAATCCATTTATGCCAACTTGGAAAATCCTTCCTTGAATAGAGGTGGGGGCCTCAGGCACAATCTTTCTCCCATCTTTCTCCCGGCTTTGTCTTCTGTGCCTAGGAAGATTAAGACCATTTCACAAGCTCAACAGCAGCATGGTGATCTTAACGATCCTCCTTTAGATGATAAAAGGACTTAAAATAACATCTCAATATAACCATGACCCCAGGTGTAAGGTCACACAGCTACCTAGAAACATATTTAGGATTCCCTTACCAACTTTGCTCAGACTGAAGAAGCTCCTTGGAAACGTTTCCACTGAGAAAATAGAAATCCAGTTGACATGATTCAAGCTACAGACAATTCCACCTGGATGACTGAGAACCTTCATAGACATCTGCCTGTAACTTTCCTAGGAGTTTTTTCTTTCACAGCGGAAGAAACTTCCCCTGCAAGACTCTTTGGTGGAAGCTAATAGCAAGTTCGGGTGCTCTAAGATGCTGCATAGGAGGTGGCCGCAAACGAACTGGATCCTTAGCCTTTTGCTGTGGCTAAGCTAATAGAAAAAAAAATGTGGCAAGGAGACCGCAAATGGATAACAGTTAAATGTAGTCAAATATACCCAGATGTCGCATTTTCTACTACCAAGCCTATGGCAGAAACATAGTAACTCTGGTGTTTTGTGTTATTTTATCCCCAGTTTGGAAATGTTTTGTGGGGGATGTATAAATGAATTAATTTTTAACAAGAATTTTTATGTTGGTAAGAGTTATAGCAATTTATATGTATTAATTGAATGGCTGGAAATCGACCTGAAATTGAACCCATTAGGTGTTTTAGGATAACAGTGACTAAGATGGTAGATTACACAAAAGGCAGAGGGAGACAGAGATAGGTCTTATCATCCCAAGGAAATAGGGAAGTGTGTACACAGACACCTATCAGAGTCAGGACAAACTGCGAGGTCAAGCCATGACTTATGAGGAATTCCCATTAACACACACAGCCTGATAAGTTTTCTGCAAAACTCTCCATAGATCGGAAAGAAATACACAAGAGGTTGTTAATGTAATCAATAGTTAAAATGTGTTAATTACAAGGTTAAAATGTGTTAATTACAAGGTTAAAATGTGTAAATTTCAGGCGGATCGGGGCACAAGAATGTAACATCCTAGTACCTCAGCCAATGGGGACAGGTGAGGGTTACTCTCAGTCAGGAGAGGGTATTTAATATGCTGAGATCTGTAATGAGGTGTGGATCTTTATTGCCTGCAGCAAAAGGACTTCACCCGCTTTTGCAAAATGCTAAATAAATCTTTGCTTTTGTACTTTGACTCAGAGAGATCATGAGTGGTCATTTCTATGGTCCATTTCTCACAATTGGGGGCTCGTCCGGGATTCCTTAACCAGTGTCTAGTGTGAGTCACTTCCAGTTGGACTCCTCGGAGGCATGCCCCGTTGAGCTCAACGGCCGTTGGGAAAACCTGGGACTGACTCCCCGGCGCCTGAAAGGAACCCGAGCAAATAAATAGAAGTCAAGGAAAAGCAAAGAGAAAAGGAGAGTAATTGCCTGGGGGAAAAAGACGTTGGACCGGGCAACTCTGCACAGACTCAGGTGAGAAATGTAAGGGCTCTACAAAGTATCACTTGGGCGGTCGGGTAGACTTGGTGTGTGTGTGTGACCAGGTTGACGGTCACACTGTCAAATTGTACTAAGTGAGTGTGGAGTTCTAATCCGCAGTTCTGTTCTCCTGCGAGGGAAACAGTTGGAGAAGAACGAAGCAGGAGGTTTGGTTAACTTATGTGAATTGTGGTCTCTAGCATGGGAAACCGAGGGAGTAAAAAGACCCTAGAGAGGGTGAAACTGACATTCCTCCAGAGAGTCCGTTGAGGAGGATGTTGAAAGAGAATCTGCAGACCAGGCAAGTAGAAAGGAAATGATACAGTACTATGGTTTTAAATGGACAGAAAAGACTTTAAAGGGGGAAATGATTTTCTGGCCAAAGCATGGGTCTAGGGACCCTAGGTTGCTTAAGTATTTAGAAACAGGAACTTCAGAATAAGAAAGGAGTAACAGAAAAGGAAAGGGATTATGAAGCCTGCTGGGTAGGCTTGTAATGTAATCATATTCTTTACAAAAGAGGAAGAAGCCTTAGGGGAGAAAAATAAGTGGGACCCTTTGGACTATTGCCCCCCCCCCATATAATTCACAGATGGTTGGGGTGGCAGAAGTCCAGATAGGACCACATCAACCCTTAAGAAGGGAACTGAAACAATGTAAAAAGGATGTGGAAAACTTTCCATTTCCCCAATGGGAAAAGGAAAGGGAGAAAAGAAAATTATTGAAGGAACTGCCTGGAATGTATCCCCTAAGGGAGGTACCTAATGGGAATGATGAGCAAGGAAAACCCATAATAAGTTTTGTACAAGATCCCCTGAGTAGTTCCAAAGTTAGGGCTTTTAAGTATTTATACGTGGGATGAAATGATGGCAATTTTGAGCACTCTGTTCTCTGGAGAGGAAAGGGGGTTAATACGGGCAGGAGCAATCCCAGTTTGGGAAAGGCAACACCCACCCACAGTTGTGGGGAATCTAAGGGGTGATCAGAAAATTCCTCTCCAGAAACCAGACTGGCTGTAATAACCCAGCTCATAGACTACACATGATAGACTTAAAGGCTATCATAATAGCTGGAATGAAAGAAGCAGTCCCTAAGAGCCAAAATATAACCAAGGCCTTTGAAATACACCAAGAAAAAGATGAGCCACCCAGTTCTTGTCAGATTTCTCATGGGAAATGGCAAATCGCTTTCTGCATAAAACAAAGCTTTCTCATAGCTTTGAATGGCTTTCTTCATATCTTTCATAGATATGAAGCCAGGTGGCTAGCGAAGGTACCACGTGATGCATTGTTATGTCTAGCCCTAAAACTTCTCATGGGAACAGTTTGCCATAGCAGTTGGGAGGGGGAGACAGCATGCTTGCTTAGATGCAACACTGCCACCCTATGGCAGTTTATACTATGTGCCATGTTCTATGCTTTGTGCCTAGTGCTTTCACACCTAAGTTTTTGACCAATCAGAAAATTGGTAAGTGTATATCTTAGCTGTGAACAATGGTTCCTTTGCTTCTTGACATCTGCTCGTCTAGTAGCCATCTTCATGTGTTCTGCTCCTGAGGACTGAGAAGTGTGTAGCTATTCCTTGCTGTGAATGTAAACAAAGGATTGTGCTCCTTAACGTCTATTCAGTGGAAGCAACACAGAAGATTATGTATCTGCTTGTAAGCTGTTTTTTTTTTACTTTTGCAACGCTGTAATATGTATACTTTGCTTTTATCTATAGTAAAGATTTTATAGCTTTGAAAAGCTGCCAGTCTGTGTCTGTTTACTCTGCGCCTCTTTCCCTAAGCCAGCATTTCTCCATCAGTTCTTTCATGCAAAGAATGAAGGAACAAATGCAGAAATTTTCTGGCATGGATCCAGAATCAGTAGAAGCACAGGCATTATTGAAAGTAAATTTTGTTACACATGCCTGGCTAGACATACAAAAGAAATTACAAAAATTAGAAGATTGAGCAGACAAACCCTTAAATGAGCTATTAAAAGAAGGGGAAAATTATGGTAACAACAGTACAAGAAGTAATGAAAGTCCAAAGTGCTTCAGCTGCGGACAACTGGGGCACTTCAAAAAGGATTGCCCCAGAGGGAGGCGGGAAGAGCAAATTTATTCCCTAATTCAATCAGAAGACTAGGGGGATGTCAGGGGCAATTGATATTAAAGTCTCACCAAGAGCCCTTGACAAATTTATGTGGGGGACCTAATCAAGAGGAACTGCTGATGGTCTTTAAGACCCTGCAGTCAATTATCCATCTTGGGGAGACATGCAGCTGCTGAACATCTTTACAACTAGAGACCAGATCTTTAACTTTCTGAGAAAACTGCTGGAAGTACCTGAAAGACCCATAGCCCAGCTCCTGGGTGAGCAGTCCCAGCCCGTTCTTTGCCTGGCCAGCAAGAGCGAGGGCATGGGGCAGCTCCCTTTCTCTTCCCAGGAAATGGGGCTGTGGAGAAAAAGGGCAGTCCAAGTTTTCATCAGCTCCCTGGGAAGGAACATTTAGATTAAGACTATTGTTGGGGAAGAGGTTATTTTAAAATGCTCCATGACACTCTGTGCATGCTCCTTGGAGCCTTTGCAATTTGCATAATCTCTTCCTCCAACTGGAACGTTTTTCACCCCAGGCTTGTGAAAACCAAGAGTTACAAGTAGTTTTTGCTTTGTTTTCTAAGTATGTCTGTACATTCAGTGTTTTGACTGTTTGTGTGTCTGAACCCTCTGTTGAACTATTGCAGGAGATGAGGGGAGCACATGTAAGGACAGGTGCCATGCTTGCAGCTACTCTTGATTTCTGCAACTCTGCCTTGTTTGTAGGAAAATTGATGGTTGGTAACTGTATGTAGCATAGATAGGAATTTTGAGAAAAGTGCCATGTTCTAGAAGGGACCAGAGGTCTGAGTAGGAAGGAAGGAAGAGGAAAGTATGAGAAGTAAGAAGGCTTAAGAAATTTGATTCAGAGAGCTTGAGGGCATGTGTGTGTCTGGATCTGATTGATTGTTGCACTTGGGTCTGAATTTGTTTTTGATAATGCATGTGGAGGCATTTTAGCAAAGAAAGAAAGGCATTGAAAAAGAAATAGGAATGTTTAACACGCTTTTGTTCAAAACCTAATGAAGCATTGCCTTGGGAACTCCTTGCCACTGTAAAGGAGGTGACAAGTCATTGCTAAATTTTTTCTTCCCTTTTCTTGACGCCAAGGAAAGGAAGGCAAACGATTTTTTTTAAAGAGAGCCAGCTTGGTGTAGTGGGAAAGGCAAAAGGGGTAGAAACTGGGAACGTTGAGTTCTAGTCCTGCCTTTGTTGCAAGAAAGCCAGCTGGGTGATTTTGGGCCAGTCGTTTTTCTCTCAGCTCTGGGAAGGAGGCACTGGCAAGCCACTTCTGAAATCATTGCCAAAAGAATGCCAGGACTCATCCAGGCATCTGCCAGGAGTCAAAAGTGGGTCAAAAGTACAAGAAAGGTCGGGGGAGAAGCCCCAGCCTAATTTTTTAAGGAAAAGGTCATGAAGTTTCCTACTCTTATTGTTTTGAGGCTTTAGTTCCCCAAAAACAAAAGCCCTAAAGCAATACCTTTATGCATTCTGTCCTGCCTCCTTGAATGTGTCTCTTGCTAATTTCTACCCCCACTCCCATGTATAGGTGTGTGCGTGTGTGGCCTTAAGCCACCCCATCTTTGCTCTTTGTTTGACCCTGCCTGTTAATGCTTAAGATATACAGATGGAAGGTTGTGAATGGCCTTTTGTCTACTAAGTCCCAGTTTATCTGAGCTACACCTAACGACTTCAACAACAGCTGTTAACTATTTCAATCTCTGCAGTGCTTACATGTGATATACAGTTGAGCTGTTAAGATTTCGTTTTTCTTTTAAAATTTCCCTGTAAAACTTATAAAAAGATGCCAGCCAAGCAGTAGGAATGCATGCTTGAACAATAAATTGGACTAAGCTGGAGAAAAGGAAAGGGCACCACCAAGTATAGCAACAGGCAGTAAACCTGAATAAACTTTAACCAATGTTTCCTGAAACAACTATCCTCTACTGCAGCTGCTGGACCATAGTTATTACATTTAAAATTACAAATGAGGATGTACTTAAACACAATGTTACTGGAAATAACACCATCTCAGTTCGTGTATAACTTTTCTGTCTCTAAACCTTTTGTTAAGTGAACTGTCCTTTCTTTCCTCAGTGCCATATACAGGAAGCAAGTTGGAAGTCCCTCAGTTGGAGACTAATGATAAAATGTTGAAAGAATATGTGTGGGGGCTCTTTTCTGTTTTGTCTCACCTCAGGAACAAAGGACTGCTGACCCAGACCCCTTCTCTTGAGTTCACAGTCCACCCGTATCAGCCTGGACAGTGGGTCCTGATTAAGTATTGGAAAGAAGAAAAACTTCAACCTACATGGGAGGGTCCTTTCCAGGTGTTACTAACAACTGAAACTGCCATCCGGACCAAGGAGCGAGGCTGGACACATTATACCAGAGTAAAAGGACCTGTAGAGGAACCTACAGAGCGGAAAATAAAAACCAGTAGTGATCCCCTAAAGTTAACTCTAAAAAGGGGACCATGGTAGTGTGTTGGTTCTGTAACTGTGAATGCTGTAAGGATAATTGCTGTTGTTTTCATTGTTGTGATTGTTGTCCAATTCATGCCTGTCCTGAATGTGATGTTTATGTATATAGTAATGATGAAGATGAGGGGGTGGTTGATAATTCCATGGATCCTAAATGGTACATGTGAGGCAAGTTATTTAAATGAAATAGAGAATGGAGCCCTGATAAAATCCCCATTGCAGAACCTAATATACTAAGGCATCCAGATCGGTGTACTAACTCCTATAAGCTATAGTTACAAGTCTACCAAAAAGTGCTTGGGGGTATGTAGATACAGTCATCAACCATGTGGATTTGAATCCTCCTGTTGGGTAAAGCGACACTGTAAACCGGTATGGTATGGTTGCAATGGGAAGCAATTCTCATTTAAAAAAAAAACCTTTTCAATCACCCGGTAGGTGTCGGGTTCCTGGGAAGGAAGGTACAATTAATCTATAGACAAACCCCAGCACAGGAGACTCTGTTAACCTTACAACACCAAATGGCTGAGGAATGTACAAGGGATTGCCCAGCACCGAGTTCTGCAAGGAGGCAGTAAATGCCTATCTATGGGGAAAATGGGGGCTTGCAATTAATCAGAAATTTTTTGGACCAAATCCTAAATGGAAATGGTGTGGGTTAAATCCTAGACCCAATTGGAGGGGAGCTCAGTGGCTTGTAACTCCTTATGCAAAGAAGAGAACCAAGCGAGCTACTGAAATAAAACACAGTGGTCATTAGAAAAGAATTGGAACTCAAGGCAGTAGCTTTTAATGGGAAAATACTAAATTACACCAAATTTGTAAATAATGATTCCCAAACTACCCTGTGTCTCGACATATGTGCTGCCATAGACCAAGGCTCTTGCTGGCAATGCGCCAAATGTGGAGATTTAGACCAGAGACAGATATATAGTCACAAAGAAAAATATATATGTGCCATTCCAGACCAACCCACCTTGTCACAGGGTCGTTGGATTGGAATAGGAGACCCCTGTAGAAAATGGGGGGAGAAGTTGACTGGATGACAAGTCAATATAAAGGGAAAAGAGAACAACAATTGATGAAGATAGAGAAGGGAATTAGTTCCTCTCATTGTTCAGGCTCCTCATGTACCCCAGTTTGCATGCAGTTCAATGTAAGTTATGTAGTTACCCAACTCAAGGATAGGAAATCTTTTGAAAGGTGGTATGGAATAGAGTCGGACACGACTGCACAAATGTGCGGGGGGTACCTTTACCTTTATGGAATAGGAATTGATGGTAAGGGAATAGATCCAGTAGGTTTTCTCAGGATTAAAATTGATGAGAAAGAAATAACTGAGGAAAGAATAATCCAATCCTTCACCAGTATCAAAGAACAGTTAAAAGAAAAATGGCCCGAAGACATCTCTCATGTGGGAACATGGGAAGGTAAACTATTCTATAAAAACATGGCCATCTATGCTAAACAACTTAATATCACTGAGTGTTGGATCTGTAACCATATCCCACCAAGCTTTGGGAAGGGAAAGTATGGGAAGGGATCCCTATCTCGGAAGAGGGTTGGAGTAATCTGACATTTACCACCCCAGGCAAGTTTTCAAAGAACTCTCTCCCTGTCGGCAGTAGAATTGTGTTAGAAGCCTCCCTCTGTATAAACAGAGAAGGCTTGAACTCAATGGTGGGGAGATATGAGAAGTGCAAAGTAACAATAAACAAAACAACTCTGTGGAACAATTTAACTAACATGCTGTGGCATAATAATACTCACACAATAGGAATAAAAGAGGAGGGAATGTGGTTTTTATGTGGAAGGAGAGCCTATAAAGAGCTACCAGGTCAATGGAGGGGTATATGTACAATTGGCATAACAGTACCAGCTATTAAAATAATCCCCTCTGCCATCATCCATCATACTGAACTGTGAAATAAACGGAGCGTTCAAGAAGACTCCAGTCCAGTTTTGGCATATAATCATGATGGAGAAAGATTGATACGACTATCTGTGCCTCCACTAGGAGTGGCCTTAAAAACTTTAGGGATATAACCAAATTAAGTAATTGGACTGAACATATGTTCAACCAAAGTATAATGGCTTTAAAAGCCCTGAATGAGGAACAAGGAGAGATTAGAGAAGTGGTAGTCCAAAACAGAGAAGCTCTAGATACAATCTTAGCTGCACAAGGGGGTGTATGCGCTTTGAGACTCACGAAAGTGTTAAAAATTAAAACGGGTTTGAAAATAAAAATGGGGGATTGTGGGAGATGTATAAATGAATTAATTTTTAACAAGAATTTTTATGTTGGTAAGAGTTATAGCAATTCATATGTATTAATTGAATGGCTGGAAATCGACCTGAAATTGAACCCATTAGGTGTTTTAGGATAACAGTGTCTAAGATGGTAGATTACACAAAAGGCAGAGGGAGACAGAGATAGGTCTTATCATCCCAAGGAAATAGGGAAGTGTGTACACAGACACGTATCAGAGTCAGGAGAAACTGCGAGGTCAAGCCATGACTTATGAGGAAATCCCATTAACACACACAGCCTGATAAGTTTGAGTGAGTGGTCATTTCTATGGTCCATTTCTCAGTTTTAACTCCACATCTTATATTTTTCATATTATCATAATGCAACAGCTACCCAGACTGTGTTGAAGAGAGACTAGCCCAAAGTTTGTGAAAACAAATTCAGGGGAAAAAAACACCCTTACCGTTTATTCCCTCAATTAATGTTTAGAGTTTTCTGCTCCAATTATTGCTTTGACATTTCACCAGAGGGGGAAGAGAAGTGAATGGGTAGACTTTGATCAAAATTCCAGTTCGTTGCCACTAAAGAAAACGTACACGGGATGCCACAAAACCAAATAGCTCAGTGTTCCAGTGGAAAGCATATTTTTCTGTTTAATCATGCTGGAAATACCCTCAACACCCCTGCCTCCGGTTATGCATCAAAATCAATGTTATAAATGATCAGTCGACTTTGGAGGACAGGATGCACCAGTGGATATTTCCTCCCTCATTAGAAGCACAACCTCAGGGTGGCAACAGAAAGCCAATTTAGTCAAGACCTTCATAACTTTTATCTTGCTTCTATTTTTTAAAAATGTGTCTTTAAGAGTCTAGCAGTTCTTAAGAGATCAGGACTCCTGATAAGGCTTTCTCTCTCCCCATGTCTAGAGCAGGAGCCTCAGAGCTTTGTGTGCGAACAGTATTAAACTCTTACATTTTTACCAAGTTACAATAAGACATTGACGTGGACTGAAGCTTACCTTTCAACATCAGATCAGGTACGAAAGAGGAAATGTGTTCAATTTAAGCTGAGATTCCAAGGGGATGCTTATCACTAGACAGGAGATGTGTAAAGTATCTTTTGCCCTCCAGATGTTTCTGAACTACAACTCCCAGACTTCTTGGTTATGTTGGCTGGGCTGCTGGTGGTTTAGCAGCATCTGGAAGGTTACAGCTGTGTACTTAATGCGGAAAGCTCTTACATCTGGAGCTGGAAGCCTTCTTACAGCTGGAGACAGCTGCTTTGGGGGAGCACAGTCCAAAGTGTGACACACACACACCTGCAGTCTAAAGTGATACTACAGAATCCTGTTACTTGAAAAGGCTGGCTTTTTAGTTTCTTCTCTGAAACCCCTTTGTACATATTTCCAACTGCCTTCTATTCCCCCATAAGGTCTAGAGCAGTGTTTCTGAACCTCAATTCTGGGAGTTGAAGTCCACACAGTTTAAAGTTGCTGAGGCTGAGAAACACTGGACTAGAGTTTAGTCATACCTTTGAATACAACAGAGGAGCTTACCGTTATCCGTGTTTCCATGGAATCTGCCTACTTCTCTCTTCAAGGCGCGTGGAATGAATAGCCCATCTGTAGATGCAACGGGCAACATCAGGAGGCATATATGTTTTTATGTTGGTGGGCTTTTCCTGCAGAGAAGTTGAAAGCAGCTGGAATTTAGAACTGTTCCTTTCTGTTACAGTTACAGGATGCAGGGTTTTTCTTCCTTTTTCCCAGCTAGCATGAGTCTAGGGCAGAGCTTTCCAAACTTTTCATGTTGGTGACACACTTTTTAGACATGCATCATTTTGCGACACACACTTACAGCAGGGCACAAGGCAGGCACTAGGACCTGCGCGGAATCCTGGCAGGGTTTGAGGCAGCCGCAGCAGCCGCAACACACCCAGACACTGCAGCTGACACACTAATTCACAGCTTAGGCTACAATGGGGCCCCTAAGCTTTTTACGATCTTATTTAGAAAGCTATTGTTGGGGTAAACTAGATTACCTACCGTGAAATATACTTACAAAGGAGAAACTGATTAACATAGAGTGCTAGGGACTATATTTAGGGACTGTATTAGAAATGCTAAAACAACAAAGGGGAAGTTTATTACAAATGCTAAAACTACAAGGAGGGGGTCATATATCCCCCCCTTTTCTTTGGCATGGCATGCTTGCCGTGCACCAGGTGGCAACATTCTTTGGGCATAGCAGTGAGGACCATTAGCTTAGTGGGCGTGAACGGGCGTGAACGGTCATGTTGGAGACTGTTGTGCGGGCTATCCTTTGGACCAAGGGAATTACACATGGGAGAAACAGTAAACCAGCTAACCCACAGAGTAAGAAGGACAGCACTTGCTTGACCCACGCTGCCCCTGGCAACCATGTAAACCACTGGCCGAATTCAGTCTGCTGGGATGCTAGGCGAGAAGCTTTGTCTTGTAGGTCCTTGACTGCATCTTTTATAAGCCCAGATTTATTCATGTAGAAACAACACTCTTTTTCCAGGAACAAACACAACCCCCCTTTTCTTTATGGCGGATAGTGCTGGGGCTGGATGATGGCCACAAGAATATTAGCCTGTTTGCGCCGTCTTCAGTTCCCTATTGATAGTTTCATGGAACCTGAGTTCCACTTAAAACATTTGCAGTTTTATTGGTAATTACTTTTAAAACTGCTAGAAGCCTAATAATTTTGTTTGTCAAATATGGGGATGGTCGGTTGACAAAATATTTGCTTCCAGGTGGCAGGCCCCACCCATTTGATGATGTGTTCGGGCGGCAGTCTTTTATAGGCCCACTCTCCGCAGACCCACTTAAGGCAGAGCTTTCCAAACTGTGTGTCGCGACACAATACTGTGTCACCTGGGGGCCCCAAGTGTGTTGCGTGACAACCCGGAAGCACCGGTGGAAGCACCATGTGGCGGAAGCAGCTACCCCTTCGAAAGGGCATCCAGGGACCCCAAAAATGCCCTCGGTTCTGGAAGGGAGGCTAAAGACCTCCCCTCCCTGCACGTGCACGCTACCGGGATTCCCGGCACAGCTGTTCTGGGGCCGGGGTGGAAATTCTCCTCGCAGAACAGCTGAGCGCCGCTGGGCAGCCTGCGCGTGCACGTGTGGGGAGAGGAGTCATTTAGCCTCCCTGCCAGAACTGAGGGCATTTTCGGGGTCCCTGGAGCTTGCCCTTTCGAAGGGGCAGCAGCAACAGCAGCAGTAGCGCTGCCCTTTCGAAAGGGTAGGCTCCGGGGACCCCGAAAATGCCCTGATTCTGGCAGGGAGGCTAAACATCTCCCCTCCCCGTGCATGCTGCTGGGATTTCCAGCACAGCTGTTCTGGGGCTGGGGTGGAAATTCTCCCTGCAGAACAGCTGAGCGCCGCTGGGCAGCGTGCATGTGAGGGGAGGGGAGACATTTAGCCTCCCTGCCAGAACCAGGGCATTTTCGGGGTCCCTGGAGCTTGCCCTTTTGAAGGGGCAGCAGCAGCAGCAGCAGCAGCGGTGCTGCCCCTTCGAAGGGCAGGCTCCGGGGACCCCGAAAATGCCCTGGTTCTGGCAGGGAGGCCAAACGATTCCCCTCCCTGCATGCACACGCGCATGCTGCCGAGTGGCGCTCAGCTGTTCTGCAGGGAGAATTTCCACCCCGCCCCAGAACAGCTGTGCTGGGAATCCCAGCAGCGTGTGCGTGCAGGGAGGGGAGGCCTTTAGCCTCCCTGCCAGAACCGAGGGCATTTTTGGGGTCCCCAGAGCCTGCCCTTTCAAAGGGGCAGCCGTTGCTGCTGTGACGGCAACCCAGAAGCACGCTGCCGGCACTTCCGGTTTTGTGCCGCCGGCACTTCCGGGTTTTTGTGGGCCGGCTGTTGGTGTGTCGCCAACGGCAAAAGTTTGGAAAGCCCTGCACTAAGGAGTCTGTTTACCCCTCCGAAGCAGTGACCCAATTTGAAACTCTGCTAGAGAGATGAAAAACCTGTATCCTGGGCGTTTCATACCTCTGATGGCAATTTGATGTCTTCAGTGTTTTAAAGTGGAAGTGCCATTTTGTTAAACTGTCTGCCCTGTACAGACTTATATTCCCATATTTTAAGCTACTTCATCATTAACTGGATTAATACAAGTATTAACAGGGTTGTTAATGTCCTTTGAAAACAGATGGGGCATTGGAGTGTTTATGCATAATAATGAAATCAAATGCAGTAATGTGATTGTGCTCTTCTAATTTGTCTCTCCCCCATTTATAACATAAAAAGATTATACAAAAGTCCAGCAAAAATCATGGTTGCTTAGTCGTGCGGTGGAACTTTTAAGCAACACAAATTCTCCCGGCTGGAATGGATGGATCTGGTCACTCAGAGGAACAGTAGCCCTCACCGCCTTCCAGAGCTCTCTGTGCTGTTTCTGGAAGGATAGAAACTGTTTGGCAGTTAGTTTATTCCCCCTGCCGACCATCATAGAGACATTGCAAGTAGCAGTCCCAGCATCTGAAAGAAACTTCTCATAAACAATAGCACAGGAACTGGAAACACAGGTGCAAAGACTGAAAGACACAAGGTTATTGAGCAGCCTTTTTAGCAACCTCCTCAGCAAAGTGATTGTCTTTAGCAATAAAAGGGGAAGTGCATCCAAAGGTGAAACGGCCAAGCCATTGAGAGCAACATGGTGGCCTAAGGCGGTGAAGAATCCTCTCAGCTTCCATAAAGCACCTATAGCATGGCAAACACCATAAGTCAGTGAAGATATTAACAGTTTTGTCTCTGGCAATAGAACAAGCTTGAATTAAGGCAGAAGTTCAGCTGCTCGGGCCCCCAAAAAGGTGGCAAGGGTTGTACCCAGGAGGTGAAAAGAAAATAAATAAAATTGCAGCCCCTATT
This sequence comes from Charina bottae, assembly GCA_023362775.1. Lineage (NCBI taxonomy): Eukaryota > Metazoa > Chordata > Lepidosauria > Squamata > Charinaidae > Charina > Charina bottae. The sequence continues at coordinate 21,128,546 of JALMGJ010000002.1, forward strand.
ATTTGGACTCCGTCAACCAAAAGGGAAGACCCATCCAAAAAAAGTTCAAAGACAGGATTCTGTAGGGGCACATTTGTAAGATCTGAGCAAGAGTTCTTTACCAGGTTATGGTCTGTAAACAGTCATGTTGGTAACTTTCTTTACCTGTAATCTCAGTAAGCAGAGTTGCAGGATTCAAAGTTATACACCCCTTTGAAGTCACATTTGGAGTAGCTAAAAGGTTTGCTTCATAAGTGGCTAAACGCTGATGTGCAGAGGCTTGTGTTCAGCAACCTCATGAGGAACAAAACGCAGTCAATTGAAAACCCATAAGCGAGTCCTTTGATATTTAAACAGGCATCCTACTGTACCATGAGCAACAGAGTCCAGCTATATAAAACAGTGGGCTACAGGCCCCTCTCTGGCACTTGATAGAAGGCAGTGGCAATTGAAGAACAGCATCCACTCTGGCAGGGGAAAGTTGTACCCGGACGGACGTCTTGTGCCCGGACGGACGTCAGTAGAGGACCAACCCCAGAGTAATTCAGGAAGATCAATAAGTTGAGGTAATCGAAAAGGCTCTACTGACAATGCAAAAGAAAAGTTAACAGATAACCCTGATGGTAAGGAAAAGTTTAGACCACTTAGAATACAGTGGATGGTGGCTCCCTTTTTTTCAGAAAACTGCAGTCCAGGGCCAATATGTTCCAGGGCCCATCCACCTTTTTTAGGACACAAAGCATAAGCTTACATCTGAAAATCAACAAGTCCTAGAAGAGAAGCAAAATATTAGTTACAGTCAATGAAATGTAGTCCTGCATTGCTTGTAGAGAAAAGAAAAAAAAACAAAAGGAAAAAAACCAAAGTCTCATAGAACTGTATGCTGAGTTTGCACACTCCGTCCCTCTCCTTTCATTTTTATTTGCAGTCATGTCTTTATTAGGCAGAAGTTCCTTTTACTTTTAGGCAGGCTGTTCCACAGTGCAAGCATCAGGTTATTGCGCAGTCCAGGCGTGGGGGGTTCCTCAGGCACTGGGATCTATGGCAGCCTCGTGTAAGGTATGCAGGTGACCTTGGCAGCAGTTGTTGTGGTCAGCAGGACCCAGAGCAGCCTTGTGCACTTAGGCTGTAATTCTCCTCCATCCTGGCACCATGCCTTTACCAGCCCCAGCTCCTCAGCCTGGAACGGGGCGCCGGCTGGTCCACCTGCCAAGGTTGGCGTTCCTGCAGAAAGGATGATAAAGACAAAGCTTGCTCAGACAACTGCTAGATTGGCTCAGTGATGTGTGCCTGAACGCATAAAAGTCAGGAACTTTGAGAAAGCCACCTCCAGTAAAAACAAAACAAAACGAAACAAAAACAAAACTCCCAGGGTTTATGCTCATTTCTAAGCAACCTGGGGGGGGGGGAAACGTCCTGCAGTTGCAGGGGTTATTGTATAACCAAATTATGTCCCCTTGAAGCACTCTCCAGGGATCCTAATAGGTACTTGGGCTGACAAGTTTCTACACCACAAAATCTTCCAGTAGATGTTTCTTTTCCCCCACGCATGCACTCACCACACCAGGAACTGCAAGATGTGTGAGATGAAACATGCATATAAAAAAACTATTGAGACTTGGCACTGCCATTAACAGGCAAGGAATTTAAAAACCATGCTGAATATTCCAAATAAAAAAATAAAAAATTGAAAGGCAATTAAACAGTGACACTCGTCTCTGTGGCCAAATAGCACAGCCATATTGAGCAAGAACACTGGCATGTAGCACTATAAAATTTCCAATGAATTTCCAAAAGCAAGCCCAGAAGGCTAGAAAATAAAACTAAGCATTGGCATAATGTATTTTAATAGATAGACTGCTTTTGCAATAAAAAAAAAATTTCCAAGAAGAAACAAAACAAAATCATCAGATAGCTTATGCCAATCCATGGAGGCTCTATTACAGCCAGAATTCCCCCCCCAATTTTTTTTCTGCTAATCACGCGCCACATAGTTCAACAAGCTGAAGACACACACACACAAACACCCCCCCCCCACATTCCCTTTGTTTTTTTTTGTTGAAAGGATCAACATAAAAACAATTGGGCAAGGAAGCAAGAGGGTGGCCCCCCCTTTACTGCCTGGGGGAAAAAAAAGGGAAACAAAAATACAACCTCTGTTCTCTAATAGCAGCCAAAAATGTTTTATAAAAAGTTAAAACTCAGAGAAGATTCCAGTGAAAGGGTTCAAAGTTTAGCTCATTCATTATAAACCCCTTGTGCATTAGATAGCACTTGCCTTCCCTTCCCTTTGTTCCACCAAATCCTGCACTCATTCCTTTGTTGCCATTTTTTTTCAAAAACTTTTGTTACCCCTAATTCTCCTCGCCACCTCTTCAGCGAAATACTTCCCATAACTTTTCATCTAGCTTTTTTACACATACCAATTCTTTCTCTGTCACTTACTTTCTATCACTTACTCAAGCCATTTCAATATCATGAACCTATTCCAGTTTCTGTCCTATCGGGGAGGCAGACAGCCAGTACAGCCGAGAAGTAAAAAAAAACATTTTAATTGCAGCAGCCTCCACCGCCCTTGTTGGTTTATCTCCCCCCCCATCTCTTCCCCCTCTGTTTCTCCCCCCCACCAAGCTTTTAACCAGCAGACATGAGGCAAACCAAAGGAAGGGGGCAGAGCCTGGATGAGACCAAAGGGGGAAAAAAACATACACCCCAGACAATGAGAATGGCAAAAGTTTACACACACACAAAAAAAAAACACCTTTCAACTTTCTTGCAATATGCACTCAAACCATATAAAACACAGTATATAAAACACACTAAAATAAATTAGGGATGCAGGCATGGCCAAAACCTGCATTCAATTCCCAACCATTCCTTTACCACCACAAAGGGATTCAGTTTTCAAAAGGGACAGACTCACATAATTTTAAAACTTTCTCTTCACAACTCAAAACAGTTTCTCAACCTTACATGCACAAACAAATCCAGACGGACAAATGCTCACAAACAGAAAACACACACCTGTGCCTTGACATTGACAAAACACAAACACTCTTTTTTTCCCTTTCCTTTCCTTTTCCTTTTCTCCTTTTCTCCTTTCTCTTTTTCTTTCTTCTTTAAAAGAGATTTTTACTGCCACTTGGGGTTTTTAAGGCATCCCAATGGGTCAACACGCAACCCAAGGGGGTGCCAGACCGGGACCTATTACCTTCCGCCTCATTTACCATTGGTAAACTAGGACGGTTACCTATGATTCCCTGAGAGGTTTCTTGGACCTTTCCGTCGGTTCGGGGCGCAAGCTTTCCCCCTCTCGTATAGGGAATCCCAAATACCAATAACCAGGGTTCCTTTAACACTCAGTCTCCACAATCGCTTTGGTTTTCTCTAGCCGCTCCTCTCGCGGGGCTCACGGAAACGCGGCTATACCTCCTCACTCGCTCTGTGTGTCCGAGGGCCCTAGTGGTCCTCTGCCACATTTCACACACACGCACACATGCAGCATTCCTCTCCTCCCACGGAGGGACCAAACCAAAACCTGGAACCTGAGACCTTAAACCAAAACTGGAAACCAAAACCTGAAACCAAAACCTAAAACCAAAACCAATACTTATACCATTCCTGTGGTCCCAGAGCTCAAGCCAATTGAAGGGTGGCGATGTTGAAACCTCCTTGGAGCATTCGGGTTCAGCAGAAAAGCGGAGCCTGCCGACCCTCCCCAGGTGAAGTCACTGAACAAAGGGCTCGGGAGCGCTCTTGACGTCGTCTCGGTGAGGGCCAGTTTTGTCCATCCGCCTGGCCGAAGGTCCTCAAATCACAATGGGATTCGACCGTGGGGGACCCTGGGTGGGTCGACCCGAAGGAACCACATTGGTTGGGCGCCAGGAAAATGTATGGCCAACCCCTTAATTCCTAGAAGATCTGAGATCCCAAGCTACTAAACAGAGACTTCAGACGGATGTTTCAAAGAAAGAAAACAGCTTTTTATTTGGCCAAGTAAGGGAGCTGTGTGGACCACCTCCGTATATGCAACCTGGGTTGAGCAGAGGTAGGCCGACAACTTTGTGGAAATTTACAAGGTTTTATATAGGGTATAAAACAAAGATTTATACATCACTAGTATAGTATCCAATCACAGAATTTACAGGCAATTGCTTTGAATTTTATTATCACCTCCTCAGCGGGTTAAACCGCTGAGCCGTTAGACTGCCGACCATAAGGTTGGCAGTTCGAAACCGCGTGGTGAGGTGAGCTCTAGTCACTAGTCCCGGCTTCTGTCCACCCAACAGTTCGAAAGCTAAGGCAAGTAGATAAATGGGTACCACTTACGTGGGACACTTTGCTGGTGTCCTTTTGGAGGGTCGCCCTCAGACCAAGAAGACCTGGTGAATCCCGACAATGGCGGCGGAGGACGGCGGACCCCGAATGACAACTTCCTGGACATCAGCAGCCAGCTCGGAAGCGAGGTATTCTGGGGCATGTAGTCCGATGCCTGCAGCTGAAGATTCAGTTCCTTCACCTCCTCCCTATCGCACGGTAACATTGTTTAATATATATGGCTGTATAATATATATGAATTTACATGTATGTAAGCTGCCTAGAGTCCTCCATTAGGGAGGGGATAGGCGGGGTATAAATAAGAATGAATAAATAAATAAATAAATAAATAAATAAATAAATAAATAAATAAGGTATAAAACAAAGATTTATACATCACTAGTATAGTATCCAATCACACAATTTACAGGCAATTGCTTTGAATTTTATTATCACCTCCTTCCTGGCATTCCCAGGTGTAGGCACGGAAAGAAAAATAATTGGCAAGAAAAGTAATTGGCAATTCTTTGATAAGACAAAAACAGAAAGCAGCATTAAACTAACCACACTTTGATCCTCCCAAATTCCTTCTGTCCCGGTATCTCGTCTCTTTCCTTAGAGAACTAGAAGACCTTGAGCCTGTCTTCTCTGGGTCTCTCCTCATTAACATATTCCCTTTACATTTCAAAAGAACTGACACATTCCCTTTACAAAGAGCAACATCCCTTATCTCTTTTCTTCACAGCTCAGGCTAGAATGGGGCCCCTTCTTCTCTAAGCCTAAGCTTTTTACGATCTTATTTAGAAAGCTATTGTTGGGGTAAAATAGATTACCTACTGTGAAATAAACTTACAAAGAAGAAACTGATTAACATAGAGTGCTAGGGACTATACTTAGGGACTGTATTAGAAATGCTAAAACAAAGGGGAAGTTTATTACAAATGCTAAAACTACAAGGAGGGGTTCATATAAACCCTTGAAATATTTTTCAGGCCTCGGGGAACCCCTGCACATTCAGGCTAAAATATAGCCCAGAAGTTACAAAATTATTATATCTGTTTCATGTGTAGGCCTGTAGATGCATTAAGAGTGTCCTTAAACTAAAAATAAAGCTTATCTCTTTAATGTGAAGTTGCCCAAATTTGAAATAATTTTAAAATAAACTCTGATCTCCCAGGGAACCCCGAGTGACCTCTCATGGAACCCAAGGGTGCCCCAGAACCCTGGTTGAGAAACCCTGGTCTAGCCAATAGTCTGGTGGCTGTGCCTCATCATGTGATGACATCCCAGATAGTTCTGCAGCCTATACGTGGGATTGTGGCAGATGGACCCTTTGACCACCATCTGATTATTCAAACTGTGTGCGTACACCTAATGCAAGAGTCCCTTGCAAGGGAGATGGGCGGGGAATAAATTGAAATAATAAATAATAATAATAAAAAATTTCTCCCCTTCTTGGTATAAGAAAAGAGAAGGAATTACTCAAGGTGCTAGCACCTCACTTGAATCTGCCTCGTCTTCGAACTGCCTGGTATTTCACAAAGTATTGCTCATAAGCTTTCAAGGTTATCTCCACATCCATAAGGGCTAGAACCTTGTTTTAAAATAGATATGAAATAAAATTCTTAAGCTCTTGAAAGGTGGAATACATAGAGTCCTATTCTTAATTGTGGGCCGCACTATGCTGTGAGGCTCACCAACCCACCATTCGGTCCTTTTATTGGGGAGTTTATTACGGTATTGAACTTGGCACGGGTGGCTGATGTCTGTTGGCACGGCATATGGATGCTGTGAGGAGTCCACAGAAAGCTGTAAAAGAAAATGGGTGCCACTGCGCTGTGCACGTAACAGATAAATGTGCATTTTTCATTACTGTCTGACAGCTACTTTCCTATTTTTCAGGAAGCTGTCTTTTACTACCTAGAAAACCTGTGTTTTACTATCTAGAACAGCATGCTGGCTGGGGGATTCTGGGAGTTGAAGTCCACATATCTTAGAAGTTGTTGAGCTTGAGAAACACTGATCTAGAAAATCCGTGGATCACTTGGAGATGTAGTCTCGTCTAGCGCTGAAGTAACTCGTTTAAAACTCTTCTTTCCCCTCACTCCTTTTTAGTTTGTCCATTCTGACTACCTGCTGGCTCTGATAACTTCATAACTAAAAATTTCAGTTAGCTAAAAATTAAGTTAACTTGGCACATTGCTTTTCTTGTAATCTGTTTGACATACTGAAATAGAGCAGGTGGTTGTGGTATTGCACACTTGAAAACCAGTTAAAATGTGTGGACTTCAAACCCCAGAATTCCCCAGGCAATGTGCTGGGAATTCTGGGAGTTGAAGTCCACACATCTTAAAGTTGCCAAGGTTGGGAAACACTGCTATAGAGGGTAAAATTCTGGAAAAAGAAAAGGGCCAGATGCTGGCATCTCTTATTTGCCTTTTGCTTAGCATTTGCCCGTGCTTCATATTCAGCAAACCATGGTAGAAACAGATCATAGCTTAGCAATAATGTACAAGCCCTGTCAGTTTACTACAAGTTAGAAAGAGAAACTGGCTGTGCGCAGTGCTGATTGGCTGGTTCCCATGAGGTCACCAAAATACCTCTTTCTCTTTTTCCTTCCAGAACTCTAGTAGTTCCTCAGTTGTGTATTTATTTTTTAAAAGAAAACAATGGAAGAAAAATATATAAATACGGGGACTAATGGTGAAAGGAACTTTTCTCATTTATGTGACTTGAGATAGGGGAATGTACAGTAAGTCTGTTTTGATATCATGTCCTCTTCACATGGAAATAAGCCTCATGGTTTGCAAATTATTCCAGAAAATGCATTTATGGGATTGGAACATCCCATCAGGACACTGAAATTGGCACTGTTGACCTATTTATGATTTTAAGACTTTGTGTTTAGTTTGCTAGTTCCTGGCATGGCTTGTTAGCTGGCCTTATCATAGAAGGACGGGGTGACTCTTTTCCCCAAAATTCTGCCTCTGCCAAAGTCAGGGACAGTTTTCGGAAGGGGTGACATAGCCTCATTTGGAAGCCAAAGGCTGGGGCAGCGTGTCCATGGTTTGAAAGGTGGCTGCATTCCTTGCCATCTAACGTCTCCCTGTATTTATGAAAATAAAAGCAATTTGTTCCCCAAAGAAGTGTATCCGGTGCTTCTGTCTGTTCTGAGCAGGAAAGAAAAAGAATCACAAAGCCTTCCCCCCCCCCCAAGATATACAGGCCGGGCCTTCAATTGTTCATCGTCCTAAACTTTCTTTTTACCCTCTGCTGGGTGTTCTTGTGCTTTGTAGTGGCTACCTTAAGTGGGTGTTTGAATAAAGAGGGAGGACATACCTCAAATAAGGAAGGGAGTTTTCCCGAGCAATCTGGGAGCAACCTGAGGAGCTTAGTTCTGTAAGGCACCAAAACTTACCACGCGCCTCTTAAAGAAAGCCAAGTACACAACGGAGACTTTGTAAAAGGAACAACAGCAAGTTTATTTGGTACCAAGCAAGGTTGCTGGATGGCAGACCATACAGCTGTCACGTGCAGGTGACCTCTGAGTGGAACAGCCATGCCCCAGTGCAATAGGGCACAAACTTTTATACAGAGATTACAAGCAGGAAGTGAGGAAGATGATGGTATGCCCATATGTGGGTGAGGTGTCCTCTGACCATTCCCTGGGATTGGCTAGCTTTTGGGGATCAGGGTCCCTCCCAGGGCTGAGGGATTCTGGGATGTATCAGGCCATAAGGTGGCATAGCTTATCAAAAGAGTAACAAGTTAATAGCCTGGGAATGGCCTGTGAATCTTTACACCCATTGTGTTGGTTCGGGCACATCCTGCTTACATTTGTATCTTACACAGATAACAGTAACATTTTAGAGACATTGGGTTATACAAGCACAACTAAATCACTGAGGTCAAAACCATTAAATCACATCTTCATACAGTTACATCTTTAGAAGGGGGAACAAAGGATTTATTACAGGAAAGTCAAGTAAACAGGTTATCTTAACAAGCAGGAAGGAGATGCTGACCAGACAGGGGGCCTCAGGCTGGCATGCATTCCTAAGGGAGGTAGAATTACTATCAGGGCAAACTTAGCATTTCTCTACAGAATTCTTTGGGGCCTTGCTGAGGCCCATCTCAAGGGTCATCCTTGGGTGTCAATTCTTTGGTTCAGGCAATAGCTTTGGTTCAGTGGAGTTCTAGCAGTGTTGCACTATGGGAAGCATTATAACATTGTGTTCTCTAGGCCAAAGTCTGTGGCCCAGGCCTGCTCAGGTCCCTTCAGTTCCTCCCGTGCTTTCACGGAGGCTGCTCTGGATTGATCCGGCCTTCCCAAATCTGCGCTCTCCGGTTGTGCTTTACCGACTGCCATAGTCTCAAAGACCAGGCTGAGCGAGATGTGGCCACTAGGCTGGAGGAGAGCTAGGTGAAACAAGCCCTCACTCTTAATGTCCTTGTGTAATATTTCTCCCGAGTAATCTGCGTACTTTACCTCCCATCCGCCTCGTTCTGCAAGCTCGAGTAAAGCCAGGGTTGCTAAGGAAAGTGCTGCTCTGAAACTCATAACAGGAGAAAGATTTGAAAACTCTCCACTTGGGGGACTGACCGTTTGCTTTAGCAAAGTTGGGGCCCTCAATTCAATGTGTTCCCCAATAGGCAAAGCAGGGCCAAGACTGATGGATGCATTGATTTGAATTTATTAGCTGCCCAACTCCAGTGGGATCCATCTTTGCATATATCAGACTAAGTGGGCGAAACTTTAAAACTGTCCTCTGCCAGCTGCTCTTCATTCCTCTTCTGTTCCCTGGAACAGGGTGGAGCCAGTGTAGTGGACCAGAAAACACACTAGGCCCAATCCTGGTTAATTTAACCTCCTTCCCTTGTGTGATTCCTGCTTTATCCTGCACATGTCCCTTCTGTTTTGCCTCTGGGACAAACATCTGCCTATGTTCAGAAGACACATGGAACCAAAAATTAGCCAACTCCATTTTAGCTTGGTGTGGTTACTTTCTGGGTCAGCGTGGTGCAAATCCCGCAAATTGAGTAAACCATGGTTCAGTGAAGTATGGTTGTCCAGTGTCGACATGGCTTATGTGTACATTCTCTAGTGTTCTGTAAGGCCCCTGGCTTACACTGTTTCACCCAAGTTCCTGAGGTTGCCAAAACAGACTTGAGTCGAGGCTTGGAGATTGAAATAACAGCGTTTATTTGGCCAAGTAAAGCTGGGTGGGATTTCTACAGACAGACATCAGTAATGTCTGTGAAGAAACCCACACACACACATCGCAGCTCCAACGATTATATAGGATTTGCAAAGCTAGTAAAGAAGCATAGAACTCTCTCCTAGTAAGGGCAAGGTTCCTGAATCTGCATTGCTAAGAAAGCATAAACGAACTCTGCGTGTATCCCTGTATCAGCAGTCTGCCTGTCTCCTGTATTATAAAGAGCCTTACCATGCGTTATCTATCCCTAGTCCCCTTTCACCTAATTTCTAACAGCAAGCAGTTTCCAAAAGCAGAATGGCGTTGGTTAAGCTCACCCTTACAGTTCTTTTACATTACGATATAGAGCAGTGTTTCTCAACTTTGGCAACTTTACGATGTGTGGACTTCAACTCCCAGAATTCCCCAGCACATTGCCTGGGGAATCCTGGGAGTTGAAGTCCACACATCGTAAAGTCGCCAAGGTTGAGAAACACTGATATAGAAAAAATACTGCATGTTGCATAGTTGATCCAGATAAATAATTTAGGGGGGGGAATTATGGCAGGTCAAAGTTTTTTCCCCTTTGACTTTATCTTGAAATCATACATTAAGGTGTGGCGGGATTCCCACATTACACCTATTGTATCACTGGAGTCATTTGGACTTAGGATGTTTTCAAAAAACATCAGCTTCCCTAGAAAATGCAAAAATATTCTTTTTAACACAGCCCTCTCTGGTTATGCCATCATGCCAACGTCCCCTGTGGCTGTTGGAGGACTCTGGAAATAAAGTGCGGCCCCAGTGAAAAGGAGATTGAAGTGCCAAACAGCTTCTGCTCTTGAGGACTGACTATCAACAGCAAAGGAAGAGGCAGTCAAGGAATATGCCAGAGACCAGCACTTGGTGGGGCAGCCATGAAGTCCTTGGAAGAGATATTCGGATGCCATGATGTGTCTATACCACCAAAGAGCAGAATTGTGCAAGCCATAGTATTTCCTGTGACACTCTGGAAGCGAAAGTTAGACTTTGTAGAAGCAGGATGGGAGGAGTATTGATGCTCTTGATCTTTGGTGTTGGAGAAGACTCTTCCGAGTACTCCGATCTGCCAATGGGTTTCTTCCTGCTGCTTTGATGACAAGACTCTGCCGGAGTCCTGACATGCCGCTCCTCCAAGATTTTCTCGCCCCGTCACTGTGTGTTTTCTGGAATAAACTAATTAACAGTTCAGCTTGTCACTTTACAATATCTGCAACGAGAGAAAAAAATGTTAGAGCACTGAACAGTCTAATTCAGCGTGGTTTGTCAGGGAATTCCCTCTGGAAGTCCTTGATTAGTGTTGGCACTTGTGTGTGTTTCGCTGCCACCCATTCCTTGTTCCCAATTGGGAGGTGTTGCCATTTAACTAAATACTGTAGTTGTCCCCTGTGCCATCGAGAGTCCAAGATTTTATCGATCTCAAAGTGTGGTTCGCCATTTACAAGCAACGGTGCTGGTTCGGGGGGTTCCGGGTGCCATTGCCTGGGGAATCCTGGGAGTTGAAGTCCACACATCGTAAAGTTGCCAAGGTTGAGAAACACTGATATAGAAACAATACTGCATGTTGCAGAGTTGATCCAGATAAGTAATTTAGGGGAAAAATTATGGCAGGTCAAATATTTTTTTCCCCTTTGACTGTATCTTGAAATCATACATTAAGGTGTGGCGGGATTCCCACATTACACCTATTGTATCGCTGGAGTCATTTGGACTTAGGATGTTACACAAACCCAGCTACTTCTGGTTTATTCAATACATCATAGATCTGCCATTTACAACTCTCACACCTATTTTCTTGAAGCTCCCAGTTCCCCCTAAGGTCACTCCATTGAAACAATACGGTAAAATAGCAGATTTTGCCAACATTTGTTTATTTGTTTTGCTTTTCAAAAAACATCAGCTTATTTATTTATTTATTTATTTATTTATTGGATTTATCACCGCCCAACTCCCCCAAAAACATCAGCTTCCCTAGAAAATGCAAAAATACTCTTTTTAACACAGCCCTCTCTGGTTATGCCATCATGCCAACGTCCCCTGTGGCTGTTGGAGGACTCCGGAAATAAAGTGCGGCCCCAGTGAAAAGGAGATTGAAGTGCCAAACAGCTTCTGCTCTTGAGGACTGACTATCAACAGCAGAGGAGGAGGCAGTCAAGGAATATGCCAGGGACCAGCACTTGGTGGGGCAGCCATGAAGACCTTGGGAGAGAGATTCGGATGCCATGATGTGTCTATACTACCAAAGAGCAGAATTGTGCAAGCAATAGTATTCCCTGTGACACTCTGCGGAAGCGAAAGTTGGACTTTGTAGAAGCAGGATGGGAGGAGTATTGATGCTCTTGATCTTTGGTGTTGGAGAAGACTCTTCCGAGTACTCCGATCTGCCAATGGGTTTCTTCCTGCTGCTTTGATGACAAGACTCTGCCGGAGTCCTGACATGCCGCTCCTCCAAGATTTACATTACGATATAGAGCAGTGTTTCTCAACCTTGGCAACTTTACGATGTGTGGACTTCAACTCCCAGAATTCCCAAGCACATTGCCTGGGGAATCCTGGGAGTTGAAGTCCACACATCGTAAAGTTGCCAAGGTTGAGAAACACTGATATAGAAACAGTATTGCATGTTTCATAGTTGATCCAGATAAATAATTTAGGGGGAAAATTAGGGGAAAAATTGTGCAAGCCATAGTGTTTCCTGTGACACTCTGTGGAAGCGAAAGTTGGACTTTGAAGAAGCAGGATGGGAGGAGCATTGATGCTCTTGATCTTTGGTGTTGGAGAAGACTCATGAGAGATCCACGGACAGCCAAGAAAACAAATCAGTGGATCATCAAACAAATCAACCCAGAGTTCCGCCTCGAGGCACAAAGGACCAGGCTGAAATTATCCTGCTTTGGACACATTCTGCAAAGACCCAGCTCTCTGGAGGAGGCTCTGATGCTGGGAAAGGTGGAAGGAAAGAGAAGACCACCGGCGATGGGGACACCATTGGAAGACCTGAAAGGCCAGGTTAGAGTTGTTCTGTGGAAGTTATGCGGAATGACCTTTAATAAGGAAACATACAAACCCTGACATAGGTGAAGGTCTGAATACCCTTCCCGCCAAACGATTGAGTTTTATGAGGTTCCCTCCCCTTAGTTCGACTTGTGTTGCCCATGATGTCAGTTTCCTTCTCAGCGCCACCCCGTCTGGCCAGTGAATGGCTGTGGTGCTTGATACTGAAAGGAGTTAAAGATGGGCCTCCTCCGTCTCCGTGCATTCCTCCTCATTGTCTCCTGTGGCTGCTATCTCGATGTGTGAACCATACAGTGGGTGATAGCAGCGCCAAGAGGCTGACCCTTTGGTTACATCCCCCTTGGTGGTGGAGATGTGAGGAAAAAATTGGGCAGTGGAAGATGTTTCATGTCTAGAAATGGATTGTGTAAGAACCATTCATGGCTTTTGAGAAGGAAAGAAACTGGGTAGTGTCAGCGTTGCTGTGAACATGGGGCCAAGGTAAGGCAACGCTCCCTTCCCAAGAAATGGGAGATGTCTCCATTTCGTTCACTCCTCTCTCAGCGCTTCTTTTTAATCCCCCCCCCCCAAATCCCTACAAGTAAAGAGAGGAAAATTATTTGGAGCTGCTAATTGGCATTTTAGCTATGCAGAGGAATGATCCTGATTTTGCTGAGTTCAGAAGAAACCAAAGAATTCAAGGCTTGTTCATTTTAGGAACCCAATTCAGAGATCAGGTTATAATACTTTTTTCCCCTAGTAGATCACTTTGCATGTGATCCCTTTGCAGAGGGACACTCTACAGCCAGGACCAGGCCAGGGGTGGGGAGGAAGCAAGAGGCTCTTTTGGGCTGAGCCTCAAGCTCCGAGGGCTTCAAATTTAAAGGCCTGCAAAGTTGTTAAACTTTATAATATTCAAATTATATTTAATTCTCTCCTCCTTCCTCTCTCTCGCTCTTTTTTGGTGTCGTATTTTTGTGCACACCTGTTATGACGTCCCATTGTATTATGGGTAGGAGCTGCAAACCCTTCTTCTTTCCCTAAGGATTTATGTTGTAACTTTCCCATTTTGGGGCATTTCCCACTCTAGTGCTACACCCTCTTGGATATGGATGGTGTCAGTGCAATTATATAAAGATTTATTTTATTTATTTATTTATTTATTTATTTATTTAATTAATTAATTTATATAACCGCCCATCTCCCCCAACGGGGAACTCTGGGCGGTTTACAATAAATAAAATTAGATAAAAGCATAAAATATAAAATATATAAACTAACAATTTATACAATTAATATACTATAAAATAAAATAAAATAAAATAAAAATCCAAGTGGGAGATAGTATTAATAAAAGAAGGGCATTATAAAATTACGGGATTAACCACCCCCATGAGGATCTATCGTTTCCTCCCTCCCATGCCAGGCGGCAGAACCAGGTCTTCAGTTCTTTTCTAAAGGTCAGGAGGGAGGGGATCTGTCTCAACTCTGGGGGCAAGATGTTCCATAGTGTGCGTGCTGCTACAGAGAAGGCCCGCCTCCTAGCCCCCATCAGATGACATTCTTTAATTGATGGGGCTCGCAGCAGGCCCTCTCTGAACGATCGGGTGGGGCGGGTCGATAACCTGGGGACAAGACGGTCCCTCAGGTATTCTGGTCCCATGCCATGTAGGGCTTTAAAGGTGATAACCAACACCTTGAATTGTAAGTAGTAATAGTGTATACCTTTTTTGTATTGGGCTGATCAGATAAGGAAAATGCTGACTCATCGGAAGTGACGTCATAGTACCTCCCCCCTCCCATGTTCCTCTGTGTGTTAGCCACCCCTCCCATCATGCAATGCGTGTTTTGCCGGAAGTGACGTGTCAGCCACCCCTCCCTGGACCAGCCGCATGTTTTGCCGGAAGTGGCGTGTGCCCCCTCCCCCACCTGCGTGCTAACCCAAGGCATGCTCAGGCATGCCCATGACCACATGGCTGTGAGGGAAGCAAGCCCAGGCATGCCCCTGCACCACATGGCTGTGAGGGAAGGGGTGGTTGCCTCAGCTCCACACTGCCTGTGTTTAAAGCCTTATCAGTTTCTAAGCAGAAGAAAGAGAAAAGCGGGAGGGGCAATGCTTTTTCAAAAGGGGAAAAAAGTTTTTCTTTCCTTAAGCAGACAGTCACCCTGAAGGAAATGCCTATAAAGCCTTTCTAACTTGATCTGGCTGCAGGAGTTAAAATGCCACCGATGGCATAGATGGCCAGGGCTGATTAGGAGGGAAGCATTTTTTAAAAGCAGAGTTTTCTTCTTCTCCACACATGCCAAACTGTTTTTAAAAGCCCAGGGGTAGGCAGCTTTCCTTTCCCTAAGCAGTCAGTCACCCTGAAGGAAAATGTTTGTAAGCATTTCTAATGCAGCAGTAAACAAGGAAGGGTATAAACAAGGTTTAACATAAGTAAACACCGGTGTCTTTTTACTCACGCGGGGATCTGGAGGTGTTAAAATGCCACGGCAGACATAACAGCCCAGTTCTTAAGAGGAAAACTTTTTTTAAAAGCCGAGGTTTCTCCTGCACACAGCCACAAGTCCCGGTAGCACGGGCAGCTTGACTGACAGGAAGTCGCATGCAACAGGAAAGGCCTGAGGGGAAGGGGCAGCCCCCCCCCTCCGGCCAGCTCCTAGATCTCATTGGAGTAGCCGTTGCAATGTCCAGCTCGCTGGCAGGAGTAGTTGAAATGGCATTTTTAGCCTCAAAAATTAGCCTGCACACCTGGCCTAGATTTACAGTTCTGAATGTGGAAAAATAGGCTTTAACTGCACAATGTGTTGCCCAGGCTGAGGAAAAAAGAAGCCTGTAAGGGGCCAGGGAGAAAGCTGGTTATTAAAAGCACAACAGGTTACTACACAGGAAAAAAAGAGAAAAAACATGGGTATGTGCATGTTCAGGCATGTCCGCAGGCGTGGCGGGAGAGCGCCGTATCAGGCTGCGACACGCGGCGTACACGTGACAGGGGCAGGGTTATGCCCAGGCATGCCTCCACAGCTTTTCAGGCTGTATACAGATACATCGTTAAGTAGCTGTGCCCATTTGAAAAATACAGACACGTGCTTTGAAGATGGCAAACTCCGAAGCCCATCTGTTTGAAGACAGCTTAACGCCAAAGCCGCCAAAACGAAAATTTAGGGCAAGGAAAACGTCCGAAGCTCCTGGCCCGAGCGATCTATTTGAGGAAAACGCTCAAGACGCATGTCTAATACCATGTTACTGTCGATACTGCGACTCGGATGGTGAGTTAAACATTGAAAATTTAGAAAACACTAATTTAATTAGATAAAATTGCGAGTCTAATCCAGACTTATTCTCTTTTCTTTAAGAAACAACATATCCATATGATTCGACCGTCGTACAGATTCTGAGAGTGTGTGTGATAACTTCATTGCAGCAGTGCTTCAAGGCGTGCATGCATGCAGAAGGAGATCAGATGGCTCCCCGGCCACCCACCGAGGAAGAGCTTCTTAAGGCCTTATGCCCCAGAATATCGAGGGGTGAGACCCTTTGGGTCATTATGACCATAGCGTGTAAGCTAGAGAAATTATATGTGACATGTGACACCCTTGATGAGCTTGTGGAATTCATGGTGTATATTGAGAGCAGCCCTAAGCCACAAGATATAATGGCGAAAATTGGCTCTGAATTACCAGTGGCTTTGAAGAGGCTTATTTGTCAAAATGTAACAACAATTAGTTATCAGAAACTGTTAACCTCTACCCAAGGATTGTAATAATAAAATATTTTTACAAATAATACGTTGTCTGTTTTTTTTCTTTTGCTAACACCAGTTTATCCATGTATTGGTGGGTGGGGGCTCAAATGGTGACGTAAAGATGGTGGGCGAGGTCCCTTTCAGCGTCCAGTTGGGGCCTTATCTAGACCCCACAGACGGAGCAGCTTGCCAGCAAAGAATGACCTGGACGCCATGGCTGACCGAAATGTAAGTAATTTCACAAGCAGTTTTGAGAGTCAGAAGGCTGGGGTTTGTAGCAATTGTGGCTATATTTAATTATTGGTATTCTTGTGTTCCCACTAGGATTCTGTAACAGATACACAGTGTGTGAAAGCGCTGTTAGGTACATTTTTTGTTCATACAAATTAAATAACTGTATGGCTTAGATGCTTTTAAATATTTCTGCAGCAGTTGTAATGTTTGTCAAATGTCTAATACAGAAGTAGAAGATGATGAGGAGTATGCAGCCCTTACGATGCCTGCAGACCCCCCACAAGGCACACAGCCCATCCTAGAACGTAATGACATGGATGGGATGGCTGCCCGAAATGTAAGTAATTTCACAAGCAGTTTTGAGAGGCAGAAGGTGGGGGGTAGTACCCATTTGTGACTATATTTAACTACTGGTGTTCTTGTGTTTCCACCAGGGTTCTGTAACAGATACACAATGTGTGAAGGCTCTATTAGGTACATTTTTTAGTTCATACAAATTAAATAACTGTATGACTTAGATGCTTTTAAATATTTCTGCAGCAGTTGTAATGTTTGTCAAATGTCTAATACAGAAGTAGAAGATGATGAGGAGTATGCAAACTTTACAATACCTGCAGAGACCCCACAGGGAACACCGCCTGACCTAGGAGGTATTAAGATCAGGCTGCTTTTGTTTTCGCCCTCAGAAACAAAATGCCTAGTTATAGAGGCATTTCTACAGCAGCTGTAATGGTTCTCATGTCTCTGTTTCTCAGGTTGGGAAAATGAGCAAGTGTTTACAAACTCCCCAGAGCCTCTGGAGGCTGACAGCATAAACTCTACCCCACAGCCATGTACAAGCCATGCAACGTGAATGCTTTTAGGAGGTAAAATAACCGAGTGTATTATCCTACTTGAGACCTGTTTTAGAATGTAAGGGGCAGTATTACATTAAAAAGAATGTTACTGAAGCATTGTTTCCCCTTGTTTTTAATCCAGAACCGCCCGGAAAAAAAGCAAAAAATATGTCTGGCGGTGCCCTTTCCACAGCCCCTACAGACAGCGATAGCTGTACAGATGAGCCTATGTCAGAACCTCAACCGGAAGAGGAGCTATGGCCTTCTATGTCACAGCTACAGACCCCTAACTCTCAGAATGTGCATGATGTGTATCTAGAAATGATACAGGAGTGGGAGAGGCCTATCCTATATTACAGAGCTGTGGAATACTACCAACGGTATAGATTTGCTAATCTTGAACGTATCAGATCATTTGTAGAGGCTATACGTATTATCCATAATGTGGTACAGACCTTTTTGAATAATGTTTCTAGGGTGATAGGGCCGAATGATTTTGTTCAACTACGCCTAGATGCAGATGGTCTAAATCGACCCCTCTTTACCCTTAGGAGACATATGCATGATTTAAATGCTGATGACTTTCTGACCCGTGTTGAAAACCTTCTACAGAGCAAAGCAGAATTGATGTGGGGGGGCTGTTTACAATTAGTGGTCACTATCGTGAAATACAAAGAGGGCGGCGGGCGTAGGAAGTTAAGCACCGTGATATTCACCAAAGTCCTGGAGACAAAAAGACAGCACCTGGTGGATTTCAATGTGGAGGGTGAATTTCTGTGTTTCACAGGTAGTCTGATGTATTTGCTTGACAACAGAGAAGTTACAAATCAAGAAATTGCTACTAGAGCCAGGGCCCTACACACCAGCCTGGGCATTTCCACAGAAAACAGGATTGGCTTTTCACAGATACATCTCTTTGAAGAGCTTTTAGGTATAACCATAAAAATTTTGTTTTACAACGAAGGAGGGTGGCGCTTTTTTGTCACGGGCAGAGCACAGCGAGAAAAACTGTTGTTTATATTGTTACACGACAAGCATTACTACGGAATCAAAAACATCAAGGGCTTCCTGGGCGAGCGTTATTTCTGTGAATTCTGCCACACAGCCTACCATCACAAATTCAGTCACGATTGTCAATACCTCTGTCGAGCGTGCCTGAAGCAAGACTGCCAGGAGGTGGCGGAAGAGAGGGTAAGATGCTGCATATGCAAATTGTTTTGCCGGTCTAAGGCCTGTCTTGAAAGCCATACACAGATGGCATTGGAAGGGAAAGTTGACTGTAAGAATAAGGTATATTGTGAAAAGTGTGGCCTTTATGTCTTCACTCCCCACACAAAATGCAAGAAAACAAAGTGTGGTCAGTGCTCTGAGAAGGTTGACAGCTTGGAAGGGCATTTATGCTTTCTGAAGCCCTTGGAGCGCCCACAAATTGGTGAAAGATACATCATTTATGATTTTGAATGTTGTCAAGAGACGGGCGTGCATATACCAAATTACGTGTATGCCACGGATATGCTGGAGGAAGGTGATGGCAAAGAGGCTGTGAGTTGGGGCTGTCATGGCATTAGCTGCCTGGAGCAATTTGTGAAGAAGTTTATAAATCACAAGTTTAAAAGGTGTACCTTTATCGCTCACAATTCCAAAGGTTATGACGGGTACCTGGTGCTGAGACAGCTGATACGGGAAAAAGTGCGTGTTGAATTGATCAGTCAAGGGGGTAAGCTGCTGTGTATTCTCCTACCGGATTATAAGATTCGGTTTATTGACAGCCTCTCCTTTTTGCCCCTTAAATTAAGCAAGCTACCGAAAGCTATGGGTTTTCGGGGCAACAAGGGGTATTTCCCCCATTTGTTCAACACAATGGACAATCAAGACTATGTGGGGCCGCTCCCTGAAGCCAAGTATTACAGTCCAGAAACCATGATGCCCGGGGAGAGAGAAGAATTCCTGAAATGGCACTCAGATAATGCAGGCACGGTGTTTAAGCTAAAGAAGGCCCTGGCTTACTACTGCAGACAAGATGTGGAGATTCTGAGGGAGGCCTGTATTCGATTCAGGGACCAAGTCATGAAAATGTCAGAACGCGAGTGCCTCAGAGATGGCGGGGGAGAGATTGTTGAGGAGATAGAGATCCGTTGCATTGACCCCTTCCAGTATATTACACTGGCCTCTGTCTGCATGGCCCAGTACCTGTTCATGTATTTGAAGAGGAATACCATTGTGTTAGCCCCTTTGGACAGTTATCACAAGACACAGAAAAGGTACTCAGCACCAGCGATTCAATGGCTGTTGCATATAGAGCACACTGAGAATCTCAATATCCAGCATGCTCTGAAGGGTGGTGAAAAGCAAGTAGGCAAATATTTTTTGGACGGGTTTGCTGTCATAAACGGGGTCCCCACTGCTTTTGAATTTCACGGCTGTTTTTTTCACGGCTGTCCTGTCTGCTACTCTGAAAAAGACTTCAACAAATTACTTGATTCAACATACGGGGTCTGCACAATCGTACCAGGATTAAAGAAGAGTACCTCAGGGACCAGGGGTATGCCATACATAGCATCTGGGAACATGAATGGCGGGACATGCTGGAGAATGACCCCGCTTTGAAGCAGTTTCTAATGGAGAACAAGCTCCCAACCCCTTTGAACCCCCGAGATGCATTTTTTGGGGGTAGAACAAATGCCACATGCCTGTACTACAAGCCAAAAGCTGGGGAGCAAATCTTATATTACGATTTCACCAGTTTGTACCCCTTTGTGAACAAGAACAAGGAGTACCCGATTGGACACCCCCAAATCATCTATCAAAACTTTGGGGACATTAAGCAGTATTTCGGGCTTGCCAAAGTCAAAGTGTACCCACCAAGGAACCTCTATTTCCCAGTCCTACCCCACAAATCAGGGGGCAAATTAATGTTTAGCCTGTGTGCAACCTGCACAGAAAGTCTGCAAACCGCCCCTTGTCAACACAGTGATGAAGAAAGGGCTCTGACGGGGACATGGTGTACTGTTGAATTGAATGTGGCTATAGAAAAGGGTTACAGAATTGCTGAGATCTATGAGATCTGGCATTTTGAAAGAACATCAGTCACATTATTTTCAGGGTATATGAACACCCATCTCAGACAGAAGCAGGAGGCCAGCGGTTACCCGTCCTGGTGCAAAACAGAACAGGATAAAGATAAATATATTCAGGAGTATGAAAAGATGGAAGGTGTCCGCTTACGGCGTGAGCATATCGAAGTAAATCCTGCTAAAAGGCAGATTGCCAAACTCTTTTTAAACTCTCTGTGGGGCAAGTTTGGTCAGAACACCAACCACCTGACCACATCAGTGGTGACAAAACCTGAGGAATTATTCAAATATCTTTTTGTGCCCTATTATGATGTTTCCTCATGCGAGTTTGTGGATACAGAGACAGCCATTGTGACGTGGAAAATGGCCAAGAACCAACCCACCAAAGCCACATGTACTAACATATTCATCGCCAGTTTTACAACGGCTTATGCCCGGCTGGAATTATACAGGCTACTGGATGGATTGGGAGATAGATGCCTGTACCATGACACTGATTCAGTCATTTTTATAAGTAGACAGGGGGCGTGGACACCACCTTTGGGTGACTATTTAGGGCAGCTGACAAGCGAGATCCCACCAAACACCTCGATCACAGAGTTTGTGGCAGCCGGACCCAAAACATATGGATACGCCTTGTCCAGCGGAGAAGCGGTGCTAAAGGTGAAGGGTATTACGCTAAACAGTGGCAATGCTGAAAAGGTTAATTTTGACAGCTTGAAAGAACTGGTGGATGATTACTGCCTGACCGGCCCAGAGAGAAAGAAATCGATCAAAGTGGAACAGACGGGTATTTTTAGGGTTAAGAGACATTGGGCCCTAGAAACAAGAGTCCTCAGGAAAACCCTGAAGGTCGTCTATAATAAAAGGGCTCTAAAGAGCGAGGATTACTGCACACTGCCGTACGGCTATTGAACATTATGGAAAAACTTGTACAGTTTGTACACCCTTTCTCTTGCATTATAAGCGGGCCGTCCAATTCTGGCAAATCTTTTTTTATCAAGCAAATGTTAGAGCATGGTACCTCTGTGATGTCTCAAATGCCACAAAATATTGTATGGTTTTATAGCTGCTGGCAACCTCTGTACAAAGAACTGCTTAATAAATTCCCTTATATTAAGTTTATGGAGGGCCTCCCGTCTTCCTTTGAAGATGATGATTTGTTTCCACCAAACCAAACCAATTTAGCTGTGGTAGATGACCTCATGGCTTCAGCCGGCGACAGCGATCAAATAGAGAAGGCTTTTACACAGTACGTTCACCACAGATACCTGAGCATTATTCTCATACTTCAAAACCTGTTTTTTCAAGGTAAGAAGATGAGAACAATAGCTCTGAATTCCAAATATTTGGTTTTATTCCGCAGCCCTCGTGATCAGTTGCAAATTGTCACACTGGGCCGCCAGATGTACCCCACTAACACCCAGTATTTTTTAGAAGTGTTCCAAGATGCCACTCACAAACCGCACGGGTACCTTTTGGTAGATTTGGCAGCCAGCACCCCAGAAACCTACCGGTTGAGAACAGGCCTCTTTCCCCCTGATTGGCCTGCTGTTTACACTATGAAAAAGAAGAGTAAAAAGCATTAGCCTGAATGCCTTAGCACTAGTTCATTCAGGATGTCAGAGAGGGTGCTCAGAAATTTGGCGGTTTTAAAAATCTTAGTAAGGGCTGGGCCAAAACAGAGAAAGGCCATCTTATGCAAGGCTAATAACGATCTGGTGGGGGCAATAGCAGAAATAGCCCTGAACACCTTAAAAGGAAACCTCCCTTTGAAGCCTTCACAATACCGAACTTTAAAGAGGAAGAAAGGTGTCATCAAAAAACTGAGCGATAGAAAGGTATCCCTCAAAAAGAAGAAGCAGGTCATTCGCCAGTCGGGCGGTTTCATTGGTTCGCTGCTGGGGGCTGCTATACCGTTGTTGGCTAACCTGATAGCCGGATAAGCCATGGACTATGCTGAGAAAATGTTTCTGGTGCCACGCCACCAGATGGGGCAACTACAGGGCAGGGCTCCTACTATGGGGACTGTGGCTGCTAATCGGCTGGATGATGAGATGCGCTCCGTTCTTCAGAGAGCTGATTTGGGCGAGGAGGAAAAGATTAAGCTCTACAATTCTGTGCTGCAGAGGTTTCTACGACTGACCAGACAAAACGAGTCTGAAAAAGACAGACTGAATCTCATTTACCCCTCAGAAGAGACTCATCAACCCCAAGGCATGCCAGAACAGCCTCCACATGCCGCTCTGCAGGACGCCGCCATGACTGAGATCCTAAGTGGCGTCAGCTCCCGATATAGGAAAAATGCAGAACTTTTGCTAAACAAAATGAAACAGCACCAGGACATATCATCCTGGGATACACGTGGAACGTTTTTATACAGGGGCATGCCTGTTCCCGGTACTAACATTTTAGACCTGGTGAAAGGCGCCTCGCAACATCGCTCCCTTACTGAGAAGCGGAAACCTAAAGGCTGGGATGAATTTATGACTGCTATGGCCGAGGTGAATGTCCCTACCTCTGTGTTGGGTTCTACGGCTGTTAAAGAGCAGTTAGAAATGTTGAAAGACTCTCTGGTTATTAAGGGGGAGACTGCTACTAGCCCTGACTCTGTTATGACTGCCCCTTTTGGAACTCAGAAGCCCCTGTTTGCTGTCTCGCCCTCTGGACCCCTGATGGTAAAGCCTAGAAGCAGTATCAGGCTTGGTAACTGGCTCAATTTGTAAAACGTATGCTTTTCAACCTGTTGGCCATGCAATGTTGTATGTACAGCTTGTAAAATGAATAAAAACACAGTGAAAGAAGTAAAACATTTAAGTCTTTTTCTTTATTTTGCATTAAGGCATACATGTCTGCATGCACTGGTGATGGTTACAGGCTTCAATCCCCCTCCCCACCTTTATACATTTTACAAACAGCTTTACCAATTGATCATTTTTAACAGCATCATCGGAGTACATCTTTAAAATATTTCCATAGTCCATGCCTTTAGACCGGTTCAGTAGAAAAAACAGGCAGTGATGCCCACATGTTACAGCGCTGGGGTGTTGCAGTTGAAGTTGGTGAAACGTGTACTTCTTAGCTTGCCGCTCTAAGAATATCGCTATGGCTCCAGGAAAGTCAGGGCTGTCTGGAGGCCTTCCATAAGAGTCAAAAAATTCACCATAGCCGGGAGATGGGAAGTAGGCAGCCAGCCAGTGCTCGCCAGGTAGAGTTTGAGGATGAGTGTTTACAATTACGCCAAAAGGTCTTTTGGAGATTTGCCTCTTGGGTAGCAGATCACAGGGGTAGACCCCTAGAAAGTCGGGATTTCCAGAGAACAGCCGGAGGAGCTGCAGGGTGTCCATCCTCACATATAATCGAAAAGCACGTTCCTGGTGTGGCTTATTTCAATTAGGTTTTCAAAGATTGCATAGAGAATCATATTGACGGTATTGGGGAGAGGTAGTGCAAATCTAATTTCCGCTCTGAGGTTGCCATTCCGGATCAAAGAATAGTGCTCCGAGCACCCCTGGTCAGGACTCAGGTCGAAACAATATAAATTATATCCGTGACTAAACTCTTCACGGCTGATTAGGAGAGGTCTGTCTTTCATGCCTTGGCCTGAAACTTGTTCCATCTGCATGTATTCTCTCACAAAAACACCACGAGTATAATCAGGCTGAAGAGGTTTGGCGGGGACCTGTTCGCCGTCGCAATACAGGGCACAAAAATTAACATTGCAGTGCTGAAAATTGAATGGGTTTCTTTCGTAATCTCCACTGAAAGAGGCATTGTCCACAAATCCAATCACTAGCTGTTTAGGTAGCTGGCCCAGAAATAGGTTTTCCTGATTACACACAAGGCTGCCTGCAGGAATGCTGTAAACCTTCATCCCCACACGATCAATGGGATATTTGGCGTTGGAGGAGAGCAAGGCTTCTGTGTGGCCCAGCCGTACGCCTGCTGCTACTTTTACACGCTTTACAAAGAGAGACGCCGACAGGAGCTGCACTTTGTAATTCTCATTGCCATCCCTCATTAGGCAAAATTCGTTTCTGCTTCTTGTGAGTTTGACTTTCACATCAACCCCATTAATTAGCAGTTTGTCTTGAAAAAACAGATCGCTGTGCAAAGGCCCAAGCAGGTCCCATTTACGACTCCTGGCTGTATGTGCCGCTCTCGCTCTGAAACCAGCGTTGCCCGCAGCTGCCAGCACAGTGCTCTCCATAAGCACTGATTCATCTTTGTAAAAACCACCAGCTGTAAATTGGGTTCCCAGAGCGTCAGCCCCAAAGTTCAGAATCAGCTCAATCATGGCCCGATAAGAATAGCAGTGGTGGCTCTGTGTTACGAGCCAGTCTCCCAGGGTAACATCCAGCTGATTAAACAGCGAAGCTATAGGATAGTTGGTCAGGGCCACCCTTGCGCCGTCATCAATATCTGTGCCATCAGCCTTTACAAACTCACATACAACAGGGTGTTATTTAGATCTGTGTAATGCTCACCGTGTCCTATGATAAAAAATTCCAGGGGCGCATTGGGCGTTAGCGCTGATAAAGGAGGGATCTCGACATACGTGCTATTTTCAATACTGGTTTGAGTAGGTGACAGTTGAAAAAGGTCCAGTTCTGATTTAACACACTCCTGCGATGCCTCATGGATAAAAGCCATTTTGTATTAGAATATGTCCCGGCTGTCACAGCGCTTCCTCTTCTGAGCACGTTTCCTCTTTGTATGATGGCGCTTTCTCACATTCTTTCTCTTTTTAGAGGGAATAGGTGGTCCCAAGGCGTAATTCTTTCTGGCCACGACCAAGCCCGAGCCCTCTTGGCCGCCCCCTACAACACGGGATACAAGCTGCCCCGCCATATCTCTGACAATATTCTTAGCTGCAGATTTCACGTGGGGTTTAACGATTTCTAACCCTTTCCTCAGAAGAGGCATTGCTTTTCGAAAAAGTCCGCGGAACAAACCGCCTAGGCCTGTCCCATACATGACGGGTGTTCCCCGGAACCCCGCAAGACCGGCTCCGGCTTGGGCCCTGTAATAGGCCACGTAGTCTTGAGGGCTCCCGTACTCCTTGATCACAATTTCGTGAGTCGTAAATGGGACCTGCTTGGGCCTTTGCACAGCGATCTGTTTTTTCAAGACAAACTGCTAATTCACTTCACTTTTCTGAGGCCTGAAATGAAGCTTGACGACAACCTTCCCGTGGTTAAAACGGATGTGTTTGTTTTGATCTGTTTTGATCTCTACAGTAATTGTGCTGATGCCGTGCTTGCTGACTGGAACATAATGGGGCTTGTCATAGGTTACCGTGATGATGTCTTTGTCTTGTCCCCGCACAGGCACGCAGTGCAGTAACAGCACATAGAAGTCGCCCACTATCTGCGGCTCCACAATGTCTGTATAAATAAATATGGTACTGAATCCTCCTGTCACATCGGCCGCAAAGGGGAATTTTTTGAAGCGGGCTTGGGGCTTCAAACCTAATATGTTCGCTAGTTCATCACTAGCTAGTATGCTAAACGCCCCATCTCCTTTAAATTTAATTTTTCAAGCAACTGGGTCGTATCGCAGGGTCGCCATTGGCGGATTCTCAGCGTCTGTCATAAGCTTGTTCATATTTTCTAATACCTGCTGGATGCTGGTATAGTATCCATTTCTCAAAGAAAACTCCCACTTCTTTTTTTCGTTAGCAATTTCAAAATATCCACCTGTGGTTAGCGTGTTCCAGCTGTGTGGGTACTGTATCTCCACCAGCCCCACTTCCCATGATCCCGGCAGGTCCAGAGCTCTTGCTAGTTGAACAGTAAAATTTGAACTTTTGTTTTTGGGGAGGGCTGTTGCCGATGCGTTGCTGGGGAGGGTGATATAAAAGCCAGCCATGTCAAAGGACTTGTACTTCAGCCTCTTTTACCCAACTGTTGAACTTGTCTCGCCAGCCGACCCATTTGACTAGAACCTCTCTATATTTTCCCCGCCCTCTTTTTTTGATCACTTTTTCAATTCTGTATACACGTTGTTGATCATCAGGAACCTTTTGGAGCTCCACAGGGTAAAAAGTGCCCTTTACTGGCTCGTCTGTGTAATCTTTTAATCTATACACCCCTCTTTCCCCTCTTGTTAACAGTTCTTTGATGATGAATATTTCATCCGTGTAGGTTTGCTGGTAGCCCTTTTCAAATTTTCCCTTCAGTCTGGATATCCTGACGTGATCCCCCACCTTAAGATGTTTTTCCTTTCTTTTACTTTTTAAAATATCTCCATACAGTCTTAACCATACAACCCTTTCATTAGACAAATTTACAGTGCTAGGAGCAGTCCGGATGCTACGGTGGTACGTGTCATTGTAACCTTGAAGAACGGCTGCCAAGATGTCTACGTACCGGTGGGTGTTTCTAGCTGTGAAGTTTCTCCAGAGTTTGTTTTTTAGGGTCCGATTAAACCTCTCTATAACGGCGGCTTTAGTCTCACTATGTGTGACAAAATGCTGAATACCATAACGTGCTAAAAGTTTCTTCAGAGGCGTATTTAAGAACTCTTTGCCGGCATCTGTCTGTATTTTTTGGGGTGCCCGGCCTGTTTCAAAGATATTCCGGAAGGCGGCAGCAACCTCGCTCCCCGACTTATCAGTCAGAGGGTATGCCCATGCATATTTAGACAACACATCAATGACTGTTAAGATGAACTTTTTTCCATGGTTTTCCTTAGAAAATTTGGACACGTCTATGAGATCGGCCTGCCATTGCTGATCTATACCCGACACCACTGTTTTATTTCGAGGGAAATTAATTCTTGCCGGTTTATGAAGCGCATAAGCATCTTGTCCTGACAACCATGTCTTGACTTGCTTCATGGACAGGTTTTTATCATGTTTTCTTCCCTCCTGAAAAAATGGGTTTACCCCAGCATAGCTCCCTACCCTACCCGGTGTGTAATAGATCTCCTTTAGAATATTTTCATACCTCATTATGACGAAGGGTCTGTGGCAAAATGATCACACTTTGTCTTTAATACAATGCTTTATTGGTGATACAGCTTTGAGAGAGGTTGTCTAGGGATCCGGAAACATATCCCTCATCATCATCATCAGAAGAAGAAGAAGAAGAAGAAGATAAAGAGCCATAAAACCCTGATTCATCTGTACCCTCCCAACAGCGCCCTTTGCCACATTCTAACAGGTCTTCGCATAATTTACAGGTGTTGTCATGTTCAGGAGCAGATAAATCGTCAGAAGATGTGCGGCCGCCGGTATACGATACGGCCCTCCTTCAGTATCTTTGCTTTCTAGGACTTGGTAACTCAGGTACTGCAAAATATAAAACATAACCTATTAGCACCCCTAACTGGGCCCCGTCAACATTTACATTGTCATCAATAAAAACATATTTACTTACCACTGCTGGAAGGTGTTGGTGCGGAGCTCACCATTTCACACGCTGCCCGGTAAGTATCACAAGGGAAGTCTTCTGTTTCGCTCTCCGCCTCATCAGTAAAGGCACAACACGCCATACCGCAACCATACAAAACAGGTCTGAATATAAAATTTTCTTTGTTTTCTTCACCAAAATCCTGACAACAGAGTTTGTTGCATTCTACTGGCACCGGCCTTGTGCTAGAGCATACGGCACTAGGTTTCGCTATTTTTCTATTAAAATTTTTTGAAGCAGCTCTTGCCATGTTTCTTCAAAAGAGAAACCTTTTCTCTGCCTGGGATTTGGTTGAGCCTCGGCTGCTGGAGAAAATTAAATATGCCAAAATATAGTAAATACAAAAAGTTGTGTCCATTGACTCTCAAGGAAAAGCCAGGTCTGTATATAGCCTGAAATGTGGCAGAGGTTTGCCTGGTCATAGCCTTGCCCCGTCACGTGTTACCCGCGTGTCGCAGCCTGATATGGCGCTCTCCCGCCACACCTGCGGACATGCCTGAATATGTCCATACCCCATGTTTTTCTCTTTTTTTCTGTTTAGTAACCTGTTGTGCTTTTTTAATAACCGGCTTTCTCCCTGAGTGAATTCTCATTTTGAGGCTAAAAACGCCATTTTAACTCATCCTGCCAGCAGTTACTGCTATCAGACAGCGAAAGAAAAAACAGGCAACGTGTTATTTGTAAAAATATTTTATTATTACAATCCTTGGTTAGAGATTAACAGTTTCTGGTAATTAATTGTTGTTACATTTTGACAAATAAGCCTCTTCAAAGCCACTGGTAATTCAGAACCAATTTTCGCCATTATATCTTGTGGTTTAGGGCTGCTCTCAATATACTCCATGAATTCCACAAGCTCATCAAGGGTGTCACATGTCACATATAATTTCTCTAGCTTACACGCTATGTTCATAATGATCCATAGGATCTCGCCCCTCGATATTCTGGGGCATAAGGCCTTAAGAAGCTCTTCCTCGCTGGGTGGCTGGGAATCCACCTGATCTCCTCCTGCTTGCATGCACCCCATGAAACAATGATGCAATACTTTTATCACACATGCTCTCAGAATCTGTACGACGGTCGAATCATATGGATATGTTGTTTCTTAAAGAAAAAGAGTATAAGGCTGAATTAGACTCACAATTTTATCTAATTAAATTAGTGTTTTCTAAATTTTCAATGTTTAACTCACCATCCGAGTCGCAGTATTGACAGTAACATGGTATTAGACATGCGTCTTGAGCGTTTTCCTCAAATAGAGCGCTCGGGCCAGGAGCTTCGGACGTTTTCCTTGCCCTAAATTTTCGTTTTGGCAGCTTTGGCGTTAAGCTGTCTTCAAACAGATGGGCTTCGGAGTTTGCCATCTTCAAAGCACGTGTCTGTATTTTTCAAATGGGCACAGCTACTTAACGATGTATCTGTATACAGCCTGAAAAGCTGTGGAGGCATGCCTGGGCATAACCCTGCCCCTGTCACGTGTACGCCGCGTGTCGCAGCCTGATACGGCGCTCTCCCGCCACGCCTGCGGACATGCCTGAACATGCACATACCCATGTTTTTTCTCTTTTTTTTCTATGTAGTAACCTGTTGTGCTTTTAATAACCAGCTTTCTCCCTGGCCCCTTACAGGCTTCTTTTTTCCTCAGCCTGGGCAACACATTGTGCAGTTAAAGCCTAATTTTCCACATTCAGAACTGTAAATCTAGGCCTGGTGTGCAGGCTCATTTTTTGAGGCTAAAAATGCCATTTCAACTCCTGCTGCCAGCAGTTTCTGCTATCAGCCAGCGAGCTGGACATTGCAACGGCTACTCCAATGAGATCTAGGAGCTGGTCGGAGGGGGGGCTGCCCCTTCCCCTCAGGCCTTTGCTGTTGCATGCGACTTCCTGTCAGTCAAGCTGCCCGTGCTACCGGGACTTGTGGCTGTGTGCAGGAGAAACCTCGGCTTTTTAAAAAAAGTTTTCCTCTTAAGAACTGGGCTGTTATGTCTGCCGTGGCATTTTAACACCTCCAGATCCCCCTTCCCAGCTAGCAGCAGCGTGAGTAAAAAGACACCGGTGTTTACTTATGTTAAACCTTGTTTAGAACCTTCCTCGTTTACTGCTGCATTAGAAATGCTTATAAACATTTTCCTTCAGGGTGACTGACTGCTTAGGGAAAGGAAAGCTGCCTACCCCTGGGCTTTTAAAAACAGTTTGGCATGTGTGGAGAAGAAGAAAACTCTGCTTTTAAAAAATGCTTCCCTCCTAATCAGCCCTGGCCATGCGGATCTTGGCGCACCTAAAATCGCCCGCGCGGCTGCATTCTGCACCAGCTGTAGCTTCCGGATAGTCTTCAAGGGTAGCCCCATGTAGAGCGCATTGCAATAATCTACATGGGAGATGACAAGAGCGTGAGTGACTGTTCGGAGGGCATCGCCCTCTGCAGGATGCAAGATCCATCCTGCAGTCACAACTTTTCTCTTAGAAGATACAGATATATAAACCTTGCTCAGGACCGCCGGTATCTTGCTCTCATCCCGTTCTTGAATTTCTCCCCATATTTAGTGGTTGGTTCTGTAGTGTTGACGGAAGATATATCAATTCTATTCAAAATATATTCTGCATTCTATGATGAGTTCCCGTCTTGTGATTAAACAGACAAAAAGCTTCTTTAATCACCTTTTTTCTTTTCTGGAAAGGAGCCATTCCACTTTTTCCTCTCTTTTTATGGTGTTTTTTCCCCCTTTAAAGCTATATTTTGCAACGGTTGTGAGCCAGCTTCCACATTCACCAGAAATCCTGAGGGAGGAGTGCCTCTCCCAAAGCTTGTATTCCTGACACTATAAACAGCAGGGAGCGTTAATGCAGAGTGGATTGGTGACCAGGCCCTCCCCATCTGAAATCTCTGCAAATTAGTGCCATTAGTGATAGAGAAAATGTTCCCATGTGAGTTCCCCCCCCCTTATTGCTGATCCCCATTGGGAAAGGGGGTTGCATGATATTCGCTCCTCTCGATAGGCGATGTGACATGGAGCATTGTGGTGGAGTCCTACGTTTCATCCTTGGGGACACTAAATTCTACCTGTGGAAAAGGGGCGTCAGCTTGTTTTTAGGGTGCAGCCTGGTTTTAAAGGTGGAAATCCTGAAAAAGGGAGGTGTTAGGTGATGGTTAACTATGCGGGGTTCCAGGCAATGAAGTAATCCAAACAACGTGTTGTAAGGCTAACAATATCTTTATTGATAGCATAAGGCAATAATGGATGTATAGTGCATTATTGCAAAAAGGTAAAATC
The DNA here is from genome assembly GCA_023362775.1 of Charina bottae. Classification (NCBI taxonomy): domain Eukaryota; kingdom Metazoa; phylum Chordata; class Lepidosauria; order Squamata; family Charinaidae; genus Charina; species Charina bottae. Next base: position 21,159,649 of record JALMGJ010000002.1, read on the forward strand.
AAAGCATAAGCAGAGTTCCATCACCAGAAGTGAGGAAAGAATAACATCATGGTCTGTGCAAAGACCAGGCAAAGACCAGGCATGGTTACAGTTCAGATACAAGTACATGCAGATAGCAGTCTACATAAAGAACAGAAGACATATGTGTGTAGAACATAAGTATAAAGGACTACCCATGGTTCATAGCTCACATGTGATTGGTTTAAACATGAGCATCTCTTTTAGTATAGCATTTCTGGTAGTAATTGTACTTACTATAAAGCGTCACACGATGGCAGTGTTGTGTATTGGCCTTTTTTTTTTGTTTTGAGAACGATTCTGATTACGGGTTTATTTTGTCTAGCTAGAGATATCTCAGCACCTGCCATCTACGTCTCAGATGTTTTGAGAACCAAACTTACAATGCGGAAAACAATGTAGATTGTTTTCACTTGTATTTTTCCACTCTCTGGCCAGACACAGTGGAAGAAAATGCCATGCGTTTAATTCTGCATAGAATGCTTTAACCAAATAACCTTAACACCCCTTCCGCATGGATTTTTTGAAACACTGTGGGGGAAAACTGTTATTTCAAAAGCACACAGAGACACAAATGATTTTATTTCAGACACATTTGCTCCAATCCCAATCTGGTTACCATGGTTGTATGTTTTGTTGGAGAAGGTGCTTTCGTGAGAACGTCTGCGATATTTAGTTCAGATGGACAATACTCTAATTGTATAAATTTTTCCTGAATTGCATGCCTCACATTTTGGTATTTTACATGGATGTATTTCGTGCGATTATTGACATTTTCCGAAGCAGCTAGAGATAGACAGGATTGGGAATCTTCATACATTGTTATTGGTGTATTTATATTTACAGATAAATCTGTAAACAATTGTTTTAACCAATACGTTTCATTGATTGCCTCACTGAGGGCCGAGAATTCGGCTTCGCAGGTAGAAACGGCAATTAATGTTTGTTTTCTTGCTCTCCAGGCAATGGGTGTATTTGCAAACAAACAAACAAAACCACTCACAGACTTTCTGTCTCTCTCTTCTGCAAAAGAGCTGTCAGCATAAATCACAGGCATTTCAGCCTTGGTGGCTGATATTTTGAGACAAAGATCAGCTGTGCCTTTAAGATAGCGTAGGACCCTCTTTAAACCTGTCCAATCCCGCATGGATGGTTTGGCAACCTTACGACTAAGCACTCCAACTGAGTAAGCTAAGTCAGGGCGTGTCCATTGTGTTAAGTGTAGCAAGCTTCCTACAGCTGAGTGATACAATGCAGGTTGAGGACAAGGTTCCTCACATGCATCACCCTTTAGGAAATCAAGAGTCATTGGTGTTTTGGTTGGTTTTGCATTTGACATTTCAAGTTGACTCAACAATTGGTCAATTTTTCTTTTCTGACTCAGATAGAACTCACCACTCTGAGCTCTAGTGACTTCAACACCTAGATAGTATTTCAGCTCACCTAGGTCTTTCAATTGAAAGTACTGTCTCAATTGTGTTGCAAACTCTTGTACAAGGTGCAAAGAACCAGTTGCTAGGCAAAAATCATCAACATACGTTAGCAACACTGTGTAATCACTTCCAGAACCTCTTACATACACACAAGGATCAGCAACAGACTTCTTAAACTTTAGCTCTAACAAAGCCTTATCTAAACATTGATGCCAACAACGTCCGGCCTGCTTCAAACCGTACAGCGCCTTGCGCAGTCTGTACACCTTCTGAGAATTGTCACAAGCATAGCCAGGAGCCTGCTTCATGTACACAGTTTCAGGGAGCTCTGCATTCAAATATGCTGTGTCAACATCAAAATGATGGACAACAAGTCCACGCTGTGCAGCCAGAGAAAGTACCATACGTAAAGACTCTGGTCTAGCTGTGGGTGCATATGTGAGATCATAGTTCAAAAACCTCTCCTGTGCAAATCCCTGAGCAACAAGCCTGGCTTTGTACTGCACTGTATTATCAGGAAGAAGCTTCTTTCTGAAAACCCATCTGGAACCAACAGCTTTCTGGGATGGGGGCAAATCAGTGACCTCAAACACCTTTTGACTCACTAATGCCTCAAACTCCTTATCCATCGCTGTGTTCCACTTCTCTTGCTCTTCAACAGGCAGATGCAACATCTCCTGGAAAGACTGAGGTTCACAGGTAATCTGACACACTCTCACCTGCTGAATCACAAATCTGTCAGGCTTCACACCCTTTGTGGAGCGTGCAGACCTACGAGGAATTACCACTGCCTCTTCCTCATCACTGTCCTCTGCCTTTTCACTACCTGAATCCCCCTTCAGATCCTGAACCTGCTCAGGTGAAATTTCCTCTTCCTTCACCTGAGGGGATCCTCTCACCACACTAGGAGACTGGGAACCAGAAGGCAGCTGAACTGGTTGTTGTCCAGCCACAGGAGCATGGACAGTTGGCTGTACACTAGATTGCAACAATACTTCTGAACTAGCATTCAACCTATCCCAACCAGTAGGGTGCTCAAAATTAGCACTTCTAGAGATTACTACACGACCATAGCCTGCAGAAAAACGGTAACCCTTAGATCTAGATGAATAACCAACAAACCTTAAGCGTTGTGCTTTTGGCTGGTTCTTCCTTCGCTGAGACTTAGGAATATGCACATATGCAAATGTTCCAAAAACACGCAGATGCTTCAGCGAAGGGCGCTTGCCAAACAAAAGGAAATAAGGAACTTCATTTACAGCTGAATTCCACACCCTGTTAGTCAGATACACTGCAGTCATGGTAGCCTCACCCCAAAAACGGGCTGGCACCTGGGCATCTAACACCAGGCTATTTCTAATGGTATTAACAACACCAATCTTCCTTTCAGCTATTCCATTCTCAGCAGGAACACCAACATTGGCAAGTCTATGGGAGATTCCTTTTCTACGAAGCCAATTCTGAAACTCATGGCCTAGAAACTCTCCTCCACAATCCGATTGAAATTGACCTACTTGATAGCCATAATTTCTTTCCACCATTGCAACAAACTCCTTAAAGCGAGCAAAAGCCTCCGCTTTAGATTTGAGCAAATAACAAAACGTATAGCGAGTATGGTCATCCACCAAAAGGAACATGAAACGCGCCCCCCCCCCTCACTAGGAGCATTGGGGCCGGCTAAGTCTCCATGAACCAACTGAAAAGGCCTAGTTGACACTCTGTCACTTTTTCTAGCAATAGGAGCAGCCTTAATTTTCGATTGTTTGCACACAGTACAATCAAGAAAGTCATCACACTTTTTGGATCCTAACTCAGGATACACCTTGGCCAGTTGGGACAAACTTCCCCACCCGGGATGTCCCAAAACTCTGTGATAATAGTGAATGCATTTGTTATGTGGGGGAACATTGGAAATACAATTTCCTGACACAATCCCCTGCTTAGGAAGCATTTCATACAATTGATTCACTAACTTCCCCCTAGCACATTCTATCCCATCTTTTTCAATAGAACATCCAGTACCCTTGAACACAACAGTATAACCAGACTTTACCAGGGCTGGAACGCTAAGGAGGGAAAAGTCAAGTGTAGGTACACACAACACATTTTGCATATTTATCCCCAAACAAGGAATGTATACTTCACCCTGAAAGGACACATCAGCCATAGATCCATCAGCCAGAGCAACCTGTTGGACGTTAGGCTTGCTTTTTGATAACAACAACTGTTCATTGTTGACAATGATTTGACTACAGGCTGAGTCCAAAAGCCAAGTCTCTGGGGAACGTCTACTCACAGCCGTGAGCAAAGCAGACACCTGGGTACGTTGTCTAGGCGCTTGTTTCCCCTTTTTTCGTACGAACCTCTTTCCACTGGCTCCACCGGCTGGGCGAGGTGGCTGGGGACAGTCTCTCATGAAGTGTTGGGTCGAGTTGCACCGGAAACATCTCCTCACAGCACACGCAGCCTCTGTTCCAACTGGAAAACGCTGAGCTGAAGCCTCAGGAACAGCAACAGATGACTTACTCTGCATCCTCTCCAAATCACGAGCTTGCTGGATTTCTTGCAGGCGATTTGTAAGATAATCCACAGTTAGGTCTTGGGGCCTCAACGTCTGAGTTGCCTCGATGAGCATGTCAAAGCTCTTGTCCAAGCTTGACAGGATGATACAAGCTCTCTGGGTATCAGGGATCACAACATCCCGGTCCTCAAGTTCAAGAAACAAAGTCTTGACTTTATGGAGGTGGGTCATCACGTTTCCACCGGGCTGCAGCTTCAAGTTGTAAAGCTGACGTGATATACCAACAATGGCAGCAGAGGTTTGCTTGGAATAAAGGGCTTTAAGAGCTTCCCAACAGGCATGTGCGGTCTCCAAATTACTGATATGCAGTAGCTGTGATGATTCTAGTCCCAGAATCAAGTCGCCATAAGCACGATCCAAACACAACTGCACTTCTTCAGTAATAGCACCGGTTGGAGGTGCGTCTTTCACATACTTCCACAAACCTTCTTTTAGGAAGAAAGACTTGATCTTCACACACCAGGTCCGATAGTTTGTGCCATTCAAACGCTCAAAGGGCAGACTGGTTAGCCCTGCAGCAGCAGCCATGCTGACCACTCAAAGAAAAACACGTTTACTTCAAAATGCAGCCTTAAAAACAAACCCCGTTGTTACAGCTAGATCCAGCGCAGCAAAGAAAAACACAAAATTCTCTCTGGGCCACCATAACCTGTTAGGTGATGGTTAACTATGCGGGGTTCCAGGCAATGAAGTAATCCAAACAACGTGTTGTAAGGCTAACAATATCTTTATTGATAGCATAAGGCAATAATGGATGTATAGTGCATTATTGCAAAAAGGTAAAATCAAAGCATAAGCAGAGTTCCATCACCAGAAGTGAGGAAAGAATAACATCATGGTCTGTGCAAAGACCAGGCAAAGACCAGGCATGGTTACAGTTCAGATACAAGTACATGCAGATAGCAGTCTACATAAAGAACAGAAGACATATGTGTGTAGAACATAAGTATAAAGGACTACCCATGGTTCATAGCTCACATGTGATTGGTTTAAACATGAGCATCTCTTTTAGTATAGCATTTCTGGTAGTAATTGTACTTACTATAAAGCGTCACACGATGGCAGTGTTGTGTATTGGCTTTTTTTTTTTGTTTTGAGAACGATTCTGATTACGGGTTTATTTTGTCTAGCTAGAGATATCTCAGCACCTGCCATCTACGTCTCAGATGTTTTGAGAACCAAACTTACAATGCGGAAAACAATGTAGATTGTTTTCACTTGTATTTTTCCACTCTCTGGCCAGACACAGTGGAAGAAAATGCCATGCGTTTAATTCTGCATAGAATGCTTTAACCAAATAACCTTAACAGAAGGAAGCCAGGAGAGCGACCGTCCTACTCGGAACAAGGGACGCTCCGCATGTTTGGGGGAGAGCCGCGCTAGTCTGTGGCAGCCCCAAAGCCGAAGCCATCGAAGAGCAGCTTCTCAGACTGAGCCAGGAGTTTGAATACAACTGATTGGACAGAGAAGGTGCTACAGCAGAGCTTTCCAAACTGTGTGTCGCGACACATTTCTGTGTCGCTGCAAGGGCCCAGGTGTGTCGCGGGGGAACCCGGAAGAGGAGGCCATGCACCACGTGGAGCCCCGCCCATCCCTTGCCGCGCCGACAGGTCCCTGCTCTGAAGCCAGCTCTTCAGCTCTCGCCGCAGAAGCCAGGTAAGTTAGCAGCTCGGTACGGCTGTAACTGGGGGGGAGAGTGCAGAGACGCAAGTAGGCAAGTAGGCAAGAAGCGCGGCGGCCGGAGACATATCTTTAAGTGCCAGCGGCCTGGCAGCCAAGAAAGGGACGGGGAGGCGGCTCCGCTGCCCGCCTCGCATGGCCCCCGCGCCAGCCACGTCTGCGGTTCCCCCTCCCCCTTGGCGGCGGCCCCATCCAGGCAGAGGCAGGACTGGGTGAGCGGACAGGCGGTGTTCTTGCCACTTCCACCCATCGCCTACGAGAAGAAGATGGCGGCGGTCTGACGCGCGGCCTGCGGCCCGCGAGAGCTGAGCTGGGGCCGAGCCGAGGGAGCTTGCCGGCGGCTCCGGTGCAACTAGAGGGCTCCCGGTGCAGGGACGGGGCGGAAGGAGAGGAGCCGCCGGCGGGAGCGCGGCAAGAGGAGCGCCTCACCGGCGCCTGCCCGGCTTCCAGCGCGCTTCATCGAAGAAGATAAGACGCCGCGGGCGGGCAGGCAGCTGAGAGGCGGGCGGGCGGCCAGGCAGGGGGTCGTCTGCAGCGGGATCATCTGACCATCCTTCCCGGAGCTGCTGGGGCCGGATGGAGCGGTGGGGGACTCGGCATCGCTCCTCCCAGCGGGCACTCCAAGCCCAGCTGTTCAGGCATAGATCAAGGATCGATCAGGCCCGGGGGCAGGGCTGGCCGAGGGGCTGGGGGGGAAGGGTCCCTGTTGCCTGAGACATCCTCACGCATCCTCCCCCCTCTCCCCACAATATGGCAGCAATAACAGGCAGGGCCTGAAAGAGAAGGAAAGCCCCAAGAAAAGGGGATCCTGCACTTTCCACTCTCCAGAAGAGCTTTCCGCACTTGGATCCATTTCTGCCACAGCCTTCTCGGCAGGTGGTGGTTGCTGTGGTTGTTATTGCTGCCATATTGTGGGGGGAGGGGGGGAGGATGCATGAGGATGTCTCAGGCAACAGGGACCCGTCTTCCCTCTTTCCCCCAGCCCCCTGGCCAGGCCTGATCGATCCTTGATCGATGGCTGAACAGCTGCTGGACGCTTGGAGCGCCCGCTGGAAGGAGCGATGCCGGTCCCACACGGCTCCATCCGGCCCCAGCAGCTCCGGGAAGGATGGTCAGATGAGCCCGCTGCAGGCGACCCCCTGCCTGCCCACCCGCCTGCCTCTCAGCCGCCTGCCCGCCAGCGCAGCGTCTTACCTTCTCCGACGAAGTGCGGTGGAAGCCGGGCAGGCACCGGCGAGGCACTCCTCGTGCCGTGCTCCCGCTGGCGGCTCCTCTCCTGCTTCTGCCCCGTCCCCGCTGCCCACGCTGGGTCTCCCCGGAGCGCCGGGAGCCCTCTCGTTGGGCCAGAGCCGCCGGCAGGCTCCCTCGGCTCGGCCCCCGCTCTGCTCTTGCGAGCCGCGCGTCAGGCCGCCGCCATCTTCCGCTTGTAGGTGATGGGAGGAAGCGGCGAGCCAGGCCAGGCCACGGAGGCGGAGAGCACCGCCTGTCCGCCCGCCCAGTCCCGCCTCTGCCTAGCTGGGGCCGCCGCCAAGGGGAAAGGGGAGACGCAGACGGTGCGGGGGCCATGCGAGGCGGGCAGCGGAGCCGCCTCCCCATCCCTTTCTCGGCTTTCAGGCCGATGGCACTTCTCGGGAGGGAAAAGCCGTGTCTCTGGCCGCCGCACTTCGTGGTCCCTGCACCCCCCACCCACCCCAGCGTGGCAGCCTAGTCGCGTCCCTGCACCCTCCCCCCCAGTTGCAGCCCTACCGGGCTGCTAACTTACCTGGCTTCTGCGGCAAGAGCTGAAGAGCTGGCTTCAGAGCAGGGACCTGTCAGCGCGGCAAGGGATCGGCGGGGCTCCATGTGGTGCATGGCCTCTTCCGGGTTCCCCTGCGACACACCTGGGCCCTTGCAACGACACAGAAATGTGTCGCGACACAGAGTTTGGAAAGCTCTGATCTACAATTACATACAATACAATACATACAATACAAGACTGGGGGGCTAGGGGGCGGGATTTGGAGCCGGCAGCCAATCACGTGGGGTGGGGTTTGGAGCCGGCAGCCAATCACATGGGCCAGGGGTGGGGTTTGGAGCCAGCAGCCAATCACATGGGCCAGGGGCGGGGTTTGGAGCCAGAAGCCAATCACGTGGGCCGGGGGCGGGGTTTGGAGCCGGCAGCCAATCACGTGGGCCGGGGCGGGGTTTGGAGCCGGCAGCCAATCACGGGGGGCGGGGACTCCTCATTAGTGTGTCAGGAAATTATGCATGGCTAAAAGGCGTGTCACCAACATGAAAAGTTTGGAAAGCCCTGTGCTACAGACTCCTGACATACTGTCTGGGGTTAGAGATTGAGCACATCCCAGGATCGCCAGCCAGTAATGGGGGGGAGGATGGGTGTTGTAGTCCGAGGGCACCTGCAGGACTGTCTCGCCCATCTTCCAGAGCGATGAATTACTTTTAATTACTTTTAATGAATTGGCAGCTGTAAATGCAGATTAGTGCATGCAACTTATCCTTTGACTTTCCCTGCGGGTTGGTGATGATGCCGGTGATCCCTTCCTGCTGGACTTTGACTTTGGCATTGCTCAGCGCCACCGCGCCCCCTCCCCTCCAGGCTTAAGTGAAAGGGTTAAAGGCAGAGAGCTTCTCCTTCCGGCCTAGAGAGGAGAGGAGAGAGCAGACGAGCTGGGCGAGGGAGGGAGGAAAAGGGAAAGAGAGCGTCGAGCCCGTTTCCTGCCCCACCCGCTACTCTTCCCGGTCTCCAGCCGGCTGCGCGCGCCAGGACTACAGAATCCCCCCCCCCCGCAGGTAGGGGCGCGGAAGAGACGCCAGGTGGGCATCTACCTTGCAAGAGGGCGATTGGATCCCGAGCGGGAGGGGGGCGCAATCAGGGGGAAGAGGGGGGAATCCCCAAGTCCAAGCAGGGAAGGGGGGAGATGGGCTTTTCCCAGCGGCCCTCCCCACCCCACTCGACTTCTGATTCCCCGTCTTATTCGCGAGGTGTTCTGGTTGTCCTGCCGAGTTGCTGCTTCTCCAGGCGGCTCTCTGGTCTCCTTAAATCCTTCCTCCGAGCCCCCCTCCTTCCCCCTCCAGCTCCCAGCACGAGGCTGCCTGGTCTTTTCCGGAAGGTTTCCCACGTTCCCTTGTCGCTGCTGGGGATGATGAGGTCTGAAAGGTCTGGAGGGGCGGAAGAGTAGGATCTTCGGTTCAGAGGGCGTGTAGGTTAGAGGTGCCCCCTCCGTGGGCATGAACGGCGCTAGGAGGAGGCGAGGGGCGGCTGGAGGCCCCGTGACAGAGACCTGAGAGGCATCCTGGTCTTGGCCAATGGGCAGCCCTGGCCAGGGGGGCATCTTTTGAGGTGCAGCACCTGGATCTGCCTGTCTTACCTGTCCAGGTACCCTTCCCGGTTGACTGCTGCGGGCTCCCATCCTTGTTCAGGTCTGCCCACATAACTGAACAGCACCAGAGATGGACGTTTTCAATTTTTTATTTTTAGTTCTTCGATGAGCTGTATAATTTACACTGGAGAAGAAGCTTTCTGCCCTTTTTACACCTGCTAAAATGAGAGCTTTCTGAGAGCTTTAGAAACCAAGGATCCTTGGAGTCAGGATTCACTCCGAATGGCTTCTGGGTTGCTTTCTGGCCAGTGTCCTCTTCTGAGGTTTGTTTGACTCCCTAACTTGGTGTACAGCTGGGAGATTTCCTAGTGATGTTCCATCTAAATATTAACTTGTGCAGCTCTGCTTAGTTTCCCAAGGCCAGCTAAATGCTGAGCAGTTTTTTGTTAGTTTTTTTTATGGGGTAGGTGAACTCTATTTTTAAAAAAAGTCATAATGCATCTAGAAGGCTGTCGCTCAGAATCATAGAATCGTAGGTTTGGAAGGGACCTTGGAGGTCTTCTAGTCCAACCCCCTGGCCAAGGCAGGAGTCCTCGTACCATCTCGGAGAAATGGTTGTCCAATCTTTTCTTGATTGCACCCGGAACCTTTTGTTTCTCTGTGGTATTGTTTTTGTTCGGGGCTTTATTATCTCGTTCTTTAGAATTTCCCAAGCACCCTGAACTGTTTCCCCTCTAGGATTTCCAACTGTGGAGTCCTTCCTATTCTTCCTCTTAGTTTGTAGAAGTCAGCTCTCTTAAAATCTGGAAGACTAGTCTGACCTGGTTCAGTTACCCTTGCCTGCATTATGGTGAATCCCAGTATGACATGGTCACTCTCTCCCGAGGGTCCCACAGCTTCCACTCCCTCAACCATTTCATCCCTCTTAGTAAGTATTAAGTCCAGCATCGCTGACCCTCTGGTTCCCTCTTCCACCTCTTGGATGATAAAGGTTTCAGCTGGGCACCTCGGGAACCTGTTCGATCTCCCGCTTGCTGCAGAGTTTCTTTCCCAGTCGATGTCAGGGTGGTTGAAGTCCCCCATTCCTACACTGGTGTGTTTCCCGGACACCTCCGCTAACTGAGTGGCAAATCTATTTCCTCTGGTTGGTTGGGTGGCCTTTAGTGCACCCCCATGGCAGTGTCATTTCTTTTCCCCCGAATATTCCCCAAATGCCTCCAAGAAGGCGTTCGTCCTTGATGCCATGTTTTTTTCTACAGGTGTAGTAGTTCTTTACATTCAATAGAACTCCTCTTTCGTTGGGTGTGTTTCTTTGGAACAGGTTAGATCCTTCTAGTAGTACAGTATATCCCAGTCAGGGCTTCCATCACACCAAGCTTTTTTAACTGTTACAAGAAAATAGAATAATGCGCCTTCCAAACTTTTGGAGAAACCATTTAATGACGAGGTTTAAAGCAGCTCTCAAATTAATGCACGGTGCCTTGTATCAGACAGGACAGTTTCAGGAGGGTTGTCTCAGAATTGGAGGAGGACTTTCAGTATGCGGTCCCCATTGCCGTTAAGCGAGGACCTCCTCGCAACTTTCTGCCGGCTTCCAACAAGTAAAGTCACTGGACATGCCGGCAGGAAGTCGCAAGTCCTGTGTGGCTCGCAAGCAAGCTGGTAGGGGGGGAAGTGGTTGCTGAGGAGGAAGCGTGGTTGGCCCCAGGGGTGGCTGATGCTGGGTGAAGGAGGGCACGCCAGTGGCTGCCATCGGACTACCGCAGACTTGCCAGGTGGGCGCGAATGCGCTGTGGAGTCTGGGCAGGGGAGTGCTGTGCGTGCTCATGGGCTACAGAGTAGGAGATCCATAACTGGCTCGGGAGACAAAGAGGCATGAGTTGGAGCGACTTACAGGAGTGCAATTGTGAATGTAGAAAACAAAAACTCCCATTTCTTGCATCTTGCTCAGTCGCAGTGGAGATGAGTGCCCCCTTGGGAGACCCGAAAGAACAGGTTAGGGATAGATCGTCATGGAGAAAATTTCATGATTTGAACGTGGATCTCGCTAGTCTTCCGTGTGAAAAATTAAGTGTTAGAGGTTAATCTAGCCTTCTGGCACGTTTGCTTTTTCATTGTAATGGATGCTTTTTTTGTTGTTGTTTTCACACGTCGTATATCCATGTTATAACCAATAATTAAACTAACGTTTTTATGTGAATCTTATAGACAAAAAGGATGCCAATAAGAGCCTTCTGGACAACTGAGAATCAGGAGCAGCATTAAAAAGGAAAGCAAATCAAGCCAGGAATCAAAATTTTTCCACTTCCTCCAGAAAACCACAAAACCCTTCTCCTTCCCCAGCAGGTGACAGACAACGGAAAGAAAAACAGGAAGAGAGTTTTGAGCTGGAAAAAATTGAGCATGTTGAACTCAAGGAAACATTACCTGAAAAGGTCAAGGGGGGCAATTTCCAAATTCAGAAAAAGAGAGAAATATGTGGGAGAAGCAGAGACTGTAGATCATGGCTGATTATTGACAAGAGGATCCACACCAGAGAAAAGACATACAAATGCTCCGAATGTGGCAAAAGCTTTACCTGCAACAGGTCCCTGGTGGTTCATCGAAGGACGCACACTGGAGAAAAGCTATACCAGTGCTCTCAATGTGGCAAAAGCTTCACCAGACACGCCAGCCTGGTGTATCACAAGAAGGCTCACTCCGTAGAGAAACCGCATGTGTGTCCGTATTGTGGAAAAAGTTTCAATGAGAATTCCAGCCTGGTGAAACACCAGAGGACTCACACAGGAGAGAAACTGTATGAGTGTCCAGATTGTGGGAAATGTTTCAGTCGGAAATCTGAACTGGTGAGACACCAGAGGACTCACACAGGAGAGAAACCGTATGAGTGTCCGGATTGTGGGAAACGTTTCAGTCAGAATTCCATTCTGGTGAGACACCAGAAGACTCACACAGGAGAGAAACCGTATGAGTGTCTGGATTGTGGGAAACGTTTCAGTGTGAATTCCAGCCTGGTGATACACCAGAGGACTCACACAGGAGAGAAACCGTACGAGTGTCCAGATTGTGGGGAAAGTTTCAGTCTGAATTCCAGCCTGGTGATACACCAGAGGACTCACACAGGAGAGAAACCGTATGAGTGTCTGGATTGTGGGAAAGATTTCAGTTGGAAGTGTGACCTGGTAAAACACCAGCGGACTCACACAGGAGAGAAACCATATGAGTGTCCAGATTGTGGGAAGGATTTCAGTTGGAAGTGTGACTTGGTAATACACCAGAGGACTCACACAGGAGAGAAACCATATGAGTGTCTGGATTGTGGGAAAAGTTTCAGTCAGAATTATCACCTCATGATGCACCAGAGGACTCACACAGGAGAGAAACCGTATGAGTGTCCGGATTGTGGGAAAAGTTTCAGTCGGAATTCCAACCTGTTGGTACATCGGAGGACTCACACGGGAGAGAAACCATATGAGTGTCTGGATTGTGGGAAACGTTTCAGTCAGCATTCCAGTTTAGTAGTACACCAGAGGACTCACACAGGAGAGAAACCGTTTGAGTGTCTGGATTGTAAGAAAGGTTTCACTTGGAAATTCGAACTGGCAATACACCAGAATACTCACACAGGAGAGAAACCGTATGAGTGTCCGGATTGTGGGAAAAGTTTCAGTCTGTATTCCAGCCTGGTGAGACACAAGAGGACTCACACAGGAGAGAAACCGTATGAGTGTCCGGATTGTGGAAAAAGTTTCAGTCAGAAATTCGAACTGGTGATACACCAGAGGACTCACACAGGAGAGAAACCGTATAAGTGTCTGGATTGTGGGAAACGTTTCAGTCGGAATTCCAGCCTGCTGATGCACCAGAGGACTCACACAGGAGAGAAACCGTATGAGTGTCCGGATTGTGGGCAAAGTTTCAGTCAGAATTCCAGCCTGGTTAAACACCAGAGGACTCACAGAGGAGAGAAACCGTATGAGTGTCCGAATTGTGGGAAAAGTTTCAGTCAAAATTCCAGCCTGGTGAACCACCAGAGGACTCACACAGGAGAGAAACCATATGAGTGTCCGGATTGTGGGAAGTGTTTCAGTGAGAATTCCCACCTGGTGAGACACCAGAGGACTCACACAGGAGAGAAACCGTATTCGTGTCCGGATTGTGGGAAAAGTTTCAGTCAGAATTGTGACCTAGTGAAACACCAAAGGACTCACACAGGAGAGAAACCGTATGAGTGTCTGGATTGTGGGAAACGTTTCAGTCAGAATTCCAGTCTGGTGATACACCAGAGGACTCACACAGGAGTGAAACCGTATGAGTGTCCGGATTGTGGGAAAAGTTTCAGTCTGAATTCCAGGCTGGTGAGACACCAGAGGACTCACACAGGAGAGAAACCGTATGAGTCTCCGGATTGTGGGAAAGATTTCAGTCTTAGGCCTAGCTTTATAAATCATGTAGGTTTACACATAGGAGAGAAACAATTCAAATGCCCAGACTGTCAACGGTGCTTTACGCAAAATGCCTCCCTTAGCAGACACAAGAAAATGCACATGAGGCAGAAGGTGATGAGTGTAGAGAAGTCTTGAATGTCACTTCTCATCTCCCATTGAACATCCACTTGAAAAGTTAAGTATTTAATTTCTTGCATGATTCTTTGTAGTCAAACAAAGGCTAACTACATGTACTGTATCTGGCTATCAGCAGAACTTCCCAGTAAGCTGCTGCATGTCCGAAAAGATACATGAAAAAAAGATAGGAGCGCTCAGATTTTATGAGAGAATATATTAGGGACGTTTGTGGCACTGAGGGTAGCACTGTAAATTTTCATATGAAAATGCTGTTCTTTGCAGAGGAATGATCCTGATTTTCCTGAGTTCAGAAGACACCAAAGAATTCAAGTCTTGTTCATTTTAGGAGCCCAATTCAGAGATCAGGTTATAATACTTTTTTCCCCTAGTAGATCACTTTGCATATGATCCCTTTGCAGAGGGACACTCAACATCCAGGACCAGGCCATGGCTGTGGAGGAAGCAAGAGGCTCTTTTGGCCTGAGCCTCAAGCTCCGAGTGGCTTCAAATTTAAAGGCCTGCAAAGTTGTTAAACTTTAAAATACTCAAATTATATTTAATTCTCTCCTCCTTCCTCTCTCTCGCTGTTTTTTGGTGCCGTATTTTTGTGCACACCTGTTATGACGTCCCATTGTATTATGGGTAGGTGTGATGACATCAGCTTCAATGCCCCAATAAACACTTCTCGATGCAATTCATTGAAATGCAGAATAAGCTTTATTCAGAATACACGTAAATTGAAACACTCCTAAAGATCCGAATGCCGGATTCCCACCAAACAGCGCTAACTTAACTCCCCCCTGCGTGCCAATTTCGCAGCGCCTATGATGTCAATGTCCAGAACTTTCCCTCTCCGTTCCCAAGCCTCCAACTCCTGCAGGTGGCTGACCTTGACGCCGCATTCCACAGTCTCCAATGAAACCCACAACACTTGGCACACTCACCCCCTCCTCACAGTTCACACGCTTCTACTAAATGTACATCCCTAATGGCAGGATTCAACTATGAACCCTGACATGCTTACCTCCAGAAAAAAGAAAAATACAGAAAGAAGAAGAGACAGAAAAACAGAAGCATAACAATAATAGAGCAAAAACGTTTCCAATAAATCAGGCAGGCGGGATAGGAATGCATTGGGGTATGGGAGAAAACCTGTAACGAGAAAACAAAACAAGCAGGTTAACAAAAACAATTCATCCAGGTTTATCAGGGAATTGGGAATGAAACTTAACCAGAAGCCTAGGAGCAACAACATGAATTTTATCTACCCATTCACTGAAACCTAAAGGCAAATGTTTCCATTGAATCAAATACTGTAATTTGCCACGATGAAGACGAGAGTCCAAAATAGCTTTCACTTCAAAATGTTCCTCTTTGCCCACCATGATGGGCGGGGGCGGTAATGGGTCTGGATGCCACCGTTCAGACACAGTCACTGGTTTGAGCAAACTGATGTGGAATACGTCGTTTTTTCATATTTTCCGAAGGTTCTTGGGCAAGTCCAGTTGAGCGGTGACCGGGTTTATCAACAATTGGGAATGGACCAATAAATTTAGCTCCCAGTTTTTTAGATGACTGATTCGAACGCAAATGTCTGGTAGACAAATAAACCTTTTCCCCACAACCAAAGGCCATTCAGGAGATCTTTTACGGTCTGCAAATTTTTTATAATTGTCCTTTGCCTCTTGCAGTGTATTTTGCATTACTGGCTAATTAGCTCTTATCTGGGAAATCCATCCGCCAGTAGTGGATTAGGTTGCGTAGTTGAGGAGGGCTCGGGCAATTCAGGTATAGGCACAAAGTCCTGGCCGTTGGCAATTTTAAATGGAGAAAACCCGGTACTCTGATGAACAGCATTATTATACACTACCTCAGCAAATGGTAACAGATCAACCCAGTTGGCGACACACCAACGGCCGCAGCTGAGGCGGCAAGGGGGCGGGGGCGTGCATGGCGGCAGCGGCGGCAGCCTCTGGTATAATTTATTTATTTATTTATTTAATTTAATTTATTTATAATGCGGAAGCACTGATGGTGTGCTGCTCCTGCCGCCGCCGTGCACGCCCCCGCTGCCGTTTCCAGGTTGTGTGGCGACACAGCAGACTGTGTCGCGACACACTTTTGTGTCGCGACACACAGTTTGGAAAGCTGTGCCTTAAATATTGCTCCAATACAGCATTCAGACGTTCAGTCGAACCATCCATGCAAGGATGAAACGCCAAGCTTAACCCTTGTTCAGTACCAATTAATTTTAAAAATGATTTCCAAAATTTGACAGTAAATTGACTTCCGCGGTCACTCATCCGCACGGGGGCGCCGTGGGGTCGATAGATGTGTTGAATAAACAATCTAGCTAATTGTCCAGCAGATGGAACACTTTTACATGGAATGAAATGTGCTTGCTTAGAAAATAAATCAGTAACCACCCAAATCACAGTTTTCCCTTTGCTTTCTGGCAAATCCACAATGAAATCTATAGCAATTTGCTTCCAGGGGCTTGATGGTTGTGCCACCCCCTGCAACAATCCCACAGGTTTGCCAGGAGCCCTTTTCATGGTGGTACATACAAGACAAGATAATACATATTCCTTAACATATTTTCTTAAAGTGGGCCACCAAAATTGTCTTCTTACCAAATGTGACGTTTTAACAAAACCAAAATGCCCCGCCACCTTGTCGTCATGACACCGTTGTAAAATACATTTTCTTGCAGCATAAGGTATATACAATCTGTCCCCACTCCACCACAATCCATTGTTTTCTGTCAAGGTATGTTTGTGGCTTTTCCACCGGCCATCCTTTTCTACTTCTACTCTGATCTCTCTAGCTAAGGATGCTTCAGGCATTGTGTCCCGAACCTTAGTCTGATGCCTAGTGAGAGCCATGTTTCCCAATTGTTTATCAGATTCAGCCTCTGGAATTACTGATACAGCAGGTGCTGCTGTCTGGTGAATCCCTAATTGTTGAGGAGACATTACTGTGGTTACAATCTCCTCCCGTTGGCTATCATGTTGAGGCAACCGGGATAATGCATCTGCTAGAATTTTTTTTCCTGCCGGAAGATATTTCAATGTGAAATTGAACCTACTGAAAAACAGCCCAACCCTGTTTTGGGTTCAATTTGCGTAGCGATTTTAAAGCTTCCAGGTTTTTATGATCAGTTAAACTTTCAAAGGGGTGGGGAAATCCTTCCAACAAATGCCGCCATGTAGCCAAGGCATGCAAATGCTTCTTTCTCCCACACATGCCAACGTCTCTTCAGTTTCAGTGAATTTATGAGAGATATAAGCACATGGTCTTAGTTTGTTATCAGTGTCTCTCTGCAACAATACTGAACCTACTGCGGTATCAGATGCGTCTGTTTGAATTACAAACTTGCTCAGAGTCAGGATGCTTTAACATAGGCTCAGCTGTGAATAACGTTTTCAACTGTTCAAAAGCCGTTTGGCATGCTGGAGTCCATTTCATCTTTGTTTGGGGCTTGTTTGCTAGCCCCCCCTCATTGGGGTGTTTCATTTTCAACAGATCAGTTAATGGCAAAGCTACCTGAGCAAATTGGGGAATGAATTGGCGAGAGAAATTGGAAAACCCAAGAAATGATTGTAACTGTTTTTTGGGGATTCCCACTCTAGGACATCCCGCACTTTTGCAGGGTCCATCTCAATCCCCTGGTGCGATATTCTATACCCCAAATAATCCAACTTCTCCTTATGAAATTCACATTTAGACAATTTGACATATGATTTAGCATCCAACAGTCGTTTTAACATTTCTTTGACCAATTTTACATGCTCTTCCATGGTTTCTGTATAGATTAGTATATCATCTAAATAGACCAATACACCTTGATATAAAAAATCATGTAGAACCTCATTAATTAAGCTCATAAATACTCCAGGCCCTCCAGTCAATCCGAACGGCATGACCCGATATTAAAAACAGCCCAGTTGGCAATTAAAAGCAGTTTTCCACTCATCCCCTTCTCTTATGCGTACTCTAAAATACGCTTCCCTCAAATCCAGTTTGGTAAAGATTTTTCCTTTGGTTAAGTGAGCCAACATGTCTTTCAATAAAGGCAATGGATATTGATTAGAAATACATATAGCATTTAAAGGTAATGGTTCCCCCCGCACATTTGTGCAGTCGTGTCCAACTCTAGGGACCAGTGCTCATCTCTGTTTGTTAGCCGAAGACGCGTTGTCCGAAGACACTTCCACGGTCATGTGGCCGCATGACATGCACAGAACGCTGTTACCTACCCACCGAAGTGGTACCTATTAATCTACTTTCATTTGCATGCTTTCAAATTGCTAGGTTGGCAAGAGCTGGAGCTAGTGCGGGAGCTCACTCCGCACGCAGGGCTAGGGATTCGAACCTCCGAACTTGCGATCTTCCGATCGACAAGCCTGGCGTCTTACCCGCTGAGCCACCACGCCCCTATATAGCATTTAGCGCTCTATAATCAGTACGCAGTCTCAACGATCCATCTTTCTTTTTTCTAAACAGTACCGGCGCTGCCGTGGGTTGTTCAATGGTTCGATGGTTCAATGAAACCCCTTTTTAGATTTCTGTCAATAAACTTTCTCAGTTCCTGTAATTCTTTATGAGTCATGGAGTACAACTTAGGTTTTGGTAAGACTGCCCCTGGTTCCAACTCAATAGCACAGTCAGTTTTACGATGGGGGGGCAGCTGATCTGACTCAGTTTCCTCAAAAATTATTTCCACCTCCTCATACGACTCAGGGACATTTGCAGCTTGCGCCATTTCTTGCCCAATTTCAACACTTGCGGCTCCCACTTCAGTTCCTGCATAGTACCCATCCGCAAATTCCATCTCCCCTGAAACCCAGTCAATGTGGGGATTGCGCTCCCTTAGCCATTTCAGCCCTAACACTATTGGCTGATTTGCTATAGGGGCTACAATGAATCGTACAGTCTCTTGATGTGTCCCAATAGTCATTTTTACGGCTTCTGTATAATATTCTACTGGGGCCCCCTTCATATCTGACCCATCCAGTTGACAAAATATTATTGGTACCTTGAGTTTATATAACTTTAGTCTCAGCCCAGTCACTATGGCAGGGTGAATCAGACATCTGGAACACCCCGAGTCCAACATAGCTAATAAAGTAGCTTGATCCCTCCCATGCAAAGTCTCGATCTTTACCTTTACTTGCATGGTGGGACAGCCACCGCTCACCATTTAGAACCTTTTATTTCTGATTCTCTGCATTTTTTCTATTTCTTCATCTTAGCCATCCTTTGTTCTCTTTAACTTTATTTTTTCACTGTACACATACGATGTCAGTGCTTCTTGTAGCTAGGTAAACTTTATTACGGCCTTTGACCAGCGTATGTACATATATGCGTATAAAAATAAATTTCTACCTAGTTCATAAAAATAACAATGAAAACGGAATTAAAATAGTTAAAATGGAAAAGGTGGGGGTCTTTTGTAGGTTTATTAGATGTATAATAACTTGTATAATTCTATTGTATAATTCTACATGGATTGTTCTGTTTTGTTCCTTCTATAGAATGTTTGCCTTCTACGATGATAACGAGACGGTGAGGGACATGACATCTCAGCCGGTGAGTAAGGACAGACTGACAATGTGAGGTGAAAATATATGGCAGAAAGAATATTTATTTATTTATTTATTTATTTATTTATTTATACATACATACATACAATTTTGCCACCGTCCATCTCCCCCCAAGAGATGGACTCTGGGTGGTTTACAATAAGCTAAAAGATTTAAAATACGATAGAACCAAAAATAATACATAAAATATAAATATAAATGCGAAATGTGAGTATAAAATAGAATCCAGATGGCAATTGATCGTTACAATTCCATTCCTGTGTATATGAGAACTGTTTAAGGCGCCATCCATCCCCAAGAATGACTATTGCCCTTCCTGCCTCAAGCGACAAGGCAGAGCCAACACCTTGAATTGGACTCGGAAGCAAACTGGTTCCCAATGCAGCTCTCGTAGCTAAGGTGTTACATGTGCTGATCTTGAAGCACCTAAAATTACCCGCGCAGCTGCATTCTGGACCAGCTGTAGCTTCCGGATACTCTTCAAGGGTAGCCCCATGTAGAGCGCATTGCAGTAGTCTAGGTGGGAGATGACCAGGGCACGAGTGACTGTTCGGAGGGACTCCCGATCCAGGAAAGGGCGTAACTGGCGCACAACACGAAGTTGAGCAAAGGCCCTCCTGGCCACGACTGCCACCTGCTCTTCCAGCAGGAGTCATGAGTCCAGTAGGACCCCAGATTCCGCACCGGGTCTGTTTGGGGCAGTGCAACCCCATCCAGAACTAAATATGGTAAATTCCTGGATACAGCAGAGCCCCTAACCCACAGCCACTCCATCTTACCAGGGGTCAGCTGAAGCCTGTTCCCCATCCAGACCCCACAGACCCCAGGCACCGAGAGAGGGTGGTCACAGCATCACTTACTTCACCCGAGACGGAGATGTATAATTGAGTATCATCAACATATTGATGATACCTCAAAATATATTTTGCTTTATTGCAGGGGATCCTAAACCTTTTGCCATTACACCTCCCTTTAGTGTAATCTTAATGTACACACCTCCCCTAAAAATCCAAACACCAAAATGAACAGAAACGAACAAGGAAAACAATACAATGAAGTATGTCTATGAAGGTTCTCAGTCATCCAGGTGGAATTGTCTGTAGCTTGAATCATGTCAACTGGATTTCTATTTTCTCAGTGGAAACGTTTCGCTCCTTATCCAAGGAGCTTCTTCAGTCTGAGCAAAGTTGGTAAGGGAATCCTAAATATGTTTCTAGGTAGCTGTGTGACCTTACACCTGGGGCTAGGTCATGGTTATATTGAGATGTTATTTTTAAGTCCTTTTATCCTCTAAAGGAGGATCGTTAAGATCACCATGCTGCTGTTGAGCTTGTGAAATGGTCTTAATCTTCCTAGGCACAGAAGACAAAGCAGGGAGGAAGATGGGGGAGAGATTGTGCCTGAGGCCCCCACCTCTATTCAAGGAAGGATTTTCCAAGTTGGCATAAATGGATTCCTTGACCTCTCTCTCAGACAGAGAAGATAGGTGGTTTGAGAGAGGGGTCAAGGAATCCATTTATGCCAATTTGGAAAATCCTTCCTTGAATAGAGGTGGGGGCCTCAGGCACAATCTCTCCCCCATCTTCCTCCCTGCTTTGTCTTCTGTGCCTAGGAAGATTAAGACCATTTCACAAGCTCAACAGCAGCATGGTGATCTTAACGATCCTCCTTTAGATGCTCTTGGGTGAATACAAATAAGGCCACACTCACATTGTTAAAGGCTTGGTTCTAGGTAAAAAGGTAAAGGTTTCCCCCGCACAGTTGTGCAGTCATGTCCGACTCTAGGGACCGGTGTTCATCTCCGTTCGTTAGCCGAAGAGCCAGCATTGTCCGAAGACGCTTCCATGGTCATGTGGCTGCATGACGCGCGCGGAACGCTGTTACCTACCCACCAAAGTGGTACCTATTAATCTACTTGCATTTGCATGCTTTCGAATTGCTAGGTTGGCAAGCAATTGATCCCAATCCACTTTCTCCCCAAGGCTGCTCTTGGGTGCATACAAATAAGTCATACCTTTGAATACAACAGAGGAGCTTACCGTTATCGATGTTTCCATGGAATCTGCCTACTTCTCTCTTCAAGGCGCGTGGAATGAATAGCCCATCTGTAGATGCAACGGGCAACATCAGGAGGCATATATGTTTTTATGCTGGTGGGCTTTTCCTGCAGAGAAGTTGAAAGCAGCTGGAATTTGGAACTCTTCCTTTCTGTTGCAGTTACAGGATGCAGTTTTTCTTCCTTCCTTTCTCCCAGCTAGCATGAATCTAGGGCAGGTCTAGAAAGTTTGGAAAGCTCTGGCTTAGAGCCACCCCAAATATTTTAAATAGTCTTCAGCAGCACTGCAAACCACCTGCCACTTGGTTTTAATTTATTTATTTTTATTTATTTATTTATTTATTTATTTATTAGACTTTTATCACTGTGCCATCTTCCCCAAAGGGGACTCTTTATTTTAATTTAAATTTAAATTTAAATTATATTGATTGTATTTAGTGTATTGTATTTTATTGTGTTTTTATTGTACTGTATGATTGTTATAGCTGTGAACCTCCCAGAGTCCCTCCTTGAGAGGGAGATGGGCGGTCATAGAAATTTAATAAATAAATAAATAAACTCCCAGAATTCCCCAGGCAGCATGGCTGGTTGGGGAACTCTGGGAGTTGAAGTCTACACAGCTTAAAGTTGCCAAGGTTGAGAAGCACTGGTCTAATAGGTGGAGGTGCATGCTATATTTGAAGTGGTGTTTGCTCTACTCCAGCAAATCAAACCCCAGATTTGCTAGGAAGATCAAAGGACCCTTGAAATAAAGTGGATGGGGTGGGTGTGACCTGAGGGGATAGCCCAGATGAGCTAGAATATTCTTGTGACCAATCACGGTGCCAAAACGAACCAGCCGTGTCAAATAGAATCACGCAGCTGCTTCCTTTCTCTTTGCACGGGACGGAGGTGTGGAGTCGCGCTGCCTTGGGGAATTTCCAGTTCTGGGCAGTCGTTGTGCAAGGCCTCCCGGAGCACTGGCGCTGGGCTATCCAGAATGACCAGTTTTAGCAGAAGCCTTTATTAGTCCTATCAGAAACCACCTAGATCTGCCAAATGATTGGAGGTAATTGAGTATGGGATTGATGGATTGATTGATTGATGGATTGATGGATTGATTGATTGATTATGTGCCATCAAGTCAGCGTTGACTGTTACCAGCCACTTACTGTAGATAGATTTTCTGCAGGACAATCTGTCCCTCTCCTGGTCTTTCAGCTCTTCCAACAGTGCCCCCGTCGCCACGGCAACTGAGCCCACCCCCCTTGCTGCTGGTCCTCCTCTTCTTCTCTTTCCTTCCACCTCTCCCAGCATTGGAGCCTTTTCCAGGGAACTAGATCTTCTCATAATGTGTCTGAAGTAGGATAATTTGACCCTGATCCTTTGTGCCTCGAATGAGAAATTGAGTACATTGGGGTACGTTTATTCCTTGTGAATTGCTTGCTCTGTTATCATAAGATATACAGTAGGTCTTCTGCAGATGCAACGGGAACCATCTTGGTATGGGTTTGTTTGAGAGTCTGCTTCCATTTGCAGTTTATTTTAGAAATATGGTTTGATTTGAGGGCCAAGGGATTGGAGAGGCTGCCTGAGATTTGTCTGTGGATTCAACTGAGAACCGTTCGTCTTGGAAGGGTCATTAACTTGTTAGCCTCAAAACTATTGTCTGCATTTTAGAGGCATAGCATCTTCAGGGGAAGACTTCACTAGTCCCTAATAAGTGACTTCAGGCAGCTTAATATTAGAAGAGAATACCTGTAGCTCAGGGTTGAAGTGTGGAGTCCTCGGTGCTCTCTGAGCTTGGTCGTTGGCTTGCAGACGTTTCATTACCCGACTAAGTAACGTCATCAGTGCTAGGTAACTAGGTAACATCATCATGAGCACTGCCGTTCAACTGCCATTCCCATCATTCCCAGACAAGGGCAGACTTTGACGGGGACCAAATTGGGGACGGCTGCTCTGGGTCTAGGTTGTAGAGAATGCTCTGCTTTTCGAATGGGAGGAAAATTAAATCAGTTCTGCACTAAGATGAGCAGTATTCTCTTCGATAAATGAGCAGTATTCTGTAGCCTATGAAGATTCAACTTTGAGGAAGTTGGGGCTGATAGCCAGCCGTCTCTTCTTTGAAAGAAAAGGCCAAGTTTTCTGAGAGGGAATGAGGCAAAAGGTTTGGTTTAGATCTGGCATTCTGACGGTGGAACTCTTTGGCTAAGTGGCAGCATCTAGCCCAGCCTTTCTCAACCTTTTGACCCTGGAGGAACCCTTAAATATTTTTCAGGCCTTGGGGAACCCCTGCGCATTCAGGCTCAAATGTAGTCCAGAAGTTACAAAATTATTATTATTAAAAGCCTTTCCCCCCCCCAAGATATACAGGCCGGGCCTTCAATTGTTAATCGTCCTAAACTTTCTTTTTAACCTCTGCTGGGTGTTCTTGTGCTTTGTGGTGGCTACCTTAAGTGGGTGTTTGAATAAAGAGGTAGGACATACCTCAAATGAGGAGGGGAGTTTTCCCAAGCAATCTGGGAGCAACCCGAGCAGCCTTGTTCCTCCCGTGCTTTCAGTTGTCACGGTGGCTGCTCGAGATTGATCCGGCCTTCCCAAATCTGCGCTCTCCAGATGTGCTTTACCGACTGCCATAGTCTCAAAGACCAGGCTGAGCGAGATGTGGCCACTAGGCTGGAGGAGAGCTAGGTGAAAACACTCTTAATGTCCTTGTGTAATATTTCTCCTGAGTAATCTGCGTACCTTACCTCCCATCCGCCTCGTTCTGCAAGCTCGAGTAAAGCCAGGGTTGCTAAAGAAAGTCCTGCTCTGAAACTCATAAGGGGAGAAAGATTTGAAAACTCTCCACTTGGGGGACTGACCGTTTGCTTTAGCAAAGTTGGGGCCCTCAATTTGTTAGGATCTGAGAAACCATGGGCCACAGACCTTGGCCTGGAAAACACCCTGCTCTAGTGTTTCCCATAGTGCAACGCTGCTAGAACTCCACTGAACCAAAGAGTGTTAACCCAGGGATGACCCTGAGAGGGGCTTTGCCTCAGCAAAACCCCAAAGAATTCTGCATAGCAATATTAGGTGCTACCAAGTAATTCTACCTCTCTTTAGAATGCATACCAGCTTGGGGCTCTCCCTATCTGGTCAGCATCTTCTTCCTGACAAGCTAACATGTTTACCTGACTTCCCTGTAATAAATCCTTTGTTCTATCCTCCCCAAGATGTGAATATCCAAAGATTTGACTTTATGGCTCTGACCTCTGTAATTTAGTATGCTTGTATAACCCAATGTCCCTGTAAGTGTTACTGTTATCTCTGAAAGATGCAAGTGCCCCCGGACAGTGCCCATAGAACAATGGTGTGAATGTTCACAAGACTCCATCTTTTGTAACTATGTTGATGACCCACGTCACCCCCTTGACCTGGTGAATCCCAGAATCCTTCAGCTCTGGGAAGGACCCTGATCCCCAAGAACTAACCAATCCCGGGGAACGGTCAGAGGACACCTCACCCACATATGGGCATACCATCATCATCCTCATTTCCTGCTTGTAATCTCTGTATAAAAGTTTGTGCACTCTTGTACTCGGGATGGCTGTTCCACTCAGAGGTCACTTGCGCGTGATGTATGTAGGACTGCCATCCGGCAACCTTTGCTTGGCGCCAATTAAAACTTGCTGTTTTCCGTTCCCAAAGTCTCTGTTGTGTACTTGGCTTATTCTGGAAGGTGCATGGTAAGTTTTGGTGCCTAACAAATTCAATGTGTT
The DNA here is from genome assembly GCA_023362775.1 of Charina bottae. Classification (NCBI taxonomy): domain Eukaryota; kingdom Metazoa; phylum Chordata; class Lepidosauria; order Squamata; family Charinaidae; genus Charina; species Charina bottae. Next base: position 21,184,651 of record JALMGJ010000002.1, read on the forward strand.
CCCCAATAGGCAAAGCAGGGCCAAGACTGATGGATGGATTGATTTGAATTTATTAGCTGCCCAACTCCAGTGGGATCCATCTTTGCATATATCAGACTAAGTGGGTGAAACTCTAAAACTGTCCTCTGCCAGCTGCTCTTCATTCCTCTTCTGTTCCCTGGAACAGGGTGGAGCCAGTGTAGTGGACCAGAAAACACACTAGGCCCAGTCCTGGTTAATTTAACCTCCTTCCCTTGTGCGATTCCTGCTTTATCCTGCACATGTCCCTTCTGTTTTGCATCTGGGACAAACATCTGCCTATGTTCAGAAGACACATGGAACCAAAAATTAGCCAACTCCATTTTAGCTTGGTGTGGTTACTTTCTGGGTCAGCGTGGTGCAAATCCCGCAAATTGAGTAAACCATGGTTCAGTGAAGTATGGTTGTCCGGTGTGAACATGGCTTATGTAGGTATGTGTAACTACATTGTCTAGTGTTCTTTTACATTACGATATAGAGCAGTGTTTCAAACACATTGCCTGGGGAATCCTGGGAGTTGAAGTCCACACATCGTAAAGTTGCCAAGGTTGAGAAACACTGATATAGAAACAGTACTGCATGTTGCATAGTTGATCCAGATAAATAATTTAGGGGGGGAAATTATGGCAGGTCAAAGTTTTTTTCCCCTTTGACTGTATCTTGAAATCATACATTAAGGTGTGGCGGGATTCCCAAGTAAAGAGAGGAAAATTATTTGGAGCCGCTAATTGGCATTTTAGCTACGCAGAGGAATGATCCTGGTTTTGCTGAGTTCAGAAGACACCAAAGAATTCAAGGCTCGTTCATTTTAGGAACCCAATTCAGAGATCAGGTTATAATATTTTTTCCCTAGTAGATCACTTTGCATGTGATCCCTTTGCAGAGGGACACTCTACAGCCAGGACCAGGCCAGGGGTGGGGAGGAAGCAAGAGGCTCTTTTGGGCTGAGCCTCAAGCTCCGAGTGGCTTCAAATTTAAAGGCCTGCAAAGTTGTTAATCTTTAAAATATTCAAATTATATTTCATTCTCTCCTCCTTCCGCTCTCTTGCTCTTTTTTGGTGCCGTATTTTTGTGCACACCTGTTATGACGTCCCATTGTATTATGGGTAGGAGCTGCAAATGCTTCTTTCCCTAAGGATTTACTTTGTAAGTTTGCCGTTTTTGGGGCATTTCCCACTCTAGTGCTACATCCTCTTGGATATGGATGGTGTCAGTGTAATTATATAAAGATCCATCCTGCAGTCACGACTTTTCTCTTAGAAGATAGATATAGAAGCCCTGCTCAGGACCGCCGGTATCTTGCTCTCATCCCGTTCTTGAATTCCTCCCCATATTTAGTGGTTGGTTCTGTAGTGTTGACGGAAGATATATCAATTCTATTCAAAATATATTCTGCATTCTATGATGAGTTCCCGTCTTGTGATTAAACAGACAAAAAGCTTCTTTAATCGCCTTTTTTCTTTTCTGGAAAGGAGCCATTCCACTTTTTCCTCTCATTTTATGGTGTTTTCCCCCCCTTTAAAGCTATATTTTGTGAGCCAGCTTCCACATTCACCAGAAATCTTGAAGGAGGAGTGCCTCTCCCAAAGCTTGTATTCCTGACACTATAAACAGCAGGGAGCGTTAATGCAGAGTGGATTGGTGACCAGGCCCTCCCCATCTGAAATCTCTGCAAATTAGTGCCATTAGTGATAGACAAAGGGGCGTGGTGGCTCAGTGGGTAAGACGCCAGGCTTGTCTTGTAGATTGTTCGGAAGATCGGAGGTTCGAATCCCTAGCCCTGCCTGCGGAGTGACCTCCCGGAATAGCTCCAGCTCTTGCCAACCTAGCAGTTCGAAAGCATGCAAATGCAAGTAGATGAATAGGTACCACTTCGGTGGGTAGGTAACAGCCTTCCGCGTGCTTGTCATGCCGGCCACATGACCGTGGAAGCGTCTTCGGGCAACGCTGGCTCTTTGGCTAACAAATGGAGATGAGCACCGGCCCCTAGAGTGGACACGACCGCACAAATGTGCTGGGGGGACCTTTACCTTTACTACCTATTTTTATCCATGAAAAATGCAATTCAAGGTGCTGGTTGTCACTGCAGGGAACCTTTACCTTTTTAGTGATAGAGAAAGTGTTCCCATGTGAGTTTTTCCCCCCTTATTGCTGATCCCCCTTGGGAAAGGGGGTTGCATGAAATTCCCTCCGCTCGATAGGCGATGTGACATGGAGCATTGTGGTGGAGTCCTACGTTTCATCCTTGGGGACACTGAATTCTACCGGTGGAAAAGGGGCGTCAGCTTGTTTTTAGGGTGCAGCCTGATTTTAAAGGTGCAAACCCTGAAAACGGGAGAAGGAAGCCAGGAGAGCGACCGTCCTACTCGGAACAAGGGACGCTCCGCTTGTTCGGGGGAGAGCCGCGCTAGTCTGTGGCAGCCCCAAAGCCGAAGGCATCCAAGAGCAGCTTCTCAGACTGAGCCAGGCGTTTGAATAAAACTGGTGTCGCACTCCGCGGGCACCTGCAGGACTGTCTCGCCCATCTTCCAGAGCGATGAATTACTTTTAATTGGCAGCTGTAAATGCAGATTAGCGCATGCAGCTTTCTTTTTCAATCTCAATCTCTTTCGAGCCTTTGGCTTTCTGGGGAGGGGGGAGGGGGGTGATCCCCTCCTGCGGGACTTTGATTTTGGCATTGCTCAGCGCCACTGCGCCCCCTCCCCGCCAGGCTTAAGTGAAAGGGTTAAAGGCAGAGAGCTTCTCCTTCCGGCCTAGAGAGGAGAGGAGAGAGCGGACCAGCTGGGCGAGGGAGGGAGGAAAAGGGAAAGAGAGCGTAGAGTCCGTTTCCTGCCCCGCCCGCTGCCCTTCCCGCTACTCTTCCCGGTCTCCAGCCGCCTGCGCGCTCCAGGGCTGCAGAATCCCCCCCCCCGCCGGTAGGGGCGCGGAAGTGACGCCATGTGGGCATCAACCTTACAAGAGGGCGATTGGATCCCGAGCGGGAGGGGGGCGCAATCAGGGGGAAGAGGGGGGAATCCCCAGGTGCAAGAAGGGAAGGGGGGAGATGGGCTTTTCCCAGCGGCCCTCCCCACCCCACTCGACTTCTGACTCCCCGTCTTATTCGCGAGGTGTTCTGGTTGTCCTGCCGAGTTGCTGCTTCTCCAGGCGGCTCTCTGGTCTCCTTAAATCCTTCCTCCGAGCCCCCCTCCTTCCCCCTCCAGCTCCCAGCACGAGGCTGCCTGGTCTTTTCCGGAAGGTTTCCCACGTTCCCTTGTCACTGCTGGGGAAGATCAGCTGCCAAAGGTCTGGAGGGGCGGAAGAGGAGGATCTTCGGTTCAGAGGGCCTGTAGGTTAGAGGTGCCCCCTCCGTGGGCAGAAACGGCGCTAGGAGGAGGCGAGGGGCGGCTGGAGGCCCCGTGACAGAGACCTGAGAGGCATCCTGGTCTTGGCCAATGGACAGCCCTGGCCAGGGGGGCATCTTTTGAGGTGCAGCACCTGGATCTGCCTGTCTTACCTGTCCAGGTACCCTTCCCGGTTGACTGCTGCGGGCTCCCATCCTTGTTCAGGTCTGCCCACATAACTGAACAGCACCAGAGATGGACGTTTTCAATTTTTTATTTTTAGTTCTTCGATGAGCTGTATAATTTACACTGGAGAAGAAGCTTTCTGCCCTTTTTACACCCGCTAAATTAAGGAGAGCGATCCTAGTGATGTTCCATCTAAATATTAACTTGTGCAGCTCTGCTTAGTTTCCCAAGGCCAGCTAAATGCTGAGCAGTTTTTTTTATGGGGTTGGTGAACTCTCTTTTTTAAAAAAGTCATAATGCATCTAGAAGGCTGTTGCTCAGAATCATAGAATCGTAGGTTTGGAAGGGACCTTGGAGGTCTTCTAGTCCAACCCCCTGGCCAAGGCAGGAGTCCTCGTACCATCTCGGACCAATGGTTGTCCAATCTTTTCCAGAAAACCTCCAGCAATGGAGCACCCAGAACGCCGGGTGGCAAGCTGTTCCAGAGTTCTCACAGTCAGGAAATTCCTCCTTGTTTCCCGGTTGGATCTCCCTCTGACGAGCTTCCCCCCATTGCTTCTTGTCCTACCCCCAGGTGCCATGGAGAATACATGGACGCCCTCTTCCCTGTGGCAGCCCTTCAAGTACGGGAAGACTGCTATCATGTCTCCTCCAATCTTCTCTTCCTTAAGCTAAAGATACCCGGTTGCTTTAGCCGCTCTTCATAGGATTGCTCCTTATCTCTTTTTTCCTTTCTCAGTGGTATTGTTTTCGTTTGGGCCTCTATTATTTATTTGTTTATTAAACTTCTTGACTGCCCAACTCACACACGATGATTCTGGGTGGCGGTTTACAATTATTTCGTTCTTTAGCATTTCCCAAGCATCCTGAACTGTTTTCCCCTCTAGCATTTCCACCCATGGAATCCTTCCTATTCTTCCTCTTAGTTTGTTGAAGTCAGCTCTCTTAAAAACTGGAAGACTAGTCTGACCTGGTTCAGTCACCCTTGCCTGCATTATGCTGAATCCCAGTATGACATGGTCACTCTCTCCCGAGGGTCCCACAGCTTCCACTCCCTCAACCATTTCATCCCTCTTAGTAAGTATTAAGTCCAGCATCGCTGACCCTCTGGTTCCCTCTTCCACCTCTTGGATGATAAAGGTTTCAGCTGGGCACCTCGGGAACCTGTTCGATCTCCCGCTTGCTGCAGAGTTTCTTTCCCAGTCGATGTCAGGGTGGTTGAAGTCCCCCATTCCTACACTGGTGTGTTTCCCGGACACCTCCGCTAACTGAGTGGCAAATCTATTTCCTCTGCTTGGTTGGGTGGCCTTTAGTGCACCCCCATGGCAGTGTCATTTCTTTTCCCCCGAATATTCCCCAAATGCCTCCAAGAAGGCGTTCGTCCTTGATGCCATGTTTTTTTCTACAGGTGTAGTAGTTCTTTACATACAATAGAACTCCTCCTCTTTTGTTGGGTGTGTTTCTTTGGAACAGGTTAGATCCTTCTAGTAGTATAGTATATCCCAGTTTAACTGTTACAAGAAAATAGAATAATGCGCTTTTCAAACTTTTGGAGAAACCCATTTAATGACAGGGGTTTTAAAGCAGCTGTCAAATTAATGCACGGTGCCTTGTATCAAGTCAGACAGGACAGTTTCAGGAGGGGTGTCTCAGAATTGGAGGAGGACTTTCAGTATGCGGTCCCCATTGCCGTTAAGCGAGGACCTCCTCGCAACTTCCTGCCGCACTGGGCACGCCGTCAGGAAGGCGCAATTCTCGGGCGGCTCGCAAGCAGGCCAAAGTGGTTGCTGAGGAGGAAACGTGGTTGGGCCAGGGGGTGGCAGATGCCAGGTTCAGGAGGGCACCAGTGGCTGCTATGGCACCGCCGCAGCGTGGCCGGGTGGTTGGGCGGGCATGCGCTGTGGAGTCTGGGAGGGGGAGTGCTGTGGGTGCGCACGGGCTACGGAGTAGGAGATCCATAGCCAGCTCCTTGGAAGAAAAAGCGGCATGAGTTGGAGCGACGTACAGGAGTGCAATTGTGAATGTAGAAAACAGAAAAACTCCCATTTCTTGCATCTTGCTCAGTCGCAGTGGCGATGAGTGCTCCCTTGGGTGACCCGAAAGAACAGGTTAGGGATAGATCGACATGGAGAAAATCTATTGATGTGATGGCTTGGAGTCGAATAGGAACTTGATGGCACATAATCAAAAAATCTCACCAACGCCTTAAGCTAGATATCGGACAAGTGGGTATTTCAGCCTCATGTCGCTAGGTGGTGCTCCAGAAATTAGCAACCGCCACGCCTAGAAAGCTTCCAATGCAGTAGCGGCATCTGTGGTTGCTGAGGACCGATATCTAACGGGAGGGGGAGCGGGGGAGCTGAAACAACCGAGTATTGGATTGCTAGAGGGGATGTTGGAGGAGAGGAGGAGGGCACAGGAACTTCCTGTTCCAGCTTCCGCCTGGGAGGATAGCGGCGTGGTGGAGCACTCTGTGGTCTTACCAGGTCAGAGCAGCAGCAACAGGAAGGTGAGTTGAGGACAGGTGGGAGGAGAGGCCGGGAGCAAGTAGTGCTGTTTCGCTTCCTCCGTGGGGTAGAATCAGATAAGCATCCATCCTGAAAGATGCCAGTTGTATGTGTGTGTGTGTATTTCTCTCTGGGTGCATCTATGGGTATGTCTAGAATCCATCCCCAGCATTTCCCGATATCCTTGATGATAAATAACCCTTTGCAGTGCTAAGAATCTGTGATTGAACCAAGCCAGCAAGTGAATTTCATGATTTGAACATGGATCTCGCTAGTCTTCCGTGTGTCAAATGAAACATAATGAGTGTTAGAGGTTAATCTAGCCTTTTGGCACATTTGCTTTCTCATTGCAATGTATGCTTTTTGTTGTTGTTTTGACACATTGTGTAGCCATTTTAGAAACAATAATTAAACTAAGGCTTTTATGTGAATCTTCTAGACAAAAAGGATGCCAATAAGAGCCTTCCGGACAACTGAGAATCAGGAGCAGCATTAAAAAGGAAAGCAAATCAAGCCAGGAATCAAAATTGTTCCACTTTCTCCAGAAAACCGCAAAACCCTTCTCCTTCCCCAGCAGGTGACAGACAAGGGAGAGAAAAACAGGAAGAGAGTTTTGAGCTGGAAAAAATTGAGCATGTTGAACTCAAGGAAACATTACTTGAAAAGGTCAAGGGGGACAATTTCCAAATTCAGAAAAAGAGAGAAATATGTGGGAGAAGCAGAGACTGTAGATCATGGCTAATTATTGAGGAGAGGATCCACACCAGAGAAAAGACATACAAATGCTCCGAATGTGGCAAAAGCTTTACCTGCAACAGATCCCTGGTGGCTCATGGAAGGACCCACACTGGAGAGAAGCTATACCAGTGCTCTCAATGTGGCAAAAGCTTTACCAGGCACGCCAGCCTGATGTATCACAGGAGGACTCACTCCAGAGAGAAACCGCATGAGTGTACGCCTTGTGGGAAACGTTTCAATCAGAATTCGCACCTGGTGAGACACCAGAGGACTCGCACAGGAGAGAAACCATATGAGTGTCTGGATTGTGGGAAAAGTTTCAGTCGGAAATTCGAACTGGTGATACACCAGAGGACTCACACAGGAGAGAAACCGTATAAGTGTCTGGATTGTGGGCAAAGTTTCAGTCAGAATTCCCACCTTGTGATACACCAGAGGACTCACACAGGAGAGAAACCGTATGAGTGTCCGAATTGTGGGGAAGGTTTAAGTGAGAATTCCCACCTGGTGAGACACCAGAGGACTCACACAGGAGAGAAACCATATGAGTGTCCGGATTGTGGGAAAGGTTTCAGTCAGAATTCCCACCTTGTGATACACCAGAGGACTCACACAGGAGAGAAACCGTATGAGTGTCCGAATTGTGGGGAAAGTTTCAGTCAGAATTCAAACCTGGTGAGACACCAGAGGACTCACACAGGAGAGAAACCATATGAGTGTCCGGATTGTGGGAAAGGTTTCAGTCGGAATTCCAGCCTGGTGATACACCAGAGGACTCAAACAGGAGACAAACCGTATAAGTGTCTGGATTGTGGGAAACGTTTCAGTCGGAATTCCCACCTTGTGATACACCAGAGGACTCACACAGGAGAGAAACCATATGAGTGTCCAGATTGTGGGAAAAGTTTCAGTCAGAATTCCCACCTGGTGATACACCAGAGAAGTCACACAGGAGAGAAAACATATGAGTGTTCGGATTGTGGGAAAGGTTTCAATGATAATTCCAGCCTGGTGATACACCAGAGGACTCACACAGGAGAGAAACCGTATGAGTGTCCGGATTGTGGGAAAGGTTTCAGTCGGAATTCCAGCCTGCTGATGCACCAGAGGACTCACACAGGAGAGAAACGGTATGAGTGTCCGAATTGTGGGAAAAGTTTCAGTCAGAAAACCCACCTGGTGATACACCAGAGGACTCACACAGGAGAGAAACCGTATGCGTGTCCGGATTGTGGGAAAAGTTTCAGTCAGAATTCCATTCTGGTGAGGCACCAGAGGACTCACACAGGAGAGAAACCGTATGAGTGTCCGGATTGTGGGAAAAGTTTCAGTCTGAATTCCCACCTGGTGATACACCAGAGGACTCACACAGGAGAGAAACCGTATGCGTGTCCGGATTGTGGGAAAAGTTTCAGTCAGAATTCCCACCTGGTGATACACCAGAGGACTCACGCAGGATTTAAACCATATGAGTGTCCAGATTGTGGGAAAGGTTTTGGTCAGAATTCCAGTCTAGTAATACACCAGAGGACTCACACAGGAGAGAAACCATATAAGTGTCCAGATTGTGGGAAAAGTTTCAGTCGGAAATCCGATGTGGTGAGACACCAGAGGACTCACGCAGGAGAGAAACCATATGAGTGTCCAGATTGTGGGAAACGTTTCAGTCACAATTCCAGGCTGGTGAAACACCAGAGCACTCACACAGGAGAGAAACCGTATGAGTGTCCGGATTGTGGGAAAAGTTTCAGTCAGAATTCCAGCCTGGTGAAACACCAGAGCACTCACACAGGAGAGGAACCGTATGCGTGTCCGGATTGTGGGAAAAGTTTCAGTCCGAATTCCCACCTGGTGATACACCAGAGGACTCACACAGGAGAGAAACCGTATGCGTGTCCGGATTGTGGGAAAAGTTTCAGTCAGAATTCCCACCTGGTGATACACCAGAGGACTCACACAGGAGAGAAACCGTATGAGTGTCCGGATTGTGGGAAACGTTTCAGTGAGAATTCCCGCCTGGTGATACACCAGAGGACTCACACAGGAGAGAAACCATATGTGTGTCCGGATTGTGGGAAGAGTTTCAGTCAGAATTCCCACCTAGTGATACACCAGAGGACTCACACAGGAGAGAAACCGTATGAGTGTCTGGATTGTGGGAAAAGTTTCAGTCTGAATTCCCACCTGGTGATACACCAGCGGACTCACACAGGAGAGAAACCGTATGCGTGTCCGGATTGTGGGAAAAGTTTCAGTCAGAATTCCCACCTGGTGGTACACCAGAGGACTCACACAGGAGAGAAACCGTATGCGTGTCCGGATTGTGGGAAAAGTTTCAGTGAGAATTCCCACCTGGTGATACACCAGAGGACTCACACAGGAGTTAAACCATATGAGTGTACAGATTGTGGGAAAGGTTTTGGTCAGAATTCCAGTCTAATAATACACCAGAGGACTCACACAGGAGAGAAACCATATGAGTGTCCAGATTGTGGGAAAAGTTTCAGTCGGAAATCCGATGTGGTGAGACACCAGAGGACTCACGCAGGAGAGAAACCATATAAGTGTCCGGATTGTGGGAAAAGTTTCAGTCAGAATTCCCACCTGGTGATTCATCAGAGGACTCACACAGGAGAGAAACCGTATGAGTGTCCAGGTTGTGGGAAAGATTTCAGTCTTAGGTCTAGCCTTATAAATCATGTAGGTTTACACATAGGAGAGAAACCATTCAAATGCCCAAATTGTGGACGGTGCTTCACAACAAATGCCTCCCTTAGCAGACACAAGAAAATGCACATGAGGCAGAAGGTGATGAGTGTAGAGAAGGCTTGAATTTCACATCTCATCTCCCATTGGGCATCCAGCTTAAAAGTTAAGAATTTAATTTCTGGCCTGATTCTTTGTAGTCAAACATGTCTCAGTGTTAGACCTGAAGGAGGGGAGAAAAGAATGGAAAATGTTAGTTGGAGAAAGGCTAACTCATAGCTTTCCAAACTGTGTGTTGCGACACAAAAGTGTGTCTCCTGCGGGACCCAGATGTGTCGTGTCAAAACCCGGAAACGCTGATGGCACGCCACCGGGCCATCAGCGCTTCCGGGTTTTCCCGTGGCGACACACCAACAGCGGCGCAGGAAAATGAGAAAGCGCCGCAGTGACGGCGTTTCCGGGTTTCCCCACGGCGACACGAAAATCTGAAAGCGCCGCAGCCTCGGCGGCGAACAAAAACTGAAGCAGCAGCAGCGCTTCCAGATTTTTGCGCGCTGCCGCAACAGCGGCACTTCTGTGTTTTCCCGCGGTGACACACCAACGGCGGTTAGTGTGTCGCTGCGGGAAAACTGAAAAGCCCTGCTCTACACATCTCTTATTTTTAATTTTAGGCTTTTTGTTTACTTTTTTCCACTGTCTGCTGGTATATTTTCTTTGGTTAATTTTGGATTAATTCATTAACCTCTATTTCTGTGAGTTAACTTTTTAGGGTGTGCTATAATGTACTGTTTGAATAATGGAAGAGTTTAAAGAAAATCTCAGAGAATTACGTTGTCAGCAAGAAGATATCATTTCAAAGGGCTGTCAAACCATTATACAGACTGTTTGGGACATTAGAGATGAGATTTTAGTTAAAATGAAACAACTGTATGAAAATACTATGATAGAAGAAGACGATGTTGGAAAAGATGGTGTTTTTACTGTGGTGGGGGAAAATGGAAAACTCAGCTGAAAACTCTGGATTGGTGTTTATGGGATTAAAACGATTGTTTAACTTTAGGACTATACAAAGCAAAAGTTTCTCATGGTGACGTGAAGTGCAGGTGCCAGATAACAACTGTCACGTGTGCATTGTTTTGGCTAATTCACATGGGAACAAGTCCTCCTGATTCCTTCTGTGGGAAGCCTTGCTCTGTGTAGAGCAAGGGAGGGGGGGAATCATGCTTGCTTAGATGCAGCACAGCTATGGCCTATGCTTTAGGCCTGGTGTGTGTCACACCTAACTTCCAGCCAATCAGAAAGCTGGAAGAACTGAATATCTAACCATGCAAAATGGTGTTCTACGCTTCTTGACTTCTGTCCGGTCTTTTAGCCATGTTCGTCTGTGTGTTCTACTTCTGAGGACTGGGAGGTGCGTAGCTATGCCTGGCTGTGTGTTTAAGCCATGGCATGAGCTCTGGCCCTGGAAACAATACACGAAACTCTGCTTGTAAGTTTGTTTTTCCTTTTGCAATACTGTACCATGTATATTCAACTTTCCTTTTTGCGATAATGTAACTGTATATACATTATTGCCTTACAAGTAAACATTTTAGCCATAAAAGCTGCACTCTGTCTGTTTCTTCTCAAGCCTCGATTTTTCCCTATAAGCCAGCGTACATCCTATCAACAGCTGCTTTGGGGGAGCACGGTCCAAAGTGTGTCACACACACACCTGCAGTCTAAAGTGATACTACAGTATCCTGTTACCTGAAAAGGCTGGCTTTTTAGTTTCTTCTCTGAAACCCCTTTGTACATATTTCCAACTGCCTTCTATTCCCCCATAAGGTCTAGAGCAGTGTTTCTGAACCTCAATTCTGGGAGTTGAAGTCCACACAGCTTAAAGTTGCTGAGGTTGAGAAACACTGGACTAGAGATTAGTCATACCTTTGAATACAACAGAGGAGCTTACCGTTATCCGTGTTTCCATGGAATCTGCCTACTTCTCTCTTCAAGGCGCGTGGAATGAATAGCCCATCTGTAGATGCAACGGGCAACATCAGGAGGCATATATGTTTTTATGCTGGTGGGCTTTTCCTGCAGAGAAGTTGAAAGCAGCTGGAATTTGGAACTCTTCCTTTCTGTTGCAGTTACAGGATGCAGGGTTTTTCTTCCTTCCTTTCTTTCTCCCAGGTACCATAAGTCTAGGGCAGAGCTTTCCAAACTTTTCATGTTGGTGACACACTTTTTAGACATGCATCATTTCACGACACACTCTTACAGCAGGGCATCATTTCACGACACACAGCAGGGCACAATGCAGGCACTATGACCTGCGCAGAATCCTGGCAGGGCTCGGAGGCAGCAGCAGCCGCCGCGACACACCCAGACACTGCAGCCGACACACTAATGTGTCCCGACACACAGTTTGGAAAGCTCTGGTCTAGGGAAAGTCCTGAAGTGCTTTGACCTAGCTTAAAACAAAATCTGGTTTGGAGTTGAAGTGCTTAGGGATATTCTTGCATTCATTTTTATTCACAGGGAGATGCTTGGCCAAATGCTCAGGGAACTGACTGCAGCAACTGTCAGTGAATCAGAGACGATTGGAGACACACACATACCTTCACACACTCGGCCCAGTAACCGGAGGGGCTGGGAAAAGGTTGCGGCTGAGAACATGGCTTGTGCAGGCAGGAGATTCACATGGTTTCCTCTTGGCAAGAAGATGAGATTCAGTGGGCCAGAACGGGAGCAGAAAAAAACAGTTTGATTTAAGAGCACCGAGCTTGCTTTGATCCTGTTGGGCTGCTGAGCCTTCTGCCCAACAGCTGCTCACTTCTTTTTCTGATCCCTGCATTCACACACCACAGCGTGTGCTGTTATGTGGTTGGCTTGTTTCTGGCTTAACATTGAAACCAGGCATTATGGGTTGTGAACTCTGATTTGTGGCTTAACCATGATGAGGGAGCTGAGCCGCCTGAGTTTATGACTTAGAGCATCCCTGAATTCTCTATTTTATTTATTTATTTGTTTGTTTGTTTATTTATTTATTTTTTATTCCACCTTTATTATTCTTATAAATAACTCAAGGCAGCAAACATACCTAATGCTCCTTCCTCCTCTTTTTCCCACAACAACCACCCTGTGAGGTGAGTTGGGCTGAGAGAGGGGGACTGGCCCAAGGTCACCCAGCCGGCTTTCATGCCTAAGGCAGGACTAGAACTCTCAGTCTCCTGGTTTGCCATTGGCTCCTTCCTAGGGCTGAGGGAGAGTGACTGGCCCAAGGTCACCCAGCCGGCTTTCATGCCTAAGGCGGGAATAGAACTCTCAGTCTCCTGGGTTGCCATTGGCTCCTTCCTAGGGCTGAGGGAGAGTGACTGGCCCAAGGTCACCCAGCCGGCTTTCATGCCTAAGGCGGGAGTAGAACTCTCAGTCTCCTGGGTTGCCATTGGCTCCTTCCTAGGGCTGAGAGAGAGGGACTGGCCCAAGGTCACCCAGCCGGCTTTCACACCTAAGGTGGAATTCGAACTCTCAGTCTCCTGGTTTGCTATTGGCTCCTTCCTAGGGCTGAGAGACAGGGACTGGCCCAAGGTCACCCAGCCGGCTTTCATGCCTGAGGCGGGACTAGAACTCTCAGTCTCCTGGTTTGCCATTGGCTCCTTCCTAGGGCTGAGAGACAGGGACTGGCCCAAGGTCACCCAGCCGGCCTTCATGCCTGAGGCGGGACTAGAACTCACAGACTCCTGGTTTGCCATTGGCTCCTTCCTAGGGCTGAGAGACAGGGACTGGCCCAAGGTCACCCAGCCGGCTTTCATGCCTGAGGCGGGACTAGAACTCACAGACTCCTGGTTTCTAGCCCGTTGCCTTAACCACTAGACCAAACTGGCTTGGTCAGGAGGAAGGGACACAACTGGGTTGCCTTCAAGGGAACAAAGCAACGGATAAACTTTGATACAGGAGCATTAGAGATTTGCCAGCCAGAAACGTTGTGACTTTGTGATCCAGACCAGAGAGGTGGAGGCAGAGATCAGGTTTTCGGGAAATTTTCTTGGGTTTTTTGAAAGGGAACTCTGAATATCAAGCAAGAGACTCATGAATATGAATCCCATTTTTTGTTTGTTTTGAATGCTAGAAGAAAGTGCTCAACGTCTCTCTGTACAAAAGTTTTCTTATCCTTCAAACCTTTTGGGGGGCAGCATAGCTGAAGAGGTGCGCCTCCTTTGGCTGCTTTTAGCAAAGAGTTGGGGATCAGAAATCCTTGCTCCTTTGCTACAGGGAAGCCAGAAACCGAGCAGTTGATCCCAATCCACTTTCTCCCCAAGGCTGCTCTTGGGTGCATACAAAGAAGGCCACACTCACGTTGTTAGCTTGCACTAAACGTGGCAGGATCCTTGGTTGCTCTTGGTCTGTGCGCTTACCTGAGAATGGAAAAAGTCAGTGTTGTCAAACTCTTCGATCTGGCAAGGATGACACAGATGAAATGTCGCTTGAGCAGGGTACAAATTACTTTTAGTTATTATTTCAATGATTGAGAAGACAATGAACTATGTGTATCAAACACATTTGTGCACTACCCATAAGGGTTTTTTCAAATCATTTTTCATCCCCATCCTCCTCTTTGGCAGCCCCCCGTGGTAGAACTGAGAAAGGAAGGGGGAGGCAGAATGCGCACAGACAAAAATACGAAATTGTATTCTTGGGTCTCTTTTCAGGTTAAGCCTTTGTTTGGTGTAGTTTCACACTTTGCCTTACTATACAGCTCTTTTTTCAAGAAGAAATGTGGATCGTGCAGGAGTAGCAGCATTAGGGGGCTGATCTTATGTCTTCATTGTAAATTAATGTGGCTTTTATACCACCGCAGTCGTGATCGCATTTTCCCTCCCCCCCACCCCAAAAAAGACTACTGGAATTCAGAGGCTCATTGAGTGCTGGGATTGGAAGGGGCTGTAAGGCACCAAAACTTACCACGCGCCTTTAGAGAAAGCCAAATACACGAAGGAGACTTTGTAAAAAGGAACAACAGCAAAATTTATTTGGCCAAGCAAAGGTTGCCGGGTGGTAGCCAGACAGTTGTCACGTGCAAGTGACCTCTGAATGAAACCACCACACTGAGCATAAGGGTGCACAAACTTTTATACGGGGAATACAGGCAGGAAGTGAGGATGAGGAAGGTATGCCCACATGTGGGCGAGGTGTCTGATGACCATTCCCTGGGATTGGCTGGTTCTTAGGGGACAGGGTCCCTCCCAGAACTGAAGGATTCTGGGAGTCACCAGGTCAAGGGGTGACGTGGGTCATCAACATACTTACAAAGGATGGAATTGGGAACATTCACACTAATGGTTGGGACATTCACACCAAAGAAATACTTGCATCTTACAAGGACAACAGTAACATTCACAGAGACATTGGGTTACACAAGCAGGTTGAATCACAAAGGGTCAGAACCATAGAATCACAGTTTAACATATTTACATCTCAGGAGAGGGGAAGCAAGGCATTCCTTACATGAAGGTTAGGTAAACATATTGGCTTTGTCTCAGGAAGAGGATGCTTGACCAGATAGATGGTCCCAGACTGTTATGCATTCCTGAGGGAGGTAGACTTGGTTTCAGAGCTTTATTTAACATTCCTTATGCAGTTTTCTTTGGGGCTTGCTGAGGCCCATCTCAAGGGTCATCCTTGGGTGACAATTCTTTGGTTCAGGCACAATCTTTGGTTTGGTAATGTTGCATCATGGGGGAAATGTTACAGCATGGTGTTTTCCAGGCCAAGGTTTGTGAGCCGGGTTTCCCCATATCCCTACAGGGCACTGGAGGTCTTCTGCTCCAACCCCTTCCCAGGGCAAGAGTCCTCAAACCATCCCAGACCACTGGCTGCCCGGCCCTTGATTGAAAGCCTCCATTGATTCCAGGAGGCAGGTCTAATACGGGGTTTCTCAGCCTTGGCAACTTGAAGCTGTGTGGACCTCAACTCCAGGGTCCTCCTGGACTCACGACTCCTGCTCGAAGAGCAGGTGGCAGTCGTGGCCAGGAGGGCCTTTGCTCAACTTTGTGTTGTGCGCCAGTTACGCCCTTTCCTGGACCGAGAGGCCCTTTGAACAGTCACTCATGCCCTGGTTGTCTCCCATATAGATTACTGTAACGTGCTCTACATGGGGCTACCCTTGAAGAATATCCGGAAGCTTCAGCTGGTACAGAATGCGGCCACACGGGCAGTTTTAAGTGCACCAAGATCGACACATGTAACACCTCTGCTCCGTGAGCTGCATTGGGTGCCAGTTTGCTTCCGGGTCCAATTCAAGGTGTTGGTTATCACCTTTAAAGCCCTACATGGCATGGGGCCAGGATACCTGAGGGACCGCCTCATCCCCATTACAACATCCCGTCCTACCTGATCTTGCAGAGAGGGCATGCTAAGGACCCCCTCTATGAAAGAGTTCCATCTGGCGGGGTCTAGGAGGCGAGCCTTCTCTGCAGCGGCACCTGCCCTATGGAACATCCTTCCCCCAGAGATAAGACAGATCCCTTCACTCCTGGACTTGAGAAAAAAATTGAAAACCTGGCTCTGTGAGCTCGCCTGGAGCAAGAGGGAAAGTGGTCAAGCTTGGGGATGGCTGATCGCTTAGAGCCACCCCAAATATTTTAAATAGTCTTCAGCAGCACTGCAAACCACCTGCCACTTGGTTTTAATTTAAATTTAAATTATATTTATTGTATTTAGTGTATTGTATTTTATTGTGTTTTTATTGTATTGTATGATTGTTATAGCTGTGAACCGCCCAGAGTCCCTCCTTGAGAGGGAGATGGGCGGTCATAGAAATTTAATAAATAAATAAATAAACTCCCAGAATTCCCCAGGCAGCATGGCTGGTTGGGGAATTCTGGGAGTTGAAGTCTACACAGCTTAAAGTTGCCAAGGTTGGGAAGCACTGGTCTAATAGGTGGAGGTGCATGCTATATTTGAAGTGGTGTTTGCTCTACTCCAGCAAATCAAACCCCAGATTTGCTAGGAAGATCAAAGGACCCTTGAAATAAAGTGGATGGGGTGGGTGTGACCTGAGGGGATAGCCCAGATGAGCTAGAATATTCTTGTGACCAATCACGGTGCCGAAACGAACCAGCCGTGTCAAATAGAATCACGCAGCTGCTTCCTTTCTCTTTGCACGGGACGGAGGTGTGGAGTCGCGCTGCCTGGGGGAATTTCCAGTTCTGGGCAGTCGTTGTGCAAGGCCTCCCGGAGCACTGGCGCTGCGCTATCCAGAATGACCAGTTTTAGCAGAAGCCTTTATTAGTCCTATCAGAAACCACCTAGATCTGCCAAATGATTGGAGGTAACTGAGTATGTGATTGATGGATTGATGGATTATGTGCCATCAAGTCAGCGTTGACTGTTACCAGCCACTTACTGTAGATAGATTTTCTGCAGGACAATCTGTCCCTCTCCTGGTCTTTCAGCTCTTCCAACGGTGCCCCCGTCGCCACGGCAACTGAGCCCACCCCCCTTGCTGCTGGTCCTCCTCTTCTTCTCTTTCCTTCCACCTCTCCCAGCATTGGAGCCTTTTCCAGGGAACTAGATCTTCTCATAATGTGTCTGAAGTAGGATAATTTGACCCTGATCCTTTGTGCCTCGAATGAGAAATTGAGTACATTGGGGTACGTTTATTCCTTGTGAATTGCTTGCTCTGTTATCATAAGATATACAGTAGGTCTTCTGCAGATGCAACGGGAACCATCTTGGTATGGGTTTGTTTGAGAGTCTGCTTCCGTTTGCAGTTTATTTTAGACATATGGTTTGATTTGAGGGCCAAGGGATTGGAGAGGCTGCCTGAGATTTGTCTCTGGATTTAACTGAGAACCGTTCGTTTTGGAAGGGTCATTAACTTGTTAGCCTCAAAACTATTGTCTGCATTTTAGAGGCATAGCATCTTCAGGGGAAGACTTCACTAGTCCCTAATAAGTGACTTCAGGCAGTTTAATATTAGAAGAGAATACCTGTAGCTCAGGGTTGAAGTGTGGAGTCCTCGGTGCTCTCTGAGCTTGGTCGTTGGCTTGCAGACGTTTCATTACCCGACTAAGTAACGTCATCAGTGCTAGGTAACTAGGTAACATCATCATGAGCACTGCCGTTCAACTGCCATTCCCATCATTCCCAGACAGGGGCAGACTTTGACGGGGACCAAATTGGGGACGGCTGCTCTGGGTCTAGGTTGTAGAGAATGCTCTGCTTTTCGAACGGGGGGAAAATTAAATCAGTTCTGCACTAAGATGAGCAGTATTCTCTTCAATTAATGAGCAGTATTCTGTAGCCTATGAAGATTCAACTTTGAGGAAGTTGGGGCTGATAGCCAGCCGTCTCTTCTTTGAAAGAAAAGGCCAAGTTTTCTGAGAGAGGGAATGAGGCAAAAGGTTTGGTTTAGATCTGTCATTCTGACGGTGGAACTCTTTGGCTAAGTGGCAGCATCTAGCCCAGCCTTTCTCAACCTTTTGACCCTGGAGGAACTCTTGAAATATTTTTCAGGCCTCGGGGAACCCCTGCGCATTCAGGCTCAAATGTAGGCCAGAAGTTACAAAATTATTATATCCGTTTCATGTGTAGGCCTGTATACGCATTAAGAGTGTCCTTAAACTAAAAATAAAGAAACATTTCTTTAATGTGAAGTTACCCAAATTTGAAATAATTTTTAAAATAAACTCTGATCTCCCTGGGAACCCCGAGTGACCTCTCATGGAACCCGAGGGTGCCCCAGAACCCTGGTTGAGAAACCCTGGTCTAGCCAATTGTCTGGTGGCTGTGCCTCATAATGTGATGACATCGCAGATAGTTTTGCAGCCTATACATGGGATTGTGGCAGATGGACCCTTTGACCACCATCTGATTATTCAAACTGTGTGCGTACACCTAATTTCTCCCCTTCTTGGTATAACAAAAGACAAGGTGCTAGCACCTCACTTGAATCTGCCTCGTCTTTGAACTGCCTGGTATTTCACAAAGTATTGCTCTTAAGCTTTCAAGGTTATCTCCACATCCATAAGGGCTAGAACCTTGTTTTAAGATAGATATGAAATAAAATTCTTAAGCTCTTGAAAGGTGGAATACACAGAGTCCTATTCTTAATTGTGGGCCGCACTATGCTGTGAGGCTCACCAACCCACCATTCGGTCCTTTTATTGGGGAGTTTATTACGGTATTGAACTTGGCACGGGCGGCTGATGTCTGTTGGCACGGCATATGGATGCTGTGAGGAGTCCACAGAAAGCTGTAAAAGAAAATGGGTGCCACTGCGCTGTGCACGTAACAGATAAATGTGCATTTTTCATTACTGTCTGACAGCTACTTTCCTATTTTTCAGGAAGCTGTCTTTTACTACCTAGAAAACCTGTGTTTTACTATCTAGAACAGCATGCTGGCTGGGGGATTATGGGAGTTGAAGTCCACATATCTTAGAAGTTGTTGAGCTTGAGAAACACTGATCTAGAAAATCCGTGGATCACTTGGTGATGTAGTCTCGTCTAGCGCTGAAGTAACTCGTTTAAAACTCTTCTTTCCCCTCACTCCTTTTTAGTTTGTCCATTCTGACTACCTGCTGGCTCTGATAACTTCATAACTAAAAATTTAAGTTAGCTAAAAATTAAGTTAACTTGGCACATTGCTTTTCTTGTAATCTGTTTGACATACTGAAATAGAGCAGGTGGTTGTGGTATTGCACACTTGAAAACCAGCAGGAAAGAGGTGTGCTGTATTCCCTGAAACTGTTATTTATTATTGTCCACAGCCTACATTGTGTAACTACTACGTGTCAATAGCTACGTGTCAGCCTCACATCTTCACCTGCCCTGTTTCTGACTTTTATACACGTGTAGGTTGCTGGTCTGCTATGCTTGGCTTCAGAGACTTCGCATTACTGCAAGGCTTTGAGAGAGAGCTGATAAGCGCCTGCTCCCTTATGGAGATTCTGTAGTGGGGAGGGACTGTTGGAGCGGCAATGTGCTGGGGAATTCTGGGAGTTGAAGTCCACACATCTTAAAGTTGCCAAGGTGGGGAAACACTGGTATAGAGGGTAAAATTCTGGAAAAAGAAAAGGGCCAGATGCTGGCATCACTTATTTGCCTTTTGCTTAGCATTTGCCCGTGCTTCATATTCAGCAAACCATGGTAGAAACAGACCATAGCTTAGCAATAATGTACAAGCCCTGTCAGTTTACTACAAGTGAGAAAGAAACTGGCTGTGCGCAGTGCTGATTGGCTGGTTCCCATGAGGTCACCAAAATACCTCTTTCTCTTTTTTCCTTCCAGATCTCTGTAGTAGTTCTGCAGTTGTGTATTTATTTGGAGGCCAAAGGCTGGGGCAGCGTGTCCATGGTTTGAAAGGTGGCTGCGTTCCTTGCCACCTAAAGTCTCCCTGTATTTATGAAAATAAAAGCAATTTGTTCCCCAAAGAAGTGTATCTGGTGCTTCTGTCTGTTCTGAGCAGGAAAGAAAAAGAATCACAAAGCCTTCCCCCCCCAAGATATACAGGCCGGGCCTTCAATTGTTAATCGTCCTAAACTTTCTTTTTAACCTCTGCTGGGTGTTCTTGTGCTTTGTGGTGGCTACCTTAAGTGGGTGTTTGAATAAAGAGGTAGGACATACCTCAAATGAGGAGGGGAGTTTTCCCAAGCAATCTGGGAGCAACCCGAGCAGCCTTGTTCCTCCCGTGCTTTCAGTTGTCACGGAGGCTGCTCGAGATTGATCCGGCCTTCCCAAATCTGCGCTCTCCA
This sequence comes from Charina bottae, assembly GCA_023362775.1. Lineage (NCBI taxonomy): Eukaryota > Metazoa > Chordata > Lepidosauria > Squamata > Charinaidae > Charina > Charina bottae. The sequence continues at coordinate 21,204,864 of JALMGJ010000002.1, forward strand.
GATGTGCTTTACCGACTGCCATAGTCTCAAAGACCAGGCTGAGCGAGATGTGGCCACTAGGCTGGAGGAGAGCTAGGTGAAACAAGCCCTCACTCTTAACGTCCCTGTGTAATATTTCTCCCGAGTAATCTGCGTACCTTACCTCCATCCGCCTCGTTCTGCAAGCTCGAGTAAAGCCAGGGTTGCTAAAGAAAGTCCTGCTCTGAAACTCATAAGGGGAGAAAGATTTGAAAACTCTCCACTTGGGGGACTGACCGTTTGCTTTAGCAAAGTTGGGGCCCTCAATTCAATGTGTTCCCCAGTAGGCAAAGCAGGGCCAAGACTGATGGATGCATTGATTTGAATTTATTAGCTGCCCAACTCCAGTGGGATCCATCTTTGCATATATCAGACTAAGTGGGCGAAACTTTAAAACTGTCCTCTGCCAGCTGCTCTTCATTCCTCTTCTGTTCCCTGGAACAGGGTGGAGCCAGTGTAGTGGACCAGAAAACACACTAGGCCCAATCCTGGTTAATTTAACCTCCTTCCCTTGTGTGATTCCTGCTTTATCCTGCACATGTCCCTTCTGTTTTGCATCTGGGACAAACATCTGCCTATGTTCAGAAGACACATTGAACCAAAAATTAGCCAACTCCATTTTAGCTTGGTGTGGTTACTTTCTGGGTCAGCGTGGTGCAAATCCCGCAAATTGAGTAAACCATGTTTCAGTGAAGTATGGTTGTCCGGTGTGAACATGGCTTATGTAGATATGTGTAACTACATTGTCTAGTGTTCTTTTACATTACGATATAGAGCAGTGTTTCAAACACATTGCCTGGGGAATCCTGGGAGTTGAAGTCCACACATCGTAAAGTTGCCAAGGTTGAGAAACACTGATATAGAAACAGTACTGCATGTTGCATAGTTGATCCAGATAAATAATTTAGGGGGAAAAATTATGGCAGGTCAAAGTTTTTTTCCCCTTTGACTGTATCTTGAAATCATACATTAAGGTGTGGCGGGATTCCCAAGTAAAGAGAGGAAAATTATTTGGAGCCGCTAATTGGCATTTTAGCTACGCAGAGGAATGATCCTGGTTTTGCTGAGTTCAGAAGACACCAAAGAATTCAAGGCTCGTTCATTTTAGGAACCCAATTCAGAGATCAGGTTATAATATTTTTTCCCTAGTAGATCACTTTGCATGTGATCCCTTTGCAGAGGGACACTCTACAGCCAGGACCAGGCCAGGGGTGGGGAGGAAGCAAGAGGCTCTTTTGGGCTGAGCCTCAAGCTCCGAGTGGCTTCAGATTTAAAGGCCTGCAAAGTTGTTAATCTTTAAAATATTCAAATTATATTTCATTCTCTCCTCCTTCCGCTCTCTTCCTCTTTTTTGGTGCCGTATTTTTGTGCACACCTGTTATGACGTCCCATTGTATTATGGGTAGGAGCTGCAAATGCTTCTTTCCCTACGGATTTATGTTGTAAGTTTCCCATTTTGGGGCATTTCCCACTCTAGTGCTACATCCTCTTGGATATGGATGGTGTCAGTGCATTTATATAAAGATCCATCCTGCAGTCACGACTTTTCTCTTAGAAGATAGATATAGAAGCCCTGCTCAGGACCGCCGGTATCTTGCTCTCATCCCGTTCTTGAATTCCTCCCCATATTTAGTGGTTGGTTCTGTAGTGTTGACGGAAGATATATCAATTCTATTCAAAATATATTCTGCATTCTATGATGAGTTCCCGTCTTGTGATTAAACAGACAAAAAGCTTCTTTAATCGCCTTTTTTCTTTTCTGGAAAGGAGCCATTCCACTTTTTCCTCTCATTTTATGGTGTTTTTCCCCCCTTTAAAGCTATATTTTGTGAGCCAGCTTCCACATTCACCAGAAATCTTGAAGGAGGAGTGCCTCTCCCAAAGCTTGTATTCCTGACACTATAAACAGCAGGGAGCGTTAATGCAGAGTGGATTGGTGACCAGGCCCTCCCCATCTGAAATCTCTGCAAATTAGTGCCATTAGTGATAGACAAAGGGGCGTGGTGGCTCAGTGGGTAAGACGCCAGGCTTGTCTTGTAGATTGATCGGAAGATCGGAGGTTCGAATCCCTAGCCCTGCCTGCGGAGTGACCTCCCGGAATAGCTCCAGCTCTTGCCAACCTAGCAGTTCGAAAGCATGCAAATGCAAGTAGATGAATAGGTACCACTTCGGTGGGTAGGTAACAGCCTTCCGCGTGCTTGTCATGCCGGCCACATGACCGTGGAAGCGTCTTCGGACAACGCTGGCTCTTTGGCTAACAAATGGAGATGAGCACCGGCCCCTAGAGTGGACACGACCGCACAAATGTGCTGGGGGAACCTTTACCTTTACTACCTATTTTTATCCATGAAAAATGCAATTCAAGGTGCTGGTTGTCACTGCAGGGAACCTTTACCTTTTTAGTGATAGAGAAAGTGTTCCCATGTGAGTTTTCCCCCCCTTATTGCTGATCCCCCTTGGGAAAGGGGGTTGCATGAAATTCCCTCCGCTCGATTGGCCATGTGACATGGAGCATTTCACTAGAAAATGTCGATCACTTTTCTTATCTCGGCAGCCATCTATCTACAAAAGCCGACATCGACGCTGAAATTCAGCATCGCCTGAGCTCTGCGAGTGTAGCTTTCTCCCGAATGAAGCGTAGAGTGTTTGAGGATCGGGACATACGCAGGGAGACCAAAATGCTTGTTTACAAAGCCATTGTACTACCAACCCTTCTGTACGCCTGTGAAACATGGACCCTCTACAAACGCCACCTCCAACTTCTTGAAAGATTCCATCAACGCTGCCTCCGAAAAATTCTGCAAATTACTTGGGAAGATAGGCGGACTAATGTTAGCATATTAGAAGAAGCGAAAACCACCAGCATTGAAACAATGATCATCCAACATCAACTTCGCTGGACCGGTCATGTTGTTCGAATGCCTGACCATCGTCTTCCAAAGCAGCTACTTTACTCCCAACTTAAGAATGGAAAACGGAATATTGGTGGACAGCAAAAGAGATTCAAAGATACTCTCAAAGCTAATTTAAAAAAATGTAATATCAGCATTGAGAACTGGGAAGCCCTAACTCATGAGCGTTTCAATTGGAGGTCATCCTTTATTAATGGCGCTATGGACTTTGAAGAATCACGAGTACAGGGCGAAAAGGAGAAAAGAGCTAAAAGGAAGGCACATCAGGCAAACCCTCATCATGACCGTCTCCCACCCGGAAACCTATGCCCTCATTGTGGGAGGTTGTGCGGATCCAGAATTGGCCTTTATAGCCACTTACGGATCCACCGTTAAAATTTTACCTTTGGAAGACAATCTTACTCGGCTACGAGTGATCGCCAATGATGATGATAATGTGGTGGAGTCCTACGTTTCATCCTTGGGGACACTGAATTCTACCGGTGGAAAAGGGGCGTCAGCTTGTTTTTAGGGTGCAGCCTGATTTTAAAGGTGCAAACCCTGAAAACGGGAGAAGGAAGCCAGGAGAGCGACCGTCCTGCTCGGAACAAGGGACGTTCCGCTTGTTCGGGGGAGAGCCGCGCTAGTCTGTGGCAGCCCCAAAGCCGAAGGCATCCAAGTGCAGCTTCTCAGACTGAGCCAGGCGTTTGAATAAAACTGGTGTGGCACTCCGCGGGCACCTGCAGGACTGTCTCGCCCATCTTCCAGAGCGATGAATTACTAATTGGCAACTGTAAATGCAGATTAGCGCATGCAGCTTTCTTTTTCAATCTCAATCTCTTTCGATCCTTTGGCTTTCTGGGGAGGGGGGATGGGGGTGATCCCCTCCTGCGGGACTTTGATTTTGGCATTGCTCAGCGCCACCGCGCCCCCTCCGCGCCAGCCGTAAGTGAAAGGGTTAAAGGCAGAGAGCTTCTCCTTCCGGCCTAGAGAGGAGAGGAGAGAGCAGACGAGCTGGGCGAGGGAGGGAGGAAAAGGGAAAGAGAGCGTCGAGTCCGTTTCCTGCCCCGCCCGCTGCCCTTCCTGCTACTCTTCCCGGTCTCCAGCCGCCTGCGCGCTCCAGGGCTGCAGAATCCCCCCCCCCGCCGGTAGGGGCGCGGAAGTGACGCCAGGTGGGCATCAACCTTACAAGAGGGCGATTGGATCCCGAGCGGGAGGGGGGCGCAATCAGGGGGAAGAGGGGGGAATCCCCAGGTGCAAGAAGGGAAGGGGGGAGATGGGCTTTTCCCAGCGGCCCCTCCACCCCACTCGACTTCTGATTCCCCGTCTTATTCGCGAGGTGTTCTGGTTGTCCTGCCGAGTTGCTGCTTCTCCAGGCGGCTCTCTGGTCTCCTTAAATCCTTCCTCCGAGCCCCCCTCCTTCCCCCTCCAGCTCCCAGCACGAGGCTGCCTGGTCTTTTCCGGAAGGTTTCCCACGTTCCCTTGTCGCTGCTGGGGATGATGAGGTCTGAAAGGTCTGGAGGGGCGGAAGAGGAGGATCTTCGTTCTGAGGGCCTGTAGGTTAGAGGTGCCCCCTCCGTGGGCAGAAACGGTGCTAGGAGGAGGCAAGGGGCGGCTGGAGGCCCCGTGACAGCGACCTGAGAGGCATCCTGGTCTTGGCCAATGGGCAGCCCTGGCCAGGGGGGCATCTTTTGAGGTGCAGCACCTGGATCTGCCTGTCTTACCTGTCCAGGTACCCTTCCCGGTTGACTGCTGCGGGCTCCCATCCTTGTTCAGGTCTGCCCACATAACTGAACAGCACCAGAGATGGACGTTTTCAATTTTTTATTTTTAGTTCTTCGATGAGCTGTATAATTTACACTGGAGAAGAAGCTTTCTGCCCTTTTTACACCCGCTAAATTAAGGAGAGCGATCCTAGTGATGTTCCATCTAAATATTAACTTGTGCAGCTCTGCTTAGTTTCCCAAGGCCAGCTAAATGCTGAGCAGTTTTTTTTATGGGGTTGGTGAACTCTCTTTTTTAAAAAAGTCATAATGCATCTAGAAGGCTGTTGCTCAGAATCATAGAATCGTAGGTTTGGAAGGGACCTTGGAGGTCTTCTAGTCCAACCCCCTGGCCAAGGCAGGAGTCCTCGTACCATCTCGGACCAATGGTTGTCCAATCTTTTCCAGAAAACCTCCAGCAATGGAGCACCCAGAACGCCGGGTGGCAAGCTGTTCCAGAGTTCTCACAGTCAGGAAATTCCTCCTTGTTTCCCGGTTGGATCTCCCTCTGACGAGCTTCCCCCCATTGCTTCTTGTCCTACCCCCAGGTGCCATGGAGAATACATGGACGCCCTCTTCCCTGTGGCAGCCCTTCAAGTACGGGAAGACTGCTATCATGTCTCCTCCAATCTTCTCTTCCTTAAGCTAAAGATACCCGGTTGCTTTAGCCGCTCTTCATAGGATTGCTCCTTATCTCTTTTTTCCTTTCTCAGTGGTATTGTTTTCGTTTGGGCCTCTATTATTTATTTGTTTATTAAACTTCTTGACTGCCCAACTCACACACGATGATTCTGGGTAGCGGTTTACAATTATTTCGTTCTTTAGCATTTCCCAAGCATCCTGAACTGTTTTCCCCTCTAGCATTTCCACCCATGGAATCCTTCCTATTCTTCCTCTTAGTTTGTTGAAGTCAGCTCTCTTAAAAACTGGAAGACTAGTCTGACCTGGTTCAGTCACCCTTGCCTGCATTATGCTGAATCCCAGTATGACATGGTCACTCTCTCCCGAGGGTCCCACAGCTTCCACTCCCTCAACCATTTCATCCCTCTTAGTAAGTATTAAGTCCAGCATCGCTGACCCTCTGGTTCCCTCTTCCACCTCTTGGATGATAAAGGTTTCAGCTGGGCACCTCGGGAACCTGTTCGATCTCCCACTTGCTGCAGAGTTTCTTTCCCAGTCGATGTCAGGGTGGTTGAAGTCCCCCATTCCTACACTGGTGTGTTTCCCGGACACCTCCGCTAACTGAGTGGCAAATCTATTTCCTCTGCTTGGTTGGGTGGCCTTTAGTGCACCCCCATGGCAGTGTCATTTCTTTTCCCCGAATATTCCCCAAATGCCTCCAAGAAGGCGTTCGTCCTTGATGCCATGTTTTTTTCTACAGGTGTAGTAGTTCTTTACATACAATAGAACTCCTCCTCTTTTCTGTTGGGTGTGTTTCTTTGGAACAGGTTAGATCCTTCTAGTAATATAGTATATCCCAGTCAGGGGTTCCATCCCACCAAGCTTTTTTAACTGTTACAAGAAAATAGAATAATGCGCTTTTCAAACTTTTGGAGAAACCCATTTAATGACAGGGGTTTTAAAGCAGCTGTCAAATTAATGCACGGTGCCTTGTATCAAGTCAGACAGGACAGTTTCAGGAGGGGTGTCTCAGAATTGGAGGAGGACTTTCAGTATGCGGTCCCCATTGCCGTTAAGCGAGGACCTCCTCGCAACTTCCTGCCGCACTGGGCACGCCGTCAGGAAGGCGCAATTCCCGGGCGGCTCGCAAGCAGGCCAAAGTGGTTGCTGAGGAGGAAACGTGGTTTGGCCAGGGGGTGGCAGATGCCAGGTTCAGGAGGGCACCAGTGGCTGCTATGGCACCGCCGCAGCGTGGCCGGGTGGTTGGGCGGGCATGCGCTGTGGAGTCTGGGAGGGCGAGTGCTGTGGGTGCGCACGGGCTACGGAGTAGGAGATCCATAGCCAGCTCCTTGGGAGAAAAAGCGGCATGAGTTGGAGCGACGTACAGGAGTGCAATTGTGAATGTAGAAAACAGAAAAACTCCCATTTCTTGCATCTTGCTCAGTCGCAGTGGCGATGAGTGCTCCCTTGGGTGACCCGAAAGAACAGGTTAGGGATAGATCGACATGGAGAAAATCTATTGATGTGATGGCTTGGAGTCGAATAGGAACTTGATGGCACATAATCAAAAAATCTCACCAACGCCTTAAGCTAGATATCGGACAAGTGGGTATTTCAGCCTCATGTCGCTAGGTGGTGCTCCAGAAATTAGCAACCGCCACGCCTAGAAAGCTTCCAATGCAGTAGCGGCATCTGTGGTTGCTGAGGACCGATATCTAACGGGAGGGGGAGCGGGGGAGCTGAAACAACCGAGTATTGGATTGCTAGAGGGGATGTTGGAGGAGAGGAGGAGGGCACAGGAACTTCCAGTTCCAGCTTCCGCCTGGGAGGATAGCGGCGTGGTGGAGCACTCTGTGGTCTTACCAGGTCAGAGCAGCAGCAACAGGAAGGTGAGTTGAGGACAGGTGGGAGGAGAGGCCGGGAGCAAGTAGTGCTGTTTCGCTTCCTCCGTGGGGTAGAATCAGATAAGCATCCATCCTGAAAGATGCCAGTTGTATGTGTGTGTGTGTATTTCTCTCTGGGTGCATCTATGGGTATGTCTAGAATCCATCCCCAGCATTTCCCGATATCCTTGATGATAAATAACCCTTTGCAGTGCTAAGAATCTGTGATTGAACCAAGCCAGCAAGTGAATTTCATGATTTGAACATGGATCTCGCTAGTCTTCCGTGTGTCAAATGAAACATAATGAGTGTTAGAGGTTAATCTAGCCTTTTGGCACATTTGCTTTCTCATTGCAATGTATGCTTTTTGTTGTTGTTTTGACACATTGTGTAGCCATTTTAGAAACAATAATTAAACTAAGGCTTTTATGTGAATCTCCTAGACAAAAAGGATGCCAATAAGAGCCTTCCGGACAACTGAGAATCAGGAGCAGCATTAAAAAGGAAAGCAAATCAAGCCAGGAATCAAAATTGTTCCACTTTCTCCAGAAAACCGCAAAACCCTTCTCCTTCCCCAGCAGGTGACAGACAAGGGAGAGAAAAACAGGAAGAGAGTTTTGAGCTAGAAAAAATTGAGCATGTTGAACTCAAGGAAACATTACCTGAAAAGGTCAAGGGGGACAATTTCCAAATTCAGAAAAAGAGAGAAATATGTGGGAGAAGCAGAGACTGTAGATCATGGCTAATTATTGAGGAGAGGATCCACACCAGAGGAAAGACATACAAATGCTCCGAATGTGGCAAAAGCTTTACCTGCAACAGATCCCTGGTGGCTCATGGAAGGACCCACACTGGAGAGAAGCTATACCACTGCTCTCAATGTGACGAAAGCTTTACCAGGCACGCCAGCCTGATGTATCACAGGAGGACTCACTCTAGAGAGAAACCGCATGAGTGTACGGATTGTGGGAAACGTTTCAATCAGAATTCGCACCTGGTGAGACACCAGAGGACTCGCACAGGAGAGAAACCATATGAGTGTCTGGATTGTGGGAAAAGTTTCAGTCGGAAATTCGAACTGGTGATACACCAGACGACTCACACAGGAGAGAAACCGTATAAGTGTCTGGATTGTGGGCAAAGTTTCAGTCAGAATTCCCACCTTGTGATACACCAGAGGACTCACACAGGAGAGAAACCGTATGAGTGTCCGAATTGTGGGGAAGGTTTCAGTGAGAATTCCCACCTGGTGAGACACCAGAGGACTCACACAGGAGAGAAACCGTATGAGTGTCCGGATTGTGGGAAAGGTTTCAGTCGGAATTCCAGCCTGGTGATACACCAGAGGACTCAAACAGGAGACAAACCGTATAAGTGTCTGGATTGTGGGAAACGTTTCAGTCGGAATTCCCACCTTGTGATACACCAGAGGATTCACACAGGAGAGAAACCATATGAGTGTCCGGATTGTGGGAAAAGTTTCAGTCAGAATTCCCACCTGGTGATACACCAGAGAACTCACACAGGAGAGAAACCGTATGAGTGTTCAGATTGTGGGAAAAGTTTCAATGATAATTCCAGCCTGGTGAAACACCAGAGGACTCACACAGGAGAGAAACCGTATGAGTGTCAGGATTGTGGGAAAACATTTAGTCGGAATTCCCACCTTGTGATACACCAGAGAAGTCACACAGGAGAGAAACCGTATGAGTGTTCGGATTGTGGGAAAGGTTTCAATGATAATTCCAGCCTGGTGATACACCAGAGGACTCACACAGGAGAGAAACCGTATGAGTGTCCGGATTGTGGGAAAGGTTTCAGTCGGAATTCCAGCCTGCTGATGCACCAGAGGACTCACACCGGAGAGAAACCGTATGAGTGTCCGAATTGTGGGAAAAGTTTCAGTCAGAAAACCCACCTGGTGATACACCAGAGGACTCACACAGGAGAGAAACCGTATGCGTGTCCGAATTGTGGGAAAAGTTTCAGTCAGAATTCCCACCTGGTGATACACCAGAGGACTCACACAGGAGAGAAACCGTATGAGTGTCCGGATTGTGGGAAACGTTTCAGTGAGAATTCCCGCCTGGTGATACACCAGAGGACACACACAGGAGAGAAACCGTATGAGTGTCCGGATTGTGGGAAAAGTTTCAGTCTGAATTTCCACCTGGTGATACACCAGAGGACTCACACAGGAGAGAAACCGTATGCGTGTCCGGATTGTGGGAAAGGTTTCAGTGAGAATTCCAGCCTGGTGATACACCAGAGGACTCACACAGGAGAGAAACCGTATGAGTGTCCGGATTGTGGGAAAAGTTTCAGTGTTAGGTCTAGCCTTATAAATCATGTAGGTTTACACATAGGAGAGAAACCATTCAAATGCCCAAATTGTGGACGGTGCTTCACAACAAATGCCTCCCTTAGCAGACACAAGAAAATGCACATGAGGCAGAAGTTGATGAGTGTAGAGAAGGCTTGAATTTCACATCTCATCTCCCATTGGGCATCCAGCTTAAAAGTTAAGAATTTAATTTCTGGCCTGATTCTTTGTAGTCAAAGATGTCTCAGTGTTAGACCTGAAGGAGGGGAGAAAAGAATGGAAAATGTTAGTTGGAGAAAGGCTAACTCATAGCTTTCCAAACTGTGTGTTGCGACACAAAAGTGTGTCTCCTGCGGGACCCAGATGTGTCGTGTCAAAACCCGGAAACGCTGATGGCGCGCCACCGGGCCATCAGCGCTTCCAGGTTTTCCCGTGGCGACACACCAACGGCGGCGCAGGAAAATGAGAAAGCGCTGCAGTGACGGCGTTTCTGGGTTTTCCCACGGCGACACGAAAATCCGAAAGCGCCGCAGCCTCGGCGGCGAACAAAAACTGAAGCAGCAGCAGCGCTTCCAGATTTTTGCGCGCTGCTGCAACAGCGGCACTTCTGTGTTTTCCCGCGGTGACACACCAACGGCGGTTAGTGTGTCGCTGCGGGAAAACTTTGAAAAGCTCTGCTCTACACATCTCTTATTTTTAATTTTAGGCTTTTTGTTTACTTTTTTTCCACTGTCTGCTGGTATATTTTCTTTGGTTAATTTTGGATTAATTCATTAACCTCTATTTCTGTGAGTTAACTTTTTAGGGTGTGCTATAATGTACTGTTTGAATAATGGAAGAGTTTAAAGAAGATCTCAGAGAATTACGTTGTCAGCAAGAAGATATCATTTCAAAGGGCTGTCAAACCATTATACAGACTGTTTGGGACATTAGAGATGAGATTTTAGTTAAAATGAAACAACTGTATGAAAATACTATGATAGAAGAAGACGATGTTGGAAAAGATGGTGTTTTTACTGTGGTGGGGGAAAATGGAAAACTCAGCTGAAAACTCTGGATTGGTGTTTATGGGATTAAAACGATTGTTTAACTTTAGGACTATACAAAGCAAAAGTTTCTCATGGTGACGTGAAGTGCAGGTGCCAGATAACAACTGTCACGTGTGCATTGTTTTGGCTAATTCACATGGGAACAAGTCCTCCTGATTCCTTCTGTGGGAAGCCTTGCTCTGTGTAGAGCAAGGGAGGGGGGGAATCATGCTTGCTTAGATGCAGCACAGCTATGGCCTATGCTTTAGGCCTGGTGTGTGTCACACCTAACTTCCAGCCAATCAGAAAGCTGGAAGAACTGAATATCTAACCATGCAAAATGGTGTTCTACGCTTCTTGACTTCTGTCCGGTCTTTTAGCCATGTTCGTGTGTGTGTTCTACTTCTGAGGACTGGGAGGTGCGTAGCTATGCCTGGCTGTGTGTTTAAGCCATGGCATGAGCTCTGGCCCTGGAAACAATACACGAAACTCTGCTTGTAAGTTTGTTTTTCCTTTTGCAATACTGTACCATGTATATTCAACTTTCCTTTTTGCGATAATGTAACTGTATATACATTATTGCCTTACAAGTAAACATTTTAGCCATAAAAGCTGCACTCTGTCTGTTTCTTCTCAAGCCTCGATTTTTCCCTATAAGCCAGCGTACATCCTATCAACAGCTGCTTTGGGGGAGCACGGTCCAAAGTGTGTCACACACACACCTGCAGTCTAAAGTGATACTACAGTATCCTGTTACCTGAAAAGGCTGGCTTTTTAGTTTCTTCTCTGAAACCCCTTTGTACATATTTCCAACTGCCTTCTATTCCCCCATAAGGTCTAGAGCAGTGTTTCTGAACCTCAATTCTGGGAGTTGAAGTCCACACAGCTTAAAGTTGCTGAGGTTGAGAAACACTGGACTAGAGATTAGTCATACCTTTGAATACAACAGAGGAGCTTACCGTTATCCGTGTTTCCATGGAATCTGCCTACTTCTCTCTTCAAGGCGCGTGGAATGAATAGCCCATCTGTAGATGCAACGGGCAACATCAGGAGGCATATATGTTTTTATGCTGGTGGGCTTTTCCTGCAGAGAAGTTGAAAGCAGCTGGAATTTGGAACTCTTCCTTTCTGTTGCAGTTACAGGATGCAGGGTTTTTCTTCCTTCCTTCCTTTCTTTCTTTCTCCCAGCTAGCATAAGTCTAGGGCAGAGCTTTCCAAACTTTTCATGTTGGTGACACACTTTTTAGACATGCATCATTTCACGACACACTCTTACAGCAGGGCATCATTTCACGACACACAGCAGGGCACAATGCAGGCACTATGACCTGCGCAGAATCCTGGCAGGGCTCGGAGGCGGCAGCAGCCGCCGCGACACACCCAGACACTGCAGCCGACACACTAATGTGTCCCGACACACAGTTTGGAAAGCTCTGGTCTAGGGAAAGTCCTGAAGTGCTTCGACCTAGCTTAAAACAAAATCTGGTTTGGAGTTGAAGTGCTTAGGGATATTCTTGCATTCATTTTTATTCACAGGGAGATGCTTGGCCAAATGCTCAGGGAACTGACTGCAGCAACTGTCAGTGAATCAGAGACGATTGGAGACACACACATACCTTCACACACTCGGCCCAGTAACCGGAGGGGCTGGGAAAAGGTTGCGGCTGAGAACATGGCTTGTGCAGGCAGGAGATTCACATGGTTTCCTCTTGGCAAGAAGATGAGATTCAGTGGGCCAGAACGGGAGCAGAAAAAAACAGTTTGATTTAAGAGCACCGAGCTTGCTTTGATCCTGTTGGGCTGCTGAGCCTTCTGCCCAACAGCCGCTCACTTCTTTTTCTGATCCCTGCATTCACACACCACAGCGTGTGCTGTTATGTGGTTGGCTTGTTTCTGGCTTAACATTGAAACCAGGCATTATGGGTTGTGAACTCTGATTTGTGGCTTAACCATGATGAGGGAGCTGAGCCGCCTGAGTTTATGACTTAGAGCATCCCTGAATTCTCTATTTTATTTATTTATTTGTTTATTTATTTATTTATTTTTTATTCCACCTTTATTATTCTTATAAATAACTCAAGGCAGCAAACATACCTAATGCTCCTTCCTCCTCTTTTTCCCACAACAACCACCCTGTGAGGTGAGTTGGGCTGAGAGAGGGGGACTGGCCCAAGGTCACCCAGCCGGCTTTCATGCCTAAGGCAGGACTAGAACTCTCAGTCTCCTGGTTTGCCATTGGCTCCTTCCTAGGGCTGAGAGACAGGGACTGGCCCAAGGTCACCCAGCCGGCTTTCATGCCTGAGGCGGGACTAGAACTCTCAGTCTCCTGGTTTGCCATTGGCTCCTTCCTAGGGCTGAGAGACAGGGACTGGCCCAAGGTCACCCAGCCGGCTTTCATGCCTGAGGCGGGACTAGAACTCACAGACTCCTGGTTTCTAGCCCGTTGCCTTAACCACTAGACCAAACTGGCTTGGTCAGGAGGAAGGGACACAACTGGGTTGCCTTCAAGGGAACAAAGCAACGGATAAACTTTGATACAGGAGCATTAGAGATTTGCCAGCCAGAAACGTTGTGACTTTGTGATCCAGACCAGAGAGGTGGAGGCAGAGATCAGGTTTTCGGGAAATTTTCTTGGGTTTTTTGAAAGGGAACTCTGAATATCAAGCAAGAGACTCATGAATATGAATCCCATTTTTTGTTTGTTTTGAATGCTAGAAGAAAGTGCTCAACGTCTCTCTGTACAAAAGTTTTCTTATCCTTCAAACCTTTTGGGGGGCAGCATAGCTGAAGAGGTGCGCCTCCTTTGGCTGCTTTTAGCAAAGAGTTGGGGATCAGAAATCCTTGCTCCTTTGCTACAGGGAAGCCAGAAACCGAGCAGTTGATCCCAATCCACTTTCTCCCCAAGGCTGCTCTTGGGTGCATACAAAGAAGGCCACACTCACGTTGTTAGCTTGCACTAAACGTGGCAGGATCCTTGGTTGCTCTTGGTCTGTGCGCTTACCTGAGAATGGAAAAAGTCAGTGTTGTCAAACTCTTCGATCTGGCAAGGATGACACAGATGAAATGTCGCTTGAGCAGGGTACAAATTACTTTTAGTTATTATTTCAATGATTGAGAAGGCAATGAACTATGTGTATCAAACACATTTGTGCACTACCCATAAGGGTTTTTTCAAATCATTTTTCATCCCCATCCTCCTCTTTGGCAGCCCCCCGTGGTAGAACTGAGAAAGGAAGGGGGAGGCAGAATGCGCACAGACAAAAATACGAAATTGTATTCTTGGGTCTCTTTTCAGGTTAAGCCTTTGTTTGGTGTAGTTTCACACTTTGCCTTACTATACAGCTCTTTTTTCAAGAAGAAATGTGGATCGTGCAGGAGTAGCAGCATTAGAGGGCTGATCTTATGTCTTCATTGTAAATTAATGTGGCTTTTATACCACCGCAGTCGTGATCGCATTTTCCCTCCCCCCCCCCCCCACCCCAAGAAAGACTACTGGAATTCAGAGGCTCATTGAGTGCTGGGATTGGAAGGGGCACTGGAGGTCTTCTGCTCCAACCCCTTCCCAGGGCAAGAGTCCTCAAACCATCCCAGACCACTGGCTGCCCGGCCCTTGATTGAAAGCCTCCATTGATTCCAGGAGGCAGGTCTAATACGGGGTTTCTCAGCCTTGGCAACTTGAAGCTGTGTGGACCTCAACTCCAGGGTCCTCCTGGACTCACGACTCCTGCTCGAAGAGCAGGTGGCAGTCGTGGCCAGGAGGGCCTTTGCTCAACTTTGTGTTGTGCGCCAGTTACGCCCTTTCCTGGACCGAGAGGCCCTTCAAACGGTCACTCATGCCCTGGTTGTCTCCCATATAGATTACTGTAACGTGCTCTACATGGGGCTACCCTTGAAGAATATCCGGAAGCTTCAGCTGGTACAGAATGCGGCCACACGGGCAGTTTTAAGTGCACCAAGATCGACACATGTAACACCTCTGCTCCGTGAGCTGCATTGGGTGCCAGTTTGCTTCCGGGTCCAATTCAAGGTGTTGGTTATCACCTTTAAAGCCCTACATGGCATGGGGCCAGGATACCTGAGGGACCGCCTCATCCCCATTACAACATCCCGTCCTACCTGATCTTGCAGAGAGGGCATGCTAAGGACCCCCTCTATGAAAGAGTTCCATCTGGCGGGGTCTAGGAGGCGAGCCTTCTCTGCAGCGGCACCTGCCCTATGGAACATCCTTCCCCCAGAGATAAGACAGATCCCTTCACTCCTGGACTTGAGAAAAAAATTGAAAACCTGGCTCTGTGAGCTCGCCTGGAGCAAGAGGGAAAGTGGTCAAGCTTGGGGATGGCTGATCGCTTAGAGCCACCCCAAATATTTTAAATAGTCTTCAGCAGCACTGCAAACCACCTGCCACTTGGTTTTAATTTAAATTTAAATTATATTTATTGTATTTAGTGTATTGTATTTTATTGTGTTTTTATTGTATTGTATGATTGTTATAGCTGTGAACCGCCCAGAGTCCCTCCTTGAGAGGGAGATGGGCGGTCATAGAAATTTAATAAATAAATAAATAAACTCCCAGAATTCCCCAGGCAGCATGGCTGGTTGGGGAATTCTGGGAGTTGAAGTCTACACAGCTTAAAGTTGCCAAGGTTGGGAAGCACTGGTCTAATAGGTGGAGGTGCATGCTATATTTGAAGTGGTGTTTGCTCTACTCCAGCAAATCAAACCCCAGATTTGCTAGGAAGATCAAAGGACCCTTGAAATAAAGTGGATGGGGTGGGTGTGACCTGAGGGGATAGCCCAGATGAGCTAGAATATTCTTGTGACCAATCACGGTGCCGAAACGAACCAGCCGTGTCAAATAGAATCACGCAGCTGCTTCCTTTCTCTTTGCACGGGACGGAGGTGTGGAGTCGCGCTGCCTGGGGGAATTTCCAGTTCTGGGCAGTCGTTGTGCAAGGCCTCCCGGAGCACTGGCGCTGCGCTATCCAGAATGACCAGTTTTAGCAGAAGCCTTTATTAGTCCTATCAGAAACCACCTAGATCTGCCAAATGATTGGAGGTAATTGAGTATGTGATTGATGGATTGATTGATGGATTGATGGATTGATTGATTATGTGCCATCAAGTCAGCGTTGACTGTTACCAGCCACTTACTGTAGATAGATTTTCTGCAGGACAATCTGTCCCTCTCCTGGTCTTTCAGCTCTTCCAACAGTGCCCCCGTCGCCACGGCAACTGAGCCCACCCCCCTTGCTGCTGGTCCTCCTCTTCTTCTCTTTCCTTCCACCTCTCCCAGCATTGGAGCCTTTTCCAGGGAACTAGACCTTCTCATAATGTGTCTGAAGTAGGATAATTTGACCCTGATCCTTTGTGCCTCGAATGAGAAATTGAGTACATTGGGGTACGTTTATTCCTTGTGAATTGCTTGCTCTGTTATCATAAGATATACAGTAGGTCTTCTGCAGATGCAACGGGAACCATCTTGGTATGGGTTTGTTTGAGAGTCTGCTTCAGTTTGCAATTTATTTTAGAAAGAATTTTTCTGTCCCAGCACGTATGGAAGTTAAGAGGTATGAAAAGCCTCATGGAGATGTCCCTAGTCCCTAATACAGGGCTTTCCAAAGTTTTCATGTTGGTGACACACCAGTGGTTTTCGCACGCTGTGGCAGTGTTTTCCGATTTTTGCGCACCGCGGCGGCGGCCTGGTGTGTCACGCGAAAACCTGGAAGCGCTGATGGCCCGCAGCTGCCATCAGCACTTCTGGGTTTTTGTGCGACACACCTGGTCCCCGCAGGTGACACAGTACTGTGTCGCGACACACAGTTTGGAAAGCTATGCCGTAATAAGTGACTTCAGGCAGTTTAATATTAGAAGAGAATACCTGTAGCTCAGGGTTGAAGTGTGGAGTCCTCGGTGCTCTCTGAGCTTGGTCGTTGGCTTGCAGACGTTTCATTACCCGACTAAGTAATATCATCCGTGCTAGGTAACTAGGTAACATCATCATGAGCACTGCCGTTCAACTGCCATTCCCATCATTCCCAGACAAGGGCAGACTTTGACGGGGACCAAATTGGGGACGGCTGCTCTGGGTCTAGGTTGTAGAGAATGCTCTGCTTTTCGAATGGGAGGAAAATTAAATCAGTTCTGCACTAAGATGAGCAGTATTCTCTTCGATAAATGAGCAGTATTCTGTAGCCTATGAAGATTCAACTTTGAGGAAGTTGGGGCTGATAGCCAGCCGTCTCTTCTTTGAAAGAAAAGGACAAGTTTTCTGAGAGGGAATGAGGCAAAAGGTTTGGTTTAGATCTGGCATTCTGACGGTGGAACTCTTTGGCTAAGTGGCAGCATCTAGCCCAGCCTTTCTCAACCTTTTGACCCTGGAGGAACCCTTAAATATTTTTCAGGCCTTGGGGAACCCCTGCGCATTCAGGCTCAAATGTAGTCCAGAAGTTACAAAATTATTATTATTAAAAGCCTTTCCCCCCCCCCCAAGATATACAGGCCGGGCCTTCAATTGTTCATCGTCCTAAACTTTCTTTTTACCCTCTGCTGGGTGTTCTTGTGCTTTGTGGTGGCTACCTTAAGTGGGTGTTTGAATAAAGAGGTAGGACATACCTCAAATAAGGAGGGGAGTTTTCCCAAGCAATCTGGGAGCAACCCGAGGAGCTTAGTTCCTCCCGTGCTTTCAGTTGTCACGGAGGCTGCTCGAGATTGATCCGGCCTTCCCAAATCTGCGCGCTCCAGATGTGCTTTACCGACTGCCAGAGTCTCAAAGACCAGGCTGAGCGAGATGTGGCCACTAGGCTGGAGGAGAGCTAGGTGAAACAAGCCCTCACTCTTAATGTCCTTGTGTAATATTTCTCCTGAGTAATCTGCGTACCTTACCTCCCATCCGCCTCGTTCTGCAAGCTCGAGTAAAGCCAGGGTTGCTAAAGAAAGTCCTGCTCTGAAACTCATAAGGGGAGAAAGATTTGAAAACTCTCCACTTGGGGGACTGACCGTTTGCTTTAGCAAAGTTGGGGCCCTCAAATCAATGTGTTCCCCAGTAGGCAAAGCAGGGCCAAGACTGATGGATGCATTGATTTGAATTTATTAGCTGCCCAACTCCAGTGGGATCCATCTTTGCATATATCAGACTAAGTGGGCGAAACTTTAAAACTGTCCTCTGCCAGCTGCTCTTCATTCCTCTTCTGTTCCCTGGAACAGGGTGGAGCCAGTGTAGTGGACCAGAAAACACACTAGGCCCAATCCTGGTTAATTTAACCTCCTTCCCTTGTGTGATTCCTGCTTTATCCTGCACATGTCCCTTCTGTTTTGCATCTGGGACAAACATCTGCCTATGTTCAGAAGACACATTGAACCAAAAATTAGCCAACTCCATTTTAGCTTGGTGTGGTTACTTTCTGGGTCAGCGTGGTATAAATCCCGCAAATTGAGTAAACCATGTTTCAGTGAAGTATGGTTGTCCGGTGTGAACATGGCTTATGTAGATATGTGTAACTACATTGTCTAGTGTTCTTTTACATTACGATATAGAGCAGTGTTTCAAACACATTGCCTGGGGAATCCTGGGAGTTGAAGTCCACACATCGTAAAGTTGCCAAGGTTGAGAAACACTGATATAGAAACAGTACTGCATGTTGCATAGTTGATCCAGATAAATAATTTAGGGGGAAAAATTATGGCAGGTCAAAGTTTTTTTCCCCTTTGACTGTATCTTGAAATCATACATTAAGGTGTGGCGGGATTCCCAAGTAAAGAGAGGAAAATTATTTGGAGCCGCTAATTGGCATTTTAGCTACGCAGAGGAATGATCCTGGTTTTGCTGAGTTCAGAAGACACCAAAGAATTCAAGGCTCGTTCATTTTAGGAACCCAATTCAGAGATCAGGTTATAATATTTTTTCCCTAGTAGATCACTTTGCATGTGATCCCTTTGCAGAGGGACACTCTACAGCCAGGACCAGGCCAGGGGTGGGGAGGAAGCAAGAGGCTCTTTTGGGCTGAGCCTCAAGCTCCGAGTGGCTTCAAATTTAAAGGCCTGCAAAGTTGTTAATCTTTAAAATATTCAAATTATATTTCATTCTCTCCTCCTTCCGCTCTCTTCCTCTTTTTTGGTGCCGTATTTTTGTGCACACCTGTTATGACGTCCCATTGTATTATGGGTAGGAGCTGCAAATGCTTCTTTCCCTACGGATTTATGTTGTAAGTTTCCCATTTTGGGGCATTTCCCACTCTAGTGCTACATCCTCTTGGATATGGATGGTGTCAGTGCATTTATATAAAGATCCATCCTGCAGTCACGACTTTTCTCTTAGAAGATAGATATAGAAGCCCTGCTCAGGACCGCCGGTATCTTGCTCTCATCCCGTTCTTGAATTCCTCCCCATATTTAGTGGTTGGTTCTGTAGTGTTGACGGAAGATATATCAATTCTATTCAAAATATATTCTGCATTCTATGATGAGTTCCCGTCTTGTGATTAAACAGACAAAAAGCTTCTTTAATCGCCTTTTTTCTTTTCTGGAAAGGAGCCATTCCACTTTTTCCTCTCATTTTATGGTGTTTTTCCCCCCTTTAAAGCTATATTTTGTGAGCCAGCTTCCACATTCACCAGAAATCTTGAAGGAGGAGTGCCTCTCCCAAAGCTTGTATTCCTGACACTATAAACAGCAGGGAGCGTTAATGCAGAGTGGATTGGTGACCAGGCCCTCCCCATCTGAAATCTCTGCAAATTAGTGCCATTAGTGATAGACAAAGGGGCGTGGTGGCTCAGTGGGTAAGACGCCAGGCTTGTCTTGTAGATTGATCGGAAGATCGGAGGTTCGAATCCCTAGCCCTGCCTGCGGAGTGACCTCCCGGAATAGCTCCAGCTCTTGCCAACCTAGCAGTTCGAAAGCATGCAAATGCAAGTAGATGAATAGGTACCACTTCGGTGGGTAGGTAACAGCCTTCCGCGTGCTTGTCATGCCGGCCACATGACCGTGGAAGCGTCTTCGGACAACGCTGGCTCTTTGGCTAACAAATGGAGATGAGCACCGGCCCCTAGAGTGGACACGACCGCACAAATGTGCTGGGGGAACCTTTACCTTTACTACCTATTTTTATCCATGAAAAATGCAATTCAAGGTGCTGGTTGTCACTGCAGGGAACCTTTACCTTTTTAGTGATAGAGAAAGTGTTCCCATGTGAGTTTTCCCCCCCTTATTGCTGATCCCCCTTGGGAAAGGGGGTTGCATGAAATTCCCTCCGCTCGATTGGCCATGTGACATGGAGCATTTCACTAGAAAATGTCGATCACTTTTCTTATCTCGGCAGCCATCTATCTACAAAAGCCGACATCGACGCTGAAATTCAGCATCGCCTGAGCTCTGCGAGTGTAGCTTTCTCCCGAATGAAGCGTAGAGTGTTTGAGGATCGGGACATACGCAGGGAGACCAAAATGCTTGTTTACAAAGCCATTGTACTACCAACCCTTCTGTACGCCTGTGAAACATGGACCCTCTACAAACGCCACCTCCAACTTCTTGAAAGATTCCATCAACGCTGCCTCCGAAAAATTCTGCAAATTACTTGGGAAGATAGGCGGACTAATGTTAGCATATTAGAAGAAGCGAAAACCACCAGCATTGAAACAATGATCATCCAACATCAACTTCGCTGGACCGGTCATGTTGTTCGAATGCCTGACCATCGTCTTCCAAAGCAGCTACTTTACTCCCAACTTAAGAATGGAAAACGGAATATTGGTGGACAGCAAAAGAGATTCAAAGATACTCTCAAAGCTAATTTAAAAAAATGTAATATCAGCATTGAGAACTGGGAAGCCCTAACTCATGAGCGTTTCAATTGGAGGTCATCCTTTATTAATGGCGCTATGGACTTTGAAGAATCACGAGTACAGGGCGAAAAGGAGAAAAGAGCTAAAAGGAAGGCACATCAGGCAAACCCTCATCATGACCGTCTCCCACCCGGAAACCTATGCCCTCATTGTGGGAGGTTGTGCGGATCCAGAATTGGCCTTTATAGCCACTTACGGATCCACCGTTAAAATTTTACCTTTGGAAGACAATCTTACTCGGCTACGAGTGATCGCCAATGATGATGATAATGTGGTGGAGTCCTACGTTTCATCCTTGGGGACACTGAATTCTACCGGTGGAAAAGGGGCGTCAGCTTGTTTTTAGGGTGCAGCCTGATTTTAAAGGTGCAAACCCTGAAAACGGGAGAAGGAAGCCAGGAGAGCGACCGTCCTGCTCGGAACAAGGGACGTTCCGCTTGTTCGGGGGAGAGCCGCGCTAGTCTGTGGCAGCCCCAAAGCCGAAGGCATCCAAGTGCAGCTTCTCAGACTGAGCCAGGCGTTTGAATAAAACTGGTGTGGCACTCCGCGGGCACCTGCAGGACTGTCTCGCCCATCTTCCAGAGCGATGAATTACTAATTGGCAACTGTAAATGCAGATTAGCGCATGCAGCTTTCTTTTTCAATCTCAATCTCTTTCGATCCTTTGGCTTTCTGGGGAGGGGGGATGGGGGTGATCCCCTCCTGCGGGACTTTGATTTTGGCATTGCTCAGCGCCACCGCGCCCCCTCCGCGCCAGCCGTAAGTGAAAGGGTTAAAGGCAGAGAGCTTCTCCTTCCGGCCTAGAGAGGAGAGGAGAGAGCAGACGAGCTGGGCGAGGGAGGGAGGAAAAGGGAAAGAGAGCGTCGAGTCCGTTTCCTGCCCCGCCCGCTGCCCTTCCTGCTACTCTTCCCGGTCTCCAGCCGCCTGCGCGCTCCAGGGCTGCAGAATCCCCCCCCCCGCCGGTAGGGGCGCGGAAGTGACGCCAGGTGGGCATCAACCTTACAAGAGGGCGATTGGATCCCGAGCGGGAGGGGGGCACAATCAGGGGGAAGAGGGGGGAATCCCCAGGTGCAAGAAGGGAAGGGGGGAGATGGGCTTTTCCCAGCGGCCCCTCCACCCCACTCGACTTCTGATTCCCCGTCTTATTCGCGAGGTGTTCTGGTTGTCCTGCCGAGTTGCTGCTTCTCCAGGCGGCTCTCTGGTCTCCTTAAATCCTTCCTCCGAGCCCCCCTCCTTCCCCCTCCAGCTCCCAGCACGAGGCTGCCTGGTCTTTTCCGGAAGGTTTCCCACGTTCCCTTGTCGCTGCTGGGGATGATGAGGTCTGAAAGGTCTGGAGGGGCGGAAGAGGAGGATCTTCGTTCTGAGGGCCTGTAGGTTAGAGGTGCCCCCTCCGTGGGCAGAAACGGTGCTAGGAGGAGGCAAGGGGCGGCTGGAGGCCCCGTGACAGCGACCTGAGAGGCATCCTGGTCTTGGCCAATGGGCAGCCCTGGCCAGGGGGGCATCTTTTGAGGTGCAGCACCTGGATCTGCCTGTCTTACCTGTCCAGGTACCCTTCCCGGTTGACTGCTGCGGGCTCCCATCCTTGTTCAGGTCTGCCCACATAACTGAACAGCACCAGAGATGGACGTTTTCAATTTTTTATTTTTAGTTCTTCGATGAGCTGTATAATTTACACTGGAGAAGAAGCTTTCTGCCCTTTTTACACCCGCTAAATTAAGGAGAGCGATCCTAGTGATGTTCCATCTAAATATTAACTTGTGCAGCTCTGCTTAGTTTCCCAAGGCCAGCTAAATGCTGAGCAGTTTTTTTTATGGGGTTGGTGAACTCTCTTTTTTAAAAAAGTCATAATGCATCTAGAAGGCTGTTGCTCAGAATCATAGAATCGTAGGTTTGGAAGGGACCTTGGAGGTCTTCTAGTCCAACCCCCTGGCCAAGGCAGGAGTCCTCGTACCATCTCGGACCAATGGTTGTCCAATCTTTTCCAGAAAACCTCCAGCAATGGAGCACCCAGAACGCCGGGTGGCAAGCTGTTCCAGAGTTCTCACAGTCAGGAAATTCCTCCTTGTTTCCCGGTTGGATCTCCCTCTGACGAGCTTCCCCCCATTGCTTCTTGTCCTACCCCCAGGTGCCATGGAGAATACATGGACGCCCTCTTCCCTGTGGCAGCCCTTCAAGTACGGGAAGACTGCTATCATGTCTCCTCCAATCTTCTCTTCCTTAAGCTAAAGATACCCGGTTGCTTTAGCCGCTCTTCATAGGATTGCTCCTTATCTCTTTTTTCCTTTCTCAGTGGTATTGTTTTCGTTTGGGCCTCTATTATTTATTTGTTTATTAAACTTCTTGACTGCCCAACTCACACACGATGATTCTGGGTAGCGGTTTACAATTATTTCGTTCTTTAGCATTTCCCAAGCATCCTGAACTGTTTTCCCCTCTAGCATTTCCACCCATGGAATCCTTCCTATTCTTCCTCTTAGTTTGTTGAAGTCAGCTCTCTTAAAAACTGGAAGACTAGTCTGACCTGGTTCAGTCACCCTTGCCTGCATTATGCTGAATCCCAGTATGACATGGTCACTCTCTCCCGAGGGTCCCACAGCTTCCACTCCCTCAACCATTTCATCCCTCTTAGTAAGTATTAAGTCCAGCATCGCTGACCCTCTGGTTCCCTCTTCCACCTCTTGGATGATAAAGGTTTCAGCTGGGCACCTCGGGAACCTGTTCGATCTCCCACTTGCTGCAGAGTTTCTTTCCCAGTCGATGTCAGGGTGGTTGAAGTCCCCCATTCCTACACTGGTGTGTTTCCCGGACACCTCCGCTAACTGAGTGGCAAATCTATTTCCTCTGCTTGGTTGGGTGGCCTTTAGTGCACCCCCATGGCAGTGTCATTTCTTTTCCCCGAATATTCCCCAAATGCCTCCAAGAAGGCGTTCGTCCTTGATGCCATGTTTTTTTCTACAGGTGTAGTAGTTCTTTACATACAATAGAACTCCTCCTCTTTTCTGTTGGGTGTGTTTCTTTGGAACAGGTTAGATCCTTCTAGTAATATAGTATATCCCAGTCAGGGGTTCCATCCCACCAAGCTTTTTTAACTGTTACAAGAAAATAGAATAATGCGCTTTTCAAACTTTTGGAGAAACCCATTTAATGACAGGGGTTTTAAAGCAGCTGTCAAATTAATGCACGGTGCCTTGTATCAAGTCAGACAGGACAGTTTCAGGAGGGGTGTCTCAGAATTGGAGGAGGACTTTCAGTATGCGGTCCCCATTGCCGTTAAGCGAGGACCTCCTCGCAACTTCCTGCCGCACTGGGCACGCCGTCAGGAAGGCGCAATTCCCGGGCGGCTCGCAAGCAGGCCAAAGTGGTTGCTGAGGAGGAAACGTGGTTGGGCCAGGGGGTGGCAGATGCCAGGTTCAGGAGGGCACCAGTGGCTGCTATGGCACCGCCGCAGCGTGGCCGGGTGGTTGGGCGGGCATGCGCTGTGGAGTCTGGGAGGGCGAGTGCTGTGGGTGCGCACGGGCTACGGAGTAGGAGATCCATAGCCAGCTCCTTGGGAGAAAAAGCGGCATGAGTTGGAGCGACGTACAGGAGTGCAATTGTGAATGTAGAAAACAGAAAAACTCCCATTTCTTGCATCTTGCTCAGTCGCAGTGGCGATGAGTGCTCCCTTGGGTGACCCGAAAGAACAGGTTAGGGATAGATCGACATGGAGAAAATCTATTGATGTGATGGCTTGGAGTCGAATAGGAACTTGATGGCACATAATCAAAAAATCTCACCAACGCCTTAAGCTAGATATCGGACAAGTGGGTATTTCAGCCTCATGTCGCTAGGTGGTGCTCCAGAAATTAGCAACCGCCACGCCTAGAAAGCTTCCAATGCAGTAGCGGCATCTGTGGTTGCTGAGGACCGATATCTAACGGGAGGGGGAGCGGGGGAGCTGAAACAACCGAGTATTGGATTGCTAGAGGGGATGTTGGAGGAGAGGAGGAGGGCACAGGAACTTCCAGTTCCAGCTTCCGCCTGGGAGGATAGCGGCGTGGTGGAGCACTCTGTGGTCTTACCAGGTCAGAGCAGCAGCAACAGGAAGGTGAGTTGAGGACAGGTGGGAGGAGAGGCCGGGAGCAAGTAGTGCTGTTTCGCTTCCTCCGTGGGGTAGAATCAGATAAGCATCCATCCTGAAAGATGCCAGTTGTATGTGTGTGTGTGTATTTCTCTCTGGGTGCATCTATGGGTATGTCTAGAATCCATCCCCAGCATTTCCCGATATCCTTGATGATAAATAACCCTTTGCAGTGCTAAGAATCTGTGATTGAACCAAGCCAGCAAGTGAATTTCATGATTTGAACATGGATCTCGCTAGTCTTCCGTGTGTCAAATGAAACATAATGAGTGTTAGAGGTTAATCTAGCCTTTTGGCACATTTGCTTTCTCATTGCAATGTATGCTTTTTGTTGTTGTTTTGACACATTGTGTAGCCATTTTAGAAACAATAATTAAACTAAGGCTTTTATGTGAATCTCCTAGACAAAAAGGATGCCAATAAGAGCCTTCCGGACAACTGAGAATCAGGAGCAGCATTAAAAAGGAAAGCAAATCAAGCCAGGAATCAAAATTGTTCCACTTTCTCCAGAAAACCGCAAAACCCTTCTCCTTCCCCAGCAGGTGACAGACAAGGGAGAGAAAAACAGGAAGAGAGTTTTGAGCTGGAAAAAATTGAGCATGTTGAACTCAAGGAAACATTACCTGAAAAGGTCAAGGGGGACAATTTCCAAATTCAGAAAAAGAGAGAAATATGTGGGAGAAGCAGAGACTGTAGATCATGGCTAATTATTGAGGAGAGGATCCACACCAGAGGAAAGACATACAAATGCTCCGAATGTGGCAAAAGCTTTACCTGCAACAGATCCCTGGTGGCTCATGGAAGGACCCACACTGGAGAGAAGCTATACCACTGCTCTCAATGTGACGAAAGCTTTACCAGGCACGCCAGCCTGATGTATCACAGGAGGACTCACTCTAGAGAGAAACCGCATGAGTGTACGGATTGTGGGAAACGTTTCAATCAGAATTCGCACCTGGTGAGACACCAGAGGACTCGCACAGGAGAGAAACCATATGAGTGTCTGGATTGTGGGAAAAGTTTCAGTCGGAAATTCGAACTGGTGATACACCAGACGACTCACACAGGAGAGAAACCGTATAAGTGTCTGGATTGTGGGCAAAGTTTCAGTCAGAATTCCCACCTTGTGATACACCAGAGGACTCACACAGGAGAGAAACCGTATGAGTGTCCGAATTGTGGGGAAGGTTTCAGTGAGAATTCCCACCTGGTGAGACACCAGAGGACTCACACAGGAGAGAAACCGTATGAGTGTCCGGATTGTGGGAAAGGTTTCAGTCGGAATTCCAGCCTGGTGATACACCAGAGGACTCAAACAGGAGACAAACCGTATAAGTGTCTGGATTGTGGGAAACGTTTCAGTCGGAATTCCCACCTTGTGATACACCAGAGGATTCACACAGGAGAGAAACCATATGAGTGTCCGGATTGTGGGAAAAGTTTCAGTCAGAATTCCCACCTGGTGATACACCAGAGAACTCACACAGGAGAGAAACCGTATGAGTGTTCAGATTGTGGGAAAAGTTTCAATGATAATTCCAGCCTGGTGAAACACCAGAGGACTCACACAGGAGAGAAACCGTATGAGTGTCAGGATTGTGGGAAAACATTTAGTCGGAATTCCCACCTTGTGATACACCAGAGAAGTCACACAGGAGAGAAACCGTATGAGTGTTCGGATTGTGGGAAAGGTTTCAATGATAATTCCAGCCTGGTGATACACCAGAGGACTCACACAGGAGAGAAACCGTATGAGTGTCCGGATTGTGGGAAAGGTTTCAGTCGGAATTCCAGCCTGCTGATGCACCAGAGGACTCACACCGGAGAGAAACCGTATGAGTGTCCGAATTGTGGGAAAAGTTTCAGTCAGAAAACCCACCTGGTGATACACCAGAGGACTCACACAGGAGAGAAACCGTATGCGTGTCCGAATTGTGGGAAAAGTTTCAGTCAGAATTCCCACCTGGTGATACACCAGAGGACTCACACAGGAGAGAAACCGTATGAGTGTCCGGATTGTGGGAAACGTTTCAGTGAGAATTCCCGCCTGGTGATACACCAGAGGACACACACAGGAGAGAAACCGTATGAGTGTCCGGATTGTGGGAAAAGTTTCAGTCTGAATTTCCACCTGGTGATACACCAGAGGACTCACACAGGAGAGAAACCGTATGCGTGTCCGGATTGTGGGAAAGGTTTCAGTGAGAATTCCAGCCTGGTGATACACCAGAGGACTCACACAGGAGAGAAACCGTATGAGTGTCCGGATTGTGGGAAAAGTTTCAGTGTTAGGTCTAGCCTTATAAATCATGTAGGTTTACACATAGGAGAGAAACCATTCAAATGCCCAAATTGTGGACGGTGCTTCACAACAAATGCCTCCCTTAGCAGACACAAGAAAATGCACATGAGGCAGAAGTTGATGAGTGTAGAGAAGGCTTGAATTTCACATCTCATCTCCCATTGGGCATCCAGCTTAAAAGTTAAGAATTTAATTTCTGGCCTGATTCTTTGTAGTCAAAGATGTCTCAGTGTTAGACCTGAAGGAGGGGAGAAAAGAATGGAAAATGTTAGTTGGAGAAAGGCTAACTCATAGCTTTCCAAACTGTGTGTTGCGACACAAAAGTGTGTCTCCTGCGGGACCCAGATGTGTCGTGTCAAAACCCGGAAACGCTGATGGCGCGCCACCGGGCCATCAGCGCTTCCAGGTTTTCCCGTGGCGACACACCAACGGCGGCGCAGGAAAATGAGAAAGCGCTGCAGTGACGGCGTTTCTGGGTTTTCCCACGGCGACACGAAAATCCGAAAGCGCCGCAGCCTCGGCGGCGAACAAAAACTGAAGCAGCAGCAGCGCTTCCAGATTTTTGCGCGCTGCTGCAACAGCGGCACTTCTGTGTTTTCCCGCGGTGACACACCAACGGCGGTTAGTGTGTCGCTGCGGGAAAACTTTGAAAAGCTCTGCTCTACACATCTCTTATTTTTAATTTTAGGCTTTTTGTTTACTTTTTTTCCACTGTCTGCTGGTATATTTTCTTTGGTTAATTTTGGATTAATTCATTAACCTCTATTTCTGTGAGTTAACTTTTTAGGGTGTGCTATAATGTACTGTTTGAATAATGGAAGAGTTTAAAGAAGATCTCAGAGAATTACGTTGTCAGCAAGAAGATATCATTTCAAAGGGCTGTCAAACCATTATACAGACTGTTTGGGACATTAGAGATGAGATTTTAGTTAAAATGAAACAACTGTATGAAAATACTATGATAGAAGAAGACGATGTTGGAAAAGATGGTGTTTTTACTGTGGTGGGGGAAAATGGAAAACTCAGCTGAAAACTCTGGATTGGTGTTTATGGGATTAAAACGATTGTTTAACTTTAGGACTATACAAAGCAAAAGTTTCTCATGGTGACGTGAAGTGCAGGTGCCAGATAACAACTGTCACGTGTGCATTGTTTTGGCTAATTCACATGGGAACAAGTCCTCCTGATTCCTTCTGTGGGAAGCCTTGCTCTGTGTAGAGCAAGGGAGGGGGGGAATCATGCTTGCTTAGATGCAGCACAGCTATGGCCTATGCTTTAGGCCTGGTGTGTGTCACACCTAACTTCCAGCCAATCAGAAAGCTGGAAGAACTGAATATCTAACCATGCAAAATGGTGTTCTACGCTTCTTGACTTCTGTCCGGTCTTTTAGCCATGTTCGTGTGTGTGTTCTACTTCTGAGGACTGGGAGGTGCGTAGCTATGCCTGGCTGTGTGTTTAAGCCATGGCATGAGCTCTGGCCCTGGAAACAATACACGAAACTCTGCTTGTAAGTTTGTTTTTCCTTTTGCAATACTGTACCATGTATATTCAACTTTCCTTTTTGCGATAATGTAACTGTATATACATTATTGCCTTACAAGTAAACATTTTAGCCATAAAAGCTGCACTCTGTCTGTTTCTTCTCAAGCCTCGATTTTTCCCTATAAGCCAGCGTACATCCTATCAACAGCTGCTTTGGGGGAGCACGGTCCAAAGTGTGTCACACACACACCTGCAGTCTAAAGTGATACTACAGTATCCTGTTACCTGAAAAGGCTGGCTTTTTAGTTTCTTCTCTGAAACCCCTTTGTACATATTTCCAACTGCCTTCTATTCCCCCATAAGGTCTAGAGCAGTGTTTCTGAACCTCAATTCTGGGAGTTGAAGTCCACACAGCTTAAAGTTGCTGAGGTTGAGAAACACTGGACTAGAGATTAGTCATACCTTTGAATACAACAGAGGAGCTTACCGTTATCCGTGTTTCCATGGAATCTGCCTACTTCTCTCTTCAAGGCGCGTGGAATGAATAGCCCATCTGTAGATGCAACGGGCAACATCAGGAGGCATATATGTTTTTATGCTGGTGGGCTTTTCCTGCAGAGAAGTTGAAAGCAGCTGGAATTTGGAACTCTTCCTTTCTGTTGCAGTTACAGGATGCAGGGTTTTTCTTCCTTCCTTCCTTTCTTTCTTTCTCCCAGCTAGCATAAGTCTAGGGCAGAGCTTTCCAAACTTTTCATGTTGGTGACACACTTTTTAGACATGCATCATTTCACGACACACTCTTACAGCAGGGCATCATTTCACGACACACAGCAGGGCACAATGCAGGCACTATGACCTGCGCAGAATCCTGGCAGGGCTCGGAGGCGGCAGCAGCCGCCGCGACACACCCAGACACTGCAGCCGACACACTAATGTGTCCCGACACACAGTTTGGAAAGCTCTGGTCTAGGGAAAGTCCTGAAGTGCTTCGACCTAGCTTAAAACAAAATCTGGTTTGGAGTTGAAGTGCTTAGGGATATTCTTGCATTCATTTTTATTCACAGGGAGATGCTTGGCCAAATGCTCAGGGAACTGACTGCAGCAACTGTCAGTGAATCAGAGACGATTGGAGACACACACATACCTTCACACACTCGGCCCAGTAACCGGAGGGGCTGGGAAAAGGTTGCGGCTGAGAACATGGCTTGTGCAGGCAGGAGATTCACATGGTTTCCTCTTGGCAAGAAGATGAGATTCAGTGGGCCAGAACGGGAGCAGAAAAAAACAGTTTGATTTAAGAGCACCGAGCTTGCTTTGATCCTGTTGGGCTGCTGAGCCTTCTGCCCAACAGCCGCTCACTTCTTTTTCTGATCCCTGCATTCACACACCACAGCGTGTGCTGTTATGTGGTTGGCTTGTTTCTGGCTTAACATTGAAACCAGGCATTATGGGTTGTGAACTCTGATTTGTGGCTTAACCATGATGAGGGAGCTGAGCCGCCTGAGTTTATGACTTAGAGCATCCCTGAATTCTCTATTTTATTTATTTATTTGTTTATTTATTTATTTATTTTTTATTCCACCTTTATTATTCTTATAAATAACTCAAGGCAGCAAACATACCTAATGCTCCTTCCTCCTCTTTTTCCCACAACAACCACCCTGTGAGGTGAGTTGGGCTGAGAGAGGGGGACTGGCCCAAGGTCACCCAGCCGGCTTTCATGCCTAAGGCAGGACTAGAACTCTCAGTCTCCTGGTTTGCCATTGGCTCCTTCCTAGGGCTGAGAGACAGGGACTGGCCCAAGGTCACCCAGCCGGCTTTCATGCCTGAGGCGGGACTAGAACTCTCAGTCTCCTGGTTTGCCATTGGCTCCTTCCTAGGGCTGAGAGACAGGGACTGGCCCAAGGTCACCCAGCCGGCTTTCATGCCTGAGGCGGGACTAGAACTCACAGACTCCTGGTTTCTAGCCCGTTGCCTTAACCACTAGACCAAACTGGCTTGGTCAGGAGGAAGGGACACAACTGGGTTGCCTTCAAGGGAACAAAGCAACGGATAAACTTTGATACAGGAGCATTAGAGATTTGCCAGCCAGAAACGTTGTGACTTTGTGATCCAGACCAGAGAGGTGGAGGCAGAGATCAGGTTTTCGGGAAATTTTCTTGGGTTTTTTGAAAGGGAACTCTGAATATCAAGCAAGAGACTCATGAATATGAATCCCATTTTTTGTTTGTTTTGAATGCTAGAAGAAAGTGCTCAACGTCTCTCTGTACAAAAGTTTTCTTATCCTTCAAACCTTTTGGGGGGCAGCATAGCTGAAGAGGTGCGCCTCCTTTGGCTGCTTTTAGCAAAGAGTTGGGGATCAGAAATCCTTGCTCCTTTGCTACAGGGAAGCCAGAAACCGAGCAGTTGATCCCAATCCACTTTCTCCCCAAGGCTGCTCTTGGGTGCATACAAAGAAGGCCACACTCACGTTGTTAGCTTGCACTAAACGTGGCAGGATCCTTGGTTGCTCTTGGTCTGTGCGCTTACCTGAGAATGGAAAAAGTCAGTGTTGTCAAACTCTTCGATCTGGCAAGGATGACACAGATGAAATGTCGCTTGAGCAGGGTACAAATTACTTTTAGTTATTATTTCAATGATTGAGAAGGCAATGAACTATGTGTATCAAACACATTTGTGCACTACCCATAAGGGTTTTTTCAAATCATTTTTCATCCCCATCCTCCTCTTTGGCAGCCCCCCGTGGTAGAACTGAGAAAGGAAGGGGGAGGCAGAATGCGCACAGACAAAAATACGAAATTGTATTCTTGGGTCTCTTTTCAGGTTAAGCCTTTGTTTGGTGTAGTTTCACACTTTGCCTTACTATACAGCTCTTTTTTCAAGAAGAAATGTGGATCGTGCAGGAGTAGCAGCATTAGAGGGCTGATCTTATGTCTTCATTGTAAATTAATGTGGCTTTTATACCACCGCAGTCGTGATCGCATTTTCCCTCCCCCCCCCCCCACCCCAAGAAAGACTACTGGAATTCAGAGGCTCATTGAGTGCTGGGATTGGAAGGGGCACTGGAGGTCTTCTGCTCCAACCCCTTCCCAGGGCAAGAGTCCTCAAACCATCCCAGACCACTGGCTGCCCGGCCCTTGATTGAAAGCCTCCATTGATTCCAGGAGGCAGGTCTAATACGGGGTTTCTCAGCCTTGGCAACTTGAAGCTGTGTGGACCTCAACTCCAGGGTCCTCCTGGACTCACGACTCCTGCTCGAAGAGCAGGTGGCAGTCGTGGCCAGGAGGGCCTTTGCTCAACTTTGTGTTGTGCGCCAGTTACGCCCTTTCCTGGACCGAGAGGCCCTTTGAACAGTCACTCATGCCCTGGTTGTCTCCCATATAGATTACTGTAACGTGCTCTACATGGGGCTACCCTTGAAGAATATCCGGAAGCTTCAGCTGGTACAGAATGCGGCCACACGGGCAGTTTTAAGTGCACCAAGATCGACACATGTAACACCTCTGCTCCGTGAGCTGCATTGGGTGCCAGTTTGCTTCCGGGTCCAATTCAAGGTGTTGGTTATCACCTTTAAAGCCCTACATGGCATGGGGCCAGGATACCTGAGGGACCGCCTCATCCCCATTACAACATCCCGTCCTACCTGATCTTGCAGAGAGGGCATGCTAAGGACCCCCTCTATGAAAGAGTTCCATCTGGCGGGGTCTAGGAGGCGAGCCTTCTCTGCAGCGGCACCTGCCCTATGGAACATCCTTCCCCCAGAGATAAGACAGATCCCTTCACTCCTGGACTTGAGAAAAAAATTGAAAACCTGGCTCTGTGAGCTCGCCTGGAGCAAGAGGGAAAGTGGTCAAGCTTGGGGATGGCTGATCGCTTAGAGCCACCCCAAATATTTTAAATAGTCTTCAGCAGCACTGCAAACCACCTGCCACTTGGTTTTAATTTAAATTTAAATTATATTTATTGTATTTAGTGTATTGTATTTTATTGTGTTTTTATTGTATTGTATGATTGTTATAGCTGTGAACCGCCCAGAGTCCCTCCTTGAGAGGGAGATGGGCGGTCATAGAAATTTAATAAATAAATAAATAAACTCCCAGAATTCCCCAGGCAGCATGGCTGGTTGGGGAATTCTGGGAGTTGAAGTCTACACAGCTTAAAGTTGCCAAGGTTGGGAAGCACTGGTCTAATAGGTGGAGGTGCATGCTATATTTGAAGTGGTGTTTGCTCTACTCCAGCAAATCAAACCCCAGATTTGCTAGGAAGATCAAAGGACCCTTGAAATAAAGTGGATGGGGTGGGTGTGACCTGAGGGGATAGCCCAGATGAGCTAGAATATTCTTGTGACCAATCACGGTGCCGAAACGAACCAGCCGTGTCAAATAGAATCACGCAGCTGCTTCCTTTCTCTTTGCACGGGACGGAGGTGTGGAGTCGCGCTGCCTGGGGGAATTTCCAGTTCTGGGCAGTCGTTGTGCAAGGCCTCCCGGAGCACTGGCGCTGCGCTATCCAGAATGACCAGTTTTAGCAGAAGCCTTTATTAGTCCTATCAGAAACCACCTAGATCTGCCAAATGATTGGAGGTAATTGAGTATGTGATTGATGGATTGATTGATGGATTGATGGATTGATTGATTATGTGCCATCAAGTCAGCGTTGACTGTTACCAGCCACTTACTGTAGATAGATTTTCTGCAGGACAATCTGTCCCTCTCCTGGTCTTTCAGCTCTTCCAACAGTGCCCCCGTCGCCACGGCAACTGAGCCCACCCCCCTTGCTGCTGGTCCTCCTCTTCTTCTCTTTCCTTCCACCTCTCCCAGCATTGGAGCCTTTTCCAGGGAACTAGACCTTCTCATAATGTGTCTGAAGTAGGATAATTTGACCCTGATCCTTTGTGCCTCGAATGAGAAATTGAGTACATTGGGGTACGTTTATTCCTTGTGAATTGCTTGCTCTGTTATCATAAGATATACAGTAGGTCTTCTGCAGATGCAACGGGAACCATCTTGGTATGGGTTTGTTTGAGAGTCTGCTTCAGTTTGCAATTTATTTTAGAAAGAATTTTTCTGTCCCAGCACGTATGGAAGTTAAGAGGTATGAAAAGCCTCATGGAGATGTCCCTAGTCCCTAATACAGGGCTTTCCAAAGTTTTCATGTTGGTGACACACCAGTGGTTTTCGCACGCTGTGGCAGTGTTTTCCGATTTTTGCGCACCGCGGCGGCGGCCTGGTGTGTCACGCGAAAACCTGGAAGCGCTGATGGCCCGCAGCTGCCATCAGCACTTCTGGGTTTTTGTGCGACACACCTGGTCCCCGCAGGTGACACAGTACTGTGTCGCGACACACAGTTTGGAAAGCTATGCCGTAATAAGTGACTTCAGGCAGTTTAATATTAGAAGAGAATACCTGTAGCTCAGGGTTGAAGTGTGGAGTCCTCGGTGCTCTCTGAGCTTGGTCGTTGGCTTGCAGACGTTTCATTACCCGACTAAGTAATATCATCCGTGCTAGGTAACTAGGTAACATCATCATGAGCACTGCCGTTCAACTGCCATTCCCATCATTCCCAGACAAGGGCAGACTTTGACGGGGACCAAATTGGGGACGGCTGCTCTGGGTCTAGGTTGTAGAGAATGCTCTGCTTTTCGAATGGGAGGAAAATTAAATCAGTTCTGCACTAAGATGAGCAGTATTCTCTTCGATAAATGAGCAGTATTCTGTAGCCTATGAAGATTCAACTTTGAGGAAGTTGGGGCTGATAGCCAGCCGTCTCTTCTTTGAAAGAAAAGGCCAAGTTTTCTGAGAGGGAATGAGGCAAAAGGTTTGGTTTAGATCTGGCATTCTGACGGTGGAACTCTTTGGCTAAGTGGCAGCATCTAGCCCAGCCTTTCTCAACCTTTTGACCCTGGAGGAACCCTTAAATATTTTTCAGGCCTTGGGGAACCCCTGCGCATTCAGGCTCAAATGTAGTCCAGAAGTTACAAAATTATTATTATTAAAAGCCTTTCCCCCCCCCCCCCAAGATATACAGGCCGGGCCTTCAATTGTTAATCGTCCTAAACTTTCTTTTTAACCTCTGCTGGGTGTTCTTGTGCTTTGTGGTGGCTACCTTAAGTGGGTGTTTGAATAAAGAGGTAGGACATACCTCAAATGAGGAGGGGAGTTTTCCCAAGCAATCTGGGAGCAACCCGAGGAGCTTAGTTCCTCCCGTGCTTTCAGTTGTCACGGAGGCTGCTCGAGATTGATCCGGCCTTCCCAAATCTGCGCGCTCCAGATGTGCTTTACCGACTGCCAGAGTCTCAAAGACCAGGCTGAGCGAGATGTGGCCACTAGGCTGGAGGAGAGCTAGGTGAAACAAGCCCTCACTCTTAACGTCCTTGTGTAATATTTCTCCTGAGTAATCTGCGTACCTTACCTCCCATCCGCCTCGTTCTGCAAGCTCGAGTAAAGCCAGGGTTGCTAAAGAAAGTCCTGCTCTGAAACTCATAACGGGAGAAAGATTTGAAAACTCTCCACTTGGGGGACTGACCGTTTGCTTTAGCAAAGTTGGGGCCCTCAATTCAATGTGTTCCCCAGTAGGCAAAGCAGGGCCAAGACTGATGGATGCATTGATTTGAATTTATTAGCTGCCCAACTCCAGTGGGATCCATCTTTGCATATATCAGACTAAGTGGGCGAAACTTTAAAACTGTCCTCTGCCAGCTGCTCTTCATTCCTCTTCTGTTCCCTGGAACAGGGTGGAGCCAGTGTAGTGGACCAGAAAACACACTAGGCCCAATCCTGGTTAATTTAACCTCCTTCCCTTGTGTGATTCCTGCTTTATCCTGCACATGTCCCTTCTGTTTTGCATCTGGGACAAACATCTGCCTATGTTCAGAAGACACATTGAACCAAAAATTAGCCAACTCCATTTTAGCTTGGTGTGGTTACTTTCTGGGTCAGCGTGGTGCAAATCCCGCAAATTGAGTAAACCATGGTTCAGTGAAGTATGGTTGTCCGGTGTGAACATGGCTTATGTAGGTATGTGTAACTACATTGTCTAGTGTTCTTTTACATTACGATATAGAGCAGTGTTTCTCAACCTTGGCAACTTTACGATGTGTGGACTTCAACTCCCAGAATTCCCAAGCACTTTGCCTGGGGAATCCTGGGAGTTGAAGTCCACACATCGTAAAGTTGCCAAGGTTGAGAAACACTGATATAGAAACAGTACTGCATGTTTCATAGTTGATCCAGATAAATAATTTGGGGAAAAAATTAGGGGAAAAATTGTGCAAGCCATAGTATTTCCTGTGACACTCTGTGGAAGCGAAAGTTGGACTTTGAAGAAGCAGGATGGGAGGAGTATTGATGCTCTTGATCTTTGGTGTTGGAGAAGACTCATGAGAAATCCACGGACAGCCAAGAAAACAAATCAGTGGATCGTCAAACAAATCAACCCAGAGTTCTGTCTCGAGGCACACATGACCAGGCTGAAATTATCCTGCTTTGGACACATTCTGCAAAGACCCAGCTCTCTGGAGGAGGCTCTGATGCTGGGAAAGGTGGAAGGAAAGAGAAGACCACCGGCGATGGGGACACCATTGGAAGACCTGAAAGGCCAGGTTAGAGTTGTTCTGTGGAAGTTATGCGGAATGACCTTTAATAAGGAAACATACAAACCCTGACATAGGTGAAGGTCTGAATACCCTTCCCGCCAAACGATTGAGTTTTATGAGGTTCCCTCCCCTTAGTTCGACTTGTGTTGCCCATGATGTCAGTTTCCTTCTCAGCGCCACCCCGTCTGGCCAGTGAATGGCTGTGGTGCTTGATACTGAAAGGAGTTAAAGATGGGCCTCCTCCGTCTCCGTGCATTCCTCCTCATTGTCTCCTGTGGCTGCTATCTCGATGTGTGAACCATACAGTGGGAGATAGCAGCGCCAAGAGGCTGACCCTTTGGTTACATCCCCCTTGGTGGTGGAGATGTGAGGAAAATGTTGCACAGTGTAAGATGTTTCATGTCTAGAAATGGATTGTGTAAGAACCATTCATGGCTTTTGAGAAGGAAAGAAACTGGGTAGTGTCAGCGTTGCTGTGAACGTGGGGCCAAGGTAAGGCAACGCTCCCTTCCCAAGAAATGGGAGATGTCTCCATTTCGTTCACTCCTCTCTCAGGGCTTCTTTTTAAGTTTTCCCCAAAAATCTCTACAAGTAAAGAGAGGAAAATTATTTGGAGCTGCTAATTGGCATTTTAGCTATGCAGAGGAATGATCCTGATTTTGCTGAGTTCAGAAGACTCCAAAGAATTCAAGGCTCGTTCATTTTAGGAACCCAATTCAGAGATCAGGTTATAATACTTGTTACCCTAGTAGATCACTTTGCATATGATCCCTTTGCAGAGGGACACTCTACAGCCAGGACCAGGCCAGGGGTGGGGAGGAAGCAAGAGGCTCTTTTGGGCTGAGCCTCAAGCTCCGAGTGGCTTCAAATTTAAAGGCCTGCAAAGTTGTTAATCTTTAAAATATTCAAATTATATTTAATTCTCTCCTCCTTCCTCTC
Source organism: Charina bottae (assembly GCA_023362775.1). NCBI lineage: Eukaryota > Metazoa > Chordata > Lepidosauria > Squamata > Charinaidae > Charina > Charina bottae. The sequence goes on from JALMGJ010000002.1 coordinate 21,241,664, forward strand.
TCTTGCTCTTTTTGGTGCCGTATTTTTGTGCACACCTGTTATGACGTCCCATTGTATTATGGGTAGGAGCTGCAAATGCTTCTTTCCCTACGGATTTAAGTTGTAAGTTTCCCATTTTGGGGCATTTCCCACTCTAGTGCTACATCCTCTTGGATATGGATGGTGTCAGTGCATTTATATAAAGATCCATCCTGCAGTCACGACTTTTCTCTTAGAAGATAGATATAGAAGCCCTGCTCAGGACCGCCGGTATCTTGCTCTCATCCCGTTCTTGAATTCCTCCCCATATTTAGTGGTTGGTTCTGTAGTGTTGACGGAAGATATATCAATTCTATTCAAAATATATTCTGCATTCTATGATGAGTTCCCGTCTTGTGATTAAACAGACAAAAAGCTTCTTTAATCGCCTTTTTTCTTTTCTGGAAAGGAGCCATTCCACTTTTTCCTCTCATTTTATGGTGTTTTCCCCCCCTTTAAAGCTATATTTTGTGAGCCAGCTTCCACATTCACCAGAAATCTTGAAGGAGGAGTGCCTCTCCCAAAGCTTGTATTCCTGACACTATAAACAGCAGGGAGCGTTAATGCAGAGTGGATTGGTGACCAGGCCCTCCCCATCTGAAATCTCTGCAAATTAGTGCCATTAGTGATAGACAAAGGGGCGTGGTGGCTCAGTGGGTAAGACGCCAGGCTTGTCTTGTAGATTGTTCGGAAGATCGGAGGTTCGAATCCCTAGCCCTGCCTGCGGAGTGACCTCCCGGAATAGCTCCAGCTCTTGCCAACCTAGCAGTTCGAAAGCATGCAAATGCAAGTAGATGAATAGGTACCACTTCGGTGGGTAGGTAACAGCCTTCCGCGTGCTTGTCATGCCGGCCACATGACTGTGGAAGCGTCTTCGGACAACGCTGGCTCTTTGGCTAACAAATGGAGATGAGCACCGGCCCCTAGAGTGGACACGACCGCACAAATGTGCTGGGGGGACCTTTACCTTTACTACCTATTTTTATCCATGAAAAATGCAATTCAAGGTGCTGGTTGTCACTGCAGGGAACCTTTACCTTTTTAGTGATAGAGAAAATGTTCCCATGTGAGTTTTCCCCCCCTTATTGCTGATCCCCCTTGGGAAAGGGGGTTGCATGAAATTCCCTCCGCTCGATAGGCGATGTGACATGGAGCATTGTGGTGGAGTCCTACGTTTCATCCTTGGGGACACTAAATTCTACCTGTGGAAAAGGGGCGTCAGCTTGTTTTTAGGGTGCAGCCTGATTTTAAAGGTGCAAACCCTGAAAACGGGAGAAGGAAGCCAGGAGAGCGACCGTCCTGCTCGGAACAAGGGACGTTCCGCTTGTTCGGGGGAGAGCCGCGCTAGTCTGTGGCAGCCCCAAAGCCGAAGGCATCCAAGAGCAGCTTCTCAGACTGAGCCAGGCGTTTGAATAAAACTGGTGTCGCACTCCGCGGGCACCTGCAGGACTGTCTCGCCCATCTTCCAGAGCGATGAATTACTTTTAATTGGCAGCTGTAAATGCAGATTAGCGCATGCAGCTTTCTTTTTCAATCTCAATCTCTTTCGAGCCTTTGGCTTTCTGGGGAGGGGGGAGGGGGGTGATCCCCTCCTGCGGGACTTTGATTTTGGCATTGCTCAGCGCCACTGCGCCCCCTCCCCGCCAGGCTTAAGTGAAAGGGTTAAAGGCAGAGAGCTTCTCCTTCCGGCCTAGAGAGGAGAGGAGAGAGCGGACCAGCTGGGCGAGGGAGGGAGGAAAAGGGAAAGAGAGCGTAGAGTCCGTTTCCTGCCCCGCCCGCTGCCCTTCCCGCTACTCTTCCCGGTCTCCAGCCGCCTGCGCGCTCCAGGGCTGCAGAATCCCCCCCCCGCCGGTAGGGGCGCGGAAGTGACGCCATGTGGGCATCAACCTTACAAGAGGGCGATTGGATCCCGAGCGGGAGGGGGGCGCAATCAGGGGGAAGAGGGGGGAATCCCCAGGTGCAAGAAGGGAAGGGGGGAGATGGGCTTTTCCCAGCGGCCCTCCCCACCCCACTCGACTTCTGACTCCCCGTCTTATTCGCGAGGTGTTCTGGTTGTCCTGCCGAGTTGCTGCTTCTCCAGGCGGCTCTCTGGTCTCCTTAAATCCTTCCTCCGAGCCCCCCTCCTTCCCCCTCCAGCTCCCAGCACGAGGCTGCCTGGTCTTTTCCGGAAGGTTTCCCACGTTCCCTTGTCACTGCTGGGGAAGATCAGCTGCCAAAGGTCTGGAGGGGCGGAAGAGGAGGATCTTCGGTTCAGAGGGCCTGTAGGTTAGAGGTGCCCCCTCCGTGGGCAGAAACGGCGCTAGGAGGAGGCGAGGGGCGGCTGGAGGCCCCGTGACAGAGACCTGAGAGGCATCCTGGTCTTGGCCAATGGGCAGCCCTGGCCAGGGGGGCATCTTTTGAGGTGCAGCACCTGGATCTGCCTGTCTTACCTGTCCAGGTACCCTTCCCGGTTGACTGCTGCGGGCTCCCATCCTTGTTCAGGTCTGCCCACATAACTGAACAGCACCAGAGATGGACGTTTTCAATTTTTTATTTTTAGTTCTTCGATGAGCTGTATAATTTACACTGGAGAAGAAGCTTTCTGCCCTTTTTACACCCGCTAAATTAAGGAGAGCGATCCTAGTGATGTTCCATCTAAATATTAACTTGTGCAGCTCTGCTTAGTTTCCCAAGGCCAGCTAAATGCTGAGCAGTTTTTTTTATGGGGTTGGTGAACTCTCTTTTTTAAAAAAGTCATAATGCATCTAGAAGGCTGTTGCTCAGAATCATAGAATCGTAGGTTTGGAAGGGACCTTGGAGGTCTTCTAGTCCAACCCCCTGGCCAAGGCAGGAGTCCTCGTACCATCTCGGACCAATGGTTGTCCAATCTTTTCCAGAAAACCTCCAGCAATGGAGCACCCAGAACGCCGGGTGGCAAGCTGTTCCAGAGTTCTCACAGTCAGGAAATTCCTCCTTGTTTCCCGGTTGGATCTCCCTCTGACAAGCTTCCCCCCATTGCTTCTTGTCCTACCCCCAGGTGCCATGGAGAATACATGGACGCCCTCTTCCCTGTGGCAGCCCTTCAAGTACGGGAAGACTGCTATCATGTCTCCTCCAATCTTCTCTTCCTTAAGCTAAAGATACCCGGTTGCTTTAGCCGCTCTTCATAGGATTGCTCCTTATCTCTTTTTTCCTTTCTCAGTGGTATTGTTTTCGTTTGGGCCTCTATTATTTATTTGTTTATTAAACTTCTTGACTGCCCAACTCACACACGATGATTCTGGGTGGCGGTTTACAATTATTTCGTTCTTTAGCATTTCCCAAGCATCCTGAACTGTTTTCCCCTCTAGCATTTCCACCCATGGAATCCTTCCTATTCTTCCTCTTAGTTTGTTGAAGTCAGCTCTCTTAAAAACTGGAAGACTAGTCTGACCTGGTTCAGTCACCCTTGCCTGCATTATGCTGAATCCCAGTATGACATGGTCACTCTCTCCCGAGGGTCCCACAGCTTCCACTCCCTCAACCATTTCATCCCTCTTAGTAAGTATTAAGTCCAGCATCGCTGACCCTCTGGTTCCCTCTTCCACCTCTTGGATGATAAAGGTTTCAGCTGGGCACCTCGGGAACCTGTTCGATCTCCCGCTTGCTGCAGAGTTTCTTTCCCAGTCGATGTCAGGGTGGTTGAAGTCCCCCATTCCTACACTGGTGTGTTTCCCGGACACCTCCGCTAACTGAGTGGCAAATCTATTTCCTCTGCTTGGTTGGGTGGCCTTTAGTGCACCCCCATGGCAGTGTCATTTCTTTTCCCCCGAATATTCCCCAAATGCCTCCAAGAAGGCGTTCGTCCTTGATGCCATGTTTTTTTCTACAGGTGTAGTAGTTCTTTACATACAATAGAACTCCTCCTCTTTTGTTGGGTGTGTTTCTTTGGAACAGGTTAGATCCTTCTAGTAGTATAGTATATCCCAGTCAGGGGTTCCATCCCACCAAGCTTTTTTAACTGTTACAAGAAAATAGAATAATGCGCTTTTCAAACTTTTGGAGAAACCCATTTAATGACAGGGGTTTTAAAGCAGCTGTCAAATTAATGCACGGTGCCTTGTATCAAGTCAGACAGGACAGTTTCAGGAGGGGTGTCTCAGAATTGGAGAAGGACTTTCAGTATGCGGTCCCCATTGCCGTTAAGCGAGGACCTCCTCGCAACTTCCTGCCGCACTGGGCACGCCGTCAGGAAGGCGCAATTCTCGGGCGGCTCGCAAGCAGGCCAAAGTGGTTGCTGAGGAGGAAACGTGGTTGGGCCAGGGGGTGGCAGATGCCAGGTTCAGGAGGGCACCAGTGGCTGCTATGGCACCGCCGCAGCGTGGCCGGGTGGTTGGGCGGGCATGCGCTGTGGAGTCTGGGAGGGGGAGTGCTGTGGGTGCGCACGGGCTACGGAGTAGGAGATCCATAGCCAGCTCCTTGGAAGAAAAAGCGGCATGAGTTGGAGCGACGTACAGGAGTGCAATTGTGAATGTAGAAAACAGAAAAACTCCCATTTCTTGCATCTTGCTCAGTCGCAGTGGCGATGAGTGCTCCCTTGGGTGACCCGAAATAACAGGTTAGGGATAGATCGACATGGAGAAAATCTATTGATGTGATGGCTTGGAGTCGAATAGGAACTTGATGGCACATAATCAAAAAATCTCACCAACGCCTTAAGCTAGATATCGGACAAGTGGGTATTTCAGCCTCATGTCGCTAGGTGGTGCTCCAGAAATTAGCAACCGCCACGCCTAGAAAGCTTCCAATGCAGTAGCGGCATCTGTGGTTGCTGAGGACCGATATCTAACGGGAGGGGGAGCGGGGGAGCTGAAACAACCGAGTATTGGATTGCTAGAGGGGATGTTGGAGGAGAGGAGGAGGGCACAGGAACTTCCTGTTCCAGCTTCCGCCTGGGAGGATAGCGGCGTGGTGGAGCACTCTGTGGTCTTACCAGGTCAGAGCAGCAGCAACAGGAAGGTGAGTTGAGGACAGGTGGGAGGAGAGGCCGGGAGCAAGTAGTGCTGTTTCGCTTCCTCCGTGGGGTAGAATCAGATAAGCATCCATCCTGAAAGATGCCAGTTGTATGTGTGTGTGTGTATTTCTCTCTGGGTGCATCTATGGGTATGTCTAGAATCCATCCCCAGCATTTCCCGATATCCTTGATGATAAATAACCCTTTGCAGTGCTAAGAATCTGTGATTGAACCAAGCCAGCAAGTGAATTTCATGATTTGAACATGGATCTCGCTAGTCTTCCGTGTGTCAAATGAAACATAATGAGTGTTAGAGGTTAATCTAGCCTTTTGGCACATTTGCTTTCTCATTGCAATGTATGCTTTTTGTTGTTGTTTTGACACATTGTGTAGCCATTTTAGAAACAATAATTAAACTAAGGCTTTTATGTGAATCTTCTAGACAAAAAGGATGCCAATAAGAGCCTTCCGGACAACTGAGAATCAGGAGCAGCATTAAAAAGGAAAGCAAATCAAGCCAGGAATCAAAATTGTTCCACTTTCTCCAGAAAACCACAAAACCCTTCTCCTTCCCCAGCAGGTGACAGACAAGGGAGAGAAAAACAGGAAGAGAGTTTTGAGCTGGAAAAAATTGAGCATGTTGAACTCAAGGAAACATTACTTGAAAAGGTCAAGGGGGACAATTTCCAAATTCAGAAAAAGAGAGAAATATGTGGGAGAAGCAGAGACTGTAGATCATGGCTAATTATTGAGGAGAGGATCCACACCAGAGAAAAGACATACAAATGCTCCGAATGTGGCAAAAGCTTTACCTGCAACAGATCCCTGGTGGCTCATGGAAGGACCCACACTGGAGAGAAGCTATACCAGTGCTCTCAATGTGGCAAAAGCTTTACCAGGCACGCCAGCCTGATGTATCACAGGAGGACTCACTCCAGAGAGAAACCGCATGAGTGTACGCCTTGTGGGAAACGTTTCAATCAGAATTCGCACCTGGTGAGACACCAGAGGACTCGCACAGGAGAGAAACCATATGAGTGTCTGGATTGTGGGAAAAGTTTCAGTCGGAAATTCGAACTGGTGATACACCAGAGGACTCACACAGGAGAGAAACCGTATAAGTGTCTGGATTGTGGGCAAAGTTTCAGTCAGAATTCCCACCTTGTGATACACCAGAGGACTCACACAGGAGAGAAACCGTATGAGTGTCCGAATTGTGGGGAAGGTTTAAGTGAGAATTCCCACCTGGTGAGACACCAGAGGACTCACACAGGAGAGAAACCATATGAGTGTCCGGATTGTGGGAAAGGTTTCAGTCAGAATTCCCACCTTGTGATACACCAGAGGACTCACACAGGAGAGAAACCGTATGAGTGTCCGAATTGTGGGGAAAGTTTCAGTCAGAATTCAAACCTGGTGAGACACCAGAGGACTCACACAGGAGAGAAACCATATGAGTGTCCGGATTGTGGGAAAGGTTTCAGTCGGAATTCCAGCCTGGTGATACACCAGAGGACTCAAACAGGAGACAAACCGTATAAGTGTCTGGATTGTGGGAAACGTTTCAGTCGGAATTCCCACCTTGTGATACACCAGAGGACTCACACAGGAGAGAAACCATATGAGTGTCCAGATTGTGGGAAAAGTTTCAGTCAGAATTCCCACCTGGTGATACACCAGAGAAGTCACACAGGAGAGAAAACATATGAGTGTTCGGATTGTGGGAAAGGTTTCAATGATAATTCCAGCCTGGTGATACACCAGAGGACTCACACAGGAGAGAAACCGTATGAGTGTCCGGATTGTGGGAAAGGTTTCAGTCGGAATTCCAGCCTGCTGATGCACCAGAGGACTCACACAGGAGAGAAACGGTATGAGTGTCCGAATTGTGGGAAAAGTTTCAGTCAGAAAACCCACCTGGTGATACACCAGAGGACTCACACAGGAGAGAAACCGTATGCGTGTCCGGATTGTGGGAAAAGTTTCAGTCAGAATTCCATTCTGGTGAGGCACCAGAGGACTCACACAGGAGAGAAACCGTATGAGTGTCCGGATTGTGGGAAAAGTTTCAGTCTGAATTCCCACCTGGTGATACACCAGAGGACTCACACAGGAGAGAAACCGTATGCGTGTCCGGATTGTGGGAAAAGTTTCAGTCAGAATTCCCACCTGGTGATACACCAGAGGACTCACGCAGGAGTTAAACCATATGAGTGTCCAGATTGTGGGAAAGGTTTTGGTCAGAATTCCAGTCTAGTAATACACCAGAGGACTCACACAGGAGAGAAACCATATAAGTGTCCAGATTGTGGGAAAAGTTTCAGTCGGAAATCCGATGTGGTGAGACACCAGAGGACTCACGCAGGAGAGAAACCATATGAGTGTCCAGATTGTGGGAAACGTTTCAGTCACAATTCCAGGCTGGTGAAACACCAGAGCACTCACACAGGAGAGAAACCGTATGAGTGTCCGGATTGTGGGAAAAGTTTCAGTCAGAATTCCAGCCTGGTGAAACACCAGAGCACTCACACAGGAGAGGAACCGTATGCGTGTCCGGATTGTGGGAAAAGTTTCAGTCCGAATTCCCACCTGGTGATACACCAGAGGACTCACACAGGAGAGAAACCGTATGCGTGTCCGGATTGTGGGAAAAGTTTCAGTCAGAATTCCCACCTGGTGATACACCAGAGGACTCACACAGGAGAGAAACCGTATGAGTGTCCGGATTGTGGGAAACGTTTCAGTGAGAATTCCCGCCTGGTGATACACCAGAGGACTCACACAGGAGAGAAACCATATGTGTGTCCGGATTGTGGGAAGAGTTTCAGTCAGAATTCCCACCTAGTGATACACCAGAGGACTCACACAGGAGAGAAACCGTATGAGTGTCTGGATTGTGGGAAAAGTTTCAGTCTGAATTCCCACCTGGTGATACACCAGCGGACTCACACAGGAGAGAAACCGTATGCGTGTCCGGATTGTGGGAAAAGTTTCAGTCAGAATTCCCACCTGGTGGTACACCAGAGGACTCACACAGGAGAGAAACCGTATGCGTGTCCGGATTGTGGGAAAAGTTTCAGTGAGAATTCCCACCTGGTGATACACCAGAGGACTCACACAGGAGTTAAACCATATGAGTGTACAGATTGTGGGAAAGGTTTTGGTCAGAATTCCAGTCTAATAATACACCAGAGGACTCACACAGGAGAGAAACCATATGAGTGTCCAGATTGTGGGAAAAGTTTCAGTCGGAAATCCGATGTGGTGAGACACCAGAGGACTCACGCAGGAGAGAAACCATATAAGTGTCCGGATTGTGGGAAAAGTTTCAGTCAGAATTCCCACCTGGTGATTCATCAGAGGACTCACACAGGAGAGAAACCGTATGAGTGTCCAGATTGTGGGAAAGATTTCAGTCTTAGGTCTAGCCTTATAAATCATGTAGGTTTACACATAGGAGAGAAACCATTCAAATGCCCAAATTGTGGACGGTGCTTCACAACAAATGCCTCCCTTAGCAGACACAAGAAAATGCACATGAGGCAGAAGGTGATGAGTGTAGAGAAGGCTTGAATTTCACATCTCATCTCCCATTGGGCATCCAGCTTAAAAGTTAAGAATTTAATTTCTGGCCTGATTCTTTGTAGTCAAACATGTCTCAGTGTTAGACCTGAAGGAGGGGAGAAAAGAATGGAAAATGTTAGTTGGAGAAAGGCTAACTCATAGCTTTCCAAACTGTGTGTTGCGACACAAAAGTGTGTCTCCTGCGGGACCCAGATGTGTCGTGTCAAAACCCGGAAACGCTGATGGCACGCCACCGGGCCATCAGCGCTTCCGGGTTTTCCCGTGGCGACACACCAACAGCGGCGCAGGAAAATGAGAAAGCGCCGCAGTGACGGCGTTTCCGGGTTTCCCCACGGCGACACGAAAATCTGAAAGCGCCGCAGCCTCGGCGGCGAACAAAAACTGAAGCAGCAGCAGCGCTTCCAGATTTTTGCGCGCTGCCGCAACAGCGGCACTTCTGTGTTTTCCCGCGGTGACACACCAACGGCGGTTAGTGTGTCGCTGCGGGAAAACTGAAAAGCCCTGCTCTACACATCTCTTATTTTTAATTTTAGGCTTTTTGTTTACTTTTTTCCACTGTCTGCTGGTATATTTTCTTTGGTTAATTTTGGATTAATTCATTAACCTCTATTTCTGTGAGTTAACTTTTTAGGGTGTGCTATAATGTACTGTTTGAATAATGGAAGAGTTTAAAGAAAATCTCAGAGAATTACGTTGTCAGCAAGAAGATATCATTTCAAAGGGCTGTCAAACCATTATACAGACTGTTTGGGACATTAGAGATGAGATTTTAGTTAAAATGAAACAACTGTATGAAAATACTATGATAGAAGAAGACGATGTTGGAAAAGATGGTGTTTTTACTGTGGTGGGGGAAAATGGAAAACTCAGCTGAAAACTCTGGATTGGTGTTTATGGGATTAAAACGATTGTTTAACTTTAGGACTATACAAAGCAAAAGTTTCTCATGGTGACGTGAAGTGCAGGTGCCAGATAACAACTGTCACGTGTGCATTGTTTTGGCTAATTCACATGGGAACAAGTCCTCCTGATTCCTTCTGTGGGAAGCCTTGCTCTGTGTAGAGCAAGGGAGGGGGGGAATCATGCTTGCTTAGATGCAGCACAGCTATGGCCTATGCTTTAGGCCTGGTGTGTGTCACACCTAACTTCCAGCCAATCAGAAAGCTGGAAGAACTGAATATCTAACCATGCAAAATGGTGTTCTATGCTTCTTGACTTCTGTCCGGTCTTTTAGCCATGTTCGTGTGTGTGTTCTACTTCTGAGGACTGGGAGGTGCGTAGCTATGCCTGGCTGTGTGTTTAAGCCATGGCATGAGCTCTGGCCCTGGAAACAATACACGAAACTCTGCTTGTAAGTTTGTTTTTCCTTTTGCAATACTGTACCATGTATATTCAACTTTCCTTTTTGCGATAATGTAACTGTATATACATTATTGCCTTACAAGTAAACATTTTAGCCATAAAAGCTGCACTCTGTCTGTTTCTTCTCAAGCCTCGATTTTTCCCTATAAGCCAGCGTACATCCTATCAACAGCTGCTTTGGGGGAGCACGGTCCAAAGTGTGTCACACACACACCTGCAGTCTAAAGTGATACTACAGTATCCTGTTACCTGAAAAGGCTGGCTTTTTAGTTTCTTCTCTGAAACCCCTTTGTACATATTTCCAACTGCCTTCTATTCCCCCATAAGGTCTAGAGCAGTGTTTCTGAACCTCAATTCTGGGAGTTGAAGTCCACACAGCTTAAAGTTGCTGAGGTTGAGAAACACTGGACTAGAGATTAGTCATACCTTTGAATACAACAGAGGAGCTTACCGTTATCCGTGTTTCCATGGAATCTGCCTACTTCTCTCTTCAAGGCGCGTGGAATGAATAGCCCATCTGTAGATGCAACGGGCAACATCAGGAGGCATATATGTTTTTATGCTGGTGGGCTTTTCCTGCAGAGAAGTTGAAAGCAGCTGGAATTTGGAACACTTCCTTTCTGTTGCAGTTACAGGATGCAGGGTTTTTCTTCCTTCCTTTCTTTCTCCCAGGTAGCATAAGTCTAGGGCAGAGCTTTCCAAACTTTTCATGTTGGTGACACACTTTTTAGACATGCATCATTTCACGACACACTCTTACAGCAGGGCATCATTTCACGACACACAGCAGGGCACAATGCAGGCACTATGACCTGCGCAGAATCCTGGCAGGGCTCGGAGGCAGCAGCAGCCGCCGCGACACACCCAGACACTGCAGCCGACACACTAATGTGTCCCGACACACAGTTTGGAAAGCTCTGGTCTAGGGAAAGTCCTGAAGTGCTTTGACCTAGCTTAAAACAAAATCTGGTTTGGAGTTGAAGTGCTTAGGGATATTCTTGCATTCATTTTTATTCACAGGGAGATGCTTGGCCAAATGCTCAGGGAACTGACTGCAGCAACTGTCAGTGAATCAGAGACGATTGGAGACACACACATACCTTCACACACTCGGCCCAGTAACCGGAGGGGCTGGGAAAAGGTTGCGGCTGAGAACATGGCTTGTGCAGGCAGGAGATTCACATGGTTTCCTCTTGGCAAGAAGATGAGATTCAGTGGGCCAGAACGGGAGCAGAAAAAAACAGTTTGATTTAAGAGCACCGAGCTTGCTTTGATCCTGTTGGGCTGCTGAGCCTTCTGCCCAACAGCCGCTCACTTCTTTTTCTGATCCCTGCATTCACACACCACAGCGTGTGCTGTTATGTGGTTGGCTTGTTTCTGGCTTAACATTGAAACCAGGCATTATGGGTTGTGAACTCTGATTTGTGGCTTAACCATGATGAGGGAGCTGAGCCGCCTGAGTTTATGACTTAGAGCATCCCTGAATTCTCTATTTTATTTATTTATTTGTTTGTTTGTTTATTTATTTATTTTTTATTCCACCTTTATTATTCTTATAAATAACTCAAGGCAGCAAACATACCTAATGCTCCTTCCTCCTCTTTTTCCCACAACAACCACCCTGTGAGGTGAGTTGGGCTGAGAGAGGGGGACTGGCCCAAGGTCACCCAGCCGGCTTTCATGCCTAAGGCAGGACTAGAACTCTCAGTCTCCTGGTTTGCCATTGGCTCCTTCCTAGGGCTGAGGGAGAGTGACTGGCCCAAGGTCACCCAGCCGGCTTTCATGCCTAAGGCGGGAATAGAACTCTCAGTCTCCTGGGTTGCCATTGGCTCCTTCCTAGGGCTGAGGGAGAGTGACTGGCCCAAGGTCACCCAGCCGGCTTTCATGCCTAAGGCGGGAGTAGAACTCTCAGTCTCCTGGGTTGCCATTGGCTCCTTCCTAGGGCTGAGGGAGAGTGACTGGCCCAAGGTCACCCAGCCGGCTTTCATGCCTAAGGCGGGAGTAGAACTCTCAGTCTCCTGGGTTGCCATTGGCTCCTTCCTAGGGCTGAGAGAGAGGGACTGGCCCAAGGTCACCCAGCCGGCTTTCACACCTAAGGTGGAATTCGAACTCTCAGTCTCCTGGTTTGCTATTGGCTCCTTCCTAGGGCTGAGAGACAGGGACTGGCCCAAGGTCACCCAGCCGGCTTTCATGCCTGAGGCGGGACTAGAACTCTCAGTCTCCTGGTTTGCCATTGGCTCCTTCCTAGGGCTGAGAGACAGGGACTGGCCCAAGGTCACCCAGCCGGCTTTCATGCCTGAGGCGGGACTAGAACTCTCAGTCTCCTGGTTTGCCATTGGCTCCTTCCTAGGGCTGAGAGACAGGGACTGGCCCAAGGTCACCCAGCCGGCCTTCATGCCTGAGGCGGGACTAGAACTCACAGACTCCTGGTTTGCCATTGGCTCCTTCCTAGGGCTGAGAGACAGGGACTGGCCCAAGGTCACCCAGCCGGCTTTCATGCCTGAGGCGGGACTAGAACTCACAGACTCCTGGTTTCTAGCCCGTTGCCTTAACCACTAGACCAAACTGGCTTGGTCAGGAGGAAGGGACACAACTGGGTTGCCTTCAAGGGAACATAGCAACGGATAAACTTTGATACAGGAGCATTAGAGATTTGCCAGCCAGAAACGTTGTGACTTTGTGATCCAGACCAGAGAGGTGGAGGCAGAGATCAGGTTTTCGGGAAATTTTCTTGGGTTTTTTGAAAGGGAACTCTGAATATCAAGCAAGAGACTCATGAATATGAATCCCATTTTTTGTTTGTTTTGAATGCTAGAAGAAAGTGCTCAACGTCTCTCTGTACAAAAGTTTTCTTATCCTTCAAACCTTTTGGGGGGCAGCATAGCTGAAGAGGTGCGCCTCCTTTGGCTGCTTTTAGCAAAGAGTTGGGGATCAGAAATCCTTGCTCCTTTGCTACAGGGAAGCCAGAAACCGAGCAGTTGATCCCAATCCACTTTCTCCCCAAGGCTGCTCTTGGGTGCATACAAAGAAGGCCACACTCACGTTGTTAGCTTGCACTAAACGTGGCAGGATCCTTGGTTGCTCTTGGTCTGTGCGCTTACCTGAGAATGGAAAAAGTCAGTGTTGTCAAACTCTTCGATCTGGCAAGGATGACACAGATGAAATGTCGCTTGAGCAGGGTACAAATTACTTTTAGTTATTATTTCAATGATTGAGAAGACAATGAACTACGTGTATCAAACACATTTGTGCACTACCCATAAGGGTTTTTTCAAATCATTTTTCATCCCCATCCTCCTCTTTGGCAGCCCCCCGTGGTAGAACTGAGAAAGGAAGGGGGAGGCAGAATGCGCACAGACAAAAATACGAAATTGTATTCTTGGGTCTCTTTTCAGGTTAAGCCTTTGTTTGGTGTAGTTTCACACTTTGCCTTACTATACAGCTCTTTTTTCAAGAAGAAATGTGGATCGTGCAGGAGTAGCAGCATTAGAGGGCTGATCTTATGTCTTCATTGTAAATTAATGTGGCTTTTATACCACCGCAGTCGTGATCGCATTTTCCCTCCCCCCCACCCCAAGAAAGACTACTGGAATTCAGAGGCTCATTGAGTGCTGGGATTGGAAGGGGCACTGGAGGTCTTCTGCTCCAACCCCTTCCCAGGGCAAGAGTCCTCAAACCATCCCAGACCACTGGCTGCCCGGCCCTTGATTGAAAGCCTCCATTGATTCCAGGAGGCAGGTCTAATACGGGGTTTCTCAGCCTTGGCAACTTGAAGCTGTGTGGACCTCAACTCCAGGGTCCTCCTGGACTCACGACTCCTGCTCGAAGAGCAGGTGGCAGTCGTGGCCAGGAGGGCCTTTGCTCAACTTTGTGTTGTGCGCCAGTTACGCCCTTTCCTGGACCGAGAGGCCCTTCAAACGGTCACTCATGCCCTGGTTGTCTCCCATATAGATTACTGTAATGTGCTCTACATGGGGCTACCCTTGAAGAATATCCGGAAGCTTCAGCTGGTACAGAATGCGGCCACACGGGCAGTTTTAAGTACACCAAGATCGACACATGTAACACCTCTGCTCCGTGAGCTGCATTGGGTGCCAGTTTGCTTCCGGGTCCAATTCAAGGTGTTGGTTATCACCTTTAAAGCCCTACATGGCATGGGGCCAGGATACCTGAGGGACCGCCTCATCCCCATTACAACATCCCGTCCTACCTGATCTTGCAGAGAGGGCATGCTAAGGACCCCCTCTATGAAAGAGTTCCATCTGGCGGGGTCTAGGAGGCGAGCCTTCTCTGCAGCGGCACCTGCCCTATGGAACATCCTTCCCCCAGAGATAAGACAGATCCCTTCACTCCTGGACTTGAGAAAAAAATTGAAAACCTGGCTCTGTGAGCTCGCCTGGGGCAAGAGGGAAAGTGGTCAAGCTTGGGGATGGCTGATCGCTTAGAGCCACCCCAAATATTTTAAATAGTCTTCAGCAGCACTGCAAACCACCTGCCACTTGGTTTTAATTTAAATTTAAATTATATTTATTGTATTTAGTGTATTGTATTTTATTGTGTTTTTATTGTATTGTATGATTGTTATAGCTGTGAACCGCCCAGAGTCCCTCCTTGAGAGGGAGATGGGCGGTCATAGAAATTTAATAAATAAATAAATAAACTCGCAGAATTCCCCAGGCAGCATGGCTGGTTGGGGAATTCTGGGAGTTGAAGTCCACACAGCTTAAAGTTGCCAAGGTTGAGAAGCACTGGTCTAATAGGTGGAGGTGCATGCTATATTTGAAGTGGTGTTTGCTCTACTCCAGCAAATCAAACCCCAGATTTGCTAGGAAGATCAAAGGACCCTTGAAATAAAGTGGATGGGGTGGGTGTGACCTGAGGGGATAGCCCAGATGAGCTAGAATATTCTTGTGACCAATCACGGTGCCGAAACGAACCAGCCGTGTCAAATAGAATCACGCAGCTGCTTCCTTTCTCTTTGCACGGGACGGAGGTGTGGAGTCGCGCTGCCTGGGGGAATTTCCAGTTCTGGGCAGTCGTTGTGCAAGGCCTCCCGGAGCACTGGCGCTGGGCTATCCAGAATGACCAGTTTTAGCAGAAGCCTTTATTAGTCCTATCAGAAACCACCTAGATCTGCCAAATGATTGGAGGTAACTGAGTATGTGATTGATGGATTGATTGATTGATGGATTGATTGATTATGTGCCATCAAGTCAGCGTTGACTGTTACCAGCCACTTACTGTAGTTAGATTTTCTGCAGGACAATCTGTCCCTCCTGGTCCTTCAGCTCTTCCAACGGTGCCCCCGTCGCCACGGCAACTGAGCCCACCCCCCTTGCTGCTGGTCCTCCTCTTCTTCTCTTTCCTTCCACCTCTCCCAGCATTGGAGCCTTTTCCAGGGAACTAGATCTTCTCATAATGTGTCTGAAGTAGGATAATTTGACCCTGATCCTTTGTGCCTCGAATGAGAAATTGAGTACATTGGGGTACGTTTATTCCTTGTGAATTGCTTGCTCTGTTATCATAAGATATACAGTAGGTCTTCTGCAGATGCAACGGGAACCATCTTGGTATGGGTTTGTTTGAGAGTCTGCTTCAGTTTGCAATTTATTTTAGAAATATGGTTTGATTTGAGGGCCAAGGGAT
This sequence comes from Charina bottae, assembly GCA_023362775.1. NCBI lineage: Eukaryota > Metazoa > Chordata > Lepidosauria > Squamata > Charinaidae > Charina > Charina bottae. Next base: position 21,257,247 of record JALMGJ010000002.1, read on the forward strand.
TGGAGAGGCTGCCTGAGATTTGTCTGTGGATTCAACTGAGAACCGTTCGTCTTGGAAGGGTCATTAACTTGTTAGCCTCAAAACTATTGTCTGCATTTTAGAGGCATAGCATCTTCAGGGGAAGACTTCACTAGTCCCTAATAAGTGACTTCAGGCAGTTTAATATTAGAAGAGAATACCTGTAGCTCAGGGTTGAACTGTGGAGTCCTCGGTGCTCTCTGAGCTTGGTCGTTGGCTTGCAGACGTTTCATTACCCGACTAAGTAATGTCATCCGTGCTAGGTAACTAGGTAACATCATCATGAGCACTGCCGTTCAACTGCCATTCCCATCATTCCCAGACAAGGGCAGACTTTGACGGGGACCAAATTGGGGACGGCTGCTCTGGGTCTAGGTTGTAGAGAATGCTCTGCTTTTCGAATGGGAGGAAAATTAAATCAGTTCTGCACTAAGATGAGCAGTATTCTCTTCGATAAATGAGCAGTATTCTGTAGCCTATGAAGATTCAACTTTGAGGAAGTTGGGGCTGATAGCCAGCCGTCTCTTCTTTGAAAGAAAAGGACAAGTTTTCTGAGAGGGAATGAGGCAAAAGGTTTGGTTTAGATCTGGCATTCTGACGGTGGAACTCTTTGGCTAAGTGGCAGCATCTAGCCCAGCCTTTCTCAACCTTTTGACCCTGGAGGAACCCTTAAATATTTTTCAGGCCTTGGGGAACCCCTGCGCATTCAGGCTCAAATGTAGTCCAGAAGTTACAAAATTATTATTATTAAAAGCTTTTCCCCCCCCCCCCAAGATATACAGGCCGGGCCTTCAATTGTTAATCGTCCTAAACTTTCTTTTTAACCTCTGCTGGGTGTTCTTGTGCTTTGTGGTGGCTACCTTAAGTGGGTGTATGAATAAAGAGGTAGGACATACCTCAAATGAGGAGGGGAGTTTTCCCAAGCAATCTGGGAGCAACCCGAGCAGCCTTGTTCCTCCCGTGCTTTCAGTTGTCACGGAGGCTGCTCGAGATTGATCCGGCCTTCCCAAATCTGCGCTCTCCAGATGTGCTTTACCGACTGCCATAGTCTCAAAGACCAGGCTGAGCGAGATGTGGCCACTAGGCTGGAGGAGAACTAGGTGAAAACAAGCCCTCACTCTTAACGTCCTTGTGTAATATTTCTCCTGAGTAATCTGTGTACCTTACCTCCATCCGCCTCGTTCTGCAAGCTCGAGTAAAGCCAGGGTTGCTAAAGAAAGTCCTGCTCTGAAACTCATAAGGGGAGAAAGATTTGAAAACTCTCCACTTGGGGGACTGACCGTTTGCTTTAGCAAAGTTGGGGCCCTCAATTCAATGTGTTCCCCAGTAGGCAAAGCAGGGCCAAGACTGATGGATGGATTGATTTGAATTTATTAGCTGCCCAACTCCAGTGGGATCCATCTTTGCATATATCAGACTAAGTGGGTGAAACTTTAAAACTGTCCTCTGCCAGCTGCTCTTCATTCCTCTTCTGTTCCCTGGAACAGGGTGGAGCCAGTGTAGTGGACCAGAAAACACACTAGGCCCAATCCTGGTTAATTTAACCTCCTTCCCTTGTGCGATTCCTGCTTTATCCTGCACATGTCCCTTCTGTTTTGCCTCTGGGACAAACATCTGCCTATGTTCAGAAGACACATGGAACCAAAAATTAGCCAACTCCATTTTAGCTTGGTGTGGTTACTTTCTGGGTCAGCGTGGTGCAAATCCCGCAAATTGAGTAAACCATGGTTCAGTGAAGTATGGTTGTCCGGTGTGAACATGGCTTATGTAGGTATGTGTAACTACATTGTCTAGTGTTCTTTTACATTACGATATAGAGCAGTGTTTCTCAACCTTGGCAACTTTACGATGTGTGGACTTCAACTCCCAGAATTCCCAAGCACTTTGCCTGGGGAATCCTGGGAGTTGAAGTCCACACATCGTAAAGTTGCCAAGGTTGAGAAACACTGATATAGAAACAGTACTGCATGTTTCATAGTTGATCCAGATAAATAATTTGGGGAAAAAATTAGGGGAAAAATTGTGCAAGCCATAGTATTTCCTGTGACACTCTGTGGAAGCGAAAGTTGGACTTTGAAGAAGCAGGATGGGAGGAGTATTGATGCTCTTGATCTTTGGTGTTGGAGAAGACTCATGAGAAATCCACGGACAGCCAAGAAAACAAATCAGTGGATCGTCAAACAAATCAACCCAGAGTTCTGTCTCGAGGCACACATGACCAGGCTGAAATTATCCTGCTTTGGACACATTCTGCAAAGACCCAGCTCTCTGGAGGAGGCTCTGATGCTGGGAAAGGTGGAAGGAAAGAGAAGACCACCGGCGATGGGGACACCATTGGAAGACCTGAAAGGCCAGGTTAGAGTTGTTCTGTGGAAGTTATGCGGAATGACCTTTAATAAGGAAACATACAAACCCTGACATAGGTGAAGGTCTGAATACCCTTCCCGCCAAACGATTGAGTTTTATGAGGTTCCCTCCCCTTAGTTCGACTTGTGTTGCCCATGATGTCAGTTTCCTTCTCAGCGCCACCCCGTCTGGCCAGTGAATGGCTGTGGTGCTTGATACTGAAAGGAGTTAAAGATGGGCCTCCTCCGTCTCCGTGCATTCCTCCTCATTGTCTCCTGTGGCTGCTATCTCGATGTGTGAACCATACAGTGGGAGATAGCAGCGCCAAGAGGCTGACCCTTTGGTTACATCCCCCTTGGTGGTGGAGATGTGAGGAAAATGTTGCACAGTGTAAGATGTTTCATGTCTAGAAATGGATTGTGTAAGAACCATTCATGGCTTTTGAGAAGGAAAGAAACTGGGTAGTGTCAGCGTTGCTGTGAACGTGGGGCCAAGGTAAGGCAACGCTCCCTTCCCAAGAAATGGGAGATGTCTCCATTTCGTTCACTCCTCTCTCAGGGCTTCTTTTTAAGTTTTCCCCAAAAATCTCTACAAGTAAAGAGAGGAAAATTATTTGGAGCTGCTAATTGGCATTTTAGCTATGCAGAGGAATGATCCTGATTTTGCTGAGTTCAGAAGACTCCAAAGAATTCAAGGCTCGTTCATTTTAGGAACCCAATTCAGAGATCAGGTTATAATACTTGTTACCCTAGTAGATCACTTTGCATATGATCCCTTTGCAGAGGGACACTCTACAGCCAGGACCAGGCCAGGGGTGGGGAGGAAGCAAGAGGCTCTTTTGGGCTGAGCCTCAAGCTCCGAGTGGCTTCAAATTTAAAGGCCTGCAAAGTTGTTAATCTTTAAAATATTCAAATTATATTTAATTCTCTCCTCCTTCCTCTCTCTTGCTCTTTTTGGTGCCGTATTTTTGTGCACACCTGTTATGACGTCCCATTGTATTATGGGTAGGAGCTGCAAATGCTTCTTTCCCTACGGATTTAAGTTGTAAGTTTCCCATTTTGGGGCATTTCCCACTCTAGTGCTACATCCTCTTGGATATGGATGGTGTCAGTGCATTTATATAAAGATCCATCCTGCAGTCACGACTTTTCTCTTAGAAGATAGATATAGAAGCCCTGCTCAGGACCGCCGGTATCTTGCTCTCATCCCGTTCTTGAATTCCTCCCCATATTTAGTGGTTGGTTCTGTAGTGTTGACGGAAGATATATCAATTCTATTCAAAATATATTCTGCATTCTATGATGAGTTCCCGTCTTGTGATTAAACAGACAAAAAGCTTCTTTAATCGCCTTTTTTCTTTTCTGGAAAGGAGCCATTCCACTTTTTCCTCTAATTTTATGGTGTTTTTCCCCCCTTTAAAGCTATATTTTGTGAGCCAGCTTCCACATTCACCAGAAATCCTGAGGGACAGTGCCTCTCCCAAAGCTTGTATTCCTGACACTATAAGCAGCAGGGAGCGTTAATGCAGAGTGGATTGGTGACCAGGCCCTCCCCATCTGAAATCTCTGCAAATTAGTGCCATTAGTGGTAGACAAAGGGGCGTGGTGGCTCAGTGGGTAAGACGCCAGGCTTGTCTTGTCGATTGATCGGAAGATCGGAGGTTCGAGACCCTAGCCCTGCGTGCGGAGTGAGCTCCCGCACTAGCTCCAGCTCTTGCCAACCTAGCAGTTCGAAAGCATGCAAATGCAAGTAGATTAATAAGTACCACTTCGGTGGGTAGGTAACAGCCTTCCGCGTGCTTGTCATGCCGGCCACATGACCGTGGAAGCGTCTTCGGACAACGCTGGCTCTTTGGCTAACAAATGGAGATGAGCACCGGCCCCTAGAGTGGACACGACCGCACAAATGTGCTGGGGGAACCTTTACCTTTACTACCTATTTTTATCCATGAAAAATGCAATTCAAGGTGCTGGTTGTCACTGCAGGGAACCTTTACCTTTTTAGTGATAGAGAAAATGTTCCCATGTGAGTTTTTCCCCCCTTATTGCTGATCCCCTTTGGGAAAGGGGGTTGCATGAAATTCCCTCCGCTCGATAGGCGATGTGACATGGAGCATTGTGGTGGAGTCCTACGTTTCATCCTTGACACTGAATTCTACCGGTGGAAAAGGGGCGTCAGCTTGTTTTTAGGGTGCAGCCTGATTTTAAAGGTGCAAACCCTGAAAACGGGAGAAGGAAGCCAGGAGAGCGACCGTCCTACTCGGAACAAGGGACGCTCCGCATGTTTGGGGGAGAGCCGCGCTAGTCTGTGGCAGCCCCAAAGCCGAAGGCATCCAAGAGCAGCTTCTCAGACTGAGCCAGGCGTTTGAATAAAACTGGTGTCGCACTCCGCGGGCACCTGCAGGACTGTCTCGCCCATCTTCCAGAGCGATGAATTACTAATTGGCAACTGTAAATGCAGATTAGCGCATGCAGCTTTCTTTTTCAATCTCAATCTCTTTCGATCCTTTGGCTTTCTGGGGAGGGGGGATGGGGGTGATCCCCTCCTGCGGGACTTTGATTTTGGCATTGCTCAGCGCCACTGCGCCCCCTCCCCGCCAGGCTTAAGTGAAAGGGTTAAAGGCAGAGAGCTTCTCCTTTCGGCCTAGAGAGGAGAGGAGAGAGCGGACCAGCTGGGCGAGGGAGGGAGGAAAAGGGAAAGAGAGTGTCGAGCCCGTTTCCTGCCCCACCCGCTACTCTTCCCGGTCTCCAGCCGGCATCTACCTTGCAAGAGGACGATTGGATCCCGAGCGGGTCCTACAGCTTCCACTCCCTCAACCATTTCATCCCTCTTAGTAAGTATTAAGTCCAGCATCGCTGACCCTCTGGTTCCCTCTTCCACCTTTTCGATGAAAAAGGTGTCAGCTGGGCACCTCGGGAATCTGTTTGATCTCCCACTTGCTGCAGAGTTTCTTTCCCAGTCGATGTCAGGGTGGTTAAAGTCCCCCATTCCTACACTGCTGTGTTTCCCGGACACCTCCGCTAACTGAGTTGCAAATCTATTTCGTCTGCTTGGTTGGGTGGCCTTTAGTGCACCCCCATGGCAGTGTCATTTCTTTCCCCCCGAATATTCCCCAAATGCCTCCAAGAAGGCGTTCGTCCTTGATGCCATGTTTTTTTCTACAGGTGTAGTAGTTCTTTACATACAATAGAACTCCTCCTCCTCTTTTGTTGGGTGTGTTTCTTTGGAACAGGTTAGATCCTTCTAGTAGTACAGTATATCCCAGTCAGGGGTTCCATCCCACCAAGCTTTTGAAACTGTTACAAGAAAATAGAATAATGCGCCTTCCAAACTTTTGGAGAAACCATTTAATGACAGGGGGTTTAAAACAGCTGTCAAATTTAATGCACGGTGCCTTGTATCAAGTCAGGCAGGACAGTTTCAGGAGGGATGTCTCAGAATTGGAGGAGGACTTTCAGTATGCGGTCCCCGTTGTCGTTAAGCGAGGACCTCCTCGCAACTCCCTGCCGGCTTCCAACAAGTAAAGTCACTGGGCACGCTGTCAGGAAGACGCAAGTCTTCTTTGCAAAGCGTTCATCTATTTCCTCTGCTTGGTTGCGTGGCCTTTAGTGCACCCCTATGGCAGTGTCATTTCTTTTTCCCCTGATATTCACCCAAATGCCTCCAAGAAGGAGACCCGAAAAAACAGATTAGGGATAGATCGTCATGGAGAAAATCTATTGATGTGATGGCTTGGAGTCGAATAGGAACTTGGTCAATCAAAAAATCTCACCAACGCCTTAAGCTAGAGATCGGACGAGTGGGTTTTTCAGCCTTATGTCACTAGGTGGCGCTCCAGCAATTAGCAATCCCTACGCCTAGAAAGCTTCCAATGCAGCAGCAGCGTCTGTGGTTGCTGAGGACCGACATCCCACAGGAGCAGAGCTTTCCAAACTGTGTGTCGCGACACAAAAGTGTGTCGCCACACACAGCGTGGTGTGTCGCCACACCACCCGGAAGCGTGTGTGTCGCCAGCGGCGGCACTTTGGAAAGCCCTGCACAGGAGGGTGAGCGGGGGAGCTGAAAGGAGTTGAAACAATAGACTACTGGATTCCTAGAGGAGATGTTGGAGGAGAGGAGGAGGGCAGAGGAACTTCCTGTTCCGGCTTCCGCCTGGGAAGATAACGGCGTGGTGGACAGCTCTGTGGTCTTACTGGGAGGGAGCAGCAGCAGCAGGAAGGTGAGTTGAGGACAGGTGGGAGGAGAGGCCGGGAGCAAGTATGGCTATTTCGCTTCCTCCGTGGGGTAGAATCAGATAAGCATCCATCCTGAAAAACACCAGCTGTGTGTGTTTCTGTATTTCTCTCTGGGTGCATCTATGTGTATGTGTAGAATCCATCCCCAGCATTTCCAGATATCCTTGATGATAAATAACCCTTTGCAGTGCTAAGAATCTGTGATTGAACCAAGCCAGCAAGTGAATTTCATGATTGGAACGTGGATCTCGCTAGTCTTCCGTGTGTCAAATGAAACATAATGAGTGTTAGAGGTTAATCTAGCCTTTTGGCACATTTGCTTTCTCATTGCAATGTATGCTTTTTGTTGTTGTTTTGACACATTGTGTAGCCATTTTAGAAACAATAATTAAACTAAGGCTTTTATGTGAATCTTCTAGACAAAAAGGATGCCAATAAGAGCCTTCCTGACAACTGAGAATCTGGAGCAGCATTAAAAAGGAAAGCAAATCAAGCCAGGAATCAAAATTGTTCCACTTTCTCCAGAAAACCGCAAAACCCTTCTCCTTCCCCAGCAGGTGACAGACAAGGGAGAGAAAAACAGGAAGAGAGTTTTGAGCTGGAAAAAATTGAGCATGTTGAACTCAAGGAAACATTACCTGAAAAGGTCAAGGGGGACAATTTCCAAATTCAGAAAAAGAGAGAAATATGTGGCAGAAGCAGAGACTGTAGATCATGGCTAATTATTGAGGAGAGGATCCACACCAGAGGAAAGACATACAAATGCTCCGAATGTGGCAAAAGCTTTACCTGCAACAGATCCCTGGTGGCTCATGGAAGGACCCACACTGGAGAGAAGCTATACCACTGCTCTCAATGTGACGAAAGCTTTACCAGGCACGCCAGCCTGATGTATCACAGGAGGACTCACTCTAGAGAGAAACCGCATGAGTGTACGGATTGTGGGAAACGTTTCAATCAGAATTCGCACCTGGTGAGACACCAGAGGACTCGCACAGGAGAGAAACCATATGAGTGTCTGGATTGTGGGAAAAGTTTCAGTCGGAAATTCGAACTGGTGATACACCAGACGACTCACACAGGAGAGAAACCGTATAAGTGTCTGGATTGTGGGCAAAGTTTCAGTCAGAATTCCCACCTTGTGATACACCAGAGGACTCACACAGGAGAGAAACCGTATGAGTGTCCGAATTGTGGGGAAGGTTTCAGTGAGAATTCCCACCTGGTGAGACACCAGAGGACTCACACAGGAGAGAAACCGTATGAGTGTCCGGATTGTGGGAAAGGTTTCAGTCGGAATTCCAGCCTGGTGATACACCAGAGGACTCAAACAGGAGACAAACCGTATAAGTGTCTGGATTGTGGGAAACGTTTCAGTCGGAATTCCCACCTTGTGATACACCAGAGGATTCACACAGGAGAGAAACCATATGAGTGTCCGGATTGTGGGAAAAGTTTCAGTCAGAATTCCCACCTGGTGATACACCAGAGAACTCACACAGGAGAGAAACCGTATGAGTGTTCAGATTGTGGGAAAAGTTTCAATGATAATTCCAGCCTGGTGAAACACCAGAGGACTCACACAGGAGAGAAACCGTATGAGTGTCAGGATTGTGGGAAAACATTTAGTCGGAATTCCCACCTTGTGATACACCAGAGAAGTCACACAGGAGAGAAACCGTATGAGTGTTCGGATTGTGGGAAAGGTTTCAATGATAATTCCAGCCTGGTGATACACCAGAGGACTCACACAGGAGAGAAACCGTATGAGTGTCCGGATTGTGGGAAAGGTTTCAGTCGGAATTCCAGCCTGCTGATGCACCAGAGGACTCACACCGGAGAGAAACCGTATGAGTGTCCGAATTGTGGGAAAAGTTTCAGTCAGAAAACCCACCTGGTGATACACCAGAGGACTCACACAGGAGAGAAACCGTATGAGTGTCCGAATTGTGGGAAAAGTTTCAGTCAGAATTCCCACCTGGTGATACACCAGAGGACTCACACAGGAGAGAAACCGTATGAGTGTCCGGATTGTGGGAAACGTTTCAGTGAGAATTCCCGCCTGGTGATACACCAGAGGACACACACAGGAGAGAAACCGTATGAGTGTCTGGATTGTGGGAAAAGTTTCAGTCTGAATTCCCACCTGGTGATACACCAGAGGACTCACACAGGAGAGAAACCGTATGCGTGTCCGGATTGTGGGAAAGGTTTCAGTGAGAATTCCAGCCTGGTGATACACCAGAGGACTCACACAGGAGAGAAACCGTATGAGTGTCCGGATTGTGGGAAAAGTTTCAGTGTTAGGTCTAGCCTTATAAATCATGTAGGTTTACACATAGGAGAGAAACCATTCAAATGCCCAAATTGTGGACGGTGCTTCACAACAAATGCCTCCCTTAGCAGACACAAGAAAATGCACATGAGGCAGAAGTTGATGAGTGTAGAGAAGGCTTGAATTTCACATCTCATCTCCCATTGGGCATCCAGCTTAAAAGTTAAGAATTTAATTTCTGGCCTGATTCTTTGTAGTCAAAGATGTCTCAGTGTTAGACCTGAAGGAGGGGAGAAAAGAATGGAAAATGTTAGTTGGAGAAAGGCTAACTCATAGCTTTCCAAACTGTGTGTTGCGACACAAATGTGTGTCTCCTGCGGGACCCAGATGTGTCACGTCAAAACCCGGAAGCGCTGATGGCGCGCTTCCAGGTTTCAGGTTTTCCCGTGGCGACACACCAACGGCGGCGCAGGAAAATGAGAAAGCGCTGCCGTGACGGCGTTTCCGGGTTTTCCCACGGCGACACGAAAATCCGAAAGCGCCGCAGCCTCGGCGGCGAACAAAAACTGAAGCAGCAGCAGCGCTTCCAGATTTTTGCGCGCTGCCGCAACAGTGGCACTTCTGTGTTTTCCCGCGGTGACACACCAACGGCGGTTAGTGTGTCGCTGCGGGAAAACTTTGAAAAGCCCTGCTCTACACATCTCTTATTTTTAATTTTAGGCTTTTTGTTTACTTTTTTTCCACTGTCTGCTGGTATATTTTCTTTGGTTAATTTTGGATTAATTCATTAACCTCTATTTCTGTGAGTTAACTTTTTAGGGTGTGCTATAATGTACTGTTTGAATAATGGAAGAGTTTAAAGAAGATCTCAGAGAATTACGTTGTCAGCAAGAAGATATCATTTCAAAGGGCTGTCAAACCATTATACAGACTGTTTGGGACATTAGAGATGAGATTTTAGTTAAAATGAAACAACTGTATGAAAATACTATGATAGAAGAAGACGATGTTGGAAAAGATGGTGTTTTTACTGTGGTGGGGGAAAATGGAAAACTCAGCTGAAAACTCTGGATTGGTGTTTATGGGATTAAAACGATTGTTTAACTTTAGGACTATACAAAGCAAAAGTTTCTCATGGTGACGTGAAGTGCAGGTGCCAGATAACAACTGTCACGTGTGCATTGTTTTGGCTAATTCACATGGGAACAAGTCCTCCTGATTCCTTCTGTGGGAAGCCTTGCTCTGTGTAGAGCAAGGGAGGGGGGGAATCATGCTTGCTTAGATGCAGCACAGCTATGGCCTATGCTTTAGGCCTGGTGTGTGTCACACCTAACTTCCAGCCAATCAGAAAGCTGGAAGAACTGAATATCTAACCATGCAAAATGGTGTTCTACGCTTCTTGACTTCTGTCCGGTCTTTTAGCCATGTTCGTCTGTGTGTTCTACTTCTGAGGACTGGGAGGTGCGTAGCTATGCCTGGCTGTGTGTTTAAGCCATGGCATGAGCTCTGGCCCTGGAAACAATACACGAAACTCTGCTTGTAAGTTTGTTTTTCCTTTTGCAATACTGTACCATGTATATTCAACTTTCCTTTTTGCGATAATGTAACTGTATATACATTATTGCCTTACAAGTAAACATTTTAGCCATAAAAGCTGCACTCTGTCTGTTTCTTCTCAAGCCTCGATTTTTCCCTATAAGCCAGCGTACATCCTATCAACAGCTGCTTTGGGGGAGCACGGTCCAAAGTGTGTCACACACACACCTGCAGTCTAAAGTGATACTACAGTATCCTGTTACCTGAAAAGGCTGGCTTTTTAGTTTCTTCTCTGAAACCCCTTTGTACATATTTCCAACTGCCTTCTATTCCCCCATAAGGTCTAGAGCAGTGTTTCTGAACCTCAATTCTGGGAGTTGAAGTCCACACAGCTTAAAGTTGCTGAGGTTGAGAAACACTGGACTAGAGATTAGTCATACCTTTGAATACAACAGAGGAGCTTACCGTTATCCGTGTTTCCATGGAATCTGCCTACTTCTCTCTTCAAGGCGCGTGGAATGAATAGCCCATCTGTAGATGCAACGGGCAACATCAGGAGGCATATATGTTTTTATGCTGGTGGGCTTTTCCTGCAGAGAAGTTGAAAGCAGCTGGAATTTGGAACTCTTCCTTTCTGTTGCAGTTACAGGATGCAGGGTTTTTCTTCCTTCCTTCCTTCCTTTCTTTCTCCCAGCTAGCATAAGTCTAGGGCAGAGCTTTCCAAACTTTTCATGTTGGTGACACACTTTTTAGACATGCATCATTTCACGACACACTCTTACAGCAGGGCATCATTTCACGACACACAGCAGGGCACAATGCAGGCACTATGACCTGCGCAGAATCCTGGCAGGGCTCGGAGGCGGCAGCAGCCGCCGCGACACACCCAGACACTGCAGCCGACACACTAATGTGTCCCGACACACAGTTTGGAAAGCTCTGGTCTAGGGAAAGTCCTGAAGTGCTTCGACCTAGCTTAAAACAAAATCTGGTTTGGAGTTGAAGTGCTTAGGGATATTCTTGCATTCATTTTTATTCACAGGGAGATGCTTGGCCAAATGCTCAGGGAACTGACTGCAGCAACTGTCAGTGAATCAGAGACGATTGGAGACACACACATACCTTCACACACTCGGCCCAGTAACCGGAGGGGCTGGGAAAAGGTTGCGGCTGAGAACATGGCTTGTGCAGGCAGGAGATTCACATGGTTTCCTCTTGGCAAGAAGATGAGATTCAGTGGGCCAGAACGGGAGCAGAAAAAAACAGTTTGATTTAAGAGCACCGAGCTTGCTTTGATCCTGTTGGGCTGCTGAGCCTTCTGCCCAACAGCCGCTCACTTCTTTTTCTGATCCCTGCATTCACACACCACAGCGTGTGCTGTTATGTGGTTGGCTTGTTTCTGGCTTAACATTGAAACCAGGCATTATGGGTTGTGAACTCTGATTTGTGGCTTAACCATGATGAGGGAGCTGAGCCGCCTGAGTTTATGACTTAGAGCATCCCTGAATTCTCTATTTTATTTATTTATTTGTTTGTTTGTTTATTTATTTATTTTTTATTCCACCTTTATTATTCTTATAAATAACTCAAGGCAGCAAACATACCTAATGCTCCTTCCTCCTCTTTTTCCCACAACAACCACCCTGTGAGGTGAGTTGGGCTGAGAGAGGGGGACTGGCCCAAGGTCACCCAGCCGGCTTTCATGCCTAAGGCAGGACTAGAACTCTCAGTCTCCTGGTTTGCCATTGGCTCCTTCCTAGGGCTGAGGGAGAGTGACTGGCCCAAGGTCACCCAGCCGGCTTTCATGCCTAAGGCGGGAATAGAACTCTCAGTCTCCTGGGTTGCCATTGGCTCCTTCCTAGGGCTGAGGGAGAGTGACTGGCCCAAGGTCACCCAGCCGGCTTTCATGCCTAAGGCGGGAGTAGAACTCTCAGTCTCCTGGGTTGCCATTGGCTCCTTCCTAGGGCTGAGAGAGAGGGACTGGCCCAAGGTCACCCAGCCGGCTTTCACACCTAAGGTGGAATTCGAACTCTCAGTCTCCTGGTTTGCTATTGGCTCCTTCCTAGGGCTGAGAGACAGGGACTGGCCCAAGGTCACCCAGCCGGCTTTCATGCCTGAGGCGGGACTAGAACTCTCAGTCTCCTGGTTTGCCATTGGCTCCTTCCTAGGGCTGAGAGACAGGGACTGGCCCAAGGTCACCCAGCCGGCCTTCATGCCTGAGGCGGGACTAGAACTCACAGACTCCTGGTTTGCCATTGGCTCCTTCCTAGGGCTGAGAGACAGGGACTGGCCCAAGGTCACCCAGCCGGCTTTCATGCCTGAGGCGGGACTAGAACTCACAGACTCCTGGTTTCTAGCCCGTTGCCTTAACCACTAGACCAAACTGGCTTGGTCAGGAGGAAGGGACACAACTGGGTTGCCTTCAAGGGAACAAAGCAACGGATAAACTTTGATACAGGAGCATTAGAGATTTGCCAGCCAGAAACGTTGTGACTTTGTGATCCAGACCAGAGAGGTGGAGGCAGAGATCAGGTTTTCGGGAAATTTTCTTGGGTTTTTTGAAAGGGAACTCTGAATATCAAGCAAGAGACTCATGAATATGAATCCCATTTTTTGTTTGTTTTGAATGCTAGAAGAAAGTGCTCAACGTCTCTCTGTACAAAAGTTTTCTTATCCTTCAAACCTTTTGGGGGGCAGCATAGCTGAAGAGGTGCGCCTCCTTTGGCTGCTTTTAGCAAAGAGTTGGGGATCAGAAATCCTTGCTCCTTTGCTACAGGGAAGCCAGAAACCGAGCAGTTGATCCCAATCCACTTTCTCCCCAAGGCTGCTCTTGGGTGCATACAAAGAAGGCCACACTCACGTTGTTAGCTTGCACTAAACGTGGCAGGATCCTTGGTTGCTCTTGGTCTGTGCGCTTACCTGAGAATGGAAAAAGTCAGTGTTGTCAAACTCTTCGATCTGGCAAGGATGACACAGATGAAATGTCGCTTGAGCAGGGTACAAATTACTTTTAGTTATTATTTCAATGATTGAGAAGACAATGAACTACGTGTATCAAACACATTTGTGCACTACCCATAAGGGTTTTTTCAAATCATTTTTCATCCCCATCCTCCTCTTTGGCAGCCCCCCGTGGTAGAACTGAGAAAGGAAGGGGGAGGCAGAATGCGCACAGACAAAAATACGAAATTGTATTCTTGGGTCTCTTTTCAGGTTAAGCCTTTGTTTGGTGTAGTTTCACACTTTGCCTTACTATACAGCTCTTTTTTCAAGAAGAAATGTGGATCGTGCAGGAGTAGCAGCATTAGAGGGCTGATCTTATGTCTTCATTGTAAATTAATGTGGCTTTTATACCACCGCAGTCGTGATCGCATTTTCCCTCCCCCCCCCCCCCACCCCAAGAAAGACTACTGGAATTCAGAGGCTCATTGAGTGCTGGGATTGGAAGGGGCACTGGAGGTCTTCTGCTCCAACCCCTTCCCAGGGCAAGAGTCCTCAAACCATCCCAGACCACTGGCTGTCCGGCCTTTGATTGAAAGCCTCCATTGATTCCAGGAGGCAGGTCTAATACGGGGTTTCTCAGCCTTGGCAACTTGAAGCTGTGTGGACCTCAACTCCAGGGTCCTCCTGGACTCACGACTCCTGCTCGAAGAGCAGGTGGCAGTCGTGGCCAGGAGGGCCTTTGCTCAACTTTGTTTGATGGAGCCCTCATGATTCCAGGAGGCAGGCTGGTCTTGGTCTAATACGGGGTTTCTCAGCCTTGGCAACTTGAAGCTGTGTGGACCTCAACTCCAGGGTCCTCCTGGACTCACGACTCCTGCTCGAAGAGCAGGTGGCAGTCGTGGCCAGGAGGGCCTTTGCTCAACTTTGTGTTGTGCGCCAGTTACGCCCTTTCCTGGACCGAGAGGCCCTTTGAACAGTCACTCATGCCCTGGTTGTCTCCCATATAGATTACTGTAACGTGCTCTACATGGGGCTACCCTTGAAGAATATCCGGAAGCTTCAGCTGGTACAGAATGCGGCCACACGGGCAGTTTTAAGTGCACCAAGATCGACACATGTAACACCTCTGCTCCGTGAGCTGCATTGGGTGCCAGTTTGCTTCCGGGTCCAATTCAAGGTGTTGGTTATCACCTTTAAAGCCCTACATGGCATGGGGCCAGGATACCTGAGGGACCGCCTCATCCCCATTACAACATCCCGTCCTACCTGATCTTGCAGAGAGGGCATGCTAAGGACCCCCTCTATGAAAGAGTTCCATCTGGCGGGGTCTAGGAGGCGAGCCTTCTCTGCAGCGGCACCTGCCCTATGGAACATCCTTCCCCCAGAGATAAGACAGATCCCTTCACTCCTGGACTTGAGAAAAAAATTGAAAACCTGGCTCTGTGAGCTCGCCTGGAGCAAGAGGGAAAGTGGTCAAGCTTGGGGATGGCTGATCGCTTAGAGCCACCCCAAATATTTTAAATAGTCTTCAGCAGCACTGCAAACCACCTGCCACTTGGTTTTAATTTAAATTTAAATTATATTTATTGTATTTAGTGTATTGTATTTTATTGTGTTTTTATTGTATTGTATGATTGTTATAGCTGTGAACCGCCCAGAGTCCCTCCTTGAGAGGGAGATGGGCGGTCATAGAAATTTAATAAATAAATAAATAAACTCCCAGAATTCCCCAGGCAGCATGGCTGGTTGGGGAATTCTGGGAGTTGAAGTCCACACAGCTTAAAGTTGCCAAGGTTGAGAAGCACTGGTCTAATAGGTGGAGGTGCATGCTATATTTGAAGTGGTGTTTGCTCTACTCCAGCAAATCAAACCCCAGATTTGCTAGGAAGATCAAAGGACCCTTGAAATAAAGTGGATGGGGTGGGTGTGACCTGAGGGGATAGCCCAGATGAGCTAGAATATTCTTGTGACCAATCACGGTGCCGAAACGAACCAGCCGTGTCAAATAGAATCACGCAGCTGCTTCCTTTCTCTTTGCACGGGACGGAGGTGTGGAGTCGCGCTGCCTGGGGGAATTTCCAGTTCTGGGCAGTCGTTGTGCAAGGCCTCCCGGAGCACTGGCGCTGGGCTATCCAGAATGACCAGTTTTAGCAGAAGCCTTTATTAGTCCTATCAGAAACCACCTAGATCTGCCAAATGATTGGAGGTAACTGAGTATGTGATTGATGGATTGATTGATTGATGGATTGATTCATTGATTATGTGCCATCAAGTCAGCGTTGACTGTTACCAGCCACTTACTGTAGATAGATTTTCTGCAGGACAATCTGTCCCTCTCCTGGTCCTTCAGCTCTTCCAACGGTGCCCCCGTCGCCACGGCGACTGAGCCCACCCCCCTTGCTGCTGGTCCTCCTCTTCTTCTCTTTCCTTCCACCTCTCCCAGCATTGGAGCCTTTTCCAGGGAACTAGATCTTCTCATAATGTGTCTGAAGTAGGATAATTTGACCCTGATCCTTTGTGCCTCGAATGAGAAATTGAGTACATTGGGGTACGTTTATTCCTTGTGAATTGCTTGCTCTGTTATCATAAGATATACAGTAGGTCTTCTGCAGATGCAACGGGAACCATCTTGGTATGGGTTTGTTTGAGAGTCTGCTTCAGTTTGCAATTTATTTTAGAAATATGGTTTGATTTGAGGGACAAGGGATTGGAGAGGCTGCCTGAGATTTGTCTGTGGATTCAACTGAGAACCGTTCGACTTGGAAGGGTCATTAACTTGTTAGCCTCAAAACTATTGTCTGCATTTTAGAGGCATAGCATCTTCAGGGGAAGACTTCACTAGTCCCTAATAAGTGACTTCAGGCAGTTTAATATTAGAAGAGAATACCTGTAGCTCAGGGTTGAACTGTGGAGTCCTCGGTGCTCTCTGAGCTTGGTCGTTGGCTTGCAGACGTTTCATTACCCGACTAAGTAACATCATCAGTGCTAGGTAACTAGGTAACATCATCATGAGCACTGCCGTTCAACTGCCATTCCCATCATTCCCAGACAGGGGCAGACTTTGACGGGGACCAAATTGGGGACGGCTGCTCTGGGTCTAGGTTGTAGAGAATGCTCTGCTTTTCGAACGGGAGGAAAATTAAATCAGTTCTGCACTAAGATGAGCAGTATTCTCTTCGATAAATGAGCAGTATTCTGTAGCCTATGAAGATTCAACTTTGAGGAAGTTGGGGCTGATAGCCAGCCGTCTCTTCTTTGAAAGAAAAGGACAAGTTTTCTGAGAGGGAATGAGGCAAAAGGTTTGGTTTAGATCTGGCATTCTGACGGTGGAACTCTTTGGCTAAGTGGCAGCATCTAGCCCAGCCTTTCTCAACCTTTTGACCCTGGAGGAACCCTTAAATATTTTTCAGGCCTTGGGGAACCCCTGCGCATTCAGGCTCAAATGTAGTCCAGAAGTTACAAAATTATTATATCCGTTTTTTATGGCCCCTCCCCATTGTTTTAATATTTAGCATGTATAGTTTCTATCTGTGTACACAAACATGTATTCTATTTCACTCTAACACAGTTTCCTAAATGGGATTGTGAATGTCTTGTTTGTTTAAAGAAGAAAGGGGCCCCACTGTAGAGCCATAAAGAAGGGAGATATGAGAATGTTGTTTTTCTGCTCACAGGAATGGAATGTGTGAATATTTTCCTTTGAAATGTAACCTGTTAATTAAGGCAGAGCCAGACTGCCCCAGATTACCCCCAAGGTCGCAGCTCTCTAAGATCAAAGCTGGTTAGTGCTGTCTGGTCAGTGCTGTCTCTTATCAAAAGAATAGCCAATTATTTTCTTTCCGTGCATACATCTGGAAAATGCCAGGATGTCAGAAAGGGAGGTGATAATAAAATTCAACTGCCTGATTGGTTCCTATACTAGAAATGTAAATTTCTTTGTTCTCTGTAACCTATATAATCTCCTATTAAACTCCATGTGTGTGTGTACCTCACCCAGCTTTTTACTTGGCCAAATAATAAATGCTGTTTTTCTGTTTGAAACCTCTGTCTGAGTCTGTTTGGGATCTCAGATTCTTCCAGGAATAAAAGGGGTTGGCCATACATTTTCATGTGTAGGCCTGTCTATGCATTAAAAGTGTCCTTAAACTAAAAATAAAGAAACATTTCTTTAATGTGAAGTTGCCCAAATTTGAAATAATTTTTTAAATAAACTCTGATCTCCCTGGGAACCCCGAGGATGTCCCAGAACCCTGGTTGAGAAACCCTGGTCTAGCCAATTATCTGGTGGCTGTGCCTCATCATGTGATGACATCCCAGATAGTTCTGCAGCCTATACATGGGATTGTGGCAGATGGACCCTTTGACCACCATCTGATTATTCAAACTATGTTCGTATACCTAATTTCTCCCCTTCTTGGTATAACAAAAGACAAGGTGCTAGCACCTCACTTGAATCTGCCTCGTCTTCGAACTGCCTGGTATTTCACAAAGTATTGCTCATAAGCTTTCAAGGTTATCTTCACATCCATAAGGGCTAGAACCTTGTTTTAAAATAGATATGAAATAAAATTCTTAAGCTCTTGAAACGTGGAATACAGAGTCCTAGAGAGTTCCAGAAAAACATCTATTTCTGTTTCATTGACTACGCTAAAGCCTTTGATTGTGTGGATCACAACAAACTGTGGCAAATTCTTAAAGAGATGGGAGTACCAGACCACCTTACCTGTCTCCTGAGAAACCTGTATGCGGGTCAAGAAGCAACAGTTAGAACCGGACATGGAACAACCGATTGGTTCAAAATTGGGAAAGGAGTACGACAAGGCTGTATATTATCACCCTGCTTATTTAACTTATATGCAGAGTACATCATGAGAACTGCCGGGCTGGATGAATCACAAGCCGGAGTTAAGATTGCCGGGAGAAATATCAACAACCTCAGATATGCAGACGATACCACCCTAATGGCAGAAAGTGAAGAGGAACTAAAGAGCCTCTTGATGAGGGTGAAAGAGGAGAGTGCAAAAGCTGGCTTGAAACTCAACATTAAAAAAACCCAGATCATGGCATCTGGTCCCATCACTTCCTGGCAAATAGAAGGGGAAGAAATGGAAGCAGTGACAGATTTTATTTTCTTGGGCTCCAAGATCACTGCAGACGGTGACTGCAGCCATGAAATTAAAAGACGCTTGCTCCTTGGGGGGAAAGCTATGGCAAACCTAGACAGCATATTAAAAAGCAGAGACATCACCTTGCCGGCAAAGGTCCATATAGTTACAGCTATGGTTTTCCCAGTAGTAATGTATGGCTGTGAGAGTTGGACCATAAGGAAGGCTGAGCGCGGAAGAATTGATGCTTTCGAACTGTGGTGCTGGAGAAGACTCTTGAGAGTCCCTTGGACTGCAAGGAGGTCAAATCAGTCAATCCTAAAGGAAATCAACCCTGACTGCTCATTGGAAGGACAGATGCTGAAGCTGAAGCTCAAATACTTTGGCCACCTAATGAGAAGAGAGGACTCACTGGAAAAGACCCTGATGCTGGGAAAGACTGAGGGCAAAAGGAGAAGGGGACGGCAGAGGATGGGATGGTTAGATAGCATCACCGATGTAACGAACATGAATTTGAGTAAACTCTGGGAGACAGTGGAGGACAGGAAGGCCTGGCGTGCTATGGTCCATGGGGTCACGAAGAGTCGGACACGACTAAACGACTGAACAACAACAAAGTGCAGAATAGCGCATGCAGCTTTTTTTTTCAATCTCAATCTCTTTTGATCCTTTGGCTTTGTGGGGGGGATGGGGGATCCCCTCCTGCGGGACTTTGACTTTGGCATTGCTCAGCGCCACCGCGCCCCCTCCGCGCCAGCCGTAAGTGAAGGGGTTAAAGGCAGAGAGCTTCTCCTTCCGGCCTAGAGAGGAGAGGAGAGGAGAGAGCAGACGAGCTGGGCGAGGGAGGGAGGAAAAGGGAAAGAGAGCGTCGACCCCGTTTCCTGCCCCACCCGCTGCCCTTCCTGCTCTCCAGCCGCCTCCGCGCGCCAGGGCTGCAGAATTCCCCCGCCCCGCGGGAAGGGGCGCGGAAGAGACGCCAGGTGGGCATCAACCTTGCAAGAGGGCGATTGTATCCCGAGCGGGAGGGGGGCGCAATCAGGGGGAAGAAGGGGGAATCCCCAGGTGCAAGAAGGGAAGGGGGGAGGTGGGCTTTTCCCAGCGGCCCCTCCACCCCACTCGACTTCTGATTCCCCGTCTTATTCGCGAGGTGTTCTGGTTGTCCTGCCGAGTTGCTGCGTCTCCAGGCGGCTCTCTGGTCTCCTTAAAATCCTTCCTCCGAGCCCCCCTCCTTCCCCCTCCGCCCAACTCACACACAATGATTCTGGGCGGTGGTTTACAATTATTTCGTTCTTTAGCATTTCCCAAGCATCCTGAACTGTTTTCCCCTCTAGCATTTCCACCCATGGAATCCTTCCTATTCTTCCTCTTAGTTTGTTGAAGTCAGCTCTCTTAAAATCTTAAAATCTGGAAGACTAGTCTGACCTGGTTCAGTCACCCTTGCCTGCATTATGCATTATACATTATTCAGCTCCAGGTCTTGTTTTTACCGACTGTATAGATGTCCGCCACCTTTGGCTGCAAAGGATGTAGTCAATCTGATTTCGATGTTGTCCATCTGGTGAAGTCCATGTATAAAGCCGTCTCTTAGGTTGTTGGAAGAGAGTGTTTGTTATGCACAGTGAGTTGTCTTGGCAAAATTCTATCAGCCTATGTCCCGCTTCATTTTGTTCTCCCAGACCATGCTTGCCTGTAATTCCAGGTGTCATTTGACTACCCACCTTAGCATTCCAGTCTCCTGTAATGAAAATAACATCTCTTTTTGGCGTATTATCCAGTAGGTGCTGCAGATCCTCATAGAACTGATATACTTCTGCTTCTTCAGCATCTGTGGTTGAGGCATATATTTGGAGCGACTTACAGGAGTGCAATTGTGACTGTAGAAAACAGAAAACTCCCATTTCTTGCGTCTTGCTCAGTCGCAGTGGCGATGAGTGCTCCCTTGGGAGACCCGAAAAAACAGGTTAGGGATAGATCGACATGGAGGAAATCTATTGATGTGGTGGCTTGGAGTCGAATAGGAACTTGATGGCACATAATCAATCAAAACATCTCGCCAACGCCTTAAGCTAGAGATCGGACGAGTGGGTTTTTCAGCCTCATGTCACTAGGTGGCGCTCCAGAAATTAGCAATCCCTACGCCTAGAAAGCTTTCAATACAGTAGCGGCGTCTGTGGTTGCTGAGGACCGACATCCCACGGGAGTGGGAGCGGGGGAGCTGAAAGGAGTTGAAACAATAGACTATTGGATTGCTAGAGGGGATGTTGGAGGAGAGGAGGAGGGCAGAGGAACTTCCTGTTCCGGCTTCCGCCTGGGAAGATAACGGCGTGGTGGACAGCTCTGTGGTCTTACTGGGAGGGAGCAGCAGCAGCAGGAAGGTGAGTTGAGGACAGGTGGGAGGAGAGGCCGGGAGCAAGTATGGCTATTTCGCTTCCTCCGTGGGGTAGAATCAGATAAGCATCCATCCTGAAAAATGCCAGCTGTGTGTCTTTCTGTATTTCTCTCTGGGTGCATCTATGTGTATGTGTAGAATCCATCCGCAGCATTTCCAGATATCCTTGATGATAAATAACCCTTTGCAGTGCTAAGAATCTGTGATTGAACCAAGCCAGCAAGTGAATTTCATGATTTGAACGTGGATCTCGCTAGTCTTCCGTGTGTCAAATGAATCATAATGAATGTTAGAGGTTAATTTAGCTTTTTGGCACGTCTGCTTTTGCATTGTAATGGATGCTTTTTTGTTGTTGTTTTCACACTTTGTGTATCCATGTTATAACCAATAATTAAACTAAGGCTTTTATGTGAATCTTATAGACAAAAAAGATGCCAATAAGAGCCATCTGGACAACTGAGAATCAAGAGCAGCATTAAAAAGGAAAGCAAATCAAGCCAGGAATCAAAATTTTTCCACTTCCTCCAGAAAACCACAAAACCCTTCTCCTTCCCCAGCAGGTGACAGACAAGGGAGAGAAAAACAGGAAGAGAGTTTTGAGCTGGAAAAAATTGAGCATGTTGAACTCAAGGAAACATTACCTGAAAAGGTCAAGGGGGACAATTTCCAAATTCAGAAAAAGAGAGAAATATGTGGGAGAAGCAGAGACTGTAGATCATGGCTAATTATTGAGGAGAGGATCCACACCAGAGAAAAGCCATACAAATGCTCCGAATGTGGCAAAAGCTTTACTTGCAACAGGTCCCTGGTGGTTCATGGAAGGACCCACACTGGAGAGAAGCTATACCAGTGCTCTCAATGTGGCAAAAGCTTTACCAGGCACACCAGCCTGGTGTATCATAGGAGGACTCACTCCAGAGAGAAACCGCATGAGTGTATGGATTGTGGGAAACGTTTCAGTTGGAATTCCCACCTGGTGATACACCAGAGGACTCACACAGGAGAGAAACCGTATGAGTGTCCGGATTGTGGGAAAAGTTTCAGTCGGAATTCCCACCTGGTGATGCACCAGATGACTCACACAGGAGAGAAACCGTATGAGTGTCCGGATTGTGGGAAACATTTCAGTCGGAATTCCGACCTCATGATGCACCAGAGGACTCACACAGGAGAGAAACTGTCTAAGTGTCCGGATTGTGGGAAAAGTTTCACTCGGAAATCCGAACTGGTGAGACACCAGAGGACTCACACAGGAGAGAAACCGTATGAGTGTCCGGATTGTGGGAAAAGTTTCAGTCGGAATTCTGACCTCGTGATACACCAGAGGACTCATACAGGAGAGAAACCATATGAGTGTCCAGATTGTGGAAAAAGTTTCAGTCGGAATTCTGACCTCGTGATACACCAGAGGACTCATACAGGAGAGAAACCATATGAGTGTCCGGATTGTGGGAAAGATTTTAGTGTTAGGTCTAGCCTTATAAATCATGTAGGTTTACACATAGGAGAGAAACCATTCAAATGCCCAGACTGTGGACAGTGCTTCACAACAAATGCCTCCCTTAGCAGGCACAAGAAAATCCACATGAGGCAGAAGGTGATAAGTGTAGAGAAGGCTTGAATTTCACATCTCATCTCCCATTGGACATCCAGCTGAAAAGTTAAATATTTAATTTCTGGCCTGATTCTTTGTAGTCAAACGTGTCTCAGTATTAGACATGAGGGAGGAGAGAAAAAAATGGGAAATTTTAGTTGGAGAAAGGCTAACTAGTGCTACATCCTACTAATTGGCAGCTGTAAGTGCAGATTAGCGCATGCAACTTTCTTTTTCAATCTCAATCTCTTTTGATCCTTTGGCTTTCCCGGTGGGGGGTGATGGGGGTGATCCCCTCTTGCAAGGCCGTCAGGGAGACTTTGGCATTGCTCAGCCCCACCGCCGCCCCCTCCCCGCCCGGCTTAAGTGAAGGGGTGCGGAAGCGGTGCCAGGTGGGCAACTATCTTGCATGTGAAATATGGACCTGGGGCAGTGTGAAGATCTTAGTAGTGGATCTTTTTATTTATTTATTTATTTATTTATTTATTTATTTATTTATTTTATTTTCAAGATATATATTTAAAATACAAAAAAGAGAGAACTATAGATTAGATAGAAAACAGAACTATCTCCGATACAGATATAAAATTAAATACAAATCTGATCTCTTACAAATAATTAACCTAACATAACATTATTTCTATTAAAACAAATCGTTCAATTTTTAAAACCCAAGATCAAAGCATAATTTTTTTCAGTTACAAGCAAATATTTCAAAAGTGGTTGCCAATTTGATATAAAAGTAGAAATAGAATGCTCTCTTATTAAAACTGTTAATTTAGCCATCTGAGCCAAGTCCATTAAGTTAACAATCCAATCTTCAACTGTAGGTATTTGTGGATCTTTCCATCGTTGTGCATATAACAATCTTGCTGCCGTGATCATATACAGTAACGGAACTCCATGTTGTTTCTCTAGTTACTTTTCCATCAAACCTAAAATAAAAAGCTCTGGCTTTCTTTGTATATTTACTTTAAGAATCTTCTGAATAATAATACATATTTGGTCCCAGAACTTTTTAGCTTTCTCACAAGTCCACCAAAGATGGTAAAAGGTTCCTTCATCCTGTGAACATTTCCAACAGACATTAGTTATACCACTATACATTTTTGACAACTTATCAGGAGTTAGATACTAATGATACATCATCTTATAAAAATTTTCTTTCAAATTATAATTCAACGTAAATTTCAAACCTTTCGTCCATATATTCTCCCATTGATCCAGCATAATATTATATCCAAAGTTCTTAGCCCATTTGATCATACAGTCCTTAACTTGTTCATCTTCCATATTCATCTGTAACAAAATCTTAACATCTTCGTAATAACATGATCATCATTTATACATAAATCCATTTCAAATTGTGTTGTTTCCTTGACAAATTTATATTTCTTTTTGTCTAGTTTAAAACATTCCATCAATTGTATATAGGTGAACCAATGACATACAAATCCTTCAGATTCCAACATTTCCCTTGTTTTAATTTTAGGTTCACCCTCTTCAAACTTTAACAGGTCTTCATATTTTAACCAACTGATTCCTTCCACGTTTTCTCTTCTGGTAATTGCTTCCTGAGGAGACAACCATAATGGTACATTGGGAGACAATCTTACCTTATATTTATTCCAGACTCTCAGTAAGGCATTTCTAATAAAATGATTTTTAAAATCCTTATTAACTTTAACTTTATCATACCATAGATAAGCATGCCACCCAAATCTTAATTCATGTCCTTCAAGTTGTAATAATTTCTTATTCTCCAGAGTTATCCATTTCTTAATCCAAAGCAAACAACAAGCATCAAAATACAATTTTAAATCAGGTAGACCCAAACCACCTCGTTCTTTGGCATCTTGTAACAATTTATATTTAATTCTTGGTTTCTTGCCTTGCCAAATAAATTTGGGAATATCTCTCTGCCATTCTTTAAATGGTAAATCTGTTGATAAAATTGGTAAAGTCTGGAAAAGAAACATTCTAGGCAAAACATTCATCTTGATCACAGATATCCTTCCCATAAGAGACAATTGTAGTTTCCCCCATCTTATCAAATCTTTTTTAACATCATTCCAAATTTTAATATAATTATTCTGAAACAACATACTATTTTTATTTGATAAAATTACCCCCAAATATCTAACCTTATTTTCAATCTGAAATCCTGTCTTACCTATCAGCAGATCTTGATTAGGCCGGGGTCATATTTTTAATTAACATTTTAGTTTTTTGTTTATTCACTTTGAGTCCCGCCAATGATCCAAATTCTCTTAATTTCTTCATCAGATGCTCTGCAGTTCCCAGAGGGTCTTTCAATATCAAAACTAAATCATCTGCAAAAGCTCTTAATTTAAATTCTTCTTGTTTAATTTTTAGTCCCTTTATTTGTTCATCATTTCTAATGTCTCTATTTAAAATTTCCAATACTAGGATGAATAATAAAGCAGATAAAGGACATCCTTGTCTTGTTCCTTTTTGTATCTGACATGGTTCAGTTAATTCATCATTTACAATTATATTTGTCACTTGTGGTGTATAAATTGCTTTAATGCCTTGAATGAGATATTCTCCAAAGTCCATAATCTCCAAAACTTTAAAACAAACAAAACTTTAACCTTTTGATAATTTGAACTGGAGTTTTATGTTTAAAGTTTTGGAGATTATGAAGATCTTAGTAGTGGATTTTATATGCTGTGAAATACGATGGCTACTGCACCCATCTTGATGGATGTTAGATATCAAGGAAAGTACACATGTGTACTGTTTAACACAGTATCACCTGTCTCTGCTGCTTTTTTTCAACATGTATGTCTAATTTATAATCATGCGATCCGATTATAATCCAATTATATTATTATTAATCCAATTATCTGATTATAATTTATAATAATTTTGTCTACTAAACCCAATTATCTTGGTCTTCAGTACATTTACTTTTAGATTCATACTCTTCAATGCATCATGTGATCTAACATTCACTGCAAATCATTTGGGTCTTCCGCCAACAACACATCTGCTTACAAATGTGCATAAACTTTCACATCCTTGAAAACACTTCTAACGTCACTACAAGCATTCCTTATGGATTTATCCCAAATGCATTAAATAGCCGAGGGGACACCACACATCCTTGTCTTATTCCATGCAAGGAGTTGCTCCATTTCTTAGCAATATTCTTACCCACCCTCTTAGTGCATTCAGCAACCAATCTTCTCACAGTGTATTTGTGCAAAACACTCCATAACTGAAGCCTATTCGCTTTATAACATGCTTTCCCTAAGTCAGGAAACAAGCAGTCACCTTGGTCACACTCCTGCATCTCTCGGTGAGCTGCCCAAGAGCAAAAATCAGTCTGCACCCCCACCCTCCGCCCTGCATAAAATTGCACTGCGCTTCCCAAATTTTCTCATTGTTGCTTCTTGTGTGCTTTTACCCAGAATTTTGTAAAAGACCTTAACAAACTACAGTCATTCTCTTGCAATTTTGCATTCCCTCTTGCGTACTTTCTCCTTTCACAAATATATTTAAAAAGCTGCGCAGCCATTCCAGGGGCAAACGACATTTGTGTGTTGCAGCACCTCCACCAGCGGTCTTACCCTTTTCGACATTCTCACAGTATTTGTGATTTTCTTGGCATCATTCTTCTCTTGGCGATAAGATTTGTTGAGTTTGTTTCAGTCTCCCTCTTCAACATCACTATTGTACACTCTCATCGCTTCCCGTGCAAATGTTAAAATTTTCTTTCCAACATTCCCTGGCTTCAGTTTCATCCCAAAACTTTTCATTCCTTTTCTTTTTAAATCCATTCAGTTTCCCTGGAGCGAGCGTTTGAGTCCTCTACGTCCACTTCCACAACAGCCTTTTGTTTCCGATTCTCTGCATTTTCTCTATTTCTTCATCTTAACCGTCCTTTGTTCTCTTTAACTTTATTTTTTCACTCTGTACACATACGATGTCAGTGCTTCTTCTAGCTAGGTAAACTTTATTACGGCCTTTGACCAGCGTATGTACATATATGCGTATAAAAATAACATTCTACCTAGTTCATAAAAATAATGAAAACGGAATTAAAATAGTTAAAAAGAAAAAGGTGGGGGTCTTTTGTAGGTTTATTAGATGGATGGTATAATTCTACATGGATTGTTCTGTTTTGTTCCTTCTATAGTGTAAGGTCCTGGAACAGAACCTTCCATAGAGGACCTGGGGGGAGGTCACGCATGGCAGAGAATATGTGACCTTAGCCAGTTTCAAAAGACAATGGTGAGGGGAAACCCAGACAGCCTCGTTAGCGCCCATCAACTACAATCCACAAGGAGAGCCCTGAGCAAGACGGAGGAGGAGCAGGGCAGCAGTGCTGATGGCTGGAACTGACATCACCGCCAAAAGACTGACAAAGTGGGGAGGAATCAATAAAACAAACTGGTTTGGTGGAAACAGGCACTCAGATCTTTGAAACTGTTTTGGATTACTTGATTCCTTATTAAAACTCTATCTGCAATGCTTGCATTGAGAAGTCTTTATTGGGACATAGAATCTGAAACCTTACAGAAAGATCTGAGTCCCGTTACATTGATTTTTCCCGAGGCTATTCCTGAAACTTCAGAGAGCCCCACGGTTGAGAATCGATCCCACACTTCGGAAGGCTCAAGAGCAACATGTCCCACGCAGAAACTAACGATGGAGGGCCCAAGCTCATCGACACCGAGGACTGGGGAGGAACGGCCCAGCTCATCCCAGACGGGAGAAGCCACACTGCAGGAGAAACGGATTTAGTTTTCTTGTCGGAACAATGGCAGTGTGATCTGAGGGGAGAGTTACATCTTTCCCCTTTGTCATGGTCAGATCACGCCCTGGTGACCTTGAGATTCTCCTATGCCGCTCCCCTCCGCAGGGAGGCTGGACCCATTCAATTGGTCCGCCCCCGGCGACTGATGGACATGGCAGGGTTCCAGAGGGAGCTGGGGGTTATACCCAAAGATCTGCTGCATGGTCCAGTGGAGGCTCTGGCTGCCGCCTGGAATAGGGAGGCGGCCGGGGCCTTGGACAGGATCGCGCCTGTGCGGCCTCTCTTGTCCAGTCAAACCCGACACTCCCCCTGGTTCATGGAGGAGCTGAGGGTTCTGAAGAGGATTAAGAGATGCCTACAGCGCCGCTGGAGGAAAACAAAGACTGAATCCGACCGAACACAATCTAGAGCTGCTATTAAGGCCTACCTTGTGGCGGTAAGAGCAGCGAAACGTCAATATTTCTCCGCTGTTATTGCATCCACAGAATGCCGCCCGACGGCCCTGTTTAAGATTACCTGATCCCTTTTAGGGAAAGGGGAGTCTGAAATCCATCTGCAGGGCTGTGCTGAGGAATTTTCTGAGCATCTGCAGGATAAAATCGCTCGGATTCGCTCCAAGTTAGACTCCGAGTGTGAGACAGAGTCTGGAGAGATACCCAGGGAACATACTTGTTTGTTATCTGGCAACAGTTTGATCCTGTTGGACCTGATGAAGTGGACAGAGTCCTCCAGACTGTAAATGCCACCACCTGCCAATTAGATCCATGCCCCTCCTGGCTGGTGAAAGCAGCTCGGGAGGGGACTTGTAGCTGGGTCCAGGCGATGGTGAATGCATCCTTGAGAGAGGGGGTTTTCCTGGCAGCTTTTAAGGAAGCGCTGGTGCACCCTCTCCTCAAGAAGCCATCGCTGGACCCTACTATACTGGATAATTTTCATCCAGTCTCCCACCTCCCCTTTTTGGGGAAGGTGGTTGAGAAGGTGGTGGCATTGCAGCTCCAGAGGATTCTGGATGAAACGGATTATCTGGACCCCTTTCAGTCAGGTTTCAGGCCGGGTCATGGGACGGAAACTGCATTGGTCGCGCTTATGGATGATCTCTGGCAGGAGCGAGATGGAGGCAGTGCATCCATTCTCGCTCTTCTTGACCTCTCAGCGGCGTTTGATACCATCCACCATGGTATCCCTTCTGGAACGGCTTAGGGAGTTGGGGGTGGGCGGCGTGGTTTTGCGCTGGTTCACCTCCTTCCTCCGAGGCCGGTCCCAGTCGGTGTTATTGGGAGCGAGAGATCCAGCCCGCGGGCCCTTCTCTGCGGGGTCCCACAGGGCTCAGTACTCTCTCCGCTCGTTTTTAATATCTACATGAAACCGCTGGGCAAGATCATACAACCCCACGGGGTGAGATCATCAATATGCCTATGATACCCAGTTGTATATCTCCATCCCGGGTGAAGTAAGTGATGCAGTGACCACCATGTCCAAGTGCCTGGGGGCTGTAGGGGCCTGGATGGGAATAACAGGCTTTGACTGAACCCTAGTAAGACGGAGTGGTTGTGGATCAATGGCTCCTCGGTATCTGGGAAATTGTCATCTTTAATTCTGGATGGGGTTGCACTGCCCCAGACAGATCCGGTGCATAACTTGGGGGTCCTCTTGGACTCAACGACTCCTGCTCGAAGAGCAGGTGGCAGTCGTGGCCAGGAGGGCTTTTGCTCAACTTCGTGTTGTGCGCCAGTTGCGCCCCTTCCTGGAATGAGAGGCCCTTCGAACAGTCACTCATGCCCTGGTTATCTCCCACATAGACTACTGTAATGTGCTCTACATGGGGCTACCCTCGAAGAATATCCGGAAGCTACAACTGATCCAGAATGCAGCCGCACGGGCAATCTTAGGTGCACCAAGATCAGCACATATAACACCTGTGCTCCATGAGCTGCACTGGGTTCCAGTTTGCTTCCGGGTCCAATTCAAGGTGTTGGTTATCACCTTTAAAGCCCTACATAGCATGGAACCAGGATACCTAAGGGACTGTCTCATCCCCATCACTTCATCCCTTCCCACCCGGGCATGCAGAGAGGGCAGGCTATAGACCCCATCGGTTAAGGAGTTCCATCTAACGGGGTCTCGGAAGCGTGCTTTCTCTGCTGTTGCTCCTGCCCTTTGGAACATTCTTCCCCCAGAGATCAGACAGTCCCCCTCGCTCTTGGACTTCCGGAAAAAACTCAAAACCTGGTTTTTTTAGTATGCTTGGGGTGGGAAGGAGAATGTATATTCCTGGATATGGCTAGCACCTTAGATTAGTTCTGGAGTGCCCTTTTTACGAACTTAAGAAGATTCTGCCATTGGATTTTATTATATTCATTATATTCTAAACTGTTATTTACTGTGTATTTTAATTTATTTATAATTGTATATTAATGATTTTAATTTTGTTGTAAACTGCCCAGAGTCCCCCTTGGGGGAGTTGGGCGGTGATAAATTTGATAAATAAATAAATAAATAAATATTAAATAAATAAATAAATAAATCAAAGCCATGGATCCCACAAACCCAAAGGCAATGTGCTGGGGAATTCTGGGAGTTGACGTCCACACATCTTAAAGTCGTCAAGGTTGAGAAACACTGATATAGAAACAGTACTGCATGTTGCATAGTTCAGGGGTCAGCAAACTTTTTATGCTGGGGGCCATTTTGACATGCTCGTGCACATTTTGAAATGCTCGAGAGCCAGGGGGCGGGGTTTGCGGGCGGGGGCCAATCGCGTGGAAGGGGGCGAGGTTTGCGGGCAGGGGCCAATCGCGTGGAAGGGGGCGGGATTTGGGGGCGGGATCCAATTGCGTGGAAGGGGGCAGGGTTTGGGGGCGGGATCCAATCGCGTGGAAGGGCTGCGCTGCGCTTGGCCGGCCGCCCCGGCCCTCGCTCACCTTCCATGGCCGGCGACGCTTCCGTCCCGCTGCACCCCAGCTCTCCAAGGCCGGGGCCACCAGCAGCCGCCCACACCTCGCGCACAGCCCGCGGGGCTCTCTGCCGCTCCCTTCGACGGAGGAGGGACCGGCGTGCCTTGGGAGCTGCTGCTGGCGGTATGTCTGGGCGAGGCGCGCGGGCGGAGCTGCCCGTCTGGCACTTGGGCGCTCCCGAGCCTCTTCCCTTCTCCCTCGCCACGATCGGGCGTTGAGGCCAGGCAAAGCCGCGCGGTCGCGCAGGGGCGAGGCGAGGAGTCCTGCTCCTGCGCCTACCGCCACATCCGTCCATTCCCGGCCTCTCTCCCCATGTCCGGCGGGTGCCCATGCCAGAATCCCCGCGACCCGGAGGCAGCGACTGCTCGGAGGGCCCCAGCGAGAAGAGGCGCGTGATCCCCGGTGGATCCCTTCGAGGGGCCGCAGGGCTTCCCCGCTTTCCTCCCAAGGAGGCCTCGACGGCGCACCCTCCCGCCCCATCAATCCCCCCACCCCGCCGTTGGGCGTCAGAGGCTGAAAGGATGTGGCAGGAACGGCCCTGGAAAGCGGGGCCTGCGGAGCGCCACCTTTGGGGAGGAGGGTCCAGCCGGCGAGCAATGGCGGCGCCGGAGTTTTCGCCGGAGCGGCTGGCGCGCTGGCTGGCCGAGGCATCCAGGCGCTGGGCAAGGGCGCGGGCCCGGAACGCGAGCAACCCGCCTTGGCGCTCCTGGAGAAGCGGCCGCGGGAGGCCCGCCGGGTGCACACTCCCGCCCCATCAATCCCCCCACCCCGCCGTTCGGCGTCCTCTCCCCCCGCTAACCCGAGCCCTGCGGTGGCCGGGGGAGCCAAGCCAGGCTCCGTTCCGGCGGGGCGACTGTAGCGACCGGAGGCGGCCAAGGGGAGAGCAGGCGGCTCTTCGCCCTCAGCATGCCGCTGGGCCCCGCTGCACCCCCGCCTGGCTCGGCTTCCCCCGGCCGCCGCAGGGCTCGGGTTAGCGGGGGGAGAGGACGGCGAGCGGTCGGGGCTGCCGCTTCTTCTTTCCCGCCGGAGGAGGAGGAGGAGGAGGAGGCCCGGGC
The DNA here is from genome assembly GCA_023362775.1 of Charina bottae. NCBI lineage: Eukaryota > Metazoa > Chordata > Lepidosauria > Squamata > Charinaidae > Charina > Charina bottae. The sequence goes on from JALMGJ010000002.1 coordinate 21,288,483, forward strand.
CGCCCGCCCACCCGTCCGCTCGCTTACCTGCGAGCCTGCGCCGAGTGGCGGGCTTTCCCGGGAAGGCAGCGGGGGGCCTCGCGGAGGGAGGCAAGCAGGCAGGTAAGCGAGCTGGCGGCCGGCCGGGCGGCCCGGGCCTCCTCCTCCTCCTCCGGCGGGAGAGAAGGAGGAGCGGCTGCCCGCCTGCCTCCGCCCGCCCTGAGGGGACCCACCCGGCGGCGGCGGCCCGAGTGCCAGACAGGCAGCTCCGCCCGCGCGCCTTCCACGCGATCGGCCCGTGAGGACCGGCCAGGGAAGGCGCGCGGGCGGAGCTCCCGTCCCACTGCACCCCGGCCGGAGCGCCCGAGTGCCAGACAGGCAGCTCCGCCCGAGCGCCTTCCACGTGATCGGCCTGTGAGGACCGGCCAGGGAAGGCGCGCGGGCGGAGCTCCCGTCCCGCTGCACCCCGGCCGGAGCGCCCGAGTGCCAGACAGGCAGCTCCGCCCGCGCGCCTTCCACATGATCGGCCCATGAGGACCGGCCAGGGAAGGCGCGCGGGCGGAGCTCCCATCCCGCTGAACCCCAGCCGGAGCGCCCGAGTGCCAGGCTTCCTGCCCTTCGCGCACGGAACCTCCTCGCTGAGGCCGCGCGCGGAATAAGCGCGCGGCCCCTTTAAGGCGGCGGCGTTCCGGGGAAGCGGAAGTGGCAGGAGATACTCCGCGTTCGGAGCCGAACGTTGGGGCGCAGGCGGCGCGCTGTCATTGGTCGAGCGCGGCGGGGCGGGGGGGCTTTCAGCGGCGTTCCATCACCGGTCGCGGCCCTGTGTCTACGCACCGCTGGGCAGGTGAGGGTCGGCGAGCGGCGGCCCCGGAGGTGGTTTCCGGGAGGAGTTTGGGGGCGGGATCCAATTGCGTGGAAGGGGTGGGGGTGAGTTCGGCTGCGGAGCCAGACTCAAGGGGCCAAAGAGCCGCATCTGGCTCGCGAGCCGCCATTTCCGACCCTTGGCATAGTTGATCCAGATAAATAATTTAGGGGAAATAATTATGGCAGGTCAAAGTTTTTTTCCCCTGTGACTATCTTGAAATCATACATTAAGGTGTGGCGGGATTCCCACATTACACCTATTATATCACTGGAGTCATTTGGACTTAGGATGTTACACAAACCCAGCTACTTCTGCTTTATTCAATACATCATAGATCTGCCATTTACAACTCTCACACCTATTTTGTTGAAGCTCCCAATTCTCCCTAAGGTCACTCCATTGAAACAATACGGTAAAATAGCGGATTTTGCCAACATTTGTTTATTTGTTTTGCTTTTCAAAAAACATCAGCTTCCCTAGAAAATGCAAAAATACTCTTTTTAACACAGCCCTCTCTGGTTATGCCATCATGCCAACGTCCCCTGTGGCTGTTGGAGGACTCCGGAAATAAAGTGCGGCCCCAGTGAAAAGGAGATTGAAGTGCCAAACAGCTTCTGCTCTTGAGGACTGACTATCAACAGCAGAGGAGGAGGCAGTCAAGGAATATGCCAGGGACCAGCACTTGGTGGGGCAGCCATGAAGACCTTGGGAGAGAGATTCGGATGCCATGATGTGTCTATACCACCAAAGAGCAGAATTGTGCAAGCCATAGTATTCCCTGTGACACTCTGCGGAAGCGAAAGTTGGACTTTGTAGAAGCAGGATGGGAGGAGTATTGATGCTCTTGATCTTTGGTGTTGGAGAAGACTCATGAGAGATCCACGGACAGCCAAGAAAACAAATCAGTGGATCGTCAAACAAATCAACCCAGAGTTCTGCCTCGAGGCACACATGACCAGGCTGAAATTATCCTGCTTTGGACACATTCTGCAAAGACCCAGCTCTCTGGAGGTGTCAGAGATCGGCAGATCTCTGCCAAAGACGCTAGACAAATATGCGCATTCCAGGAGGCTGCAACTGACAGTAGACCGGTTCGCACCTAGCTGACGATCGCGAATACACATCTCCGCGCGGGTGTCTGAACAGCTTGGAAGACACGAGTTACATGTGTCACCACCAAAGAACCTCGGGGGGGGGGGGAGATTTAAATGTGCATGCTTTGCTGGTTTCAGCCATTCAAGTCTTTGTTCGTGCTAACTTCTGTATGCTATAATAAACTCTTCTGCTTCTAAGAACTCATGCATCTGTGAGTTACTTCAGCACAGGGAGATTATAGATATCGGATGGAGTGCCTTACAGGAGGAGGCTCTGATGCTGGGAAAGGTGGAAGGAAAGAGAAGACCAGCAGCGATGGGGACACCATTGGAAGACCTGAAAGGCCAGGTTAGAGACAGTTTGTTCTGCAGAAAATCTATCTCTGTGGTTGCTAGGTGTCGACAGCAACTTGATGGCACATAGTCCAACACTCAAACCACAATGAAACAAACCAAGGTTTAGCATGATATGTGAACCTACTCAGCCTTGGTGTAAGATCTGTTAAGTATCTTAGCAGAAAAATGTTAAGCGGCCTTCATCTTAGGTATGTCCCAGCAGGTGGCAGCGTCTGGCTGATTGTGTCTGGCTTTGAAGTTAAGCAGGACCGGCCTGGATGGGAGACCTCTAGGAAATCCCACGGGTCTAGGATAGACTGGAAACTTGAAAAGAATGATTGTACCATGGTTCTATTTTCTGCAAGGCCATTAGTATACTGTAGACCAGAGCTTTCCAAACTGTGTGTCGCGACACAAAAGTGTGTCGCCACACACAGTCTGGTGTGTCGCCACACAACCCGGAAGCGCTGATCATCATCAGCGCTTCCGGGTTTTCCCACGGCGACACACCAACGGCGCTGCACAAAAACCTGAAAGCGGCAGCAGCGCTTCCGGGTTTTTGCGCGCTGCCGCAACAGCGGCAGGTGTGTCGCCGCGGGAAAACTTTGGAAAGCCCTGCTGTAGACTACTTGCCTGCTTCCAAAGTACTTGAAACCCAGGATTTAACCTTGATTAAGTAGTTACAATGCCCACCTGTGGCCACTAGAGGATGCTGTAGATTCATCAGTTACCCTGAATCCGATGCAGTGATAGCCAGAAACCTGGTTGACTGTGGTTGCAGCCACCGTCTTGATGACACCCACCCTCCCCACTGCCCCCTGGATGCCTGTGATACTATCCAATTGCAGACACCAAGGGGGCCTTCTTCAGATTTCATTCCTCATGACTAAGGAAGCTTGCAGTGAATGGTCAGGGCTTATCAGCAGTACGAAATGGAGAAGCTGGAACTCTTCTCAGTATCTAGCTCAGTGTTTCTCAACCCCTTGGCAGCTTGAAGATGTGCATGCTGGCTGAAGAATTCTGGGAGTTGAAATCCACACATCCTCAAGTTGCCAAGGTTGAGAAACTCTGATCTAGAGTTTAGCCTTTCTCACCCATTGTTTCAAAATGTAGTCGTCCCCGCTGGTCAATTCCTTTGGCCCCCAAAGTGCGGCGACGGGGAGACGAAACTTTTTGCTCCTGAGTAAAAAGACTTCCGGCAATTTCTTCACCGTTGATTTTTCTCCCGGAAAGGTAACTCTCCCTCCTGAAGCCTTGCTTAGCAGCCATCGCCCTTTGCAGGCTGGCCACGATGCAAAGGCTGCCCCTGAACCGCAGCCATGCCGCAGAGGGTGGGTGGGGGAGCACGCCCCGACGGGTTCCACGCCTGGCCGGCAGGAAGCCGAGGGCGCGACGTGGCAGGAACCCGCCTGCCTTCAGGTGAGCAAGGCTCTAGTCCTCGCCGCTCCCCGATGTGGCGCCACGGCTCCCTCTGGCGGCGCGTCTGGGAACGGCCGCCTGTGCGCCCAGACCGCTCGCGGCGAGACTCCCGAAGTGAACTGGAAGCCTGCCGCCAGATCCGGCCTGCAACAATCCGGACGGCCTCTAGATGGCAGCAACGCCATACAGAAAACTCATCCGGCCCCCCTGAGGGAGGCAGCCCGGCGTCCCGGCTCTGGGCTCACTGCGGGACTCAAGGAACCCCCTGCCGGCACGGGGCGCTGGGCGAACCGGCGGCGGCTCAGCCCGGGCACGGAGCCGTTTCCCCGCCAGCGAGCGCACGACCCGCGAGGGGGCTGCCGGCCTTGCGACCCGCTCCGCCAGGCAGCCCGAGGCAAGCGTGCGAGGGCCGGGGCGGTGGGCGCCTGAGGGGGCCGAGCCTCGCGGGCGAGAAGGAGCGGGGAAGCAGACCGCGCAGGACGGGCTTGATTTCGGCGGGCGGCGCTTTCTGGAAATACAGATCGACCTCGCAGGGAGGACCCCTCGTGCTCTGGCAGAGGGATCTCCTGGGATCCAAGATCCGAGGATCTTGGCGGTAGTTGGATGTTCTTTGGAAGTCTGTTACAATCCGGAAGTGAGGCTTCGGGGCGCCTGTGGTTTTCAACCCGCGGTAGGGCTTAGAGGACACGCAGGGAATCCCTTCCGACCATCCCTGATCCTCTCCTGGAGGGCGGGGTGGAGCGATCCCGTTAAAGGGCTCGCTTTACTGTATACAGAGTCCTGTGCCGGCGACAGGCAGGAGTGAGTCAGGTGCAGCTTGACAGAACGGTGAAAGTTTTCCTGGGTGGATTTCTGCCTGTTGCAATGGCAGAGGAGGCGCGGGTTGCCTGAGTGTGTGTGTGTGGGGCGGGTCATTTTAACATCTCCAGAAACTGCAGTTGAGGGGTTTGGGGGTGGCAGTTTGCAAGCAGAATAATTGGTGGAGCAGAGGTATTGATTGATTGATTGATTGATTGATTCTTTCCTTCCTTCCTTCCTTCCTTCCTTCCTTCCTTCCTTCCTTCCTTCCTTCCTTCCTTCCTTCCTTCCTTCCAACTTACATCACCGCCCATCTCCCCCCACAAGGGGACTCTAATGCACCCACTGAGTAAGGATCGGACCTGGGATCGTGCGGGATAACGGGGAATCTTTACAAGGAAGTAATCTTTACCTGTCCGAGACCCTGCAGGTGGGGGAGAAGCAGCCCAGCACTTCTAACCCCCCCCCCGCATCTGCAAGCGGGGAGGGTAGAAAGCCCACTTATCCAAGGGGAAGCCCCTCCCTCCGCCCCGCCCTGGGAGGCGGAGCTTCTGGGCCAGGTGTGCCGGATCTCCTGCCCTTTGCTCTGGGCGGAGTGGCCGACGGACGGGAGGCAGGTAAGGGCGAAGCAGCTGCGGCCGGGGGGGGGCTTTCCTCTCCCCCAGGTGAGGGGCTCCCTCCGCTCCAAGCAGGGGAGTGGGAACGGAGCTTCGGCGGGCGAGGGCTGCCTCCTCCTCCCGCTCCTCCTTGGTCCGCTCAAAGTCCACCCAAGAAGTGAGCCGCTCAGCTGGTCTCCCGGCTCCGCGTCGGAGGCCCCAACCCGGCTCTGCAAACTGCGCGCAAAGGGGGCCGAGTTGGCTCTGGGGCGTCTCCAGCGCGGACGGGCGGTGGGAAAGGCGGCATCGCTAGGCTAGCGGACCAGAAGCCTGACTTAGCTGGCTACATTGGAGAAACCAAGCAGCCTTGGTCCTTCCTGTTGCTGGATCTGGGAAGCGACTGAAGTACACCTTTCCCTCCCTAGCGGATCGCTCCAGGCCAGCTGGAAACCGGCAGGGTTACCTGGGGATTTGGGAGGTTGGGGGCTGCAAAGATCGATGGCTGTGTGCCACAGACCCTCATGTTGCTGGGGGGTTTTTGGCTCTGCTTTGTTTTAATGCAAATTTATTTATTTATTTATTTAATGCAATGTATTGTGTAATTTTAAGAGCCAGTTTGGTGTAGTGGTTGAGGCATCAGGCTAGAAACCTTAGGCACAAAGCCAGCTGGGTGTCCTGGGGCCAGTCCCTCTCCCTCAGCCCTAGGAAGGAGGAGGCAATGGCCAACCACTCCTGAAATCTTGCCAAGAGAACTGCAAGGACTAGTCTAGGCAGTCGCCGAGAATCGGACACGACTGAACGACAGGAAAGGAAAAGTGTAATTAGTTCATATTTGTGGAGATGTTCCTTGTTCTTTCATTTGAAACTCTAGCATCACCTATAGCAGGGCTTTCCAAAGTGCCGCCGCTGGCGACGGCGCGGGGGGGCATGCGGCGGCGCGGGGGGCGTGCGGCGGCGCGCGCGTGCATGGCGGCCGCCGTGCATGTGCGCGCCGCCGCTTCCGGGTGGTGTGGCGACACACCACGCTGTGTGTGGCGACACATTTTGTGTCGCGACATACAGTTTGGAAAGCTCTGACCTATAGGGTCTTCTCTTTAAAATAAGACAGGGTGATGCTTACATCACACACACACACCCATCTTGTTAGCCTTATCAGATTTGGAAACTGTTGAAAGAAGTTCCGCACCGGATCTACCCATGCATGTAAGCATCCCGTCCTTATATGACCTGGGGCGACCCTGCTTCATTCCTTCCCTCTACTGATCTTCTCCTTTGAGGCTCTTATACATCGGTCGCCTTCTGCCTCCTTGCGTCTCCATCCAGAAGCGGCACCAAGCGGGACTTCCTTCTCCATCTTTGTGCGGCTCACGTGAAAACAGCCGGAGCTTCCTTCGAAGCCTTGGATTTCCTACTTGCCAGACCCAGACAGCTTTTCTGAGCAAGGAAAAGGCTGAAAGCTTGTCTTTATTTGTGCACTGCGTTCCTCACTTTTGGTTTTCGGAAGGTTACTGTACTTGCTGTTTTCTCAAACTTCTTTCTTGTCCAGAAATTCCTCTTTTTGGCTCCATAAAGATCCACATTTGGAGAATCAGTTTTGTAGTTCAGGTAGTCCTCGCTTAACAACCACAATTGGGACCGGAATATCAGTTGCTAAGCAAATCTGACTCGATTTTATGACCTTTTTTGCGGCGATCGTTAAGTGAATCACCGTGGGCATTAAGCAAACCACATAGTTGTTAAGCAAATCACGTGGTTCCCCATTGATTTTGCTTGCCAGAAGCTGGCCAGGAAGGTAAAAAATGGCGATCACATGACCCTGGGACACTGTGACAGTCGTAAGTGTGAGGACAGGTCATAAGTCCAAACCATCACTAAACGAATGGTTGTTAAGTGAGGGCTACCTGTACTGTAGGGGTGTGGTGGCTCAGCGGGTAAGACGCCAGGCTTGTTGATCAGAAGATTGCAAGTTCGGAGGTTCGAATCCCTAGCCCTGCGTGCAGAGTGAGCTCCTGCACTAGCTCCAGCTCTTGCCAACCTAGCAATTCGAAAGCATGCAAATGCAAGTAGATGAATAGGTACCACTTCGGTGGGTAGGTAACAGCGTTCCGCGCGCGTCATGCCGGCCACATGACCGTGGAAGCGTCTTCGGACAACGCTGGCTCTTTGTCTAACAAACGGAGATGAGCACCGGCCCCTAGAGTTGGACACGACTGCACAAATGTGCGGGGGGTACCTTTACCTTTTACCTGTACTGTGTGGGAAGATTCGCAGTGGGAATCTGTGATTGCCTGTTACTTCCTGGTTCATCTTGTGTATGTGCAGAGATATCTACAGGGAGTGGTCAAAAAAGTCAAGATGGCAACCATGATGTTTCGATAAAAGCTCCGCCCATTTTTATGTGCATTGCACATAAAAATGGGTGGAGCTTCAATTATACCATTGTGGTCACCAACTTGACTTTTTTGACCACCCCTTGAGGACACCCTTGTGTACATGATACAGAGTGAAAGAACACATCTGGTTCACCCTTCTTTCTTGGGTCTTATCAGCTTTTCTAACTGGAACTGATTTTACATTTACTTATAAAGAAATTGAAAGTAGTTCCGGAATAAAAACCAAAAAGAAAAGCACCGTAATTTGAACTATCTGGAATGGCCCAAGGGCAAAAGAGCAGGATCAAACTTGAAATAATAAAAATGTTAAAACATGTCGTTCTTTCAGTTCCGCAGGCCCTACTTTTCAAACCCTTTTTTTCAAAGTGTCTATAATTTTTAAAAATTCCTACAGTTATCGAACCCAATGCAATGAATGAATGAAAGAGAGAGAGAGAGAGAGAGAAAGAGAACAGTTTTAGGCATAAAAACGTCCCCTGAAATGTGATATAGATTAGAGAATGGGCTGTTTTAGGAAAGGCATCCCTGCTAACATAAGGGGAAAAGGAAGTGGGAAATGAATGTTGCTTTTTAAAATAATGCTTCCCACCTACATTTTTATAAGCTATCTCTATGAACCCTGTGCCAGTGTAATTTAAATCTGTGACTGCTTTGTGTTTTTTTATTAGTGAATTGAACAGACCTGAATAAAAACAATACAAGCAAAAAGGGTATATAGTTACTGGTAAGATAAATTAAAACTGAAGGCAAACATCCATATAATGTGAATGTACTTAAGTGTAACTTAGTCCTGTAAGATGTTATTAAATCTAGACCATATGGAAACTTAATCTTCTCATCTCTACAGTAAAAAGACATTTCAGTGGAGTGTCTTAGGCCCTGTTGGTTTAATGACTCATTGAGTTAGCCTTGTGATCCTGATTTTTATGTTAGGAAGAGGAGTGTTGCAGATTGGCCTTCAAATGTAGGTTGTTTCCTTTAGGGCTCCTTGATAGGTACAGTCCAAGAAAAGTTTTTTTCATTCCTTAATTGCTAAGCCAATATACGTATTTTGCTTTCATAATCAGAACTTTCTCCATGCTATTGTCACAAATCCCAGTTCTGCAGCCAGGAAAAAAAAAGTGGCTTGAGGCTGCAATTTTCTATAGGTAGTCCTCGCTTAACGACCGTTTGTTTAACGATGGTTTGGACTTACGACGGTGCTGGGGAAAACCGATTTGCGACTGGTTCTCGCACTTACGACCGTCGCAGCATCCTCTGGGTGTGTAGGGATTACAAATCCCAGCATTCCCAGCCAAAATGAAATTGCCACAGTAGGTTGAATTTTTGGGGGGGTTGCGGTCCTGACGCATTTCAAGGTATCGTGTTGGGAAGGGACTTTACGTGTGTGTTTCAGCCCTGAGGTTGTAATGTTAAAGTTGCATAAGAACTAGACAAAGTTTTTTTCTTCTTCTTCTTAAGTATGAGAATGATAATTTCCACAAGGCGCCCGCCTTGTGGAATATCCTGCCCCCGGAGGTGAGACTGGCCCCCTCCCTCCTGGCCTTTCGGAAGGCCCTTAAGACCTGGCTCTGCCACCTGGCCTGGGACGACGGAGGCGGGAGTGCCTCTTGGGGTTGGCTAGCCCCGTAGCTCCACGATCTATTCTGCGGGTCCAAATCCATCTTGGATTTTATTTTATTATGTTTTGTTTGTGTTTTTAGATATTTTGTATAGTTTTTAAATTTTTATTTATTGTAACCCGCCCAGAGTCCCTTGCATGGGAGATGGGCGGGGAATAAATTTGAAAAATAAATAAATAAATAAATAAATAAATAAATAAATAAATTTGAGGTCATGAGGCTTGTAGGATCAATCTGTAGGATTGGGACCAGCAGCGAGTCCCTTTTGGACCCATCTCAGCCATACACGATGTGGCACTACCCAATCTTTAGCACTCAGCCTTCTGCCAAGCTACAAGATAATGGCATTAATTATCTTGATTATATTTCCTTTCTATGCTGACCACGGGCTGAAGTAAACATTTTTACTATGTTATGTCAGCTCTTAAGGAATCTCACTGCAGATGTTGATAAAATATACCAACATGTCAAAGCTTGTACATACCCTTAAGATGTCTTATTGATGTATGAAATATAAGGAAAATAAGGCATATTATTAAATGTATTTATTTAAATATTTCTTTTACTCCCCCCCCCATTTTAAAAATAATCTGAAACACTTGTATGCTTCTTCCCATTAAAAAAATAGATGCTCTCTCTCTCCCCCCCCCCCCCCTCTCTCTGTATTTCATAGTTTTGAAAAGTTTGAGAAATGTATTCCCAGGACATATTTTGATCAAACAGAAGCCAACAACTCTCTTTGATTAGAATTCTCTTCGATTAGAAGCCAAAAATTCAGAAACTGATTTCTGGATTCCGTGAGGGTCAGAATGCGATTAGAAGCGACCCAGAAAATTTGATATAGGAGTACTAGACGGTAGATTTTAAGGGAGGGGGGGCAGGAAAGCTGCTATGGTTAGGAAAAACTAGGGGTGAAAATATACAGCCTGAAGATAAAATAAAATCCAGACATTTCAGCCATACTTGGTTGATCAGGGTGCAGAGAAAGCCTTCCTTTAGGATCTAGAACAGCCTTTCTCAACCTTTTGACCCTGGAGGAACCCTTGAAATATTTTTGAGGCCTCGGGGAACCCCTGCACATTCAGGCTCAAATAGAGGCCAGAAGTTACAAAATTATTATATTTATTTCATGTGTAGGCCTGTCTATATGCGTTAACAGTGTTCTTAAACTAAAAATAAAGAATGAAACTTGCCTCTCTAATGTGAAGTTGCCCAATTTGAAATAAATTTTTAAATAAATTGTGATCTCCCAGGGAACCCCTAGTGACCTCTCGCGGAACCCGAGGGTGCCGCGGAACCCTGGTTGAGAAACCCTGATCTAGAAGTTCTAGATCCTGCAACAATTTGGCAACTTTGACCCCCCCCCCCCGCCCCAGAACTACCTGGGTCCATGGGGATCTGAGAAAAGTTGGAAATCCGAGCTTCCTTTCTCTTTCACCTCCAGTGCTTCCGAATTCATGGAGAGCCCCAACAATTTCTGCCGCCTTTGTGGCACCGTGCTGCGTGGAAATCACCGGCGATGGCTTTTCAGCCGAAACGGCAGCGGCTCGCGCCCCGACCTGCTGGTGGTGCTGTCCTATGTCCTCGACCGAGAGCTTCCCCAGCGTGGAGATGGGCGCGGAGAGTTCCTGTGTGGGAAGTGTGCCCAGGCCTTGGGGCGGGTGTACCATTTCGATACGGTCATCGCCCGGGTTCAAGCCCTCTCCATTGACCGCCTCCAGCGCCTGCTTTCGGAAAAAGACCAGCTGGCCCGCTCCCTGCGCCACATCCACGCGCGGCGGTTTCCAGGTAACAGGCACGCTGCGTCCTACACGGGCCAAGAGATCTCAGTCAGCATAGCGGATCTGCCCCGCGTACAGTACCAGCGCCTTCTGCAAGACGATATGGCCCTCTCCGAATACGAGTGCTGGGCTGACACCCCCAGTGGCAGCCAGCCGGGCACCCCGTGTCGGAACCGCCCGTGTCGCAGCTGCCACGGGCTGAGGGTGGACGACTTCAACTACGAGTGGGTGTGCCGGACTCCAAGACGGCTGGGAACGTGGTCTCCTGTCTCCCCCCTCTGCCGGGACAAGTCGCAGAGCATGCCCACCGTGTGTCACGCGGGCTCCCAGGCCTCCCTCCGGTCCCAGAGCCTGGGGGACGTCGAGTCGTGTTCGATGCTGTCGTTGGATACTTTGCCAGAATCGGATCTCGCCTGGGAAGCGCTGGAAGCCCTGAGGGGCATTAGGAAGAAGAGGCTGAGGGTCCCAGAGGGGAGCAGGATCCCTGTCCTGGTGGGCAGCTGGCGCATGGCCACCCCCCAGAGAGAGAGCCCTGTGGGAGAAGAAGCCGGTGACGAACTGATGGATGAGTTTTTGCCACTCGAGTCAAAGGTAAGAGGCACAAGGAGGCGAGGCGGGGTCAGCAGAGTTCAGGCCTTATACTAAGCTGTGGTTTGTTCTAACCACCATTTGTTGTTTAAGACAGTGGTTGGATTACCACATCCTACTAAGCTGTGGTTGTCTGAGGCACAGTGATGGGGTTCACACATCCCACTAGGCCACAATCAAACCGATCACCTTGTGGCTGAGCCCAAGAGGTGATCCCAGCTGTGAAGTTTCTACCCAACCTTCAGTCTTCCTTTCTTGAGGAAGGACAAAATGGCGTAGGACTCTGGGACAGCTTCAGCCGTGGTGGAAGACGCACTTCACTTTCACAAGCCTCCTTGGTGTCAGGCTGAGAGCTGGCCTTTCTTTCTTTGAAGTCTTATCATGGCTGCCAGCATTTGGGCTCTGTCTGCAGGGGTTTCCACAGGAGAGGTCAAAAAAGTCAAGATGACAGGTGCCTCCATGCAAGCGAAGCCCTGCCCCTTTCCTGCATCCATGGGACATCTGCAATGCCCAGTAAAAAGGGGTGGAGCTTCAGTTGCTCAGGGGTGCCCACCATCTTGTTTTTTTGTCCCCCCCTCATGAATACCCCAACTCGGGCTGGAGCCTAGGACCTCAAGGCTACCCTTGGGAGAAAAAGAGGCATGGCTGGGGAATTCTGGGAGTTGAAGTCCACACATCTTAAAGTTGCCAAGGTTGTGAAATACGGCTCTAGAGGAGGCCACGTGGACACCTGTCCCTGACACCTCAAGGGTGAAGAGGGAGGTGGGATGGAATGAACTCAGAAAGGAGTCTTGTGATGCATCAACTGAAGATTGTCTCTGTTACCCAAAGACCCTGAGAAGGAGGCTAAAGCTTAGAACTTCAGCCTACCTAAGCCCTGGGCCAGAAGCCCCCATAGGTGGGGAATCAGGACTCCTGGCAGTCCAGCACGTTCTGCAACCCATTGGAAGTGTGGTTTATGAATGAATGAACGTCCTTCCCAAAGCTCCAGGTTCAGCGGTCTCTCCACCAGGACCTCCAGAGGGCTTTCGATAGCTTGAAGGAACGCCTCGAGGCAGCCGAAGGAGAGCTGGAGAGCTTTCAGGAGAAGCAAGGAGAGGCGCCCAGCCAGGTAGAGCCCTGGGGTCTTCCTTGTCTCCTCTCAAGCGATGCCTCCCAAGCAGCTGGTGCCACTCAAGGACAGCGGAACTGGCCCCCTACGTACCCCATGGATTCTCCCTCTTTTGCCCAGGACATCCCCATTGGTTTGCTCCGGCAGCAAATTAGCTTTCCACCCGATAAACGGGGCTGGTTCCAGGCAGAGAGAGAACTAGTCCAGCCCCTCCACTCAAGGGGGCCTTGATGGTTGCGTAACCTTACTCTGTCCCTTTGATACACACTGCTCAGCCCACCACAGCCTTTCCTTTTCAGCCCGTCCAGGCATGGTTGAGCCACAGCTTGTGGAAGAAGTCAGAATTAAAGTGGCAGACAACAACAGTCAGACAAGTGGCAGTTTAGCCCGCAGAAGGAATGGGGGCATGGCAAACATCTCAGAAGAGACCCTCCCTAGTTTCTTGAACTGTAAAGGCGAGCAGAGGGGGGGGGAGATGTCCTTTCAGACTTGCAAGGTTCTGTTACTGTAACCTTACAATAAAGTTAGAGCTAGTACTCCTTGGCGTGCTTCTTGTCTGGACTACCTCGCAAGGCTGACATATTTTCCTCTTACTTTGTTCCCCACCCCACTCTCTCTGGCGCAGGAAGCTGGGATTCCACCTGAGAAGGCCATGAATCACCAGGAGCAGCTGATCCATCAACTGTCCAGGTGCCTGCACAGCAAGGAGGAGGTATTGCAGGTGAGTCGAGCAACAGAAAGACCTCACTGGCCTTCCAGGAGAGACGTGACCGCCTCATGTGTCTCATTTCGCCCAGGGTCCCTCCTTGTGGGGGAGATGGGCGGGATATAAATGTAATAATAATAAATAAATTTCCTTGAAGTGGGTGAAGGATATCATAAGGGAGGATGAAGGAGCTAAAGTAAGAGGGCTGTTTTTAGCCAGATTCCCATTGGCTCAGGTAAAAAGGCCAACAGGGGCTCTTTTCCTATTTCTGCCTTGAAAATAAAACATTTGGAACAATTCCAGGTGCTCCATTTTTGATCTCATGAAGAACCAGAAGGATCAGGTCTAAATCTCTGCCTGGCTCTTTTTTCTTTTAATACTAATTTTACTAAAAAGATAAAAACTAATACAGACTAAATAAAAATGAAAAGAAAAAATAGAAAGTGCAGAAATAAAAAAGAAGTAAAAATATAAAAGAAAGAAAAATAAGAATATAATAAAGAAAAAGAAAAGGAATATATAAAGAAATGACTTCCCCCTTCACAACAAGTATAAACAATTTTAATAACTTATCACCTTCTCTTAAAATACAACAAATGATCTCTTCTTCCCGTATCCCATTTCTTATCTATAAACAAATCCATAAAGCATTGTCATTTCAGTCCTGGTGTCAGCAAAAGTCCATTAAGGGTTACCAGAAATAACAACCTATCTATTTTAACCTTGATCAAATAAACCAACTTTATGTTCCTTTTACTTTTAACAATCTTGTAAATCTTTGCTCGGCTCTTGATCGGCAACCTGTTCTTGGTTAATCCTACCTCTCTGGCTGGTAATAAGGTTAAAGTGGAAGTATGTAAAAAGAGGTACAGGAAGATCGTGATTAGTGCAAGTTTGAATAATGAGATATTGGATTTAGTGCAAATTGTAAATTGATACCAGGTCGCGCTTAACGCAACCCAAAATTTATTTATTTGTTTATCAAATTTTGTCACCGCCCATCTCCCTCAAAAGAGGGACTCTGGGCGGTTTACAGTAAAGCTAAAAAGAGATTAAAATACAATAAAAACAAGAAATCTAAATCTAAATCTATAAATCCTAAATCTATAAATCCCAAATCCATAAATCCTAAATCCCTAAATCTATAAATCTAAATCAGCATCCAGGATGGCAATATTAAAAGTTCTGATTTAAATTCGTAAGTGCACGGGAAATTCAGTTAATGCGAGGCTACCATGCGCACAGTTGACGCTTGTGCATGGGCAGTGGCGGTTGGGGCTTCAGACGCTGCTAATCTTCGTGTGTGCAAAATAGAGGAAAGGAGGAAAACAGTAATGCGCAAGCGAAGGCGTTTACTCTCAAGGAATGTGAAGATACCTTCTGAGCTGTAGAAGTCGCGAAGCAAAAAAATTATGGACACTGACTCTAACCTCGATTGAAGCATGCAAATTTGCCGAGATGTGGATAAAGCACTCTGCATCTACTAATATATGTACGAAGATTTAAAGAAAGAGAAAACAGTTCAGTCTACGCTGCTAAAATATTTCGAGAGACAGTAAAGATGTTTTGTCAGTGTGAGCTTACCTTTAGGAATGATACTTAGAATTGTTTTGTTTTTATTTTGCTTTCTCTAACTACTCTGTGTCTTTGTTAACCATAAATTTAAATTAGAAGTATATTCTTTTTATCCTTTACTCTAATACTTCATTAATATATATATAAAAATTTATGTTTAAAATTTTTCATTGCCTATTTCCATCGAGCTGGAACCAATTATCATATTTTCCATCGAAATATCACTTTGAATAGTGCGGATTTGAATAACGCAACCATTTCATCAGATTCGTTAACTGCACTAATCAAGACCTACCTACCTGTACTGCTTGAGTTTCCTAGGGAAAATGTAGAATAAGCAGGTAACAAAGTAGTTTATTGACTAAAAGGTTATTTGAGATGCAAATATCCCAAATGGTAATGAAAAGGAAAAGATGAAAGTGAGGAAGTAAGGAAGAATTTGGTCCCTTCAGAGAGAAACTCTGACCCTTTTGCCCTATTTTTCTTCTCCAGGACTGCCTGGTCATCTTGCTGTCACTTGGATTGCCTGGGGCGAACCCCCCCATATTGGAAACCCTGATCAAGCAGATGGCCCAGCGCCTGAAAGACAGAGACCAAGCATTAGAGGTAAGCTGCAAAGAAGAAAAAAGGAGCAACCAGGGATCCTGGGTTGTTCAGGATCAGAAGTTAGGAGCCAAAGGTCCCCGTTGGACAAGGACGGGCCACCTGTGCTTCTCCGTATGTACAGTAGTTGAACTACAACTCCCAACAGCTGAGCCAGCAAGGCCAAAGATGAGAGATTCTGGGACTTGTAGTTGAGCAACATCTGGAATCCTGGATTAGCCCAGCCCTGCTCTCAGAGTAGTAGCTTGGCAGCAAAGCACAAGCTTCTGATGTCGAAATCCCACGTTACATGCAGAAGAACTTCAACTTCTCCAGTTCAAAGGGTCGGTATTGGATAGCAGAGCCATGAGTGACGGAGATGTTGTCCAATGTAGGGAATACTGGCTGGTGCTTGAGATACTTAAAAAAAACAGTAAGTTTAATGTCTTCCATGTGGACTTGGATGCAGAACGATGGTGAGAAGCTGTCTCAGAAGAAAGAAGGTGTAGATTGGCTGGACAGCTACATTTGAGGCAGTTTAACTGGAATATCCCCAGCATCCACTCTTGCCTGCAGTGACAGAAGGAGAGCCCTTGTTTGAAATTCTGCAGACAAGATAAGCTATCATTGTAGGCCAAGTTAATCTTTGAACCAGAAGTCCTTGATCCCTGATGTAACAAGATGTAGGTAAAATGGTTGCTCAGACATGGAATCTGTTTCCCTTCTGCTCCCTGCACATGGAGATGTCCTGCATGCACAAGCCTACATTGACATTATTGTAGCTAGGTCTTCTTATTTAGAGTTACTGAGGAATGTTTTGTTACAGTATTTCTACAGTCATTAGGCTATTGGGAATCAGAGATCTTTGAGGATCTTTGGGGTGATGGATCCTGCTTCCCACCTCAAGGAAGACAAGGTCCGCCTAGGGTCCCTCCTTGGGAGGGAGATGGGCGGGATATAAGTATGATTGATAGATAGATAGATAGATAGATAGATAGGGTGTAAGATCACTCCTAATTCACTTTTTCTCAACCGCTTTGACCTCCACAGATGACTCTGTCCAGCAATCTCTTGGCCCTGGAGTCTGTGCACCGTCAGCTGAGGCATCTTCAGGAAGCAGTGAAAGATAAAGATGCTGACATGGCAAGACTCAACTCCAGCCTCCGCACAGAAGAGGAGACCATGCATGTATGAACAGACAGATGAGTGCTGGGCTCAAGTGGGGAGGAATCCAGGAATACAAGCAATATGGTGGAAGATTGTTTGACTTGGTGTAACATGATGGGAAGAGACATTGTAGGTGTGGCTTCTTTCTTAGTAATTTTTCTCATGCTGAGTGTGTGAGATTTTGGAAAGAGTGTGACCACTTCTAATAGTGTTTAACAATACAGGTAGTCCTCACTTAACGACCACAATTGGGACCGGAATTTTGGTTGCTAAGCAAAGCGGTCCTGGGTGCAAAATCTCTACCGGATATTGCTGGGAGATTGCGGCTTAGGATAGATGAGAATCCACAGCAGTTGGATTGTCTGGAGACTCTTCTTATTTACCTTCGGTGATCCTTCTTCTCCTTCCCTTCTCCCAACGTCCCAGGCCCTGCGGGAGCTTCTGCACCAGAAGGATCGGGAAATCCAGCGTCTGGAGTCTCTCTGTGCCTCAGCTCAGGAGTTCTGGCGAGGGCAGGGCCAAACCTTGCTCTTCGCTTTGAAGGAGAAGGAAGCCTTAATTAAAGCCCTCCAGGAAGCGTTGACCAGTAGCACCAAGGATGTGGAGGTAGCTCTTCCTGTCCCAAGTTCAGGTTTTCGTTATCAAAGTGTTATATTTGTATCCTGCCTTTCATTCAGGACCTTGAGGCACCATACATTGTGCTCTTCCTCCTATTTTTCCATACAACCATAATCTTCTGAGGTAGGTTGGATGGAGAGTTCCATGGAGCATCCATGGTTGAAGGGTGATTGGAACCTGGGTCTCTGTTCTCCCAGCCCAGCACCTTCCCTACCACCCCACACTGGTTGTTGGGCTGAGAGAGAGGGGCTGGCCCAGAGTCCCCCAGGGAACTTCCATGGCTAAGGGATGACTAGGACCTGGGCACCAGAACCTTCCCCATTACCCTACCTGGACCCTCAAACATTTTTAGATGTATCATGGAATATGGCCCTTTCCAGATTGGACAACTTCCATCAGCAGGTATAAGTGGGCACATTTGCTTCCTGAATTAAAAAAAAAAATCTGCTTATGGAATGCTCATCTAGCACCTGCAGTTAATTAATTAATTAATTAATTAATTAATTTATCAGTCACACTTCTCTACCACCCATCTCGCACACAGTGACTCTGGGCGGCTAGTTTTAGTTTTGTGTGTGCCGCAAACACGGGATGCAGAAGAGCCCTCAAACAAGAAATCCACCTAGCCGTCCCCAGCTTTAGAACGGTGACATTTGAAGAGGACTCTACCACTTGATCTCTGCAGGTGGAATGCTGGAAGGCCTCTACTTGAGGGCTCCTCGCAGGTCTTGGCGGGGGAGTAGTGTGGGAAACAGGGTGCTGGGTTCGCCTGAGGCAGAATGGCTGTTCCAGGTCTCTCTAGATGCGGAGAACTTGGTTTCAAAGAAGAGGGACTGAGACCCACCAGTGCTAGTGATGCCTCAAGCTTCTTTCCTATCTCCCAGTAGGTGTGAAATGGAGCACCCGTTTATCACTCCACTTTCACTTTCACTTTCACTTTTTTTCCCTGTTTAGATTGAGGCCAGCTGCCCTCTCAGTTCCCTTTCCGCTTACAATAGGCTTACTACGTGACATTGAACCAAATGGTGCTTGGTTTGGGCTTAGCCTGTAGTAGCAACTCAGCTGTTGTGGTTATGGCTTAGCCCCAGAGGTGCAAACCCAGGCACTGATGGCTTGCTTGAGAAACCACGGTTAAACCATGGCTTAGCACGAGAAGGGCACGCTGCTGCCGAAGAGGCTAGCCTGAGCCTTCAATGATGAATGATGACCAGTGAAGTAAACGGAGTTTACTTTATTTATTTATAGAGCTATTGTATTTTCAGTTGCTTTGCCTAAACCAATAGAGAGCTTGAGCACACATTTTGGTGAAAGTGGCGTGAAGTGAGAATAGTACCCAATAGAAGTGTGTTTACTATTTCAAGTTATACGGCTGCCCATCTCAAATTCATGACTACGGGCGGCTAACCACAGTTTAAAAAGTTGTAGAAAGTTGCTTGCTAATCTCATCCCGCCCTCCCCAGCTCTGAGACAACCTCTCCTGCCTCTCTCTTGGCTCCAGGCTCTTGCAAATTCCCTCAGCAGCTCCGACTTTGCTCCAGGGTTGCTCCAGCGGATCCGGGAGAAGGAAGATTTGCTGGCCCAGGCCTTGGCTGAGCAGATACGGGTCCAGGCCCAGTGGCAAAGGCAACTGCAGGTGGTAGAAGATGCAGCCAGTGCCCGAGAACACAAACTTCAGGTAATGATTGGGAAGGTGGGGGGCACCACATGGTCTACAACCCTAGAGAAGGTTGGTCTTTCTCCTCAGTCTTGTCTTTGATCTTGTGATGGTATGTGGGAAAGACCTTGGGAGACTGGGCAAAGAGACGCTGCCAAGGGAATGGTCAGATAAGAGATGGCATAGCCCGCAGCTGGATAGTGGGTGGAGCAAGAGGCTCAGAAGGGACCCTCCCTAGTTTCTTGGGCTGTACAGGAGATGGGGGGAGGACTGTACTTGCAAGACTTGCAAGATTGATGTCGGCCTCATGAGATAAACCAGATAGGAATCACAACCAGATGAGCTAATTCTACTTTATTGTAAAACTATATTGACAGAATCTTGCATGTCTGAAAGTACAGTCCTCCCCCCTCCATCTCTTTTACAGCCCGAGAAACTAGGGAGGGTCTCTTCTGAGCATCTTGCCCCACCCACTATCCAGCTGCAGGCTATGCCTTCTCTTATCTAACCATTTCTTGGCAGCCCAGTCTCCCAAGGTCTTTCCCACATACCACCACAGATCTCCAATGGAGAATCAAGTTTCCTTTTCCCATTAAGGTCTTCCTGGGGTACATTGGGGGTATTTTACCCAATTTCTCCATTATAAAGACCCCTCTTGAGTCAGGGTTGCCAACTGACTAGAAAACCCCTCGCCTGAGTGCTCCTGCAACTTTCATCAGCAACTTGTTTGGTACCAGTTTGCTGATGGGAGGTTTTCAAAGGATGCAAGCAATGGTTGTTGCCCGCTTCTGCCTGCAAACTAAACCGCTGCTTTAAAAGCAGAAGAGCCACCGGACAGAGGATGAAAGAGAAAATTGCGGCGCTCTCCGGTGACGAAAAGCTATGCCAAAGCATGGCATATCAAGCATTTGGCTCCCTATCCAGATTTTAGAAACTGGTGGGCCTCCGCAGGCTGCTGGTGACAGTGTTGCATCGTTGGACGGCAAGCTTCTCCCCTTTGGATGTGCCTCTGATGACACAACTGACACACACAAAAGGCAGGGCTTGCATTGTGGTGGTGCAGCGCTGCTTCCATCAGACCGGGGTTTCTTAAACATGGCCATTTTAAGAGGTGTGGACTTCAAGTCCCAGAATTCCCCAGCCAGCCAAGATTGGTGGTGGAAGATTGATTTTGATTGACTATGAGCCAGTTTGGTCTAGTGGTTAAGGCAATGGGCTAGAAACCAGGAGACTGAGAGTTCTAGTCCTGCCTTAGGCATGAAAGCCGGCTGGGTGACCTTGGGCCAGTCCCCCTCTCTCAGCCCTAGGAAGGAGCCAATGGCAACCTAGGAGACTGAGAGTTCTAGTCCTGCCTTAGGCGTGAAAGCCGGCTGGGTGACCTTGGGCCAGTCCCTGTCTCTCAGCCCTAGGAAGGAGCCAATAGCAAACCAGGAGACTGAGAGTTCTAGTCCCGCCTTAGGCATGAAAGCTGGTTGGGTGACCTTGGGCCAGTCCCTCTCCCTCAGCCCTAGGAAGGAGCCAATGGCAACCTAGGAGACTGGGAGTTCTAGTCCCGCCTTAGGCATGAAAGCCGGCTGGGTGACCTTGGGCCAGTCCCTGTCTCTCAGCCCTAGGAAGGAGCCAATGGGAAACCAGGAGACAGAGAGTTCTAGTCCTGCCTTAGGCATGAAAGCTGGTTGGGTGACCTTGGGCCAGTCCCTCTCCTTCAGCCCTAGGAAGGAGCCAATGGCAACCTAGGAGACTGGGAGTTCTAGTCCCGCCTTAGGCATGAAAGCCGGCTGGGTGACCTTGGGCCAGTCACTCTCTCAGCCCAACTCACCTCACAGGGTTGCTGTTGTGGGGAAAATAGGAGGAGGAAGGAGTATGAGGTATGTTCGCCGCCTTGAGTTATTTATAAAAATAATAAAGGCGGGATAGAAAATAAATAAATTAATTAATTAATAATAATAATTAAGCAATTTTTGACTCCTAGCAACCACGTAGATAGATTTTTTCCATGACAATGTGAAAGACTGTGCATTCAAGGGTACCAATTTTACGGTAAAAGTTAAATGACCAGAATAAAGGACAAAAGTGAATTTTTGAAAAATATATCAATCTAAAGGACAGCTTTCTGAAATAAAGGACGTGGGGTCACTACAACTATAGGCCAGTGCAATTTCAGCCATGTTTTTACTGTACCTTCTCTGGGGAACCAAACACCTTCTGCTCCTCTATGCCTGTTTAGGAGCAGCTGCGTCAGCAATCTCAGGATGCCAAAGAGCAGGGCCGGGAAATTGCAGATCTCCGCAGGGACCTGGCCCAGGCTGCAGCCAAAGTAAGCCAAGGAGCTCTTCTCCTAGAGGAGCGTTGCACAGAACTGGCTCGACTCCGAGGGATGGAGAACATAAAGGAACAAGCCCTGGAGGTGATCAAAGTCATCAAGGCATTTGCGCTAGACTTGGGAAACCAATCAATGACAGGAATAGGATTGTCAGGTTTGGGGTTAGAAACACTCAGTGTTTCTCCAAATTATTGTCTGTACAATACAGGTAGTCCTCGACTTATGACCATTCATTTAGTGACCGTTCAAAGTTACGACGGCACTGGAAAAAGTGACTTGCGACTGGTCCTCACACTTACAACCGTCGCAGCATCCCTGCGGTCACGTGATCAAAATTCAGGTGCTTGGTGACCAGCTCGCACTTAAGACGGTTGCAGCATTCCGGGGTCATGTGATTGCCATTTGCAACCTTCCCAGCCGGCTTCCGACAAGCAAAGTCAATAGGGGAAACCAGATTCGCTTAACAACTGCAGTGATTCTCTTAACGACTTTGGTGGTTCGCTTAACGACCGTGGCAAATAAGGTCATAAAATCAGGCGTGACTCACTTAACAACTGCCTCACTTAGCAACGGAAGTTCCAGTCTCAATTGTGGTTGTAAGTCAAGGACTACCTGTACACTTCTTTTTTTTTTTTTAAATATAAATTTTTATTTTAATATTAAAATAACTTTACGTAACGTAACGTAACATAACATAAAATAACAAGAAACAAGAGGAACTCTAGGTGTAAACAGCTAATAGATGGGAAAAGAATTTGTTAGCAGCTCGGTTTAATGTCATAACTTCAGTCTAGGTTGCAAAAGTTTGGAAATAAGACATTCACAATGTTCAAAGAGACTCTTCCTTAATTAATTCGCTAATTAAAAGGGGGTGGAGGTTCCTCTCACAATTTCTGTGGCTCAGTACCTTACCCCCAGTTCGTTCTTTCTTTCTTTCGTTCTTTCTTTCTTTCTTTCTTTCTTTCTTTCTTTCTTTCTTTCTTTCTTTTATTATGACCGCCCATCTCCCCCAACAGGGAACTCTGGGCGGTTTACAATAAAATCACATTTAAAATAAGAATATAAAAATATAAAATTACAATGTAATTAATACAATTAAACAATTATAAAATCCAATTTGGCGAATTAGCTTTAACAAAAAGGAAGGACATTATGGAATTAACCACCCCCATGAGGAACTGTTACTTTCCCCTTCCCATGCCAGGCGGCAGAACCAGGTTTTCAGCTCTTTCCTAAAGGTCGGGAGGGAGGGAACCTGCCTCACCTCCGGGGGCAAGATATTCCACAAGGCGGGTGCCATCACAGAGAAGGCACGTCTCCTAGACCCCGCCAGATGAAATTCCCTTATTGAAGGGGTCCGTAGCAGGCCCTCCCTGAATGATCGGGTGGGGCGGGTCGATGATACGGGGATAAGACGGTCCCTCAGGTATCCTGGCCCCATGCCATGTAGGGCTTTAAAGGTGATAACCAACACCTTGAATTGGACCCGGAAGCAAACCGGCACCCAATGCAGCTCGCGGAGCAAAGGTGTTATATGTGCTGATCTTGGTGCACCTAAAATTGCCTGCGCGGCCGCATTCTGCACCAGCTGTAGCTTCCGGATAGTCTTCAAGGGTAGCCCCATGTAGAGCGCATTGCAAAAGTCTATGTGGGAGATGACAAGAGCATGAGTGACCGTTCGGAGGGCATCGCGATCCAGGAATGGGCGTAACTGGCACGCAAACCGAAGCTGTGCAAAGGCCCTCCTAGCCACGACTGCCACCTGCTCTTCGAGCAGGAGTCGTGAGTCTAGAAGGACCCCCAAGTTCCGCACGGGCTCCGAATGGGGCAGTGACATCCCATCAAGAACCAAAGATGACAACTTCCCAGATGACGCTAAGCCATCAATCCACAGCCACTCCGTCTTGCCAGGGTTCAATTGAAGCCTGTTGTTCCCCATCCAGGCCCCCACAGCCCCCAGGCACTGAGACAGGGCGGCGACCGCATCACTTACCTCACCAGGGATGGAGATATACAATTGAGTATCACCCGCATATTGATGATACCTCATCCCATGGTGTCAGATGACCTCACCCAGCGGTTTCATGTAGATGTTAAATAGGAGAGGAGAGAGAACCGAACCCTGCGGCACCCCACATAAGAGAGGTTGCGGGCCGGATCTCTCCTCCCCTATCACATTCTTGCATTAAAACTCCTGCTTGAATTCTGTGATTCTTGTTTTCTGGATGGTGGCCTGCCAAAACACTGAGAGCTTCTTGAGAACTTTGACCCAACAGGGCAAATCTTCTCAGTTTAGATGATCAAGGGGGCTGAATTCTAGGTAAGATTACCTAGGATTTCAGCCTAAAGGACCAAACATCTAAAGAGCGAAAAGAAAGGTTTTGAATCAAATGTCCATTTGAATATGACATTATATCAGTGTTGCTCAACCTTGGCAACTTTAAGATGCATGGACTTCAACTCCCAGAATTCCCCAGCCAGCATGGCTGGCTGGGGAATTCTGGGAGTTGGAGTCCATGCATCTTAAAGTTGCCAAGGTTGAGAAACACTGAGTGATATAATAATTTCCACTCCTGGCTCTGGCTGCACCCACTCCAGCCCAAGACAGGTGAGCCCCAAGGAATGTGGGACCCTGAACCCCCAAAAGCTTATTAGACAAAGGGAGGCAAGAGGCAATGACCCAGAAGCTCATTTCAGGTGTCAGCAAATTATGAGTTTTTCATTTATTATTATTTCCAGGGAGAGGGGCTTGTGGGATTTTGGCACCCCCCAAATAATCATTCAATCACCCTCGAATAATGAGCGCCTGATAGCCAGTCCTAAATTGCATTTCTCTTACAAATTGGAAATTATCGGGTTTCTTCTTTTCCTTCCTTTTTACCTAGCTTGAAATGTTCCATATTCCCTATTTCTTTTGCAAGATCTACTGAAGGAGATCCCTTTTTACCACTCCTAATTTGATTTCCCTTCAGTTTCCGAAATAAAATGACTTTTTCCCCCACCCCCGGTTCCAATATATAGCAACTTCTCTCCATACAGGATTAGCCACCACCAGCGTTTCCCCCAAAGGAGTGCCTTTTTCTATTTTTCTTTTTCTTTCTTCTGTTCTGCACTTTCTATGTTTTCTTTTTATTCTTTTCTTTTTTCTTAGTTTTTATCTTTTTAACTGTGATATTTAATAAAATTATTATACAAAAATCAAGATGGCAGACACGTGATTGCATGTAAAAGAGGAAGGGGCTTTGATCGCATGGGCACACCCACCATCTTGACTTCTTTGACCCTCTTCCCCTTCCCCGACGTCCCTGGATTTACTCCTTCTGTTCGTGCAGTTCAACTTCACATTTCTCTTCTATTTTTGGCAGAAAGCTCTGCGAGAGGGAGAGGAGAAGGACCGGATCCTTCAGCGGTTGCAGGCGCACTGGGCTAGGGGACGGACACACGTTTCAGCAGGACAAAGTAAGCCACGGGGACAAAGCTGAGAGCTTGGGAATGGAACCCAGGGCCAGCCCCTTGCAGACTCTTGAAAGAGGCAACAAAAAGGCTTGTGGCTGGGAACTGAACCTTCATACAGAGCTCGGGCGGGACCGCAGCTTCTACACACTGGAGATGCTGGGCCCGCACAGTTGTGTCCTCCTAGTTCGTGTGGGTTTGGCGTGTTTGCTGAACTGCTCAAACTCTACAAGGAGGGAGGGAGAGAAGGAAAGAAGGAGAAATGTATTGGAGAGAAAAAATCAGAGCTGAGAAGCATATCAACAGGGAAGCCTAGATTTAACTAATACTGAGTTTCAAACTGAGATGGATGCTATCTGTGGCTTGAATCATGTCAACTGGATTTCTATTTTCTCAGTAGAAACGTTTCACTCCTTATCCAAGGAGCTTCTTCAGTCTGAGTAAAGTTAGTAAGGGAATTAATTCAAGGATTCCCTTACTAACTTTACTCAGACTGAAGAAGCTCCTTGGATAAGGAGTGAAACGTTTCTACTGAGAAAATAGAAATCCAGTTGACATGATTCAAGCCACAGACTGTTCCACCTGGATGACTGAGAACCTTCATCGAGATGGATGCTAGTTTTTTTCACCTCCATTGCCATAGCATATTAACTTGATGTTTCAGCTGATCTCAAGGTTGCTCTCGGGATATTTTAGAAACTTCAGAGATTTCTGCATAGGTGTGGCCTTAGGGCTGTTTGCTGGCACACAGCACTGTGGGCTTCTAATGAATGAAGTCTACCATCCTGGGCCCTTCCTTCTGTTCTTGTAGAGGAGCCTTCCTCAACCTCATGGCATTCAGGTGTGTTGACCTCCGGTAGTTCTCCAGAAGGTCTTTGGGGACTTATAAAGCTACCGGCACCTATACTGTAGCGTTGGTTTTAATGATCTGATGTAATTGGTGCTATTTATTACTGTTATTTTATTTTACTAATATCTGTAAACCACCAGGTGTCCACTAGGATTGAGTCGGTGAATAAATTTCATGGAGGGATGGACAGATAGACAGATGGACAGTTATTGTGGTTTAAATCCAACATAGCTAGAGAGCACTCAAGAAGGCTTTAAGCAACTTGACCCATCCTGAATAAAATTGCCCAAACTGATGATACTTCCGGATAAGGCTCAGGAAACCATCATAGCGCAGAAAAGAAATTTTATGTGGATTGGGCTTTTATCACCTGTCATTGATACCTGTCCTCTGTATTCCTTCCATCTTTTTATTTTCTTATCCTAACCCTCAGCTAAAGAGGGAAGCATAAGTAGAGGGTGCTTTCTGACTGAGAGTGCTAGGTCCTCTCCAGCTTAGAAACATCTTCAACCACCTACAACCTGCTCTGGGACCAGTCATGTCATCTGTCACTGAAATAGTGTTGGCTCTGATCCAGATCTTTGGCAAACCACCTTCTTTCCTCCAAAGCCTTCCTCCCTAGGCTTTAAGCAACAATGAATCTCATGACACCTGCAACACTAACTAACGATTTGGGGGTTCCTCAAAAAGCAATAACAGTCTTGTTTCCCCCCCCCCCCCATTTTCAGGCCATCTCCTCTTTCCTCCCACTTGAACCTGGCCTCCAAGATCCAAAAAACAAGAGATGCTGAAGGATGAGGATTGGCGCTTGGCGAATGGGAATCATGTGCAGGGGTTGACGGGATGGGGTGGTGTTCAGATTTTTTTCATTGCTGGGGAGGGGAGCTATGTGCAGCTGGATGAAGACTGACGGGGTTGAGGGAAGCTCCTCAGAAGATTTTGCAAGGTAAAAGCGGCTGCTTAGAAATTCACTGCCTGAAATAAATTAAAGTTGTAATAAGGGTGTGAAGCCTCCTCTGATATTTCTGAGCTTTCTTCGGTTTTTCAGGAGAGGGTGGCCCATTCTAATGAGGATCAGACCAGAACCAAAACATGATGGGGAGATTTGACATTACTACCTTCACCATCCATGGGGTTCTCTGCATTTTCTGGAATTCTGTGGCTTTCAGAACAACTGGCTAACCCAGAATCCAGAAAACTTCCAGGTCCTTTTTTTAAGGCTGCGTCTACAGTAAGGCCGCCTCTCTCATCCTCGGATGCCCAGCTCTGTGACTTCTTGCTTAGGGAAATCCCAAGACTGCATCCTGGGAGGTGCTCCGACCTCCTGATTTTGAAACGGAAGGCTGCAGTTCTGCTTTCTTGTGGTGCCCCAGTTTTCTCAAAGAGCAAGCTGGTAGGAAAGCATGATTACTGTGGGATCCTCATCATCATCTTCAGCAAGGGTCTTGCTCCAGTGATAAAAATGAAAACGGGGGAATTCTATAGGGACGCTTTGGAGAACATGGGACCGAGGGCATCAGTTGAACCAGGATGCATTCCTGGGAGAAGGCAGGGCCTGTTGGAATCCTGTTGCCAAATCCTGTTGTTGAGAAAGCATTTTTCACCTTTTAAAATGTAGTAGTAAACCTGGTAATGCCACTTTTTTTCTCCTTTCTGATGATTGATTTACTTCCTTCCGCACTAGGTCAGAGATTGGTGGCCTGGTGCAGCGGCAAAGGGCTGTAGAACATCTGGAGGCACACAGCTTCCTTTCTAAATGTTTTAAATTCTAGCTGCTGCCTTGGACCCTTGTTTAAAAAGCAGGATTTCTTTTAAATAATAAAGAATGTAGCCTCGCCCTTAAAGCAGAGGTTAATCCTGACTTCATGTTGGTTTCCCCAAGAATCTTACACAGACTCTTCATCAGTTCTACTGCATTTTACTTTATATAAACGAGCATCATGCCTTCCTTCACACAGCTTGGGAACTCCGCTGGACCAAACTCCTTCCTGTTCCCTGGGCTATTCCAGTAAAATAAACATTTGGGCTGGTATGCCAATTGCAGCATCACCTGATGCAGGAGGACCTGGCTACTGTGATTCAGGCTGTCATTGCCATCCAGTTAGACTAGTGCAATGTGCTTTACATGGGGCTGCCTTTAAAGACTATTTGGAAATTGCAACTCATCCAGTGGGCCGGCATATTAACTGGCTCCTAGCACTGGGAGAACATACAGGTAGTGCTCGCTTAACAACCATTTGTTTAGCGACGGTTCGGACTTATGACGGTGGTGACCGGTCCTCGCGTTTATGACCGTTGCAGCATCCCACAGTCATATGATCAACTTTACCTTCCCAGCTGGCTTCTGGCAAGCAAAATCAATGGGGAACCACATGATTCGCTTAATGACATGGTTCTGTCATGACCCGCACCAGTGTAAATCATGCCACGAGTTATACACCGTAGATTAGCTGGGGGGAAGGCAGCAAGATCCGTGTCAGCCACAACGGCTCCGGGAGAAGGGGAGGAGGACTGCATTCCAGCTACAACGGTTGAAGATTGTTTGTGGCGGCGAGCTGCACCAAGGCCATTCAGTAGGTGCCAGTTGGGAATGTCTGGGAGATGAGTGCCAGGTGGGAGGGGGTGCAAGTGTGAGTGGAAATGTACAGGCAAGAACGTTATCAGCAGGGGCGCTGGCACGGAGGGGGAGAAAGAGCTTATTTGATTGCTTAGGCGGGAAAAACGCCATTCTGAGCTTTGAGTATGTTTCCTGTTACTTTGTCCTAATAAAACTACAGTACTTCTATATCCTAAATGAGTTGTACTGGGTCACTTAACAACAGTGGTTCGAACTCACCGCAGTATCTGATGCGTCAGCCTGAATTATCAAAGATTGGAGAGGATCGGGACGACAGTGGTGATTCACTTAACGACCACTGCAAAAAAGGTCGTAAAATCGGGTTGGATGTGCTTAATGACCGCTTCGCTTAGCAACCGAAATTCTGGTCCCAATTTTGGTTGTTAAGTGAGGACTACCTGTAACGCCAATTTGTGGGTCACTGCACTGGTTGCCACTTAGTTTCTGGGTATATTTTTAGTTGTTGGTCTTGACCTATAAAGCCTTGGGTACCTACAAGTCTGCCTACTCCAAATAGCACCAGCTGGACCTCTTAGAGCAGTGTTTTTCAAACTTGGCAACTTGAAGATGTGTGGACTTCAACTCCCAGAATTCCCCAGCCAGCTTCAAGTTGCCAAGTTTGGAAAACACACTATTAGAACATCCAGGGAGAAGCTACTAATTGGGGGCTGAAGGTTGAAGGTGCTGCTTTTCCATGGAGATCAGGCTAGCTCCAGGTTGGTTTTTGGGAGGAAACTCTTGAAAACTGAGCTAATTTGAAAACGTTCTCTGAAGCTTATGTAGGACGCCATCTTTGTTTTAATCATTGTTTTCCCCAGTCTTCCTTCAATTGCTATCTCTTCTTTATGGCTTTTTGGGCAGGCCCTGTTGAGATTTTAATCAGACCATGGGTATTTTATTTTTTTAACATTCTCTATATAAGCCACTGAGAGGTGTTTTGATTGTGGCAGGGTAGGGATTGGATAGATCAAGGATGAGACGGAGAGAGAGCGCCACCTCTTGCTTATGAATAATAATTAACATGATTTGGAACTGTTATTCAAACAGCTCTACCAAAATGCAAATGATTAAAACAGATGCCCCCAGGGGGGGAAAAAACAGTTCTCCCCAAGGTCTTTTCTCAGAACCAAGAATAACATTTAGAATAATTAGAAATCAATGTTTTGTCTCTTGTGCTGCAGGACTAACATGCAGCCTCCTTCCTTGTGCACACATTTGCATGCGTGCGTGTGCGCCCCTGCACGCACACACGCACACACCTCCCTCCAGAATTGCTTCTGGAACTGTTTCAGGTACCGGCTTAAAGGCACAGGATGCACGAAATTGCTTGCGCGCTGCTGCTGCTCCTCGTTGGTCCCCATCCACACCGTCAGCCTCTGCTGCTTTCTGCCACCTGCACCACCAGGCCCGATCCACCGGCCCCAGTCCCTGCTGGTTTTGCTAGCCTGTTGGCTGCTAATCAAGATGCCCGCCTCCCTTTGCCCCTCCGGTGGCCTCTTTTGCTGCAGAGAGGAGAATCCTGCCTGGCAGATCTGCCCTAAGGACCACATTCTTGGCTTTCTCCCTTCTACCTCCTTGCTTACTCCTGAGTTTATCCTTACAATGGTATACACTTCTTTATTTTCAGTTTAAGAACACTGTTAATGCATATACAGGCCTACACAGGAAACGAATATCATAATTTTGTAACTTCCGGCCTATATTTGAGCCTGAATGTGCAGGGGTTCCCCGAGGGCTGAGAAATATTTCAAGGGTTCCTCCAGGGTCAAAAGGTTGAGAAAGGCTGCCTTAAGCCCTCAAAGCAGAGAGATACGGGTGTGACTTTATGTCATGCCCTGATGCACAAGGTTTAAGGGACTTCTCTTTTTTTAACTCGGTGTGTACATTCTGTGTGATGTTTTACTCCTGAGTTGCCTCTCTCGGGCTCACTTGTTGCAAGAAATAAAGGCCCCTCCCTCTTTTCTCATTTTTCCCCTACTGTTTTTATTTAAACCAGCACTTCTTAATCTTGGCAATTTTTAAGACGTGTGGACTTCAACTCCCAGAATTCCCTAGCCAGCATGCCGGTTAGAGAGTTCTGGGAGTCGGTCCACATCCCTTAAAGTTGCCAAGCTTGAGAAACACTGCTTTAAACGCTTTCTTTCCTTATACTTTCACTCAAACTCCATTTTCTCTTTCCCCTGCCTTTCCTAAGCTCCCTCTTTACCAACGTTTCTCACCTGTTTGCTTTTCTGGCCAATCCCCACTCTGCAATTATACCATGGGTTACATTTTCACCTTGCTCATCCCCCTTCCCTCCTTCTAGTTCCCTAACATCTCTTTCACTTCTGCCCTCCATTCAAAGCTGGCTTTCAGGGTTCCTAACCTTTTAACCTACCTTGTCTCCTGGGTGCAATAAACAGTCTATCTACTTTGGAGTTCTTGGTGCTCTCTGAGCTTGGTTGTTTGCTTGCAGACGTTTCATTACCCAACTACGTACAGGTAGTCCTCGCTTAACAACCATTCCTTTAGTGATGGTTCGGACTTATGATAGTGCTGAAAAAAACGACTTATGACCGGTCCTCACATTTACAACCGTCGCAGTGTCCCTGCGGTCACGTGATCACGATTTGGGCGCTTGGCAACCGGTTTGCATGTCAGAGATCGGCAGATCTCTGCCAAAGCGCTAGACGGATATGCGCACTCCGGGGAGCTGAAACTGACATGTCACTGACGCCGGCCGAGTAGACCAGTTCGCACATGGCTGATGACAGCGAATACACATCCTCGCCAACGGATGATGACGCGTCTCGGAAGACACGATTACACGTGTCTCCAAACAAAGAACCTTGGGGGGGAGGGAATGCTTAAATGTAACCACTGTATCTATTTCACCCATTCAAGTCTTTGTTCGCACTAGCTTCTGTATCCTGTAATAAAACTTCCTGCTTCTAAGAACTCAGGCGTCTGTGAGTTACTCTAGAGCAAGGAGATTACAGATAGTGGATGGAGTGCCTTACATAAAGACTTGAATCCCAAAACTAACCGGTTTTCCCGGGAGCGAACCCGAATCTCCGGCAAGCTTCACGGTTGAGACCGGCTTCTACTCAGACTGGGCAGAGACCCGGAGGAAATATTTTCGGAAGGGGACCAGGCGAGCGAGGAGCAGGCTTTCCCCAGCAGCGGAGCAGCCCAAACAGCGGAGCGGCAAAATCGGCGCTCCCAACAGCTGAGCGGGGCATTCCAAGCAGCTGATCGGCGGCTAGACGGGCCCAAGCAGCTGAACGGAGGCGGAGAAGCAGCAGCGGATCCGGAGCTCTAACAGCTGAGTGGCGGCACGACCCAAACAGCGGAGCGGCAAAATCGGCGCTCCCAACAGCTGAGCGGGGCATTCCAAGCAGCTGATCGGCGGCTAGACGGGCCCAAGCAGCTGAACGGAGGCGGCGAAGCAGCAGCGGATCCGGAGCCCTAACAGCTGAGCGGCGGCACGACCCAAACAGCTGAGCGTAGGCGGCGGAGCAGCAGCAAAACCGGCACTCTAACAGCTGAGCGGCGGCGGCGGAGCAGTAGAAAAACCGGCGCCCGAACAGCTGAGCGGCGGCGGCGGAGCAGCAGCAAAACCAGCACTCTAACCAGCACTCTAACAGCTGAGCGGCGGCGGCGGAGCAGCAGCAAAACCGGCGCCCGAACAGCTGAGCGGCGGCAGAAGCGCAGCGGCCGACACCGGCGGTCCCAAGCAGCTGAGAGGCGGCGGCGGAGACCACGTGGAGACAAAGCGACGGCGGCGACCAGCGCTCCCAAGCAGCAAGCGGCCAGCAGAGAGTACGAAATGGAATCAGTAGAGGTGGCAGGAGTCAACGAAGAAGCCGGTCCCAGCTCATCAAGCGCCCAGGCGATGGAGGGAGTTGCCAGTGAGCGGGAGGGCAAGAAAGCACAGAAGAAGCAAAACCACATAGAGGTAACCAAAACCCCCATTCCTCTAAGCAGCACCGAACCCAGGCTAGCGGGATGGTCCATAGCTGTAGGCGAAGGGCTAGTGGAGAAAGGGGCAAAAGGAAACCAGAAGAAGGTCACCCCAACCCAGCGCATCGTAAGGTTGGAGGAACAGATGTCCAATGTGCAGTTAAACATAGGAATGCTGATGAATAAAATGGACTCATTGGGCGCTGCCTTTGAGAAATTAATGGACAATTTAGATAAACCCAGAGGGCGGGAACAGAGACTGGGGCTACCCGAAGGTGAGGCAGACATCGAAAGTGAGGAGGAGGAGGAGGAAGAATTTCACCCCTGCAACAGAGCACCTAGGACCCCGCCATATTACCAGTTCATGACCCCAGGGGGGGCACATACACCATTTGGAATAGGTGAATTAAAAATGAAATTCAACGGCAATCCCAAGAATTTAGCATGCTTCTTGACTCACGTACAAGGGTTCATGAGCGAATACGAATACACCTTCCGAACGGAAGAGAGCAAAATCAGATACGTCTCCAGTTTTCTGGAAGGTGAGGCAGGGGACTGGCTAGTAACACTTCACGACAGGAGGGCTAGAGAATTACTGGACTTCCAAGAATTCATGTATGCCCTCCGGAAACGGTTTGAAGACACGCTGACCAAAGTTTCAGCCAGGGCGCGTCTCCGGAACTTAAGGCAGGGAACGAGGACAGTAGCTGAATATGCTATGGACTTTAAAAGATTATTATCCTATCTGCCGGAATGGCCGGAATCGATAAAGATAGAACACTTTCAATATGGTCTAAAACAGGACCTATTGGAAAAGGCATTGGACAGAGATGACCCTGGAACTCTAGAGGGGTGGATCCAATTAGCCGGGAAAATCGAGAGCAACAGGTTACAGTTGCAAAGCATCAGAAAACTGCAATTTAGACAGAGGAACGAGGGTAATTTCACAAATCAAACTCGTACACATGCGAAACAGCGAAGTTGGGAGGAGGAGAAGGATCGTCGGACTAAAGAGGGACTATGCTTTCGCTGCGGGAAGGAGGGACACCGAATTAGCGCTTGCTCTCAGGGGAGAACGAACGCTAAGGAACAACCTCCGGGGAAAAAGGCAACAGACAAAAGTAACCCAAAGACACACACCAAAGGAAAAGGAGCAGCGGCGGCAACAGTGCACCATTGGCAGAAGCCGGACCTAGAAGAAGACAGCGAGGACTCCGATTTCGAAATCCAGACGGCGGGAAACGAACCAGGTCTGTTCTAATGAGCGCCACAGGACAGACCTCCACAAAGGGGCGCAAAGGAAGTAATCACAACAACCCGACAATGCACCTGAAGGTACAGTTAAAAACGTTGGGGGGACGGAAACAGTATGCAGGAGCTGCCATGTTAGATTCGGGCTGTTCAAGGAATTTGATGCACCCGCACGTAGCAAAAAAGATGGGTCTGAACCTGTGTAAACTTAAAACCCCCATCACATTTTGCCAATTAGATGGGTCTGAACTGAAAGGGGGGCCAGTGGAATTTTACACTGAAGGACTCCAAATGACGTTGGGAACGCATGTGGAGACATTACGATTCTTAGTGGCTCCCATCACAACACGTCCCATTGTGTTAGGATTAAAATGGTTGAGGGCAAGGAACCCCAAGGTAGATTGGGTTTCGGGAGAGTTGGAATTTACGGATGGGAAGTATCAGGACTTGGACAAGGGCGGCCCACTGGACTGCGTTGAGTTGGGGGCAACAGGGTTGGAATTGGACGAGGGGGAGCGGAATAAAGGTGATAGCACACTCTCTAACGCAATCCCGGAGAAATACCTTTCAGTAGCAGAGGTATTTGACAAAAGAGAATGTGAGCAGGAACCCCCCCATAGGCAGTCAGACGCAACCATTGACCTCATCCCTGGGGCACCTTTCCCCAAGCCCAAGATGTATGCTATGACGCAAAAAGAATTACAAGAGCTGCGTAACTTCATAGATAAGAACTTGGCAAGGGGGTTCATTGAGCCAGCCAACTCCCCCCTCGCAGCCCCTGTCCTGTTCAGAAAGAAAAAGGACGGATCACTCCGGCTCTGCACGGACTACAGGGGGCTCAATGCAATTTCGGTTACCAGACAATACCCCCTACCGTTGCTAAAAGACATGTTAGCCCAGTTATCAAAAGGGAAAATCTTTACAAAACTAGATGTCAGAGAAGCCTACTATCGGGTTCGAATAAGGGAGGGGGACGAATGGAAAACAGCATTCAATTGCCCATTAGGATCGTTCCAATATAGGGTGCTCCCGTTTGGGATTGCGGGGGGACCGGGAATTTTCATGAGGTTTATTAATGAAGTATTGTATGAATTTCTGTATAAAGGGGTAATTGTATATTTGGACGATATATTAATATTTTCTGAGAATCTGGAAGAACACATGGATTTAGTTAAGAGGGTGCTTGAGAAATTACTCGAGGCAAAGCTTTATGTAAAACTCGAGAAATGTGAATTTCACAGG
Organism: Charina bottae; assembly: GCA_023362775.1. NCBI lineage: Eukaryota > Metazoa > Chordata > Lepidosauria > Squamata > Charinaidae > Charina > Charina bottae. The sequence goes on from JALMGJ010000002.1 coordinate 21,323,045, forward strand.
GAACAGTTAGACTTCTTGGGGTATCGCATTTCACATGAGGGCATCGAGATGGACCCCGAAAAAGTCAAAGCGGTCCTGGGCTGGCAACCCCCCCGTACGCGCAGACAGCTGCAAGCGTTCCTCGGTTTTGCGGGGTTCTATAGGCAATTTATTCAGAATTTCGCGCAAATCGCACTGCCCCTGACTGACCTATTAAAGACAAAAGGCAAGGGAGCAAACGCAAAAGCCCCACCACCGAGCACGAAACTTGTGTGGACGCAGGAATGCCAGGCTGCGTTTGATAGCCTAAAAGAAATGTTCACAAGAGAACCCATACTCAAGCACCCAGAAGCTGATAAACCATTTGTGATACACACAGATGCATCAATTAGCGCAGTGGGGGCTATACTCTTGCAGGCAGATGACACGGGGAAACTAAGACCATGCGCTTACATTTCCCGAAAATTTAACCTGACGGAGAAAAGATGGCATATTTGGGAAAAAGAAGCTTTCGCTGTCAAACATGCCTTAAGCACGTGGCGACATCTCTTAGAAGGCACAGCAGAGCCGTTCCAAGTGTGGACGGACCATAAAAATTTGGAAGCTCTCAAATCACCCAGGAAGTTGAACCCTAAGCACCTCAGGTGGGCAGAATTCTTTAGCAGATTCAACTTCACGTTGAAATATTTTCCTGGGGGGAAAAACTACTTGGCAGACGCATTATCACGCTTGCCGCAACATGAGAGCAAAATGGAGGAGGTCATTGAATCCCTCATCCCCTCCCAACCAGTAGAGGCACAGAGCTCAACAATAACAGAAGGGAGGGGGGAAGGCAACATGGCAATCACCCGCAGCAGCGCGAAGCGCGCGGCTGAAAGCGACCCGTGGACAGCCGAGCTGCGGGCGGCAACAGTAACGGACACCTGGTGGGGAGAGAACAAACAGAACCTAGTGGAGAAGGATGGAGTGGGGTGGAAGGACAACAAAGCCTATGTCCCTGAGCCCTTAAGGCCAAAGGTCTTAACCATGCATCATGATCACAAAACGGCAGGGCATTTTGGTTTCGTAAAAACACTACACTTAATCCGACGCAAATTCTGGTGGCCATCCTTGCGCACTGACGTTAAAGACTATGTGCGCTCATGCCCAGTGTGTGCAATGGCCAAAAGGAAAATAGGGAAACCCACAGGGAAACTGCAGGAAGTAGCAAACCCCTCACAACCATGGAAGCAAATCGCCATGGACTTCATAGTAGATTTGCCGGTGAGTAAAAAGAACACGGCAATTTGGGTAGTCACGGATTTATTCTCCAAGCAGGCACACTTCATTGCATGCAAAGGAATACCGAATGCCCAAAAACTAGCTAGACTGTTCATACAACACATCTATAGAGCCCATGGAACACCGGAACGCATAATCAGCGATCGCGGCAGCACGTTTACTTCCAACTTTTGGCGGGCTTTTTTGAAGTTAATTGGAGCGGCACAGGGGCTCAGTAGTGCGTTCCATCCTTGCACGGATGGTGCGAGCGAACGGTTGAACGCTACACTGGAGCAGTACCTTAGATGTTACACTAACTACCAACAGAACGATTGGGCGGAACTGTTGCCGTTCGCAGAGGTTGCTTATAATAACGCGGTACACCAAAGCACGGGGTTTTCGCCATTCAAAGTCGCTACAGGGCAGGACTTTATAACTATCCCCGAATTGGCCATGTCACACAACACAGAACTGCCACAACCTCTAAAAGCGGACGAATGGATAGGAAAAGTAAGCAGCAATTGGCCAGTCATGGTACAAACATTGCAGGAAGCCAAAGCTAGTTACAAAAAATATGCCGATCGCAAGAGGGGGGAAGAATGGGACTTAAGAGTAGGAGACAAGGTGTACTTGTCAACGAAAAATCTGCGGGCAACACAACCATCACGGAAATTGGCACCAAAATTCATAGGCCCATTCCCAATCATTGAGGTCATCAACCCAGTAGCGGCAAAATTACAATTGCCAAAAGCGCTAAGAAAGGTGCATCCTGTGTTTCACATCAGTTTGTTGAAACAATACCACAGCTCACAACACTGGCACCCTGAACCAGTGGAACCCCCCCCATTGTTGGTGGAGGGCGAACCACATTTCGAGATTGATAAAATTCTGGATTCCAGAAGACATAAGGGGCAGTTACAGTACCTAGTGAAGTGGCAACACCTACCAATTGGAGACAAGGAATGGGTCAGTGCAAAACACACACGGGCTCCCAAACTCGTGAAAGCTTTTCACAGGGAATTCCCGGACAAACCGCATTGACGCAAACACTTGGACTAGACAAGATACTAAATTAATGTCTGCTCTCTCCTTACAGGAACTGTTTTGAAAATGTTTAGTAATAAGGGGAGTACCGAAACTCGTACCACAGGAGGGGGGGGGGAGCATCTTGGGCCGGGAGCATGTCAGAGATCGGCAGATCTCTGCCAAAGCGCTAGACGGATATGCGCACTCCGGGGAGCTGAAACTGACATGTCACTGACGCCGGCCGAGTAGACCAGTTCGCACATGGCTGATGACAGCGAATACACATCCTCGCCAACGGATGATGACGCGTCTCGGAAGACACGATTACACGTGTCTCCAAACAAAGAACCTTGGGGGGGAGGGAATGCTTAAATGTAACCACTGTATCTATTTCACCCATTCAAGTCTTTGTTCGCACTAGCTTCTGTATCCTGTAATAAAACTTCCTGCTTCTAAGAACTCAGGCGTCTGTGAGTTACTCTAGAGCAAGGAGATTACAGATAGTGGATGGAGTGCCTTACATTGCATTTATGACTGTTGCAGAGTCCCGTGGTCACGTGATCGCCATTTTTGACCTTCCCGGCCGGCTTCTGGCAAGAAAAATCAATGGGGAACTGCGTGATTCGCTTAACGACCACATGGTTCACTTAACGCCTGCGGTGATTCACTTAATGACTGCTGCAAAAAAGGTCATAAAATTGGGCCGGATTCATTTAATGACCGCCTTGCTTAGCAACTGAAATTCCTGTCCCAATTGGTGTTGTTAAGCAAGGACTACCTGTAACATCAACAGTAACATCAGCAGCTGGGATTGGCGATGTTACCTAGTCGGGTAATGAAACGTCTGCAAGCCAACAACCGAGCTCAGAGAGCACCAAGGACTCCACAGTTCAACCCTGAGCTACAGAGAGTCTCTTCTATTGGAGGCTATCTTCTTCTCTGCTCGCTTCCTTGCCCCATCTCTTGGCATCCCGCTCCCCTGATTCCTTTGCTGCTCCTAAACTCTAATAGGAACCAGGGGCTGCAATAAAATAGCGATATCACTGGAACCAGGTAAACTCTTCTCCAACTACAGTATGTTAGCAAATGGAGAGAGCTTACACAGAGAAGAAAAACAGCAACCACGGTTATTTAAAATCATATTTAATAAACATGTATTCTTTGTATAAAACAAGCTTTTCCTTTTTATACGTAAGAGAAAAAGCTATATACAGTAAATGCAACAGCACACTTGCATAATATAAAAAGAGATCTGAAGAGCAGTGATTGTGTTTTGCATCGGGCTACAATATTGTTTTTATGATTTTTTTAAAATGGCAATGGGTACCCTGGAAAAAACAGAGGAAAGCCAACGCAGAGAGGTACCACAGGAAGGTAAAAGGGCGGGGGTGGGGGGAAACCAAGCAAAAGTAGAAGCAACAGGAAGCTGGCCTGAATTAAGGTACTGTAGTTTGCCAGTCATAAACTCAGACCAAACATTGACATTGCAATATCAGAAAGTGAAATGGAGTTTATCCACAAAGGCACTTAGGAAATAAGATGGCCAACTTGAGAAGTGCAGTATACTGAAATCCATTCTTCATTTGGAGCTTGGCCAATGCAATAGCGAACAATTCAGCCAGTAAGACATTCAGAAAGAGGACTGGCTAAATGGGGGAAGAAAAAAAACAACAGTTTGACCTGAAATATACTGTGGCAAGTTGGAATAATTAGCAAGTTGAGAAAAGGCTTTGGCTGGGGAAGGAGTTGGAAAAAGGAATTAAACAATATACAGGGGTTAATAATCTAAAAATAGTCAAGAATAAAAATATAAATCAGAAGGGCAGGGTGAGAACAGGCCATTAGAAAATGCTCCAAGACTATCTGAAAGGCCAACCATGTGCTAATGGTAACCAAAGCTGAAGGAGGATGGATCAAGCAATCAAAATGCTTTGGTCTCCAACTCCAGTTTAGGAGTTCACATTTGGAGGACACCAGATTGCTTATACCTGGTCCAAGACAACCTTCCAGAGGGCACTCACTCAACGTGCCAAGGAAGCAGGACATTTCTGAGATTGTCCCACACAGATGTGCTCCTTATTCTGCAAGGTAAGTTTTAGAAGAAGCTTTGATGTGGTTCACCGCGGCCTGATTTGGCCCAGAGTATGACTAAAAAAAAGGCTGCACTTTACAAAAGAGTTGAGCAGGTGGAGAAGCAAGACACAAGGGAAAGAGCACCGATTTTGACCATCAGAAAGACCGTTGACCGGAACGAGTGCAAAACAGCTACGATGGGTTGGATGGTCCCAAACCAAGGAAGAGGGGTGGCCTGTTCTAAAGTAGAAAGGGATTGGGAAGACGGAGATCAGAACGACGACTCCAAAGGGACAATGGCGCTGGAGACAAGTTAAATAGACCAATTATTTATAAATAGACAATCTGCACAATAAACAGCAATATGGGTGGGTTGTATTCTGTATATGGCGAGGCCTAAGAACCAATATGGCAAACAAAATGAGGAAGAATATTAAGTCATCTTGTGGACCATCACCCCCACAAATGTCATGTAGGAAAAGGGAGGGAAGCATATTAAGCTGTCTCTGATATGGGATGAAAGGAAAAGATGCAGCACGAAATGATGGGGACCAATAACGTGAGTTGATGACTTGCAGGGGACGTATTCTGCCCACCCCCACGTATTTCTATTTGTCCTTGGCCTCTTGGTTTTTCTTGTTCAGGATCTTCATAAGAGACTTGGACATGTAATATGGCTTCTCCTGGGAACCATCATTTCGCTCCAAGTCTTCCACTACAGGGACAAAGAGAAGACATTTACACCAGGTTGGCTAGCATGATACCCTTCTCCAACTTGGTACCCTCCAGATACTGCTATGGTCCTTCCCGTCAATCTTGATTCCTGCTGACTCCATGGACAGGTCCCTGCAGTTTTCTTGGCAACGTTTTCAGGAGTGGCTTTGCCAGTCCTGTCTTCCTAGGGCTGAGGGAGTGTGACTAGCTCAAAGACACACAGCTGGGTTTTGTACCCAAGGCAGGACTAGAACGCAGATCTCCCGGCTGCAAATCCATTACCTTTAACCACACCACCAGATATACATATTTGGACTAATCCCCAAATTCCAGCAGCCCCAACGTATCTGGAGGGGCTTCCCCAGACTGGAGAAGGCTGATACACACTCTAGGGCAGTGTTTCTTAAACTTTTTTCTCTCAGGACCCCTTCCCACTTTTAAAAATTATGGAGGACCCCAAAAGAGCGTTCGTTTGTATGGGTTATATGTACAGTATCAATATTGACCGTATTAAAAATCAAATGTATTTATTTATTTATTTTTCAAATTTAGTCACCACCCATCTCACTCAAAGAGCGACTCTGGGCAGTTTACAATAAAACAAGAATAAATAGACATTAAAATACAATAAAACAATATTCTTAAATAAAAAGTATAAATTCTTAAAGAAATAAATAATAATATTTTATTAATATTAATATTGCTAATAGAATAATATTAATATAATATTAACCTTATTGATATAATATTAATATTATTAATAAAACAAACAATAAATAAAATTAAATAAATAAAATGTTAAGAATATTAAATAAATATTCTTAAATAAAAATCAACACATTTGCTACCACTACTGCTTCTCACGATTGTTTGATGGGATTTTAATATTTTTTTTCAACATAGGCTGGTAAATAATTTTGATTTCAGGGATCCCTGAGAGGGTCTTGGGGGACCCCCAGGGGTCCTCGGACCACTCTTTGAGAAACATTGCTCTAGGGAAATGAGATCAAGAGACATGAGGGGAAATACTCACAGAAACAGAGGAACAGTGTGTCAACACACATATTGTAGACACTGAAGAATCCTTGGGCTATGAGGTAGGCACCTACAGCCACAGTCTGAAGCAAAAGAAAGAGAGCAAAGAAATAAGAGAGTGAACTGGAAGACGGTGAGACTTCAGTTTCAGAACACTGTGGGATGCCATTCAGTTTACAATATCAATCAAAGAGAATATTTGTAGCTCAGGGGTGAACTGTGGAGTCCTTGGTGCTCTCTGAGCCTTGTTGTTGTCTTGCAGACGTTTCATTGCCAGGCTAGGCAACATCTTCAGTGCGAAAAGGGAGTGGGACTTGCTCTCTGTTTATATAAGCTTGTTCTGCTTGTGTTGGTGGAGGTGTTGTTCTCCCCTTAGGAGTTCCTTGATTGGGCTGTTGTTTGCTGCTTGGTTGATTGCCTGAGTTAATAGTTCCTTGATTAGGGTACAGTATATTGTGCTGTTTGATTGTTCCTCTGGTGCTAATTTTGGTGTTAATCTTTGCATATCTGGGTATTGATTGCCGGCAAGGAGCTGTTCTGGTCTTTTGGCTTTTCTATTGTCTCTTATGAATGGTATGTAAATGTTGTTTGCCTCTATGTGTCTGTTGATGGCTGCTTTGTCTGAGTGCCAAGCTTCTAGGAATTCTCTAGCATTTTTGGATTTGGCTTGGTTTAAGATGCTCACAGTTTCCCAGTTGAAGGTATGGTTGAGTCTGTCCATGTGTGACAGAGAGCTAGTCCCACTCCCTTTTCGCACTGAAGATGTTGCCTAGTCTGGCAATGAAACGTCTGCAAGACAACAACAAGGCTCAGAGAGCACCAAGGACTCCACAGTTTACAATATTCCTACCAACCATGTTCTTAAATTAGTGGCTCACAATTTATAGTCTTTCCCTTATCAACCACACCATGTCTGAAGAATACAGGAAGCTGTTCAGATTGTTGTTGTTCAGTCGTTTAGTTGTGTCCGACTCTTTGTGACCTCGTGGACCTGTTCAGATGCCTGTATCTAAATCCCTGGTTTACAAATGACGTATTCAACGACTGTGCTAAAGTCTCTCTGACCCTTTCTCCCCACTCTTACTGTCACAAGCAACATTTTTTCTCCATCTATGCCTTGCAGTTTTGTGCCCGCAACCTCATTTGGGGCTGGGAGTCTGCAGAATCTTTTAATAGATTTAAAACCTCTGTATGCATCTCAGCCCCCCAGACTGGGTATGGTGATCTTTCCCCACCCAAAAGGGTTTTAAGAAGGTTCAGGGAGGCAGGAGGAAGCAATGATAGATGCCCAAGAACTGTTACCATGACATACCAGAATGGGCAACCAATAGTAGTTGAGGACTGGGGATTGGAACCGGGTGTCATCAATGGGGATGCGCCCCGTGAAGAAGAAGAAGGACAGTACGCCAATTCCGCCGACCACCAAGAGCTTCCCAAATAACAGCAGCAGATCTGTGATTTTATCCAGGACTACAACTCTGCATTGAGAGGAAGAGGGAGATGGAATGGAGAAGACATTCCTCCCCTCCCTTGGCCAAGTTGTCTGAGGGCCTTCACCATCCCACCTTGGTTACCTGAGAACGTTCCGCATCAGGAGCTTGAAGGCGTTTTTGGCCGATGTACAAAAATTCTTCCCATAAATGGCAATCTGAGATGGAAGGGGATTTCAGAAGACAGAAGAAACGTTAAATCTTTGAAGGAGCTATAAGACTCTTTGCCTTCTTGATGGCAGATTTCTCCCTGTTTTTGATACAGGTTATAGTTCCTCTCTGTGTAATCTGAAAACTCAACATTACCTGTTTCTCCCCTCCCCCACACAGCTACAAACACAGAAAGACACCCCCCCCCATTTGAATGACTGATTCATTGGAGGAAAAAGCCTGGAACTCATTGTGACCTGCTGCACACCCTCCGCAGAACTGTTTGGGCTTATTCAATAATTAAACCAGCCACTGTGGTTTAGCTTATGGAGATGGGCAAACCTATGACTTTGCCATCCCCTTTCAGGAACACTTCTGCAGTTCCCTACGACATGCAGTTTTGTGTGGATGTTAACTGTAAATTGATTTGTGAAGGCTATCTTTATGAAAACTAGCATATAATACAAATAAAACTGACAATGGGGCTGTAGAAAGCAGAATTTGGTGGTGCATTCCACAGTTTCAAGGAAATCTGAATTGTTTTATCCATGACATGGCTTTTGACACCTTTTCACACACATACACACACACACACACACACACATACAAAATAGCAAATTGGGTTACTGAATTTTGAATTCCCCCTGAATTCAAATGGGGAAATGAATTTCTTCCAAGACCCCCACTTGCATGGTGATTATATCATCGCTCAGCCCTGCAGTCCACAGCCACCAAAGAGCCATTTTGGTCTTGTTGTTAAGGCAATGGGCTAGAAACCAGGAGACTGGGAGTTCTAGTCCCGCCTTAGGCATGAAAGCCAGCTGGGTGACCTGGGGCCAGTCACTCTCTCTCAGCCCTAGGAAGGAGCCAATGGCAAACCAGGAGACTGAGAGTTCTAGTCCCGCCTTAGGCATGAAAGCCGGCTGGGTGACCTTGGGCCAGTCCCTGTCTCTCAGACCTAGGAAGGAGCCAATGGCAAACCATGAGACTGAGAGTTCTAGTCCCGCCTTAGGCATGAAAGCCGGCTGGGTGACCTTGGGCCAGTCCCTGTCTCTCAGACCTAGGAAGGAGCCAATGGCAAACCATGAGACTGAGAGTTCTAGTCCCGCCTTAGGCATGAAAGCCGGCTGGGTGACCTTGGGCCAGTCCCTGTCTCTCAGACCTAGGAAGGAGCCAATGGCAAATCAGGAGACTGAGAGTTCTAGTCCCGCCTTAGGCATGAAAGCCGGCTGGGTGACCTTGGGCCAGTCCCTCTCTCTCAGCCCTAGGAAGGAGCCAATGGCAAACCAGGACACTGAGAGTTCTAGTCCCGCCTTAGGCATGAAAGCCGGCTGGGTGACCTTGGGCCAGTCACTCTTTCTCAGCCCAACTCACCTCACAGGGTTGTTGTGGTGGGGAAAATAGGAGGAGGAAGGAGTCCTGGGTATGTTCGCCGCCTTGAGTTATTTATAAAAATAATAAAGGCCGGATAGAAAATTAAAAGAATAATAATGTGTTTATAAAAAATCCACTGGTGGGTGCAGAATGATTGCCAGTCCCAGTGTAGTTTAACAGTAACGGCCAAGGCTCACCATAATGTAAGCATTTCGGTTGAGGAACTTGATGAACTTCTCCAAGCACCAGAAGCAACATTTCAGACAGCAGAGGATACAGCGGGCAACTGCGTTGTTGGAATCTGCAAATGCCACAGCAGAATTAGAACTAAGGGTCACATGGCTGTGGTTATATCACTGTTGAGCTCTCAGGATGTGGGGCTGAGCTGCTTTGAGAGGGAGATTTTCTTGAGGCTTATGCTCAGAGGTTTTCTGGAGGAAGTAAGGTCACTCAAGCAGGGGTCTGCAACCTTTTTGGCACCAGGGACCAGGGTTTCCAGGATTTCTGCGGACTAGGGGAGCGGGGTTTCCGGGATTTCCGTGGGCGGGAGCTAATAGCAAGCACCGGGGGGCAGGGTTTGCAGGTGGGAGCCAATAACAAGCACCAGGGGGCAGGAGCCAATCACGCGGAAGGGAGCGGGGTTTGCGGGCGGGAGCCCCGCGACCCACTTCCTAACAGGCCGCGGCCCACCAGTGGTCCACGGCCCACAGGTTGCCGACCCCTGACTCAAGAATCTGCAGAGGTGGTGCAAAATCTGGGTTAAAAGTGGCCCTACGTAAAGCGACAATCCATCTCCATGCTAGACAAGGTGCAGATACCGAGGAGTTCATTCTGCATGCAAGCAACTCCGCACCTATTTTTGATTGCATATACCTTGAGAACATATTTCTGTCTCAAGCAGTTGAAGTCCATCTCCCAAACCCTTCCCAGATTTGAAAGAAGGTTCCCCCTAATCCTCTCCAGCAGTGTTAGACCCAACTCTCTATTTGCCCATAATGGCTATTTTGTCATCTAGCCAAGCCGGTTTGCCACATGCCTTTCAACTTGTGGTCCAGATATTGTAGTATCATGCGGATCATTTGAACGATGGTGAGGATGAGGGACCCAAAAGCAAGGGACCCTATGTGGTATCTGTGGAGAAATCAGAGGAGATTCTACTTAAAATGTTCCATAACAAGACTGAGGCTGAGGATGCATTTGGGAAAAACAAAATAGAGGCTGAAGTGTTCATGTATATGTCTTTATGCACAGGCTACATCCTCATGGTATGAGCTCAGAGTCTTCCAGATAGTGTTAGGATTCCAGTTCCCATATGTCCCAATCACTACAAGATTGAAAGTTAATTTCTAAACCTTGTGGTCAAACAAGCTGTCTTTAGACTCCTGACACTGTCCCCAAATTAAAACAAAGCAAGAAAGGGAAAGGGAAAGGTTCCCCCGCACATTTGTGCAGTCGTATCCGACTCTAGGGGCCGGTGCTCATCTCCGTTTGTTAGCCGAAGAGCCAGCGTTGTCCGAAGACGCTTCCACGGTCATGTGACCGCATGACACGCGCGGAACGCTGTTACCTACCCACCGAAGTGGTACCTATTCATCTACTTGCATTTGCATGCTTTTGAATTGCTAGGTTGGCAAGAGCTGGGGCGAGTGCGGGAGCTCACTCCGTCACGCGGGGCTAGGGATTCGAACCTCCGAACTTGTGATCTTCCGATCAACAAGCCTGGCGTCTTACCCGCTGAGCCACCACGCCCCCTTAAACAAAGCAATACCCAAGCTTTAATGAAATGTTGGCATTCTTGCACAAGATCTAACAATATTTTGGTATTTTTGAACAAGACCTTGAGCCTAGGGCACTGAAATAATTAATTACAGGTTTTGAAATCTTATTACAAGATTTATGAGTGGGCGATACAGGATCAGTGTCGCCTGGGGTCTCTACAGTTTGGCATCTTCCAGTTTAGAGCAAAAGATAGCCCAGAAATCAGTAATAGCTCAGTTTATTTTCCCAGTGATGGGAGCCAGGCCACACCATGTTCTTGATACTTGTAATGGGCAGAAGGAATAACTTTGAGGAACAGGAGGAAGAGCTGCAACCGAGACAACAGTCTGATAAAAGAAATCTGAGTCCGGATCAGAATTGTAATCTGAGAAGGCGTTTCAGACAAGACCGCCCCTAGTTCTCACAAAGATAAAGGGAGGGAGGGGGAAGCGCATTCAGACTTGCAAGATTCTGTTATGGTAACCTTATAATAAAAGTAGTAGTATTTATTTGTCGAATTTATCACCGTCCATCTCCCCCAGAAGAGGGACTCTGGACGGTATTAGCATCCATAACTTTGGTTTCCTTGTCTCGTCTACCTTGAAGGGCTGACAGTACTACATAGTTGCCATCAGCATTCCCAGAAGGATGCTGAAGAAAATGTCATAGACATTGGAAGCGTCTTCCAGCAAAACGTGTGGGAATCTCCCCCAGCTACACACCTTAATGTCCGGAGAAACGCACTAGCCAGGGCGCAGGCTGGGATATCTTGAGGCTTGTTGAAGGCCCAGTAATAAGAGGCGAAGGCCCCCGCTAGCACACACTGTCCCAGAGCAATGACAAAGTTGACACACCAGAGGAAGCCCACAATGTTGTAGATCTGCAGATTGAAGATGTTGCGCTGGTAAAGCCCCTCATCATTGTATTTGTAGAAGGTGCACTCCGTCGTGCAAGGGAGCCTGGAGGAGGCATTGAAATCCTGGGGAAAGAAATAACGGAATGTGTGAGATGCTGGTGACAGGCTTCAAAATGGGAGAGGCGTTTCAGAAGCTACTCCACAGAACTGCAGACTTCGTTTTGAATACTGACAGAGCCAGCTGGTAGAAGGGACGTGGACTTGGACTTGGGCTTTCATTCTCACTTTTGCTCAGCCAGCTCCTCCTCCTCTCAGTGAAGCACAACCTAACTTAGCTCACAGGATTCTTGGAAATACAATAGGATAAAATGCACCACACCATGTCATTATGTACGTAACTGAAGAGGGTGAAAGAAAAAAAATTATAAAAGGCAGGAAAAGGCAATAAGATCTGAGGCTCTAGCTTGGTCAAAGGCCAGATCTTAAGTCCTGGAGTCTGGGTTAAGTCGTCTTCAACTGGCCACCACTCTCAAAGGCATCAGGCCTGAGACTCAGCCTATGAACTGGATATGAGTCCTATTGCATTCAAGCTGGGTAAGAGCCCAGTTGGCATACGAACTGGATAAGAAGCCTGTTGGGTCCAACCAAAGACGTCTGTTGGGTCCATCTTGCCTGGCATTCCGTTTCCACTCTGGCTATTTGCAGTAGCATGATTTCAGGCGTAGGGGATAGAACGCAGAAGAGCTGCATGCAACTTAGAAGCTTTGGATTTACCCATTCATGGCACAGACAACATGAAGCTCAGTTATCCAGTATTGGATTGGTCTTAGGCATCTCCCCAAATTCCTATTCTGGTACATCAGGATCCTTTTCCGCCCAATCACGTTAAACTGTAAAAAAGTGGTGGTGTGGCCAAAAGGTATCCCATTCATTCACAAGACTGCTTAATGTGCTTCTCTACCAGAATGGGACACTTAACACCAAAGCATCATCATAAGAAAAATTGAGAGGTTCACAAAGTATGATCACGTCTTCCATCACACCCCTACGTAAGCCTGTGGAGATACCTTGGTTCTCCATCTGACCACTTACCAGTGGACTGCAACTTTCATTACCACTGTATTTCTCACAGCCCGGTGCACTATGATTTGTTGGGGTGACACGATAAAGGGGTTCACCAGAAGTAGCAAGATATCTTTTAAAGTGGGAAATAGTCAAGGAAGCTTTCAGACACAAATATCCCCTTCTATTCTTCACAATGTCGAATGTGAGAAGTTACAACTCCAAATAGGGTATTATGGGATGGGACACACAAGCCTGGCCTCCTCCAGTTGGGAACGCAAGCTTAATTCCAGTGGGAAATGTTGCAAAAAAAAAAAAAGGACTGAACTGAAAATTTACAAATGCCAAATTTTGCCACCCAACATTTGAATGCAAACGTTTGGAAACTGTAATTCAGAATGGGAAGTTGACATTTTACGCCTCAATATTTTGAGTGCTTTAATTGAAGACATTCTTGGACTTTGTCCTTAAACATTAGCAAGCAAGTAAGAAGGCTGAAATGAGGTATTAAACGCCAGCAGTCAAACAATGAAATACAGTCAAGTCTTTCATTTCTTTCACATATGCATTGGGTCTATTTCTAGACTAACTTTCTCCCATCAAGAGCACATGTGTAGCAATCCAACAAGAACCATCAGGTTAAATTTATTTATTTATTTATTTATTTTCTATCCCGCCTTTATTAGTTATATAGATAACTCAAGGCGGCGAACAGAGCTAATCCGCCTTCCTCCTCCTCTTTTCCCCACAACAACAACCCTGTGAGGTGAGCTGGGCTGAGAGAGAGTGACTGGCCCAACTGAAGAATAAATATAGATATAAAAAGCTAAGTAAATATTATCCAAATGTTTAAGACTATTCAAAGACTATTTTATAGATATTTGCAGAAAGACAAATTCCACATTTACACGCCATTCAAAACAGATAATAAAAAAGCTAAGAAGGAAACAAAAAGACCAGAACACCTCCTCTTCAGCAGCCAACACCCAGATAAGCAGGGATTAACACCAGGCAAACAATCAAGCAGAAAACAATATCCTGATCAAGGAACTACCAAGGAGACAAATAATCAAGCAGACAAACAATGCCCTTATCAAGGGACTACCTGAAGACAAACAATCAATCAGACAAACAATCAATGGGAAAAGACACCCCAGCCAAGGAACTACCAGTGAGACAAACAATCGAGGATGCAAACAATCAAGCAGGAAACAATATCCTGATCAAGGAACTACCAAGGAGACAAATAATCAAGCAGACAAACAATGCCCTTATCAAGGGACTACCTGAAGACAAACAATCAAACAGACAAACAATTAATGGGAAAAGACACCCCAGCCAAGGAACTACCAGTGAGACAAACAATCGAGGATGCAAACAATCAAGCAGGAAACAATGCCCTAATCACGGAACTACCAAGGAGAAACCCCCAGCTCCACCAACTCAGGCGAGGCAAGCTACCATATATAAACAGGGAGCAAAGCCCACACTCCCTTGCACTGATGATGTTACCTAGTCAGGTAATGAAACATCTGCAGCCAACAACCAAGCTCAGAGAGCACCAAGGACTCCAGAGAAATACAAATTCATTGGGGAGAACCTTCCCTTTAGGATGAGAAGGGAGGAGCAGAACAAAACAGCATGGATCGCGACTATGAAGTCCATTTTCCCTTCCCAAGACCATTTTCACCCCTGTCCCCCATCAAGCTGCATTCTATGGCAGCTGATGACCTCACTCCTCACTGTTCCACACAAAAACGTGGTCACCAATAGGCCTGTGGGAATCACACAGTCACAGCAACTGTGACAGAGGGGTGGCCTAATCTCTCTCAACCAGTGAAGGGGATCCTGCCCTCTCCGTGAGTCATTGGTTCCAGGATCAAAAGGCTCTTATTCTAAGGAAGCATTCCATCAGAATGTGTTTTCCTGTGACTTAGATCCATTCTTTCATGTTCTGAACTCTGGGATGATGGAGACGATATCTTAACTTACTTCTGTGTGATCCCCTTCAGTACTAGAATGATGCTATCATATTTGTTTCTAAATTGGGTGGCCTTACAAATCCAATCAATCAATCAATCAATCAAACATTTCCTCTCCTGATCGTCTCAAGGCTAAACATACCCCGTTTTTTCAATTCAATCTCCTCACAGGACTGAATTTTCAGGCTGCTGATCAACCACATTGCCCTTCTCTGGATTGTCCAAATCCTTCTGGTTCTGGAAATACAGTGTCCAGAAATGTGGTGGGATCTGACCAATGTAGGAATGTCAATGTTTACAGAAACACAGGAATTCTACTGTTTTTTCCTGTGTGAAGCTGTTTTTCTTAAAACATGGCCCTTTTCCTCCAAAGAAGAAATGCCTGGGCCTCCTTTAGGGGATAGCTAAAGCTGCTCCAGGCCGTAGTCACGGATCAATATTTTTCATTCAAAACGGCATGAAACCAACAAACGTGCGTGCTTTGAGGTAGAAAGAGAAAGAAGGGAAGAAAAAAGAGGAAAAAGAGATGAGGGACAATATTACAGGTTGCAGGTGTGAAATGGGAGCTTGAGGAGGGAACATAGTTCAGTGGTAGAACCTCTGCTGTATACATGCAAATGTTCTCAGTTCAGTCTACAGCAGTGTTTCTCAACCTTGGTAACTTTAAGACGTGTGGACTTCAACTCCCAGAATTCCTCTGAGAGTTGAAGTCCACACGTCTTAAAGTTGCCAAGGTTGAGAAACACTGGTCTATAGGATCTCCAGGTTTAAGAATCAGATAGCAAGTGATGGAAACGTTATTTCTCTATTAAGAACATAAGAAGTGCCCTGCTGGATTGGACCTCTGGCCCATCTAGTCCAGCAGTCTGTTCTCACAGTGGTCCACCAATTGTACAAGGAAGCCTGCTAGTGTCCCAGCCAATGGCCTTCAGAGGCAGTCCCACGGCCATCAAGGCTAATAGCCAGCAATCCCCATGACTTCCACGAAGTCATTAGTATTAGAGTTTCTGGAGAAATGTTCTCTGTCAAAACAGCCTCCCTAACCTGATGTTTTGCAGATGGGAGTTGCTCTGGGCTCCAGCCTTTTTGGAGGGCAGGAAGCTGGGGAAGGCTGGAGGGAGGATTAAAGGAACATTCAATCTGGTAGGAAACAAGCTTGTAGAAACCGAATTAAAGGTGAACATCATGAAATATTGTATGTGCATATGTATGTTTAATGTAGCCATGTAGCTTCCAAGATAACAACTGTACCTTTTCAGACTGCATGTGGACAAGTTCCACAGTAATGCTTTTAAATGCACAACACACACACAGACACAGGTATTTGCTCGTGTTTTTGCAAATAGGAAAGGTTGTATTTTTACGCAAGGAAGCATTTGAAAAAATATAATTCCCCACATGCAGCCTGAAAAAGCACATTTCTACACTTCTCTTCATACCACTACTCAATAACAGTTCTTTTACTTCTTAGAATACCGTTTTGCCATTTTAATTCTTTCTTCATTGCAGTGCTGTTTCCCTCCTAGTTTTTCTGATTACGCTTCTTTTTTAAAAAAATCCAGTGTATCGAGTAACCGAGTGACTTAAATCCATGATGCATAGAGAAAAACATCCACCAAAAAGTAAACAGAAAGAAAATCCACATTCATATTTACCATACATCATAAGCATTGCCGATAATTGGTCTGTTGCAATTAAGATAATACATAAAGTCTGCCCAAGTTTGATAGAATTGTGGTTCCTTGTTTTAATTTTATCTGTAATCTTTTCTGGCACGGTGATTGAAGGCTTTATTAATCCACATGTCAATTGTTAAGATTGTGTAGGTTTTCCAATGATGGGCAATTATTATTTTAGCTGCTAAAATGCTAAAATGAAGAAATAATAAGTTCCTTATTTTTAAGCTTAAGGTTCAAAGACAGGCAGGAAAGATGTACAGATGTGGCACTGGCTGATTCTCTCAGAAGGAGGGGAAGAAAAAGATTGCGGCCTCATCAGAAAGGATACAGAGCCGTCATGGCCCAATAGGCCACACAGACCAGTAATAAGACGAAAGTCAGCAGTGGGTAGACAAGGGTGGACATCATATATCCGATGGCTCTGAAGAAAGAGGCAACAGAGAACTATCAATCTCCCGTGGTTCCCACCCAGAATCTGAAGCTGCAGCGCACCGAGGCATTGCAGGGCTCCACTTACCGGCTGGCTTCCTGGATGAGTGCGATGGCGGTGAAGATCCGTTTGCGGAGGAACAAGAGGGTAAGCAGCAGGATGCCTTCCACCACGCAGAGGACAATCACTGGAGGAGAGAGAGAGAAAGGAGACCGTCTGACTGCACCCACCTTGAAAGAAGCTGGGAAGATGGTTGTTGTGGGTTTTCCGGGCTGTGTGGCCGTGTTCTGGCAGTTCTGGTTCCTAACGCTTCGCCAGTCGCTGTGGCTGGCATCTTCAGAGGACAGGAGCACAGCTAGAAGATTCTGTCTGTGCCCAAGTGGAGGGTGTGTGTGTTCCTGCTGGTGTTTATAGCTGCTGAGAGGGTGTGTGTCTTCTGTGGGTCATTTACAAGAGATTAGGAGAGGGTTTATTGTGGTGATTAGGGGGTGTGGTGCTGTCGTGTGTGTGGGATTAGCACATCTATTGTGTGAGTCGTTTGTATATTTCTGTGGTTGAGTAGAGTTCATTGACCTTTTGCAAGCTGTGTTTTTCAGGACTGGCAGCCAGGTTTTGCTGATCTTTAAGCTTTCTTCTTTTTTATTGAAACTGTGTTGGTGTTTATGTATTTCAGTGGCTTCCCTGTATAGTCTAACATAGTGGCTGTTGGTGTTGTCCAGTATTTCTGTGTTTTCAAATAAGATTTGGTGACCAGTTTGTTTGAGAGCATGTTCAGCTATTGCAGATTTTTCAGGTTGCTGTAGTCTGCAGTGTCTTTCATGTTCTTTTACCCTGGTGTGGATGCTGCGTTTTGTGGTCCCAATGTATACTTGTCCACAGCTGCAGGGTATGCGGTAAACTCCTGCAGCGGTGAGGGGGTCCCTTTTGTCTTTTGCTGATTTTAACATTTGTTGTATTTTTCTGGTGGGTTTGAAGACTGTTTGGAGGTTATGTTTTTTCATTAGTTTTTCCATGCGGTCCGTGACTCCTTTAATGTAGGGCAGAAATATTTTGCTTGTGGGGGGCTGTTTTTCTTCAGTTGAGTGCTGTTTTTTCGGTTTGATAGCTCTCCTGATTTCATTCTTGGAGTACCCATTCGCCTGTAGGGACCACTCCAAATGGTTGAGTTCAGAATTGAGAAATTGAGCTTCACAGTTCTGATTTGCGCGATCCACTAGTGTTTTGATGATGCCTCTTTTTTGTCGTGGGTGGTGATTGGAATTTTTGTGTAGATACCGGTCTGGGTGGGTGGGTTTTCTGTAAATTTTGTGTCCTAATTGCAGGTCCGGTTTGCGTATGACCATGACATCTAAAAATGGTAGTTCATCTTCCATTTCTTTTTCCATGGTGAATTGTATATTCGGGTGGATGCTGTTGAGGTGGTTCAGGAATTTCTCTAATTCTTCTTCCCCATGACTCCAAATGGTGAAGGTGTTGTCCACGAACCAGTACCAGACTGTTGGTGTGAGGGGTGCCGATTCTAAAGCCTGTTTTTCGAAATGTTCCATGTAAAAGTTCGCTATAACCGGGCTGAGGGGGCTTCCCATGGCGACTCCATCTGTTTGTTCGTAGAAATCCTTATCCCATTGAAAGTAGGTGGTCATCAGGCAATGTTGGAATAGCGCCGTGATGTCTTTTGGGAAGATCTGTTCGATGAGTGCCATGGTGTCCTTTATTGGAACCTTTGTGAACAGGGAGATCACATCAAAGCTGATTAATTTGTCCGTGGAGTTAAGTTTATGGGTGCCGATTTTGTTTATGAAGTGTCTTGAGTCTTTTATGTGGGATGAAGTCTGTCCACAGTGGGTCTGTAGAAGAGTAGCCAAATATTTTGATAATTCGTATGTTGGAGAGCCGATGGCATTTACGATGGGTCTGAGTGGGATTGCATCTTTGTGGATTTTGGGGAGTCCACATAGTCTTGGTGACAGAGCTTCTGTTTTGCAGGTACGTTGAAGTACGTTGAGGGGGAGGGAGGAGCTCTTGATCAGTGTATTTGTTTGTTTCATGATTTTGCTGGTTGGGTCCCTTCTTAGTTTTCTGTATGTGGTGGGGTCTAGAAGTTCTCCAATTTAATAGCTGGGAAGAGCTTTGGGCCAAATCACCCCAAACAGAGGCTGGGCTGATACAGCGAGCTAAGCCGTCCTGGGGTTTGTTTAACTTAGGCTCATCCTGAGGTGTGAACTCAGCCACTGAAATTTGTACACCATGGCATAGTGTGGCTGTATCTAAGTATGGATACAGTGATAGTATCACTCTCAACTGAGTGATATTAAACAGCCCTTGTTAACCCAAACCATGGTTTAGAGTTAGAGCTACAACTCAGTTGATGGACAATCGCAAATCTTGGGGGAGGGGGGTCCATTTATTTATTTATTTATATTTATTTATCATATTTATATCCCACCCATCTCCTTCTCAAGGAGGGACCCTGGGCGGTTATTTCCCACCCCCATTCCAAGTCTATGCATTACTTCTGTCCTCACAGGTTAAGTTTCTCATTTCTAGCTTTCAGGGACAAATTTCATGAATTCGTGTTGTTTAGGGATTTTAACCTCATCAGCTGTCTTCCTCCAAGGCAGGGTGACATAAATTTAAGCAGTGGAGAAAGCACAGTTTAACTGCAGGATAAAGTGCAAGAATAGCACCCTATCAAATCATAGTTAAAGAAGCTTCACATTTGATTAGATATGATGTATGTGGCTGCCATCTCATCGTAATGACTCTGGCCAGCTAACCACATATAAAAATTCAATCCAAAATAGCATTAAAATAGCATTAAAATCCTATAAAGACACCCATGGTAAAAAAAAATAATCTCTATTAGCTCAAAACCACAACCACAGAGTTTCCCACTAACTACTGGGCCCCCAAACCCAGGAACACACCCATGTCTTCAGTGTTTTCCAGAAGGACAGCAGAGTTTTAAAAAAAGGTAAAGGTTCCCCCCGCACATTTGTGCAGTCGTGTCCGACTCTAGGGGCCGGTGCTCATCTCCGTTTCTTAGCTGAAGAGCCAGCGTTGTCTGAAGACGCTTCCACGGTCATGTGGCCTCATGACGCGCGTGGAACACTGTTACCTACCCACCAAAGTGGTACCTATTCATCTACTTGCATTTGCATGCTTTCGAATTGCTAGGTTGGCAAGAGCTGGGGCGAGTGCAGGAGCTCACTCCGTCACGCGGGGCTAGGGATTTGAACCTCCGAACTTGCAATCTTCCGATCGACAAGCCTGGCGTCTTACCCGCTGAGCCACCACGCCCCTTACAGCAGATTTGGGGTCAATCAAATCTCGGGGGGGGGGTTCCAAAGGACAGAAGCCTTGGGTCCCGCTAGGCAAATTCTTTAGTCGATGGGACCCATGGCATGTGTCTCCTGCCAGACCTAATGGGATGGGTAGAAACAACTGTGGAGAGATTGTTTATTTGTCCCACAAATAGCTTGTCCCTAGGCCAACAAGGGTTTTCTAGGTGACAGCCAGAATTGCACCCAGCAGCATATTGGAAGCCAATGTAGCTCATGGTGCAGAGAAGTAACATAGGTGCACCGAGATGTGTCCATAACAGCCCACACCGCCACATTCAGGAACAGCTGCAGCTTCCAGGTATTCGTCACTATGGTTCAAGGTGACTCACAAATTAACGGTGATTATGACCATGGAGATGTTGTATATATTTTATGATCCTGAAAAGAATATGGGAAACTGAGTTTTAAAAAGTCAAGCCTCAAAAAGTTTTTTCCTGTGGGCTTCAGGAGAGCTCTTGCAACCCCCCCCCTCAGGAATGTTGAAAGCCGGTGCCTGCTAGTCTAGTTTGTTTAGCCAATCAAAAAGGTACTTGTTTGTTTTTTCCCAAATTGGGAATGGGTTGCCTAGGTAAGTGGTCACATGTCTAACTTGGTCCACTCAGGTACTGCCAAGTTGAAATTGTAAAAAGGCTTTATATTGTAAAATGTAAATCTGCCTTTTGTCCTTCTGTTTACTCCTTCTGTTTACTTCGAACTCACTGGGGATCACTCGTAGCCGTCTACTGTGGCTGATGAAGTCTTCTTGCAAATCCCGCAAAAACAAATAAGAGATGAGCTTGCAGTACCCCCTAGTTTGGAGGAAGTCAGTAAAGCCACTAAACAAATGAAAAATAACAAAGCTAGTGGACCTGATGGGATTCCTGCTGAAGTCTTTAAAGAAGGCGGGCCTGAACTTACACAACAACTTCATAAGCTCATCGAAAAAATCTGGATGAGGGAGGAGATTCCAGCAGACTTTAGGGATGCCATAATTATCACTCTCTTTAAAAAGGGTGATAGAACAGACTGTGGAAACTATCGAGGCATCTCCCTTTTAACCACAGCAGGCAAAATCCTGGCAAAGATCATCACAAACCGTCTCCTATCTGTATCAGAAGACATCCTCCCTGAAACGCAAAATGGCTTCTGCCCTTCCAGGGGAACAGCGGATATGATCTTCACTGCACGACAGCTTCAAGAAAAATGTAAGGAGCAAAACCGCCCTCTGTACATGGCGTTTATTGATCTGACTAAAGCTTTTGATACTTCGAACTATGTCGTTGGTGAGTGGAGAGGCAAACTGCCTCAAGCCATGTTAATTAAGCTATTGAGCTTCCCTGGCTGGGGAAGACTGAGAAGTTCCTGTTTGTTCGTTTTAAAATAAAAGCAGCGTTTTTTTCTACTGCAAGTTTCAGTTCATTTCTTTCTTAATATTTCTATAACTCTGATCTCACAAATTATTTAAAACTACAAAAGGAGAGGCGGTTGCGTCATGACAATGGGCGAGAGTGGATAAGAATGAGCGTTGAGAAGATCAAAACCACGATTGGCCCGTTATTCATTTGTAAGCTTGTTATTCTCTGGCATTTCTAAACCACAGTTAGTACAAACCTGTCTCCAAGTAATAAAATGGGTGAAGCTCATGCATGGGCCCCCTCGCCCACCCACACGTATATCCATCCCTCCTGCCTTTCATTCTGGAGTTCCCCAAAGACGGAGGCGTCGGACTCCAAAACAACCGGAAGGTTCACAGCCCAGCGAGCAGAAGATAATCCCAGGTCAGAAACCTGACGAGGGAATGCCATTCTCTGAATTAGCAGATGTAATTTTGAAAAGAGAGAACATTTTCACGCATCTGAAGATTTGTAGAGCGAGGCTGGGCAATCACGTTCAGCTTGTGTATGGATAACCCAAGGGCTGCACTCAAAAAGTGAAAACGTGGGCAGAGGAAGGAAAAATAGAAAGATTGCTTAAAAAGGAAGGAAAGGGGGCGAGACCAGAACAAGGAGAGCTTATCCTTATAGTACATTTTATCATTTTTTATTGTTATTGGTCCTCTCACCTTTGGAACTTCCTCGTGCATACCAAACTAAACAACACACCCACAGTCGCTATGTGTACAGAAGATTGCAAGTGGCAGCTTCCAGCTGAATTCTTTTCTTAACCAGCACAACAGGTTTTGCTCGCAAACCATTGGCTGCCCAAATCCGATAGCAAAATTACATCACAGCCACAACCGGATGTTGGTTTTAGGAAGCAAATGACGAAGCGGTTTGGAAGAGCTCACCTCGGCCGTAAAAATGGTTTTCGAAAAGCAGGCAACTTACTTATCCTCTGACCGGGATCAGGCCTTTATTTTCAAATGGCCTAGAATGAATCTGGTCTGTTAAGGAATCGCCTCCAAATGCATTCAGTGGCAATCCTACCATCGCTGATTCGCCTGTACTGTATTTGGTAAATCTTTCCTTTTTTCCCTTTTCTCAGGTATAACTGGCAGCCCTAGGTGGGCATTCAACCCCTTCTGGGCAGTTCCCGCCTAACTTTGGATAAGGGGAGAGGGCTAAGGAAAAATCAACATTAAAAAAGGATGAGGTTTAAGTAAAATGTGTGTGTGGGGTAGTACATGGAACACACCCCCTTCTTTGCTTAGATCAGATCCCCTTACCCGTGCCTGCTCCCACACATTCACAAGACCCCCAAAAGGTGACGTATCTGTGCCCTCGGCCAACCAAGCCAAAGGAAGCTCACTCTTCTGCCCTGACTTACAGGCTGCCAACCACGTCTCCTTGACACTGCCGTAAAGACTGAAGTTGGTGGTAAATCCAATGGTCTGGATAGTGGCTCCTTGTTTGTTGAGGATATCATACTCCATGTAACAGTGGTAGATTCCTGGAAGGGGAAAAAAGAAAGACTAATGGAAATAAACCTAAACAAGAGCATTCTTCCAGTCCCCCCCCCCATCTTGTTTCAGAAGAGGACTTTCCCCATTTCAACCTTCTTTCCTGCAGCAACTAACCAACGGCATGGTGGGCATATAGGAGATATGACATCATGGCACCAAGGCGCCACATCTTGGCGATTGTTAAGATATCATGGTACTCCAGATGCTTCTGAACTACGACTCCCAGCATCCCTCACTACTGGCCAAACGGGCTGAGGATGCAAGGGCTGGATTCATCAACATCTAGAGGGCCACAAGTCACCCATACCAAGCTTGGATGTTTGTATACTGTATTAATTTACTCCATATATTCAAAGATGCTGGATGGCTTATGTTATAGTTAAGGTGTTGGACTAGCACTGAGGAGATCCAGGTTCTAGTCCCCTCTCAGCCACTCTCTCAACTAAACTGGAATTAAACTCCTATTTCCTAGCCCATATTCTGTAAAGATATAGAACAGAACAGGAGGGATGGGTCAGTAGAGGAAAGTGTAATTCTGGGAATTGGACAAGCTTTAGCCTACATGGAAGATTTCTGATCATCTAGGCAACATTACACCTTCTACTGAGGACATTTCTTCAAGGTTTGGACAGAAAGGATCTTCCCATCTTAAGTATAAACACCTATAGCAGTGTTTCTCAACCTTGGGGACTTTAAGATGGGTGGACTTCAACTCCTAGAATTCCCCAGCCAGCATCTTAAAGTCCCCAAGGTTGAGAAACACTGATCTATAGACTGGGTAGCCTACTTGGAATATTTGGAAGATCTGTCATAGCACACTCTCAAAATGCTTGCCGAGAGGCCTTGCCCATTCAGCAAATGGTGGACATGATGGACCTGACCAGTTTAGAAAGGTTCACCAAACCATTGCCCGCTTTTGTCTCCTGCGGTAGCATCTTTGGCCTATTCATCGATTTGGCGCAGCGTATTAGGATCTCTGGTTCAGCTGCTTGGTCTCATTTTACTCACCGTATGCGGTGATGACTACCACTCCCACAATAAGAACCCACACCAGGATGCCAGCAATGAATCTCAGCAGCAGGAGAAATAGGAGGCTCAGCATCATGGCAAGCAGGAGACCTCTGGAAAGAGAGTAACATAAAAGAGAAAGGATGGGGTGGAGTGACTTTCTTCCCCACTTGTTCTGCTTGTAAACCCAAATCTCTCTGTCCAATCCCTCCTTTCGCTCTTCCTGAGCAGTAGGATAAACCCAAAACAATTCTGGAGGATTTTCTGAATTATTTTCTGGTGTGGCCGTGCACATTCAAATCCCCACTTGACCAACAAACTGAGAGCCAATCTTCCTGCCTTAAAGGAATGAGAAACAAGAAAAGCTTTGCTAAGTCATGCCAAGGAGCCATCTAGTTCAGCATTTGGTGGTGGTCAGCGGGTGGCCAGCAGGCTGCAGTCAGGAAGCATGGACAGGAAGCCAAGGGCTACTTCTATTGTTTTGTTTGTTGTTCAGTCGCTTCCGACTCTTCGTGACTTCATGGACCAGCCCACGCCAGAGCTTCCTGTCGGCCGTTGCCACCCCCAGCTCCCCCACGCTTGAGTCCGTCACCTCCAGAATACCATCCATCCATCTTGCCCTTGGTTGGCCCCTCTTCCTTTTGCCTTCCACCTTCCCCAGCATCAGCTTCTTCTCCAGGGTATCCTGTCTTCTCATTATGTGGCCAAAGTACTCCAGTTTTGCCTTTAATATCATTCCCTCAAGTGAGCAGTCTGGCTTGATTTCCTGGAGTATGGACTGGTGTGATCTTCTTGCAGTCCAAGGCACTCTCAGAATTTTCCTCCAGCACCACAGTTCAAAAGCATCTCTCTTCCTTCGCTCAGCCTTCCTTATGGTCCAGCTCTCGCAGCCATAGGTTACTACAGTTACTTCTATTGTTGCTCCCTACCAAATCATGCTTAAACAGTCGTGCCAACTATTCAGAGATAACGAACGGGGCACCACAGCTAGTTGTTACGATCCCCCCAAGTCAACCCTGACTCCTTGTGGCTACAGGGAGTTCTCTTGGCCACATTTTCAGAAATGCTTGCCACTACCTTCTTCCTAGGGCCGAGAGAGAGAGAGAGAGACTGGCCCAAAGTTACCCAGCCAGCTTCTGTGCCTAAGGCAGGAGTAGTCTCCCATCTTCTAATCCAGGGCCTTAACTGCTAGCCCAAACTGGCTTTCTACTAGCTCTAGTAGCCACTAATACAGTACCTTGATCCTCCATTATTTTTCCAGTCTCTTGATTTAGCAGACTATTTGGGGAAAGGGGGTGTCCATTCAATCCAAATTATGTCATTTGTGTCCATTTATACCACTTGTGTAATTACTTAACTGACATAAATGGCATCACTGCAGTAACTCCTTGATTTAACAGACCAATCCTTGATTTAATAGACCAACCCTCTATTTAACCAATATTAGTCCATTAAATGAGGGTGCAGTGTGAAAGGAAGTGTCATCCATTATATCTGAAAGTGCTAAACCAAGGCCTATTCAATGGTTTATTGCATTTATTTATTTATTTATTTATTTATTTATTTATGTATTTTTGTTTGTTTGTTTGTTTGTTTGTTTCAACTTGCCCCATATTTTGATTAAATGGATAATCTTGAATTTTAATATTGTGAGAATTTTAGAAAATTGTCCAAATTTTCTATAACAGGGGCTGATTTTACATGTCACTTATGATCTGACTTGAGTCCCAGATAGTGTAGCCTCTCTGTAGGGAAGTTTCTCTTGCCTCTTTAAATCTTTTCCCATCATGATGATGGTAATGATGATGCTAAACTAAGAAGAAAAATGCAAATTTACACAGTAGCATTAAAGGATCAAGACAACTTCCAGCTGCACTGCAGTTTTAATAAAAGGAAAAGGGGAGGAAGAGGAGGAGGGAAGGATCCAGAAATTAGGAAATTAAAAAGAACAACTTCAAAAACTTTGGCCATATCATGGTCAGAAATTATTACAGGCTTTTACTTAGCAAAGTTAAACTTCTCAAAGAATGAGAAATCATCTAGGCAAAAGCAGTTCCTACGTGCAGAGGACAGAAAAGAATGTTCCCAATGTGAAGGATTACTAGAATATTGAATAGCCACTAAATTAGATTCAAACATGTAATTCATAAGGAATATTATGAATCCAAGAATATAATTTGGGTAATGAGGTATTATTTAAAAACAGATTTGAAGCTGGATTCAAATTACCTCCAATTATTATATGGTCCTCTGACTTGGTATACAAAGATTGAAAACAATTATGTACTTGTCCTGGAGAGTCTCTAGGTGAACCAGATGAATTTAGGAGTGCTAAACTCTGATTACCCAATCTGATATTTCTTCGTCAACAGTCAGGTTAGAAAATCTACTAAATAAAACAGCAACACTTCTCTCGTATTTAGAATTAACCTTTTCTGTCCAAGCCTTCTGTAAAAGTTGTTTATTTGGAGGAAAAATACGTGTCTCCTGAAAAAAAGCAATTCCGGTTCTCTTCTTTTTCAAAAAACTTAGCTAAGACCCATCTATAGTTGTCAGGAGACACCAGTCTTTTAGCATTCATGTTACAAAGAACACACTCTTTCATATAATTAATTTTTAAAAGCACTGATCAGGGGGAAAAAGGCATATCTGAAATGCATTCACAGTATATTATATAGTATATTATTGTATTTCTTTGTTTTACTTTGTTTTTGTCCTTTTAAATTTTGCTGGTCATTGACCAGATAAATATTATTGATTTTGATTGATTGAAATGCATTCACAGCAGATCTGAATTGCCTCCGAAAGAACAACCCTCACACAAAAGTGAGGAAAAATAAAATAAATAAATACCTCAGCGATAAAATTAAAATCAAATTATCTAAACCCCAATTGGTGGTAATCAAACCATTACATCAGATCCCTGTGTGACTGTTGTTGTTGTTATTCATACTACATGAACCCAGTTGGAAAAGAAAATAAAGTTTAATAAAGGGGGTTTTCTCCAATAAAGACTAATTTCAAGGAGAGGATAAAGCCAAGGAAAGAGAAGAAAGAGGAAAAGTACAGTTGCAAAACTTTTCTTGTAACCAAGATCATACAGAAGTAAATGCATAAGTATAATTAAGAGCCAAAAATAAACAGTCTCTTAGTAAACATAATCGAAAATAGAAAAGATCCTCATTTTTCAATGGAAGCTTAAAGAAGTAAGGGTTTTTTTTCCAGCTTCCAAATGGTTCTAAAATTACTTTTGAGTGCAATTTGTAATTTCAGAACAGTGATAGCCAGAAACCTGGTTGACTGTGTGGTTGCAGCCACCATCTTGATGACACCCACCCTCCCCACTGCCCCCTGGATGCCTGTGATACTCATCCAACTGCACACACCAAGGGGGCCTTCTTCAGATTTCATTCCTCATGGCAAATCTAAGGAAGCTTGCAGTGAATGGTCAGGGCTTATCAGCAGTACGAAATGGAGAAGCTGGAACTCTTCTCAGTATGTTAGCTGGCTAGGGAATTCTGGGAGTTGAAGTCCACACATCTTCAAGCTGCCAAGGTTGAGAAACACTGAACTAGCTGATCATTTTCTGGCAATACTTCCCAACTTCTTTATACATTAATTCAATAACCATGCTTATATACCTTGGTAGACTCTGAGTGCTGCATAGCAGAACTCAGGATATAAACAAAACACAACAATCCATGAAAAGCTCAGTGGCTGCCTACAGTCATACCAAGGGCCACAGGTCCATGGAAAGAGCCATCTTTAGAGCCTTTGGGAAGAAGAACAATATTAGGGTCAGACTCACCTCCAGGAGAAGGGATTTCCAGAGAGTGGGGGCTACCACCAAGAAGTCCTGATGCCTGGCCCATACCCTGTATCTCAAATGAGGAAGGGACTTTCAATGAGACCTCTCCAGATGTTCGGACTGGACAGGCAGAATCATTTTTGTCAGGGTAGTCCTTGATGTATCCAGGGCCAGGTTGTATAGAGCTTTATAGGTAAAGACCAGCATTTTGAATTGAGTCTGGCAGATACCAGCAGCCAATGCATGATCTCAGGATGGGGGTAATTCTGCTGCAGCAGGTTTCCCCAACCAACGGCATGGCTGCTGTACTCTGAACCAGCTGGAGCTTCGTCTTCAAGGACAGCTCCAAATACAAGGCATTGCAGTCATCCAGCTGTGATCATGGCATGAATTAACATCAGAAGGGCTTCCGGGTCCAGATAGGGCTATAACTGGCATGTGAGCTATACCTGGATGAAGGCCCTCCTTCACCACGGCTTTTACCTGTTGTTCCATCGGGAGCTGTGAGTCAAGCAGGAGACATGAGCAATGGACCGGCTCCTTTATGGAAACAGGGCCCCCATCTACAGCAACCATCAGGGCTGATGTCCTCGGAAAGCCCAGATGTTTACATACAAACAGCAGCTGGGTCTTGGTAGGATTTAATCTGAGCTTGTTTCTCCCCATTAAAGCTTCAGTAAAATGAACCGTCTGTTTTTTTCATAACTTCCTCCAGAATTTGGATGACATACAGGTTAGCCCAGCAAGGGGGAGATTCCAGAGACATTATTTTGTCCTAAAATGTTTTAGCCACCTTTAGGAAATCAATTATAGATGCATCCACTGACTTTCAACCAACTTTCAACTGGTTTATTGTGTCCTCAGCCACATCTATTGTGGAGCTTAGAGTATTAATGATGCCTTAAATCTCAGGGAGAGCAGCCATCACATCTTTTCCAACAGCTGGCACAACTACCACTTTAGGAAAGGAAGATGGTAGCAGAACATTCTTGGGTGCCAAGTCATCCAAGCAGATAATAAACACGCTCTTTCTGGTGATCAAAGTATAGTGACCCCTTCTTTCTGGTTCTGAAAATAACAATTACTATAGCCAACAATTATCAGCAGAAGAAATGCGGGGGAAGCCCAAGAGTCATTTGATTATAGCATCATCTTGAACAGAAGCCTCTTCAATATCTTTTTTGAAATGTGATGACCAAACAATATGCAGTTTTCCATGTGTGATGATACCACAGATTTATGTAATTTATATAATATTACTTTACTGGCATTTGGCACTTAAGATCCATTCACTAGTTTGGGAAAATCATCTTGGAGTACTTAGCAATCCCTTTTTAATTTTACCACCTGGATCAATTTATAAGCCGCTGCGTCGCTCATGAAAGTCTCATGAAATCTTAGATATTGTTCAATGTTTGTATATCCATATATGAGCTGAGTCATCCATATATGAGCTGATGTTATATTTAGGAAAACCTTGGTCGCATTTTTAATAAAAAGTTAAAAAGAGGATCTAGGTGTATACTTTGCTGAAACTAATTCTTATCTGCTAGAGTGAGTTCACAAACAGCCAATAGTTTCTGTAGTTCTGAATGGTAAGGAATTGCTTGAACAATCTTGAATCTTCAAGGTGAGTTTAACTGGTAATAAATTGAATCTCCACAAAGGAACATTTCTAGATTTAAACTCCACAATTTAGATTTTGAACTTGAAAAGTTTCCTTGGTCCTTTACGCTTGCTCATTGAAAAACCTATTCATCTGAGATTTCCTCAAGGTTTTTTGCACATCCACAAAGACTAGAGATGTCTTTAAAAGAAGGACATGAAAAACAGAGTTCTTGATTCCAAGCCAAGTTCCAGAATCGATGCTTACACAATATAGAAAAACACGCACACAGCTCTGGCTGCAATCATACCCCATAGCTTCAAGAGTCATTATTCATCTGAATATACTACACAAAGCCCTCTTGACTTCCTCGGGCCCCATGGACAATCTCCTTTTGCTGCAAGAAGTACTCACATGAGAATCCAATACCAGGTCCGTGTTAAATCCTCAAAGATCTTCACACTAATATCCTTCACACTGAGAGAACTTAGAAGTTGTCTACAAAGACAAGAAATCAAACCAGAGACATTACAGAAGGAAATCCATACAGCCAGACAGTTTAATGTGCTTTCCTCCATTCCAAAGCAAAAGTATGCCAGGACAGTTTGCTAGATCTACATAACCAGTCTCTACTCTGCCTCAGTAGTTGTGGCATTGTCCTAACCATTTGCTGCTGGACAGGTTACGGTACAGGGATCCTCTATTTTTCCAAGAATAAATTCCAGCAATACTTCCATCCTATGTAAGACACACAGAGTTTGGCATGGGATTTTGTTTTGTTCTGTTTTGCATGGCCAACTCAAACAACATGGTTTGAGTTGGAGTCAAACCATACAATACAAATTGTATTTGTACCCTTGGAGATTGGGGTGTTCTAAAAAATCAAATCAAATCAAATCATTCTGGTAAGGCCAGCAAATTTCTTGGAACACATACATCCCCAGAAAGAATAAAGCAACCAAGCCAAGGAGGAGTTCCCTCTGATGGAGACAACTCTGCGATAAAAGAAGGAATGTCGATTGGCGGGGCCCAGGAAGAGAGCCTTCTCTGCCGTGGCCCCTGCCCTATGGAACATTCTCCCCCCAGAGGTGAGGCGGGTCCCCACTCTCCCGGCCTTCCGGAAAGGAGTGAAGACCTGGCTCTGCCATCTCGTGTGGGGCGTGAGGAGGGGTAACCAGCCCTGGGGGGTGGTTAGCACCCTGAAGATGCTCCCGTAAATTAAGACCTTTTTAACACCTCTGTCTTGGATCGTACTTGGATGCACCAAGGAGATCGTTATTACACCTCAAACAGAACGATTAAAAAGATGGAAATCTCAAGCAAAACATCTTCATAATTGGATAGAACCGCTTGAGGAGTTGCCCGAAGGTTCGTAGGAGGAGTGGACGGTTTGGAGATGTTTAAACAGATTGTGCACTGGTTTGGCCAGAACTAAAGATAATATGGAAAAATGGGGGTTTCTCCCTGAGGGCAAGGATACGTACTTGCTGCGAATGTGGCAATATTCAAACAACTACCCATCTTTTGCAGTGCCCTTTGGGACCGACATGCACACAGAGTGACTTATTGGCCGGAAACACCTCTGCCATCAATGTGGCTCGGCATTGGGCCAGAGTTATATAAATTTTATATTTTTATTAAATGTTTTAACTTTTTAAATTTTAATTAATATGTTTCCCTTTTTTATTTCCTGCATTTCTGACACGAAATGAGACGAGACGAGGATCGTACTTTTATGTAAGAATATGGTTTTATTGTAGTTTAATGATTATGTATTGTTTTTATGGCAAACCGCCCAGAGTCGGTCCCTGAGTGCGATGGGCGGTGACTCAGTTTGAAGAATGAATTAATGAATTAAAGAATAAATAAACAAATAAATAGGTAAAGAAAGTAGAAATCTGATCATGGACCTCTCCCTTTCCTCACCCTTGCTGGGTGAGAACTAGGGCTGGGAGGAGAGGGAAATTGCCACCGTAAGACATTTGCCTGGAGAAAGGCCTCGATGGAGATTTTGAATTAAGAAGACTTACTCTGTGCCAGTTGTGATATTGTTCACGGTTTCGTTTTGTGTCATACCAGGCAGTTGAAATTTTCCAATTTCAGAGTAGTTGAGAGCAGGGAAGCAACGATTAATTACTGTAAAAAAAAAGGGGGGGGGATTATAAATTAGGAGTGATTCTGAAGAAAAGAGGATTGGCGTGACCTGCTCCTCTCTGCAAAGTCCCAGACCTCAGGGTCAATTACAAAGGATTAAAAGTCATTTTGAAGCAAATGCATATATTTTTCCCATCCTGAGCACCAAAGAACTCTGCCTTGATCTATCTTCCAATTTCCTATTTTTTCTGACACTGGAAATGCTTTGGCATGAAAACTGTTTGGACAATTTTTGAGTGGAAAACCAGTGAGTTCCATTCACTTTTTATACTCCAAATGAACTCCTGAATTGCTGCTACTACTACTGCTACTACTATAAGTAGACCTCACTTAGCGACTGCCTCCGGCAGCAATTGTTCAAAGTTACGACAGTGATGAAAAATTAACTTTGTGACCAATGTCTGCATTTATGACCTTTGTAGCATCTCTCTCTCTCAGTCTCATGTTCGCCATTACAGTCAGTTAGTATGCGCTGTCCTGTGCCTGACCTGTTTTTTCCCTTTCCCCCGCTCGCAGAGTGGAGAAATTCCAGATTGCCTAAACAAGCAATCTCTGCTGTGTTGCTCCGCAACGTAGTGCATCCCCAAAAGGTGCTAACCGCAAGTTAACAAGCTCAACTCTGTGACTTTAATTAGCTGCTGCCTATAACTGACAAGACTTTAATTACTTTCACACCTTCGGCTTTTGTTTGCCTCCTAAGCGGCTTGGGGCTCGGAGCTGCAAGCACACTAGGTGAATAGCCAGCGCTAGTGCATTCCTTTCGATGTATACAGTATTTCCCATTGTGTACCTGTTTACTCTCTAGTAATCCCTTCCAATGAATGTAAATACAAACATTAATTCCCTTCTTGCTAATTATCCCAGTACTGGGGTGAGAATTCCCAAGGGTGGGGGAGTAGGGAAAAAGGGCTATAAGATTTGCCCTTTTACCCGGCTTCCTCATGCGTTGAGTTCCAGAAACTTTCCCCACCATTTGGGCTCATCTGGCTGTTTGGGGTCATATTTTTTTGACACTGTAAAGCAAAGGAAAGCTGAAGTAAAATTGGAAGCACAGTTGCGGTCATGTGATTTTCCACTTAGCGACTGAGTTGCTGGTCCCAATTGTGGTCACTAAAAAAGGACTACCTGTACTACTACTAATAATAATGGCACCAAATGGGAGAGACTCAAGGCAACTTACAATTAAAAACTCAATCAAAGCAACAATCAAATACAGATTTTCAATGCCTGTCTAAGGTAGGCCAGGGAAGGGACAAATAGATCCTGGAGTGAATGGTAACGCAGAGGGAAGAAGCAGTGACAAAGAAATCACCTCTCCAGAATCCCGCAAGATGGCATAGTTTAAAACTGAAGGATCCTGGAGAATTCCCACCATGCCAGATGTAGGATGGGCACTGATTATTTACAGAACTATTCTATAAATATAGGTAATCCTCGCTTACTGACTGCCTTGTTTAGCAACTGTTCGAAGTTAAGACAGTTGAAAAAAATAGCTTTGTGACCAATCCTCACATTTACGGCCATTGCAGCATCGCACGGTCATGTGATTGCCATTTGCAAGGTTCACAACCAGCTTCCAACAAGCAGAATTAATGGGGAAGGTGGAAGTGAAATTGCAAGTTGCAGTCATGTGATGTCTCGCTTAACAACCACAGTGATTCGCTTAACGGCAGAAGTGGAAGTGACATCGTAAGTCTGGCACAGTCACGTGATTTTTTTGCTTAGCGATCACGGCACTTAGTGATGGAGTTGCCGGTCCCAATTGTGATTGGTAAGCGAGGACTACCTGTAATCAGGTGCTTAGCCATAATAACCAGAACCTTGAATTGTACCCAGAATGCAACTGGTAAAGCTCACAAAGTACACATGTGCCAGCGCTATGCCATGGTGCACCCCTAACTACTTACGCCACTGCAGTCTGGACCAGCTGTAGTTTCCAACTGGCCTTCAAGGGCAGCCCCATGCAGAGTGCATTACAGTGATCCAGGCAAGAGGTGACTAGGAATGAGCAGACATAAGCAGGGTCTGCAGTCCAGGAAAGTTAGAATTCTTTAATCCTAATGTGTGTTTTTTGCATCTGGCTGTGGGATATGGCATTTTAGCAAATGAATGAAAACCTCACGTCTCTGGTCTAAGATCTTTTTGCTTACTCTTCTCTCAGCAAGGTAATAGCGATCCCAAGGCACAGGACTCCTTTCTCCTTTGCAGGAATCAACACTTACGTGGCTTGGTTGGGATGGTGAATTCAGGACAAAGTTGCTGGTTGAGAATTTCTGACACAGTCTGGGAAGAAAGGGAGAGATTCATGGCAACGCTCCGTTCAGATAATGTAGAGCTTTCCAAACTTTTTCATGTTGGTGACACACTTTTTAGACATGCATCATTTCGCGACACACTCTTACAGCAGGGCACAAGGCAGGCACCAGGACCTGCTCGGAATCCTGGCAGGGCAGGTTTGGAGGCAGCCGGGCACAAGGCAGGCACTAGGACCTGCGTGGAACCACCAAAATGCTGAGTTTGGAGGAAGGGCTGAGGGACAGTGTGGCAGGAGAGCCGGAAGAAGGGCACCCCGTTAGAAGGAAAACAGACTGCAATATTTTGTTGCAGGGCCCACTGTTATATAGTGTAACATCAACACTCATGTATCAGCTACATTACACAGTGTATCCCCAGTATACAATCATAGTACAAATATCATTTATTTATTTATAAAATCTATATCACCGCCCATCTCCCTCTGCCGGAGGGACTCTGGGTGGTTTACAACAAAATAGTAAAAACAGAGATATAAAATACAAAATTATAAAACAAGATTAAAATCCAAGAGGCAAGGTGGTAAAGTGATCTTACTTAATCCAGTCTAGGAGAGGAGCTCTTTAGGGTATTAGCCATCCCCAAGAATGGCTGTTTCTTCCTTGGTCCCACGCAAGGCGGCAGAGCCAGGTTTTCAGGTTCTTCCGGAAGGTCAGGAGCGAAGGAGCTAATCTCACCTCCGGGGGCAAGTTGTTTCACAGGGCGGGAGCTACTGCAGAGAAGGCACGCCTCCTGGACCTCACCAAATGAAACTCTCTTATAGATGGGGTCCGTAGCATGCCCTCTCTGCATAATCGGGTGGGACGGGTGGATATATTGGGGACGAGGCGGTCCCTCAGGTAGCCTGGCCCCATGCCATGTAGGTCTTTAAAGGTGATAACCAACACCTTGAATTGGACCCGGAAACAAACTGGTACCCAATGCAGCTCACGCAACAACGGTGTTATATGTGCCGATCTAGGGGAACCAGCAATGGCACGTGCAGCCGCATTCTGGACCAGTTGAAGCTTCCGGATACTTTTCAAGGGTAGCCCCATGTAGAGCGCATTACAGTAGTCTATATGCGAGATAACAAGGGCATGAGTGACTGTTTTAAAGACTATGCTTAGTGCTAATACTAGCCTAAACTACTGTTAAACCTGGTATTTGCATAGTTCTCTTGATTGCTGTAATGGATTAGGGCTCTGTATGTAGATGGCCACTATTAAAAATAGAAACATTTTGAAATACCAAAATATAGAAAACAACCAGCAAACTTAGAATTTGCTCTCCTATTCACAGGAAATCCACTAAGGCTTTCATTGCTTTCAGTTTCATAATGCTATTGTCATTTCCCACCAAATTTCCCACTTTCATTACTTAAATATACAGCTTACACATTATTTCTAATGTGAACCAGCGTAAAACCATGCTGCCCACCCCCAACTCCCTAAGCCGTTCCAGAAGGGATACCATGGTGGATGGTATCGAACGCCGCTGAGAGGTCAAGAAGAGCGAGAATGGATGCACTGCCTCCATCTCGCTCCTGCCAGAGATCATCCATAAGTGCGACCAATGCTGTTTCCGTTCCATGTCCAGGCCTGAAACCTGACTGAAAGGGGTCTTGATAATCTGTTTCATCCAGAATCCTCTGGAGCTGCAGTGCCACCACTTTCTCAACCACCTTTCCCAAAAAGGGAAGGTGGGAGACTGGGCGAAAGTTGTCCAGCACCATAGGGTCCAGCGATGGTTTCTTGAGGAGGGGGTGCACCAATGCCTCCTTAAAGGCAGTTGGAAACACCCCCTGGAATAGGGATGATTAAAACTGGCTGGCAGCAATGTTATCATGCCACCTAGACTGTTGGTGCTTGTCTTGTTACTTTAAAAAGTTACAACAAGCTCGAGTTTGTTGTTTTCCTCCTCCCTCCTCCTCCCTTTTCCTTGTGTATGTCTTTTTTAGAGCAAAAGCCTGACCACAGGGATACAGTCACCACTGGTAAGCTTCTTTGGCCAATCAGTGGATTTAAAATGCCTCACCTAAAATATTAAAGTTTCTGCAGTCTCTGGAAGCCACCTTCCACAGTACTGGTTCTGTATTTCCTTTCCAAAGGTGGCAGCTCCTAGCTGATTGGATTGGGCCTAATTAAAACTTGGATGGGAGACCACTAGGAAATTCCAGGACAGGACTGTAGGATAAACTGGGAAGTCAGAAAAACAACCCAGAAGAAAGCAACCACTTCTGTGTTGCTGCTAAAAAAAACTTCCTGGATATACCTAGAAGTCCCCAGCTTGACTCAAATCAGACTTCTCTTTTTTCTTTTTTTAAGATGCCTTTCCATGCTCTCTGATCCCTGGTGTGGGGGCACATGCTTCTTGTTGGTGAAGGAGCGGCTTTTTGCATAGGCTCTCCAAAAGTTTTCATTCATTCAGCTTCCTATAGTTCAGGCATGGCTTTACAACTGTGCCCAGGACATGTAAGGCCCCATCGGTATCCAAGGCAGCTTGGAGCACCATCTTTTGCAGGATTACAGGAAGGCAAAGGATAAGATTGGGCCATCAAAAGGCAACTTACCAAGTTCGTAGTCTTGAGATCAATACTGGGTTGGCACAATGCCTGATTCCAGACACCAAAAGGTTTCTTTGTAGGAATTAAATCAGTTGGAAGCACCACCCAGAATTTGTCAGAGCAATTGGAGACACAGATCTGAAAATGAAGGGGCACAGGGAATCAATTTGGAAAGGATCTGCAATGGTTCCTCTTGCATCTAGAATGAGACAGAATTATTAATACAGGCAGTCCTCACTTAACGACTGGAAAACTGGTTGTTAAGCGGTGCGGTTGTTAAGTGACTCACCACTTGACAGGACCCGATTTTACAACCATTTTTATGACGGTTGTTAAGTGAATCCGACTTCCCCAATGGGTTTTGCCAGAAACTGGCAAAAAAGGTCGCAAATCACGATCACGTGACTGCAGGAGGCTGCAACTGGTTGTAAATGTGAGCTGTCTGCCAAGTGCCTGAATTGCGATCATGTGACTGCGGGGGGGGGGGGGTGGCATTTTGCAACGGTTGTAAGTATGAGTACAGGTCATAGACCACTTTTTCCTGGGCTGTTGTAACTTCGGACTGTTGTTAAATGAACGGTTGTTAAGGGAGGACTATGTGCCTTATTTGCTAGATCATAGCTTTCGAAACTGTGTGTCGCGACACTTTAGTGTGTCGCAACACACAGTTTAGTGTGTCGCGAAGCGGCGGTGCAGAGGCGTGCACGGGTGGTGCAGGGGCGCACGCGATGGCGGCGCACCATCAGCGCTTCCGCGTTTTAGTGAGGCCACCGCTGCCGCCGCCGCTGTGCACACCGCCGCCGCTGCACGCCCCCCTGCGCTGCTACCGCGCACGCTGCTGCGCCGCCGTTGCCGCCGTTGGTGTGTCGCCAACGGCAGCAGTTTGGAAAGCACTGTGCTAGATGCATACCTCGCCTTTCCCCCCAGGGGTACCCAACCTTTTTGGCATCAGGGACTGGTTTCATGGAAGACAATTTTTCCACGGACCGGGGGGGGGGGGGAGGTTTGCAGGCGGGAGCCAATCGCACGAACCAGGGGGGCGTGGTTTGCAGGCGGGAGCCAATTGCACAGACCAGGGGGCGGGGTTTGCAGGCAGGAGCCAATCACGCCAACTGGGGGGGCGGGGTTCAGAGACCGGCATGGCAGCCCGGTTCCTAACAGGCCATGGACCGGTACCAGTCCACGGCCTGGGGGTTGGGGACCCCTGCCCTAGAAAGCACAATAGTATTACTTCCACTAATTTTATCCTCATAACAATCCTGCAAGGCAGATTGGGGAAGAGACAGTGCCTGGCTCAAAGCCACCAAGCCAATTTCTATGGAAGAGTGTGGGTTTGAACCCAGGTTTCCTCTGGTCCAGTATCAAAATTATACGTCATGTCTGAGTCCTGGAAGGAATAGCTCCAAATAAGCCCCTTCCTGGGCAGCCAGGATTGCAAACTTTTTAAAATGGCTGTGGTCTTGGCTCTTAACCCTCTCGTGACACAAGGATGGGTATAGGGTGGGTTCAAGCAGAAATTTCCTTTTTACTTTCTAGCTGGCAAAATTGTAGAATGAAATCTTAAGAGAGTTCAGCCAACCAGCATAAATGGAGGGAATGGGATAGCTAGCTGGAGGCTTCATTAACGTTATGGGATTGAGATCTTTATTTATTTATTTATTTATTTTCTATCCCGCCTTTATTATTTTTATAAATAACTCAAGGCGGCGAACATACCTAATACTCCTTCCTCCTCCTATTTTCCCCACAACAGCAACCCTGTGAGGTGAGTTGGGCTGAGAGACAGGGACTGGCCCAGGGTCACCCACCCGGCTTTCGTGCCTAAGGCGGGACTAGAACTCTCAGCCTCCTGGTTTGCCATTGGCTCCTTCCTAGGGCTGAGGGAGAGGGACTGGCCCAAGGTCACCCAGCCGGCTTTCATGCCTAAGGTGGGACTAGAACTCTCAGTCTCCTGGTTTGCCATTGGCTCCTTCCTAGGGCTGAGGGAGAGGGAGTGGCCCAAGGTCACCCAGCCAGCTTTGATGCCTAAGGTGGGACTAGAACTCTCAGTCTCCTGGTTTCTAGCCCGTTGCCTTAACCACTAGACCAATATTGTAATGGTGGGGAAAATGTCATAACTGTACAACTGGTATTGTATTTATTTTTATGTTAACACTTATATAAGTTTTTTATGTCTCCTTTTTTAAAATGGCAAGAGACTTCACCACTGATTTTTGGCAATTGTAGGACCAAAAGTACACAATGGAGTTGGAGAGGCCTGGGGGGGGGGGGGGGGGGCGGCACAAACACAAGATTTGGTGTAGGGCCACCAGATCAGGAATTTGAAAATTCAGTTGCCCACTAGATGGCAGCAAAGAGGGGGGGTTTTCAGTACTGCGTTGCTGCCATCTAGTGGCCATTCAGATTTTCCAGCCCAGATTTGATGAACTTTAATTTGGTGGGACTATGAGTTACCCATTCTGGGCAAGATGAGGATATTAAGCAAGACCAATCTATGACCTTATCTGGTATGAGGCAAATCACAATGTTCTCAGAAATTCAGTACATGAAGCTTTTTCCACTGTGCAAGGAAAGTAACGAGGGCAGGAAGGGAAGCTTTTTTCCCTGAATCTCTGCTCCATTTCAGGCAGCCGAAGAGAATAAAGAGGGCAATTTTAGTAGCAAATGAATCCAGGTATGCTGGCTTGCAAGGCGATCTCCTGCTCTGGTCAGTTGAGGTTCATGGCTTCCCTTTTCTAAATTTATCTGTTTATACCAGTAGTCTCCAACCATTGGGGATGCACAGTTAGCATTTCAGTCACTCTCACAAAATGGCTACCACAGGGGCCACAGCCGGGGCAAAATGCTTATTGACCTGAAAGCGAACGGATGAAGTGGCTTCTTATCAGCCACTCAAGCTTATATTTGAGAGGTTCCTTAGCAGCAGCATCCAAGGGAGGGGCGTTGGGATGCAAGCTCCGCCCCTTTTCTGCCTGCTTGGTGAAATTGCAGTCAGCCCCAAAGAGGCGGAGTTTGAGGTATGATGTCACAATGCTGCTGCTTAGCACCCCAACTTTTTTTTTTTCCTGGCCAGGTGAGCTGCTAGATTGGCAAAGCATCCTCTGGGTTTGAGGCCCAGAGGCATTGTGGGAAATCCAGGTTGGTACACTGCTAGCTTCCCTGTACTTTTTTTCATTTAAAAAACCCTAAACATTAAAATTATGGATAAGAAGGTTGGTAGGC
The DNA here is from genome assembly GCA_023362775.1 of Charina bottae. Classification (NCBI taxonomy): domain Eukaryota; kingdom Metazoa; phylum Chordata; class Lepidosauria; order Squamata; family Charinaidae; genus Charina; species Charina bottae. The sequence continues at coordinate 21,362,794 of JALMGJ010000002.1, forward strand.
CCAAAGGTACCTGCAGGATATGCTCCAATGCAGATAAACAGGTAGTCCTTGTTTACCAACTGCCTCATTTAGTGACTGTTCGCCATTACAACGGTGATGAAAAAGTAACTTTATGACCAATCCTCGCATTTACGACCTTCACAGGTCTGTAAAGCAAAGGAAAGCTGAAGTAAGATCACAAGCACAGTTGCGGTTTCACTTAGCGACCGCTTCACTTAACAACCGAGTTGCTGGTCCCAATTGTGATCACTAACTGAGGACTATCTGTACCACCTTCAACACCTACCTGTGTGGTAGGGCACTGCACTCCTTTCATTGCCACTGTCAGTGGGTTCAGGTCTGTGATACAGTTTATGAGGTTGAAATAGAGAAGATAAGGTTTGCCACTAAACAGAAAAAGAGAGATGGAAGAACATATTAAAAGAAATAAATCTGAGTAATGAAATACTGACGCTTAGGTTGCTTCATTCTCAATGTATGTCTGCCTAACCAACTGCTAAACACTATTTTGTACCGATTTTTGCACATGACTCCAGTTGGGGATCTTTGGGGTGTTAATAAAACAAGTAGATCCTCCTCCAAACCTGGTATTTGCTCCCCTTGGCCCCTCCAAAACAACTCCTGCAATTCCTGCATTTTCATACAGGTAGTCCTCGCTTACTGACTGCCTCGTTTAGCAACTGTTTGAAGTTACGATGGTTGAAGAAAAAAAACAGCTTTGCAACCAATCCTCACATTTATGGCCATCCCTGCAGTCATGTGATTGCCATTCACGTGCTTCACAACTGGCTTGCAACAAGCAGACTTAATAGAGATGGCGGGAGTAAAATCGCAAGTCACAGTCACGTGATGTCTCGCTTAACGACCGAAGGGGAAGTGAGGTCGTAAGCTTATTGCAGTCATGCGATTTTCCACTTAGCGACTGTGGTGCTTAGCAACCGAGTTGCCTGTCCCAATTGTGGTTGCTAAGCAAGGACTACCTGTATTACAGGTTTCTTATTCCAGGAAAACTGTTGGTGTCTGCGCTTGATTAAATCTCCCACCCACCCCCTAAATTGATTTCCTTTCTACCCAGCCATGTAAAAACATCACAAGAGACTTAAGGAAACAGGGGAGCCAAGGCCATAGTCGTAGAGGAAGAGAAGATTGGGGAGAAAATGTGGAAAAAGAGAAACAGGAAGGCATGACTGGCAGGAGAATGAGAAAGTAAAAGCGGGGCAAGGTATAGGGGAAGAGTTTCTGCAGGATGTGGTCAAAAAAGTCAAGATGGCCGCTGCAACGATGTGACCCAAGCTCTGCTTTTGTTAATGTACATGCACATAAAAGACACAGGCGGAGTTTCAACTGCATTGTCACGGTGGCCATCTTGACTTTTTTGACCACACCTTGCAGACACTGCTGGTCCAGAACGAAAGCAGGGGGGAGAATGTGAGGTCTTGGCCTGTCCATCAGGCTGTGTTTCTGAATTCCAGCACTGGGTGTTTATTGAAATCCCTCCCTCTGGCCAAACAACCATTTTGATGGGTTCCTCTTCCTCCCCAGGGTTCCAAACGCACCGATTGTTGCCAATTCCACAATAGGATCCCGTTGAATTTCGGGGGTAAATCACTTGTCGAGGATCACCGTACAGCCAAGCTTGCAAAAAAAAAAAAAAAAGGAAGGAGAGAAAATCAATATTTAATAATTTACTGTCAATATTTACCAGGTATCTGAAAACTTCCAGGACTTTGAAGCCCCAGGAAGTAGAGAAGGGGAGAACTTCAGAATCAGGCAGATTGTCTAGCTTTTTAATTTTATTTATTAGATTTTTATCCCTCCCTTTTGTACAACCCAAGGTGGTATACATATACATAATCTTGTATTATGTACACAAGAGTTCCTGTTGGGGGAGATGGGCGGTGATATAAATTTAAATAAATAAATAAATAAATAAAGTTCCCGCCTTCTATTTCCCCCCCAGTTCTTTGGACCTTGGGAAGCTGATGGTCTGCTTCTGTTCAAACTTGGGTGACTAGATATCTTGGTTTTGGGGAAGATCTCAGGCACAGGGCACCCCCTTTCAGGACACATCTCAGTTTTCCAAGAACATATCCTACAGGAAACAATTTCTGTGTTTGCTGGTTACTGTGTGCCTGTACAAGTACTCAGGTTTGCAATGACAGACCGGCCTTCAGGATTCCTGGCTTTTGGTGTCATGCAAAGATATGGCATCTCTTTGAATCCTCCTGATAGTTTTGGGCTAACTTCATCATTTTGTACCTTGTTGTTGTCTTTTTTTTAAGATTTACATGCTAATCACTTAATTTACCTTGCAAAACTAGTTCCTAGATATGCAATGGCAAAAATATTAGAAATAAATAAATTGCCTTAGCCATAACAGGGCAGAGAGAAAAGCTGATCTATTGGGGCAGGCAGGACGGAGCTGAGCCTTCTGGAGTTGAAAGATAACCACTAACCACCTATGGATTTTGCCCAGAAACATATTGGTAACCAGTGCAGCTGTTGACACGGTCAAGGAGAAGCTGCATCAGGTTAGACCAAAACTACAAATCATGCCATGGAACATGGAAACTGCAGATCTCTCTCTTTTTTTAATTCCCAAGCAAATTTCTCCTCCTTTCTCAACCACAGAGGTTCAGTTCTACTAATTTAGCTGTTATGGGTGGGGTGGGGGGTAGGAGGACTGGGGGAGAGATACATCTCTCCTGTTTAAAGCCTTCAAGGGAGGAGTTCCTTTAAGGAAATTTAAGGAGGCTATTTGACCCTTCTTACCTTTTGTTACCCAAACTCAGGGCTCTTTCCTTCCATAAGATTGATTATGAATGCTTAGAGAATAGAATGCTTAAGGCTGACAAGCTAAAATACAGGCTTGTCAAAACAATGATCTATTCCCAGGAAATGCATAACTCAGGGATAATAGGCTATCCTAGCCAGCACCCATTCATTTGCGACAAAGGAAGTTGCATCAAAGGACCGGCTGTCTTCAGTCCTACAGCTTTTCAGAAGTCAGATACAATCATTGGAGCCTGGGATGGCCAATGGCTGACCTTTGAACATTTCCATGCCACCCCTGGCTTTGCCATCAGCAATCTTTGGCCATCTTCTTCCCAACATTCTAGGTTCAATTAACACTCTTTTATTCCACAGCCAAGACTGCACGTTTTCCTAGCTAGATCTTCAGAGACAGGAACAGAACAGGAACAGTTTCTATTACTTGACAATTGAAGAAAGCACTTGTGTACATTCTCTCTCTCTCTCTGTATACTCTATTATACTAAATAAGACTAGTCTCACATATATTATTTATTTATTTACTGCCACATGGTATGTCGCTCTGCTTGTGTATATATGAGAGGACTATATACATATAATATTAAATCATATGCATCCTATACATGTGCATGTGTAAGAGTGGGAGTGTGTGTTTATCTATCTACTTTTTTTCTTTGTGTGTGTGTTTGATTGATTATGAGCCATCAAATCATTTTCAACTCCTAGCAACCACATAGATCAGTGCTTTCCAAACTGCCGCCATTGGCGACACACCAATGGTGGCAGTGGCGGTGGCGGCGCGGGGGCCTGCGCAGCACTGCACGCGTGCACGGCGGCGGTGCGGGGGGGCGCGCAGCGGTGGCATGCATGGTGGCGGCCTTGCTAAAACGCGGAAGCACTGATGGTGCGCCGCCGCCGTACACACTGCTGCCGCCGCACGCACCCCCGAGCCGCCACCGCGCGTGCCCCCGAGCCGCCGCTTCGCGACACACTAAACTGTGTTGTGACACACTAAAGTGTCGCGACACACAGTTTGGAAAGCTATGACATAGATAGATTTTCTCCATGACGATCTGTCCCTAACCTGGTCCTTCAGGTCTTCCAACGGCGGCCCCATCACCACTGTAATTGAGCCCATCCATCTTGCTGCTGGACCTCCTCTTCTTCTCTTTCCTTCCACCTTTCCCAGCATCAGAGCCTTTTCCGGAGAACTAGATCTTCTCATAATGTGTCTGAAGTAGGATAACTTGAGCCTGGTCCTTTGTGCCTCGAGGGAGAACTCTGGGTTGATTTGTTCGATGATCCACTGGTTTGTTCTCTTGGCTGTCCATGGTACTCTGAAGAGTCTTCTCCAACACCAAAGTTCAAAAGCACCAATATTCTTCCTATTCTGCTTTTATATATAGTAGTAGTATAATAAATTATACTAAATACTAAAGGTAAAGGTTCCCCCGCACAGTCGTGTCCGACTCTAGGGGCCGGTGCTCATCTCCGTTTATTAGCCAAAGAGCCAGCGTTGTCCGAAGACACTTCCGTGGTCATGTGGCCAGCATGACGCACGCGGAACACTGTTACCTTTCCACCGAAGTGGTACCTATTCATCTACTTCCATTTGCGTGCTTTCGAACTGCTAGGTTGGCAAGAGCTGGGGCGAGTGCAGGAGCTCATTCCGTCACACGGCGCTCGGGTCTCGAACCACCGAACTTGAGACCTTCCGATCAACAAGCCTGGCGTCTTAACCGCTGAGACACCACGCCCCCACTAAATACTGTTATTCTATATTATACTATATTATACTATACTATAATAAATTGTAGTATAGTATACTACAATTATATACAGTATACTACAGTATACTATAGTATACTATACTATAATAAAGTATACTATGACCAGCATAATTATATAATAATTATAATAATATAATAATAATTAATAATAATATAATTATTATAGTATTATTTAGTATAATAAATATAGAGATGACCAGTAGCGAGGGGGGTGGACTCAGTTACACTGGCGATGGGGGCACTGTTGAAAGACCTGAAGGAGCAGGTGAGGGACAGATCCTGCTGCAGAAAATCTATCTAGAGTTGACAACGATTTGGTGGCACATTATCAATCAATCAATCAAAGGCTGAAAGAGAGTGGTCCAAAGTCACCCAGATGGCTTCTGTGGCTAAGGAGGACCAGAATGCAGCAGTCCCTGCTCCTAGTTCGAATCCTTCCCCACTACCCTGCTCTGACTCTTGGGCTGAGAGAGAGAAGGACAGCCCTAAATCCTCCAGGGAGTTTCTATGGCTGAGGGGGAGACCCGAACCTGCCTCTCCACATTCCCAGTCTAATGCCTTCACCACAGGCCTTCCAGATTTTAATTTCTAGTAGTGTTGAAGACCTGAATGACCTATGGAGATAAAACTATGGGTGCACCTTCATTTCTCATTTGCAGTCTCCTAAACTGGTTTCTCTGCAGTGCAACAATACCTCTGGGTTTAGCTTCCTCCGTCCTCTTCTCTAAGTTAAGAAACTTACTCACCCAGGAGCCCCACCACAATGTAGCCAGCGATGAAGACCCCAAAAATAGCACAGCAAATAATATCCGTACAGCTCCTGGAAAAGAGGGAGGGGGGATCAGTCATCGACATACTAACTTCTATGTACATACAGTACGTATTTACATAAACGGTAAAGACTCAATCGTCAAACTCAAATTCTGGTAACTTCGTGCACACGTCCATGAAGTTTTTAATAATTTCCCACACTAGCTAACACATGTGGGATTTCCTGTGGTCTCCCATCCAAGCACTAACCAGGCCAACTCAGCTGAACTCTTTTGAGGTCAGCCAAGGTTGGCTCGAGAGCCAGTGTGGTGTAGTGGTTAAGGCACCAGGCTAGAAACCGGGAGACTGGGAGTTCTAGTCTGCCTTAGGCACAAAGCCAGCTGGGCGACCTTGGGCCAGTCCCTCTCTCTCAGTCCTAGGAAGAAGAAGCAGGCAAGGGCAAACCACTTCTGAAAAATCTGCCAAGAAAACTGCAGGGACTTGTCCAGGCTGTCTCTGAGAATCGGACACGATCGAACGGATTAAAAAAAAAAGGTTGGCTCGGTGCTACCATATGCTGCATCAGATATGTATATACAGGCACGCACACACACATACACTCACACATCTTGCTGGGGAAGTTACATTTTATCAAGCCATAGAACTGGAAAAAGTAAAAAAAAATGTCCTTAAATACTATGCACAGAGTGCATTTGGAGACTGTGAGTTCCAGTCCCGCCTTAGGCATGAAAGCCGGCTGGGTGACCTTGGGCCAGTCCCCGTCTCTCAGCCCTAGGAAGGAGCCAATGGCAAACCGGGAGACTGAGAGTTCTAGTCCCGCCTTAGGCATGAAAGCCGGCTGGGTGACCTTGGGCCAGTCACTCTCTCTCAGCCCAACACACCTCACAGGGTTGCTGTTGTGGGGAAAATAGGAGGAGGAAGGGGTATTAGGTATGTTCGCCGCCTTGAGTTATTTATAAAAATAATAAAGGTGGGATAGAAAACAAACAAACAAACAAACAAAGTCCAACCTGTTTGGAGGGTGCCAAATCAGGGAAGGCTGGCTTGACCCCAGTGGAAAATGTGGATGCATTGTAAATGGGAAGTTAAAGCACTGAACATGCATTTTTTTGCATATAATTAAAGAAAGAGGAGAGAGAGAGTAAAAAGTGCAGAAAAAAGAAAAAGGAAGAAGAGAAAAGGAAGACTATAATAAAGAAAAAGAAAAATATATAAAGACGTGTCTTCCAACCTTCATCACAAATATAAACAAATTTAGTAGCTCTTCACCCCCTTTAAGATTACAAACACTAAACATGCATCCTGTAGCAGGCCGATGCAGAAGTGAACACCGTTGAAAGCCAATAGGCTTACTTGAAAGAAAATGTTTGTTCAGAATCTCAAATATTCTCGATCCCCGAAGTGTGTATCAGACATCAGATCTAATATCTGATACCCAGAAATAAAACTCCACCTCCCAAACAAAATGTAGATCCCCTCCTGCAAGTATTCCCCCCTAACATTTTTCTAGTGCCCCACTTGCACGTGGATGTCCTTGTTCACAGTAGATGTCCTTGTTCAAGGCCTCCCTTCTTCCCTCCTGAGCAGCTTAAATTTCCCCCTCATCTTTAGCTCCACCAGCACCGATCTACCACTTGGTGCTCCAGTCATCCATTCGTAGCACAAGATGTTCTTACCTCTTCCGGACAGGACCACGAAAAGAGGGATCATACTGATATTTCTCCCCTGGGGAGAAGGAAAAAGAGGAGTGAGAACACATTCAATCTGTTGGAATATGTTTGCAATAAGGAAAGGAAGACATATATCTTATAACATGTATCAAAGGAAGACATATATCTTATATATAGAAAAACACACGTATAGGAAAGATAAAATGCCCATTTGTTTTAGCTGTAGATAAAGAGACTTCTGCTTAACCATAAATAAGGAAGTTTGCTGTAACTTTGAGATAAGGAAACATCTATGAAAAGCAGACATTCATGCTCAGAGGAAGATGTTAATGCTGACAGAGCAGAAACTATTGTAATAGGATGACACATTTCATTCTATTAATAATGATTGGCTAAATTTTACACTAAAAAGACCTATAAAAAGGATGGAGAATCAATCTCTTTTGGCGGCCGCCCACCCAAAGACATCTTTGGGTGAATAAACAGTCTTTGACTTCCATTGATCATCTTGTCTTGCTTTAATCCCGGCTTGGGAAATGAATGAATAAAGAAAGGAAGGGGTTACTCCTTCTGACAGGTCTAAAAGTATTACAAAAAGAAGAGGAGGTTGCATAAAATCTGCATATGCTGATCTGTGTGGCTGAGTGCACATTTAGACATTAGGTAAAAAGTAAATGTTTCTCCTGCACAGTCGTGTCCGACTCCAGGGGGTGGTGCTCATCTCCGTTTCTTAGCTGAAGGGCCAGCGTTGTCTGAAGATGCTTCTGTGGTCACGTGGCCAGCATGACAAGCACGGAATGCTGTTACCATCCCACCAAAGTGGTACCTATTCATCTACTTGCATTTACATGCTTTTGAATTGCTAGGTTGGCAAGAGCTGGGGCGAGTGCGGGAGCTCACTCCATCACACAGGGCTAGGGATTTGAGCCTCTGAACTTGCGACCTTCCGATCGACAAGCCTGGCATCTTACCCGCTGAGCCATCACGCCCCTTTAGACATTATTACTAGAGTTTAATTTAAATACAGGCATGGCGCAACTCACAGTGGTGGAGAGGGTTGCAGCATTGAATTGTGTACCTCTTTCTGCCTTTGGCCACTTCCAGACCCCCACTGTTTTTCTTTCCCAGGGTTGGAAGGGAGATTTGGCAGTTCTTCAAATAAAACAGGAGCATCCTGTGCCTCTTCCAGATGTTGCAGGACTACAACTCCAAGCCTTCCTCCCTACTTGTCATGCTGGAGTTTGCAGTCCAGCGACAGAATGACCAGGTTTCCCACCTCTCAAATAGACACCTGCCTCCCCAGCTTTCAGACATGGGGCTCCGGCATAATTATTCTTGGTTAAAAAGGGCCACCTATATTCTCAAAGGAGAAATCTACTACATCAGCAAAGTTGGTTGCTTGGTACTCTGTGAACCAGGGCCAAGAGGTTCTACTTTCAATGGCTGATTGTAGGACCTGTGCTAAGGACAGCTAGGGAGAATATCTTGGAATGTGCACCTCACTCCTTTGGTTATGACAACCAGAAGTGCTACATCTGGTCATTCGAAGAAAGCATCTCCCAAACACAGGTGTTTTAGAGGTTCCTCAAAAGAGTCCAGTTGGTGGCTGTGACGGTGTGGTCGAAGCTCTGCCATTTTTTAACGTGTGTTGGACACATGACACACATAAAAAACAGGCAGATCTTCAGGGGCACCGTCGTGGCCACCACCTTGATTTTTTTGACCATACCCTGGGGACACTCCTTCTCCCAAAGACATGAATCCCAGGCCCTTCTATGCCCAAGATGGGTCGGCTGGGAGCTCCCTTCCCAAAACGATAGCTATAAAGTCCACAATAAACAACAGTAGTGTTCTTCCAAATCCTGATCACACACATCGGAAGCATAGAATTTCATGGCAATGATACATTCTCCACATTGCCTGTTTTTTGACATTTGGTGCTGGCTGAGAGATTTCATCTGCTCACTTCTTTATTGTAAGCCACTGAAGTGTAAGAACCTTTCCAGAGTGGAGAACTCCAAAATATTGTTGTGTCCCCATGTAGAGACCAGCTTTCCCCAACTGGCATTTTTGCAGATGTGTTGAGAATGTGATTGCTAAGTCCCCAGTCAGCATGGCTTCCCAACTTGTCTAGAAGGCACTAGTTTGGGGAACAATGCAGTATCTTCTGTTCCTACATGATAAAGAAAAAATGTGGTATCTGGGTCTATTTGTTTGTCACCTTCACCTCCAGGTAAAAGGTAAAGGTTCCCCCCGCACATTTGTGCAGTTGTGTCCGACTCTAGGGGCCGGTGCTCATCTCCGTTTGTTAGCCAAAGAGCCAGCATTGTCCGAAGACGCTTCCACGGTCATGTGGCCGCATGACACGCGCGGAACGCTGTTACCTGTCACCTCCAGGGTCAATCGCAAATCTAATAATGAAACTATTAGGTCCAATGCCTTGATATAAGAGATAAGCAGAGAAAGAGAGATGTAAAACATTAACCAGGAAATAACCAAAGATCTCTGAAAACAATCCAGAGATATGCCAGAGGATAGGAAAGGTCACTGCCAAAGTATGCAAATATCATAAAAGGGATACTTTATTCCTGAAATATTATCCTTTTTTCATCCCCCCTATGACAAGAGCAACATGTCAGATCTTTTTCACCCATGTTGTCCACCTGGAACCATTCACCCACATGGGACAAAAGAGGCATTATTTTATCTTCATTTTTATGTTTATTGGTTTTATTGTGATTTCTTTGTTCAACTGTTGTGAGCCACCCAGAGTTGTTGAGAGTTGGGTGGCATACAAATTTAATAAATTATTCCTGTTATTCCTCTTTGTTAAAAAGTTTATTTAAACTTATTTACTTCACTACAAGTTTTAAAAAATGCACAAAAATACTAAAAGAAAAAGCCAACTAACAACAAAAACGCCAAAAAACAGACTAATAATAATCATTAATTAATTATGAATAAGAACAAATAATAATAATAATGGTAATAATAATAATTGAGGAAAAACAATTGGAAAAAATTACGAAATACCGGGACTTGCAGATTGAAGTTAAACGCTTATGGAAAAAGAAATCCGCTGTTATACCAATCATGATTGGAGCCCTTGGAGCAATACCTAAAGGACTCCCTTGATGTTTGGAAATTTGGAATTTATCAGACCTAAACACCCTAATTTTACAAAAAAAACCCACCCTGCTAGGAACTACCTATATTCTCAGAGGTTACCTTAATAATTCTTAGGTCTTTGGTTAGGACTTGAATTATTAGGCTTCTACCAGTCTTAGACTGTGAATTTAATTGTGGATTACCAATAATAATAATAATAATAATAATAATAATAATAATAATAATATATGAATAAATAATATAAATTAGCATAAATGATACCATAAGGAAGGCTGAGCGAAGGAAGATAGATGCTTTTGAACTGTGGTGTTGGAGGAAAATTCTGAGAATGCCTCGGACTGCAAGAAGATCAAACCAGTCCATACTCCAGGAAATAAAGCCAGACTGCTCACTTGAGGGAATGATATTAAAGGCAAAACTGAAGTACTTTGGCCACATAATGGGAAGACAGGATACCCTGGAGAAGATGCTGATGCTGGGGAAAGTGGAAGGCAAAAGGAAGAGGGGCCAACCAAGGGCAAGATGGATGGATGATATTCTGGAGGTGAGGGACTCGAATAAACGAATAAACAACAAAGCATAAATGATAATAAATAACAAGCAAGCGGGGGGGCTACAGCAGGATCAGAAAAGTCAAGAAGGTAGCCACAACATATTTTTTTAGATTTTTTATCTAAAAATCTTTTTTAATTTTTATAAATAACTCAAGGTGGGGAACACACCTAATACTCCTTCCTCCTCCTTTTCACAGACCATGGTTCTTAGATCTTTTGTGACATGTAATCCAATCCTGACAGGAAGTGCTGTATCACCTGTGTGATCCTCCTCCTCCGATTCATTGTATGCTGTGACAACTTGATAATCCCAGTCCAACCAGTTAATGTAGGCACACGTTCTATCTCCTTGTCCCGTGCTACGCATCTCCTTCATCAAACTCAACAGATTCCCTGTGTTTCATTCATTCATTCATTGGCGATCACTCGTAGCCGAGTAAGATTGTCTTCCAAAGGTAAAATTTTAACGGTGTTTAAGCATGAGGGCAAAAGCAGAACATTCAATTCATACTGGCAAAACATGAAACCATGGTTGTTGGTTTCAGATTCTGGTTAATGTTAACTAGAAAGGATGGCCAGTCGATATTCACACGTCATGCTTATGCATAGAGGAACCACACAGAGTGGGAGTCAGTTCTGCACTCCCTCGTTTAAAAAGGGCATTGATAAATGCTAGGGAAGGTGGAAGGCAAAAGGAAGAGGGGCCGACCAAGGGCAAGATGGATGGATGATATTCTGGAGGTGACGGACTCGACCTTGGGGGAGCTGGGGATGGTGACGGCGGACAGGAAGTTCTGGCGTGGGCTGGTCCATGAAGTCACTAAGAGTCGGAAGCGACTGCACAAATAAACAACAAACTGGAGGAAGACCGAAGAAGGGCTACCAAGATGGTGAAAGGACTGGAAACCAAGTCCTAAGAGGAACGGTTAAAAGACCTACATAAGTTTAGCTTGTAGAAAAGAAGGCTGAGTGGAGACATGACAGCTGTCTTCAAATATCTGAAGGGCGATCACATTGCAGAGGGTGTGAACTTATTCTCACTTGCTCCAGAGGTTAAGACTAGAATAGGATGAAACTTCAAGGATATAGATACAGGTTAGATAATAGGGAGAAGTTCTTGAGAGTTGTTGTTGTTCAGTCGTTCAGTCGTGTCCGACTCTTCGTGACCTCATGGACCATAGCACGCCAGGCCTTCCTGTCCTCCACTGTCTCTCGGGGTTTACTCAAATTCATGTTCATTACATCGGTGATGCTATCTAACCATCTCATCCTCTGCCGTCCCCTTCTCCTTTTGCCCTCAGTCTTTCCCAGCATCAGGGTCTTTTCCAGTGAGTCCTCTCTTCTCATTAGGTGGCCAAAGTATTTGAGCTTCAGCTTCAGCATCTGTCCTTCCAATGAGCAGTCAGGGTTGATTTCCTTTAGGATTGACTGGTTTGACCTCCTTGCAGTCCAAGGGACTCTCAAGAGTCTTCTCCAGCACCACAGCTCGAAAGCATCAATTCTTCGGCGCTCAGCCTTCCTTATGGTCCAACTCTCACAGCCATACATTGCTACTGGAAAAACCATAGCTTTAACTATACGGACCTTTGTCGGCAAGGTAATGTCTCTGCTTTTTAATATGCTGTCTAGGTTTGCCATAGCTTTCCTTCCAAGGAGCAAGCGTCTTTTAATTTCATGGCTGCAGTCACCGTCTGCGGTGATCTTGGAGCCCAAGAAAATAAAATCTGTCACTGCTTCCATTTCTTCCCCTTCTATTTGCCAGGAAGTGATGGGACCAGATGCCATGATCTGGGTTTTTTTAATGTTGAGTTTCAAGCCAGCTTTTGCACTCTCCTCTTTCACCCTCATCAAGAGGCTCTTTAGTTCCTCTTCACTTTCTGCCATTAGGGTGGTATCGTCTGCATATCTGAGGTTGTTGATATTTTTCCCAGCAATCTTAACTCCGGCTTGTGATTCATCCAGCCCGGCATTTCTCATGATGTACTCTGCATATAAGTTAAATAAGCAGGGTGATAATATACAGCCTTGTCGTACTCCTTTCCCAATTTTGAACCAGTCGGTTGTTCCATGTCCGGTTCTAACTGTTGCTTCTTGACCCACATACAGGTTTCTCAGGAGACAGGTAAGGTGGTCTGGTACCCCCATCTCTTTAAGACTTTGCCACAGTTTGTTGTGATCCACACAATCAAAGGCTTTAGCGTAGTCAATGAAGCAGAAGTAGATGTTTTTCTGGAACTCTCTTGCTTTTTCCATGATCCAGCGAATGTTGGCAATCTGATCTCTAGTTCCTCTGCCTCTTCGAAACCCAGCTTGCACTTCTGGTAGTTCTCGGTTCACATGCTGCTGAAGCCTAGCTTGTAGGATTTTGAGCATAACCTTGCTGGCATGTGAAATGAGCGCAATTGTACGGTAGTTTGAACATTCTTTGGCATTGCCTTTCTTTGGAATTGGAACGTAAACTGACCTTTTCCAATCCTGTGGCCACTGTTGAGTTTTCCAAATTTGTTGGCATATTGAGTGCAGCACTTTAACAGCATCATCTTTTAGGATTTTAAATAGCTCAGCTGGGATACTGTCTTCTCCGCTAGCTTTGTTGTTAGTAATGCTTCCTAAGGCCCACTTGACTTCACTTTCTAGGATGTCCGGCTCAAGGTCAGTGACCACACCATCGTATTTATCAGGGATATTAAGATCTTTCTTGTATAGTTCTTCTGTGTATTCTTGCCACCTCTTCTTAATCTCTTCTGCTTCTGTTAGGTCCCTGCCTTTTTTGTCCTTTATCATGCCCATCTTTGCACAAAACGTTCCCTTGATATCTCCGATTTTCTTGAAGAGATCTCTAGTCTTCCCCATTCTATTGTTTTCCTCGATTTCTTTGCATTGTTCATTTAAGAAGGCCTTCTTATCTCTCCTTGCTATTCTCTGGAATTCTGCATTCAGTTGTTTATATCTTTCCCTTTCTCCCTTGCCTTTTGCTTCCCTTCTTTCCTCAGCTATTTGTAAAGCCTCATCAGTCAGCCACTTTGCTTTCTTGCATTTCTTTTTCTTTGGGATGGTTTTAGTTGCTGCCTCCTGTACAATGTTACGAACCTCCATCCATAGTTCTTCAGGCACTCTGTCTACCAGATCTAATCCTTTAAATCTATTCCTCACCTCCACTGTATATTCATAAGGGATATGATTTAGGTCATACCTGATTGGTCTAGTGGTTTTCTCTACGTTCTTCAATTTAAGCCTAAATTTTGCAATAAGAAGCTCATGATCTGAGCCACGGTCAGCTCCAGGTCTTGTTTTTGCTGATTGTATAGAGCTTCTCCATCTTTGGCTGCAAAGTATATAATCAATCTGATTTCGGTATTGACCATCTGGTGATGTCCATGTGTAGAGTCGTCTCTTGTGTTGTTGGAAAAGAGTGTTTGCTATGACCAGCGTGTTCTCTTGACAAAACTCTATTAGCCTTTGCCCTGCTTCATTTTGTACTCCGAGGCCGAACTTGCCTGTTATTCCGGTTATTTTTTGACTTCCTACCTTAGCATTCCAGTCCCCTATGATGAAAAGGACATCTTTTTTTGGTGTTAGTTCTAGAAGGTGTTGTAGGTCTTCATAGATCCGGTCAACTTCAGCTTCTTTGGCATCTGTGGTTGGGGCATAGACTTGGATCACTGTGATGTTGAATGGTTTGCCTTGGATTCGAACTGAAAGCATTCTGTCGTTTTTGAGGTTGTACCCCAGTACTGCCTTTCCCACTCTTTTATTGACTATGAGAGCTACTCCATTTCTTCTAAGGGATTCTTGCCCACAGTAGTATATATAATGGTCTCCTGAATTAAATTCGCCCATTCCTGTCCATTTTAGTTCGCTGATTCCCAATATGTCGATGTTCAATCTTGTCATCTCATGTTTGACCACATCCAGCTTACCTTGATTCATAGTTCTTACATTCCAGGTTCCTATGCAATATTGTTCTTTACAGCATCGGACTTTCCTTCCACTTCCAGACACATCCACAACTGAGCGTCCTTTCGGCTTTGGCCCAGCCGTTTCACACTTTCTGGAGCTACTCGGAATTGCCCTCCGCTCTTCCCCAGTAGCATTTTGGACACCTTCCGACCTGAGGGGCTCATCTTCCGGCGTCATATCTTTTAGCCTTTTGATACTGTCCATGGGTTTTCTTGGCAAGGATACTGGAGTGGTTTGCCATTCCCTCCTCCAGTGGACCACATTTTGTCAGAACTCTCCATCATGACCTGTTCTTCTTGACCTGACTTCATTGAGTTACGCAAGCCCCTTCGCCACGACAAGGCAGTGATCCATGAAGGGGTCTTGGGAGTAAGAGCTGTCAATCAATGGAATAGGTTACCACATGGAGTGGTTTCTTCCCTTTCACTGGGACTTTTCAAACGGAGGCTGGATAATCATCTGTTAGGGATGGTATAGACTGCTCATTGGGAGGACAGATGCTGAAGCTGAAGCTCAAATACTTTGGCCACCTAATGCGACGAGAGGACTCGCTGGAAAAGACCCTGATGCTGGGAAAGGCTGAAGGCAAAAGAAGAAGGGGACGGCAGAGGATGAGGTGGTTAGATAGCATCACCGATGTAACAAACATGAATTTGAGTAGGGAGACAATGGAGGACAGGAAGGCCTGGCGTGCTACGGTACATGAGGTCACGAAGAGTCGGACACAACTAAACGACTGAACAACAAAAACAGTGAATATTGCAGTGTGCATGGGGCTGAACTTGACCACTTAGGTCCCATCCAGTTCTAAAGGGGGCAGCGTGTTCATTCATTCACATTAGCTGCAATCACACATAACTTGCTAAGCCCTATGTGGGTCTGGTTTGGGTTAAGCATCCCTGGACCAAGCTATTTGTGGTTTGTTCAGTAAACAATTATTAAAGCATTGCTTAGCATGTAACATGAACCCAACCAGAAAGCAGCTAGAGTGGCATAGTGTGAATTAGCCCAGATGGTGGAAGCCAGCTTTGACTTGTGATTGGAAGCCAGCTTTTTGGTCCACTGAAGAAAGTTGGTCAGGGAATGGCAAAGTCATGTGATGTGGATCAAGTCTCTAGTGAACTGGTCCAACCAAAAATGCATGTGCTTTTCTTCTAGATCAGTGTTTTTCAACCTTAGCAACTTTAAGATGGGTGGACTTCAACTCCCAGAATTCCCCAGCTCGTCCACACATCTTAAAGTTGCTAAGATTGAGAAACACTGTTCTAGGTCTAGGCAGCAAAGAGTGTGGCCTCACCAACCCAAACTTGGCATGATTGTCCTGCTATACTTACACACACATTGGGGGCGCCATCAAGAGCACACCAAGGAAGTGTGATAATCCCCCGTGTCAGAATTCCCAACAAATAAAACCTTCAGGAAATTACTCTAAAGCAGGGGTGGGGAACCTTTTTTCTGCCAAGGGCCATTTGGATATCTATAACCGGGGACCGGGGGGGTGGGGATGGGGTTTCTGGGATTTCCGCGGACCGGGGGCCAGAGTTTGCGGGTGGGAGCCAATCACAAGCACTGGGGGGTGGGGTTTGCGGGCGGGAGCCCCGAGGGCCTGACGTTGCCCACCCCTGCTCTAAAGGATCCATTTATTCAGAATTAATACACTTCAGGGCAGCAGAAGCGTTTGCGCGCCAAGCAAAACGTCATCAAAGCAATGGCAAAAACAACACCCATAAAAGTGCAGCCATAACAAACCAATTCCCACTCCAAAAATCCCCCCTCCCTACAGAAGGTTCAGCAGAGTTATCAGCTCTCTCCACGCAATGCCGAAGCCGAAGTCTCTGAAGCTACACGTGTAGAAAAGGCAAAAGCAAGACAGACGAATATGTGAGGCCGACAGGAACCCAATGACAGGATTTTGCCACATATAATCATTCTGATGACGCAGGGAGTTCCAGGAAGTAGATGTAAACAGGCAGAGCAGGAACAGGTTAAGGATTAGAGATGATTTACATGGGCCGTGGGTCAAAAACTGAACCCTGCCTCGGTTGGACTGACAGTCTGTTTCCAGGATCTCATTGTGCTGGGCAAGAGGCGGAAAGGATCAGATGGGAGAGCGGGTTGTTCAGCTGTGCAAAGGACAGGAAAAACACTCAGGAATACTCTTCTTTCTATAATCTAGCCCAAATCAAACAATCCCCATTGTCGCTTAGGGTGTTGGTTGTTGTGTAAATCAGGCCAATGATGGAGTCTTGCCAACTGCCAGCTTATGACCAGTTCAAGAGTTCGCACATTGTCTTAAAAATATTGTGTCATTGGTTTGTGATTTGACATGAAGCAAAGCCACCTGCTGTGCCTTAGATTTGCATGTAAACCAGGCCACACTGGCTTGTGTTCCCATAACACACTGAACTACGGTTGGCAAAACTCCCTTAAGGCTCCAGCCAAAGGAATTGGAGACGTCCAAGCCAGGATTAGGCTAGCCAGGTTCCAGTGATCACTGGGCTTCCAGCCAACATGAACGAAGACTGGTCATGCAGCTCCCACATCGGCTTACAAAGAATTAAAAAGGAGCATATGCATAGCTGAGAACCAGTTTGGTGCAGTGATCAAGGCACCACTCTAGAACCTAGGAGACCATTGAGTTCTAGTCCCACCTTAGACATGAAGCCAGCTGGGTGACGTTGGGCCAGTCCCTCTCTCCTGGCCTTAAGAAGAAGACAATGGCAAACCGCTTCTAAAAATGTTGCCAAGAAAACTGTAGAAGTCAAGACTGATTTGAAGGTACAACCCGCCCCCCCGCCCCCCAAAGCATAGTTGATCTTTGTCAGAGAATTACTGTAGTTTACAACTAGATCTGGAATGCAGATGGGGGTGCCGGAGGAATTGGGGGCTTCCCCCTGTCCCAAACAGGAACATTCCTCTTAGTTTAACAAAAACACAGATGCCATACTAATCGCCAAGTGTTGTTCTTTTAACACTTTGACCCTCAACCCATTTCAGGGGAAAGGGGAAGTTGTAAAAACATTCATTATCTGCATCCTTGAAGAGGTTACATTTGTGAAGACACACAGCTCCTAAATCAAAGCCATTCACAATCCAGGGAGGAGATACACCTAAGCAAGTCAGTTTCGAATTTGTAGAAGGAAATTGCAGCAATTCATTGGGGTTTCCCTCGTATTAAACAGAGAGATGAGACAGAGATCAAAACAAATTCAGAGGCTCAACTAATACAAGTTACTGAACTAATGCTAATATTGTAAATGCACTAGAAATATAAGACGGACTAAATTAAAAAGTCACAAAAGGCTCAGCTTTGCCTCCACAACTACAAAATTGTAGCTGGACTCAGTGCACAAACCCAGATCATTGGTTCAAGGTTCAGTGTACTGTGTGAACCCAGAAAACAGGGTTAATGCACAGAGCCATTCAAACCCAGTCTATGGCTTGTCTAGGGTTACCAGATATCCAAACAGGCAAAGGAGGACATGGACAATTGGAAATGTGGACAAATGGGGAGGGGGGGAGGAGGACACACTAACTCAGCCTTTCTCAACCTTTTGACCCAGGAGGAACCCTTGAAATATTTTTCAGGCCTCAGGGAACCCTGCACATTCAGGCTCAAATATAGGCCAGAAGTTACAAAATTATGATACTTGTTTCATGGGTAGGCCTGTATAGATGCATTAACAGTGTTCTTAAACTAAAAATGAAAAATGAAACTTGCCTCTTTAATGTGAAGTTGCCCGAATTTGAAATAATTTTTTAGTGACCTCTTGCAAAACCCTGGTTGAGAAACCCTGCACTAACTGCTTAACTTTCTTGGTGACAAAAAAACCCCACCCAGATATGCAAAGATTAACGCCAGGATAAACACCAGATGAACAATCAAACAGTAGCTGTTGTGGGTCTTCCGGGCTGTGTGGCCGTGTTCTGGAAGTTCCAGAACACGGCCACACAGCCCGGAAGACCCACAACAGCCATTGAACTCCGGCCGTGAAAGCCTTCGACAATACAAATCAAACAGTACATTATACCTTAATCAAAGAACTATTAACTCAGTCAATCAACCAAGCAGCAAACAACAGCCCAATCAAGGAACTCCCAAGGAGAGAACAACACCTCTACCAACACAAGCAGGACAAACCATGGTATATAAACAGAGTAAGTCCCACTCCCTTTTCGCACTGAAGATGTTGCCTAGCCTGGCAATGAAACATCTGCAAGAAAACAACAAGGCTCAGAGAGCACCATGGACTCCACAGTTCAACCCTGAGCTACAAATATTCTCTTCGATTGATGTATAGTATCAATCGAAGAGAATGTATAGTATATTGTATGTAACAATATTGTATGTTGTGTTGTAAGCCACCAGGAATTGGTTTCACCAACTTCTGGAAGGCCATTACAGAGGGAACCAGTCAGTCTAGCTTCTATGGGAATGCTCTTCCAGAGTATTGGAGAAACTACAATTCTTTGCCTCTTGGAATTTATTTATTTATTGTTTATTATTTAAATTTGTATTACCGCCCATCTCCTCCAGCCAGAGGACTCTGGGCGGAATTGGAGCATCACCAATTGAAAGTGGGGTAGGAGATCTACCACGGTAGATCTTTTCACACTGAAGATGTTGCCTAGCCTGGCAATGAAACGTCTGCATGAAAACAACAAGGCTCAGAGAGCACCAAAGACTCCCCAGTTCAACCCTGAGCTACAAATATTCTCTTCGATTGCTACCACGGTAAGGCAGGCTTCATCTCTTGGTCTCTGCCATGGTCCCAATGAGATCTTGTCCTCCTGTCCTTGCTTTTTCCGAGGAAGGAAAAGTGTTTCTGGGATGGGAGCTTTCCTTCCATTGGGAATATCCAGCAAAGGGGTCCACAGGGGGTGGTCAAAAAAGTCAACATAGCGACTGCAACCTGGGAAGCAAAACCCTCAACCTGTGTTTGATTCGCTTTAGAACAGCCTTTCTCAACTTTTTATTTATTTATTTATTTATAACATTTATATCACCGCCCATCTCCCTCCACTGGAGGGACTCTTTGACCCTGTTGGCTGGGGAATTCTGGGAATTCCACACATCTTAAAGTTGCCAAGTTTGAAAAACACTGCCTTAAATCCTTAGTCTTAGCCCACACATCTGGAGGGCACCAGGTTGGGAAGGACTGACAATTCCTCCTCCTGCTTAGTCCAAGATGCAGTAACAGCCCCATGGAGAACAGATGATTGCAGAGTAGCAGAAAATGGTCTACAACAGGGACCGGCAACTTTCAATGTTGCTAGCCATTTTTGGTGGCCTCCAGATCTCCCCCCTCCCAAGATGAGATTGTCAAGATTTTGTGGTGACTCACCAAATAACCACAGCAAAGTTTGCTTCCACTTTTCAGCCAGCGAACAATATCCATGCATCCCACACACTTATACAAGTTTTTAAAACACATGTAACGCCCCATATATGAAGAAAAGGATTAAAAAAATCTTCTCTTTCCAGCTTTAGTCCACGAAAATAACTACAATTTGAACAATGCAACTCCAGCTTCAGAAAGGGTGCCTGTTTCTGGAGTGTGACGGGAGCAAGGACAAATCTGGGCAGGGCCCATCAGCATGCAGCTACGTTACAGACCCAGCAATGGAACATTGGGGTTGGGACTGCAAGAAGATCAAACCAGTCCATACTCCAGGAAATAAAGCCAGACTGCTCACTTGAGGGAATGATATGAAAGGCAAAACTGAAGTACTTTGGCCACATAATGAGAAGACAGGATACCCTGGAGAAGAAGCTGATGCTAGGGAAAGTGGAAGGCAAAAGGAAGAGGGGCCGGCCAAGGACAAGATGGATGGATGATATTCTGGAGGTGACGGACTCGACCTTGGGGGATCTGGGGATGGCGACGGCTGACAGGAAGCTCTGGCGTGGGCTGGTCCATGAAGTCACGAAGAGTCGGAAGCAACTGAACGAATAAACAACAGCAAGCATACTGGGAAATTCAGCAACTTTCTCATTATCCTGGTTGTTATTTTACTACTTCTGCCGTTTCTGTACTGTTATTAATGTTGACTTTCAAGAACAAGACAACAGTTCCAAGTCCGGGAAGCCTTTAGGACCTCAATACCTGCCTGGACCCACCGACCTATTTGTCTGTCTTCCTAAATCCAACCTGAAGTTATGAGCAAACTTGGAGTTGCCTACACTAACTCCAACCCTAACTTTCTCACAGTGCTTTAAGACATTGCCACTACGGGGCACAGTGAGAAATGGAAATGCTTGCTCGATCCAGCGGTCCAGAGCTATTTCCCTCCAGGTAAAATTTATGGGGAGTTACAAATCATATAGTCTCCAAGAGTTGGTTGCAGACAACCCCTGGTGACATCACCTTCACGGCTTCATCCACCTAATTTTCTTGGAAGTAATAATAGTGGTTTGTCATTCTCCTCTGCTTTTCTTCTTCTTCTGACTTCCTAGTCTAGCCTGATTGATTATGTGCCATCAAGTTGCTGTTGACTCCTAGCAACCGCATAGATAGATTTTCTCCATGACGATCTGTCCCTCACCTGGTCCTTCAGGTCTTCAGTGGTGCCCCCATCACCACTTTACTGAGTCCATCCCTTTGCTGCTGGTCCTCCTCTTCTTCTCTTTCCTTCCACCTTTCCCAGAGCCTCCTCCAGAGAGCTGGGTCTTTCCATAAGGTGTCCAAAATAGGATAAACTGAGCCTGGCCATTTGTGCCTTGAGTGAGAACTTTGGGTTGATTGGTTCAATGATCCATTGGTTTGTTGTCTTGGCTGTCCACAGCATTTTCAGGAGTTTAGCCGACCGCCTTGGAATTCCTAAGCGGCAGACTTAAACAGCTTGAACTCAATGTCCCTTAAGGGATGCCTGGAGCAGTCTATGGTTTGGCAGGCCAAAGAGAGGCCTCCTCTCTGCTGTTAGCATCTTTAAAGGATAGGAGAGTGTTGATCCAGAGGCCATTCCCAGTAATTGATACTCCACATTCTTGGAATGAAAGGGTCAAACAAAAAGTCCTCTGTTTCTCTCTTTCCCTGCTGTCTTCTTTGTTGAATGCAGAGTGCTTTAGGCAGATGCAGAGCATTTTTTGGGGGGGAAGAGAGCCAGGTTGGTTTTTCAACAAGAAAAACAACTTTTATTGAAGCCTCTGCCTGGCTTACATACTCCCAACATCTTTGAAGGTTTTGTAGCAGATGCTCGTTTTCTGTCCTTCTCTCTGTCTCTAATATGCACATTCAAGAAACCCACATCAGTTTTAAATGTTGGTTTGAATGCCTCCAAAGTGACACCCTTCACTTTTCATGCTCGGATCAAGCTGCATTGGCTATGAAATAGCATAACACACGTGGCTGGCAAGGAAATTACTATTAGTCAACAGCAGCACACCAGATAATTGGTGGTGGTACACTGGTGATAGGGGGCGCGGTGGCTCAGCAGGTAAGACACCAGGCTTGTCGATCGGAAGATCGCAAGTTCGGAGGTTCGAATCCCTAGCCCCGCGTGACGGAGTGAGCTCCCGTACTAGCCCCAGCTCTTGCCAACCTAGCAATTCGAAAGCATGCAAATGCAAGTAGATGAATAGGCACCACTTCGGTGGGTAGGTAACAGCGTTCCGCATGCGTCATGCCGGCCACATGACCGTGGAAGCGTCTTCGGACAACGCTGGCTCTTCGGCTAACAAACGGAGATGAGCACCGGCCCCTAGAGTCGGACACGACTGCACAAATTTGTGGGGGGAACCTTTACCTTTACCTTACACTGGTGATAAATTGGTGATGGTAACTAGCTTAGCTTCCTTACTATAAGTATATATAAGGGTTTCACCCTTACCCATTCAGGATGTGGCATTGCTGTTTTTGCTGTTTTATTATGGGTACATTTGTACCAGAGTTCAAGGAAAATGTTGCCAAACTAACATGTTTAAATTGTTACATTTATGTTATAAATGCATATTTGCCAGGACATTTCCTCTTTAGAAAAGACACTCAGAAAAGAGGAAAGCAAATACCATCTCATATTCAGTTTTTCTTCTTGCGTCACAGGGCAATGTACTCCCTGTAGTGAGTCCAGTGAATTATATTTTTATAGTTTAATTGGATTGTATTAATATATACTGTACAGCACATCTAGTTTCCTAGTTGGCTGTTTTGGAAGAAGTTATAGTCTGAAAGCTCTGATATAAATAATGTTCATTACCAGTAGCAGAGAAATGTAATAACATATATAACCAGGAAGTAGAGCTATGATAAAGAAATCACTCTTGCACATATGCAGAGTCCTTAGACCTCATTCCACTAGGTGAATGCAGGTAACCATAAAACCTCTGGGATGAGTGTTTCAAGAATGGGGTGTGTCAAAAGAAAAATGTCTCTCCTACAGCCAGAAGTCAGGAGGCATCCAATGAAACAGATTTTAACAGACCGGGAAAGAAGAAATGTAAGGTACACCGAAGAAACGTATGGAACTCATGACCACATGATGTGAAGATAGCCGCTCAAAACCAAACCAGCATCCAACCTAGTGAGCTTCACTGTCAACAAGATGATACCTACTGCCCTGACCTTCTCCAGAGCATGTCCCTGGAGCAGAGCTGGTTTTTTGCTCCTCAGCTCCTTCCCTCCCCATGACGATGTGCTTCAACCTGTCATGCAGAACTAAGCCCGCAGGCAAGTTTCATTCCATAGCCAGGAGCTGCCAGGTTAGATAAGCCAAGATGCAACCAGTAGAGCGCAGGATGAGAGGAAGGACTGAGGGCAGATGAGTGGACTTCCACAATTCCCAGTCAGCATGACTACGGCAGACCCCAGCTTGCAGAAGGATGCTTTAGTAGATCCATCCATCCATCCGTCCGTCCATCCCCTCAGTCCCTAATGGTCTTAATTAGAACTTAGCTCATGGTTTTTGGCTCACTGCTCTCCTGCGGAGACAATTAAGAAAGATCTTCCTCATCAGTTAACAAAGGGACCCAGCTCACTTTGCTTTTCCCAACCTAGTACCCTCTAGACATGCTGGGAATTATGGGACTTGAAGTCCAACACTTCTGGAAGGCACGAGCTTGGGGGCAGCCAAGTTCAATTTTCTGAGTGTTGCTTCCTGCTTGTTATAGAAACAGGGTTTGTTCGCTTCTGATTGTCATGGCCGTGAGGCCCGGAGGGGCAGTACGGCTGCATCAGTGTATGGACTGTGTGTATTTATCTGCTTTCTCTTCTGTCATGTATTCATCATCCGCTATATATATATATATAGAAACAGGAGAATGAAACATAATCCAGGACAATGATTCTTATTTGCTTTGTTGCATTTCCTTGTTCTGCCCTCTCCTTTCCCTCCCCCTTGTTGGGCAGCGCCCTTTAGGTCAAACATGCCAGTCTGTTTCCTTGGAGTTTTTCACCTCCCCCATCCATCGTCTGAAGAGCAGGACCCCTGGCCCCTTTGCCTGAAGAGGGGACGGAAGGAAGTTAAATTTCCAAAGCTACTTCAGAACAATCTGTTTAAGATTCATTCCTTTGAGAAGCATTTGACAGACGCATTTTAAAATTCATCTGCCGAAACTAAGCAGACTCATTCCACCATTAAGGGAAACAATTCGGGGGAATTCACCAATCGTCATGGCAATGGGATGGGGAGGTGTTTGAAAAACCACCATTTACAGGGGTGTCTTGGGCGGGGGGGGGGGGGGTCTACAGAATCACATTGCACATAAAAAGGGGGCATGTATGGTTCTACTATCTTGACCTTTCCAACCCCCTCCCTACACCCATTCTTGGCCATTCAAGTTAATAAAATGTGTCAAGGCATCCATTTTCCCAAGAGGGAGCTTGCTTGAAATTTAAGTAGCCTCCAGCTCTTATAAGCAATGTTGCTTTAGGATGGCCACGTGCCTCTTCAGTTAGAGAAAGCAGGCCTTGATTTGAAGGGCGCCCATTTCAACGCACGGTGTCTGCATGACGTCTCTCCATGATTAACTTAGCCATAGTTTACCCAACCCAACTGAACCCAATTTTCTGCACTGGCAAAAGACACCGAACTATAAATTAGCCACCCAGGATGGGTTTCAAAGAATACGTGGTAAAAACCAATGGGCTGGTTTGCCTTTCAATGTGTCAGGTCAACACTGCTGGAGTTTGGTGTGGATGTCAAAAATGATAGGGAGGAAGAGCAGCTGGGATGCTGAAGTTGCTCCGCACAGATAGAGCCTAGACAGCATGGCAGTGTCCTGATCACTGCCTTCCCCCTTTGGTGGTATAAATTAAATAAAAATACAAACTATGCAGGTACAGGTAGTCCCCGCTTAACGATCACAATTGGGACCGGAATTTCAGTTGCTAAGCGAAGCGGTCATTAAGCGAACCCAACCCATTACCACCTTTTTTGCGGCGGTGGTTAAGCGAATCACTGTGGTCTTTAAGCGAGCCACGTGGTCGTTAAGCGAATCACGCAGTTCCCCATTGATTTTGCTTGCCGGAAGCTGGCTGGGAAGGTCGAAAATGGTGATCACGTGACCGTGGGACGCTGCAACGGTCATAAATGCGAACCGGTTGCCAAGCGCCCAAATCATGATCACGTGACCGCAGGGACGCCACAATGGTCATAAGTGCAAGGACCGGTCATAAGTTGGTTTTTCTAGCACCGTCGTAAGTCCAAACCGTCACTAAACTAATGGTTGTTAAACAAGGACTACCTGTACGTACATATACATGCATGTGGGCATCTGGGCCGAACTGTAAGAATTAAACACAGGGCAAATTTCGGGCATGTTTACTCTGTCTTGGGGGGTGATGCCTTTCCTTGGGGGAATGTAGAAATGGCCACCATTCTGCTTGCAGAGCTCAATTGAATGTAGAGAGCGGCTTTAATCCTGGAATCTGAGCCGTGATCAATCCAGCCTGTGCCATTTCATCTCATGGCTGTAGCTCTGCAGGAAGTTGGGGAAAGTCCCCCTCCCTCCTTGTAACAGGAGAAAATTCTTCCTGAAAATCTCAGAGTTTAAGGCTTGAGCCTGTTCATGTAAAACAGAGGCTCTGTCCCTAAGGTTTGACTTCTAACTATTTCACACCTTG
Source organism: Charina bottae (assembly GCA_023362775.1). NCBI lineage: Eukaryota > Metazoa > Chordata > Lepidosauria > Squamata > Charinaidae > Charina > Charina bottae. The sequence goes on from JALMGJ010000002.1 coordinate 21,388,500, forward strand.
TGACGCATGTTTAGCAGGCAGCCCTAAGGCTATGGTTCATGTGATACCTGCAGCATATATATTAATATGAGGGCTGGGCAGAATAATCCTTAGGAGTCTGGGCTGAAGTATGATGCAAAGTATGATAGGTAAAGGTAAAGGTTCCCTCCGCACATTTGCGCAGTCGTGTCCGACTCTAGGGGCCGGTGCTCATCTCCGTTTCTTAGCCGAAGAGCCAGCACTGTCCGAAGACGCTTCCACGGTCATGTGGCCGGCATGACGCATGCGGAACGCTGTTACCTTCCCACCTAAATGGTACCTATTCATCTACTTGCATTTGCATGCTTTCGAATTGCTAGGTTGGCAAGAGCTAGGGCAAGTGCGGGAGCTCACTCCGCACGCAGGGCTAGGGATTCGAACCTCCGAACTTGCGATCTTCTGATCGACAAGCCTGGCGTCTTACCCGCTGAGCCACCACGCCCCGCGCAAAGTATGATGCAATGATGCAAAGTGCTCAGGGCCAATATTTCCTTTTTTTCTGAGTTTGGGGAAAGGAAGCTGAGTTTATTCATTTTTAAAATGAAAACGTATGTTCAAAAAGTATGTTAATCGTATTTTAAAGCATACTCCTTTCCTTTCCTTTCCTTTCCTTTCCTTTCCTTTCCTTTCCTTTCCTTTCCCTGATTCAGAAATCAGGGAACCCCATTATTTTCAGAAGGGGCACCCAGTGGTCATGGAGAAAGGAATCAGGCAGCCCAGGAATGTCTGCAGAGAGGGTTAAAAAAAGTCAAGTCGGTGCCCACCACGGTGTGCTTGAAGCCACGCCCCCCTTTTTATGTGTGTCAGACATACGCAATGGCCATAAAAAGGGGATTGGCTTCAATCATGCCACCATCCTGACTTTTTGACCCCCACCCCCCATGGCTGCCCTGATGTGGCCTGTATGAAATCCTGCGTCCTCAGGTTGGCCAACCTTGTTTGCTGGGAAAAAATAAATGTTTTCTTCCCCACAAGATTACAGGTCTAATTTTAGACAGAGCAGGAAACGTGACAAAGAATAAATTCAAGATAAACCTGCAGAACTGTTTCTGGACCCTGAGTGCTTAGTCCAAGATACCGATGGAACATTATGAAAGTAAATTATTAACCCCCAATTTGATTGTGGACATTTTTTATATTGTGCCCCTCAATTCATCAAGAGCAGCTCCTCCTTCGGGCTCACTTTCATTTTTACACACATGCAGTCACGCGGACTTCCTGGTTTCTCAGACCCAGCTACTTTCTATGGCAAAAGACCTTCAAACAGATTGCACCAGGCTTGTAACTCCTCCTCGTACAATCAGAGTGTCAACAAGATCAGATCTTGGAGTTGTTTGCCAACACGAGACAGATACCTTTTCCCACCCTTCAATAAAAGTTACTTGGTCAATTTATAGAAAGGGATACTATAATGGAAGAAATATGCGGTATCTAGGATTAGTGAAGTGTTCAGAAGAATTATCTACCTCAACAGGGAAGTATCTTTGTTGTGTATAAAACCTAGTAACCACACAGCCAGTTTTTGAAACCATGGGAAGGGAAGGAATTAGGGAAGGAATTTTGAGTAGATGACCCAGGATTCCACCTAGCAGAATGAGCTAGAAGACTGGCTGATCACATTTTGAAAGAAGTGATATTGAAAGAGCCCCCATCTTAGAAAGACCACTCAGTCTTGAGTCAGAGAATCGACTAACTGCATTAAAAGATAGCTGTCTGCAACGGGGGGCAAAAAAGTCAAAATGGTGGCTGCAACTACACAATTCAAGCCCTGTTCCTGTTTAACATACAGGTAGTTATCGTTTAACAACCATTCGTTTAACGATGGTGCAAAGTTATGACAGACACACTACCCCCGCAGTCACGTGATCGCAATTCAGGCACATGGCAGCCAGCTCGCAATTATGACCAGTTGCAGTGTCCTGCAGTCACGTGATTGCAATTTGCAACCTTTTTTGCCAGTTTCCGGCAAAAAACGCCCATTGGAAGCTGGATTTGCTTAATGACCATTGTAAAAATGGTCATAAAATCGGGCCCGGTCACATAGTCTCACTTAATGACCGCACTGCTTAACAACCAGTTTTCCGGTCCCTATTGTGGTTGTTAAGTGAGGACTAGTACATGATGCATGTAAAAACGGGTGTGGCTTTGATCACACAACCACAGCCACTACCTTGACTTTTTGACCTCCCCCATGGACATCCAGTTTGATATACCTGGCATAATATCCCATAACATGCTAAGATGCATCATGCAATTTCTTTAGTTTTTGCTCAGTGAGTTGTGTGAACCCAGATAATTGTGTTTGGGAACAAACCATCCTTGATCATCATTTGATAGTCTAGAATCCTGGGGGAACTGAACCTCAGTGATTAACTTTGACACCGGGCCTCATGTAATTGGGCTTAAAAGGAGCCTTGCTTTCTGATATATCCTCAGGAGTCAGCTCACTGAACGGCTTAGCCCTGGGTATTTCCTTCCAACTGACAGAACGGGCTCAAGCACAGGTTGAGGACTTTTTCCTGCTGAAAGCACCAGAGATGGAATTCTAAATCCTTCTGCAAAGCAACCTTATGTTCTGCTATGACGACATTTGCCTTCTCACTGCAAAACGGGTATTAATATAGGCAGCTAGTCTGGTGTAGCGGTTAAGACACCAGGCTAGAAACCAGGAGACTAAGAGTTCTAGTCCCGCCTTGGGCACAAAGCCAGCTGGGTGACCTTGGGCCAGTCCCTCGCTCTCAGCCCCAGGAAGCAGCAGCAGGCAAGGGCAAACCACTTCCAGACTCTTGCCAAGAAAACTGCAGGGACTGGTCCAGGTAGTCGCCAGGCGTCAACACAGAGTCAGAGGCACCAAAAAAAAAATGCATATGCATCCAATGGAATCTTCCTTTCCTGCTCCCCCAACCCTAATTCGAAACTCGGCTAAGCGTCCAGGAAATGCATCCATTTATTCCACAGGTTATCCTGTCACCGTCTCTCCAGATGTAGCTGGATTCCAGGTCCCAACCATCTCAGCTAGCAGGGGCAGATCATCCATGGGACCTCATGGCTCCACTCTCTTCTGCCCCCTGCAGAGTCTACAGCAGCGTTCTCAGCCCTGGGAACTTTAAGATGGGTGGCTGCCAAGGTTGAGAAACACTGTAGTAGACTGTCTAGAGCAGTGCTTCCCAACCAGGGTAAATTACCCAAACTTGGGTAAAAATGGTTTTTGTTTGGGTAACGACACACGAACCCATCACCCAATCACGCCAGGAACATTTAAATTGACTTGAAGAGTTTTACCTACATTGGACTTTCTGATAAGCGGTTTTGGGTAATGAAGGAAAAAGTTTGGGAAGCACTGGTAGAACCTGGCGGAGAAAAACCGGAATACAACTGGTTTAAGTGAGTTAAAAATAATAATAAGAAGAAAGTTATCAGCTAAGACCGAGTTTGGGTTTAAACTTTCTCTTCTTCCCCAGCTGAATCCCAAACGAGAAGAGCCAGGAATTAAAACGGGGCGCGTGCACAGTTAGGAAGAGGAAACACGAGCGATCGGCTGTCAATTTTCCCCAACAGCCAGAACTTCAAACTTTTTGCTTCAAAAAAAAAAATCCTTCAAAGGATTTTTGTTGTTCCAAAAATCCCCGCCGCTCTCCCCTTGCTCGCCCCTTCTCCTGTACAAATGTCAGACAACGCCCCTGGATCTTAGGACAAGCCTAGGAAAGAAAGGTGGGGGGGGGGGGCAGGCTGGGGTTGCTCCCGCCGCCGGACTTTCCAGCCTCAACCCACCGCTTTCGTCCTGGACGCCTGAGAGCCGCGATCAACTGCAGGGACTCACCGTACTGGTCGGAAGAATCGGCGTCTTCCGTCTTTTTGCCCCCCATTTCGAGGCAGGAGAGGAGGGGAGGAAGGCGGCTCCCCTCGACGCTGCGGAGCCCCGAGTGATGGAAGGCGAGCGACGAAGTCTCGGAACGGGGCGATTCTGAGCTGGAACCTGTTGCCTGGCAGTGCTCCCCCCCGCCCGCGCTGACATCACCGCCGCCCTGCCTCGCGCCCAGCCACACACCTGCCGGCTACGCTCACCTGCCGCTCGCCTCGGCCACGCCCCCTGCCGGCCAGCGGGGCGGCCGTCGCGCCGGCCCGGGCGCTTTAACCCCCTCTGCGCCGGCGCTTCAGGGCGGTTCTCCTCGCCTTGCGCCGCCCCCCCAATCCCGTCAGGAAGCAGCTGCTTGACCCTTTGGGTACCGAAAAAGGAAGAACTTCAGTATAACTTTGATCAGTCCCCTGATAGTGCGGGGGCAGACCCGTGAATGGGTTCACTATCCCACCGGGGTTGGTTTAATCGCGGTTTAGTGCCTCGGATAAATCGCCCCTAGCCGGGTTGGGCTCCGACTACCAAAGAGCCAGATTATAAACCAGGTGAAGACATACATAGTGGGATGCAGGAATGCAGTTTGTGAGCGGCTCTTGTCACACAAAACTAACCTGTAGCTCGCAGGGCGGTTTCTCAAGCAAACCATTGTGGATTGGGTTCACACATTAAGTTGTAAACCATGGCTTGCAAACATGTGATCTACTTGCCACACAAGCTAAACCACAAAAAGTACATCATGTAGAGTCCTTGGTGCTCTCTGAGCCTTGTTGTTTTCTTGCAGGCAGATGTTTCATTGCCAGACAAGGCAACATCTTCAGTGCGAAAAGGGAGTGGGACTTGCTCTCTGTTTATATACCTTGGCTTGTCCTGCTGGTGTTGGTGGAGGTGTTGTTCTCCCCTTAGGAGTTCCTTGATTGGGCTGTTGCTTGCTGCTTGGTTGATTGACTGAGTTAATAGTTCCTTGATTAGGGTCTATTGTCTGTTTGATTGTTCCTCTGGTGCTAATCCTGGTGTTAATCTTTGCATATCTGGGTATTGATTGCCGGCAAGGAGCTGTTCTGGTCTTTTGGCTTTTCTATTGTCTCTTATGAATGGTATGTAAATGTTGTTTACCTCTATGTGTCTGTTGATGGCTGCTTTGTCTGAGTGCCAAGCTTCCAGGAATTCTCTAGCATTTTTGGATTTGGCTTGGTTTAAGATGCTCACAGTTTCCCAGTTGAAAGTATGGTTAAGTCTGTCCATGTGTTGTGAGATTAAGGAGTTTTCATCATGTCTTCTGACTGCTAGTTGGTGTTCGTGGATGCGTTCTGCTACTCTTCTGCCGGTCTATCCTACATAGTGGCTGCTACAGTCCTTACACTGTATGTTGTAGATCAATCCTGTTTTTTCTTCTTGGGCTACTGGGTCTTTTGGGTTACTTAAGATGTTCTGAAGGGTTTTGGTTGGTTTATGTGCTATGGTGATGTCATGTGGTTGTAACAGTCTGTTGGTAGTTTCTGAGATGTTTCTGATGTATGGTAGTGTTATCCTTTTTATACTTTCTGTCGGTTGTGTTGTAGTGGGTTGAGTAGTCAGGCAGTTTTTGATAAAGTTGCGTGGATATTCATTTTGCTGGAAGATGCTATAAAGGTAAAGGTTCCCCCCGCACAGTTGTGCAGTCGTGTCCGACTCTAGGGGCCGGTGCTCATCTCCGTTTGTTAGCCGAAGAGCCAGCGTTGTCCGAAGACGGTCATGTGGCCGCATGACACACGCGGAACACTGTTACCTTCCCACCGAAGTGGTACCTATTTATCTACTTGCATTTGCATGCTTTCGAATTGCTAGGTTGGCAAGAGCTGGAGCTAGTGCGGGAGCTCACTCCGCACGCAGGGCTAGGGATTCGAACCTCCGAACATGCGATCTTCCGATCAACAAGCCTGGCGTCTTACCCGCTGAGCCACCACGCCCCCTTGGAAGATGCTATATAAGTGGTCTATTTCCTTTTTCTTGTGTTCTGGGTTGCTGCAGTGAGTTTGTGCTCGTCTGAATAGTGTTCTTACACAGCTGCTCTTGTGGGAGGTTGAGTTGTTGCTTTGGTAATGGAGCACTTGGTTAGTGTGGGTAGATTTCCGGTAGACTTGTGTTTCTAGAATGCCCTCAGTATGTATGTATGTATGTATGTATGTATGATTCGATTTAGATCACCGCCCCATCTCCCCCAAAGGGGATCTGGGCGGTTTACAAAAATCAAACAATTAAAATAACATATCATAAATATAACTAATTAAAATAGATATAAAATAAATATAAAATCCAAGAGGCGACGAACTTGTGTTTAAAAGGGCTCTATGGCACCAGTCATCCCCAAGAGGAGCTGTTACCCCTCCCTTCCCAGGCGAGACGGCAGAACTAGGTCTTTAAGTTCTTCCTGAAGGCCGGGAGCAATGGGGCCTGCCTCACTTCCGGGGTTCCAAAGGGTGGGAGCCACCGCAGAGAAGGCCCACGTTCTAGACCCCGCCAGGTGAAATTCCCTTGCCGAGGGAAAAAAGACCCTGGACCTTCAAAGACCCTGGATTGAAACAAGGGAATTTCGAAATTCCATTTCCTGTACTGATGAGGATGTCCAAGAAGGGTAGTGTGTTGTTGTTTTTTTCTTCCCTTGTGAATCTTTGATTGGTAGTACATCATGTCTTTTGATTAGCTGGGCGGACCAACCATTATGTAGGAGGGGTACATGAAGAGTCCAGAAACTAAAACACAGGTTACCAAGTTCTCCCTTTGCCATCTGTGTGTCTGTGTGTCCATCTTGACTCCTGGACTTGCCTGGACAAGTCCCTGCAGTTTTCTTGGCAAGGTTTTCAAACATGGGGCTGAGAGAAAGTGGCTGGCCCAAAGTCCCCCAGCTCTGGCTTCATGCCAGAGGTGGGACCAGAGTTTATGGTTTACCTAGTTTCTAATCCAGTGCCTTTAACCCCTGCACCAAACTGGTTCTCCAGTTTTTTACTCCTGAGCAAAAAAGCAGGTCTGTACTTGATTGTTAGCCAATTGTCGCTCTTGTTCCAGTCTACCCTGCATTTTATTATTTATATCATTCCGTTGGTCTACATACAGAATGCCATATGTCTATGAAGGTTCTCAGTCATCCAGGTGGAATTGTCTGTAGCTTGAATCATGTCAACTGGATTTCTATTTTCTCAGTGGAAACTGAGTGAGTGAGGAGTGCTCTGAACTCTACATTGGAGAAACCAAACAACTTTTGTACAGGAGGATGGCCCAACACAGGAGAAGTAACACCACAGGACCAGAGTCAGCAGTTTATCTTCATCTAAAGGAAAAAGGACACTCATTTGAGGACATTAATGTTCACATTTTAGACAGAGAAGATAGGTGGTTTGAGAGAGGGGTCAAGGAATCCATTTATGCCAACTTGGAAAATCCTTCCTTGAATAGAGGTGGGGGCCTCAGGCACAATCTTTCCCCCATCTTCCTCCCTGCTTTGTCTTCTGTGCCTAGGAAGATTAAGACCATTTCACAAGCTCAACAGCAGCATGGTGATCTTAATGATCCTCCTTTAGATGATAAAAGGACTTAAAATAACATCTCAATATAACCATGACCTAGCCCCAGGTGTAAGGTCACACAGCTACCTAGAAACATATTTAGGATTCCCTTACTAACTTTGCTCAGACTGAAGAAGCTCCTTGGATAAGGAGCGAAACGTTTCCACTGAGAAAATAGAAATCCAGTTGACATGATTCAAGCTACATACAGAATGCCATGTTAATCATCTGTTAAGATATATCCCAGATTCCTCTAAAATATCCAAGGCAGTTTATTCTCAGGCTAGAAAAGCACCAATGTGCTGCTCTGGTTCGTCGTTCTGTGCCAACCCGGTCCTGAGGATTCAGTTATGCTTCAGTGTGCTGGAAGAGGCTAGGCAATTGGGTTAATTCAGCAAATGATCACTCAGTCAACCATGGGTTAAGGCCATGTTTCTCAACCTCAGCAACTTGAAGATGTGCGGACTTCAACTCCCAGAATTCCCCAGCCACAAAGCCACAGGGAAGAGAGAACACAAAACAATGAAAACACACAAGACTACCATCACAACAAGAAGACTCAAACACAAAAGGCCGTGCACATCGCACGTGTCTGGGCTGGGTTTGAACAACGCAAAGAGCCCGATTATAAACCACATTAAGATATTGTGTGATGCAGGAATGCAATTTCTTACTAGCTGTTGTCACACAAAACTAAGTTTCTCAAGCAAACCATTATTGATTGGGTTCACACATTAAGCTGTAAACCATGGTTTGCAAACATGTGTACAGCCAGCTAAGACGGGCTGTATTCCTTTCTAGGACTTTGCAATGAAAAGGGGGCATTGCCAGAGAGAAACACAGTGAACCTACCCCATTCATTTTTGCACAGAAGGAAGGAATTTGACAACGGGGGTCCTGCCAGTGAAAAAAGCTGGTTTGCCAAATGAAATCTTCCCTTCTGGGCCACATAAAAGAATACAGAGAGTGGAGGACTATTCCACAGTTTCCAACCCAGTGGTTTTGTCTCTGAATCCCATCTTCTTGTAAACAGCAGTTACAGTATATCCGGGCTGAATATTAACCACGTTCTCGCCCAAATCCTGTGATGTAACTTGATGTAACAACCAGAAAACGTTGTAAGTGTGGGACTTGTCGAAAAAAACATCCCAAAGGCAGGCGTCTGAAACGACCCACAGACTGTTAGTAAGAGAACTACATGGCCTTATCTATAAAGTTGCCAGGACTTGAACAACAGTAGGAATCTACGTCTTAATCTTGAAGCTCAAGGATTTTGGGGCCCAAAGTCTCAAAAAAGTTCTAGTTAGTATATTCATTTGGTATATTTTTGTTATAACTCCATGAGGATCTGGGCCTGATACAGCTTTGTCTCCCCCTTCTGCTTTTTATCTTCATGATAACTATGTGACATAGATAAACTGAGATTCTGTTATTGTGGCCAAATGGGAGTCTCAAAACTGGGATGTCAGGACAATCTGTTATGGCACTTCATTCTCTCCATGTCTCTCAACTTCCTCTACCTGTCTGCCCTCACCAACTCTGTCCATTATAGCGTTCCTTGAATGCTGCCTAGAGTTTAACCATGGTTTATTGAATAAAATACTGGCTACACATAACATTAACATGCAGAATGAGTGAGTTGGAAGGGACCTTACAGGATCATCTAGTCCAGTGTTTCTCAACCATGGCAACTTGAAGATGTGTGGACTTCAACTCCCAGAATTCCCCAGCCATTCATTAGCTGGCTGGAGAATTCTGGGAGTTGAAGTCCACACATCTTCAAGTTGCCAAGGTTGAGAAACACTGGACTAGTCAAGCCCCTGCTGAGTGTAGGAATCCACAAAATAATTTCTGAAAGGGAGCCAGCCAACCCTGAAGCCAACACCAAACAAATCCTAGTATGGCTTCGCCAGACGTGCAGACCCAATTCCAAGCTTATTTCCTCACTTCTATATTGTAAGCCACCTTCTGAGTCCTTCAGGAAGTGGGTGGTCTATAAATAACTGTATGAATAAATGAATATTTTTGCTTGCCAATGTGCAGGCAGGCTGGGTATGATGGGAGCTGATATCCTATCTTCCTTTCTGGAACCTGGATGAGTAAGGATGGGAGAGTGCCCCTGACTGAGATATGCCCACCTGGGCTTCAGAAATTCCATCAGTCTTGAACTCCAAGGTTGTGGGTAGGATATGGTGGTTGTCTATCAGGAGCCTCTGATGGTCACAAGAACCTTTGTGTAGCAGGTATGAAGTACCCTGGGGGTGGTGTTGATGTACCATCCTTGCAGCTATACCACAGCATCCCTACTCGAACTGTGAAATTGAGAAATGGTGTTAGCCAGGCTAAGCCAATCACAGCAAATCAGGGTTAAGAGGCAGGAGTGTTGGAATCTGGCAAATCAAGCATGCCTCATTAGCATATGGGTGATTGCTCTAGGAGGCAAACTCTGTGCTAGAGGAAGCTGCTTGTTGCCCCTCCCACTTCCTCTTCTCTCTCTCTGATTCTTCCACCGATGGGGTAGGACGCATGTGCCTTAGCTCCCTCCATGGAGAGGCCGTGTGCTAGGCCTCAATTCCAGAGGCTTTTCCCCCTTTCTCCATGCAGCCTCTGGCAGCAAACAGGGCCAGAGGTATGCAGTTTAGGGAACAGAAAGAAGAACCGAAACATCATTTTTCTACTGAAATGGCTGTACCTGGACCGAATAAATGTAAGAACTCTTATGTACTTACTTTTTATACCTGCAATGTCTAAGTGTGTGTTTCTTTATGCTTGGGTGGGCTAAAAGTGTAAGAATAAGAACCTGGATCTCTCTAACGTGCTCACAGGCTGTGTTTTTAAACAATATTCCTTTTTCTGCCCATGAGTTTACACAATGTTAAGCTTTGCTCAATTCACTGGTTCTAATAGGCCACTGAATGATCTTCAAGGAGAACCTCTGGGAATGAAGGCCAGAGAGAGATAATATGCAGGAAAGAGAAAATTAGAAGTAGTTTTATTTCAGCAAGTCACCTATTCTACATCTAGTGCTTTATACCCTCAATAAACCACTGTGTTTATAGTACCACATCTATTACCCACAATCTCTGAATTATGTGTATATTGTAAACCTGTATTAAAGGGTTACATTCCCCACCCATTAGACTGGCTGCCTCTGGTCTCCAATACACTGCAATAAACTGCAGTTGATGCTCCTCCCCTTCAAGGTAGATCAGGTATCTTGGCACTGGTGGCCAGCCAATCCAAGAGGTTCTTTTGGGATTCAGGGGCAATAACCACACCTAATGAGTGTAGGAAATGCAATAGAAGTTTATTGGCTATAAGATCTAAAGTACAGAGAGAAGCATAAAAGAAATATGACCCAAACACTTGCCCCTTCTGCTGCCAGAGGCTCGTTCAAGGCAGCAGATGATACCCCAGCAGGTCCAGAGGAGGGTAGCACTGAAGACCTCCAAAATGGCTGAAGACCTCCAAAGGGGCAAGTGTCTCTGGCTGTCTTTTGTATCTTAAATCTCACTTTTTTTTAGCACAAGCTTGTCCGTGGGCCATGTGCCAAGGACACCCTTATCAGACTATGTCTGGATCAATTGAAGAGAATATATGTAGCTCAGAGTTGAATTGTGAAGTCCTTGGTGCTCTCTGAGCTTGGTTGCTGGCTTGCAGACGTTTCATTACCCAACTAGGTAACATCATCAGTGCTAGTGAGTGTGGGGTTTGGTCCCTGTTCATATATAGTAGCTACTGTATACAAACTGGGAGCAAACCCCACACTCACTAGCACTGATGATGTTACCTAGTTGGGTAATGAAACATCTGCAAGCCAGCAACCAAGCTCAGAGAGCACCAAGGATTCCACAGTATGTCTGGGTCTTTGCAAGTGTGCTTTTTAGGGAATAGCCTGGTGCTAGGCAGAAGATTCATCTACATAGCTTTGTGTCAGTTTTTCTACATTGGGAGAAGCCCAAGTACCAATAGATGTGGGAAAAGCAGTAAGCTACTTTTAAGCTGCTCATCTGAGGTGAAAAATCTGGCCCAATCTTCTGTCATGACAATACAGTAGGTCAGGAAACAGGCACCACGGGAACTACTGAAACTCTACTTTATTGTTAAAGGGTATGATAACATAATCTGGAAATAATCTCCTAATCTCTTCTAATCTCTTGTAAATGACCTACAGAAGACACACACCCTCTCAGCAGCTATAAACACCAGCTGAAACACACACCTTCCACTTGGGCACAGAGAGAATCTTCTAGCTGCGCTCCTGTCCTCTGAAGATGCCAGCCACAGCTACTGGCGAAACGTTAGGAACCAAAACTGCCAGAACACGGCCACACAGCCCGGAAAACCCACAACCACCATAATCTGGAAAGCCCAATAAACGTTCTTTCTCTGCTTCTCTCCCCCTCCCCAACCTTATATGAAAGAGAATCAAGGTATGGCTTTTTTTTCTCCCCTCCCCTCCTGTCTATCTGGGCTAAGTTGATGTTTACACAATGATCACTGAATTCCTTCTTCAAGACCACCTCCATACTCCTCTACACCAATGGGTGTTTTAGTCTCCACTATTAAACTCATAAAAGAGCTGGTTGACCTCACCCAGGGGCTGGTGGTTGGGATCCTTAGGCTGTTAATATTGGGCGATTTCGACTTAGCACCCCAGGGGTGGGTTCTGAGATGGCTCGGGATTTCATGACCCCTATGACCACCACAGACTTGTCCTAAATCATCATTTTCATTCGCTCAGAGTTAGTAGCCAGCTGGACAGAATTCGAAGGGGGGCAATTTCTTGCAACATTGTCTGAGAAGACTTTGAATCAGTGGATTGTGAGTCGTTGAACAGAGTCCTCAAGGATATGAGTTTTGCCACCTGTGGCCTTGATCCCTGTCCCACCTGGCTTGTAGATGTTGCCAGGGAGTGGACAGGAAGTCGGGTTCAAGCAATTGTGAATGCCATATTGTGCAAGGAAGAGACATCAATGGCCCTGAAGAGGGCATTAGTGCAACCCCTCCTTAAGGTGCCAAGCCTGGATCCAGCTGTACTGGATGACTGCCACCCATTCTAGCTACCTCCTTTTGGGACAAGGTTGTTGGGAAGATGTTGGGCCATCAATTGCAAAGGACTGTAAAAGAATGGACTTCCTGGACCCTTTTCAGTTAGAGTTCAGGCCCAGGCGTGGGATGGAAATTGCATTGGTCTTCTTGTTGATGACCTATGGCAGGGCTTAGAGGAGGAAGCATGACCCTACCAGTCCTACTGTATCTCTTGGCGGTCTTTGTTACCACCGAACATGTCTTCTACTGGACCATCTATTAGAGTTAGGAATTGGGGGCACCATTCTTCAGTGATTCGTTCCTTCCTAAGTGGGCAATCCCAATGGCAGGGGGCATCAGCCCCCAGGGACTCCAGTATGGGGCTCCTCTGGGCTTGATCCTCTCTCCCATCTTATTTAACATCTACAGTACATGAATCTGCTGGAAGGTCACCAAACAGTTCAGTATCATCAATATGCTGATGGTACCCATTTATAAACATGTATCCCAGGATGTTCAGGAGATGAGTGGAAGTCTTGCCTTGGTGCCTGGAAGCTTTCAGAGTCTGGGTGGGGAGAAACAGGTTGAGATTGAATCCTAGCAAGATGGAATGCCTTTGGGGTCAGAAGCTGGCTGACTCTGGGACAAGACAACTTTGGATGGGGTTGTGCTCCGAGCAGATGCACAATCTGGGGATGCTCTTGGACTCTCAGCTCCTGCTGGAACAGCAGATGGAAGCTACAGCCAGGAGGGCCTTCTCCCACTTTTGGCTGGTGCACCAGTTGTGACTGTTCCTGGGGTAGAAGGTGCTAGTTACAGTCGCTCATGCCTTTGCCACCTCCAAAATAGACTACTGCAACGTGCTGTAGGTGGGATTGCTCTGGAAAAGCACCCGGAAATGAAAACTTGGGCCAAATGTGGTGGCCCACCTATTAGCCAGGACAACCCAGTATTGTCATATTATAGGAGCTGCAATTGGTTGCCAATGTGTTTCTTGATGCAAGTCAAGGTGCTGGTGATCATCTTTAGAGCCCTACATAGCTTGGGGCCTGGACATCTTGGAGACCATGTGTTTTTGCCTGGGGAGAGCACTTGTGAAGGGATCTCGGGGGTCCGAGATCTCGCGAGGGATCTCAGGGGTGAGCTTTCTCTGGAGGAGCTCCACTCCCAGTGGATTGCCCTCCCACCAGCTACAAGAACCATACTCCCACTTGTAACATTTAGGAAGCTTTTAGAAACAGGTCTCCTTCGAGGGTGCGAGAGCTTGAAATGAATCTGGCTATTTAAATGATGTAAGTTGTTACGCTTTTTTTATGATTGCAATAGGATTTATGCTGATAGCACTTATATTTTAATAGATTGGAAAATACTGAGAATTTGCTAATTCCTGTAAAGTTAGGTGTTGACTGAAGCAGCACCAAAGCATTCCTAATCACTCTCTCAGTGGGGATTATGAGAGCTGATTTGCAACCCATCTACGGAATAAAGTTGGGATTTGCTGGGTCAAGCGTGTGCTCTGTAAGCAAGCAACAAGCCTGTTCTTTTTGTGATTCATTTCATCATACCTGGAGGGGCCTTGCCTTCTTCTGCTTCCACCCTCTGTTGGGAGCTTTTACCACACAAGGAAATACATCTACTTATTTCAAGGACACACACCACTTCCCTATTCCGTCTCTCTCCTAGTCACGTCACCCAATTTCTCCTTCCTGGTCCCGGCTGCCCAGTGCTGGACTTCAACTCCCATCAGCCTCAGCTGCTAGCCCTATACCTTTTACTTTCCACTTGTCTGCTTTTCTCCCCTTGATGCTTTGTGGGGACAATCTCCCCTCCTCCCTCTTGATTCCTTCCCTTATTTACTTGGCTGGGGAAAAAAGGCCACCCGTTCCTGGTTTCCTATCCATAGTTTTCTCCATCGGCAAAGTCTGAGAGAAGAGAGCCCCTTTTTATAGAAGTGGTATACAAATCAGACGCAATCAGGCCCGAAGAACTAAGGAAATATGCAGATTTCCCACAAAATAAAATGTAGGTGCTTTCAGAGTTCTGGCTGGCTGGTCAGCCACGCCTTCTTCTAAGCCCCTCCATTGGAGCAGCACTCATTCCCAAACTGCCTCCAGTTTAAACAGGTAGTTTTAATCTACAAAGGCACGAATGGCTTGAGACCACCTTACCTGCAAGATTAATGACAATCTGGGCTTGCCAAGCCCCTTCTCTGCCCTCTGTCCCCCGGGAGTCGCTGAACCACAACTGCTGAAAATCGGGGGTGCCGTTTTTTAACCACTTCAAGGCATAAAATATTCAAAAAGCGTACTCTTCCTTGCTGCCCAGTGAAAAATCCCAGCTGTGCCCACCTACCTCCGCCCTCCGAGAATGAGATGGGGAGCCCTGAAGGTTGTGCACCCCAGATACGTATCTTTTTAGTCCTTAATCCCCTCGTAAGAGGCCCGAGGCTAGAGAAGAGCCTTTTTGACAATGGGAACCTTCCCTGTCCAAAACTTACTTTGGCTAGATAGCAGGGCTAGTTATATACTGAAGCAGAATGCAGTGGCTTCCTATTAATTTAGCTATTAATAAAGACAGCAGAGAATTATTTAAATCACTATCATTTAAAGTACCGTTCACCTTAAACCAGAGGTTTCCAAACTTTTCACGTTGGTGACACATACCAACGGCGGCAGCGGCGCGGCGCCCTGGTGTGTCACGCAAAAAACCCGGAAGCACTGACGGGGGAACCGGAAGAAGCGGCACCCCCGCCAATCAGTGCGGCAGCACTGATTGGCGGGGGTGCCGCTTCTTCCGGTCCCCCCGTCAGTGCTTCTGGGTTTTTGCGTGACACACCAGG
The DNA here is from genome assembly GCA_023362775.1 of Charina bottae. Lineage (NCBI taxonomy): Eukaryota > Metazoa > Chordata > Lepidosauria > Squamata > Charinaidae > Charina > Charina bottae. Next base: position 21,403,783 of record JALMGJ010000002.1, read on the forward strand.
ACACTGCAGGCGACACAGTAGTGTGTCGCGACATACACTTTGGAAAGCTGTGCCTTAAACCTTAAGCATAACTGAATCCTCAGGACCGGGTTGGCACAGGACGACGAACCGGAGCAGCACATTGGTGCCTTTCTAGCCTGAGAATAAACTGCCTTGGATATTTTAGAGGAATCTGGGATACATCTTAACAGATAATTAACATGACATTCTGTATGTAGACCAACAGAATGATATAAATAATAAAATGCAGGGTACACTGGTAGAAGAGAGCCAGTTTGGTCTAGTGCAGAGCTTTCCAAACTGTGTCGCGACACAAAAGTGTGTCGCCACACAGAGTCTGGTGTGTCGCCACACAACCCGGAAGCGCTGATCATCATCAGCGCTTCCGGGTTTTCCCGCGGCGACACACCAACTGCAGCGCGCAAAACCCGAAAGCAGCAGCAGCGCTTCCGGGTTTTTGCGCGCTGCTGCACTTCCGGGTTTTCCCGCGGCGACACACCAACGCCGGTTGGTCGCCGCAGGAAAAACTTTGGAAAGCCCTGGTCTAGTGGTTAAGACAATGGGCTAGAAACCAGGAATCTGAGTTCTAGTCCCGCCTTAGGCATGAAAGCCGGCTGGGTGACCTTGGGCCATCACTCTCTCAGCCCTAGGAAGGAGCCAGACTGTGAGTTCTAGAGGGAGCCAATGGCAAACCAGGAGACTGAGAGTTCTAGTCCCGCCTCAGGCATGAAAGCTGGCAGGGTGACCTTGGGCCAGTCCCCCTCTCTCAGCCCTAGGAAGGAGCCAATGGCAAACCAGGAGACTGAGAGTTCTAGTCCCACCTCAGGCATGAAAGCTGGCAGGGGGACCTTGGGCCAGTCCCTGTCTCTCAGCCCTAGGAAGGAGCCAATGGCAAACCAGGAGACTGAGAGTTCTAGTCCTGCCTGAGGCAAGAAAGCCGGCTGGGTGACCTTGGGTCAGTCCGTCTCTCTCAGCCCAACTCACCTCACAGGGGGGTTGTTGTGGGGAGAATAGGAGGAGGGAGGAGTATTAGGTATGTTCGCCGCCTTGAGTTATTTATAAAAATAATAAAGGCGGGATAAAAATTAAATAAACAAACACAAGAAGAAACGGAGGTGTTAGGGGATCATGTATCTCAGATGCCAAAGGGATCTGACTAGTCTTGGGTCTTGTGGATTTGGAGAGCCGATTGTGGAGGCATTTGAAATGTGAAATGAAATGTACTGGGCCCAGCCCTGCACGTGAATTAGGAGGAACTTTGCAGGATGCCTGCACTTCCTTGACAGAGGAATGGACTACGAAGAGGCTAAACAATACGCAAGCTGCTGCAGCTGCCTTTCATCGTATCAAAATCCAGCAGATTGCCAACGTTTATTGGTTTAAGGGTGCCAGAAAATTACATTATAAAACCCCCCAAGTTATGAAACCCATACAAAAAAGAGACTGAGATAAGGCTGGCCCTCAAAACTGAGTCAAACTTCCCTCGCTGGGCATGAACAGGGAGAAAAGAACTAAAAAAAAAAAAAAAAAAAACGGAGTCTCGGAGACGGAGAGCAGACAAGCCTCGGCTCCAACTCAAAAGTGAACCTTGATCCAAAACGAACGGGCCCCCGAGGAGGACGGCCACCACGGACACTGGTCCTTCAGCCAGCAACACACACACACACACACACACGAGCAGGGTCCTCTAGGCGATGGCAAAAAGGCCTTTAGAGGTGACCCTCGGTTTCCAAGCTCAGCCTTCCCAGCACGTGTTGATGCGCAAAAGAGCGCACGCAACCGGCCTGCCGCGGAATTTGGACCACCTCCTTGCTTCTGTGCTCCGCCAGAACCAGAGCACCCCCCAGCCTCTGGTGGAGGCTGCATTCCTGGCCCGGCAGGTTGGAGAGCGCTCCTCATTTCCTGCTTCTGCCACCGCCCCCAGGGAGAGAAAGAGAGGCGGGTGGCAGAGCTTTGACTGGGCGACGTTAGGCAGCCACTGAGCTGGGGGGGGGGAGAGAAAGGGCAAGGCGGCACCTGCCTCGGCTTCACTTCAAAACGGAATCTGAGGAAGACCACACACACACACACACACACACACACACACACACGGTCTCCCAGCCATGTTTCTCCAGCAGGCCACGAAGGTCAGACTGTGGGTGCATCAGAAGTGGCCTCTGTCGAGGAGAAGCTTCAGGAGCTCAGATCTGCCGGCCCCTCCTCCTGCGCCAAGAGCTGTCTTTGTTGCAGAGGTTTCATTTCCCTTCACACGCGGACCCCCCACCCCCACCCCTCTCCAGAGGCGCTTCTTCTGTCCTCTTCTCTCCTTCCACCAACCTGGCATTTCTCAAGGCAAATTCCTCTTGGAGAAGAGCAGCCAAATACCTGGCCGAGTGGATGGAAAGGGGAGGGGCCAGGGGAGGGGAGGGGCTGGGGGGAGGAGCAATTGCACATGCAGGGTGGGCAGCAGGACCCAGCTTAAGCCTGGGAGGCGGGGAAGCTGCTGCTGTCCGGCAGCAGGTCCTGGTGGGCCTCCAGGCGGGCCAGGCGGCTCTGTTCCAGGGCAATAGCTTCCGCCGAATGTTTGCATTTCTCCGAACCGCACTGGCAGGTGAAGTATTTGCTTTTGATGTCCCAGAAACGGTCCCCGTAGTCGAATCTGCAGCCCGAGGTACAAGGGGGAAAAAGCATGAAGGTGACTGACTTGGTTCACCTTGAGAACCGGGATGATCTAGCTTTTCAAAGCCCTGAAGAGCTCAGGGACAGAATATCCCCGGGGTCACGTCCCTCCTCTCTTTTATGTCTGGCTGGGCTCTTCGGTCCTCTTTTCTGAGCACCCTTCCCCAATGAAAGGAGGCAGAGGTTACAAAGGAAAGGGGGCTCTCAGTTGGGGGCCCCTACTTAGCGGAGGTTCCGTGCCCATGTTCATGTCTGCTCAGTACCTGTAACGGTATGGGGGAATGACCTAGGGAGACGGGGAAGAGCCACAGCCAGGGGAACGGTCGGATAAGAGGCAGCTGAGCCCGCAGCAGGAATGTGGGCGTGGCAAACAGCTCAGAAGGCACTCTCCCTAGTTTCTTGGGCTGTAAAGGCAACAGGGGAGAAATGTACTTTCGGACTTGCAAGATTCTGTTACAGGTAGTCCTCGCTTAACCACCACAATTGGGACCGGAATTTCGGTTGCTAAGCAAAGCGGTTATTAGGTGAATTTGACCCAATTTTATGACCTTTTTTGCGGCGGCTGTTAAGCAAATCATGCAGTTCCCCATTGATTTTGCTTGCCAGAAGCTAGCTGGGAAGGGCGAAAATGGCAATCACATGACCACGGGACACTGCAACGGTCATAAATGTAAACCGGTTGTGCCCAAGTCATGATTGCATGACCATGGGGACGCTGTGACAGTGATAAGTGTGAGGACCGGCTGTAAGTCGGTTTTTCCAGCACCGTTGTAAGTCTGAATCATCACTAAATAAATGGTTGTTAAGCGAGGACTACCTGTAATGTAACCTTACAATAAAGTAAAAATTTCTAGCTCTTCGGCTAACAAACAGACATGACTGTGCGGGGGAACCTTTACCTTTTACCTTTAGTTCATCTGGGCATGCTTCCTGCCTAGACTACCTCGCAATCTTGCAAGTCTGAAAATACATTCCTCCCCCCGTTGCCTTTACAGGAGACCCGGGTTCTTTGCTAGAGTCATCAGTGGCACTTAAGGTGCGAGAGCCACCATGAAGCTGCTTGCAGAGGGGAGCCCCCCCCCCGCGTTCTAAATCTGCAAGAGCCCCCTGGCTAATTCCACACGCCGGTGCCTCGTGGTACATATACGGGACAGACAACTCCCCTGAGACTGACCCAAGTTCTTCGCCAGTCTGAATGTCCCGGCTGCTGAAGAAAGCAATGCGGGGGAAGCGCAGGTCCTGGTGCAACATGAACACCCGCACAGGGATGATATTGGGGTCACACAAGTGGTTGATGAAGCGGCTGACGTTGCCGTAGTAACGGGCATCGATGCAGTAGACCTCGCCATCCTGCAGAGGGAAAGACCGAGCGTCACCCAAGCGCTTCTGGACAGTCCGAGAACCCGTTGGGTTGGAAGGCGCCTTGGGCCTTCTGGCCGGAGCTCTCGCCAGGGCAGGAATCCTCAGACCATCCCCGCCAGAAGGCCGTCCAACCTTGGCTTGAAAACCTCCAGTGATGGAGCTCCAGGAGGCAGGCTGCTCCTTAACAGCTCCCGCACCCAGGAAATCTCTCCTTATTCTGAGTTTGGATCCCTCTGCGTATAAAGCTTTCACCCACTGGCTCTTGTTTTACCCTCTGGAGAATAAATCCCCACCCTCTTCTCTGGGACAGCCCTTCAAGACTACTGTCGTGTCCCCCTTTAGCCTTCCCTTCTTTAGGTTAAACATAAGCCAGTTCCTTTAACTCAAGTGTCTCTCAACCTTGGCGACTTGAAGATGTGTGGACTTCAACTCCCAGAATTCCCCAGCCAGCCATGATGGCTGGGGAATTCTGGGAGTTGAAGTCCACACATCTTCAAGTCGCCAAGGTTGAGAGACACTGAGTTAGGGTCTGCATAGGATTCATGGGGTGTAGGGTTTGCACACACCATCGGCTCTGGGCCCTCTTTTGTGGGAGGAGCGGAGTTGGCAGGCTGCGGAAGTACTGGAGATACCAGCTCTAGGCTGCAAGAAAGTGGATGACCTCGTGGAGTAGGTTTTTCTGCATCTCTCTGCTGCCACCTAGCGGTCAATCTAGTCACCCAAGTCTGCTCCCATCTGCTGCTCTACCCATTGTGACTCCCTAAGCAAATTCCCAAGTTTGTTTGTTTGTTTATTTATTTATTTGATTTATCACCGCCCAACTCCCCCCCCCCAGAGGGACTCTGGGCGGTTTACAGTCAAACATAATTAACTATACTACAAATATAAATAGAGTTCAATCAACATTAAAATAACAATTCGTGAATATAATAAATATAATAAAATCCAGATGGCAGTATCTTCTTTAAAACCATGGAAAGGGCACTCTAGGGCCACCCTAGGGCGTTAGCCATCCCCAGGAGCGTACACTCTTCTTCCCGCCCCAGGCCTGTTGACAGAACCAGGCCTTGAGTTTTTTCCGGAAGTCCAGGAGCGAGGGGGACTGTCTTATCTCCGGGGGGGGGGGGGAATGTTCCACAGAGCAGGGGCTACTGCAGAGAAGGCCCGCTTCCGTGACCCCGTTAGATGGAATTCTTTGACCAAGGGGGTCCGTAGCATGCCCTCCCGGCATGACCGGAGGGGACCGGACGATGTAATGGGGATAGTTCCTCTACAAACGTGCTCTGGCCCTGCAGATCCCAACCAGCTTGTTGCTTTTCTTGAAGATCAAAGGTTTGCACCCCACCCTCCATGCCTCAGGGAAGCTGCCACTCCAGCCTCAACTGTATTTATGCCTCTCTGCCCAGATCGGGCAGCCCTTCTTGAAGATTTCTGTTGTTTCTGTAAAAGGAGAGATGTCCTAAAACCTCCCCAAGAATATTCTGCTCAATCTTGGGGGGAAAACAACAACAACAATAGAGTATGCTACTTGAAGGAAACAGACTATTACTAGAAGAGTTCTGTGACTCCTTAATGACTAACTTAACAGTGATCCCATTAGTCAGTCATTAGGCAGCCACAAGACCTTTTGCTCTGTTAAAAACAGTCTGCTCCTTTCAAGCAGCAGCCTCTGTTCTTTCCCTGCAGAAACATCTATTTTTAATACAGGTAGTCCTCGACTTAGGACCACAATTGGGACCGGAACTTCCATTGCTAAGCGAGGCGGTCGTTAAGTGAGTCATGCCCGATTTTACGACCTTTTTTGCTGCGGTTGTTAAGCAAATCACCATGGTCGTTAAGTTAATCACGTGGGCGTTAAGCGAATCCGGCTTCCCCCATTGACTTTGGTGGTCGGAAGCTGGCTGGGAAGGTTGCAAATGGCAATCACGTGATCCTGGGATGCTGCAACCGTCGTAAATACACGCCGGTTGCCAAGCACCTGAATTGTGATCACGTGACCAGAGGGATGCTGTGACGGTCGTAAGTGTGAGGACCAGTCCATAAGTCACTTTTCCCAGCGCCGTTGTAACTTTGAACGGTTGCTAAACGAATGGTTGTAAGTCGAGGACTACCTGTCTAAGTATACAACTACAGATGACAAGCACCATTTTAAAAGTGGAATGGCTTCTTCACGGGAAGGCTGTTCTTACAGCTACAACATGGCTATGTTATTTAAAAGGAGGACCTACGCCAAGCTTCTCCCGATGTGTTGGGAATTCATCTCCTCCTGTGCACTGTACAAAATACCTGCGGGACTGCCTATTCCAGCCAGCACCAGCCCAACCAGTTAGCTCTATTAAGGAGAAATGACTACAAGTCCCACACTTCCGGGAGGTTCGTGAGGGCTGAAGGAAGGAAGTGTGACTGTGGAAGAGCCTCCCTCTGGAGATCAGGTTGACCCCTCTGTTGAACTTTCAAAAACCCTCGACAAACAAGCTGTTTTGGAGAGCCTTCCCTGATTCGATTTGATGTTGCCATCTTTATTTCTATTTTTATGTTATTATGGCTGTTCTTCTTTTAGCGTTTTTTTATTGTTTTATTGTTCCTATAGCGTTGTTTTATTGTTTTATTGTTCCTATTTATGAGGTTTGTTTATTGTTCCTATTTATGAGGTTTGTTTATGAGGTCAGCAGTTGTCCGCCAACTGCTGAGTTTGTAAAACTGTACTGTGGATATTTTAACTGCACGGTTTGTTCTATGGAACTTGCCAAGAGGTGTTTTTTTTTTGCATTGTGCCTGGATAGAAATACGTGTAATGCAAATACAGACCAAAAAAACAAACAAACCCGAAGACAGGTGTCCTCTGTGAAAGCGCCGAGTCATTACTGACCCTTTGGAGGGACGCCGCTTTCACTGACGTTTTCTAGGCAGACTTATAGCGGGGTGGTTTGCCTTTCCCTTCCCCAGTCGTGATTACCCTTCCCCCAGCTTAGCTGGGTACTCATTTTACCGACCTCGGAAGGATGGAAGGCTGAGTCGACCCGAGCCGGCTACCTGAGAAACCAACTTCCGCTGGGATCGAACTCAGGTCGTGGGGAGAGTTTCGGTTGCAGCGCTGCCGCCTACCACTCTGCGCCACACGAGGCTCTTAAAGACAGGTGTAGAAGCAGTCTTTATCTCATCTGATCCCCAATGTCCAACTTTACCTTGTTGTCTAGATCAAACAGGTACGAGTCATCTTCCCTTACATCAGCTTCTGCATCAGAAATCAGTTCTCCTACATACCTTTTAATGCAAGCAAACAGAACAAGGGGAGAGGATGACTTGTCCCTTTAAGACAGCTTGTTACAACAAGGCCCCAACCCTGGAGGCATACAGCAGTCCTCCTGCTACCCCCCCCCCCATATAAAGGAAAGCTCCAGATGGAAAAAGGCTTCACTCACTCGCATATGAAGGTTCCCTGGGGGATGGTCTGAAGGGCGCGGACCCCCCATCCCATTTTTGCAGTTCGGTACAGCTGCAGACGAACCCTTCAACGAAGAATGTACAAAACAGAAAGTTGCACAGTTGTGAAAACATAAAGCTTGCTCCCCTCAGCTTCCTTATCTATAGATCAGGGTTTCTCAACCGTGGCAACTTGAAGATGTATGGACTTCAACTCCCATGGCTGGCTGAGGAATTCTGGGAGTTGAAGTCCACACGTCTTCAAGTTGCCAAGGTTGAGAAACACTGCTATAGAGTATTAAAAAATAAGGGGGGGGGGGGCAATTAAAAATACCTCTCATAAAAGACCCCCTCCTGGATAGCAAGAAATAATTAAACCAGACTTCCCCAATGTTTGCCCTTCAGATGTGCTGCATTGCAATTCCCCAAATTCCCAGATAATATGGGATGAGAAAGAACAGGCTATGATATCCACTGGAAGAAGGGTGGGACATAATATGATCGGCAATAATAAGAAAATGACAAAAAAATTATTCTTTTTTAAAAAAGGAAGTTAATAGGTATTATTATCCCATGTTGTTGCAATGAATTCCACAAGTTAAATCTGTGAGCAACACCCTTTCCTTCCTGTGTGCTACTAATTTCCAATTTCCCCCCCCCCTCAACTCCTGGCAAAAAAATCCCTGCCCCTTTCTATTCTCAGAAGTGGTCTGGCATTGCTTTCTTTCTAGGGAGGGTGTGTGTGTGTGTGTGTGTGTGTGTGTGTGTGTGTGTGTGTCTGGCCCAAAGTCACCAAGCTGGCTTTTGTGCCCAAGGCAAAATTTGGGCCTCCATACTCCATACAGCTTAAGTGCTAGACCAAATTGGTCCTCTCCAGGGTATTCCAGTCTCTGTTCCTTTAACCCAGTGTTTCTCAACCTCGGCAACTTTAAGATGTGTGGACTTCAACTCCCAGAATTCCACAGCCAGCCATGCTGGCTGTGGAATTCTGGGAGTTGAAGTCCACACATCTTAAAGTTGCCGAGGTTGAGAAACACTGCTTTAACCCATAAACAATTTCTGCATTCTTCAGTTTAGGACACAGTGAGAGCAGTAAAGCAATCAAAGATCTCACTTGATGCCGCTTTGCACCACCCGGTTTTTGCAGTTCCTCCAACAGGTGCAGGCCTGGTTACATTCAAAGATCAAAGGGGGCTCAATCTTGTTGAATTCTTGTAGCAAACGTCCGTCCTGCAGAGACAGTGAAAGAGGAAGGAAATGCTGATGGGTCCATTGTCATGGTAACAGCCGCTTCCCCCCCAAATGAGGCCGTGGGACGTGCGCCGGCAACACCCCCTCCTCTGCATCTACTGTCTGAACTAGCAAGGGTGGGGGGAAAAAACAAAGAAGAGTTGTCAACTTCAGGTTTTCTTAAATTAAAAATAAATAAGGAAGGAGAATCATGTAGGCTTTCTGACCTGTGATGCCTACGTATTTGTTGCTACAACTTCCAGAAATGCAGACTGACATGGAATTCTGGTAGTAATGACCACAGCACATTTGGAAGACACCAGGTATCAGGAAAGTCAATGATATGGACATTTCCTCCTTTTTGGGAACTGGCGTTTCCTACCTCATCTGCTGAGAAGATCTACAGATCACCTTTCAAAGCCCAAGAGAATTGCAAAGAGGTCTGGGTTACGAGGGGACACGTATCAGGACCTGGTCATGCAATGGCCAGGATCTTAAGGTCTCCTGAGTAAACTGTTCTTCCCTTTCGGTCCCATCCGTGATTTGTCCTTTGGACAGAGCAGCAAGAACCAAGATGAGGCACTGCAGGGCCAGGGGGCTGTTGGGTTTCCCTTCAATCGCCTGCCAAAGCAGGAGCCTCAACAGAAAGATGCAAGTATTGTAAAATAAATAAATATTTAAGACCCAGCCTGACTGGCATCACCAACTGGGTTGTCAGACAAAGGGGCCATGTAAAGACAGGTAGTCCTTGATTTACAACCACAATGGGGGCCGGAAAATTCATTAAACGGCGAGGTCATTAAACGAGGCATCACGTGACCACACCCAATTTCATGACATTTTTTGTGGCGGCCATTAAGCGAATCATGTGGTTCCCCATTGATTTGGCTCATTGGAAGCCGGCTGGGAAGGTCGCAAATGGTGATCATGTGACCCATCATAAGTACATGCTGGTTGCCAAGCGCCCAAATTTTGATCATGTGACTGTGGGGGTGCTGCAATGGTCATTAAGTGTGAGGACCGGTCGTAAGTCACTTTTCCCAGCGCTGTCGTAATTTTGAATGGTCACTAAACAAATGGTCATAAGTCAAGGACTACCTGTAAGGCAGTTCCCAGTAATACATGAAACCTAGGTAAAGGTAAAGGTTCCCTCCGCACATTTGTGCAGTCGTGTCCGACTCTAGGGGCCGGTGCTCATCTCCGTTTCTTAGCCGAAGAGCCAGCGTTGTCCGAAGACGCTTCCGCAGTCATGTGGCTGGCATAACACGCACGGAACGCTGTTACCTTCCCACCAAAGTGGTACCTATTCATCTACTTGCATTTGCATGCTTTCGAATTGCTAGGTTGGCAAGAGCTGGAGCTAGTGCGGGAGCTCACTCCGTCATGCGGGGCTAGGGATTCAAACCTCCGAACTTGCGATCTTCCGATCGACAAGCCTGGCGTCTTACCCGCTGAGCCACCACGCCCCCAACGTGAAACCTAGATGATAATAAATTTGTGATTCAGCAGGTAACAGAGATACTGCTGTTGTTCTCTCTGGAGGGTGGGGGGGGGGGGGAGGCGAAGCAACGTCCCTGTGCAGAAAGCATCTCCATAAGAGTAAGGGCAAGCGGAGGAGAAGAGAAAAACCTCTTCTAGAAAAGGCAGTGCTAAACTGGCTTCCCCTTCTCGGAAAGAGAGGTTGTATGGTGTAGTGGTTAGCACTAGAGTAGAAACTGGGGGGGGGGGGGGGAGACCCAGGTTTTATTCCTGTTTGAGCATGGAAGCTCAGGGTGATTTTGGGCCAGTCCCTCTGTCATGGTATGTGGGAATGACCTTGGGAGACTGGGCCCAGGGACGCTGCCTAGGGAACAGTCAGATAAGAGGCCGCATAGCCTGCAGCTAGATAGTGGGCGGGGCAAGAAGCTCAGAAAAACCCTCCCTAATTTCCTTGGAGGGAAATTGTACTTTCAGGCTTGCAAGATTCTGTTAATGTAACTTTACAATAAAGTAGAATTAGCTGATCTGGTCGTGTTGCCTGACTGGTCTACCTAGGAAGGCTGACACCCTCTCTTAGCTCACTCGACCTTAAAGGGTTGTAGATGTGGGGGGAAACAGGAGGGGGGGGGAGTGTATGCTGCTTTAAGTGCCTGATAAACATAAACATTAAATATTAAAGACCCAGGGAAGCATGTTCACAAAGGGAGATTGTCGCTGGGTAACATTTCTCACATGCGTCCAAGTAGATTTTTTCGTGCACCCTCAATCCGAGGTTTCCAGTTTGCTAACCAGCTCTTCTGCCCCCCTCACCTTGTCATACCAGCAGCGGATGCTGAGCTGTCCACAGAGACAGTTGCTGGAGGAACAGTCATCTTGGCACGTGCAATGCTGCCAATGTGAGAAGAAGAGACGAGAAAACAGAGGTGACACCTGGTAGGTAATGGTGCCAAATGTCATCCAGCCTCTATGCTGGTGTTTTTCAACCTTGGCAAATTTAAGGCATGTGGACTTCAACTGGCTGGGGTTATGCTGGCAGGGGAATTCTGGGAGTTGAAGTCCACGCACCTTCAAGTTGCCAAGGTTGAGAAACACTGCTTTAGGCTAAGGTAGCTACGTAGCCTCTCCAGATGGAGGAAGTACATAAACCATAATTCTGCGCCACATGCAAAGCCAGCCATTGAGAAACCAGAGGTAGCAGAAATGGGAGCACAGAAGCCATACCTAACAGGTAGCCTTGTACTACTCTGAGATCAAACTGCTTCAATTCCACACCTCTTTCTTATGCCTTTTAGCTGTTGAGCCAATAGCCAGGAAGCTAGCCTTGCAGAGGTTATATATTTTTTAAAAACTGGCCCAAATTTCACAAGAGCTCAACTCAGTCGTCGTGCAAGATTTGGCTATCCTGCGAGCCTGTCAGCCACTCTTATTATGCTTAATTCTAAACTCTTAAGAATATTAATCAAAACTCAAATTTGATTCTTAAATCAAACTATTCATTTGATTTGGAATGTTGGTAGTGCTATGTAAAGGCATTACAGATGTGGAGTCCTTGGTGCTCTCTGAGCTTGGCGGTTTGCTTGCAGATGTTTCATTACCCAACTAGGGAACATCATCATTGCGAGGGAGTGTGGGGTTTGCTCCCTGTTCATATGCAGTAGCTTGCCCTGCCAGTGTTGGTTGGGGTGTGGTTTCCTCCATGGTAGTTCCTTGATTAGGGTATTGTTCACAATACCCTAATCAAGGAACTACCAAGGAGACAAACAATCAAGCAGACAAAGAATCTAGTAGAAAACAATACCCTAATCAAGGAACTACCAAGAAGAAACTACACCCCCACCAGCACTGGCAGGGCAAGCTACTGCATATGAACAGGGAGCAAACCCCACACTCCCTCGCAATGATGATGTTCCCTAGTTGGGTAATGAAACATCTGCAAGCAAACCACCAAGCTCAGAGAGCACCAAGGACTCCACAGTTCAACCCTGAGCTACAGATATTCTCTTCTATTGGAGGCATTACAGATGCCAGATTGCTGTCTCTAAGTCCTGTCTGTACCGCCTCCCCTAACTGACAGCATTGGGTCATCAGAGTCTTAGACAGAGAAGACCCCTTCCCATCACTTTCTTCAACTAAAGGGCCAGGAATCAGATCAGAGACCCTTTGCATTGCAAAGCAGAGTCAGTTTGGTCTAGTGGTTAAGGCAACCAGCTAGAAACCAGGAGTCTGTGAGTTCTAGTCCCGCCTTAGGCATAAAAGCCGGCTGGGTGACCTTGGGCCAGTCCCTGTCTCTCAGCCCTAGCAAGGAGCCAATAGAAAACGAGACTGAGAGTTCTAATCCCGCCTGAGGCATGAAAGCCAGCTGGGTGACCTTGGGCCAGTCACTCTCCCTCAGCCCTAGGAAGGAGCCAGTGGCAAACCAGGAGCCTGAGAGTTCTAGTCCCGCCTTAGGCATGAAAACCGGCTGGGGGACCTTGGGCCAGTCCCTGTCTCTCAGCCCTAGGAAGGAGCCAATGGCAAACCAGGAGCCTGAGAGTTCTAATCCCGCCTTAGGCATGAAAACCGGCTGGGGGACCTTGGGCCAGTCCCTGTCTCTCAGCCCTAGGAAGGAGCCAATGGCAAACCAGGAGCCTGAGAGTTCTAGTCCCGCCTTAGGCATGAAAGCCGGCTGGGTGACCTTGGGCCAATCCCTCTCCCTCAGCCCAGCTCACCTGACAGGGTTGTTGTTGTGGGGAAAATAGGAGAAGGAAGGAGTATGAGGTATGTTGAGTCATTTATAAAAATAATAAAGGCGGGATAAAAATCAAACAAATAAATAAACAAATCTGCTCTCCCGCCACACCAGGGTCCCTCCCAGGCCAAAATAACTATCCAGAGCCAGGCTGGACCTCTGCTTTCCCCCTGCTGGCTGTACCCCGGAGCCCTGCTGCTTTGGGTTGGATGAAAAGGATACCTGCAAGTGGGTGATATTGCGATCGATGTTCATGGTGGAGGTCTCGCAGTTTTCCGAGATGTACTTGTAATCATCTGGGCAGGGCTCATCATCCACAGAGTTGACACAGGGAATGGGCACGTTTTCGTAGCCACGAGCTACATCCCTGGTTAAAGAAAGAGAGCAGAACTTATGACGGACGCTACTTTTAAGCAGCAGTTTTTAAGAACACCACCGTGTTTTCACAGCTTCTGCTTCCACTACTACCTTGCTGAATGATATTCCATCCTGCTTAAAATGGGTATTTAGTGGGGATGATTGCTGGACTCTTTGTAAGCCTCAGTCGTTTTATTCTTATTCAGAAAAGTAGGGAAGAAATATTAGGACAAAAGACAGTGTCACGAAAATCCTTCCACTCTCCTCCTCCTCTTTTTAATTAAAATACTTGAAATCTGAGGAGGTATAATGAAGGGGATAGTTTTTCCAACCTTGGACCTGCTAGATGGTTTAGACTACTAGACGGTAGTCAGAACTACTTACTGTACAACCACAATAGGGACCAGAACTTCCGTCGTCAAGCAATGCACCTGTGAAGTGAGTCACACCCGATTTTACGACCTTTTTTGCCACGGTCTTTAAGCGAATCACTGCAGCCATTAAGCAAACCACGTGGTTGTAAGTGAAATTGGCTTCTCCCATTGAATTTGCTTGTCGGAAGCTGGCTGGGAAGGTCGCAAATGGTGATCAAGTGACCCTGGAACGCTGCAACCGTTGTCGGTACGAGCCGGTTGCCAAGCACCTGAATTTTGATCATGTGACTGCAGGGATGCTGTGGCGATCCTAAGTGCAAGGACTGATTGCAAGTCCCTTTGTTCAGTGCCGTCGTAACTTCGAATGATTGCTAAACAAACGGTCGTAAGTCGAGGACTACCTGCAGATACTTAAAGTTGCTGCAATTTCTTGATTCCCCAGACCGGACGGGAACAATAAACACAAGAAGAACCACCCAGTATGAGACCAAATAGCCATTAGCCCACCCTTTCGTCCTCATCCTAGCCAGTCAGATGCTCTTTGGGACTGTTTTATTTTTTAAGGTACAGTGACCTGAACTCTCCAGGGCTGGAAATAGGCAAAAGATCTCAAGCGAGCATCTGCCCATCCAACATGTGGAAGCAGAATCTGCCTGGTGAAAGCCCCGCCCCCTGCCAGGAAGCTAGGTGGAAGGGGGCTCAGAAGCAAGCATCTCCTATTGGGGGTATCCTCCTGTGGAAGAACTTGTCTCTGGAGACAAGATTGCCCCTTGCCTGGTCAGCTTTTGGAACTTTTGGCTTTTTTTGAATTGCTTTTGGCCACCAAAGGAGTAGAACAGTGTTTGTCAACCTTGGCAACTTTGAGATGTGTGGACTTCAACTCCCAGAATTCCAAAGCTGGCTGGGGAATTCTGGGAGTTAGTCCACACATCTCAAAGTTGCCAAGGTTGACAAGCACTGCTTCAGAGGATACCACCTTGAAAAAGCCACAGGTGTTTCTTGAAGACATGCTCATCATTCATGGTCTGGAAGGTTTCTTCTTTCTCTTCTTCAATCAGGAATAGCTCTCTGTCAAGGCTGCTTTAATGTGAGTTCCTGCACTAAAGAGCGGGTGGACCTGTGGGCTGCAAAGGATGCCTACACATGGGATGATAGGGCGGGTGTCTCATCAGAAACAACCTCTTCTTATAGAATTGTAAAGCTCAAAGGCCAAAGGAAGAGGGGCTGACCAAGGGCAAGATGGATGGATGATATTCTGGAGGTGAGGGACTCGACCGTGGAGGAGCTGGGGGTGGCGACGGCCGACAGGAAGCTCTGGCGTGGGCTGGTCCGTGGTGTCACGAAGAGCCGGAAGCGACTGAACGAATAAACAACACAGCTTGATAGCAAAGGAAAAGCAAAGGAAAGCTGGAGTAGGATTGTAAGCACAGTCACAGTTTCGCTTAGCCACCGCTTTGCTTAACGAATGAGTTGCCGGTCCCCATTGTGGTCGCTAAACGAGGACTACCTGTATTAAGCTCCCTACCCGCGGTTTCTCGTCTTACCCTCAGGTGCTATGCAGAATAAACCCAAACCCTCGGCCCTGGGAAATGTCAGGGATCCAGTCTCTCCCTCCCTCCTGATAAACTGCATCTGTTTGCTTCACTGATTCCACCGCTGCCAAGGGCCGCTCGATAGATTTCCCCCTTCTCCTTGTAGAAGTGGCTGTCTTCAACACCTGTTCCATTTCCTAACTTTTTAAAACTCCACCCGAGCCTCCTCTTCACTTGCTCCGGCTTGTAAGCTCCCCGTGGAAGCCTATTTATAGTTCTATGCAGCCGCTGGCCCCGCCCTAAAGCAGAAGCCCCTCCTACCGGAATCATGTGCCTGAGCACATGACAAGCTTTAGGAAAAAGAAACTGAAACCCACCCAAGCGTGCTTGCATGCCTCCTCCGTTCAACCCGACCCCCTTACCTGCTGATGATGCGCTCCGTGCGCACCGAGCGGTTAAGGATGCCTTGGCGGATCTTGCGATTGAGTTGGAGGGCAAACCAAACATCCGAGTTCTCCAAGGTCAGGTCCACAGGCAAATCCCCCTCCTTGTTCCGTATTTCAGTGTCGGCTCCCCTTGACAGGAACAGGCTACGTGAGGAGGAAGGAAGGACGGACGTAGGGGGTTAGAGCCTTGCAGCTCTAGGCCTTGCAGCTGCTAGTCTCCCGCCATCTTGCAATGCAGGACCCGAAACAGAAACCTCCCGACTGGCTGTTGCTTACAGGACACAATCGTGGTAGCTCTCCCGGGCAGCTATATGCAGAGGCGTGTCTCCGTGGAAATTGACAGCATGGAGGTCACACTGGGCATTCAGTAAGACTTCCGCAATCTCCGCACTTCCTGTGAAGGAGGCCCAGTGCAAGCAGATGTTCTCTTCCTGGATGGAAGAAGAGGAAGTCCTTAAAGCAGCCTTTCTCAACATTTTGGCCCTGGAGGAACCCTTGAAATATTTTTCAGGCCTCGGGGAACCCCAGCACATTCAGGCTCAAATATAGGCCGGAAGTTACAAAATTATTATATTCGTTTCCTGGGTAGGCCTGCATAGATGCATTAACAGTGTTCTTCAACTAAAAATAAAGAATAAAACTTATCTCTTTAATGTGAAGTTGCCCGAATTTGAAATAACTTTTCTAATAAACCGTGATCTCCTGGGGAACCCCGAGTGACCTCTCGCGGAAACGGAGGGTGCCACGGAACCCTGATTGAGAAACCCCGCCTTAAAAAATAGTGACGGGCAACATGCCAGGAGGCCAAACTTTCACACGTTCCCTTGTGATCACTTTGGGCTGGCCCGTAAAGAACTGCAGAAGCTCTCCTCTATCACTCACACCAGTGTCCATAGGAGGGGCCCAAAAGGTCAAGATGGCAGTCCTGACTAGCAGGCCCAAAGCCCTGCTCCTTTTGTATGGGCATCAATGTTGCATGCACGTACAAAGGAAAGGGGCTTCAATGGCACTGCCGCGACCATCATGTGACTGCTCTGGCTCCACCCACCCCAATAGACACTGCTGGTTGCTCACCATCATTTCTGGGTTGTTAAGGAAGCATGCAGGGGCGTGGTGGCTCAGCGGGTAAGACGCCAGGCTTGTCGATCGGAAGATTGCAAGTTCGGAGGTTCGAATCCCTAGCCCCGCGTGACGGAGTGAGCTCCTGCACTAGCCCCAGCTCTTGCCAACCTAGCAATTCGAAAGCATGCAAATGCAAGTAGATTAATAGGTACCACTTCGGTGGGATGGTAACAGCGTTCCGCACGCGTCGTGCGACCACATGACCGTGGAAGCGTCTTCGGACAACGCTGGCTCTTCGGCTAACAAACGGAGATGAGCACTGGCCCCTAGAGTCGGACACGACTGCACAAATGTGCGGGGGGAACCTTTACCTTTACTTAAGGAAGCCTGCAGGCTAGAGTGGCCTTCTTGGGGAGACACTCAGGGTCAGAGAATGTCTTCCTCAAAATGAGCTTGTTCAGCTGTGGCGGCCCTGTCTTCAAAAATGGAGTTGTCTTGTTTCAGAACTGCTTTCTTTGTTCCTGTGTTTTGTTCAGGGTGCTCTTTTTGGCATGTGGTTTCCTTGTCACCACAATAATTAACGGAGGGGAAGTTGGCCCCATCCCTGTTAGCCTTTTGGAAAGCCCTTCAGACATGTTTTTTCCAGCAACCTTGGAGATCCCATGAGTTGTATTGTGCCTAGATCAGTGTTTCTCAACCTCGGCCACTTTAAGATGCGTGGACTTCCAACTCCCAGAATTGGGAGTTTCACCCTGCAAGGAAACCCAAACGCACGTACATTGTCAGTCAAGGTGACGTCAGCTCCCCGGGTGAGCAACATACGGATCACCTCAATGTGCTTATGCTCGGCGGCCCAGATAATGGGGGTCCAACCTCCGTTATCCTAAACAAGAAACAGAAAGAACGGGCTCGGGTGAAGGCCCAGGGAGAGCTGTGGCTGGGTGAAGCTGGCAGCCACTGTCACCAACCAAGGGGAACCAGCCCACCCCCCCTCACCTGGGCATTGACATCCACCTGCCCCGTGGAAAGGAGCAAGCTGACCATCTCCACATTTCCATTCTTGGCAGCGTGATGGAGGCAGGTAGATCCGTCATCCTCCTTTGGCAGGAACACCGGGGAGAATGAAATAACAATGATTTAACTTGCATGGCAGGCACTTCCTCTTCAGATAGAACGTTCCCTCCCTACTTTTATTGTTCTCAGAAAACACTGATGGCACCCCGAACTCTAGTCCCATTAAGAAGCTGCCTCCAACCCTGGATTCATGCATTACGCTAAGCTTCATGCAATTTATTTGGCTTCGGCTCAGGGTCTTTGGTAAACCCGGCCAATGTGGTTTGTACATAATGGCTTAGTGCCACGTGCAATCCAGGCCACTCTGACGGGCTCAACAAACCATGGTTAAAACAAACCATAATCCAGTCACTGAGTCATCCTATTAGACCAGCTGGACTAGCATTGTTGATGCGGGTTGCTGGAAATGAGTGATCTATCTGTTTTGGAAAAGGCAGTATTTTCTACCAATCAAAGGATGCAGCAATATGTGTTATTATGGAGGAGATTCTGTGACATCTTACAATAATATATTGTATTGTTTATATTATAGTAGTGAATTCATTGGTAAACCAGGGGCTATTGATAAATATAAACTGTAAGATAGTTTTTTTCTTTTCCTTCCTTAGTTTCTATTTTTAGTTTTTTTTAAGTTTCTTTTGTTTAAGATTAAAGATTGTTTTGTTACCAAAAGAAAGTTTTTTTTTAAAAAAAAAGCACTGTTGGTGCTGAATATCATGTTTTCAAGTAGAAATTATTTCAACAGGAAGTGAGCCCAAGACAGTCAAGACACAAGCGTTTGTTCTTCCACCGAATTACGATTTTTCTCAAACACGGCACAAGTTGCAAAGAAATGCTATGGTCAGGTACCTCCTACATGTCATTTTGAAGAGCCTTACCCTTTGAAAAGCAGCAAGACACATAGAAATTGAACCATTATGTACCAAAACAACTGAAGATGTGCTATTTCTGCCTGTTGCATATTTATTAAAGGCACAGGACTATTGCAGAAAAAAAAAGCTGCAACTCAAATCCTGCACTGACCCCCTTTTAAGAAAATTTCCCCACCCCATTCCCATCCACACAGCTGTCCTTCCACCAGAGGAGCATTTCCTTCATCTCCTGACCTTTGTGTACACACAACCACCCCTCTTGACCAAGTAACGTGCTAGTTCCACACGGTTGTTTGCAACAGCTTCCATTAAAGGGGTTCGACGCAACTTGTCCACCGTATTTATGTTGGCTCCAGCCTGCCAGAGAGAATATTTATGATTTATTACTAATTGACTTGTCTGTTTACTTATTTAGCTGATATACAGGTAGTCCTCATTTAGTGACTGCCTTGGATAGCGACCGTTTGCAATTACCACGGTGATGAAAAAGTAACTTTGTGACCAATGCCTGCATTTAGGACAGTGTTTCTCAACCATGGCCATTTAAAGACCTGTGGACTTCAACTCCCAGAATTCTGGGAGTTGAAGTCCACAGGTCTTAAAATGACCAAAGTTGAGAAACACTGATTTAGAACAAAAGCCTTCAGTGTGGAACTGATTAAGATCTGGTCAGTTTCACTTAGCAGCTGGGAGCCTGCCATGAGGGTTCTAATCAACTAATTAAGGTCACAGAACTGAGCTTGTTAACTTGCAGTTAGCACTTTCTAGGAAAGCCCTGGGCTGCACAGAAAAGCTTAGGAAGAGATTGCTTGTTGGGGGGGGGGGGGAGGAAAAAAAGAAACCAGGTCAGACACAGGGCTCCGCACCAGAGAACTTTATCTGAATGTGGCCACATCACAACCAGCGATCTTCGCAGCATCTCTTTCCCGCTCTGTCACTTGGTTTGCTTAGTGACCGTGTCACTTAGCGACCATTTCACCCGAACCAACTGCGGTCGCTAAGCAAGGACTGCCTGTATGCCACTTTCAACCAATGGACTCAGGGCAGCTTAATACAGTCATATTTAATGTACGAATACTCAACAGCTCTTCTCTCTCTCAGCAAACCCAGAAGTGTGTATTTTCATCCTTTAACCTTTCCATTCCTCACTCTTTCAGAAGGCTCCTTCGAGTGTGAAATTGGAGCAGAGCCAATGACCTGCTGTTGCCGCTGAGCAAGGATATCTACATTTAAATCTACATGTGAGTTATGGTGGATCAGGAACCTGAACCCCACTTTCTCAAAACGGGCTGCAGAACTTCCAAAAAGCAGTGAATCTGTGCTATACATTTTATAGATTAGAATACCATAACTGAAACAGAGGTGATCCAAGCAGATATTACCTATTTCTTCTTGCTATCAAATATGCCAGCCATTCTTTAAACCAGGGGTCCCCAACCTGTGGGCCGTGGCCTGTTAGGAAGTGAGCCGCGGGGCTGCCGCCTGCAAACCCCGCCCCCGGTGCACACGATTGGCTTCCACCTGCAAACCCCACCCCCCGGTGCACGCAATTGGCTCCCGCCTGCAAACCCCGCCCCCTGGCCCGTGGAGAAATTGTCTTCCACGACCGGTCCCCGGTGCCAAAAAGGTTGGGGACCGCTGCTTTAAACTACTGAAAGGGAGTTTAGCTACCGCAACTTACAAAAGTTGGTGAAGAGATGCTAATTTACGTTCGTGCTCATGGGCTGGGGTTGATCGCTCTAAAAGTCAAGCCCAGGGCATAAGGAGGAGAGGAGAGGAAACCAGCAGAGCCCAGAGGCCCAGGCGTGTACACACACACACACACACACACCCCTACACACACGCACACCTACACACACCTACACACACACACACCTGCAGCAAAACATGGCAGATTTCCAGGTAGCCCTTCTGCGCCGCAGCATGCAGTGGGAAACGTTTGCTTTGTTGTTCAGTCTGGAAATTGGGGTCTAAGCTATCTACTGGGGAAAAAAAGAGAAGATAAGTGTCCAAGAGAGAGAAAAGAGAATAAACCTGATTGCCCCCGTTGCTCTAGATTCACCAAAACAAAATGGTAGATTTTAATCCTCATGTAGGAAGCATTGGAAGATGGGGGGGAAACCTCTTTACCTTTCACAAACTCCTGATAAATTTCTCCCCCTCCCCCCGCCTTTCAAAATTTGTGAGGCTTGGCACATGGGTCACAGCATGATCACATGGTGATCATAGGTAATGATCATAGGTAATGATCAGCACCTTGAAATGTCCTACTTTATGGAATTATCCTTTATGGAGGCTTATCTGGTTATTTTCAGGTCCTATTTTGTCATATCAGTAACCATAAACCCAAGAAAAATAGAGAACCTGGATGATAATTCACAGAAGCTGTTAAATAAGGGCCAATATTCTATTCTAGTATTACAGGTAGTCCTCGCTTAACAACCATTCGTTTAGTGATGGTTCAGACTTATGAGGGTGCTGAAAAAACTGACTTACGACCGGTCCTCACACTTACAACCATCACAGTGTCCCTGCAGTCACACGATCACAATTTGGGTGCTGGGCAACCGGTTCGCATTGACCGTTTCAGCGTCCCGTGATTGCCATTTTCGATCTTCTGGGCCAGCTTCTGGCAAGCAAAATCAGCGGGGAACTGCGTGATTTGCTTAACGACCACATGGTTCACTTAACGCCCACAGTAATTAGCTTAAAGACCACTGCAAAAAAAAGGTTGTAAAATCAGGCCGGATTCGCTTAATGACCGCTTCGCTTAGCAACCAAAATTCTGGTGCCAATTGTGGTCGTTAAGCGAGGACTACCTGTACTCCTTAATCTTATAGAGCAGTGTTTCTCAACCTCAGCAACTTTAAGAAGTGTGGACTTCAAGTGTGTTAAAGTCCACACTTCTTAAAGTTGCTGAGGTTGAGAAACACTGTTATAGATCAGGGCTTTCCAAACTTTTCTCGTTGGTGACACACCAACGGCGGCGCGCGAAAACCCGGAAGCGCCGCCACAGCGGCAGTGCTTCCAGGTTTTTGTGCGCCACCGCAACGGCGGCGCTTTCTGGTTTTCACGCACCGCGGCGGCAGAGTATCGTCGTCATCCTAGTGTGTCGCACGAAAACCTAGAAGCGCTGATGGGCCACCGCTGCGCGCGCTGCCACACACTGCAGCAGTGGCACGCCATGAGCGCTTCCGGGTTTTCTTGCGACACACCTGGGCCCCGCAGGCGACACAGTACTGTGTCATGACATACAGTCTGGAAAGCTATGTTGTAGAGGAACCCTTGGTTCTAGAGCATAGCTTCCCAAGCTGTGTGTCACGACAAAACCCGGAAGTGCTGATGGTGCGTCGCCGCCGCCACGCGCCATCAGCGCTTCCGGGTTTTAGCGCGAAACACGAGGCCACCGCCACCGTGTGCGCTGCCCTGCCGCCGCCGCCATTGGTGTGTCACCAACAGTGAGACTTTGGAAAGCCCTGTTCTAGAGGATGCCCTTGTTTCTATCACTGGCCTCCTCATCCACATTCCAGCAGGCTCAGCGGGTGCAAGCAGACCCCAGGCAACTTACACAACATCAGGACCACTTTCTGGAGTTCCCCTTGCTTTACTGAGAGATACAGCTGACGGGGGTGGAATCGCAGCTTCTTGCGCCTGGGAGCGACAGAGGAGAGAGATCAGAGTGTTTTCTGTCAGGCAAATGAAATTTAGAGAAAGGGCCAACTGTGGGAGGCAAAAGGCAGGGCAGAAGGGGGAAATCATGGTAACTCAGCACCCGTGTTCTCACCTGACTTCGTTGCCAAGCCCCGACCGCTGCTATCAAACAACCAAGGTTTGCTGCAATAATGCTAACGATAACCACGGTCCTTCCACCCAGGCAGAGAGGACAAGAACAGAGGCTTGCTTACCGCTCGGACTCCTGCACCACCAGGGCACGCTCCAGTTGCTCCCGTCTAGCCCCCAATGGCAATCCTTGGGCTGAGAGCACAGCCCCGTTTGGAAGAGTCAGCCGTGGTCCTGCGCTATCAATGCCAGGGCCGCCGAAGCCCATCACATCATCTGGTGGGTGTTCAATACCTGAGCCCCCACGCATCCGAGCACTGAGGAAAGGCCAAGCAGAGAGGTAAGATACCGAGTTAAGAAATCACAATGTGGTAGTAAGATGGCCTTTCCTGGTTATCTGATCTCATTACTTGTCAGTCCAACCTAGAATCGTTCTGAAGGTAAACCTAATTACAGTTTCCATCATGCAAAGGAGACTTCTATGGTCTTCCAGCAGACAGGAAAGGGGAGGACTGCTTTCAAATCATGCAGGCCCCTCCCGCTCGCAATCATTGGTTGAACTGCTGTGACATCACCGAACATTCTTAATACATCCTAATACGTGGTGAAATAGTATCAGGCATGATATCACCATAGGACAGAGCTTTCCAAACTGTGTGTCGGGACACGTTAGTGTGTCGGCTGCAGTGTCTGGGTGTGTCGTGGCTGCTGCCGCCTCCAAGCCCTGCCAGGATTCCGCACAGGTCCTAGTGCCTGCCTGGTGCCTTGCTGCCTCCAAACCTGCTGTAATTCCACGCAGGTCCTAGTGCCTGCCTTGTGCCCTGCTGTAAGTGTGTGTCTTACCGTCTCATCCCCAGATCATCGACCCGCCCCACCCGGTCAGGCAGAGAGGGCTTGCTACGGACCCCATCGACCAAAGAATTCCATCTAGCGGGGTCCAGGAGGTGCCCGCCCTTTGGAATATCTTGCCCCCGGAACTGAGGCGGGTTTCCTCGTTCCCGTCCTTCCGGAAAAACTTGAAGACCTGGTTCTGTCACCTTGCTTGGGATGGGAATGCCAACAGTTCCTCCTGGAGCTGGCTGATCCCATGAAGCCCTCCCTAGTATTAACAGCCATCACCTTTGGATTTTATATATTTTTAATGATATGATCATTTTGTATTTGTATTTTTAACCTTCTTTTATTGTGAACCACCCACGGTCCCCCGATTGGGAGATGGGCGGTAATATAAGTTTAAATAATAAATAAATAAACTCAAGATTGTCCTATCTTGATTCTCTTTGGTATAAGAGGGAGGGAAAGAGAAACAGACAGGCTTTCAAGATTCTGTGATTATAGCCTAGATCAGTGTTTCTCAACCCTGGCCACTTGAAGATGTGTGGGCTTCAACTCCCAGAATTCCCTAGCCAGCCATGAGAAACACTGCCCTAGATCAATAAGGTAAAGTTCTAGTATGCCTTGGGGAATCTGTTTCCCAACCTGGCCTACTTCAAAGGGCTGACACGATGTCACTGGAAAGAGTGGGGCTGAAAACTTTCTGCTGTTTTTTGGAGGCATTTGGTGGGGGGGACTGTAATGGTGGAATGGAAGATCTCTGAGATACAAATCTACCTTAATCCTCCCAAGCTCTGCTCAAACGTGGCCCTTTTGCTGTTGAGTTTCAGCAGTGCAATTTTGTTCTTTGTGGCAGGGGTCCCCAACCTGTGGGCCAGGGCCCACTAGTGGGCCGTGGCCTGTTAGGAAGTGGGCCGCGGGGCTCCTGTCTGCAAACCCCGCCCCCCGGTGCATGCGATTGGCTTCCGCCGGCAAACCCCGCCCCCCGATATGCGCGATTGGCTCCCGCCTGCAAACCCCACCCCGTCTGTGGAAAAATTTTCTTCCACGACCGGTCCCTGGTGCCAAAAAGGTTGGGGACCGCTGCTTTATGGGATATAGAGGTTGGAATGGAGCAAGTTGCCTTCTGCACAGGCAATGCCAAAGCTGGGAGATGTCTGGCTCCTAATTTCAGCAATTTGGTCAAATTGTGTGCCCTCTGGAGGTGCAGGGCAGGGCCTGTAGATTGCCTACTTGCTTTACAGCTTGAGCGTGATGCAGGAGAAGACCTTCTGCAGAAGCATTTGCGTACTAAGATTTCATTTATGAAGAAAAAAGACACATCCTTTTGCTTCCTGAAACACCTGGAACTGGGATCCCTGCCAGACGCAGCCCGCTCACCTGGGCTGGGTGGTGTCAGCACGGCCGGTGGACTCGGAGGCGCCTTGGCCATGCGATGGTGGGATGGGGACAGGCGTGGAGGTATCCGCCTTGGCTATGGTGATCTCCTGGGCCTCCGAAGCATCTTCTCCACAATGCGGACAGAAGATCATGCCGTTGAGCTGGGAAACACAGGCTTTGTGGAAGCGATGAGCCACACGGAAGTCAGGGTGGCACTCCAGAAAGGTGCCCTGAGGAAAAGGAGAACAGGTGTCAGGGATTTGGAGGCCCGCCCAAACCTTATGGATATGAGCGCTCAGCAACAATTCCCAGGGTTCCTGGCCGCTGGCCAAGCAAAGGCTGCTGGGGGCTGTAGTTCCGCAACATTACTGGGTAGCCAAGATTGGAATTGACAACCAGGCTTGCTAGAAATGACAGAGCTCAAGCTTCCGGAAGACAAAAAATATGAAAACCCAACCTCTGTCACCAGCAGGCAGGTGGTGACAAATTCTCCAGGATGACCAGGCCTAGGACAAGTATTTGAAGAAGATTGGCCCTCTCTACTTCCCTGACCAACCCAGCTATGCTTTCTTCTAACTGAGCTTGAGGCCCAGGCTCAAACTGGCCACCAGTGGATTCGTTCAGGTGGAGACAACTCCAAAAACTGTGCTCTACCTCTCAAATACCTCCCGAGAGGGGGTGGATGGCGACCCGCGCACCCCATGACCAGGTCCCCACATGCCCGCCGGTTTTCTTTTCTCACCGCCGTGCAGAAGTAGCCGCACCCAGGGCAGCAGTGATGCTTCACCATCCGGGCACGATGGGCTTCGCACAGGACCATGAGCGGAACCCGGCTGGAGGGACGCATCGTCTCTTGCTTTAAGATGCTGCTGCTGCAGCCGTTTAGCTGTAAAGGCACAAAGGAGAAGCTGTCTCCCTCCTTCTCTGGGCCAGGCCCCACCGAGGCAATTCATTAGGGCAGTGTTTCTCAACCTTGGCAACTTGAAGACGTGTGGACTTCAACTCCCAGAATTCATGCTGGCTGGGGAATTCTGGGAGTTGAAGTCCACACGTCTTCAAGTTGCCAAGGTTGATATGTCGATGACTCCTTGGATAAGGAGCGAAACGTTGGATAAGCTCCTTGGATAAGGAGCGAAACGTTTCCACTGAGAAAATAGAAATCCAGTTGACATGATTCAAGCTACAGATTGCCAAGACTGAGAAACACTGCATTAGGGGCTGAGCTATCTTGCTTCAGATAGCAGCAGAAGATGCGCAGCTGAGCAGAGGAGGACCCATTTCATTCAGATGTCAACCTTGCCATCTTCAGTTGAACCTTAACTTCAAAGATCAGCTTAAAATGGGGGAGGTTTATAGTATTTCCAGAAACTGTTCAGGCCTACATTTCAGCCAGTCTTGTAACTGGCTGAACTGGGTGCCAAGTGCCATTTATTATTACAAGTTGGGCCACCACAAAATGTTGCGGTACAGGTAGTCCTCGTTTAGCGATCACAATTGGGACCGGCAACTCAGTCGTTAAGGGAAGCAGTTTCTAAGTTAAACCGTGACTGTGCTTCAGCTTTTCTTCGCTTTCCAGACCTACGAACGTCATAAATGCGAGGATTGGTTGCAAAGTTACCTTTTTATCACTGTCGTAACTGCAAATGGTCGCTAAACGAGGCAGTTGCTAAAAGAGGACTACCTGTGTATGCTACTTGCTAACCAAAGCACAGCTATCCAAGGTTCCAGTCCATTACAGCATAGCTTTCCAAACTGTGTCGCGACACAATTCTGTGTCGCCTGCGGGGCCCAGGTGTGTCGCGTGAAAACCCGGAAGCGCTGATGGCGCGCTGCTGCCGCTGTGTGCAGTGGTGCTCGCAGCGGCGGCGGGCCACCAGTGCTTCCGGGTTTTCGTGCGGCACAGGAGACTGTTGCCGCTGCGGCACGCAAAACCCCGGAAGTGCCGCCGCTGCGTGCGAAAACCGGGAAGCGCCACCGCTGCGTGCGAAAACCGGGAAGCACCGTCGCGGCGGTGCTTCCAGATTTTCATGTGCCACCACGGCGCTTCCAGGTTTTCATGCGCCGCCATGGCGGCACTTCCGAGTTTTCACGCGCCGCCGTTGGTGCGCATTCTAAGGAAAGGTCAGTCCTTAATGGGCTGTTTGGAACGTGCACATTTTTGTGCTTTTGTAAAACTGAGTGTGCCTTCAAGCATGTTGACATTTCCCCTTCCTCAATGGGCCCATGCAGGGACATCCACAGTGGGTATCAAAAAAGTCTAGATGGCAACCGTGACCGCATGATCAAAGCTCACTCCCTCTTCATGTGCACCTAAAAGGGGGTAGGCTTTGATCATGCATTCGTGGCCACCCCCCTGCCTTATTTGACACCCCCCTGCAGATGCTCCTGGACCCATATCTGGCCTCTGTTATCAGCACCCCCCAGCTAAGTCAACTATTAGAGCAGAGCTTTCCAAACTGTGTGTGGCGACACAAAAGTGTGTTGCCACACACAGCGTGGTGTGTCGCCACACCACCCGGAAGTGGCAGTGCGCACGTGCACGGCAGCAGCGGCAGCCGCTGCTGCCGCCACCGTGCACGCACGCCGCCACACGCCCCCCCGCCGTGCACGTGCGCCCGCACGCCGCCGCCGTGCGCGCTACCGCCGCGCTGCCATCACCGCCGCCGCTGGTGTGTCGCCAGCGGCGGCACTTTGGAAAGCCCTGTATTAGAGAGAATCCTTATTATCACTATTCAGAAGCAACAGAGGGGCTGTGAGGGATGTTTTGACTTAAAATCAATCAGGCAAAATGGAAAGGACCTAAATGAAGCCACCTCTTCCTTCCAGATTCCCTATCCTTGCTTACCTCCCCATCAGCACTCTCGGTTGCCATGCACTGATTCCCAGCCTGCTGGCTAAGCCGCTCAATGGTTGGGGCTTCCATGCGGCAAGAACACAGCGGAAGTTCCTCAAAACGTTCGGTTTCCAGCGAACTCGTCTCATTAGACACTCCTGGGAAGGGAGAGAAGGAGGAGATGCGTGTCCCCGAAAGGCCTACTTGTCAGCTACGCAGGTCCATGTTCTTTGCCCGTCCAGGCTGAACTCTATCAACTGGGCAGCCAAAGTTCATTAGGTGCTCTAAGACTCGAGTAAGACATCTGTGACTTGAGGTTGAACAGAAGATGGCACCCTCTTCCATGTGCAAAAGCCAACGAGGCTGGCCATGCAACTTTTCTTCAACACCGGCAATCGGACAGCATCTCCTACAGCGTATGAAGGCACGACACTAGCTTAAGAGGAGGGGGACAACCTACTGCTCTGGCTGCAGCTTCCCATCTTACAACCCTGGTCTTGAATCAACCCCATCCTCCTCAACGATGTACCTTCTCCTGAGCTTGCAGGCTCTGCTCAACCTAAGGGTCCATTAACGATGAGCCAGAAATGGTCCAAGATGACTTTGCTGTTGAGGTAGGAGGGGCAATGGATGAAGCCCAAGTTGCAAAAAGGCAGCAAGAAGATTATTTCTTGGGGCAAATGTTCAAAAGGTACCCCGAGCCCACTCTCTTTCCTCTGGTCTTGGATACTCAGGTATGCCTTGGAGAGCCTTTCATTTATGGTCAACCATGTTCCTCACCTGCGCAGTGCACGTAAGCCACGTGGAAAGCTGGGAACACTTCTCCCCTTGAAAGAGGAAAATGCAACTTGCTCACAACTACCCCCCCAAAGCAACACGGCTTGAATCCTTGAGCCCACTGCTCCAAAGGAAGAGGAGGGACGGGGAGGCACACACCAGCATTGTTGGGGGACAGCGCCCCCTCGTGGGGCAGTTCCAGGCAGCCAAGAGGCACCTCCGTATACTCGCTCTGGGTGGCTGACGGGCCATCGTTCAGACCTGAGGAGGGAAAAAGAGGAAGAGAATGTCCACGTTGAGGAAAAGCACCCCGGATGCTTTTTGATTTCTTTTCATTAAATAATTGCCGTTCTGATGGCCTTCTATCTGGAGAGATTCTTTCAGAGGGTTTCTCTCTGGAGTTCTGAATGAAACTAGCAATCGCTTCTGATTCTGTAACCTCCCAGGTAATTTCAGATCATGTCAACAGCTACAGGTAGTCCTCGCTTAACGATCGCAATTTCGGTCACTAAGCGATGTAGTCGTTAAGCAAGGCATCATGTGACAGGACCTGATTTTACGACCATCTTTACCACGGCCGTTAAACAAGTCACACGGCCGTTAAGCGAATCAATGGTTCCCTATTGATTTGGATTGTTGGAAGCTGGCTGGGAAGGTCGCAAATCACGATCACGTGACTGCGCGACAGTGCAACCGGTCATAAATGCAAGCTGGTTGCCAAGCACCCAAATCGCAATCACGTGATCATGGGGATGGTGCAACGGTTGTAACTTCAAGGACAGGTCGTAAGTAACTTTTTGAGCCCCGTCGTATCTCCGAACCGTCATTAAACAAATGGTTGTTAAGCAAGGACTACCTGTACTATTTCTCTAATAATGGTTGGGGCAATTTGTCAAAGCGCTCACTTTCCAAAGAACTTGTCTCATTAGAAATGGAAGGGGAAGAAGAGAAGATGCGTGTCTTGGAAAGGCCCCCTTTTCAGCTATTCCTTTTGCCAGTCTAGGCTGAATTCTGTCAACTGCGTAACCAAAATATTATTACCAATCAAAGAGATTATTATTATATTAATATTAAAAATATTATTAGGCGCTCCAAGTGCTGAGTAAGACATTTGCCACTTGAGGTAGAGACAATGGTACCCTCTGTTGTAAATAGCTACTATTTCTGTAATAATCCTGGAAGGTAATACAGAATCTAGTGTAGAGATGGTCTACTTAGTCCTATCTTCCATCCCCTCCCAACAGGTCATTATGGGGAAGCGTTAGGGGCCTCCTAGTGGGATCAGACTAGGCCCAAGGAGACCCAGGTTCGAATCCCCGTTCAGACATGAATCTCAGCTGAAGATCTGGAGTCAACCGCTCATCTGCAGCACAGCTTTCCCTGCAGGTTATCACGAGGGTCGAATGGGAGAGAAGAGAAAACCCAGCATCTTGCCCCCAGCTCTGTGAAGGAAGAACGAAACCAACCAGCAACTTCTAATCTTGGGCTCCCAAATGATTTGGGACTCTAATCAAGCCCAGCCACTTGAAATGAAGGTGGGACTTGGTAGAACTAACCTCAGAAAGGCACCAATTTGGGGAAGTCTGAGCTAGGCACACACGTTCTTTAACGATCTTTTTTAGACAGCTACTTCTGTGTTCTTCCAAAGAAAGGTCCAGCCTACAAGAGACCAGCATCTTCCTACAATAATGATTCGTCTGACCTACCTCCGGCAAGCTTTCCCATCAGAATCCAGAGGGACTCTGCATCTCGGATTGGGTTGCCCCGAGAGGAAAATCACCTGTGTTTTCCTTGGGATGCGGCTCTTTGCGCTTGCGTTTTCGGGACGGCTTCATCCAGGGACTGTCGTGCCGCCAGCGCTTCCGGGCTTTGCGTTTGGAGCTGGAGGCGGTGCTCTAGAGGACAAGGACAACAGAAGAGCCCCGGAGAACGACGTGCATGGACCACAGCTCAGGGCCGGGAACGATGGGTCTCTATGCAGGAGGCTCCTCCATGGGCTAAATGGGTGAAGAGCCTCACCTACTACAAGCCAACTTCCTGTCAGAGTTACAAGTGACTGAGCGATAAACCAGAGGTTGGCAGCTGGTGCCTGTAAGCCACACACAGCGCTTGTGCTTTTGGGCCCACAGAGTGCAAATTAGTTGTTCTGGTAGCAATAGTTTTATTTATTATTAATTAATAAACTGAGGGGCCACCATGAATAAAATCCCTGTGCAACCAAGATGAGTCTCAACTCACCCTATCAGAGAGGTTTCCCGACTCTTCCTCATCATCTTCATCTTCTTCTTCTTCCTCCTCCTCTTCTTCTTCCTCTTCTTCTTCTTCCTCCTCCTCCTCTTCTTCCTCTTCTTCACTCATGTGTTCTGCATCAGACTATAACCAAAATAAATGAATTAATTAAAAAATGAGGAGGGGAAAGGAGAAGACAGGAAGAGTAAAACTGGAAGACCGGCTTTCAGTTCCAACTAGAACTCTTATCAAGCTTTCTTGTCCTGATGGAACTTCCTATGTAAGTACCAGGGGAAATCTGGAATAAGCTTTCACTGATAAATATTCCAAAGGTATTCCTAACCAGCTATTTCCCTAAAGGAGTATCCGTTCACTAAATGCCACAGGGAAACTCAACATTCCTACTTACAACGTGAGGGGAAAACTGAAAAAAACCACTGAATGTGGTATTGCTGTTCAATGTAGTCTTCTAAGATTTCCATGTTTCTTTCCCCACCTCCTCCCAAAATAAGTTGTGAGTCCCCCTGATTGCAACTTTAGGGCAACACCCTGTGACATCTCTAAAGTCAAAGGGCACTAAATTAAATTTGCAAGGGGTCTGTTTCCAGTTCTCAGGTGCATCTCCTCCCCACTCCCCATTCCTACGAGAGGCGAAATAAAGTATCCAAAACGAGAAACCAGGCAGGTCTCGTTTTGCATAATTTACACAGGCCACTGAAATCATCTTTCAGATTACTCAGTCTGATCTGACTACGGCACAGATATCTAATCCTTGGAAAAATTCTCCCAGCTCTGCTTATACTTTTTCCAAGAAACAGAGACAGAGAGAGGGCAAAGAGACACAAAAGTATGTCCAGGTTTGGGATGCCAAACTTTTAAAAGGGATCCCTTATAGCTCTGTAAGGGAGCGCTTGTAATGTTTTATTTTTCTATAAGGGATCCTTTATTTCTTTAAAAAAATTTATCCCGCCTTTATTATTTTTACAAATAACTCAAGGCGGGGAACATACTTAATACTCCTTCCTCCTCCTATTTTCCCCACAACAACAACCCTGTGAGGTGAGTTGGGCTGAGAGAGAGTGACTGGCCCAAAGTCGCCCAGCTGGTTTTCATGCCTAAGGCAGGACTAGAACTCACGTTCTCCTGGTTTCTAGCCTGGAGCCTTAACCACTAGACCAAACTGGCTCTCTTTATACAGATAGTCCTCGCTTAACAACGGCAATTGGGACTGGAATTGCCATTGTTAAGCGACGTGGTTGTAAAGTGCGACATCGCAGGACTGTGCCAGCACTCCCAGTTGCTGTCATTAAGCGAATCACCGTGGGTCATTAAGCGAGGACGTCACATGGTCGCCATTTGCAACCTCCAGTTGGCTTCCCCATTGACTTTCCTTATTGGAAGCTAGCAAAGAAGGTCACAAATGGTGACTACGTGATGCTGTGACGTCATAATCGTGAGTTAGGTGCCGAGCGCCTGGATTGCAATCACGTGACTGCGGGGATGCTGTGACGGCCAGAACTCCAAGAACCGGTCGTAAGTATCACTCATTCAGCACCGTCGTAAGCTTGAAGGGCACTGAATGAGTGGTCGCTAAGCGAGGACCACCTATAATTTGTTGTTCAGTCGTTCAGTCGTGTCCGACTCTTCGTGACCTCATGGACCATAGCACGCCAGGCCTTCCTGTCCTCCACTGTCTCTCGGAGTTTACTCAAATTCATGTTCATTACATCGGTGATGCTATCTAACCATCTCATCCTCTGACGTCCCCTTCTCCTTTTGCCCTCAGTCTTTCCCAGCATCAGGGTCTTTTCCAGTGAGTCCTCTCTTCTCATTAGGTGGCCAAAGTATTTGAGCTTCAGCTTCAGCATCTGTCCTTCCAATGAGCAGTCAGGGTTGATTTCCTTTAGGATTGACTGGTTTGACCTCCTTGCAGTCCAAGGGACTCTCAAGAGTCTTCTCCAGCACCACAGCTCGAAAGCATCAATTCTTCGGCGCTCAGCCTTCCTTATGGTCCAACTCTCACAGCCATACATTGCTACTGGAAAAACCATAGCTTTAACTATACGGACCTTTGTCGGCAAGGTGATGTCTCTGCTTTTTAATATGCTGTCTAGGTTTGCCATAGCTTTCCTTCCAAGGAGCAAGCGTCTTTTAATTTCATGGCTGCAGTCACCGTCTGCGGTGATCTTGGAGCCCAAGAAAATAAAATCTGTCACTGCTTCCATTTCTTCCCCTTCTATTTGCCAGGAAGTGATGGGACCAGATGCCATGATCTGGGTTTTTTTAATGTTGAGTTTCAAGCCAGCTTTTGCACTCTCCTCTTTCACCCTCATCAAGAGGCTCTTTAGTTCCTCTTCACTTTCTGCCATTAGGGTGGTATCGTCTGCATATCTGAGGTTGTTGATATTTTTCCCGGCAATCTTAACTCCGGCTTGTGATTCATCCAGCCCGGCATTTCTCATGATGTACTCTGCATATAAGTTAAATAAGCAGGGTGATAATATACAGCCTTGTCGTACTCCTTTCCCAATTTTGAACCAGTCGGTTGTTCCATGTCCGGTTCTAACTGTTGCTTCTTGACCCACATACAGGTTTCTCAGGAGACAGGTAAGGTGGTCTGGTACTCCCATCTCTTTAAGAATTTGCCACAGTTTGTTGTGATCCACACAATCAAAGGCTTTAGCGTAGTCAATGAAGCAGAAGTAGATGTTTTTCTGGAACTCTCTTGCTTTTTCCATGATCCAGCGAATGTTGGCAATCTGATCTCTAGTTCCTCTGCCTCTTCGAAACCCAGCTTGCACTTCTGGTAGTTCTCGGTTCACATGCTGCTGAAGCCTAGCTTGTAGGATTTTGAGCATAACCTTGCTGGCATGTGAAATGAGCGCAATTGTACGGTAGTTTGAACATTCTTTGGCATTGCCTTTCTTTGGAATTGGAACATAAACTGACCTTTTCCAATCCTGTGGCCACTGTTGAGTTTTCCAAATTTGTTGGCATATTGAGTGCAGCACTTTAACAGCATCATCTTTTAGGATTTTAAATAGCTCAGCTGGGATACTGTCTTCTCCGCTAGCTTTGTTGTTAGTAATGCTTCCTAAGGCCCACTTGACTTCACTCTCTAGGATGTCCGGCTCAAGGTCAGTGACCACACCATCGTATTTATCAGGGATATTAAGATCTTTCTTGTATAGTTCTTCTGTGTATTCTTGCCACCTCTTCTTAATCTCTTCTGCTTCTGTTAGGTCCCTGCCTTTTTTGTCCTTTATCATGCCCATCTTTGCACAAAACGTTCCCTTGATATCTCCGATTTTCTTGAAGAGATCTCTAGTCTTCCCCATTCTATTGTTTTCCTCGATTTCTTTGCATTGTTCATTTAAGAAGGCCTTCTTATCTCTCCTTGCTATTCTCTGGAATTCTGCATTCAGTTGTTTATATCTTTCCCTTTCTCCCTTGCCTTTTGCTTCCCTTCTTTCCTCAGCTATTTGTAAAGCCTCATCAGTCAGCCACTTTGCTTTCTTGCATTTCTTTTTCTTTGGGATGGTTTTAGTTGCTGCCTCCTGTACAATGTTACGAACCTCCATCCATAGTTCTTCAGGCACTCTGTCTACCAGATCTAATCCTTTAAATCTATTCCTCACCTCCACTGTATATTCATAAGGGATATGATTTAGGTCATACCTGATTGGTCTAGTGGTTTTCTCTACATTCTTCAATTTAAGCCTAAATTTTGCAATAAGCTCATGATCTGAGCCACAGTCAGCTCCAGGTCTTGTTTTTGCTGATTGTATAGAGCTTCTCCATCTTTGGCTGCAAAGTATATAATCAATCTGATTTCGGTATTGACCATCTGGTGATGTCCATGTGTAGAGTCGTCTCTTGTGTTGTTGGAAAAGAGTGTTTGCTATGACCAGCGTGTTCTCTTGACAAAACTCTATTAGCCTTTGCCCTGCTTCATTTTCTACTCCGAGGCCGAACTTGCCTGTTATTCCGGTTATTTTTTGACTTCCTACCTTAGCATTCCAGTCCCCTATGATGAAAAGGACATCTTTTTTTGGTGTTAGTTCTAGAAGGTGTTGTAGGTCTTCATAGAACCGGTCAACTTCAGCTTCTTTGGCATCAGTGGTTGGGGCATAGACTTGGATCACTGTGATGTTGAATGGTTTGCCTTGGATTCGAACTGAAAGCATTCTGTCGTTTTTGAGGTTGTACCCCAGTACTGCCTTTCCCACTCTTTTATTGACTATGAGAGCTACTCCATTTCTTCTAAGGGATTCTTGCCCACAGTAGTATATATAATGGTCTCCTGAATTAAATTCGCCCATTCCTGTCCATTTTAGTTCGCTGATTCCCAATATGTCGATGTTCAATCTTGTCATCTCATGTTTGACCACATCCAGCTTACCTTGATTCATAGATCTTACATTCCAGGTTCCTATGCAATATTGTTCTTTACAGCATCGGACTTTCCTTCCACTTCCAGACACATCCACAACTGAGCGTCCTTTCGGCTTTTGCCCAGCCGTTTCACACTTTCTGGAGCTACTCGGAATTGCCCTCCGCTCTTCCCCAGTAGCATTTTGGACACCTTCCGACCTGAGGGGCTCATCTTCCGGCGTCATATCTTTTAGCCTTTTGATACTGTCCATGGGTTTTCTTGGCAAGGATACTGGAGTGGTTTGCCATTTCCTCCTCCTCCTATAATTTGATGTAGTGGTTAAGGCACTGGACTAGAAACTGGGAGACCCCCGAGTTCTCCTCCTCCCTTAGGCACAAAAACCGGCTGGGTGACTGTGGGCCCGTCCCTCTCTCCCAACCCAACCCACCTCACAGGGTTGTTGTTGTGGGAAAAATAGGAGGTGGGTGCATTATGTGCACCAACTGGAGTTGCATGAAACAAAGGTAGGATATAAACCTCATAATAAAAAATCAAAAGATGAAAGTAAGGGCCTGTCTAGCTTGAGAGGCAGCACCAGTTCTCTCAATGGACAACGGGGAGCCATTTTAACTCCCCACAGTGCCTTTGACTCAGGAGCATTCTGGGACATGTAAAGAGCAGCTTCCAAACCCACGGGGAGCCTCAACACTCCGGGCTGGGCTACGACACCGGGATCACGGCAGCTGCCCAAAGATGTTGTGTTTTTGAGGAAATTGCGCCATCCTGCACCCCTTGCGCGAGTCTCAAGGGATTAATGACACAGCTGAGTCAGCCATTCAGTGTCTTATTCTTCCTACCTTGCTGTCTGAATCGATGTGGCCATCCACAGAGTAGCTGTCGTAGAAGAGGCTGAAGTCGCCCCCCACTTCAGTCT
Organism: Charina bottae; assembly: GCA_023362775.1. Lineage (NCBI taxonomy): Eukaryota > Metazoa > Chordata > Lepidosauria > Squamata > Charinaidae > Charina > Charina bottae. Next base: position 21,439,522 of record JALMGJ010000002.1, read on the forward strand.
CCCACTCCTGGCCTCCGTCCTCCTGCGAGGCCGTGGCAGGAGCCGTCATCTCTTCCGTCACCGTGATCTAGGGAAAAGGGTGGCTTTCATTAAAAACTGCTGAAGGTTTATTTTTATGCGGGGTGTGGAGTTGGTGAGGTTGTTCCTCATCGGGAAGATTATGGCTTGGCCTAATTAGGTAGATGTTTTCTGCTTTTCTACTGCGGGAATCGTTTCTGAGAGGCTGGCATCGAAGTCATGCACAATAAAGACATACGTGTCTTTTCCCCCCTAGCTTCAGAACAACTTCTAAAACAAAGTTTCTCAACCTTGGCCACTTTAAGATGGGTGGACTTCAACTCCCAGAATTCCCTAGCCAGGAATTCATAGCCATGGCTGGTTGGGGAATTCTGGACGTTGAAGTCCACCCAGCTTCAAGTGGCCAAGGTTGAGGAACACGGCCTTAAGAGAACCATTAAGCGTTTAGAAGGAAGAGATGCACCTCCGTGGTCGCTCTGGGACTTGACCGCTGAAGTGAGAGGGGAATCCTTTTGTGCAACGCGTCCGCCATGTAATCGTATTTCCTGTGCTTCGCAGGCTCCTCTTTAGAAAGAGAGGGAAAAAGAGGAGTGAAATGAGAATCTGGTAGACTCTAGTCCAGCCTTCCGCACCCCCCAAGTGATGGGACTACAACCCCCAGAATCCCCAGCAGGCATCGAAGACTAGGTTGAGGAATCTGCACTAGCCAATGCCTTCAGTCCCAAATCTCTTCCTATACCAGCCCAAGCATCTTTCTAAATCTAAATCTATGGCCTCCATACCTGGTTCTTCAATGCTTCTCAAATCATCCGAGACACGGAAATGTAACATCTCTGAGACTCTCTTTTCAGGCACCTTGGGGAAGGAGAAAAGGAAGACTGATCACCCGTGCAGTTAGGACTTCACTTTTTTAGCTATAGCCCCATCAATTTGTACAGCATTAGCAGAAATCTCAGGTGGTGCAGAAATACAGTAGAAAGTTGATCATGCAGCCCACATATGTCACACAATGGAAATTTGCAGCTGTTTAGAAGAATTCAGAATTTCTGTTTGGGTCTACACCCAGACTGGTACCCACCAGATATCTTGGACTATTATGCCCATTACTCCAGTATGGTCATTTAGGGTAATGGAAATCATACTCCCACCCAGCTATAAGATACCATACAGGTAATCCTCGACTTATGACCATTCATTTAATGACGGTCCAAAGTTACAATGGCCTTGGAATGGGTGCTTTATGGCCTGTAAAGCACTTCAGAGAGTTGCAAACTGTCGCACCCCCCCCCCCCGGCCACGTGATCGCATTTTGGGCACTTGGCAACAAGCTTGCATTTATGACTGCGTCCTGCAGTCACGTGATCACGTTTTGCAACGTTTTTTGCAGTTTTCTGGCAAAAAACGCTCATTGGGGAAGCTGGATTCGCTTAACGACCACCGTAAAAATGGTTGTAAAATCAGGTCTGGTCACGTGGTGACTCGACTTGCGACTGCAACAACTTACAATGAAAATTCTGGTCCCAATTGTGGTCGTAAGTCGAGGACTACCTGTAAATAAGGATGCCAAGCCAGATGATCTAAATTTTGAGCATCAAAAGCAATTGTAGTTTTGTTGGCTATGAAGAAAAGAAATCCAATATCCACTGAGGAAATGCCTTTATTAGGTATTTGAGTGTCAGGAATGGTTAGGAAAAAAGAGCGGGGAAATGTGTCTTGATGTGTAGCCATGTCTCAATCAGGTTAGATGGAGCCTCCAGATGCACAGACAGCTTCTGATCATATAAACAGTAACATTAAGTTGTGCTACCAGTTCTTCTAGTTGTGCTACCAGTTGCTGGAAGAAGCAACAAGTTTGTAAGTTTGGGGAAACATACATTCCAACTTTTTTTGTCCTGCAAGAAATACTGAGATCCCTTCACTGGCGGAAAACCAGCCAAATCTTCTAGACCAGTGTTTCTCAACCTTGGCAACTTGAAGATGTGTGGACTCCAACTACAAGGATGTATGGACTTCAACTCCCAGAATTCCCCAACCAGCCATGCTGGCTGGGGAATTCTGGGAGTTGAAGTCCACACATCTGAAAGTTGCTAAGGTTGAGAAACACTGGTCTAGACAAGAGAAACAATTACACACTGAAAAGCCTTTCTTGGTGATTTGGGAGTAAGAACCCATGGTGCTCAGCTGCTAAAGTAAGTCATAAGATACACAATCACTCCACAGCCTAATGGCCAAGTGGGATTATATGTATCTTCTTAAGTGGTTTTGCTGCTTTAGTGATATGAAAGAGTTGTACTTTATTATGTATAGATTTGTCATAGTTGGTTAACTTTCATGCTGGTATAGGAATTCCTCTGGACCTGGTTGTCTGCTCAGGGCCTTGCTGAAATAATCTACTGCTGTAAATTATCCTTCCCATCATCCACAGCAAAGGCAACTCAATCTCCAAGCCCATCTCTCCGTACAGCCGAAACAGCATCGTACACAATCAAGCAATGGATCTTCTGAATCCGCTCCCTGGGCAGACGCTACCTTTGCGAGCCTACCTGTGCAGTGCTGGGCTTCGACATCGTTTTCCGAGCCCGGTGAACCTTGGGCTTGACTTCTTCCGTGGTTGGTGCTGAAGGCTGAGCAGGAGCAGAGGTCACTGCTGGGGCTGACTCTGGGGCTGAGGCTGGGTTCGGGGTTTCTGTTGTGGGAGACCCAGAATCGGCCGGAAGACGTGACCCAGGCATGGTTAGCAAGCGCATAGCCAGACTCTGGATAGAAGTTGGGGACTTGCTCGTCCCGGTGAGGGACATCTTTGCTCGGCTGGGTCCCGCTGTTTTGCTGGGGGATGATGGGAAAGTCTTGGCAGCATGACCTGAAGGGAAGGGAATGAGTTTAGGACGCCCAGTCGAGACTACATGAATGCAGCTGAGATGGAGATACAGAAGATCCACACGGCGTTTCCACACAAAATGCCACTCACGAACTAGCAAGATCGGTCTTATTCAACAAGCCTTTGGCTCTAGATTATTTGATCGTGGATGTCCATCACAGACATTTCTGATTGGATTAACTACATTTGTTTTTTTCCTTACAATCTTTATTTCTTGTACTATTGCACACCCCCTAGATTCCTCCCAGCTTGGGTCAGGCCACAAATATTGTTAAATATACATACGTAAATAAAAAGAGGGCAGAGCTGATGGAGGAATAATAATAAAAAACTTGTATGCTGCCCGACTCCCAACGACTCTGGGTGGCTCACAACGATCAACCAAAGAAATTACAGTAAAATCAATACAGTAAAAGATACAAGATGGCAAGTGCGACAGACCAGATGGAATAAAGCGAGGGGCCTCACCAAAGGCCTGGGGGATTAGCAACACAAAGGATCTGCCAAGGCTTGCCAAGTATTGGGACCCACTACTTTTCTTTAGGGGCGTGGTGGCTCAGCGGGTAAGATGCCAGGCTTGTCGATTGGAAGGTCGCAAGTTCGGAGGTTCGAATCCCTAGCCCTGCGTGCGGAGTGAGCTCCCGCACTCGCCCCAGCTCTTGCCAACCTAGCAATTCGAAAGCATGCAAGTGCAAGTAGATGAATAGGTACCACTTTGGAGGGAAGGTAACAGTGTTCCGCGCGTGTCATGCCGGCCACATGACCGCGGAAGCGTCTTTGGACAACGCTGGCTCTTCGGCTAATAAACGGAGATGAGCACCGGCCCCTAGAGTCGGACGCGACTGCACAAATGTGCGGGGGGAACCTTTACCTTTTTTACCTTTTTACTTTTCTGCCTTCCTCCTGCAGCTCAACTGCCTCTCCTTTCTGAGCAAGAAGGAACACAAGGAGCCAACCCTTGGCCTCTTCTACAGGTAGTCCTCGACTTACGACCATTCGTTTAACGTTTAATGGTTCAAAGTTACGATGGCCATGGGAAAAGTGCTTTACAACCTGTATTCACACTTAAAACCGTCACACCACCCCCACGGTCACGTAATTGCAATTCCGGCACTTAGCAACCGGCTCGCATTTACAACTGGTTGCAGCGTCCGGAGGTCATGTGATTGTGATTTGGGACCTTTTTTGCATTGGGGAAGCTGGATTCGCTTAATGACCACGATTATTCATTTAACAACCTGTGCTTTGCTTAACAACCGCAGCAATTTGCTTAATGGCTGCCATAAAAATGGTCGTAAAATCAGGTCCAGTCATGTGGTGACTCGACTTATGACCGCAACAACTTACAATGGAAATTCCGGTCCCAATTGTAGTCGTAAGTTGAGGACTACCTGTAGTAGGGCTTGGAAAGACAATGGCCTACTGCCTGCCCTAGAAAGCTATTGCTTATCCCTAGGTCATAGCTTTCCAAACTGTGTGTCGTGACACATTAGTGTGTCGTGACAAAACCCGGAAGTGCTGATGGCGCGTTGCCGCCGTCCCTGCGGCGGCGCACACGGTGACGGCAGCGGCAAGCCATCAGCGCTTCCGGGGTTTAGCGCAAAACACGAGGCCACCGCTGCTGCCGCCATGCACGCTGCTGCCGTGCGCGCCCCCGCACTACGGCCGTTGGTGTGTCGCCAACGGCAGGAGTTTGGAAAGCACTGCCCTAGGTGAATATATAAAGACAAATGCTTTAAAATTGTAACAGCATGTACAACCTTCCAAAAGCTGACACCCTCTAGATCAGGCTTTCTCAACTGGGGTTCCATAAGAGATCATGATTGGGAAAAAAAGGTCATTTTTTGAATTTTGCGAGCCCTGCAATGCTAGCTGTAGATATAATAATGTTTATGTAGGGCACAGCTTTCCAAACTGTGTGTCACGACACTTTAGTGTGTCGCAACACACAGTCTGGTGTGTCGCCACACAACCCGGAAGCGCTGCTGCCGCTTTCGCTTTTTGTGCGCCGCCGTTGGTGTGTCACTGCGGGAAAACCCGGAAGCGCTGATGGTGATCAGCGCTTCCGGGTTGTGTGGCGACACACCAGACTGTGTGTGGCGACACACTTTTGTGTGGCGACCCACGGTTTGGAAAGCTCTGTTCTAGGAGTTGTAGTCCCAATACAGGCGCCATCTGGGAAAAGCGGCTGTGGACCATTACCAAGGCCCAAAGTGCCATTTGATACAAGCAGCTTCTGATGTCTTTTATTAACAGTACACAGAATGTTTCAAATGCAAAACAAGTGGAGGTTGAGACAATGGTTCCGACCTGGCTGGAAGACATCCAACCTCGAAACACCCCATTTTGAGCTGGAACAATGGTTCTACAAGCAGTGCGGGATACTTCTAGAATGGTCCAAACAGCATTGGAACACAGGTAGTACCCAGGTTAAGAATGCCCCGGGTTACAGACGACCCATAGTTAAGAACAGAGCCTATTGTAGCAAAATTCGAGTTAAATACACAACGATTTGAGATAAATACACAATGGTTCAAATTAATTACACAATACTATTTATACAGTATTATACAGTAATACTGTTCTGGCTTACATACAAATTCGAGTTAAGGACAGACCTTGGGAACGGAACTCATTCTTAACCCGGGGACTACCTGTATGTCTGGAAAGTTAGGTACAGGGTGTTTTTTGAGCTTGAAGAGTTTACCCGCCTCTATTATTGATTAGAAATTTTATTGTAGGATTCATATTCCAAGAGCTTGTTTGGTGTACAGTTAGTCCTCACTTAGCGACCACTCGTTCAGCGACCATTCGAAGTTACGACAGTGCTGAACGAGGAGACTTACAACTTCACTGTTGTAACAAGCAAAATCAATGGGGAAGCCGGCAGGAGGTCGCAAGTTGCAGTCAGGTGATGTCGCACTTAATGACCATGCGGAATTCGCTTAACAATGGCAACCGGAATTGCCGGAACCGCCGTTGTAAGTAAGGTCACGTGATTTTCTGCTTTATGACTGTGTCGCTTAGCAACAGAGTTCCCGGACCCAATTATTTTATTTTATTTATTTATTTATTATTTAGATTTATATTACCGCCCATCTCCTCCAACGGAGGACCCTGGGCAGTTCACAATAAAAAACATGATAAAACACAATAGCAGTCAGAACATCAATAAATAAATATAAAATCCAAGTGCAAAGATGTTAATACTAAAAAGGGTTTCATGGGATCAATCAGCCCCAGGAGGAACTGTTAGCATTCCCCTCCCATGCAAGGCGGCAAAACCAGGTCTTTAAATTTTTCCGGAAGGTCGGGAGCGAGGAGACGTGCCTCAGTTCCGGGGGCAAGATATTCCAAAGGGCGGGCGCTACCGCAGAGAAGGCCCGCCTCCTGGACCCCGCTAGATGGAATTCTTTGATCGATGGGGTCTGTAGCATTCCCTCTCTGCATGATCGGGTGGGGCAGGTAGATGTAATTGGGATGAGACGGTCCCTCAGGTATCCTGGTCCCATGCCATGTAGGGCTTTAAAGGTGATAACCAACACCTTGAATTGGACCTGGAAGCAAACTGGTACCCAATGCAGCTCGCGCAACAGAGGAGTTACATGTGCCGATTTTCTGGCTCCAATAACTGTCCGCGCGGCCACATTTTGGACCAGCTGAAGCTTCCGGATACTCTTCAAGGGTAGCCCCATGTAGAGCGCATTGCAATAGTCTATATGGGAGATGACAAGGGCGCAAGTGACTGTTCGGAGGGCATTCCGGTCCAGGAATGGGCGTAACTGGCGCACAAGCCGAAGCTGCGCAAAGGCCCTCCTGGCCACGACTGCCACCTGAATTGAATTGGACCCAGAATTGGACCCAGAAGCAAACTGGCACCCAATGCAGCTCGCGGAGCAAATGTGTTATATGTGCTGATCTTGGTGCACCCAAAATTGTCCGCGCGGCTGCATTCTGCACCAGCTGTAGCTTCCAGATAGTCTTCAAGGGCAGCCCCATGTAGACCGCATTGCAATAGTCTATGTGGGAGATGACAAGGGCATGAGTGACTGTTCGGAGGGCATCGCAGTCCAGGAATGGGCGTAACTGGCACACAAGCCGAAGCTGTGCAAAGGCCCTCCTAGCCACGACTGCCACCTGCTCTTCAAGCAGGAGTCGTGAGTCCAGGAGGACCCCAGATTCCGCACTGGCTCCGAATGGGGCAGTGCCACCCCATCCAGGACCAAAGATGACAACTTCCTGGATTCCGAGAGGCCATCAATCCACAGCCACTCGGATAATAATTAAGACATTCACAATGTTCAAAGAGACTCTTCCTTAATAAATTCGCTAATTAAAAGGGGGTGGAGGCTCAGTACCTTACCCCCAGTTCTTTCCTTTCCTTTCCTTTCCTTTCCTTTCCTTTCCTTTCCTTTCCTTTCCTTTCCTTTCCTTTCCTTTCCTTTCCTTTCCTTTCCTTTTTATTATGACCGCCCATCTCCCCCAACGGGGAACTCTGGGCGGTTTACAATAAAATCACATTTAAAATAAGAATATAAAAATATAAAATTACAATTTAATTAATACAATTAAACAATTATAAAATCCAATTTGGCGAATTAGCTTTAACAAAAAGGAAGGACATTATGGAATAAACCACCCCCAGGAGGAACTGTTACTTTCCCCTTCCCATGCTAGGCGGCAGAACCAGGTTTTCAGCTCTTTCCTAAAGGTTGGGAGGGAGGGAACCTGCCTCACCTCCGGGGGCAAGATATTCCACAAGGCGGGTGCCATCACAGAGAAGGCACGTCTCCTGGACCCCGCCAGATGAAATTCCCTTATTGAAGGGGTCCTTAGCAGGCCCTCCCTGAATGATCGGGTGCGGCGGGTCGATGATATGGGGATAAGACGGTCCCTCAGGTATCCTGGCCCCATGCCATGTAGGGTTTTAAAGGTGATAACCAACACCTTGAATTGGACCCGGAAGCAAACCGGCACCCAATGCAGCTCACGGAGCAAAGGTGTTATATGTGCTGATCTTGGTGCACCTAAAATTGCCCGCGCGGCCGCATTCTGCACCAGCTGTAGCTTCCGGATATTCTTCGAGGGTAGCCCCATGTAGACCGCATTGCAATAGTCTATGTGGGAGATGACGAGAGCATGAGTGACCGTTCGGAGGGCATCGTGATCCAGGAATGGGCGTAACTGGCGCACCAGCCGAAGCTGTGCAAAGGCCCTCCTAGCCACGACTGCCACCTGCTCTTCGAGCAGGAGTCGTGAGTCTAGAAGGACTCCCAAGTTCCGCACCGGCTCCGAATGGGGCAGTGCCACCCCATCAAGAACCAAAGATGACAACTTCCCAGATGACGCTAAGCCATCAATCCACAGCCACTCCGTCTTACCAGGGTTCAGCTGAAGCCTGTTGTTCCCCATCCAGACCCCCACAGCCCCCAGGCACTGAGACAGGGTGGCGACCGCATCACTTACTTCACCCGGGATGGCGATGTATAATTGAGTATCATCAGCATATTGATGATACCTCATCCCATGGTGACGGATGATCTCACCCAGCAGCTTCATGTAGATGTTAAATAGGAGAGGAGAGAGCACTGAACCCTGCGGCACCCCACACAGTAGGGGTCGCGGGTCTGATCTCTCCTCTCCTATCACCACCGACTGGGACCGGCCCTGGAGGAAGGAGGTGAACCAGCATAAAACCACGCCACCCACCCCCAACTCCCTGAGCCGACCCAAAAGGATACCATGGTCGATGGAATTATAGTTGTTAACTGAGGACTACCTGTAGTGGTTAAAGGCAGCAGGCTAGAAACCTGGAGACAGTGAGTTTTAATCCTGTGTTAAGCACAAAACCAGCTGGGTGACCTTGGGCCAGTCCAGCTTTCTCAGCCCTAGGAAGAAGAAGGCAAGGGCAAACCACGTCTGAAAACATTGCCAGGAAAATGACTCAGACTTGTCCGGGGAGTCTCCAGGGATCAAGACTGAATGCAAAACAAGTAACAAAGATTCATATCCCACCTACCCTCAAGGCTCAAAGAGCTAGCTATACAGCGTGCTCTCCACTCCATCTGTTCACCTCTACGGCTCTGAGGGAGGCTGGACCAAAGGACAGGAGGTGACCAGAGTCGCCTTCCATGAGTGGGGACTTGAACCTGGCTTTCCCTGGTCATAATCCAACACCTTCACACTATACCATGCTCCTTTTGCTCTCTCTCCCTGTGGGCATGACCGGTGGGCTCAAAGAGAGAAGAGAGACCAATGAGCCACGGGAAAAGCGGTGAAGAGGTGAGCCCATCAGGAGACTGAAGACCTCCACCCGATCCTTGGAGCCAGTATCCCAAAGAAATCAGAACATTCAAGTACCCTGGGAGGTAGGCTGGGAAGACAGTGACTGATTGAAGAGAATATTTGTAGCTCAGGGTTGAACTGTGGAGTCCTTGGTGCTCTCTGAGCCTTGTTGTTTTCTTGCAGACGTTTCATTGCCATAGCCTGGCAATGAAACCTCTGCAAGAAAACAACAAGGCTCAGAGAGCACCAAGGACTCCACAGACAGTGACTGGCCCAGAGCCATCTAATGAACTTCTGTGTCTGAGAGCAGACTTGTACCTGTATCTCCCTGGTCCAAGACAACCTCTTAACCAATATGCGATACCCCCATTTTCAGTCCAGGAAACTTCCAACTCAAATGGCAGTAATTGCAACACCAGCCACAGAATACAGACGCAAAACAGCACATCATCCAACAGAGGTCACCCAACCGTAGCCTTACAGGTCTCATCACCAAAATCCTGCAAAAAAGTCAGCCAGAGAATCCTAGTTTTTTTCCATAAAGGAAGACCCCCCCTTCTTATTGACATGCTCCTCAGTCGCTGATCCCCTTTCCAACTCACCAGATAGGCTTTTGCCCCCTGGGGCGGGACTAGTATTTGAGCCAGCCAAGATGCCTCCTGATTCCGGAGACACGCATCCCCCTTCTTTTCCACTCCCGGCCGCTTGCGTCCAGACTCCATCGTCCCCATTTCTGCTGGAAACCAGTAGGCTGTCTCCTACTCCTCCCAACGTGCTTTTGGTCTTCCGAGGAGACAAGGCCCCCGAAGGGAGCTCCGAGTCCTCTCTGGGGGGTACAGGATCTTGAGAAAGACACAGACAAAGTCTCTCAGGGTTCTAGAGTCAATGGGGTTCAAATCAGGGCTGCAGATGGAAGCAGCACCTTTCCCAACTTCCAATCTTGGATCTCCGTAAATCTTACCTATTTCATCTGCATCAACTTCCACCAGAGCCGACGCCCCCGTTAATCCCCGATGGGCCTCATCCTGAGGGAGAAAAAACAGCAATTCAAAACTCAAGTTGAGATTAATTTGCAAACGTTGACCCGGGCTTGCATAGAATGCCAAATTATGGTTTACTTCACCATTGTTGGTTGCAGAGGAGATAACCCTCCGCCTATACCTGGCCATTGGCACTACATTAATGGCCCCTCCTGACCACCCAAGTTGAAGGGGTCAACATTTCAGATGTATTTTTAGGGTTTTGAAATGTGCTGAAGGAGAGCATATCGTGTACTGTGCATATGGATGCCTTTTATTTCAAAACCGACACGCTTTTATCTTTAAAATGCTAGATTTACAGTATATGAGTCCCCCGTTGGGGGAGATGGGCGGTGATAAATGTAAATTATAAAGGAAGGAAGGAAGGAAGGAAGGAAGGAAGGAAGGAAGGAAGGACACACACATTATATATATTTTGCTCCCAATCACAAGCATACAATCTACTATTGGGGGAAAGAACGGTGATATAGTAATTCACTTAATGAGTCTTGAATCTCAGCTATTTAATCATCCCCCAATAAACAACCAATCCTCATTCAACGTTTCCTAATATATTAGAGGCATAAGCCACAAAGATCCCTAAGCTATCGTGTCCTTGGTTTGATCATGGCTTAGCATGTTATGGGACACAGCCACCACTGCTCCTAGCTTAAAAGACTCTGCAAAGCTCCAAATTGTGGCGTATTTTAAAAACCAGGGTTAAATTGTGGGTTAGCACGCAATGCAAACCCAGCAACTGAATACACCCACTTTCTCGTGTATGCTAGAGTAAAACAAGCCTTCAAATGCAACCCCTTCTTCCTCAACAATAACACGAGGTTCGGTTTGTTTGCTTCCCAAATTTCTCTCCAACCTGAGCTAATGGGTTAGAACTCTTCTGACCCATTTCCAGCACCTGAATGAAACCCATCAGATTCAAGCCTTCTTCCTTCCAGCCAATGAAGGTGTAGTTTATTGTCAATTACCTGAGCCCCCTTCACCTGTTCTATCAATTCAGTCCCTACAACAATGCTAATCTGCCTCACGTACCAAACGCAGTTCCTTTTCTCTACTGCTATAGGGGAGATGGGTCTATGGTTAACCTGACCAAGATAACTCAATGAACAGAGTCTTCTAGGCTCACTCAAGCCACAAATGAGCCATATGGGCTAGGACAGCACAACATAGAAGACTGAAACAAGCCGATTTCAGCATGTTGCATGAACACAGAGACTTTTACAAAGAGATTGGGAACCTTTGGTAATTGGAGTCTTTCTTTTTTTTAGATTTTTTTTACCCCTTTATTATTTTTATAAATAACTCAAAGTGACGAACATACCTAGTACTCCTTCCTCCTCCTATTTTCCCCACAACCACCACCCTGTGAGGTGAGTTGGGCTGAGAGAGAGTGACTGGCCCAAGGTCACCAGCCGGCTTTCATGCCTAAGGCGGGACTCGAACTCACAGTCTCCTGGTTTGCTATTGGCTCCTTCCTAGGGCTGAGGGAGAGGGACTGGCCCAAGGTCACCCAGCCAGCTTTCATGCCTAAGGCGGGACTAGAATTCACGGTTTCCTGGTTTCTAGCCCGTTGCCTTAACCACTAGACCAAACTGGCTCTCTTTCTTAAATGCTTTTTTTAGTCATCTAAGACTGAAGATCTAGAGGGCCCTCAAGATGGGGAGGATGAATATGAAATTAGAGGTAATATCAAATCACACATGGTGGGGGGAAAAAGAGAAACAGCAGAAACTAATATGTCTATGAAGGTTCTCAGTCATCCAGGTGGAATTGTCTGTAGCTTGAATCATGTCAACTGGATTTCTATTTTCTTAGTAGAAACGTTTCGCTCCTTATCCAAGGAGCTTCTTCAGTCTGAGCAAAGTTGGTAAGGGAATCCTAAATATGCTGAGATTCAGAGTAAACGAAAGAACCTGGTCATTCCCTACATGGCTGGCGTGTCTGAAAAGATAAAACGGATATTTGGCAAACACCACATACCTGTATATTTCAAACCCACCAACACACTGAGACAGAGGCTTGTACACCCCAAAGATCAAACTCCAAAACATAAGAAAAGCAATGTAGTTTATGCAATCCAGTGCAGTGAGGAGTGCTCTGAACTCTACATTGGAGAAACCAAACAACCTATGTACAGGAGGATGGCCCAACACAGGAGAAATAACACCGCAGGACCAGAGTCAGCAGTTTATCTTCACCTAAAAGAAAAAGGACACTCATTTGAGGACATTAATGTTCACATTTTAGACAGAGAAGATAGGTGGTTTGAGAGAGGGGTCAAGGAATCCATTTATGCCAACTTGGAAAATCCTTCCTTGAATAGAGGTGGGGGCCTCAGGCACAAACTCTCCCCCATCTTCCTCCCCGTTTTGTCTTCTGTGCCTAGGAAGATTAAGACCATTTCAGAAGCTCAACAGCAGCATGGTGATTTTAACGACCCTCCATTAGATAATAAAAGGACTTAAAAATTACATCTCAATATAACCATGACCTAGCCCCAGGTGTAAGGTCACACAGCTACCTAGGAACATATTTAGGATTCCCTTACCAACTTTGCTCAGACTGAAGCAGCTCCTTGGATAAGGAGCGAAACGTTTCTACTAAGAAAATAGAAATCCAGTTGACATGATTCAAGCTACAAGCAGAAACTAATAGTTCTATTTGCATCCTAAAACAAAATTAAACTATAATTTAGAGCAAGGCATATACCCAGCCCCTGTAGTTTATAAATTGGGATGTATGGCTTAGACAGGAATAGAAAAGTGCAGTTTACCACAGGGGCATCTGCAGCAGGCCACAATTTTGTAAAAGGAGGAAACATGAATTGTAACATCATAATGCAAGCTCTGCCCCTTACATACATGTTTGCAACGTCACAATGCACGTAGAACAGAGGCAAAGTTTGCATTATGATGTCACTTCCTTCCCTCTCCATAGCTTGCCAGTGGCCTTCTGCAACCACCAAAGTGTGTGGGATTGGGCTTCTTTAAGGGGCTAAAATGGCCTCCCAGCCTTTAAAAACCCTGAGCATTCCTCAGAATCAATTCCTGATCCTACCCAAGTTGGGAGAATGGCCCTACACATGCAGTACAAAGCCTGATGTCTATGAAGGTTCTCAGTCATCCAGGTGGAATTGTCTGTAGCTTGAATCATGTCAACTGGATTTCTATTTTCTTAATGGAAACGTTTCGCTCCTTATCCAAGGGGCTTCTTCAGTCTGAGCAAAGTTGGTAAGGGAATCCTAAATATGTTCCTAGGTAGCTGTGTGACCTTACACCTGGGGCTAGGTCATGGTTATATTGAGATGTAATTTTTAAGTCCTTTTATCATCTAATGGAGGGTCGTTAAAAACACCATGCTGCTGTTGAGCTTCTGAAATGGTCTTAATCTTCCTAGGCACAGAAGACAACACGGGGAGGAAGATGGGGGAGAGTTTGTGCCTGAGGCCCCCACCTCTATTCAAGGAAGGATTTTCCAAGTTGGCATAAATGGATTCCTTGACCCCTCTCTCAAACCACCTATCTTCTCTGTCTAAAATGTGAACATTAATGTCCTCAAATGAGTGTCCTTTTTCTTTTAGATGAAGATAAACTGCTGACTCTGGTCCTGCGGTGTCATTTCTCCTGTGTTGGGCCATCCTCCTGTACATAGGTTGTTTGGTTTCTCCAATGTAGAGTTCAGAGCACTCCTCACTGCACTGGATTGCATAAACTACATTGCTTTTCTTATGTTTTGGAGTTTGATCTTTGGGGTGTACAAGCCTCTGTCTCAGTGTGTTGGTGGGTTTGAAATATACAGGTATGTGGTGTTTGCCAAATATCCGTTTTATCTTTTCAGACACGCCAGCCATGTAGGGAATGACCAGGTTCTTTCGTTTACTCTGAGTCTCAGCCCTATCTGTCGCTGTTTTAGGTCTGGTAGATTTAGATTTGGTGAAGGCCCAATTTGGATATCCACAGGCCTTCCCTTACCAACTTTGCTCAGACTGAAGAAGCCCCTTGGATAAGGAGCGAAACGTTTCCATTAAGAAAATAGAAATCCAGTTGACATGATTCAAGCTACATACAAAGCCTGATGTAGCTCCCCAGCCAATAAGGTTTTGCATCCTTGGCACAATGCATGGTGCTAGTTGGATTCCATAAATCATGGTTAAGGAATCCATAGTGTAATGTGAAACCTGCACTCAATCTCTCTCTCTCTCTCTCCCCTAATACTAGATCTCGCGATCTTTCCTTGAATCTGAATAGTGGAAGCTTCAAGAGAAAAGAAAGTTGACTTCCGGTGGGGGATATGGCGGATTGAACAGCTGTGCCTGCGGGCTCCACAGACAGAACCGACAACAGGGCAGTTTTTTTGGGCTCAGGCAGGTTTTTCCTGAAGCCCAGGAGTGTTTTTCCGGGAACAGAAAACACCTGGAATCACCCCATCTCTCCTCCGGACAGCTGCTTGCAGCCAGAAGATCGCAAACAGCGTTTGCGTTCGACTGGTAAGAGCTAGCCGGGAGGCTGGGACGTCACCATTTCCAAGCCACACTGTAGTCTTAAAGGGACACAAAGACCGGCCACCCCATTTCTAAATCACGCAATTTATATATTTTTATGTACCCTAAGAGAGGCTTTCTACAGCAAGGAGAAGCGGGCTCTCTTGGTGCTTATTGTTATTTTTGGGGTTAATTTTTAAAAATTCTTTTTAATTTAACCGCCCAGAGTCCCCTATTCGGGGAGATGGGCGGGGATAAAATAAATAAATAAATAAATAAATAAATAAAAATAAAAATAAAATAAGTCTTGGCTTGTTTTCCATCCAAATATTAAGGAGGACTAAGAGTAAATAATTGTCTCCCTGTTATTTTTGTACTAAATTTGAAGAAACTAGCATTTTCCTACACATTGAATCAGCTGTTTTAAAATTTCAGTTTTCTGCTTCTACTTTCCCTGGGGAATTGTCTGCTAATCTCACTTTCGCTTATGTGAACATATTCCTTCATATCTTCGACTTTTGCTGGTTAAGCTCCTAGGGGGCGCCATAATCTACTGTGTGAGACATGGAAGACCTTAAACAGACTTTCTCTGACTTCCATTGAGATTTTAAGCAGATTCTTTCTGATTCTTACCAAGTTTTTCTGCAAGGCATTCAGGACATTGTGGAAAATATGAGCTTTAAAATGTCTCATCTGGTTGGGGATGTTGTGAATGAAACTGAGGAATTTAACAGCAACAGGAATGTCTCTTCGACTGTTGCAGCGTCCCATGGTCACGTGATCGCCATTTTTTACCTTTCCAGCCGGCTTCTGACAAGCAAAATCAATGGGGAACCATGTGATTTGCTTAACAACCACATGGTTCACTTAATGCCCATGGTGATTCACTTAACAACCACTGCAAAAAAGTCATAAAATCGGGTCAGATTCAGTTAATGACCGCTTTGCTTAGCAACTGAAATTCCAGTCCCAATTGTGGTCGTTAAGCGAGGACTACCTGTAGTGGCATCATGATCAGGAGCTGGGTCTTTCTCTCTACTAGTTGCTGCTCATGACATGCTATCATTGCCTTGTGTGTGTCTCCATGACTTAAGAACAGAACGTACACCAGATATTTTTTTAAAAAAATCCATGACAACCTTCTTATGTCCTCCCTGGCTGTGTTCATACAGCAGGTTTATGCTAAAATGGTTAACAAGCACTGATATGGTGCATCTGACCTCATGGCATGCCTGGGTTCTGCAAATGGGGGGGCACAAATGATGAAGCCCCACAAATTACATGCTTGTGTTCAATGTCAGGGTGCAAGCAGGCGATGGTGGCATCTGCTTGATGACATCACTGCTATGAGAGATTAGGCTAAGACTGAAAAAAAAACAGAGGAGGATCTCTGAACACAGATCCTCTTCCAGGCTTAGTAAATTAACAGACTCAGTCCATCGTGCAAACGTCCTGGGAAAGAAATTCAGAAGCTTCCAGGAAACCCCAAATCAACTCATTAATAAAGGAGGGGTGGAGCGTCCCTATCTGTTTCCAAGATTTTGTATTTTAAACCCTAATTCTTGGCATCAAAACTCATTAAAGAAAATCCAAGTGAATCTTGCTTCTTTGATTGTGCTTTGCACGTGAGGGGCTGGACAACTGTGTAAGAATTTTCATTTTGGCATCACTGCGGTTTGCTGTAGATGCCGCTGACTGCAAGAAACTCTAAATTAAGGCTTACGGTTTATAAAGTCTGGACATCCAAGATGGCAGCTGTTGCAGGAAGCCACAAACTTCAAATAAAGTGCTGCCTACAATGTAGGATGGGGTGTGTTTGCATGCCTCCTTATAAGAGCTTGTAAGCTAAGCTTTACAATTAGCATGTCATAAACACAACCAAGATCTACTCACATATATGTCGATCTTCACTGGGCTTATTTATTGCTGGTTCTGGATCCACAAATAGAACTACGTTCTACAAATCATGACCGGTTCTAAGTTTTCTTACTGATTCTGTTTCTCTGGCTTCTCCTTCAGAAGATAATTTTATTTATTTATTTATTATTCGAATTTATCACCGCCCATCTCCACGACAGTAGACTCTGGGCAGTTTACAAACATTAAAATTAATATTAAAAAAGCTATAAAAATACAGTATAATAATAAATAGATGAGATAAGAATCCAGAGGATGGGAAGATCTTAAAAAAGAGGATATTACTGGGCTAACCACCCCCAGGAGGAACTATTGCTTCCTTTGTCCCAAGCAAGGCGGCAGAACCAGGTCTTCAAAGACTTCCTGAAGGCCAGGAGCGAAGGTTCCTGCCTCACCTCTGGGGGCAAGGTATTCCACAAGGCGGGTGCCATCACAGAGAAGGCACGTCTCCTGGACCCTGACAAAAGAAATTCCTTCACTGATGGGGTCCGGAGCATGCCCTCTCTGCATGACCAGGTGGGGCGGGTAGATGTAATCGGGATGAGACGGTCCCTCAGGTATCCTGGCCCCATGCCATGTAGGGCTTTAAAGGTGATAACCAACACCTTGAATTGGACCCGGAAGCAAACTGGTACCCAATGCAGCTCGCCAGCAGTGGTGTTACATGAGCTGATCTTATCGCACCGGTAACTGCCTGTGCGGCCGCATTCTGGACCAGCTAAAGCTTCCGGATACTCTTCAAGGGTAGCCCCATGTAGAGCGCAATGGATGATGGATGACCATAGCCTGAATCTACAGGAAGCAGGGCATTTTTCCTTAACCTGGTATCCTCCAGATGTGACTGGAGTCAACACTGACTCAAAGGCGCACACACACACACACACAAATAATGCTGCACTAGGTGGGTGGACTAGATGACCTCTAAGATCCCTTCCAATTCCTCCATTCTGATTCTTACCCTGTTGTGTGAATTAGATCATCCCAGGAAGTCATTATGCGATTGGTCTGCTTTAGCTTAGCATGTTCCCTGAAGGCAGTTTTTGCCATTCGTTTAACCAGTTGTGTGAACCCAGTCAACAAGAGAGCCCGGTTCGTGCTGCCTTGGGCAGAAAGGATGGCCCCCAAATGTAACTCAGTGAAAATGTCCGCAAACTACTTTTAGCCACGTTCTAACACGGTCTCCTTATGAAGTAACCCTCAACAAAGGGGCACGGGGAGGGTCGAAGACAGAGGAGGGGCGGGCCCTTAACGCGAGAAAGGTGCACGCAGGACTTAACGCCGCAAGGGCTGCAAGTTGGGCTAGGAAGAAACGTGTCCACCGGTCGTGAGAGGAGGAGATCACGCGACACGAGGCAACGGGGGCTAGCTTAGAAGCGAGCACACGCTCTGAAGGGAAGCGTGTCCTCCTCTTCCCCTGATCGCCACGGATTCCTAAATTCTACAGTCGCGATCCTCGTGGATCCGTGCAGGACCGCGGTCTCATCCCATTTTCCTTCTCTTTGCACCAGAGAAGCTGACCGGCCAAGAGGTCACACCTCCTCGCGTCCCCCGCGCCCGCTCCTCCAGCGCCCCATCCAGGTGAAAACACAGCCTCCTTTTTGCATTTCCTAAGCTCGCAGCAAGCAGCCCCTCCCCGCGCGCCCTACGGAGCCAGAAAGGAGGCGGCGAGGCCGGGGTAACCCGGGAGTTCCTGCTGCTCCTCAGCACGATTCGCACGACCGCTCTGCAATTCCCGCCGCCGCCGCCGCCCGGGTCCATCCCCCTCCGCGACCCAAACCTGAGCGACTCCCGCTCCGACATCATCCATGGCCTCGCGCGGCGGTGGCAGCAGCGCCGGCCCGCACTGACGTCACGGTCCTGGAGCGAGGAAAGGAGGGGGAGGGAGCCACTTAAAGGGGCAGTGCCTCCATTCACCCGGCTGAGACAAAGAGCGAGGAGGGCGTGCGCGGGCGACTCCCGGTACCTCTTTGAGGCCGAGCTTCCACGGCGGGCTCACTTGCAGGACTCTCTCCTGGGAAGAGGCGTCGGAGCGGCCTTCCCCAGTCTGGTGCCCTGGATCTGCTAGGACTGGAGCTCCCAGCATTTCCAGCCGGCGAAAGCCACGGGGGCTGGGGATGATGGGGGTTGCAGTCCACCCCGTCGGAAGGGCATCAGACAGCTGGGCAGAGCTGCTCTAGAGTTTAGAGCCAAACAAAAAAAATGTAACTTTTAAGAGGTCGTTTGTTTGAGGTCCGTGTGTTTTCGTATGTTTAATTGGCTTCCTGGCCGTGGCGCCTCGCGTGCGTTTACTCAGAAAAAAGTCACTCTGTTCCATGCAAAAGGAAAAGTTTACACGGGATCGGTGGCGCGTCGAAAGTGTCAGTCAGGGAGCGTCATTTGGAATAGCCGCTCCGCCGCGAGCCCTTGGCACCAAGGATAAGCGGGTTGTTACAAAAATAGGGGTGAAAGGCAGAGAAAAAAGATCCGGGGGGAACAGAACCGGATTTGCCGGCTTCCTTTCTTTATACTGTATCTTTGATACACTGGGGTGGAGGGATGTACTCTGAACACATGCAGACTCATTGGCCAGGGTGTGTTTGAATGTCCAAAATGCTTTTCAGGCAGAAATATTTGCTCGCTAGTGCTTCCATTTGCAAGCATGCCCACCTGTGAAGTTGGTAGCAAGGATCTTGCATTCGTTCATTCATTCGTATTTATATAGCCTCCCATCTCACAAACAAGCGACTCTGGGTGGCGTACAGAACTAAAAACATAAAAAATATTAAAAACCAACTAGAGCAAAGAATAAAAGACAAAGGGATGTTAAAAATAAGGGAGCCACCTTACTAGTTCACCCGTCCCCTGGGGTCCCCAGGCCTGCTGGCATAACCAGGTCTTGAGGGACCTCCGGAAGCTCAACAGTGACAAGGCCCACCTCACCTCAGGGGGAAGATTCCACAAAGCAGGGGCCACAGCAGAAAAGGCCTGCCAAACAACAGGGACGCAAGACCCTTCGTTTGCTAAAGAGCTGTGGGCAGTAAGCCTTTCTGGGGTTGATCTGGCTTTGGCTTGGCATGTTTAATTGGGGTTCATTTAGCTGGGTGATTCTGCAAGCTGAAGTCCATCAGATCCGCTGGATAAATTCTCCTCTTAAAATTTGGGAGTCGAGAGGACACCCAGCAAAGGAGTCTGAAATCTTGGTTCCCTTCCCCAATTAAATCCAGTCAAGAGCAACAGCACCAGTATTATGGTTGTTTTTATTATTTTTTTAAGAACAAAATAAAATGGGGAAAAAAACTAGTTAGGGTCCATGGGATCAAAGTCTTTGTCATCTCAAGGAGAAAAATCCCCCATAGCCTCTCGTGGCAGGAATTCCAGCATGGTGAGATTCAATGCAGGTTGCCCTTTCGCTACTGAATATACAATACAGCAATCCAGAAAATTTCAATTCCCAGTTTGGTTGTTTGAAATAAATATTTTTTCTAGCCCTCGAGAAAGTGCATGGGCAACATCCAGGGACATCCAAAAAGCTGTAATTGGCTTTCCAATGGACAAGGCTTAAGACTCTGTACTTGATACATTTCTAACCCTACACCCTTGTTTCATCAACTTTCCCCATCTATAGATTGCAAAATCCAGCTTTTCATAGCTTGGCATGTTGATTACTTTTAAGCATAAAGTATTCACCAGTCCTGCAAGGATGCTTCCAACAATTTCTGTTGGGTTCGCACATTATGCCAAGCCATAATAGGGATTGTTTAGGCTTAGTGAGTTTATTTATTTATTTTCTATCCCGCCTTCATTATTATTTTTATAAATAACTCAAGGTGGCGTACATACCTAATACTCCTTCCTCCTCCTATTTTCCCCACAACAATAACCCTGTGAGGTGAGTCTGAACCCAGCCATTATAGTTTGTTCAATAAGCCATTGTTACAAAAACTCTTGCTTAGCACAATGTGTGAATATAACCTTGGAGATTTATGGAGACTTCATGAATGGGGAAGTAGCACATTGTTCAGGAGGCGGCAACAAAAAACATCCCAAAGAAGAAGAAAACCAAGAAGGCAAGATGGCTGTCTGCTGAGACACTGGAAGTAGCCCAAGAAACAACGAAAGCAAAAGGCAACAGTGATAGGGGGAGATATGCCCAATTAAATGCAAAATTCCAGAGGTTAGCCAGAAGAGATAAGGAATTATTTTTAAACAAGCAATGCGCGGAAGTGGAAGAATAGAATAGGAAGGACAAGAGACCTCTTCCAGAAAATTAGAAACATTGGAGGTAAATTCCAGGCCAAAATGGGTATGATCAAAAACAAAGATGGCAAGGACCTAACAGAAGCAGAAGAGATCAAGAAAAGGTGGCAAGAATATACAGAAGATCTGTATAGGAAGGATAATAATATCGGGGATAGCTTTGACGGTGGTCAGTGAGTTAGAGCCAGACATCCTGAAGAGTGAGGTTGAATGGGCCTTAAGAAGCATTGCTAATAACAAGGCAGCAGGAGATGACAGTATCCCAGCTGAACTGTTTAAAATCTTGCAAGATGCTGCTGTCAAGGTGATGCATGCCATATGCCAGCAAATTTGGAAAACACAAGAATGGCCATCAGATTGGAAAAAATCAACTTATATCCCCATACCAAAAAAGGGAAGCACTAAAGAATGTTCAAACTATCGAACAGTGGCACTTATTTTACATGCCAGTAAGGTAATGCTCAAGATCTTACAAGGTAGACTCCAGCAATTCATGGAGCGAGAATTGCCAGATGTACAAGCTGGGTTTAGAAAAGGCAGAGGAACTAGAGACCAAATTGCCAATATCCGCTGGATAATGGAGAAAGCCAGGGAGTTTCAGAAAAACATCTATTTCTGTTTTATTGACTATTCTAAAGCCTTTGACTGTGGATCTTAACAAATTGTGGCACGTCATTGGTGGTATGGGGATACCACTTTGATGGCTGAAAGCGAGGAGCTGCTGAGGAGCCTTATGATGGAGGTGAAAGAAGAAAGTGCAAAAGCTGGGTTGCAGTTAAACCTCAAAAAAACCAAGATTATGGCAACCAGCTTGATTGATAACTGGCAAATAGAGGGAAAAAACGTGAAGGCAGTGACAGACTTTGTATTTCTAGGTGCAAAGATTACTGCAGACGCTGACTGCAGCCAGGAAATCAGAAGACGTCTACTTCTTGAGAGGAGAGCAATGACAAATCTTGATAAAATAGTTAAGAGCAGAGACATCACACTGACAACAAAGGTCCGCATAGTCAAAGCAATGGTATTCCCCGTAGTAACCTATGGCTGTGAGAGCTGGACCATAAGGAAGGCTGAGCGAAGGAAGATAGATGCTTTTGAACTGTGGTGTTGGAGGAAAATTCTGAGTGTGCCTTGGACTGCAAGAAGATCAAACCAGTCCATCCTCCAGGAAATAAAGCCAGACTGCTCACTTGAGGGAATGATATTAAAGCCAAAACTGAAGTACTTTGGCCACATAATGAGAAGACAGGATACCCTGGAGAAGATGCTGATGCTAGGGAAAGTGGAAGGCAAAAGAAAGAGGGGCCGACCAAGGGAAGATGGATGGATGATATTCTGGAGGTGACGGACTCGACCTTGGGGGAGCTGGGGGTGGCGATGGCCGACAGGAAGCTCTGGCGTGGGCTGTTCCATGAAGTCACGAAGAGTCGGAAGCGACTGAACGAATAAACAACAAAACAAAAACTCTTGTTTAGCACGTGTGACTATAACCTTGGAGATTTATGGAGACTTCATGAATGGGGAAGTAGCCAAAAAATTATTATGCAACACTGGAAGGATAAATCTATACCAAATCTACAGCTGCGGATGTTTAATAGGTAAGTTGCCTGCCCTGATAAGAGACCTCAGCTGATCTTAGAAAGCTAAGCCAGCTTAGTACTGGGTGGTAGACCACTAGAAAAACTCCAGAACTGTAGACTTCTCTGGGAAATTGAAAAAAATCCTGAAAAAAGGCAACAAGAAGCAACTTCCACACTGTTGCCAAGAAAAAACTACATGGGTGTATTCATGAAATCATCAGGAATCAAGGTCAATTTGGAGAGTCTTATTTTACTACTCTAGCAACATCTGTTATTAGTTCTTTTCTTAACAGAGAGGGAAGAGCATCTTCAAACAAACTGATTGCATTGCATTTCCTTGAGTTTTCCAGACAGTTAAAAACAACTTCATTCTCTATATAGCATATAGTCATTATCCTATTAAATATGGTTTTGTAACGTGTGAATAGCACGGAGCCCAACATCTGCATTTTTGGTTTTCTTCCTGTTCTGCTGTTACTGTTTCTTTCTTTCTTAATAAAACAAAAGAAAAAAATGATACTGTGCTCATCACAGCCATTTTCTAAAAGACAACGTTCTGCATTCTCCAGGACATCTGCTCCCTCCATAAATCGATGCCTTGTGCCTAGAAAAGGCAAATCATGTGACAACAGCAAGTTACCCAGAGCTTTCTCTTTCGTTTTGCTTCTGTTGGCCAGCAGAAAGGGCCATCAAAACCTGCAAAGGCCTGCTCCCCATCTTGACTACCATATTCTAAGCTTATATTCAGAGCCACGCGGGCAATGAACTTCCTTCGTATCGGCTGTTCTTACCAAAATGTCTCAGCAGGAGGAAGGCTGCACTTCTGTGTTGCAACTATGGAGAAGGAGCAGAAGACAACCAGCCCTACTACTTTCTCCAGCAGATCCCTTGGGACAGACCAGCCTATTTATCCCTTCGCTCCTCTGCCACTTCCTGTAGAATTATTGCCTTTTTTATATCTGGATAAAATTGCACTAGTGGGCTGTTCCCATCAAACATCACAGTAGAGACTTTCTTTGCCCAAATGACTTCAACCTCAGCAAGGATCACCCGTGAAGTTTAGGTGGCTGCCAACTTTCCTTCCACTGTTTTAGGTTCTCAAAGGCTTCAGATGTCCTAAAGCCTCATCTATAGGGTCTTCGTTGACCCGTTCTTGCGGCTGCATGAAGACTAGAAGATCAGAGAGAAGGCCCAAGACAACAGATGGCTGGCAGCATTTACTAACCGTATCTTATGTTGGTGGTGATCAATCCCCTCTACGCCATACTGCTTAAGGCCCCCCCCCCCCGTTTCTTTGGCTGAGATGGAGCAAGGTCTCATCCATGTCACTTTAGGGGAGGAGGAGGTATCTCAAGTGAGATTCCCCTCCTCAAACAACCCAAAGCCGTGATCCTACCACGCCTACTTGGAAGGCAGCCCCACTCGCTCCCATAGGACTTCTGAGCAAACACTGGATGGGGTTGGGCTGTAAAAGAGGTAGCCATTTTTGATAATGGGGCATAAGGGTCCTGTGCAGGATGAGGACAGATCCCAGGAATCCCCTCTCCTACCACCTTCTATTCCAACTCATTAGATCCCTCTCACTTCCCAGACTATCCAGGAACTTCGCTTCATGTACGGTCTACTCTGCTAATCCACTAGCCCCTTCCCACACCCGTCCAAAGAATCCAGGGCTTCCACCCCTCTAGCACACTAGCACTAATCCTATCCCACAAAACTCGGGGACCCTGGCTCGTTACCCCTACATCTAATCCCTACAGCCCACGTCCCTCCCTCAGAGCTCAGGAGTCCCCCTTTCCATTTCCCACTGCTACCCCTACTTCCTCCTTCAACGTATGAGGACATTGATCTCGGTCACGCTGGCTTCCATGACGTTCTCAGCTGTAGTTTTGCCATGCTGTTCCTTGAGGTGGCGGCGAATTGCAGGCTTGTGGGCAAATCGCACATCGCAGTAAGAGCAGCGGTATGGCCTCTCACCACTATGGAGGTTCATGTGGTCGTGGAGCGTGGACTTCTGAGTGAAGCACTTCCCGCAGATGGTGCAGGAATGTGATTTCACCCCACGGTGAACATTCATGTGCCGGTTGAGGTTGCTGCTGTGGTTGAACTGCTTGCCACACCGAGGGCACATGAAAATGAAGTGATGGGCCCGCATATGGAAGACAAGCTTCTCCACCCCCTGGAAGACCTCCTCACACTTGGTGCAACAGATGATTCTTGAGATCCCACTACCTCCCCCTAGTGTTCCTGAACTGCTACCTCTCCCTACCACGGGAAAGGTGGAGAAGGGACGACCACTCAGTCCTGCAAGTACCAGTCCCATCCCACCGCTGCTGCTCTGGCACTCAGCAGCAACAGCTGCTGCCTCACTGGTCTCCTCCAAGTAGCCTCCCCCAGGGATGATCAGGAGGCCTTTACCTACAGCGTCCTCAGAGAGGCTGTAGGAGGCCTTTACCACCCCATGCTGAGGTTTCTCTGGTGTAGATTCTGGAGAAGACTCAATGGCTTCTGCCACGGTAGAGTTGACTTGGGGTTCTTCCTGGTCTCCAGATTCAGCTTTGTTCCACCCTGGTGGAGGAGATAATTCTTTGTCCCAAGCTTGTTGTGGTGAACTTTCCTTGTTCCAACTTTGCTGGGGAGATGTATCTTTGCTCCAGCTGGTGCCCATCTGCTGTTGCTGCTGCTGCTGCTGCTTCTTCTGCCGCTGGGCCACTTCCATGGCTGATTCAATCTTCACAATGCAGATATCGGAGACAGAATCTTCATACCCATAATCCTCCTCTTGCTCCTCCTCTTCCTCTTCCGCCTTCATCTCCAACTCTTCTTCCAATGGGAACTCTAGTTTAACAGGCCGCTGAATGGACCTATCAGCCATAAAAATATAAATGTTAGAACATTAGGAAGAGAGTTTGAGACATGGGTAATGCCACTATCTTACAAGGAATCAGACCATTGATTCATTATTGCAAGCCAATACTCTCAAGTCTAATGGGTTCCATCCGTCTCTAGAGGCAGACAATTCTTCTCAGAACAGCAAAGTGGGGAACTGAATGTGTAACCTTCCACTAAACCACAGGCCTTCTTTCCTAGTTTGAGGTTACTCCTTGACAATACACTCCAAAAGGAAGATTTTAATCAACATTCACATGTTATGGGTTTGCTTTTCACAACAAAGATGAAAACTGACAAAAGAGGCAGACGTGCATGGGATAACCCACCAGAAAATAGCAAGGTATGGCATCAACCAGGACCAGAAGCTGGCAAGATCTACAGATAATGGGTCCTTTCAAAGCAATACACGTCTCTTCACACGCCCAGCAGTGTGGACCATTTGCTCCTATACAAATCATTAATGTCAACTGGGTGAGGGGCAACTATGTTTGAGCTATGGGTCACTTGGCCATTGAGTGGTGTGCTGAGATCCAAGTCAAAAAGTGGGTTGGGCCCCATAAACAATTCTCCCTCAAAACTAATAACTCTCTTCATCAAATGCTACTTAAAAGATAATGCTCCCCAAATGTTGAACTTTTCCAAACAAGTTTGCTGGCTTACTTATTTATGCAATCTATCTACTGCCTAAAATCTGCCAGACTCTAGTTGACCACTTCAGTGTGGAAACCAAAAACTGCATTGCTGAATTCTAGAGATGGTTCCAAGGTACACACAGAGCTTGTATGTGAGCACGCAAGTACATGGCTGTGTGTGTATGTGTGTTGCTGTCTGTGTGCACATACTCTAAGAAACACCAATCCCTGACTAGAATTTTCTTACAGATTCTTCTGCATGTTCTTTACCTTCAGAGTTTAAGCAGGTACAATTTAAAAAATGCATTTTCTCTCTCACCTTCCTTTCTTACAGAAGTTTCCATTAAGTAAATCCTAACTCAATTATTAAATTTTCATGCAAATAATGTCTTTAACTTCATGCCTTTGCTGCTACTGTTTTTATATATCAGATTTTTATTGGGGAAATTAAAAACTACCATCTATGTTAATCTTCCGAGAATCTGTCTTATATGCACTATGGGATCTCTTACTCACATTTTATCCTTCTGCTTTTGGGGTCTGCTCTCTTTTGTTCTTTGACTGGACATTTAACTGCTGTTGTGTCTTCTGGTCAAACTATTTTAAACTGAATGGCAAGGCATTGATCCTTGAAAAACAATAGTGCTGTTTTTGATGACAGCAAGAGTTGAAAGGTGAGCTTTTGCAGGGTTTTGAAATGTTAGCTGGCTAGCTTGCTCTAAGCCATCTGCTTAGATGTTGGGCACGATTCTTGTTTCACTTTTCAACAGCCCTTCATTATAAGGAGTCGCTGTGTCGGGGGGGGGATCTGCACAAATGCCCACTGGACTATGTATTAGTCCTGCATCCCTGGCTGACACCCTCAAGAACTGCACCCAACCCAAATCAATAATATTGGACTTAGTGGATCAATGGTTTGATTCGATATAAGGCAAATTCTTTTCCCTCCCTGTATCTGGATCAGCCTTGCACACTGAACGCTCCAGATAGGTGGCTATCAACTCTCAAAGGTCCACAGCCAACACAGCCACTGATCTGGGTAGTTCCATGGATGGAGAACATCCCTAGGGTTAAATCACAGAGTCTGAATCGCTACTAGATCACAGGCGCAGAACTGTTTCTCACGGCAAGCATGCCCACACTCAGATCAGAGGATGCCACGTGTAACCCAGCCTATTCACTAAAAAATTATGGCAGTGGCTGTATTGTCAACCACTACAGTATTTTTCCAGTGGATTCACCACTGTGATACTGCATCTATATCTGTGATAGCCAAATCACATATTGCAACCTTCTTGTGATCACAGTCTCAGGAACTCCCAAGCTATACTGACTATTTATGCAATTCTGAGCAGGTACAATAAACATGGTTCATTTAATCAAATTAATTACGCAGGATAGACAAGACTGAAGCAGAGAGCTATTATTTCTTTGGCTGCCCAGATATGGTGCTATTACCTTACTTACCCACTATATTCCTTATAACACACAGTTAAAGAAATACTATTAAGAACAATCTTTAAATAGCTTGCATTGGTTGCCTGTGGTGAGTAAGAATCACCTCTAGGTGACCAGGCTGGGAACTTTTTTCAAAAACTTGGTTCTTTCTATGGATTTATTTTTCCTTTTAGGAAGAAACTTGGACTAGCGGGGAAGGGGGCACCCAAATGGGGTAAAAACTTTTTGTGGATGTATTTGCAAGACACTGAGGAATTCTTCAGCAAACCTCTTGCGTGAGTGCACTTTGCTGGACGAGGTAGAGCAACCCACTACGCTGGAAGACTTGAATTTCCGGTAGCCTCCAAATTTGGCCGTCTCTTCCTTGAGGTTGATCTTGGGTTCGATGAACTGGGAGAGGGCATTTCGACATTTTTCCACCACGTGCTCCATCTGTAGGTAGCTGGCGGCTGTCAGATAGTTCACAATGTCCCTGACGGCAAATTCTAGCGCTCCGGTGTAACAAGACAGAAGAAGGTCGGCTACAATCTTGGCACTGTGCATGAGGGAAACCTGGAGTTCGGAGGAAGGGTTGAGCAGGAACTGATCTCTTAGGAAAGGGGAGCAGGCCGCCAGGATGACTTTGTGGCCCCGGAACTTGAGGCTGTCCGCCACGATGGTGACGTCACAGAACCGCTCCTCAAAGCGTAGCTGGTTCATGTTGCGCAGGGTGGCCGCCTCGTGGCCAGGCAGCTGAAAGCGAAGCAGCTCCACGCCAGATGCCATTGGCTCTCGCGAGGTGGAAAGGAGGGCCAAATTCCACACGGGAAGAACAGAAGAGGCCGAGGGTCAGGGTCAAAGAAAACAGAGGCACTGAAAGAGAGAGAGAGGAAGAGGACACTGGATTTAAGACTAAATAACCTCACTTTGGACAAAGATGACCCCTGTCCTCCCCCGACCCCCAAGGCTTCATTCACACAAGGTGCTAAAACATAATCTGATTTATCTGGTTTGGGATTAGCAGGCTGTATGAACGAACTCACTCTAGTTTATGGCTTAGTGAAATATGTGAATCCAGTTTATGCCACACGGCACGGTTAAGCAAAGTTAAGCCTTAGCATAATCTGTGAGCCAAGGAAAGATTATTTTTTTCTCAGCCTTGTCATCAAACCTACCCAATTTTTTTGAAACTCAGATTCCCGTCTTTATTAACATCTTTTTCAAGGTTATACTTATTTATTTATTTATTTTATTTAATTTAATTTATATGACCGCCCATCTCCCCCAGCGGGGAACTCTGGGCGGTTTACAATAAAACAAGTTAAAATAGAATATAAAACATGCCTGATACACTAATATTTCTTTTCCCTTTTCCCTCTCCTTTGACTTGCTTTCTTCATCTCACTTGCCCCCATCCTGATCTTATACGTGAGAAATCCTGTATTTGTTTACATGTAACTTCTAAGATTAAGCATGCATTTTATAGCTCAAAGCTCAGAGAAGTCAGTTAGACTTACTTCTGAACAAATATGCTTAGAATCTGTACTATATGCAACTTAGAACCGTACCAACATAAGGAACAACAAAATCCCAAACAAATGAATGAAAAATAGATTTAAAGTACCATCAAATCCATGTAATGCTCAAAAAGTTTCACTATGGACTTTATTTAAGATTGTGTCCTAAAACATTCTAGGGCAACACAACAATTGTAAACTAGGTTAGTTCTTTGATTAGTATGTCCCCCCAAAATAAG
Source organism: Charina bottae (assembly GCA_023362775.1). Lineage (NCBI taxonomy): Eukaryota > Metazoa > Chordata > Lepidosauria > Squamata > Charinaidae > Charina > Charina bottae. The sequence goes on from JALMGJ010000002.1 coordinate 21,468,670, forward strand.
GCCTTTGTCAGATCTCACTCAGCCAAAGCAATCCCTTCTCTCAATCGGCAGACTCTAATCTGCTCTTCCCTCAAATGCTTCCATTTTAGCCCGCCTACACTTCACCCCAGCCCTGGCCAGTTTCTTTCATGTGTATACAAAGCACATTTCATTCTGAATCCTGGACCAATTGCAATCTACTACAGCTATTTATTTAGGGTCCTATCCCACTCCTGATTTCTCTTTCATTGCTAGTTTGCACACGTATTTACTTCAAGCTGTTGCAGTAAGAGATTACTTCAAAGAGATTTGAAGCAGTGTCTCCATGGGTAAATCCAAGCATGAGTCCTACCCAACTAATCATCCCCTAATTGGGATTATGGGAACTAAATGAAAAAATCCGTAATATTAGTTGAGTTCACACAGTATGTCAAGTCATAGTGAGGTTTGTCTGGTTTTAGCTTACCGTGTTGTTTTGAACCCAGCATTTGTGACTTATAAACTAAGGTTTAATGGCTTGGCATGAAATATATATCCATCCTGAACCTTCTGCTCCTTTTTTAGAATCAGAGCAGTCAAGCATGTCATCTGTACCCTAAATTGTGGTTCATTTTAAATTGAAACATCTCTCAGGTGGAAGTTTGCTTGTTTCAAACAATGGTTAAAACTAACCACAATTTGGCTGGGATCACACCACATACTAAGCTATAAACCAGTTTTACAAACTACTACATTCTAAATCTAAACAAGCTGCATGATGATTTACCACAGGGTTGACCTATCTGCACTGCAAAACTCCAAACCACCACTAGGTGGCCGCAAAGAAGCCTGGGAAATAGAACGTCTTTGCTGCCAGCTAATGGTTAGATGGTGTTCTGCAGTCCAAATACAGCAACGCTAGGTTACAGTAGTATGATGTATGAACCAGCCTTTCCTTAAGTTTCAATGGCACCTCAAGCTTCTGATTGCTTCATCATTCATGTACTGCAGGAATATTGGGGGGGAAAGAAGCCAAACAGATTAAACACATTTTTGTTCCAAAAAGTTAGAACTTATTGTGACGTTCAAACACAGCCTCCATCCTGGTTCATACAACACATCAAGCTGTATAAGATTTATTTGATTTTGGCATGGGGTGTTAAGGGAATCCAGCCAATAATGTTATTCTGCTCCTTAGTTCAGTGTCTGCATGCAATATAATCTGCAAATCTGGCCTTCCCTTTCAAACATCAATGCCTATATTGCATATTTTGATTATGTGTCATTAAGTAATTTTCAACTCCTAGTGACCATATAGATTTCTTTCATGATGAATACTGCATACAGGTAGTCCTCACTTAACAACCATTTGTTTAGTGACGGTGCTGGAAAAAATTACTTACGACTGGTCCTCAAACGACCGTCACAGCGTCCCCACAGTCACGTGATCGCAATTTGGGCGCTTAGCAACCGGTTTGCATTTATGACCATTGCAGCATCCCACAGTCACGTGATGGCCTTTTTCAACCTTCCCGGCTGGCTTCTGCCTAGGAAAACCAATGGGGAACCGTGTGATTTGCTTAACGACCACGTGGCTCACTTAATGCCTAGAGTGATTCGCTTAACAACTGCCACGGAAAAGGTTATAAAATTGGGTCGGATTCGCTTAATGACCACTTTGCTTAGCAACCGAAATTCCAGTCCCAATTGTGGTCATTAAGCGAGGACTACCTGTATGGGTTTCTCAAACTTAGCAACTTTAAGATGTGTGGACTCCTGCTATACAGAAAGAGAAGCACACGTGTAGGCCTGTATCCTCAGCTCATTTCCCAGTGTGTTTTCTATGTGCTGCTCATCTTTCACCTAATAAGGTGTCTGTATGTTGTATTAAAGAGTCCACGTTTGAGGCATCAGCCAACGGACACAGCTTTCCAGTACACAAGCATCCTTACGTGCGCACTAACTCCAGCTTCAACTATTTTGCTGCCCAGAAGTTGCAAGCGCTCCACGCTTGCAAGAAAAACTGTGATTTAACTCTACGTGTGATGACTGAAGAGGTGTGGCATTAATTCCACCAAAGGGAGCGCCCTGGGAAGGGACAAAGTCGCGGGGCGCACACACACAGAAACGCACACGTGGAAGCGTGCCCCGCTGCTCCTCGGCTTTCCCAACCTGGTGCCCTCCCAGAGCGCTGGACCTCCGAAAGCGGAGACCCCAAGAGGTCGGAAGCGCCTACTCGTTTGCAAAGCCCGAGCTCAGGCAGGCTCCGCACCGCTTTCTAGACTCTGAAAAAGGCGGGAATCTTTTTCTCTCTCGTGCAGCACAAAGCGGAACCTGTAACCTCGCGCAGGCTTGCAAGAAAGGCTTGCATTTCCCTCCCCTCCGCTTGTTTGCACGTTTTCCAACACCGGGATCCCTCGCGAGGCTCCCCGCTCGCATGCACAGTTGCGCACAACGACCCGCTCCGCTGCTGCTCTCCGACTCTCTTTCCCCCTTTGCACGCTCCTTTCTTCCTTGCAAAGAGCCAGCTTTGCTTCCTTGCAAAGAACCAGAGACCCCCCTCCCGGGTGCCGCCCCCGCACCCCATTCCCCAGCCTCTCCTTCCTCCCCCCCTCACCTGGATCGCGGTTCCCCCTCTCTTGGAGGAGAGGGGACGGCCCCAAATCGCCAAAAAGAAGGCAAGCCAAGAGAAAGGAATTAAAGGGGCCTCGTTAAAGGGCCAGAAATGGGGGGCCAATATTTGTCAGCCAGACAGAAAAAGAAAAAACTCCGAAAAGGGTCAATGAAAGAAGGAGGGAAGAGGCAGAAAGAACTTCATTGCATTGTGGGAGAATCCACCCGTGGATCCTTTAAACGCCCACCCTCTTCCCCTTTAAGGCTAGTGACGTCATAAACACGCGCCTCGAGGGCAGAGGGGAGGGGTACATTCTTCAGCCTCCTCCAAATCACCTTGGCAACTAATCCCCCCTCCTTGGAAACCGCTTTTGTAGAGATGGAGGGCTTCCCCCCGCACTTTAGGAAAAAGTATGAGGTTTCCAAAGGGGAAGATGGGCTGGAAAGAAAAGAAAGCATTCCGGCTATGCCGTCTTTGGACAGCAGCTCCGTCCTCTTCCGAAAAGCGCTCTGGCTGGGATGGCAGTGTCCACGCGCAGCCTCTGAAATCAGCCAGAAAACCTCTCCAGCCCTTCCTCGTTGCGGAGTTCGTCAGAGTGCAACAAACTTCGTTTTTCTCATTGAATGCCATTGCTAAACCACCAGCTTCCCATAATAGATATTCAACTATTAACAGAGTCATTAGATTTTAGAAGTCCTGCAACTGCCTAAACTGACATTTAAGAGCATCTCCTGTTCTGAAATTGTGATATACCTTCAAATGAGTATTTTATTTCTTTATTACCTCTTTTATTCACTTCCCAGGCATTTGGAAGTTCCTAGCTAAAGGGTGGCCATTATTAGTGGCAAAAGTCATCAAAACGCAACAAATTTAGTTTTTCTCATCCAGTGCCGTTGTTAAACAACCATGGTAGTTTTCCAATTATTAACACATTCATTACATTTGCTTCCCAGGCATTTGGAAGTTCCCAGCTAAATAGTGGCTGGGAAGTTTCCACTTCTTCCACCAACCTAGTTACCTTCTGAAATATGGAGGTTGTTATGGTGTGGGCAGCTTTGTAATATCTTCTTGACCACAGATCAGACTTACCAAGGACCTCCAGAAGATGAAGTGGCAGGGGGAAAAAATTACAGTATAAGTATAGCATAGGTATAGATAGCATAGAAGGGGCGTGGTGGCTCAGCGGGTAAGACGCCAGGCTTGTCGATCGGAAGATCGCAAGTTCGGAGGTTCGAATCCCTAGCCCTACGTGCGGAGTGAGCTCCCGCACTAGCTCCAACTCTTGCCAACCTAGCAATTTGAAAGCATGCAAATGCAAGTAGATGAATAGGTACCACTTCGGTGGGTAGGTAACAGCGTTCCGCGTGCGTCATGCCGGCCACATGACCGTGGAAGCGTCTTCGGACAACGCTGGCTCTTCGGCTAACAAACGGAGATGAGCACCGGCCCCTAGAGTCGGACACGACTGTACAAATGTGTGGGGGGAACCTTTACCTTTACTTATAGCATAGGTGGTATAGACGTTACGGTACTTTATGTTACTCGTTTTTATTTTTATTATTGTAATGATGGTTATTTCCAGTGACTAGAAAAATCATTATTGTGTTGTTTTAACTTGATATACAGACATTGGGTATGTCCTCTGCTCTAATTTGGTAATGACAGGAGTGGCATATAAGCAAATAAACCCAGTAAATAAATAAAAAGATTCCTGTGGCAGAAAATGAAGAGCGAATACAATTGAACACATGTATGAACCCTTATTTGGGTTTATGCTATGAAATAAGGGCAGCAAAATGTCAATATTACTCTGCCCTTATTGCATCTGTGAAATGCCACCCAGAAACCTTGTTTTAATACAGTAAGTTGTACCCTACTGGGGCAGTGTTGGTCTATCTTCCTTTAGAAACAGATGTGCAAGACATTTTGCTTACAAAGTCGCTTTTGTTTGCTTAGAATTGGACACCATATTGACGTACCCAAGGAGATAACTGGGCTAACAACTTATTGGGTGATGGTGAACTAATTGGGGTTTCAGGCTTGAAGTAATCCAAACAACGTGTTGTAAGGCTAACAATATCTTTATTGATAGCATAAGGCAATAATGGATGTATAGTGCATTATTGCAAAAAGGTAAAATCAAAGCATAAGCAGAGTTCCATCACCAGAAAAACATCATGGTCTGTGCAAAGACCAGGCATGGTTACAGTTCAGATACAAGTACATGTAGATAGCAGTCTACATAAAGAACAAAGGCATATAGAGAGGAACATAAGTGAGAACATAAGTATGAATTAATACCCATGGTTCATAGCTCACATCTGATTGGTTCAAAAATGGGCATCTCTTTCAGCATAGCATTTTGGTAGCACTTGTACTTACTATAAAGCGTCACACGATGGCAGTGTTGTGTATTGGCCTTCCCTCGAGCTACAATTCTCTTGGGAACAATAGCGATAAGAGTTGTTTGTTATGGCTATAAGGGCACCTGTTCGCAGAATGTTTTGAGAACCAAACTTTCAATGCAGGGTAGTTTTCCACTCTCAGGCCAGATTCAGTGAAGAAAATGCCATGCGTTTAATTCTGCATAGAATACTTTAACCAAATAACTTTAACACCCCTTCCGCATGGATTTTTGAAACGCTGTGGGGAAAAACTCATTTCACAGGCACACAGAGACACAAATGATTTCATTTCAGACACATTTGCTCTAGTCCCAATCTGGTTACCATGGTTGCATGCTTTGTAAGTGAAAGTGCTTTCGTGAAGATGTCTGCAACATTCAGCTCAGATGGACAATACTCTAATTGGATAAATTTTTCCTGAATTGCATGTCTTACATTTTGGTATTTCACATGGATGTATTTGGTGCGATTTTTGACATTTTCCGAAGCAGCTAGAGACAGACAGGTTTGGGAATCTTCATACACTGTCACTGGTGAGATTATATCTACAGATAAATCTGCAAATAACTGTTTTAACCAATACATTTCATTGATTGCCTCACTGAGGGCCACAAATTCGGCTTCACATGTGGAAACCGCGATTGCATTTTGTTTTCTTGCTCTCCAGGCAATGGGTGTATTTGCAAACAAACAAACAAAGCCACTCACAGACTTTCTGTCTCCCTCTTCTGCAAAAGAGCTGTCAGCATAAATCACAGGCATTTCAGCCTTAGTGGCTGATATTTTAAGGCAAAAATCAGCTGTGCCTTTAAGGTAGCGTAGGACTCTCTTTAACCCTTTCCAATCTCGCATGGATGGTTTGGCAACCTTACGACTGAGCACTCCAACTGAGTAAGCTAAGTCAGGGCGTGTCCATTGTGTTAAGTGTAGCAAACTTGCTACAGCTGAGTGATACAATGCAGGTTGAGAACAAGGTTCCTCACATGCATCACCCTTTAGGAAATCAAGAGTCATTGGTGTTTTGGTTGGTTTTGCATTTGACATTTCAAGTTGACTCAACAATTGGTCAATTTTTCTTTTCTGACTCAGATAGAACTCACCACTCTGAGCTCTAGTGACTTCAACACCTAGATAGTATTTCAGCTCACCTAGGTCTTTCAATTGAAAGTACTGTCTCAATTGTGTTGCAAACTCTTGTACAAGGTGCAAAGAACCAGTTGCTAGGCAAAAATCGTCAACATACGTTAGCAACACTGTGTAATCACTTCCAGAACCTCTTACATACACACAAGGATCAGCAACAGACTTCTTAAACTTTAACTCTAGCAAAGCCTTATCTAAACATTGATGCCAGCAACGTCTGGCTTGTTTCAATCCGTACAGCGCCTTGCGCAGTCTGTACACCTTCTGAGAATTGTCACAAGCATAGCCAGGAGCCTGCTTCATGTACACTGTTTCAGGGAGCTCTGCATTCAAATATGCTGTGTCAACATCAAAATGATGGACAACAAGTCCACGCTGTGCAGCCAGAGAAAGTACCATACGTAAAGACTCTGGTCTAGCTGTGGGTGCATATGTGAGATCATAGTTCAAAAACCTCTCCTGTGCAAATCCCTGAGGAACAAGCCTGGCTTTGTACTGCACTGTATTATCAGGAAGAAGCTTCTTTCTGAAAACCCATCTGGAACCAACAGCTTTCTGGGATGGGGGCAAATCAGTGACCTCAAACACCTTTTGACTCACTAATGCCTCAAACTCCTTATCCATCGCTGTGTTCCACTTCTCCTGCTCTTCAACAGGCAGAAGCAACATCTGGAAAGACTGAGGTTCACAGGTAATCTGACACACTCTCACCTGCTGAATCACAAATCTGTCAGGCTTCACACCCTTTGTGGAGCGTGCAGACCTACGAGGAATTACCACTGCCTCTTCCTCATCACTGTCCACTGCCTTTTCACTACCTGATTCCCCCTTCAGATCCTGAACCTGCTCAGGTGAAATTTCCTCTTCCTTCACCTGAGGGGACCCTCTCACCACACTAGGAGACTGGGAACCAGAAGGCAGCTGAACTGGTTGTTGTCCAGCCACAGGAGCATGGACAGTTGGCTGTACACTAGATTGCAACAATACCTCTGAACTAGCATTCAACCTATCCCAACCAGTAGGGTGCTCAAAATTAGCACTTCTGGAGACTACCACACGACCATAGCCTGCAGAAAAACGGTAACCCTTAGATCTAGAGGAATAACCAACAAACCTTAAGCGTTGTGCTTTTGGCTGGTTCTTCCTTCGCTGAGACTTAGGAATATGCACATATGCAAATGTTCCAAAAACACGCAGATGCTTCAGCGAAGGGCGCTTGCCAAACAAAAGGAAGTAAGGAACTTCATTCACAGCTGAATTCCACACCCTGTTAGTCAGATACACTGCAGTCATGGTAGCCTCACCCCAAAAACGGGCTGGCACCTGGGCATCTAACATCAGGCTATTTCTAATGGTATTAACAACACCAATCTTCCTTTCAGCTATTCCATTCTCAGCAGGAACACCAACATTGGCAAGTCTATGGGAGATTCCTTTTCTACGAAGCCAATTCTGAAACTCATGGCTTAGAAATTCTCCTCCACAATCCGATTGAAATTGACCTACTTGATAGCCATAGTTTCTCTCCACCATTGCAACAAACTCCTTAAAGCGAGCAAAAGCCTCCGCTTTAGATTTGAGCAAATAACAAAACGTATAGCGAGTATGGTCATCCACCAAAAGGAACATGAAGCGCGCCCCCCCTTCACCAGGAGCATTGGGGCCGGCTAAGTCTCCATGAACCAACTGAAAAGGCCTAGTTGACACCCGGTCACTTTTTCTAGCAACAGGAGCAGCCTTAATTTTCGATTGTTTGCACACAGTACAATCAAGAAAGTCATCACACTTTTTGGATCCTAACTCAGGATACACCTTGGCCAGTTGGGACAAACTTCCCCACCCGGGATGTCCCAGAACTCTGTGATAATAGTGAATGCATTTGTTATGTGGGGGAACATTGGAAATACAATTTCCTGACACAATCCCCTGCTTAGGAAGCATTTCATACAACTGATTCACTAACCTCCCCCTAGCACATTCTATCCCATCTTTTTCAATAGAACATCCAGTACCCTTGAACACAACAGTATAACCAGACTTCACCAGGGCTGGAACGCTAAGGAGGGAAAAGTCAAGTGTAGGTACACACAACACATTTTGTACACTTATCCCCAAACAAGGAATGTATACTTCACCCTGAAAGGACACATCAGCCATAGATCCATCAGCCAGAGCAACCTGTTGGATTTTAGGCTTGCTTTTTGATAACAACAACTGTTCATTGTTGACAATGATTTGGCTACAGGCTGAGTCCAAAAGCCAAGTCTCTGGGGAACGTCTACTCACAGCCGTGAGCAAAGCAGACACCTGGGTACGTTGTCTAGGCGCTTGTTTCCCCTTCTTTCGCACGAACCTCTTTCCACTGGCTCCACCGGCTGGGCGAGGTGGCTGGGGACAGTCTCTCATGAAGTGTTGGGTCGAGTTGCACCGGAAGCATCTCCTCACAGCACACACAGCCTCTGTTCCAACTGGAAAACGCTGTGCTGAAGCCTCAGGAACAGCAACAGATGACTTACTCTGCATCTTCTCCAAATCACGAGCTTGCTGGATTTCTTGCAGCCGATTTGTAAGATAATCCACGGTTAGATCTTGGGGCCTCAACGTCTGAGTTGCCTCGATGAGCATGTCAAAGCTCTTGTCCAAGCTTGACAGGATGATACAAGCTCTCTGGGTATCAGGGATCACAACATCCCGGTCCTCAAGTTCAAGAAACAAAGTCTTGATTTTATGGAGGTGGGTCATCACGTTTCCACCGGGCTGCAGCTTCAAGTTGTAAAGCTGACGTGATAGACCAACAATGGCAGCAGAGGTTTGCTTGGAATAAAGGGCTTTAAGAGCTTCCCAACAGGCATGTGCAGTCTCCAAATTACTGATATGCAGTAGCTGTGATGATTCCAGTCCCAGAATCAAATTGCCATAAGCACGATCCAAACACAACTGCACTTCTTCAGTAATAACACCAGTGGGAGGTGCGTCTTTCACATACTTCCACAAACCTTCTTTTAGGAAGAAAGACTTGATCTTCACACACCAAGTCCGATAGTTTGTGCCATTCAAACGCTCAAAGGGCAGACTGGTTAGCCCTGCAGCAGCAGCCATGCTGACCACTCAAAGAAAACACGCTTACTTCAAAATGCAGCCTTAAAAACAAACCCCGTTGTTACAGCTAGATCCAGCGCAGCAAACAGCGATCCATCCAGCCTGGGCCCATAACCTATTGGGTGATGGTGAACTAATTGGGGTTTCAGGCTTGAAGTAATCCAAACAACGTGTTGTAAGGCTAACAATATCTTTATTGATAGCATAAGGCAATAATGGATGTATAGTGCATTATTGCAAAAAGGTAAAATCAAAGCATAAGCAGAGTTCCATCACCAGAAGTGAGGAAAGAAAAACATCATGGTCTGTGCAAAGACCAGGCATGGTTACAGTTCAGATACAAGTACATGTAGATAGCAGTCTACATAAAGAACAAAGGCATATAGAGAGGAACATAAGTGAGAACATAAGTATGAATGAATACCCATGGTTCATAGCTCACATCTGATTGGTTCAAAAATGGGCATCTCTTTCAGCATAGCATTTTGGTAGCACTTGTACTTACTATAAAGCGTCACACGATGGCAGTGTTGTGTATTGGCCTTCCCTCGAGCTACAATTCTCTTGGGAACAATAGCGATAAGAGTTGTTTGTTATGGCTATAAGGGCACCTGTTCGTAGAATGTTTTGAGAACCAAACTTTCAATGCAGGGTAGTTTTCCACTCTCAGGCCAGATTCAGTGAAGAAAATGCCATGCATTTAATTCTGCATAGAATACTTTAACCAAATAACTTTAACACAACTTGCAAAATAACTAGGGATTCTTTCAATCTTATTGACTCTAAAGATATGAACCATTTGAATTCTGCCACTAGTGAGCTTCACCATCATCCTTCCTGGCACCTTTGGGTGGCTAAGGTGGGAGTGAGGGAATGGGTTTGAGAAGTGGTGAATGCCTTTTTGAGGGGGGGAGGTGATTCCTGCAGCTATGGTAAACTCTTGAAGAAAAGTAAACTGTGAGCATCTTAAACCAAGCCAAGTCCAAAAACGCTAGAGAATTCCTGGAAGCTTGGCACTCAGACAAAGCAGCCATCAACAGACACATAGAACATAGAGGTAAACAACATTTACATACCATTCATAAGAAACAATAAAAAAGCCAGAAGACCAGAACACCTCCTTGCCAGCAATCAACAACCAGATAGGCAAAGATTAACACCAAGATTAGCACCAGAGGAGCAATCAAACAACACAATAGACCCTAATCAAGGAACTATTAACTCAGTCAATCAACCAAGCAGCAAACAACAGCCCAAGCAAGGAACTACCAAGGAGAGTACAAGACCCCCACCAACACAGGCAGGACAACACACAGGCAGGACAACACAGGCAGGACAAGTCAGGGTATATAAATAGAGAGCAAGTCCCGCTCCCTTTTCGCACTGAAGATGTTGCCTAGCCTGGCAATGAAACATCTGCCTGCCAGAAAACAACAAGGCTCAGAGAGCACTAAGGACTCCACAAACTCTTGAAGAGGCTATCTTTCAACCCTGCAGTGTTAGACAATTTCCATCCATTATTATGGAAGATCTTGGAGATGGTAGTGGGGCTTCAGCTGTAAAGAATCCTGGATGAAGCTGATTATCTGGATCGGGCTCAGAGCCAGGTGTGAGACAGAAACAGCACTGGCTGCTCTTGTGAATGACATTCTTTGAGACTTGGGAATGCAGCTTTCCTTGTCCTAGGTTTCTCAGCTGCTTTTGATATCATCGATCATGATATCTTTCTGGAACACCTACAGGAATTGGGACAGGTGGCACTGTATTACAGTTGTTCTCCTTCCTGAGTGGGTGGCATCAGTCAATCGTGATGGGAGATTGATGAGGCCCATAGCCTCTTGTACTCTCTTGCTTTTTCCATGATCCAGCGAATGTTGGCAATCTGATCTCTAGTTCCTCTGCCTCTTCGAAACCCAGCTTGCACTTCTGGTAGTTCTCGGTTCACATGCTGCTGAAGCCTAGCTTGTAGGATTTTGAGCATAACCTTGCTGGCATGTGAAATGAGCGCAATTGTACGGTAGTTTGAACATTCTTTGGCATTGCCTTTCTTTGGAATTGGAACGTAAACTGACCTTTTCCAATCCTGTGGCCACTGTTGAGTTTTCCAAATTTGTTGGCATATTGAGTGCAGCACTTTAACAGCATCATCTTTTAGGATTTTAAATAGCTCAGCTGGGATACTGTCTTCTCCGCTAGCTTTGTTGTTAGTAATGCTTCCTAAGGCCCACTTGACTTCACTCTCCAGGATGTCCGGCTCAAGGTCAGTGACCACACCATCGTATTTATCAGGGATATTAAGATCTTTCTTGTACAGTTCTTCTGTGTATTCTTGCCACCTCTTCTTTATCTCTTCTGCTTCTGTTAGGTCCCTGCCTTTTTTGTCCTTTATCATGCCCATCTTTGCACAAAACGTTCCCTTGATATCTCCGATTTTCTTGAAGAGATCTCTAGTCTTCCCCATTCTATTGTTTTCCTCGATTTCTTTGCATTGTTCATGTAAGAAGGCCTTCTTATCTCTCCTTGCTATTCTCTGGAATTCTGCATTCAGTTGTTTATATCTTTCCCTTTCTCCCTTGCCTTTTGCTTCCCTTCTTTCCTCAGCTATCAGACAGCCACTTTGCTTTCTTGCATTTCTTTTTCTTTGGGATGCTTTTAGTTGCTGCCTCCTGTACAATGTTACAAACCTCCATCCATAGTTCTTCAGGCACTCTGTCTACCAGATCTAATCCTTTAAATCTATTCCTCACCTCCACTGTATATTCATAAGGGATATGATTTAGGTCATACCTGAGTGGTCTAGTGGTTTTCCCTACGTTCTTCAATTTAAGCCTAAATTTTGCGATGAGAAGCTCGTGATCTGAGCCACAGTCAGCTCCAGGTCTTGTTTTTGCTGATTGTATAGAGCTTCTCCATCTTTGGCTGCAAAGTATATAATCAATCTGATTTCGGTATTGACCATCTGGTGAAGTCCGTGTGTAGAGTTGTCTCTTGTGTAGTTGGAAAGCCCTAGGAAGGAGCCAATGGGAAACCAGGAGACTGAGAGTTCTAGTCCCGCCTTAGGCATGAAAGCCGGCTGGGTGACCTTGGGCCAGTCCCTGTCTCTCAGCCCTAGGAAGGAGCCAATGGGAAACCAGGAGACTGTGAGTTCTAGTCCTGCCTTAGACCTGAAAGCCGGCTGGGTGACCTTGGGCCAGTCACTCTCTCTCAGCCCAACTCACCTCACAGGGTTGCTGTTGTGGGGAAAATAGGAGGAGGAAGGAGTATTAGGTATGTTCGCCACCTTGAGTTATTTATAAAAATAATGAAGGTGGGATAAAAATAAATAAAATACTCTTACATGTAATGTTTTTTATGACCCTCTGATGGAAGAACGTATTTATCCTGTCCCTCTTTTCAAGGCTAAACCTAATGGGTTCCCTCCATTTGTCCTCCGAGGTTCCAGACCCTTGTGGTTCTCACTGCCTTTCTTTGCACTTCATCTGGTTTGTTTGGGCCCTTCTTAAAGTATGTTGCTGGACACTTTAATTTTGCCTTTTACAAATCCAGCTATTAGTGTTTCTCAACCTTGGGAACTTTAAGATGTGTGGACTTCAATTCCCAGAATTCTCCAGCCAGCATGGTTGAAGTCCACACATCTTGAAGTTCCCAAGGTTGAGAAACACTGTATTAGAGGCTTCTGGCCAGATGATGTGACAAACTGGAAGTATTCTAACTTAGGACAGTTTTCCACCTGCCTTCTCCTATCTGGCCTCTGGGTGGTGCAAATGTGTCACCCCAGTTTTTCTCCTCAGTAATACACACATCTGCCTGCTGCCACCAAATGCATGGAAGGTTGCAGAGATGAAAGTGTCAGAATAGGGACCCAGATTCTAGCCCTTGCTTAGCCACAAAAATTCTGTGTGTGTGTGTGTGTGTGTGTGTGTGTGTGTGTGTGTGTGTGTGTGTGTGTGTCTGGGCCAGTCCCTCTCTCTCAGTCAGTGGGGTGTAGCAGGGAAGGTGCAGGTGACCCAGGTTTAAGTCCACCCTCAGCCACATTGGATCCGTTCCTCCCTCTCAGCCCCAAAGCCATGGGGCAGTATCTCAATGCGGTAAAATATGATCCACGTTTCAAAGTCAGTACCATTACAGGGGCAATATCTTTGACAGATGGGAATCTTTTGAAATCTACCAGATAAGCATATTTGATGTAGCGATGAAGGTGGAAAGACCCAGATTTTAGTCCCCCTTCAGCCACAGAAGTTCCCTGGGAGACTTGGGGCCAGTCCCTCCCTTTCAGTCCCAAACCCAGGATGGGGTAATGGGGACTAAGATCAGGGGGACCCAGGTTCTAATCCCCACCCCCCAGCCACACAAGCTCCTGGGGACTCTGAACCAGTCCCACTCTTGCAGCTCATCCCACCTCACAGGATTGTTGTTGTGGGGGAAAACTGGACGAGGTAATGCCACCTATGCTTCCATGGGCCCCTTAAAATCAGCTCAAGTCCTCTGCCTTGAGATCTTTTGCTGTGAATGTATGATTGAGGACAGGGGGACAAACTCAAAATGGCCGATTGCCCGTTATTACTTGGATTTTTCCCCATTTTTGGTGAATCCAGGAGACTCCTTTGAATGAGATAAACAACTGTCAAGGGAGACCTTTGTCCACTGCCTTCCCCTGGTCCAACTCCATGTTTAATCATTAAAATCTAGCCCAATTAGCACAGCAGCCACAGGCAGCCTTTCCCCAGCCGGGTGCCCGCTGGATACAAATCCAGTAAGTTTAGTGTTACAGTTCCCATAATCCTCAACCCGTAAGGCCATAAGAAGTTTTATGTCCCCCTGGTTTTGTCCTCAGAAGCCCCTGAGCTGTGATACAACTCCAGTAACTAGGATGGGAAAACCCAGGTATTCCCCGAGGTGGGGACGATCGGGCGCGATGTTCGTAGCCTTGACTCCAGTCCGAACTTAAGTAAACTGGATTTACTGGAAATCAAGGCGGGGAGGAGGAAGGTTCGGCCGAGCGGGAAAGCTCCGCATGCCGTCGTGTGCAAGCGCCACAGCCAGCAATTAACCAACCAACCAGGTTAAAGCAGCTTCTCCAGGCGGCAAGAACGAACGTCGTGGGGAAGGAAGGAACGCGGTGCCGTTCAGTGATGTCTGAATGCACGGGCACGAACGTCTATGGCCAAACTGCATTTTTGTCCGGGTGGCGGTGGGAGGCTTCGGTGCCAGGATTTCCCCCCACCCACCCAGCCCCCAGCAGCTTTGATCTCGATGAGTTACAAAAAAGGAAGGAAAAGCCTCGAGACCCCCCTTTTCCGAGCACGCGACTCAGACCCGATTGAACCCACAGGAAAGACTCAGATTTAGCTACGCGAACGAGGAGCGGTTTCAACCAAGCTTGCGCAATCCTCCCTTTTCTCGCCAATCAACTCCCCCCGCTTCCCCCCCCCCCCCGCAGCCATCACTTAGTTTCTTTTCTCAAGCGGGAAAGGCGGGCGCGGCTGTTCCACCGGCTGCAAAGTTGGGGGCGGAATTTCCCACTCTGCGGGCGCGGCGTGAAAGAGGAGGGCGACCCGGGCTCGGCGGCGGCGAACCATGATCCCCGTCCTCTGTTTTCTCTCCGGCTTCGTGGCAGGTAGTAGCCGCCACGCGCTGCCTTTCGCTGCTGCCTGGGTTGGGGGCGGCGGGCGGCGATCCAGCCCCGGGGGCGAGGTGGGGCGGGGAAGCGGTCGGTGCTCCTGTCTCTCTGCCCCGGCTCCAGTGTGTTTTCTCTGCCCTCTTTCGAATAATTCCTGCTTGAGATTCGATTTTGTAACGCTACATTTTCTCTGCCGCTCTTCCTGACGCCCCCCTCCCTGTCTGCTGGGCCTTTTGCGCCACCTGCCCGGTTTGAAATTCTCATCCTATGCAGAGTTCCCATTAAATCATGGGTGTCCAACCTTTTGGCTTCCTGGGGCCACATGGAGTGAAGAGGAATTGTCTTGGGCCACACATAAAATATATAATATAGTTAATGTATATAAGTAATAAAACTTCGTTTATTTTTTAATATTTTTATTATAAAATTTTAAAAAAGAGGGCAACATAAAACTAGTGGGATATTTGACCGTTTGTCAAAGAACTACCAAGGAGAAAACTACACCCCCACCAGCACTGGCAGGGCAAGCTACTGTGTATCAACAAGGAGCAAACCCCACACTCCCTTGTACTGATGATGTTACCTAGTTGGGTAATGAAACATCTGCAAGCCAACAACCAAGCTCAGAGAGCACCAAGGACTCCTCAGTTCAACCCTGAGCTACAGATATTCTCTTCTATTAATTGCATAGTTATCTCCATTTGCAGACAGTTTTTACTTCCACAGCTCATTCTGATGCGTCTTTAACCCAGGATATCATAGTTCCATCGTTCGTACTTTGTACTAAGGGTTTCCGTCTCGTTTTTCTGAGAGTCTAGCCATTTCCAATCACTTTTATCATTTTGTTCACACCCTTTCTGATTCTTGCAGATCTGTATTTTGGGGAAGGCAGGAAATGGCATGTGAAGCAACCATGATGTTGGCTAATATGTGAGCTGAAAAATGGAAGGGGAAGACACTTTGTACCATCAGCAAATTACGATTCAAATCATATTGTTTCCGTTTTTTGGGTTTTTTTTTCCATTTTGAAATCCCAATTTGGAAGGCAGGGATCAATGAAGCTATTTTTCGACCTGATGTGAAACAGCAATGACAACTGCTTATTCAAGTCAGGCTATATAATATCCAAAAGCAAGCAGATTATTTCTGCTTATTGTACAGGAATGTTATGAGCTCCTTTCTCCATTCCTGACAATAAATAGTATATTGAAGAATAATACATGCAGACCATCTAGATTTGTAGAGATGATGCAGGAAGGTGAAAGCTCAGAAGAATGAGTTTTTTTTTAATTTATTTTCTATCCCGCCTTTATTATTTTTATAAATAACTCAAGGCAGGGAACATACCTATTACTCCTTCCTCCTCCTATTTTCCCCACCACAACAACCCTGTGAGGTGAGTTGGGCTGAGAGACAGGGACTGGCCTGAGGTCACCCAGCCGGCTTTCATGCCTAAGGCGGGACTAGAACTCTCAGTCTCCTGGTTTGCTATTGGCTCCTTCTTAGGGCTGAGGGAGAGGGACTGGCCCAAGGTCACCCAGTCGGCTTTCATGCCTAAGGTGGGACTAGAACTCACAGTCTCCTGGTTTCTAGCCCGTTGCCTTAACACTAAGAAAACCAACATGGAGTTTTTCAAATGCACTTCCATTAGACAGAAGAAGTGAGATGCCAGATACCTGGACCCTTCTCCACCCTGGCACTTCTCAGAAGTATCTGACTTTAGATCCTGTAATAGTCCTTTTTCTGGGTTCGATGGGAGCTGTAGTCTAACACCTCTAAATGGCACTAGGGGAAAATTGTTCTAGAATCAATTGATTTCCTTCCTTCAGCAATGCTCTTGGTCACATGACCAGGAAGTAAGCGGGATGGAGGCTTAGAATGGAAGAGTTGGTAGCAGTCTAAGCCACTGCCCAATTCTGGATTTTTTTCTCTGCAGCCCCTCGTTGGGTTCAGCCCATTTTTAAACCCAATCTTTCTGTTTCTAGCTTCTCCGCCCACGCCAAATTTGGTCTCATTCCATTTTTTGGAGAGGTATCCTACTGATATCCAGAGAGATGGACAGAATCCCAACCCCCTTTACAAAACAGCTTTTTAAAAACGTGTTCAGAATACAAGGAAGAGGCAGCATATCAGCAAAAGAGTGACCAATAACAAGAAAAGGCAGACTTACTTCATTGCTTTCTAGACAGATTTTTCTGAGTGGAGAATCTGCAATCCATTGGACAATTGTGAAAAAATGGCTGACATAGCAGGATTCCAGCTGAAGCGTGATAGAAACTGCCAGAATTCACACTTGCGTTTGAGCATGGGACAAACATGCCTTGGCAATTTCTTTTTTTCTGTCATATCCCTATGACAGTGTTTCTCAAAGAGATTGTTTGTAGCTCAGGGTTGAACTGTGGAGTCCTTGGTGCTCTCTGAGCCTTGTTTTCTTGCAGACGTTTCATTGCCAGGCTAGGCAACATCTTCAGTGCGAAAAGGGAGTGGGACTTGCTCTCTGTTTATATACAAGCAGGAGAAGCCAGGGTATATAAACAGAGAGCAAGTCCCATTCCCCTTTCGCACTGAAGATGTTGCCTAGCCTGGCAATGAAACGTCTGCAAGAAAACAACAAGGCTCAGAGAGCACCAAGGACTCCACAGTGTTTCTCAACCTTGGCAACTCTAAGATGTGTGGACTTCAACTCCCAGAATTCTCCAGCCAGCTGTGCTGGCTGGGGAATTCTAGGAGTTGAAGCCCACACATCTTAGAGCTGCCAAAGTTGAGAAACACTGCCCTACGATATTGTGTCCTCCCCGCACCCAACAATCTGAGTCAGTCTTAAATTGTTCTTATTTATTCTGGTGCTAAAGGAATGTTTTTCCCCTTTAGCCAACAGCAACCAGCGGCCGTTCCAAGTTGTGTCAAATCAGATACATTTTGCTGCCTGATGCAGCAAGGTGATTTGCAGGAGTGGGGTCATCCCAGCATTTCTCGGCCACTCTGGTTGGTGTGAGCTTGCCCTTTTTCCTTTGATCACTTCCATCCATGGTCATTCTGTTTTGGTGAGCATTTGGAAGTCTCACATCAAAACAGTAGACCAGACTGTTACCAGAAAAGATGGAAACTGTATCTTTGTATATCCCATCCCAAAGAGAATGGCTTTGAGACCTATAGATAGAGAAAGCTGGAGAAAGAAGGGCAAGAAATTGAAATACTGATTGTTATAAACAGAGCTCGTGTTTGATACCCAGCAGTCGCTGGACACCTTTCAAACTGGCTTCATAGATTTGGTACAATAAATCTATGTATCTGAGACGGGGAAATACAGTATATCCTTGCATTGATTGGCCTGGTTAGCTGAGAGAAGCCTAACAGAGCTGGAGAATCCAGCTTTCTCAAATGAAGTTTTCTTCCTTTACCCACCACTTCTAGAGCACAGTATAGTGGTATGTGGGAAAGACCTTGGGAGACTGAGCCAAGAGACGCTGCCTAGGGAATGGTCAGATAAGGGAGAGCATAGCCCACAGCTGGATAGTGGGAGGGCAAGAGGCTCAGAAGGGACCCCCCCTAGTTTCTTGGGCTGTGAGGGAGAAAGTGGGCAGGATTGTACTTTCAGACTTGCATGATTCTGTCAATGTAGCTTTACAATAAAGTAGAATTAGCTCCTCTGGTAGTGATTCCTATCTGGCTTACCCCGGGTGGCCGACCCACAGTTTGGTGGACTCCTGGAGATGCCAGATTAAAGACAGGTTCTCCCACTTTTCCAGGCTCTCACAGATTAGGTAAAGTTGGAGAGCCCAGATCTTTCCAAACCAGACACCTGCAGGGGTTTCGTGCTCTTTGAAAAGTTTGCATCTGCACAAGCCTGCTGATGATCTATTAAACCTATATAGGGTTATAGCTAGAAAATATAGGGTTATAGCTAGAAAATTCCTTCTGGAAACTTTGTCCCATTTCTCCTTCGTGGTGATGCTGCTTAGGGTCCCAAACCTGTGAGAGGTGAGGGGTGCTCAGACCCTGAGGCAGGCTTTTCCCACCTAAGGCTCTGGCACACCTTGCCACCAGAGGTCCACCTGGCCTTCTTGGCTTTCCTCAATGTGGGAATGGAATTAGATACTAGGAGAGGATATATTATTTCGTTATTATCTTTCCTTCCTCACGTGAGTGAGATCAGCAGAGTACCATCCCTAGCAGCATAAACTTTGAAAGCTTAAGACAAGGTTGGTCTAACCTTCTAGGAAACGATAATCCAGGATGGTTTGAAGCAAACCAGATTTTCCTGGTGTTACCCCTTTTATCCCTCTTAAAATAACAATCACACAGTTTTGTGAAGAAATAAAAGTAATGTTTACTCACATAATCTAGGTCTCAAAACAGCAGTTGCAGTAGTAGAGTCAAGGCAGGTTTAAAGTACTAAGTTACTAAAATAGAAGATCTAAGGTTAGAATTGGTGTCTGAGCTGCAGAGCTCAGGCACACATGTGCTTTCAGCTCGGATGCATGGTGAAGAAGAGAGGGAAGTGATTTCACAGAGTTCTCTTTCTAGGAAAATTACTCAGGAAGTCTCTGTGAGCCTCCGCCCCCTTTCATGTGCCTATCTAGCAAGACATGAATTGTTGGTTTGACTGCAATATTATCCCACACTCAAGGCTATCCAAGCCATTTTATTTTGGTGGATATTTCAAGGGTGAGATGACCTGGACTGGCATTTTGAAGGATGGCTTTATTTTATGTTGAAGGATGGCTTTATTTTATTTTGTTGAGATTTTTTTTTCTTATATCATGCTTAGTACCTTTGTGGTGGTACCCAAACAGCTGTAATAAATAAACTTTACTATAAAGCCCTTCATGAGATTGGGCCAGATTATCTGAGGAACCGTCTGTTTTCTGTAGTTTCTGCCTGTCCCATATGAGCCAGCAGAGTTGGCATGTTCTGGTCCCATTGATCAAACAGTGGCATCTGATGGAACCCAGGAAGTGGGCCTTCTGTATTGTGCTCTCTGGAACGATGTCCCTCCAGAAATTTGTACACCCGCCCCGTCCACAACCTGACTGTTTTTAAACAAGCCCTTAAAACCTGGCTCTTTCTCCAGGCCTTGGGTGGCAGATCTCTTATGCGATGATTGGTTTATTGGATTTGTTATTTTTCCAGACGTTTGTTTTATTGTTTTATATTGTACACCACCCAGAATTGTGCTGGAGTTGGGCAGCCTATAAGTCTAATAATAAGTAAACAAACAAATCAATGCATAAACTGGAGGGAGTATCGATCCCAAATTCCAAGGACCAATGTCATAAAAAGGGCTTATTTTAAACCCCAAGCCAGTGACATCCCCTTCCTGTGCCTTGCAGCTATTGCCACCCAAGATTCGGTCCTTGGTGCAACGTCCTCCTGTCCAAGAGCATCTATCCGAGGTGGGAATGTCTCTCTCTCTGATGGATATCGTCCAGGAAGCATCCTCACGTTTTCCTGCCCAGTTGGCACTTACCCGTACCCCACGCCCAGCCGGGTCTGTCAGCCAGATGGCAAGTGGACTCCAATGAACCATCCTAGTGGAACCCGTACCAACATAGCACTTTGCAGAGGTATGTCAGCCCTGATATGGCAGAATGGCGTTTTCCTTTACTGTTTTCCTTTACTTTCCTTTACTTTATAATGTGTCATACTGTGTAATACTTTAATGTGTACATAATGTGTAATACTCTGAACTTGGGTATCTGGTCAATGTAGTAAGATTCTACTTTACGTTCGCTCCCAGGGAGAGAATCCAGTGATCCTGTATCAAGGGTGTCTGTGGAGAGGGGTCAAAAAAGTCAAGATGGGAGCTGTACTACACCGTCAAGGCCCCACCCTTTTTTATATGTGCATGTAAAAGGGGGCAGGGCTTCAATTGTGTGGTCACAGCTGCCATTTTGGCTTTTTTGACCCATCCTCTGGATGTCCCATCATGTAACTTGTCTGTTACCATTTCTATATGGAGTTCAGGGAGAGCTGATGATGCAGCCAGAAGAGCTACTGTCAGCCCTTCAAGGTAGACCAGTCTACGACTCCAGAGTTATGAATGCTAAGATTACTTTTATTATAAGGTTACAGTAACAGAATGTTGCAAGTCTGTATGTGCTCCCCCCCCCTTTATCTTTGCAAGAACTAGGGAGGGTCTTGTCTGAGACGCTGTCAGCCTCGCATGTTCGTCTGCCATGCTTCCCTGACTGTTGTACATGTGTAGTTTGCTGGTCTGCGCTTATTTGCTTCAAGAGGCCTCCCTCTTGGCATTTCTGCATCGCTTGGCGAGGACTGTGATGAGCACCTGCTCTTCCAACAGACATTCTGTCGGGAGGGGGGGTGCTTGGAGTGGGAACCGAATGGTTATGGCTGGACTCTGGGTGATGTCAGAGGGACGTTTTGATCACGCTGCTTGGGCGCGAAAATCCTTATTCGAGGCTTCTCCTCGCCTGAAGTGTACTGATCCCGAATAAATGAATCCTTTAGAGTAATTGCCTGAGGGATTTCTTGATTGGGAATTCTGACTCGGAGGGTTATCACAGATGCCTCCTCAGGTTACAGCTCTCAGCCAGACTCAGATTTCTTTTATCAGACCATTGTCTTGGTCGCAGCTGTTCCTCCTGGTCCTCAAGGTTATTCCTTCTGCTCATTAGAACTACTAAAACTTGGGGGGGATGTCTTTCTATGTCAAAGTTGAGTAAGCGTTAGGGGCCATGCTTTAAAAATAATTATTTTCTGCCACTAAGACTTGCGGTAGACAGGACAGTGACAGTACTGTAAGAGATGATAAAAAAGAGCAGGACTTGTGGACTCTTCCTAATTTCTTTTCCAGGAGATGTTAATGTTTTATATGTGCATTAAGCCTATTAAAGGCTGTTTTTATAGAAATAATGTTAGCAAAGGTTTAATTAATGGTAAGAGATTAAATTTGTATAGTAAGTATCTGTATAATAAGTATCTGGAGAAGATCGTGTAAGTGTCTCACTATCAGAATCCCAAACTCAGGAAACCTTTCAATCAGTTCATGCTAAAAAGGTTCATTCATTTAAGGATCAGAATGCATGAGGCAAAGGAAAAGCTTTGAATGGCCAAATTGGAGCGCATACTTTGAAATTAAGAACATCCCTTTGACATCATTTACTATCTAATTGAAAACAAACCAGTTCCCAGTCCAGTTTGACCCCCTCCCTTCAGAACGCTCGTTAACAGTCCAGGTGTCTTATCGGAAAACAGCCAAGTCAGGAATGTCAAGGCAAGCGGTTCGGGTCAAGTTCGTACAATTCTTGAACTGTGTACGTATAAAACCATGACAGGCGAACGAAGCTAAAGTGGAGGGAGACTGACAGATCGGAAGTCACCTTCTTGTTATATTTTCCTGCTATTTTTGCACTTCCTTAGTTTTCCTTTTTTCTTTAGCTCTGTATTCAAGCTTTTCTCTACTCTGTATTTTGTATTTTAACTTTACTTTGAAATTCTAATAAAGTTCTTATTTTTAAAAAAGCCTATTAAAGGCTTAAATGAGTGCAGCTTATATTTCCTGTGGAAAAATCCGGCTTTTCCCTTAGAGCCAGGCTGCTCGTGAACCCCGATACACACGTTTCGGAGGCTGCGAGTTGCTTGTGAAATGTCTCAGCTGTTGTATTTTATTCCGATTGCTTTTAATTGTATTTTTCTGCTCTGTTCTGATATTGGGTTGTTTATTGTTGTCATCTGCCCAGGGTTATTTGCTTAAAGTGGGTGGCCATGTAAATGTTCTAAACCAGGGCTTTCCAAAGTTTTTCCCGCGGCGATGTCGCCGTGGGAAAACCCGGAAGTGCGGCAGCGCGCAAAAACCCGGAAGCGCTGCTGCCGCTTTCGGGTTTTGCGCGCTGCAGTTGGTGTGTCGCCGCGGGAAAACCCGGAAGCGCTGATGATGATCAGCGCTTCCGGGTTGTGTGGCGACACACCAGACTGTGTGTGGCGACACACTTTCGTGTCACGCGACACACTTTTGTGTCGCGACACACAGTTTGGAAAGCTCTGTTCTAAACAAATAGATAAGATGGGAACAGTATTGCTGTCACTGGCAGTTATCTTAAGAATTTCAGCCATGCGATCAATTTCTCGTTTATTTTTTAGGGCTCCTGTACTGGGGTTGCAAAAGTTTTATTTTTCCTAAAGTTTTTTGGGGTTCCAGTTTTTCTTACTATCTGGAGTTTTGCAGCCCAGATACAGTAGCCCAGCTCTTTTGCGATGCCTGCAAATGTAATGAATTGTTACCTTCCTTAAAAATTAGGAACCTTCTGGTAAAGTTTCTAAAAAGGTAAAGGTTTCCCCCCGAGACATTTGTGCAGTCGTGTCTGACTCTAGGGGCCGGTGCTCATCTCCGTTTGTTAGCCAAAGAGCCAGCGTTGTCCAAAGATGCTTCTGCGGTCATGTGGCCGTTATGACACACGTGGAACGCTGTTACCTTCCCACTGAAGTGGTACCTATTAATCTACTTGCATTTGCATGCTTTCGAATTGCTAGGTTGGCAAGAGCTGGGGCGAGTGCGGGAGCTCACTCCGTCATGTGGGACTAGGGATTCGAACTTGCGATCTTCCGATCGACAAGCCTGGCGTCTTACCCGCTGAGCCACTACGCCCCTTCTAGCCTTCCCTTATAATTATAATAATATTCCCTTATAATAATAGAAGTTTCTAGCCTTCCCTTATAATGCGTTGGCTACATTCACACGTAATGCATTGGTTGCATTCTCACACAAAGAGACGTTAGAATTCTGTGTATCTGGAACAAGCTGGTTTCTCCTGCTAGCAGGAACAAACTAAACAAACTAGGAGGAAACCTCAGTTTATGATTTGTTTAGTATTCTCTAAGAACTAGATCTCTGGTTAATTCTTCTTTGAACAAGCAAGAAAGTAGTTTGTATGCAACTCTTAGCTGTAATTATAATTTGCTAACAGACATCCTGGTTTACACATAATGTTAACAAATTATAACTAGAGGCTCTCTAGTTTGTTTAGTGGTTCCCATTGGGGGGGGAGTGTGTTTGTTTTTGATAAGCCAGAACTTTTGAGCGTTTGATTTATTCTTGGATGCTGGTCTGTTTGCATTCATGGTTATCAGCCAGGGCCTCTAATAAAGTATTCACTCTGCATTAATTTAAAATGATCACGTTTCCTTGTACCCACTGGCACTTTTATTTCCTTTCCTCTTGCCAGATCCTGTTTATGCTTTGCGATGGTAGGAATTTCCTAGGCTAACCTAGAATGCCATTACAGTAGGTTTGGCAAAGGGTGCCAGTGTTGAAAGTCCAAAAAAAAAAAGGGGTGTGTGTGTAAACTTCACATTTATTTTTTTTCCCTTGAAATGCCTGGAAAGGGAAGGACAGTGAGAACATTTCCAAGCAATGGAGCATGTAGGGATTTGGTTGATAGTGACAATTGAACATATTTGACAAGAAAAATTAGCAAAGATTTAAAATCCAGCAATAATATTGACTCTGACGGAGTCCCACGTGAGCTGAGGGGCTGGCAAAAACCACTTTCATCCTGTCAGCCTTCCAGGGTAGACCAGACAGGAAACATGATCAGATGCGCTGATTCTACTTTATTGTAAGGATACATTAACAGAATCTTGCAAGTCTGAAAGTACAAATCTCCCACCACCTCTTTTTACAGCCCAGTTAGAGAGGGTCCCTTCTGAGCCTCTTGCTCCACCCATTATGCAGCTGTGGGCTATGCTGCCTCTTATCTGACTGTTCCCTAGGCAGCATCTCTTCACCCCATCTCTCAAGGTCTTTCTCGTGTACCATTACACATCCTTCTTGTCAGGGATGGGTTTGGTTGGCCTGGACCATGTTTCCCAGCAGGACCAGGATCCTGGACCAGGTTTCCCAGCAGGATAAACTAACTACTTCTGATTCTGGTCCTTTAGCAACTGAAACTAGGAGTTTCCCACCACTTAAAATGTCCTGCTTTTGAGGGCAAGGGCTACAAATTGAGGCTGCAAGACTCCAGGCCACCACTGGGGGCAACATAAGGAGAAGACCATCCTAACTCTTTCCTGCCGTCTAGTGACGGTCTGAATTTTCCCAGTCCGGATCTGGTCGATCGACACTATTGAGGCCACGCTACAATAGCTGTTCTGCAGGAACAGGAACTGGAAACCTTTGTGAAACCAGAAAGGAGTGATTTCAAGTCTGTAGCATTCCCTAGCATGAGTGAGGACATTTAAAGATGGTACCAAGAAGTATTGGAGTGTGAGCATGGAGGCCTACGTTCTAGGCCTGGCAAATTCTGAGCCAGTCCCTCCCTCTCAGCCCAAGAGCCAGTATGGGCTAGTGGTGAAGGTGTTCTACTCCCTGCTCAGCTAAGGAAGCTAGCTGGGGGATTCTGGGCCAATCCCTTCTTTGTAGCCCAAGAGCCAGTGCGGTCTAGTGGGGAAAGAGCTCAACTAGGATCAAGGAGACTAAGATTCTAGTCCACCCTCAGCCACAGAATCTCCCTGGGGACCGAAAGTGATCTCTCTGCCTACCCCATCTCATAGGGTTGGGGGAACGAATGCTATGGAGAAAAGGAAGACACAACTTACACTTGAAACATGACTTCTAGTTTCATTTTACCATTTTAATTCAGATTCTGAGCCTACGTTTTGGCTCTTTTAGTTCTGGTCTCTTCTCTTTTGCAGACATACGCTGCCCTGCGCAGACGAACTTTGAAAATGGCCTTTTCAGCCCACGGCGAAACTCTTACCCAATTGGCGACATGCTGAGTTTTGAGTGTTCTGATGGGTACCAGCTTCTCGGCTCATCCCAGCGGTACTGCCAGCCCAACGGCCAATGGAACGGGACCTCCCCTGTTTGCGATGATGGAGGTGAACCTTGTTAGGCTTTCAATGTGCCCATCTCCCCTAGGTGTCCCTTCCTGGCCACAAAGATGCCACCTCCAGCTCCCAGTTTGTCTTCTTTGGGGTTCAGAGAAAGGTCTTGTTGTTTATACTCTATTATGGAAGTACAGTAAAAAAAACCTCCATGCTAAACAGCTCAGTTGTTCAACTTAAACAAAGATGGCCCACTTTGAACCAAGATGGATGGCCATCATCACATCTTGTGGTAGCAACGTCCATCCACACGTCACCCAGCTCACAGAATATGCTATGCTGTAAAAATGAAGAAGCATTTGGAGGCAGTACGACAGCCGCCGTGTATCTTCCCACATCATCTGGTACAGTCTCACCTCTACAATTGTGTTGGTGCTTTCTTCTTCTCTCCACAGTGGGGCACTGCCGCACCCTTGCTGTCCCTCCAGGGGCGATTGCTACAGGGAGAGGTAACCATCTTGGTGATCGGGTTTCATTCCAGTGTCAGACTGGCTTAGACTTGATTGGATCATCCCAGCGGGTTTGCATGCTGGACGGCGAATGGTCTGGTACGCAGCCGAGTTGTAGAGGTATGCATTTCAAGGACATCTCTCTTCCAGCAGGTTGGACTAGATGACCTCCCGTGTCACCACTTACTCCCTGGCTTCTGCATCCTTTTGCAGATTCACTATACGCATCTACTTTTCAATTAGAGCCAGTTTGGTCTAGTGGTTAAGGTGCTGGGCTAGAAACCAGGAGACCGAGAGTTCTAGTCCCGCCTGAGGCATGAAAGCCGGCTGGGTGACCTTGGGCCTGTCACTCTCTCTCAGCCCTAGGAAGGAGCCAATGGCAAACCAGGAGACTGAGAGTTCTAGTCCCGCCTTAGGCATGAAAGCCGGCTGGGTGACCTTGGGCCTGTCACTCTCTCTCAGCCCTAGGAAGGAGCCAATGGCAAACCAGGAGACTGAGAGTTCTAGTCCCGCCTTCTGCAATCTTCAGAACTAATGGCGGCAATATTATCAAGCAACGGAGGAAGGAAGCAAGCAAGCCGTGGGCGCTGCCCCCCCCCCAGCTCGGCTTCTCGCTCCAGCCAGCCAGGGAGCCTAACCGGTGGCACCAAGCGGCTAGCTGAGAGGGGAGGCAGCCAGGCAGCGGGAACTTTCGCCCAATCAAGGAGAGCCGTCTTAACAAAGCTCCCGATTCTTCTCCAAAACGAATCTCTTTTAACTACACCCCCCACCCCGTATCCTCCCCTCGGACCAGAGTCCACCATCCCACCTATGGCAGCAGGAATATGACCTCAAAAACACCCACGATCCAGATAAATGGAACCTGTGCCACGCTTGTTTTAAAAAAAAGGGGGGGGGGGAGGCCTGGAAAATGGGGAAGAAAAAGATGATCTGCCGAAGGAGAGAAGCGGGACTGCGGAAGCGAGAGGGTACCTTGGATGAGCGGCAACATGCGCGCGCAGGGAGGCTTTTCGGGAATTTTCGGGGTCCCCAGAGCCTGCCCTTTCGAAGGGGCAGCAGCTGCCGCCGCGCGGCAACCCGGAAGCGCCGGTGCTTCCGGTGCGTCACGCAACACACTTGGGGCCCCCAGGCGACACAGTATTGTGTTGCGACACACAGTTTGGAAAGCTCTGGTCTAGTGGTTAAGGCAACGGGCTAGAAACCAGGAGACTGAGAGTTCTAGTCCCACCTTAGGCATGAAAGCCAGCTGGGTGACCTTGGGCCAGTCCCTCTCCCTCAGCCCTAGGAAGGAGCCAATAGCAAACCAGGAGACTGAGAGTTCTAGTCCCGCCTTAGGCATGAAAGCCGGCTGGGTGACCTTGGGCCAGTCACTCAGCCCAACTCACCTCACAGGGTTGCTGTTGTGGGGAAAATAGGAGGAGAAAGGCAATAAATCCCATCATCCTCTGCCAACACATGTTTTGCAGTTCAACAAATCTGGAGGGCAGACTATTGGGAAGATCCAGTCACCTGTTTGCTTTAATGATTTCTCCACTTCTGAAATATTCTTCTTTCAGATATTGATACATTTCACCAGCATAGTGTCCTTCCCCTCAACTTTTAAGATACAGTTTTTCTAACTTCTCTCCTGTTATTCTTTCTAACGGAACCTTTTTCTGTTTCTTTCAGCTTCCTTTGCTTTTAAAATATCTCACATCTGCTTCTAACTTATAAAACTTAGTAGGGGGATTATATTTAACCATTGAAGATCTGCACTGAAAGCCCTTTGTCTTGCCTGCTATAAAAACAATTGAGCTAGACAGGAAGAAAGATTATGATCTTTTCTGCACCGGCCCCACATCTCTGAAACATATTATCAAGTGATGTTCATTAAACTTCCAACACCACAGATTTTAGGAACAAGTTCAAGGCTCCTTTATTTTCTGTGAGCTTATATTGAATTATGGTTTAAGCAGGGGCATCTAGGATGGAGGTCATGTTCCTGCAATTGGAGCCCTGTCCCTTCTTAATGTGTGTTGCGACCCATGTAAAAAAGGGGCAGGTCTTCAAAACTGATCTGTGTCCGCCATCTTGACTTTTTTTTTAACATTGTTTTGATACATGTAAAAAAGGGGGGCTTCATTCCTGGGGTCAGAGTGGCCATCTTGACTTTTGACCTCTCACAGACAGCCCTGGTTTTTAAGATTTCAGTGGTTTTCTGAAGTTTAATTGGTGGGGTTATTTGTTTTACAATTTTCCCTGGGTTTCATTAATGTTGATGTCTTTGTATCTCATGTGTCATCCTAGAAAGGTTTTAAATTCCAAAATGTGGTGTACAAATATTTTTGAATATAATGAATGAACATTCACTTTAGCCATCCTATCTAGCTACTTGTAAATCCTTCAAAGACAATTGTCATCATTTGCAACTAGTTTTTTCATGAATGAACCCCACTTCCTTTCAAAACTCCCAGGGCCAACCAAGACTTTGGAATATCTCTTCTTTTTCTTCTTTTTTTAAAACATTTATAACTTTTCTTTTTTAAACAGTTATATACAATAATATAGTAGAGATTTTGGCATTCAGCTCAAAAATTTATACTTCTTTTTTATATCATAAAAACAACTTAATACACTCCGCTTGGTATCTTTTACTAATGTTACATTGAGCAATAATTATATAACCTCAGGAATTATCTGTTTGTTCATAGATAATATCTTTTTTGGGGAAAAAAACCTTTGTTTTAAATAAAATAAAAGGATTATAATAAGACTAAAAAAATAAAACAAGCACAGAGCACTGTTGACGTACCTTTTAAAAGAGGGAAATGAATATACAGCTCTTTCTATATCTGTATATGCTGTTTTATTGCTAAATAATGTTTTAACTGTTAAAAAAGAAAAAGAAAAGTTTGGAATATCTTAGTCCAAGTTCAGTGAATGCCACTGTTATCCCTTTGAAATAACAGATCCAAACAGAAGCACTTGTTAAAATGGTCTTATACTAAGTAAATATACCCCATGCTGTCTGTTCCCTGTTTGAATTCTCAAGAGAGGTTAAAGAAACCTTTCTATAGAATAGAAGCCGAACTCAGGTACAGTAAGAATGGAATTTGGATATAATTCCATTTAAGTTCAATTCTTACTCTACTTGAATTTGGATTCTATTCTATTCTATTCCCACCTTTTATTATCCATCTCTTACTTATTAGACTCAGTTTTCCTGTTAGAAAACCAAAAGCTTGGCCTTTCCACCATCAGAGGTGTCGACAGGGGAATCACATCAAGCCATGTAAAAAAAAAAGGGATGGAACTTTGATTACAGGCTTCTGGCTGCCATCTTGACTTTTTTGACCCTACCCTGGGACCACCATCTTTTAAAAATGGCTTCTTTATTGAATCAAGCAAAGTATCCAAAGGAAAATAATACAGAAAACAAAAACAGGAAAAAGAAAAGCAAAACCAACACAAAACACCTTAGTTTGTGTTTAGTTACACATTTATATATGTGTAACTAAAGAGAAATTTTTGAACATGACAGTCACTCTCAATATTTCTGCCAGGAATAACAATATTTCTTCCTGCATGGTGAAGGCAAGCTATTTGGAGATACTTGGTTAACACGGCTAACAAATAGACTCCAGATATTAAAAAAACAACCCTGAATTAAAGGATTTTAAAACACATTTTGTTATCATGCTATCTATCTATCTATCTATCTATCTATCTATCTATCTATCTATCTATCTATCTATCTATCTATCTATCTATCTTTCCAACTTATATCCAACTTATATATATAATATATATATATTTCCAACTTATATCAATATTTCTTCCTGCATGGTGAAGGCAATTTCCAACTTATATCACCGCCCATCTCCCCCCATTCCGGAGGGGACTCTGGGCGGTTTACACCAAGCCAGCAATTAAAACATATATTCATATTCTATTCTAAAATAGAATACATAATTTAATTAAATATATAAGATCCAAGAGGCTCTGATGTTAGGTTTTAAAGAACTCTACGGAGCAAGCCAACCCCAAGAGGAGCTATTACTCCCCCCATCCCAAGCGAGGTGGCAGAGCCAGGTCTTCAGTTGTTTCCGGAAGGTCATAAGTGTGGGGGCTAGCCTCACCTCCAGGGGCAGAATATTCCAGAGGGCGGGTGCCACTGCCGAGAAGGCCCGCCTCCTGGACCCCGTCAGGTGGAATTCTCTTATAGACGGGATCCGAAGCAAGCCCTCTCTGCATAACCGGGTGGAGCGGGTCGATGCTCTGGGGATGAGGCGGTACTTTAGGTAACCTGGTCCCATGCCATGTAGGGCTTTAAAGGTGACAACCAACACCTTGAATTGGACCCGGAAGCAAACCGGTAACCAATGCAGCTCGCGCAGCAGAGGTGTCACATGTGCCGACCTTGGGGCACCCATAACTGCGCGCGCAGCCGCATTCTGGACCAGTTGAAGCTTCCGGATACTCTTCAAGGGTAGCCCCATGTAGAGTGCGTTACAATAGTCTATATGGGAGATGACCAGGGCATGAGTGACTGTACGGAGGGCGTCTCGGTCCAGGAAAGGGCGTAGCTGGCGCACAACTCGAAGTTGTACAAATGCCCTTCTGGCCACGGCTGCCACCTGCTCTTCAAGCAGGAGTCGTGAGTCCAGAAGGACACCCAGGTTCCGCACTTTGTCTGAACGGGGTAGTGCCACCCCGTCCAGATCTAAAGATGACAACTCCCTGGATCTCGAGGCACCATCAATCCACAGCCACTCCATCTTACCAGGGTTCAGCTGAAGCCTGTTGTTCCCCATCCAGGCCCCCACAGCCTTCAGACACTGAGAAAGGGCAGCCACTGCATCACTTAACTCACCCGGGATGGAGATATATAAGTATCATCAGCCAATGCTTTTCTTGTCCCATTGAAATACCAGTTACTCAAATAAAGATGTATTTTGTATTTCCAGTATTTGACAATAACAATATTGTGGCAGTTTAACAGAAAAAAATTAATTCACTTCTTACGTTGGAACGATGGATGGTAAACCCATGGTCAGATTAATTACAAAAGATTGTTCAGAGCAATCTCTCAGCAGTCTCTTCCTCTTTCTTGCAATAACAGAAGATGCTCACCTTCTCTCTTCCCTACAGCCCGCTATTCTTATGACCGAGCTGAAGATGTTAAAGCTGAATTCGGAGCCTCGTTGACAGGTGTTCTGAGTGAAGTGTCTGCATTCGAGGTTGACCCTTCTGTGGCATCTCAAAGTGAGTCTAACTTCTCTTTTCTCCAGAGCTGTACTTTTTATGGGTTAAGCTGGATCCATAAACAAGAGAGAGGTTGGAAACTTAATTAGATAGTTATCAACGTTCAGGTATTGTTATTACTGGAAAGCTGTAAGTTTTGTGTATTGGTTCTAAATCATGAAATATTTGTGTTTGTGTGTGTGTGTGTGTGTTTAAATAAAAGACATGGAAGCTTCTTCTTCAGACTGAGCCTATAGCTTAGAAACAAATAGGTAACTTGTGAGAGATTGTGGGAAAGGAATGGAAGGGTGAGTAAAAAATAAATAATCAAGTCATGTGCTTGAGATGGGCAGCTATATAAATTGAGCAGATAGATGGATAGATGGATAGTAGCGGGTGAATCTATTGGCAACTTACTTCATAAATGGCAACTCAATCCGGGTGGTGGGAAATCCAGGAAGAAGCATTTCAAATCATTCAAAGAGGCTCTCCCCTAATGAACTCAATAGAAATGAAGTAGAAAAATAATCTTCTAGTTTCCAGGATTCTGCATTAATCCCAGATATGCACGAAAGAGAACTTGCAGAAACCTATATACAGTAGTTCTTCCTTCCAATAGAAGAGAATATCTGTAGCTCAGGGTTGAATTGTGGAGTCCTTGGTGCTCTCTGAGCTTGGTGGTTGGCTTGCAGACGTTTCATCATCTGGTAATATCATCAGTGCTAGTGAATGTGGGGTTTGCTCCCTGTTTATATACAGTAGCTTGCGGGGTGTGGGTTTCTCCTTGGTAGTTCCTTGATTAGGGTATTGTTTGAAAGCGAAGCTTCTGGATGGTCTTCAAGGGCAGCCCATGTAGAGCGCATTGCAGTAACCCAGTTGGGAGGTGACTAAGGCATGAGCGACCCTGAGCAGGGCCCCCAATTGAGGATTTTTGGGTCTGCAGCTGCGTTCAGTCATGTGCTGCCTTGTATCCTCCCAGGTGGCTAGGGCCAAAAGAGGAAATGGATGGGACAGTGCTAAATAAATATATAAATGTTTGGTTAATAAATTAAATACACGGGTAAACAAAATGCTGTGGTTGCCAGATGCTTCCAGGCAGTCCAAAAGAGGGGTGTGGATCCCAGAAAAGATACGGCCACAAATTGTCGTATTTACCTTTGCCACCATTACCAGAAAAAGAAGCCAATTCCATGAAAATTCCTCTATTTGCTTTTTGGTGGCAATCACCGTTTTATCTCCCCGATGTCTAGGAACGATGCTAGGCCTGGATTATTGTGGAGGAGGTCCAAAGGAGGTGGTTAGACTGCCAGCATAATTATAATTATGTCATTTGTAGCAGCAAGGAGAGAGAGAGAGAATAAACCTTAGGATCTGCCCCTTTGACATGTAGTCCTCAATCGATTTCCCGAAGGGAAGATGGCCTTTGGCTGATGAAATAATTGCCAATTCTGCCTTAAGGACTGCAGGGCAGGTGTATGGCATGATTGATTGATTGATGAAATTTATAGACTGCCCCAATCTGTCATGACTCCTGGCAGCCTACCAAATAAGATAATAGAAACAAAAATGTACATAATCCAAAAAGAAGAAAGTCTGGAGAAACCATCAGCCATCTAATAGACCAAGACACCCCACAAGGAATCCATCACCCACTTTAACCCAAGAGCCAGGTTTTAAGGCAGGGGTGGGGAACGTCTGGCCCATGGGCTGTATAAGGCCCACAAAATCATTTGGTCTGGCCCTTCCGCGTGATTGGCTCCCGCCCGCAAACCCCGCCCCCTTCCGCGTGATTGGCTCCTGCCCACAAACCCCACCCCTGGTGCTTGTGATTGGCCCCCGCCCGCAAACCCTGCCCCCTTCCACATGATTGGCTCCTGCCCACAAACCCCGCCCCCGGTGCTTGTGATTGGCTCCTGCCCGCAAACCTCGCCCCCTTCCGCGCAATTGGCTCCCGCCCGCAAACCCCACCCCCTTCCACACAATTGGCTCTCGCCTGCAAACCCCGCCCCCGGTCCACGAATGATGTTATAAATATCAAATCCCTTGGCAGAAAAAAGGTTCCCTACCCCTGTTTTAAGGGTTCACTTAAATAGGGTCAGGATGGGAGCAGTAGGAATCTCAGGGCTGAATGGGGTTCCAGAGGACGAGTACCATGACAGAGAAGTCCTCTGGAACATCATATCTACCTCTGGCCTGCAGTTCCTTGCTACTCCTTTCCATCCATTGGTATCTGGTATCAGAGGAAGCAGGTTCGTTTGCCTAGGATGGAAAGTACTAATTTCTTTCTTCTCCATACCAGCTTCATCTTTAGGCCGAAGACTTATACTGACCAAAGAGGGCTTCCTCTATGTTTATTTCCTCGTGGATGCTTCCCACAGTGTGACTGAACATAACTTTGCTATCTTTAAAAATGCTGTAAGCCAAATCATCATCAGGGTGAGTTTCTGTAGATACAGTCTGACTTGGATGAAGAATTGGGAGGTGGTGGTGCTAGCAGCAGTGCTGATTACTAGTGACATCAGGACATGCTGCAAACGTAAACTAATTTGAACTTAAAGGTCATCAAGGTCTAACCCAGAGCTTTCCAAACTTTTCGTGTTGGCGACACACACCAACGGCGGCGGTGTGGCCTGCGGTGTCCTGGTGTGTTGCGCGAAAACCTGGAAGCACTGATGGGGGGAACCGGAAGAAGCGGCACCCCCACAGGGGTGCTGCTTCTTCTGGTTCCCCCATCAGCGCTTCCGGGTTTTCGCGCAACACACCAGGACACCGCAGGTGACACAGTAATGTGTTGCAACACACACTTTGGAAAGCTATGGTCTAACCCAAGTTAATCATACTATAAACAACCAAATCAGAGCGTGTACAAAATTAAATCCCAAAATGTTGGAAATGAGAGAGGGATCTTCACCAAGACTAGAGTACGTGAGTAGGTTATGTTGGTTTATTTATTTATTTGTCAATCTGTATGCGGCCTCAATCCAGAAGTGTCAGCTCCCCTAGGTACCAGACAAGAAAACAACTCCCCGGAAGGCTAAAACTCCTTGGATTGAGATTGGCTATAATAACCGAATCTTGCCAGTCTGATTGTGCTGTGTTTCCTCCTCCTTCTTATACTCCATTGAATTTGGGAGGCATCTGCCTGAGCTGCTTCTGAATGGTTGTCTTGTTACTCTGGACTTAAAAAATGCTTCAGCCCCTTTTGCCTACACAAGAGATCCTGCATATGTATCTCTGCCAAGGTCATCTTCCTGGAGTCCTTGGTGTTCTCTGAGCCTTGTTGTTTTCTTGCAGACGTTTCAATCTTCCTTACTCCCTGCACCAAGGGGCTCCAGGCAGCTTACTCAATAGGATTAACACATCAAGTAAGAATAAACAAAAGAAGAATAGTTGTGTATTGGGAAGGAGAACTGATACAGATACCTTCCCCACCAACCACCATCAGGAGCATCACTCCACCTTACTCAGGGCCTCTTGAAAGAGCCAGGTCTTTATGGAAGACCAACAGAATCGAGGCCGTATGGACGTTGGGGCACGCTGTTCCCCAGGGCAGGCACAGCTGCCAAGAAGTACATCCCATAGGTCTCATAAGATGAGTGTGCCTTACAGCTGGGACTCAGATGTTACTGATCAGGCAGAAACAACACAGGAGAAAGATGGTCCTGTACGTAACCAGGTCCTAAGCCATCTTTCCCGGACTGCATTCCTAGAGCAATCACACCTTCCCTACCAGTATGGCAAATCAACTTAGAGAATAAAGATCTGTTGGTGCCAACAGAAAGTTTTAACCTAATTGCTGGGGTGGGGGGAGATGATTGTCATTGGGATCAGAGTGAGAAAAGAAAAGTTGATCCTTTGTTCACTACAGAACCATTTGCTGGAGGGATGAAGGGGGAACACAAGGGGGTTGTAATTTCTTTATTTGATTGTTGTGAGCCGCCCAAAGTTGTTGAGAGTCAGGCGGCATACATTTAATTTTAATTTATTTATATTTCAACTTCTATCACCGCACCATCTCCCCCAAAGGGGACTCTGGGCGGTTTACAAACACAAAAATTAAAATTATACTATAAAATAGATATAAAATACAATGTGTAATCGTTATTATTAATAAGTTAAATAAAAAATCCAAGAGGCAGTACAATCTTCTAAAAGGGCTCTATGGCACCAGCCATCCCCATGAGGAACTATTCCTGTTCCCATCCCAAGCGAGGCAGCAAAACCAGGTCTTTTAAGTTCTTCCGGAAGGACAGGAGCGACGGGGCCTGCCTCACCTCCGGGGGCAGAATGTTCCAAAGGGCGGGTGCCACTGCCGAGAAGGCCCGCCTTCTGGACCCCGCCAGGTGAAACTCCCTTAAGAACGGGGTCCGAAGCATGCCCTCTCTACATAATCGACTGGGACGGTTTGAAGTTATGGGGATGAGACGGTCCCTCAGATACCCTGGTCCCATGCCATGTAGGGCTTTAAAGGTCATAACCAACACCTTGAATTGCACCCGGAAGCATACCGGCACCCAGTGCAGCTGGCGCAGCATAGGTGTCACATGAGCTGATCTGGGGGCACCAATAACTGCGCGCGCAGCCGAATTTTTTTATTATTATTATTATTTTATCTTCATGGGAGAGTAAAAAAATCAAGATGG
This sequence comes from Charina bottae, assembly GCA_023362775.1. NCBI lineage: Eukaryota > Metazoa > Chordata > Lepidosauria > Squamata > Charinaidae > Charina > Charina bottae. The sequence goes on from JALMGJ010000002.1 coordinate 21,504,669, forward strand.
TGGTTGCAACTATGTAATCAAAGCCCAGCCCCTTTGTACATGCATGTGATGTCACTCCACGTGCAAAAGGGTGGGGCTTTGTGTGGTTGTGTCCACCATCTTTACTTCTTTTACTCCTCATGCTCTGTAAACTTAAAATCAGGCTTTGGGTTTTCACTGGTATAATGTGTGGACTTCAACTCCCAGAATTCCCCAGCCAGCATGGTTTCCCCATGGCTGGCTGGGGAATTCTGGGAGTTGAAGTCCACGTCTTAAAAGTTGCCAAGGTTGAGAAACACTGATTTATAGGTTTCCTTGAGGGGTGGTCACACCTGTTCAATTGTAAGTTAGTAATACACGCCTGGAATGGTGGAAGAGGGAAATGCATTAAAAGCCGGTTTTGAAATAGGGCTGGGAGGTCAGAGCAAAACATTGGGTTCTATTCTTGCGTATTCAGCTGCTGGTGTGTTGTTGAGAAGATTTTCTAAGAACAGTGCAAAGATTTGCTGACCCCCAAGTTATCAATTTAGCAGTGATTGCAATCCTTAGTATCATATACAAACAAGGACAGCTGGCCCTGTCCTTTTCAGTAAACATAAGGAATATCCTGCTTTAGTTTGACAGAAAATTCAGCAGAATTCAACTTCAACAGAAAATGCAAATGATTTTCCAGATTTGGTTCAAAAATGAGCCATTTGCAGCATTTTTATTTATTTATTTTTCGAATTTCATCACCGCCCATCTCACTCAAAGAGCGACTCTGGGCGGTTTACAATAAAACTAAAAATAAATACAGATTAAAATGCACTAAAAATGTATCCTGCCCTTTCATAGCTGTGGCCTAACGTTGGCTACTTCACTGTAAAATAATGAAAAGGGGGGAAAAGCCAATACAGCAGATAGTATTCATGAAAATCTCTATGGGCGGTTGCCCGTCTCTATAGTCCAGCTTTATTTATATTTTTGGATAATTTTAATTAAAAACAAGAGGGAGACTTGACAAACCATCAAGAAAAAGCACCAGCCTTTTGCATCTTTATTTATAAGTTTGCACCAACTTGGACCCCCTCCAAATGTTTGGCCTTTAACTCCCAGAATTCCCCAGCTGGCCTGATCATTACTGAGAATTCTGGGAGTTGAACGTACACAGCTGGAGGGAACTGGATTGGGAAGAAGGGTTTATAAGAATCTCTCTAGGGTCCATCTGGGAGACTTCCGCTTGGTGTTTTGTTTGGAAGTTTGTCCACCTATATAAGGATGGGGAGGCCAAGACAGGCAACTTGGAATCGAAGAGAGGAGCCTTGAAGGCTAGGAAAACTGGAAGGGAACAGTTTTAATTAAGTTGCCGGTTTGTTTTACACCATTGGGCATTCATTTTGCAAATAACCAAGCCTAACCCTGTGTAATGGTATGTGGGAGATGGGGCGAAGAGATGCCGCCTTGGGAACAGTCAAAGAAGAGAGGGCTAAGCCTGCAGCTGCATAGTGGGCGGGGCAAGAGGCTCAGAACGGACCCTCCCTAGTTTCTCGGGCTGTAAAGGGGACGGGGAGAGATTTGTACGTTCAGACTTGCAAGATTCTGTTAATGTAGCTTTACAATAAAGTAGAATTAGCTCATCTGGTCGTGTTTCCTGTCTGGTCTACCTGGGAAGGCTGACAACCTGGCAACAAATTTATGAGAGTATCCGTGCATGCTGTCAAAATTCCAAGAGAAAATAACCATTGAGAGTTGTTTGATTGTGGTGGGGTATGAAGAGTCGGACACGACTAAATGACTGAACAACTGACCAACAACAACGATCAGTGTAATAAATATCCAGACGTGCTTACCTACATGTAGAAGCTCTTCTCCCGCCATGCAGTGGGGACTTGGAGCGGCTAATTAAGAGCAAATTCATTGCTAATCTTCCATCTGCTGGGTTGAAGCAGAAACCATCAAATGGACTGAGCCTGCAAGAAGGAAACTTTTAATTAACATGGTAGGACACCTTTGGTGACTCGTAAGTGGTCACTGATCTCAGTAAAGTTATATTTTTGCTTAAAGTTATACCTTTGCTGAATGGGATTTAGTTGTGTAAAAACATGATAGAAAAGTGTGCTACGTAGAACTAATGTTATAGTTTTGCTTGCTGACTATAGAAAAGCAAAGCTTCAGCTGCTTTGATAGGAGGGCAACCAGCCTTTCCTGAAAGAAGGATTGCCCAACAAAATTGATTCTTCCGGGAATGCACTGTTGTGCATTCCTGGTCAATTCAGGCTACCTTGAAACTGAGCAGACCTGGGTCCTGCTTCATATCAACTGAGAGAGCACTATGGAATATGCCTCAGAATTCTTTGCAAAATATTACAGTGAAATGCAGGGACCTTGGTAGAAAAACATATGGAAAACGTCTATGAAGGTTCTCAGTCATCCAGGTGGAATTGTCTGTAGCTTGAAACATGTCAACTAGATTTCTATTTTCTCAGTGGAAACGTTTCGCTCCTTATCCAAGGAGCTTCTTCAGTCTGAGCAAAGTTGGTAAGGGAATCCTAAATATGTTTCTAGATAGCTGTGTGACCTTACACCTGGGGCTAGGTCATGGTTATATTGAGATGTTATTTTAACATCTTAACGATCCTCCTTTAGATGATAAAAGGACTTAAAATAACATCTCAATATAACCATGACCTAGCCCCAGGTGTAAGGTCACACAGCTACCTAGAAATATATTTAGGATTCCCTTACCAATGGCTGTTGTGGGTCTTCCGGGCTGTGTGGCCGTGTTCTGGAAGTTGTGGTTCCTAACGTTTCGCCAGCATCTGTGGCCAGCATCTTCAGAGGGCAGGAGCACAGATAGAAGCAAAATCTCTGTCTGTGCTCCTGCCCTCTGAAGATGCTGGCCACAGATGCTGGCGAAACGTTAGGAACCACAACTTCCAGAACACGGCCACACAGCCCGGAAGACCCACAACAGCCATTGAACTCCGGCCGTGAAAGCCTTCGACAATACATTCCCTTACCAACTTTGCTCAGACTGAAGAAGCTCCTTGGATAAGGAGCGAAACGTTTCCACTGAGAAAATAGAAATCCAGTTGACATGATTCAAGCTACAGACGTATGGAAAAAGGTTCTTTGATGGCAATTAGTTAGAAAACTACCTATTTGTTGGATGTTCTCCAAAATGTAATCCTCTTTTTTGTGTTTTTGCTTTGTTTCGCTCCTCAGATTGCTAGCTTTGAAGTTCCGGTCAAGTTCTCAGTCATATCTTATGCCAGCCAGCCCAAGACAATTGTCGACATTGACGACGATGCTGCTGAAGATGCAGAACTGGTGCTTGAGATGATGGAAAAGACTATGAATTACAAAGGTGGTCACTTAGACCAGTTTGCATGTTGAATTTTTTCCAGTATCTCTGTACGTTGCCCAGAGTTGGGTGGCTTTATACATTTGATAGAAGGCAGGCAGATAGACAGGATGGATGGATGGATGGATGGATGGATGGATTGATGGATGGATGAATGGATGGATACGAGAGAGAGAGAGAGAGAGAGAGAGAGAGAGAGAGAGAGAGAGAGAGAGAGAGAGAGAGAGATGATGGATGGATGGATGGATGGATGGATGGATGGATGGATGGATGGATGGATGAATGGATGGATGGATGGATACATGAGAGAGAGAGAGAGAAAGAGAGAGATGATGGATGGATGGATGGATGGATGGATGGATGGATGGATGGATGGATACATGAGAGAGAGAGAGAGAGATGATGGATGGATGGATGGATGGATGGATGGATGGTAGATATCTTATTTCAATGTATTGTCGAAGGCTTTCACGGCCGGAGTTCGATGGCTGTTGTGGATCTTCTGGGCTGTGTGGCCGTGTTCTGGAAGTTGTGGTTCCTAACGTTTCGCCAGCATCTGTGGCCAGCATCTTCAAGCCCTCTGAAGATGCTGGCCACAGATGCTGGCGAAACATTAGGAACCACAACTTCCAGAACATGGCCACACAGCCCGGAAGACCCACAACAGCCATATCTTATTTCGATTAAAATATTTATATACTGCTTCTCATAAGTGGTGCCTGAGAGGGGGGAGTGGTCAAAACAGGCAAGTTTATGATGCAGGTTTATGATGCAAGCCCCATGTCGTCATTGTGTAACGGAGACTCTCCCCCATACCCAAATGTATCTCATACACATATACAATATCAGGTTCATACTTTTTCTCTGCTCTCTTTCTTACTCATGCATACACATACACAAGATTTTTGGATTTTGGCTAGAAGGTCATGGCCAACATCAGCTAGCTGACCTGGAAGTAAACTTAATTTGTGCTGGCAGCCATCAAGAGAATGAAGAAAGGCTTGGATGATTGCCTCAAACCTCAACAATTTGCTTTGCCTTGCCTTGCTTGCTTCCTTCCCACCCACCCCCAAAATCTTTCTGCCTTGCTGTTATGGAAGCCAGCCAAGTCAGCCTTGCCTTTGGCCTATGAGTTGTTGGAAAGTTGGGCTACCATATCAAAAATGCAGACTACACAATGGTGGTCATCCAGATGTTGGCAGCCCAGATGGGATAGTCCTAGAGAGGACAGGAGCAGAGCAGATGAAAATTCGAAACCAATGGGGAGGCTGCTGCAGGTTGGGATGGGGGGCACATGCTTAAAAATCCAGACCGGCTAGCTTAACATTGAGCACCATGGCCTAAAAACTAAATTCTGATCTAAATTCTGTAGATGAAATCATGGGGATGGGCAGAATTATCTCTATGGACCCCAGCTGCTCCATGTTCAGTAGAATCTAAGAATGGTTTCTAGTAACATCACTATTTTCCTCCATGTTAAAAAGTCAGGTTTACTCAATATGTTACTCCCTCGGTATTTAATTTTTTCTCCAAACTAGATTTATGAGATTTTAATTTTAATCCAGTGATGGCAGATTGCACGCTCCAGTTCAGAAGTAGCGTAACATCCACCAGTGCTTTAAAAGCTGTAGAATTTGTTTTGTGACCTTTTTCTTTTCAGCTCAAGTTCAGAGGTAAATCTATTCACAGCTGCAAATGTCTTTCTACCCAGCTGGAGAGGAGCATGTGCATTGGTTGGTTCTTTAGTCTGGGTTTAAAGCTACTTCTCCTCCTCCTCCTCCTCCTTCATTTCTATGCCGCCTGAATCACAAGAACTCTGGAATTGATGCTGTGATTTTGCGCTGTAGTGACAAGGAGATAGTATGGCTCTGGCTTGCACGTGCGTTTGTGTTATGAAAACAAAGGCTAAAACATGGTAACCTTTCAAACGCTACCGTATCTCTCCCGGTATTACAACAGTGTACATTGCTGTGTGCTTGTATTATCAATCCAGAGAAAACGGCACTGTATTCATTAATGTTGCCTATCAACAGGAATTGTGTTTGGGGAAGAAAAAAGATTAGCACAGGACGGACTCAGGAAGGAAAAAGCTTTTATGTAAATCTTGCTAGAGTCTGGATGCAAAAACCAGAAACTTGGTTGAAGTTCCCAGCTGCAGGTAGAAACCTCACCAAAGTATGGTCCTTCCTCGTCTCCCTTCCATAGAATATACATAAAACTCGTGTCTGATTTAGTGCCATTATTATTATTACTATTACTATTACTATTACTATTACTATTACTGATTATGCCTTGGAGTCTGTCTTGAGTCCTGGCAACTGCCTGGACAAGTCCCTGCAATTTTCTTGGCAAGATTTCAGGAGTGGTTTGCCCTTGCCTGCTTCTTCCTAGGGCTGAGAGAGAGGGAATGGCCCAAGGTCACCCAGCTGGCTTTCATGCCTCAGGCGGGACTAGAACTCTCAGTCTCCTGGTTTCCATTGGCTCCTTCCTAGGGCTGAGAGAGAGGGACTGGCCCAAGGTCACCCAGCTGGCTTTCATACCTAAGGCGGGACTAGAACTCTCAGTCTCCTGGTTTGCTATTGGCTCCTTCCTAGGGCTGAGAGAGAGGGACTGGCCCAAGGTCACTCAACTGGCTTTCATACCTAAGGCGGGACTAGAACTCTCAGTCTCCTGGTTTGCTATTGGCTCCTTCCTAGGGCTGAGAGAGAGGGACTGGCCCAAGGTCACCCAGCCGGCTTTCGTGCCTAAGGCGGGACTAGAACTCTCAGTCTCCTCGTTTCTATTGGCTCCTTCCTAGGGCTGAGAGACAGGGATTGGCCCAAGGTCACCCAGCCGGCTTTCATACCTAAGGCAGGACTAGAACTCTCAGTCTCCTGGTTTGCTATTGGCTCCTTCCTAGGGCTGATAGACAGGGACCGGCCCAAGGTCACCCAACCGGCTTTCATGCCTAAGGCGGGACTAGAACTCTCAGTCTCCTGGTTTCCATTGGCTCCTTCCTAGGGCTGAGAGACAGGGACTGGCCCAAGGTCACCCAGCCGGCTTTCATGCCTCAGGCGGGACTAGAACTCTCAGTCTCCTGGTTTGCTATTGGCTCCTTCCTAGGGCTGAGAGAGAGGGACTGGCCCAAGGTCACCCAGCTGGCTTTCATACCTAAGGCGGGACTAGAACTCTCAGTCTCCTGGTTTGCTATTGGCTCCTTCCTAGGGCTGAGAGAGAGGGACTGGCCCAAGGTCACCCAGCCGGCTTTCGTGCCTAAGGCAGAACTCTCAGTCTCCTGGTTTGCTATTGGCTCCTTCCTAGGGCTGAGAGACAGGGATTGGCCCAAGGTCACCCAGCTGGCTTTCATACCTAAGGCGGGACTAGAACTCTCAGTCTCCTGGTTTGCTATTGGCTCCTTCCTAGGGCTGAGAGAGAGGGATTGGCCCAAGGTCACCCAGCCGGCTTTCATACCTAAGGCGGGACTAGAACTCTCAGTCTCCTGGTTTGCTATTGGCTCCTTCCTAGGGCTGAGAGAGAGGGACTGGCCCAATGTCACCCAGCCGGCTTTCATGCCTAAGGCAGGACTAGAACTCACAGACTCCTGGGGCGGTGGCTAAATTTGATAGATAGATAGATAGATAGATAGATAGATAGATAGATAGATAGATAGATAACTGCTATTTCCACACAGTCAGAAGCATCCCACCCCCACCCCCATCCCATCCTATTGTTTTTCATTTCATTTCATTGAAGTAGACCCTTAATGGAATCTATGGCAGCATTCTTTTTCATTCATGCCCAAGGATGGAGGCAATGTCTTCCCACTCTTTTCTCATATATCAACATAAGAAATCGACAAAGTCTTGGGGAATGCTATCTATTGTAATTTATTTATTTATTTATTTATTTATTTATTCGTTCGTTCGTTCGTTCGTTCGTTCAATTTATATCACCGCCCATCTCCCCCCGCAAGGGGACTCTGGGCGGTTTACAACAAAATTGATTAATTAAAAGCATATAAAATACAATACATCATTCTAAATAAATTAGAGATAAATATATAAATAATAATAATAATAATAATAATAATAATAATAATAATAGTTCCCTCTTGCTGCCTCCTGCATTGTGCCGGTTTATTGTTGTTTTGTATTCTTAATCTATATTTTCAAGCATCTCACACCTTGGAGAAAATGAGGTTAAAAAAAAAAACCTCTCAAGACTAATCTAGGCCCTTTTTGCAGATCATGGCAATGCCACGGGAACCAACATTCATGCAGCCCTTACTGCTGTTTACTGGATGATGATTAACGAAGAAGCAGTTTCCAAAGATCAGTGGAGCAAAGTCCGCCACGCCATCATTCTGCTCACAGATGGTGAGGAGAAATGGGGAGATTGAAAGTGGCTTTTTGTGTGTGTGTGGGGGAGACCATTCATCGTCTGTTGTAAGCGGCATGATTGACTTAGGATAATGAGAATCTCTAGGCAGGAGGCTTCCTTGGCCAACAACTGATGGAAAACATTGGGTATGATGAAGAATTCTCTATCTGGTTGATAATTGCAAGCAATCAGAGAGGTTAGGCCCTAATTCAGTGACAGAGTACATGCTTTGAATGTAGAAATACCCACATTCAATCCCCTCCATCACGTAGCAATTGAGATACAGGCAATGATCTTGGACTTGACAATGAACTGTGGTGACTTTCCTGTCTCCGTCACTCTTCCCACCAAACGTTGTTCCAGCCACCACCAAAATCATTCGAATGGCAAAAGCAGCGGTGAAGCCAAGCTATCAGTGGATTTCCAGCAGAAACCTTGGGAGAATGAGATTTGTCCTTGTGCCTTTCGCTCTAGTGTTGGGATTGTCAAGCCATCTGAGTCATGTGGAAGGGGAAGATGTAGTTCGCTCTGTAATTTCTGAAGCCTTTGGGCAAAACTATTGCCTCCATTGTTTCCCACTCCCTCTCCCAGAATTGCAGAACTTAAGTGTTGAAGACTTTGAATTTTTAGCAATTGATGTTACTTTAGCTTTGTTGGGTTATATTGGGGATCATTGGTTCCATTGAAATCGGATGAGCTTATTTTATATTTCTTTATATGGATGTTTTAATTATTTATTGGGGGGGTTTCCCCCACTTGTATGGTGTTTTCTATTACTGTAAACTGCTGGGTATCCGTGACTGATTCAGTGGGTTACCAATATGAGACAGACCTGGATGATCAGGAGGACAGAGAAAAGAGAACACCCACCTCCGTTCTCCCCATTGTTGTTGCAGCTTAGCTACATGGGAACCAGGGCAGGAGGGAAGAGAAGCTTCATGGAGGATGAGGATGAGGGTTGGAATCTGTTGAGGAATAGTGGTTGAGGAGGACAGCTCATTTTTCTGTTTCTCCTCCTCTCCAATTACCCAATCTTTTTCTGGAGGTGGGGTGGGGGGAGGAACTAGATCCTCATAATTTCAGAATTAATCTAAGATGGTGGTACACAACCTGTCCCTTCCCAAAGCTTTTCCCCCATGCAGACTGCTTTCAAAACTTGCTGCCAAGTTTTGCCGTGTGTGTGTGTGTGTGTGTGTGTGTGTGTGTGTGTGTTTTAATGTAACAGAAGTGGGAAGTTACCTCAGCTGCACTCATCACTCTTGACCACAAAGAGTTCCCCACCCCAATCTAAGATGAGCTCTTTTGACCAGCCCTCTCTTGATCCCCTCTTCTGACCACCTGGGAACGTGCTGGAAACACCTTCTGCTTGTGGCCTTGGAAAGCTTCCACCAGATGGAGAATTAGTCAGCATTATTGGTATAAATATAAATATGATATGATATGATATATTATGTTGTTTGTTGTTTATTCGTTCAGTCACTTCCGACTCTTCGTGACTTCATGGACCAGCCCACGCCAGAGCTTCCTGTTGGCCGTCACCATCCCCAGCTCCCCCATGGTCGAGTCCGTCACCTCCAGAATATCATCCATCCATCTTGCCCTTGGTTGGCCCCTCTTCCTTTTGCCTTCCACTTTCCCTAGCATCAATCAAATTTATTAATCAAATTTATCACCGCCCATCTCTACTGCAGTAGACTCTGGGCAGTTTACAATAAATATCAAAATTAAAATTAAAAAACGTATAATCATTAAAATACAATATCATAATAAATAGGAATATAAAAATCCAGAGGATGGTACAATCATAAAAGGAGGTTATTATTAAGCTAACCACCCCCAGGAGGAACTATCCCTATATATCATATATAATGGTATAAACATGAATTTGAGTAAACTCCGGGAGACAGTGGAGGACAGGAAGGCCTGGCGTGCTATGGTCCATGAGGTCACGAAGAGTCGGACACGACTAAACGACTGAACAACAACAAAAATTGGTACAAAGCAAGGCCTCCTTGTGTTTCAAAGCCAAACTCCAGCCTACAGATCAAATGGATTTTAAAACGTTCTCATACCGCTTGTTTTTAGCACAGTCGGAGGCCTGCCTGGTCATGATCTCCGTGCTGCCTAGCAACTATGCCACGACTCCATTTTTCTTAGCTGGCATATTTTTCTTTTTCATTTAAGAACATCCACACCAGTTCGGTATGATCATCCCTGAATTTTCCACAACTTATTTCTCTTGGCCCATTTGTTTTGCCTCAGCACATGAGCTGAGAATTGCTCTCTGATTTTGTCCTCTAATTTTTTTTTTTGTCTTAAGGAAAATCCAATCTTGGAGGTTCTCCCAAAACTGCTGTACGCCAGATAGAAGACCTCGTGAATGTCAGAGCAAACCGGAAAGATTATCTCGGTGAGTCAAGAAAATCATGCTTGATTTTTCAAGAGCATTGTGTTACTTTGCGACAGCAAGAACCCCCTGAAGAATCTGGCTTTCCTAATGCAGACTGAACCTCTGCATAGCGACTGCTGAACTGAAAACCTACTATAGTTTAGCTATTGTGGGCTAGAGTCAACGTGATGCAAAATAAATGTATTCGTCTTTATGAAGCCACAAGTCTTGATTTTCTCTGATTGTTATTAGGAGATCCTCAAGAAGTTTTTCCCCCTTGTTGGGATAAATTAAGATCTCTCCCTGCCCTCCATGTTGTCTTCCCCCAGAACAGGTAAAGGAAGCCCAATTGTTAAAAGGTTACAAAATAGAATGAGTTTGATAAGGCCAGAGATTAAGATGGAAAAGGAAGCCCAACTACTCAGACAAAGGGTTCCCTTCCGATTCAATTGGAAACCTTGGAACACAAAAGGTCAGCTCATTCATAGAACTTAGCCAGCCCATTCAGGTAGACCTTCTTTCCCAGCCAAACAGATCTCCATAATCGAATAACAAAAGATTCCTTCCAAGGTGCACATTCCACGTAGTAGACAAAGCCACAGCCCGCAGGGAACACAGGCAGGAAACACAAACAGCAGGCGGCCCAACCACAGAGCCTCCGAAAAATTCTGCAAATTACTTGGGAAGATAGGCGGACTAATGTTAGTGTATTAGAAGAAGCGAAAACCACCAGCATTGAAACAATGATCATCCAACATCAACTTCGCTGGACCGGTCATGTTGTTCGAATGCCTGACCATCGTCTTCCAAAGCAGCTACTTTACTCCCAACTTAAGAATGGAAAACGGAATATTGGTGGACAGCAAAAGAGATTCAAAGATACTCTCAAAGCTAATTTAAAAAAATGTAATATCAGCATTGAGAACTGGGAAGCCCTAACTCATGAGCGTTTCAATTGGAGGTCATCCTTTATTAATGGCGCTATGGACTTTGAAGAAGCACGAGTACAGGGCGAAAAGGAGAAAAGAGCTAAAAGGAAGGCACGTCAGGCAAACCCTCATCATGACCGTCTCCCACTCGGAAACCTATGCCCTCATTGTGGGAGGTTGTGCGGATCCAGAATTGGCCTTTATAGCCACTTACGGATTCACCGTTAAAATTTTACCTTTGGAAGACAATCTTACTCGGCTACGAGTGATCGCCAATGATGACAACCACAGAGAGCCTCCTCTCTGAAATCCAGCAAATTACACTTCTCTCAGGTTCCTAGGGGGCGGGAACACCTTTGCATAGCAACGACCAAGCTCTCCTATATAAATGGCCTGTGGGGGAAATACAGGTGTGGCCACCTTCCAACCAGCATACCCTGTACTTTGTACTCTGTATATGCTCTTGGGAAATAAACCAGCAAACCTCTGTTCCAGCAACTGCCTGCGCCTTTTCATTCCCAGCTTGGGACGAACCTTGGTAAGATTCCTTCTAACACCCTTGAAATGCTTTCTTCCCAGGTTGTCTCTCACATCTGGACTGCATTGCTTCTTCTGAATTGCTTCTTCTAGATCAGTGTTTCTCAGCGTTGGCAACTTGAAGATGTGTGGACTTCAACTCCCAGAATTCCCCAGCCAGCCATGCTGGCTGGGGAATTCTGGGAGTTGAAGTCCACACATCTTTAAGTTGCCAAGGTTGAGTAACACTGTTCTAGATAAACCAAACAGCTTGTCCCCACCCTCACCCCACTCACTTTCTCAATCTGTCACAAAATCCAAGTGTCATCATGAGGAGCTGAGATCAGGCTTCACTGCCAAGCACCACTGTCACCCTTTCTACTTTCAGGGAACATCTGGGGACGGCTGTAGCTCCGGGTCCAGCACATGGCTTCCTTGCAAATGCTCCCAGGAGATGTAAGATTAGGGGCAACTCCTGTCTAAAACCCAGGATATGTGCTGCCAGTTAGTGCCAGTATGGAAGTAGGTGTAGTAGTAGTCATAGAAGTAGTAGGAAGTAGTCATAGATGAGTTTAGCAACTCACCTATGACTAAGACACTAGAAGAAACAGCTAAAATACATATGTTGCCCAAATAGAGCAGCCAAAAAAGATGCTGCTGGAAAACAGCAGGAGCAATTTTTAAAAAGCTATGCAAGTATCTCATGCAGAAATAATTGAAAATAGAAAATATATTTGCTCCTGCATCTCTCCAGGAAAAGTAATTTCAGTTAATGTGGCTTGAATCATGTCAACTGGATTTCTATTTTCTTAGTGGAAACGTTTCACTCCTTATCCAAGGAGCTTCTTCAGTCTGAGTAAAGTTAGTAAGGGAATCCTTAAATATGTTTCTAGGCTGGCTGTGTGACCTTGCACCTGGGGCTAGGTCATGGTTATTTTTGAGATGTTTGTTTCTAAGTCCCTTTATCATCTAAAGGAGGATCGTTAAGATTACCCTGCTGCTGTTGAGCTTGTGAAATGGTCTTAATCTTCCTAGGCACAGAAGACAAAGCAGGAAGGAAGATAGGGGAAAGGTTATGCCTGAGGCCCCCACCTCTATTCAAGGAAGGATTTTCCAAGTTGGCATGAATGGATTCCTTGACCCCTCTCTCAAACCACCTATCTTCTCTGTCTAAAATGTGAACATTAATGTCCTCAAATGAGTGTCCTTTTTCCTTTAGATGAAGATAAACTGCTGACTCTGGTCCTGTGGTGTTACTTCTCCTGTGTTGGGCCATCCTCCTGTACAAAGGTTGTTTGGTTTCTCCAATGTAGAGTTCAGAGCACTCCTCACTGCACTGGATTGCATACACTACATTGCTTTCCTTGTGTTTTGGAGTTTGATCTTTGGGGTGTACAAGCCTCTGTCTCAGTGTGTTGGTGGGTTTGAAATATACAGGTATGTGGTGTTTGCCAAATATCCGTTTGATCTTTTCAGACACGCCAGCCATGTAAGGAATGACCAGGTTCTTCCGTTTACTCTGAGTCTCAGCCCTATCTGTCGCTGTTTTAGGTCTGGTAGACTTAGATTTGGTGAAGGCCCAATTTGGATATCCACAGGCCTGCAGAGCTGTTCTCAGATGCTGCTTTTCATTCTTTTTGGAATCCATGGAGGTGGGGATGGTTTCTGCTCTGTGTGACAATGTCCTGATGACTCCTAGTTTGTGCTGCAGTGGATGGTGGGAGTCAAACATCAGGTATTGATCTGTGTGTGTGGGTTTCCTGTAGATCCCTATTTCTAGCTTGCCACCGGTCCCAATGAGGACTTCACAGTCTAGGAATGCCAGTCTGTTGTCCTTGGTGTCTTCTCTGGTGAAGCTAATGTTGGCATCTATAGTGTTTATATGGTCCGTGAAGGCCTGTACTTCCTGGGCCTTGATTTTGACCCAGGTGTCATCCACATACCTAAACCAGTGGGTGGGCACCGTTCCCTGGAATGTGTTGAGTGCTTTCTTCTCCACTTCTTCCATGTATAAATTGGCCACAATGGGTGACACAGGAGAACCCATGGCACAGCCGTGTTTTTGTCTGTAAAAGTCACCTCTGTATGTGAAATAAGTGGTGTTAAGACACAGGTCCAGAAGATGGCAGATCTGGTTTGGGTTGAGATGGCTTCTCCTTTCCAGGGTGCTGTCCTCTTCTAGTCTCTTCCTGACAGCGGATAGAGCATGAGTGGTGGGGATGCTGGTGAAAAGGGAGGACACATCAAAGGAGACCATAGTTTCATCTGTAAAGATGAAACTATGGTCTCCTTTGATGTGTCCTCCCTTTTCACCAGCATCCCCACCACTCATGCTCTATCCGCTGTCAGGAAGAGACTAGAAGAGGACAGCACCCTGGAAAGGAGAAGCCATCTCAACCCAAACCAGATCTGCCATCTTCTGGACCTGTGTCTTAACACCACTTATTTCACATACAGAGGTGACTTTTACAGACAAAAACACGGCTGTGCCATGGGTTCTCCTGTGTCACCCATTGTGGCCAATTTATACATGGAAGAAGTGGAGAAGAAAGCACTCAACACATTCCAGGGAACAGTGCCCACCCACTGGTTTAGGTATGTGGATGACACCTGGGTCAAAATCAAGGCCCAGGAAGTACAGGCCTTCACGGACCATATAAACACTATAGATGCCAACATTAGCTTCACCAGAGAAGACACCAAGGACAACAGACTGGCATTCCTAGACTGTGAAGTCCTCATTGGGACCGGTGGCAAGCTAGAAATAGGGATCTACAGGAAACCCACACACACAGATCAATACCTGATGTTTGACTCCCACCATCCACTGCAGCACAAACTAGGAGTCATCAGGACATTGTCACACAGAGCAGAAACCATCCCCACCTCCATGGATTCCAAAAAGAATGAAAAGCAGCATCTGAGAACAGCTCTGCAGGCCTGTGGATATCCAAATTGGGCCTTCACCAAATCTAAGTCTACCAGACCTAAAACAGCGACAGATAGGGCTGAGACTCAGAGTAAACGGAAGAACCTGGTCATTCCTTACATGGCTGGCGTGTCTGAAAAGATCAAACGGATATTTGGCAAACACCACATACCTGTATATTTCAAACCCACCAACACACTGAGACAGAGGCTTGTACACCCCAAAGATCAAACTCCAAAACACAAGGAAAGCAATGTAGTGTATGCAATCCAGTGCAGTGAGGAGTGCTCTGAACTCTACATTGGAGAAACCAAACAACCTTTGTACAGGAGGATGGCCCAACACAGGAGAAGTAACACCACAGGACCAGAGTCAGCAGTTTATCTTCATCTAAAGGAAAAAGGACACTCATTTGAGGACATTAATGTTCACATTTTAGACAGAGAAGATAGGTGGTTTGAGAGAGGGGTCAAGGAATCCATTCATGCCAACTTGGAAAATCCTTCCTTGAATAGAGGTGGGGGCCTCAGGCATAACCTTTCCCCTATCTTCCTTCCTGCTTTGTCTTCTGTGCCTAGGAAGATTAAGACCATTTCACAAGCTCAACAGCAGCAGGGTAATCTTAACGATCCTCCTTTAGATGATAAAGGGACTTAGAAACAAACATCTCAAAAAATAACCATGACCTAGCCCCAGGTGCAAGGTCACACAGCCAGCCTAGAAACATATTTAAGGATTCCCTTACTAACTTTACTCAGACTGAAGAAGCTCCTTGGATAAGGAGTGAAACGTTTCCACTAAGAAAATAGAAATCCAGTTGACATGATTCAAGCCACAGACTGTTCCACCTGGATGACTGAGAACCTTCATAGACATAATTTCAGTTAAGTTATTTTCCTGGGCAACCCGTAGAGAAATGGTAATAAAATTCTAGGTCACGGCAAACGTTCTCAGGGTTCTTAGAACACAGTACAAAAAAACCCAGCTGGATTCCTCTTACGTTTGCTGGGAATCTTCCCCACCTGCTTAGTTTCCCTCAAAATGAATTCTGAAAGGTCAAGCTCTTATTTTCTTATTTCATATGGCTTTTAACGCATAAAGCCCATTCGTTCTTGCATTTCACTGCTAATTAACTGGCTTGATGAATCTGAAAGAAGCCCTGTTGATAAGATTTGGGGACTATCCCATATTTTCCTCCAGGATGTCCTGTGAAAACATGTCCTGTTGTTGTTTCATTCAGATATCTATGTTTTTGGCATTGGGAACCTGGATGTAGACTGGAGTGCCATGAATGACATTGCATCGAAGAAGACCGGGGAAAGGCATGTCTTTGTGATGGAAAATCCACAGGAACTCAAGAAAGCTTTTGAAGATGTGCTGGGTGTGTAGGATCTTTCTCGTTCACCAGGGACAGCAGGTGCAAGGGGGAAAGGGGGCAGAGGCTGTCCAATGTTCAGCTTGCTTCTTATGCCAACTGTGGAAGCTTGACACCATAGAACCCCAATTCTGACCCTCTGCATTTCAAAGCACTTGCTGAAAAATCTTAGGTCTGAGCCTCTCACAGAAACACAAGGGGCTTTACAACAATTTTTGTATTCCTTCAGTTGACATACCTAAATACACACACACACACACACACACACACACACACACACACACGATGGGGTATATGCTGGCTTAAAGGGGAAAAACCCGAGGCTTGAGAATAAACAGACAAGAATGCAGCTTGTTAGGGCCAACAGTGTTTACTGTTTAGCATAAGGCAATAATGCAGATACAATCACATTATCGCAAATATGAAAAAGATGAATATACAGGATACATCATTGTAAAAGGAAAAACAAAACAAACTTATAAGCAGAGTTCCGTGTATTGATCCCAGGGCCAGAGGTCCTGCCATGGCCTATACCCAAAGCCAGGCATAGCTCACTCTGCCCAGTCCACGGGAAGTGAACACGTGAAGAATTACATGGCTAAGAGACACTAGAAATCAAGAAGACTTAGAACACCATTTTGCATGGTTGTATATTCAGTTCTTCTAGCATTCTGATTGGCTGGAAGTTAGCTGTGACACGTACACTAGGCCTAAAGCATTAGGCCTAAAGCACATAGCATGAGTTTCCCCTTCCTCCTTGCTCAGGGGGGCCTTGGCAAGTCTTCCCACGGAAGGACATCAGGAGGATATCTTCTCATGGGAAGATTTCCATTGCTAGCCATAACAATGGTACCTTCTAGCTTCATATCTCATGAGGACGTAAACAACGCCAAGGCTTCTCTGTTGTCCAGCCACCTGGCATTCACGTCATCATGAGAATGCTTTGCTTTGTAAAAGATGCAATTTGCCAAAACACTTTTGCTTTGTAAAAGGTAAAGGTAAAGGTTCCCCCCGCACATTTGTGCAGTCGTGTCCGACTCTAGGGGCCGGTGCTCATCTCCGTTTGTTAGCCAAAGAGCCAGCGTTGTCCGAAGACACTTCCACGGTCATGTGGCCGCATGACACGCGCGGAACGCTGTTACCTACCCACCGAAGTGGTACCTATTAATCTACATGCATTTGCATGCTTTCGAATTGCTAGGTTGGCAAGAGCTGGAGCTAGTGCGGGAGCTCACTCCGCACGCAGGGCTAGGGATTTGAACCTCCGAACTTGCAATCTTCCGATCGACAAGCCTGGCGTCTTACCCACTGAGCCACCACGCCCCTTCTTTTGCTTTGTAGAGAAACCCAATTTCCAATTTCATATAACCCAATAAGAAATCTGACAACATACATACACTGCAGGTAGTCCTCACTTAACAGCCATTTGTTTACTGACGGTTCGAACTTACGACGGTGCTGAAAACACCAACTTACGGCCGTCGCAGCGTCCCTATTGTTGCGTGATCACAATTTGGGCATTTGGCAACCAGTTCGCATTTATTCGTTAACTTTCTAACCATCTTAGACCCCAGAGATTTGGAGGACATATGTGGTTTGGCAAACTACTCTGACAGTGCAAGATGGGATCAGAAGAACCCGTGGCACGTGCTTCTCCAAACCACAGTGAGTACAGTCTATTCTCCCTCCCCCCTCCCCAAGCCATTGTGATCTCTTTCCTCTCCCCTGATTTCTGTATGGGCTTACAGGAGTGTGGCCCCACCTGGGGTTCACTTGCTTTATCCCAGATAATTGGTCCCGTTGGATGGTTTAAGGATGGGAATCTGGAGAGCCCCCAGATTGGTGTTTCTCAACCTTGGCAACTTGAAGATGTGTGGACTTCAACTCCCAGAATTCCTCAGCCAGCCTTGTCCACACATCTTAAAATTGCCAAGGTTGAGAAACACTGCCTCAGATCAAGGAAGGCTGACCTAGAGCATAATTCTGGGGTGTTAACCTTACATTGAACCAAATTTTTTTCTAGCATCGTGTGGATTCTTCTTGCCGAGGGGCCTTGGTTTCAAAGACCTGGGTTCTAACATCTGCTCACTGCTTCAACAACCTGAATGACATGTCTAGTTGGACAGTGGTTCTGGGTAAGATGCTCTGAAGAAAACAACATGCATTCTGCCATGGTTCTCGGTTCCAGTGTAGTTCTGGGGTCTTCCCTTCTCCCCATGATTCAGAGGCATTGCTTCCCTGCATTTAGTTGGGAATAGACTTTCAGAAACATCCATTCCATGCAAATATGAAATATGGGACTCCAGCTTGATTTGTACGTAGCGCCATCAACATACCTGGGGCATTTCCAGAGAACAAGAACACAGAAAACCCTAAAGGAATAACGGTCTAAAGCAGTGTTTCTGAACCTTGGCAACTTGAAGATGTGTGGGATGCTGCCTGGGGAATTCTGGGAGTTGAAGTCCATACATCTTCAAGTTGCCAAGGTTGAGAAACACTGGTCTAAAATTTGACTGAGAAGGAATAACAGAAGGAGGAGCCAGGGGGTAGGAGGGAAGAAACAAAAGATGTAGTCCTGTGCAGTGATCAGATGCAGTGATCAGATGCAGTGATGCTTGCTTGAGCTTGATTATAGAGACAGGCTTAGGGCCCAGCCTAACAATAGGCAGAGTGAGAAGCTGTGTGTGATGGAACAATACTGGCCCTTGACTAGAATCTCCCCTGACTTTATCTACCTTGGGAGACAGTTAGTAGGTGAAGCAACTTGCCCTTCACCTCCAAAGCTGATGTGCCACCTTCCACTGCATTGGAGAAAGATGCTTTCCTGTAGTCCAGGAGTGAGCAGCCCTGGAGTCTGGAAGCTGCAATTAATGTTCCGGTGTGGGGAGGGGCTGCTGGCCAGACCAGGTGGGGCAGCAGTGAAAATAGGCAGAACCACAGCACCAATGTGGGCAGAACCAGAACAACTGGCCGTTGAGCGAGATCTTTTCTGACACAGTTGGGTTCTTCTCTTTTTTCAAAACTATGTTTAGCATACTTGGGTGCATATCCGAACGTTTTCATGGGTTTTCCACATGAACATGTTAGGAAACCACCCTGCTGATGTTTCCTAATTGCACTGTTGAAATTCGGTGAGGCAGCTGGAGTGAGGCCCGGGGCACAAAAAACAGGGTGTTGGGCAGCACTTGTATCATAGCTGGATCACTTGCAGTTTGTTGTTGTTCAGTCGTTTAGTCGTGTCCGACTCTTCGTGACTTCATGGACCATAGCACGCCAGGCCTTCCTGTCCTCCACTGTCACCCGGAGTTTACTCAAATTCATGTTCATTCACTTGCGGTAGTCAGTGTTAAAGTAAGTTTGGTCTAGTGGTTAAGGTGCTGGGCTAGAAACCAGGAGACAGAGTTCTAGTCCCACCTTAGGCATGAAAGCCGGCTGGGTGACCTCGGGCCAGTCCCTCTCTCTCAGCCCAGCTCACCTCACAGGGTTGTTGTTGTGGGGAAAACAGGAGGAGGAAGGAGTATTAGGCATGTTTGCCGCCTTGAGTTATTTATAAAAATAATAAAGCCAGTCCCTGTCTTTCAGCCCTAGGAGGGAGCCAATGGCAAACCAGGAGACTGAGAGTTCTAGTCCCACCTTAGGCACGAAAGCCGGCTGGGTGACCTTGGGCCAATCCCTGTCTCTCAGCCCTAGGAAGGAGCCAATAGCAAACCAGGAGACTGAGAGTTCTAGTCCCGCCTGAGGCATGAAAGCCGGCTGGGTGACCTTGGGCCAATCCCTGTCTCTCAGCCCTAGGAAGGAGCCAATGGAAACCAGGAGACTGAGAGTTCTAGTCCCGCCTTAGGCACGAAAGCCAGCTGGGTGACCTTGGGCCAGTCACTCGCTCAGCCCAACTCACTTCACAGGGTTGCTGTTGTGAGGAAAATAGGAGGAGGAAGGAGTAATAGGGATGTTCCCCGCCTTGAGTTATTTATAAAAATAATAAAGGCAGGATAGAAAATAAATAAATAAATAAATAAATAAAAAGTTCTAATTGCCAATCTGGTTGGCTTCTGTAAGTCAACTGAGGATAGGGGTTGTGGGCATGCCCTCTTTTTTACAGGCAGCAAAATGCCCTGGACCCGCTGAATTTTCTGGAACTATCTACTGTGTGTAGACGTGATAATGGGTTTGCTGTTAGTTTTACTAAGGCAGGGGTTTAAAAAATGTACCCCGTGCATCACATTCAGCTTCCCATCATCTTTTCTACGGGCCTTGGAACCTTCCTATGGTAGATAGGGTCAACTATTCCACACACACTCCTTTTTTGTGTGTGCATTTTTTAGTTCAAGCCTTAAGGCCCATTTTACCCCTTAAAACCACCAGAGTCCTGCCCCCACCTATTTTTCTAATGCCAAACCCAGGGCAGCCCTCAAACCAGTGGAGAGTGCTTGCATGCCAATGGAAGGAGGGAATGGAAATTACAGAAGTAATCGGTAGTTGCTTCCTTGTGGCAAAGTCCATCTGGATGTTTACTCATCTCCCTGTCTCATTCAGCAAAGCTCCTGCAGTTTCGATCTTGTGTATTGTTTCCTGTTCAGTTGGGCAGGGGATTAATAATGAAATACTATGGAATGTATTTGTTTTCTTTAGAATGTCTACAGTATGTATTTCAATGCCTGCCCTCCATTTTATTTGCTTTAGTTTTGTTTATATGCACACAGTAGAACAGGTGGAGATTTATTATTTACTTATTATTTATATTTATATCACCGCCCATCTCCCCCAGAAGGGGGACTCTGGGTGGTTTACAATAAATCACCTTGATGAAATAAATAAATTCACCTTGATGAAAGTGGAAAATCCTTCCCTCAATAGAGGCGGAGTCCTCAGGCACAACTTCTCCCCCATTTATCATGCTGCTCTTTCATTAGTCCCCAGGAAGATTAAGACCACTTCACAAGTTCACCAGCAAGGCCACATTTAAATCCACTGGGGGATGAATAAAGGTTTTAGGAGTAAGACACCCCAAAGACTGACTACACCTCAATTGCCCAATTAACAAGCCAATCAGGTGTAAGGTTAATACAGCCAACCCTGAAGACATATATGGGGTCCCCTCACCAACTTTTGCCCAGACTGAAGAAGCTACTTGGACAAGCAGTGAAATGTTTCAACCAAAAGAAAGAAATCCAGTTGCCATGACTCAACCTACAGACAATTCCACCTGGATGACTGAGGATCTTCATCAACCTTGATGAAAGTACCCAGGAGCCATTAAGGGAAAAAATAAAGTCCTGGGGAAAGGGGAGGCGTGAGAAGGTGACTCAGAATAACTCCACCGTGATTGTGTTTGATATAAGAAATGGCAGAGGCTTTCAAAATTCTGTTGTTATGCCCTACAATGATAAAGTAGCATTCCTGGGACCTTCCAATGTCTGTTTCCTAACCTGACCTACCTCAAAGGACAAGTGATGGCCATCTGTCTGAAATGCCCTAGCACATCTTGTAGAAAAAGGGAGGTTCACTAGATGACCTCCGAGATCCAACAGAGCAAAACACAGCCAGCAAATGTTGGACAGCTTATTTTTTCCCCCCTACAGATGCAGGGCATTTCCAGATTGAGGGCTCTCAGTCACAAAGCATTACATGGGTATTCTGTTTTTCCCTTGTGAACAGATTGGAGGGAAAACACTGTTTCAGAAAATAAATCTGGACTCTGGGTATCATTCTGTGATTGAGGTAGCGCGAATGGAAAATAAAAGCCATAACTGAACGCATCTCAGTATCATAAGCCATGTGTTCACGTGACATCTCAGCTAGAAAGCTCAGCTAGAATCCATCCTCATAGCACCATCTTAGTCCTCACACGTGGGGTTCTTTCACCTGAGATTATGTGACACTGTAGGGTACAGCCAAAGACCTGGTTCACATATTACATTAAACCATCATTTGATTAACCATGATTTCTTAATAAAACACAATACCATTCACACAAGCACATGGAACATGTAGAGGATGAGGTAGGGGTGGAGAATCAGGGTTGATATTTTCTCACTAATAGTCAAAGTTGCAGTCTCTGGGACCTCTGCTCTGCTTCACCAAAGGGACGGGAGGCAAAAAATGGACACATTTGAGGATGCACAGAAATACAATTGCATCAATGTAGAGCTTGGCCCTCAGATCAGTATAAATTGATTGCAATGCAGTGAGGAGTCCATTTTTGGCCAATCAGCCAAAAGGTTTTCTCCATTTTGCTAGCTGACATTCCTTACAAGGAATACAGGTAGTCCTCGCTTAACGACCACAATTGGGACCGGCATTTAGTCGCTGAATGATGTGGTCATTAAGGAAATCTGGACCTGATTTTATTACCATTTTTGCGGCAGCCATTAAGTGAGTCACTGTGGCTGTTAAGCGAACCATGTGGTCATTAAGTTAATCACGTGGTTCCCTATTTATTTTGCTTATTGGAAGTCAGCTGCTGAAAATGGCAATCATGTGATCGTGGGACGCTGCAACCATCGTAAATGTGCAACGGTTGCGCAGCACCCGAATTGCGATCATGTGACTGCAGGGATGCTGCAACAGTTGTAAGTGCAAGGAACGGTCATAAGTTGCCTTTTTCAGCACCATTGTAAACTCCGGATGGTCACTAAACGAACGGTCGTTAAGCGAGGACTGCCCGTACGCAAAGCAAGGACCTGTAGTTCATCCATGGAGGAAGCATCCTCTTACGAAAAAGGTTGAGATATCTTGGTGACCAACTGGATCCCTGGGAGTTTGATGCCAGCTGTCTTCTCATCAGCTTCAGAAATGGCGGGGAAAGAGCGAGGCAGTTCTTCCTGAAAGCGATGCGGTGTTTTACAGTAGCAAAGGAATGTGGAGGATCTCTTATTCTTTCTCCCCTTGTCAGGAGGAGAAACCAGGCTGCGGATAAAGAGGCGGATTGACCATGAATTATACAACATTCGAGCTAAGTCAGCCCAGGGCATCCAGGAATTCTATGACTACGATATCTCCCTCCTCGAACTGGAGAAACCCGTGTCATTCGGGGGGCGAATCAGGTATCGTGCCTCTTTGTTGTTGTTGTTGTTCAGTCGTTTAGTCGTGTCCGACTCAGAGTCTTAAAGCTCATCCAGCTCGTTCTGAAACTTTTGTCGATTGACACCGATGATGCTCTGCACATCCCAACTGAAGCCTTGTTGAAGGAATCCAGTGCTGTTTTGTCTATCAAGGCAGGGTCTTCCGCTGGAAACTCCTTTGCATCATGCTGTTCCAGGGAGTCCTTGTTTAGCAACCACAGTTGGGACCGGCAACTTGGTCATTCAGCAAAGCGGTCACTAAATGAAACTGCAACTGTGCTTATGATCTTACTTCAGCTTTCCTTTGCTTTACAGACCTGCAAAGGTCATAAATGCGAGGACCGGTTGCAAAGTTACTTTTTCATCACCGTCGTAACTGCGAACGGTCGCTGTATGAGGCAGTCGCTAAATGAGGGTGTTGAATGATGAATGAGGCTTAATGTTTTTGTGACCTCTTGACTCTCTACGTTTATTATAGTGAATGCTTGTGTTGTCATGTTGATTGGTTGTTACTGAGATGTTTCTCTTCTATTTTTATTGCAATTTTACTCTGTATTGCCTGTGGTGGCAGAAAGGCAGAGAAAGCCCTTTTTAATTTTTTAAGTAAATAAACAAACAGGTACCAGCTTTGGTGGTGAGCGCAGTGGATTCTGTATCCCAAACAACAAGGGTGGCCAGTCAAGGGCCATCTGGCCACACCCCTTCTCTGTGGTCCACAGAACCCCCTCTGACTGCACCTTGGAATTTTGCTGGCCCAATTGCTGAAAATCATTTCCTGCCATTTTGACACA
Source organism: Charina bottae (assembly GCA_023362775.1). Lineage (NCBI taxonomy): Eukaryota > Metazoa > Chordata > Lepidosauria > Squamata > Charinaidae > Charina > Charina bottae. Next base: position 21,528,340 of record JALMGJ010000002.1, read on the forward strand.
GAAACGGTAGCAAGAACCGTAACTTGGGCTCAACAGAGAGATAACAAACAGAAGATCTAGAACCCACCTGAGCTCAGGGCCAGAAAAGTTGGAAAATCCCAGCTGGCCCTACCCAACTTGAATTACCACCCTGTCCTCCCTCATTCCTCTTGTTGCCCACCCACCTTTCTGGCACCCCCTGGATTTCTCTTAATGGTAATTGAATTGAACAGAACCATCTTTTCTTTCTAGGCCAATCTGCCTCCCTTGCACCGAAGGCGCCAACAGAGCCTTGAAGAAGAAGCCCGGGACAATGACATGCAGAGATCATGGTAAGGACACCAGGTTTCCCCATACTTTGCGGTGAGCTCCATTAAACCCTTGTTGAGCCACTGTGGTATAGTGACCAAGATGTTGGACAGGTTCAAGTCCACCCCATGAAACTAGACTTAGCTCAGCTTCTCTCGTACGGCTGTTGTAGTGGGGGGAAAGTTGGAGGAGAAAGTGTTATCTCTGGCTCTTTGAGCTGCTGTAGGACAAGATAGACATCATCATCATCATCATCATCTATTTTATTAAAGTTGTAAGCCATTATGACTCTGGGTGGTATACAATATAATAATAACAATGTAATAATAAACATAGAAGGAGGTGGAAATGAGGTATTGGATGTGTATTGATTACATTGCATTGTTTGTGATAATGGGATGCTCACAATCCCTGCATTAAAACAACACTGCTGCATTTGGAAGAGTAGCACTGCAGGGAGTGAGTGGGTGGCTACACATTTGCTCCCAAACGTGGGGGGATTTTCCTTGGTGAAATTTGATAGTTGGGAGAACAGTCGAAGATAGTATCTCTCAGTCCTGTGAAGGTGGTACAGCCCAACATTACCACCGTAGGGTTCAACCGCTTCATTCTGCTGCCATGGAGATAACACTACAGAATGACAACAGGAAGACGAGGTGTGGAGTTATTTTTTAAGTGTGCTGCCTTTCTTCAAAAGAATAAACAAGTTGTGGGGGAGGATTTCTCTTCCTTGATGGAGATATTTCTCAGGTTCTTGACACGAATGCAGCAAAGACATCCAGGATGGGGGCATCAAGAACTTTAAGATGGCGGCCGCAACTGTGCAGCTGAAGCCCCACCCTGCATTAGGCACTTGGGCTGGGCTGTCAATATCAGTTCCTTGTTTTTACAAAGTTGTCACTATCATTTCTTCCCTTTTTGGAAACCTATTCGTATCAGTTCCTCTTCGTTTCCCAATTTTTGCAAATCTGTCATGTTTGGTTTGTTATGCTTGATTTTTATGTTTTTAATATGTGCACTCATTTTCCATGTGTTTTTGTGAATAGTTCCCCGGATAAGCAGTTTTTGGTTGCAATTTTGTGAAACACGCACACGTTTTGCAAAACATTTTTTTTTCTCAGTTCATCATTTCCATGAATCATTCTCATGCATGTGTGTCCTTTTGCGCTGATTGTCCCATATAAACCTGCAAATTGAAGATAGCCAAGTTCCACTTTGTTTGTTCATTTGAAAATTGAAATTAAAAAAGTTTTTATTCAAATGCACTTGTCTCCCATCTCTAAGTAGCAGCGAACAGTCTGCTAGCATCAGTTCTTCAATCTGCATGAAATAATATTTGCAAAAGGTGCAAAACAGTTCAAGTGCATTTAAAAAAGAGAGCATACATATTAGGGAGCATGGCATTTATTGATTGATTGATGAGACAACCATATGGCTGTCCACCTTATGTGCCATAATTCTGGATGGCTCACACCAAAAACAATAAGAACATTAAAGGAACCATCAAAACCAGCATCCAAGAAACAACTCAGGTGCCCTAAACCGATACAGGTAGTCCTTAACTTATGACCACAATTGGGACTGGAACTTCCGTTGCTAACTGAGGCGGTTGTTAAGTGAGTCACACCTGATTTTACGACCTTTTTTGCTGCGGTTGTTAAGCAAATCCGGCTTTCCCTCATTGACTTTGCTTGTCAGAAACCTGGGAAGATTGCAAATGGCGATTACGTAACCCCAGAATGCTGCAACTGTTGTGTGAGCTGGTGGCCAAGCATCTGAATTTTGATCATGTGACCGCAGGGACACTGCGACGGTCATAAGTGTGAGGACCAGTTGGTGTAAGTCACTTTTTTCAGCACCGTCATAACTTCGAACGGTCACTAAACGAATGTTCATATTTTCGCACTGAAGATGTTGCCTAGCCTGGCAATGAAACGTCTGCAAGAAAACAACAAGGCTCAGAGAGCACCATGGACTCCACAGTTCAACCCTGAGCTACAAATATTCTCTTCGATTGAATGTTCATAAGTCGAGGACTACCTAATATATAAGCAATCACAATCACTGGCCTCCAGCTCCATCTTATTCTAACGCCTGAAGGCTAGAAGAGTAGAGACCTGCCAGATCTTGGAGGGAAGGTGTTCCACAGCGCATCAGCACTGTCCAGGGGCGGCCTACCCATCGAGAGTAAAATATGACACCTTTCCAGATCCAAGGGGGCCAAAAACCCAGATCCATTCCATTTTGCTAGGGTTGAGTTGGAGCTGGTTCGCCATCCAGCTCCGACTCATCAACCCGTCTTGCTAGGGTTGAGACAGAGCTGGTTCCCCATCCAGATCCTCACAGCCTCCAGGCGCTGGGTCAATGCCTGAATAGTATGACCTGCCCAGCCAGAGGTGGAGATAGATAACTGAGTATCACCCGCATACTGATGATACTGCACCCCATACCAACGGATGACCTCCTCCAGCGGTTTCATGTCGATGTTAAACAGGAACAGTGAGAAACCTGAGCCCTGAGGCACCCCACAAAAGAGGGGCCTAGGGCTGGACCTCTTCCCCCCCCCCCCTGAAACATTGAACAATGGGAAAACTACTAAAGGCTAAGGGCAAAAAGACTTGCGAGTTTTTCTAATGAATTTTGTAAAATCCATCGAAAAAAATCGAATCTTGCCTCAGCTTGTGCAGAACGTGTCACTGAACAATTTAGTCTGATCTGCACATCCTGAACCTTTGAACCTTTGGGGTTCTTTGCAAATGTGAAAGATTTTGAGGAACTTGGGAGGTCAAAACACTTGCTATTTCAGAGGAAGGATGAAGAAATTATTCAGGGCAAATACTGTACAAAAACCCACATGCTGAGTGGGTGGTTCTTGTCACCCTCACAAACAACCCAACCCAATTCCATTAGAACAGTGATTTTTTAAATAAAAAACAAATATTGCATCAGACTTGTTTCTTCAGAAAAAAACCAAGCTGTTTCTTCAAAAGAGGAAATTGTTCCACTCTAGGTGGCTGGCTTTCTCCTGTTTTCTGAGGGCAGAAAATGAAAATCTGGTCCTTACTTTCTTGTAACTGCCACATTTCTTGCTTTCTCTGTTCAGAAAAGACAACAATGTTTGGGTATTTTTGTTTGGGGGCAGGTGGCAAGAGGAGGTAATAAAGGGAGAATGGATAAAAGTTACACAGGGTGATAGAATTTACTCAGAGTTACCCAATGAAAACTGTCTGGTATGATGAAGGATAGATGAAAGATGTGTTCCTTCCTAAATAATGTTTTAATTACCACATGTAATTTTTAAAAAAAATGGCATGTGGGGATCAAAGGCTTCTTTGTGCTGTGTTTTATTTGGAGAAAAAATGTTTTAAAGGAATAAGCATACAAAACTAGCATTTTCCTCCAAGGTTCAGTATTGGCACCCAGGTGAGATTCATGTATATTGAAGTCTGACTTAGGATTCTAGTATTGAGAGTCAGGTGGCATTGGAGCCTACGATGAGGGACAATCTTTATGGCCATTGTGGATGGAATTAATTGATGGTCTGTCCAGCAGTCATCGGCGCTCGTCATGGCTCTGGTGAGAAGTACATCACGGCGATCTCTAGCACGGACAATTACATAATCTAAAAGATGCCAGTGCTTCGACCGTGGGTGCTTCCATGATGTTTTAAATTTATTTTTCTGGCGAAAGAGTGTGTTAGTAATGACAAGGTTATGCTCTGCACATTTAGTCAGAAGTAACAAATGAAAAATAACAAAGCTAGTGGACCTGATGGGATTCCTGCTGAAGTCTTTAAAGAAGGCGGGCCACTCCAGGCTTGGCTGCCAGCTCGACCAGTCAGATTTCTCAGAGAAGCTGACTGAATTTCCCTTGCTTGCGTGGATTGCAGAAGTTGTGGTCCACTGAAGTTTTTTTTCCCCTGGAGAAGGGGAGACCAGAAGATTACTCGTGGGGCCATTGGGATTGCCTACCCTTGTTTTTTCTGTAGTTTTCCACCGCGGAAGGAACAGGGTAAGTGCAAGGCAATGGCCGAGATATATCAGGCTCTCGCAGGGGAAACAAGTCTCTTTGAAGAGACACAAGAGCGCCCAGCCGCTTTTAGATCACTTTAGGAATGTTTTTTTTAGATTAAAATATTTTTGAAATCTAAGATCTATTTTTTGGACTTTGTTGAAAATGTTGGCTAACTTTGTGCTTTCTTTGCTATAACTGATTCTGGTGGAAGTTTGATGGACTCTATATTTGCAACATAATGAAACGTCTGCATTTTTTTTTTTTTACTTCTCTTTTGTATTAGAGGGATTTAAGAGACTCTGTTTGTAATTCTTCGCTTGATAAACTAAATGACTATTCATTTTTTGAGAAACTCTTTGTTTGGATTAAGCAGCTTGCAGCTTGAAGAACGAAAGCTCGCAGTTTGAAGAATAAAAACACAGGGTAACGTGTTTTTTTCCTTGTCGTCTTTTTCTACATCCTCCCTGGTTGGATTTTGCTTCATTTGGAATATATTTTTTATTTCTCCTTCTATAAACTGTTTAAAATATTATTCTCTCCTGTATTTTGGATTATTGGAACTTTCTTTTTTCTTTTGACTTTAAAAAAAAAAACAAAACAACAACGACGTTCTGCTTAATAGATTCTGCTGGTAGTATTCCATGGACAGATTACATGATTATTGTTTTGACTAGAAGGGTTGTTGTTTTAATTTGAAGGACACAGGAAAGATGGCTTTCCAACTTGTACCTGAGGAGCTCAGAAGAGAGATTACTGAGGCTTTTTCAAATATTCAAAGGTCGTTGGAATTACTGTTCGTAACTCTGCAAAACAGAGAGAAAGAACAGAGAACAGAAACGGAGACAGAAAGGAAAAATGTTTTTCAAGTGGAGGAGAAACAGAAGGAGGAAATTTTGAGTATATTAGTTCAGAAGAACATTCTGAAGGCTTTACACTACAATCTTGGTATAGATATGTTGTGGCAGTGGAGACAGAGTGAAAATATGGGTGCACAGTTGGATGGATGTTGTGAAATATGTGGAAAGGGAGAGAAGGTTGCTCTGATATTCTATATGAGATATAGAAAAGAGCAGGCTGTATATTGCGAATCTCCCACAGTGTATTGTGATTTTGGCATAACCTAAACAGAAGATATGAGAAACTGTATGGATATAAAGGTTAATGAAATATGGACTTGAATTGTTATGAGAAATTGTATGGATATATAAAAAGTGATATTCTAAATGTAAGATGCTAAATACAAACACAAGTTGATATTATAGAATATTGTTTTCCTTAGAGATATATCTATGAGAAGATAATGATATGATGGAATTAGAATGATGGTTACTACAGGATGATATATATCAATATGTATTGTATGAATATTATAAGAATTGATATATTAGCTATTAGGTTAAGTGATATGATAGATTATGCATTTAGTTTAAATGGACACTACTACAAGGAATGGAAATTACAGATGGATAATTGAGATTCAAGAATTCCTTTTTTATGGAGATATATATATATATATTAGAATTAAATTATAGAAATATATATGTATGAACACTATAAGAATTGCTAAATTATGTATTAAGTTACATAACATGTTAGGTTATGAGTCATAATATGAATAGAATATATTGTAGTTTATTAGAAGTAAATAAGGCTTTTATTTGTTATACTAATTGGTCTTTATTGAAGATATAAATATGTAGTAATGAACATTCAACATTTAACTACTACTTCAAGGAGTGGAAGCCAAAGATGGATTATTGGGAGATAGTAAGATGAAGGTTAGAAGATTGGATTAAAGAAATCAAAAGGCATATGACAAAGAAAAGTTCCTGTATACTGTATGAAGGACTAACATTTAAAATCAATTGTTGTACTTTAAGTTCAAAGATAGATTGGAGGACATCTATTTTCTATATTTTCTTTGCTTATTATTTCTTGACTTCACTTTTTCTTTATCTTTTTCTTATTTTGTATTTCTGTTTCTATTTCTTTTTCTACTTTAAATTTTATTATGTATTGTAAAACTTAATAAAATTTAATAAAAAAAAAAAAAAAAAGAAGGCGGGCCTGAACTTACACAACAACTTCATAAGCTCATCGAAAAACTCTGGATGAGGGAGGAGATTCCAGCAGACTTTAGGGATGCCATAATTATCACTCTCTTTAAAAAGGGTGATAGAACAGACTGTGGAAACTATCGAGGCATCTCCCTTCTAGCCACAGCAGGCAAAATCCTGGCAAAGATCATCACAAACCATCTCCTATCTGTATCAGAAGACATCCTCCCTGAAACGCAAAATGGCTTCCGCCCTTCCAGGGGAACAGTGGATATGATCTTCACTGCACGACAGCTTCAAGAAAAATGCAAGGAGCAAAACCGCCCTCTGTACATAGCGTTTATTGATCTGACTAAAGCTTTTGATACTGTAAATCGTACTGCTCTCTGGACCATCCTTCTGAAAATCGGATGCCCTGATAAATTTGTGAACATCTTGCGGTTACTCCATGACGACATGATGGCAACAATCCTGAATAACAATGGCTCTCAAAGCGATCCATTTAAAGTGGAATCCGGCGTTAAACAGGGATGTGTTATTGCTCCAACCTTATTCGCTATCTTCATCGCTATGATTATGCACCTTGTTGAAGAGAAACTTCCTACTGGTGTAGAAATTATATATCGAACAGATGGAAAGCTTTTTAATCTTAGTAGGCTGAAAGCAAAAAATAAGGTAATTGCAACTTCTGTTATAGAACTTGCAATTACCTTATTTTTTGCTCCTCGGAGTGTGCACAGACTACGTTATCATCAGCATATTGAACTTCTGTTATAGAACTTCAATATGCTGATGATAACGTAGTCTGTGCACACTCTGAGGAAGATCTTCAAACTATCCTAAACATCTTTGCAGAAGCATATGAAAAGCTCGGCCTCTCGATTAACATTAAAAAAACCAAAGTGCTTTACCAGCAAGTTCGAACCAATCCCTCCGCAGCGCCATCAATCCAGCTTAAAGGTGTGTCACTAGAAAATGTCGATCACTTTTCTTATCTCGGTAGCCATCTATCTACAAAACCGACATCGACGCTGAAATTCAGCATCGCCTGAGCTCTGCGAGTGTAGCTTTCTCCCGAATGAAGCGTAGAGTGTTTGAGGATCGGGACATTCGCAGGGAGACCAAAATGCTTGTTTACAAAGCCATTGTACTACCAACCCTTCTGTACGCCTGTGAAACATGGACCCTCTACAAACACCACCTCCAACTTCTTGAAAGATTCCATCAACGCTGCCTCCGAAAAATTCTGCAAATTACTTGGGAAGATAGGCGGACTAATGTTAGCGTATTAGAAGAAGCGAAAACCACCAGCATTGAAACAATGATCATCCAACATCAACTTCGCTGGACCGGTCATGTTGTTCGAATGCCTGACCATCGTCTTCCAAAGCAGCTACTTTACTCCCAACTTAAGAATGGAAAACGGAATATTGGTGGACAGCAAAAGAGATTCAAAGATACTCTCAAAGCTAATTTAAAAAAATGTAATATCAGCATTGAGAACTGGGAAGCTCTAACTCATGAGCGTTTCAATTGGAGGTCAGTCTTTATTAATGGCGCTATGGACTTTGAAGAAGCACGAGTACAGGGCGAAAAGGAGAAAAGAGCTAAAAGGAAGGCACGTCAGGCAAACCCTCTTCATGACCGTCTCCCACCCGGAAACCTATGCCCTCATTGTGGGAGGTTGTGCGGATCCAGAATTGGCCTTTATAGCCACTTACGGATCCACCGTTAAAATTTTACCTTTGGAAGACAATCTTACTCGGCTACGAGTGATCGCCAATGAGTTATGTTATGTTATGTTATGTTATGTTATGTTATGTTATGTTATGTTATGTTATGTTATGTTATGTTATTATATTAATGTTTATTATGACTCCAGTGACTATAAGCCATATTTTTAAATTTCCCACAGTGCCTGAAAAGTGTTGCTTTTAGCTATTCTAGAAAATTTTGAAAGGTGATCAAGGCTACCCAATGATTTTACAAATGATTCCACAAACCCCCCTCAAAAGACTACAGTAGAGTCAAAAGAACCCCCTCAAGTTGTCAAAAATGTCCATCAATGATGATGATAATGATGATGATGAAGATGATGATGATATGCCTTCAAATCACTGTTGACTCTTAGCGACTTCACACATAGATTTTCTCCAGGATAATCTGTCCCCGACCTGTCCCCTGAGGTCTTCCAAAAGTCTACCCATCGTCACTGTAACTGAGCCCATCCCCCTTGCTGCTGGTCATCCTCTTCTTCTCTTTCCTTCCACCTTTCCCAGCATTAGAACCTTCTCCAGAGAGCTGGGTCTTCGCATCATGTGTCTGAAGTAGGATAATTTGAGCCTGGTCATTTGGGTCTCAAGTGAGAATTCTGGATTGAATTGTTTGATGATCCCTTTTTTTGTCATCTTGGTTGTCCATGGCTTGAGTCTTTTCTAACATCAGCCTCCATGGCTTGAGTCTTTTCTAACATCAATGTTCAAAAGCATTAATATCTTTCTATCCTACCTTTTCAAAGCCAGCCATCCACCACCTCATTTAGGTGTAGAGCATCCTATAATTCTGCTGGCTAAGATCCAGAGAAGTCCTGGATCTTAGTCCTCTGAATTCCTTCTATGAGTCATGTTGGAGTTTTGGATTCTTTTTCTCCTCAAATGGACGTTCCCTGGCAAGTCTACCCAAAGGAGACGTTAATCCTTAAAAAATAAATAGGAAAAAATTCTTCCCCTTCATAATTCAGTGGCAAGGGCAAGAGGGAGCTGTGCTGTCTGCAAAGGAGTCTGAATTAGGGACATGCTTCCCAACAGCATTGCACAAAAGGCTGCAGTTTTATTTGGAATTATATCATTTGTGTTTGCCAGATGACCTTGTGATGCATGTGATGTCACTTGATTTCAGCCCTACTAGGTAGACCAGACTAAGAAAGCAACTCCACAGGAAGGCTAAAACTCCTTTTATTGAGACTGGCTATAATAACAGAATCTTGCAAGACTGATTGTGCTATACCCCCTCCTCCTCTTTATACTCATGTGAATTAGGGAGGTGTCTGCCTGAGCCACTTCCATACACTATCTGCCTGTTGTAGACTTAAGATAGTTTTTTCCCGTCACTTTGATAACAGAGCTCATATATCAAGGTCATCCTTCTCACTCTCTACATTTGTCCCCCTCTCTGCCAGACACCTGTTTTTATATCTGTCATATATAAAAACAAAGTTCCATGGCTTATTTCTAATTGCCTGTCTATTAGTCCCAAAAGAAAAGTCTCTGGTTTCAGTTGTACTTTAACCTTTAAAATCTTCTGAATTAATGTATGTATTAGCATCCAACATTTTTTGGCTTTTTTACATGTCCATGTTGTTCACATTTCCAGCAAAGATTCGAAGTACCTTTATACCTTCTAGATAATTTTTCTGGTGACAAATACCAACAATCTCCGAGTCAAAAATTCCTTGGAAACAAAAATCGGGCATATTCAAGAGAGGATTCAAACTTTATCATTTTACCCATCATGCTGATTTCTGTTTGCAGGGAGTTTTTGATGTAGCAAAGTATCAAAAGTTGAATCTTCCCCTTGTTCGGGGCAGGGGGATTAACTAACTAGCATGCCAGAATCCTGTTCATTATTCCAGTTGCTCTACTTAGAGCAGACATGATCAAGGAAACAAGAATGACATAGACTTCAGTAAGAAATTTTAACTCAAGAATCGGGTAAAGTACTGAATCTTGGAAACAGTGATAGAAATCTCCAACCCTCTTTTATTGGTGAATTCATTAAGGCAGAGAGGTTCCTTGAAAGTTTTGAATGTCTTCTAGGACTTTAAGCAACCTGAATTGGGATACTGCTTAGCAGTTACACCACAATTGTCTAGAGCAGGGTTACTCAACCAAGGTTCCGTGCAACTCTAGGGTTATGTGAGAGGTCACTAGGGGTTCCCTGGGAGATCACAATTTATTTAAAAGGTTATTTCAAATTCGGACAACTTCACATTAAAGAGGTAAGTTTCATTCTTTATTTTTAGTTTAAGAACACTGTTAGTGCATATACTGTATACAGGTAGTCCTCACTTAACAACTATGTGTTTAGTGACGGTTCAGACTTACAACGGTGTTAAAAAAACTACTTATGATCAGTTTTCACACTTATGACTGTTGCAGTGTCCCCGCGGTCACGTGATCACGATTTGGGCGCTTGGCAACCAGTTCACATTTATGACCATCGCAGCGTCCTGTGGTCAAGAGATCGCCATTTTCGACTTTCCCAGCTGGCTTCTGGCTAGCAAAATCAATGGGGAACTGCATGATTCGCTTAACAACCACATGGTTCGCTTAGCACCCGCAGTGATTCGCTTAACGACCATCACAAAAAAGGTTGTAAAATCGGGTCAGGTTCGCTTAACGATTGCTTCACTTAGCAACCAAAATTCTGGTCCCAATTGCAGTTGTTAAGCGAGGACTACCTGTACAGTCCTACCCATGAAACAAATATAATAATTTTGTAACTTCTGGCCTATATTTGAGCCTGAATGTGTAGGGGTTCCCCAAGGCCTGGTTGAGAAAGGCTGGTCTAGAGATCCTCTAGTTTCTTTCTCAGCCTCACCATCTCTCACATTTAGCACACAAGATTTCGCTACCATGGAAAAATCTTTCATAGCTGAATTAAAAGCTGGTTGAGTGGTTGAGTGTTAACACATTTCAGACCATGACAGTGATAGGTTCCATTACTTTTCCTCAGGTCCCGGGTACCTTATTCTCGAGGTGTGTGCAAGAGGTATCCGATTCTAGATCATCTTCCTTGCTGTAACCTACTAGGTGCCTGAGCCCAGACATTCTTCTATCCAAACCCATAATTATATGTCCCTTTCTGCTTCACAGAGCTGGAGCTACTGAGTTTTGAGAAGGTGCCCGCCCAGTTCATATCCTTGGACCACAAGAGAATGAATGTGCAGATCAAGACCAAAACAAGTGTAAGTGTTTGGTTCCCGACTCATGGGATTCTGGGTAAGAAGAACCTGAAAGGGGAGAGGAAAATGAAGGTGAAAATGTATCTGAAAGGAGAGGGATGGGGGAATGTTCTTCCATTTCCTACCCATTTGAAAATACTAAAAGATTGTTTTACAGCAGATTTTTATGATAATATGGGGCGCGATGGCTCAGCGGGTAAGACGCCAGGCTTGTCAATCGGAAGGTCGCAAGTTCGGCGGTTCGAGACCCTAGCCCTGTGTGACGGAGTGAGCTCCCGCACTCGCCCCAGCTCTTGCCAACCTAGCAATTCGAAAGCATGCAAATGCAAGTAGATAAATAGGTACCACTTCGGTGGGTAGGTAACAGCGTTCCGTGCGTGTCATGCGGCCACATGACCGTGGAAGCGTCTTTGGACAACGCTGGCTCTTCGGCTAACAAACGGAGATGAGTCAGACACGACTGTGCGGGGGAACCTTTACCTTTTTTTTTTAATGATAATAGGGTTACACTCCTGTAAAAACCCATGCAGGGTTTTTTTTGTTCTGAATTCCATGCAGGGGTAGTAAGCTTAGTTGTATTCCAGATTTTGCAGCATCTGGGATGAGTAGAAGCCTTTGGTGCTCCCAAAATGTGGTGGGAAAGCCTCTTTTCTCAAATGTTGTTGCTTTATCATCAGAACACTCCATCTTTTTCACCAGATAAAACCAACTGATTGCTATCTGCAAATGCCACACATACAGTACGTACCCACACACTCACAAGTTATTCGGGGAACAAACTAACATGAGAGAAAGCTGAGAAGTTTCCTTTGTTCTGTTCAAGTTCACCTTTTGTTCTGAATCCCACCAAAGCTCATTATGAAACCAAACCAAGAGCTGTGGGTTTTTCAGATGCAGATCTGGCGAAAGAGAAAGTAAATGAAATGTGCCTTATATAAACAATTTCCAGGTATACCATTTACAGGAATGGAGAAGAATGTTGTTGTTTGTTCATTCAGTCACTTCTGACTCTTCGTGACTTCATGGACCAGCCCACGCCAGAGCTTCCTGTCGGCCGTTGCCACCCCCAGCTCCCCCACGGTCGAGTCTGTTACCTCCAGAATATCATCCATCCATCTTGCCCTTGGTTGGCCCGTCTTCCTTTTGCCTTCCTCTTTCCCTAGCATCAGCATCTTCTCCAGGGTATCCTGTCTTCTCATTATGGCCAAAGTACTTCAGTTTTGGCTTTAATATCATTCCCTCAAGTGAGCAGTCTGGCTTTATTTCCTGGAGGATGGACTGGTTTGATCTTCTTGCAGTCCAAGGCACTCTCAGAATTTTCCTCCAACACCACAGTTCAAAAGCATCTATCTTCCTTCGCTCCGCCTTCCTTATGGTCCAGCTCTCGCAGCCATAGGTTACTATGGGGAATACCATTGCTTTGATTATGCGGACCTTTGTTGTCAGTGTGATGTCTCTGTTCTTAACTATTTTATCGAGATTTGTCATTGCTCTCCTCCCAAGAAGTAGGCGTCTTCTGATTTCCTGGCTGCAGTCAGCATCTGCAGTAATACAAAGTCTGTCACTGCCTCTACGTTTTCTCCCTCTATTTGCCAGTTATCAGTCAAGCTGGTTGCCATAAACCTGGTTTTTTCTGCAACCCAGCTTTTGCACTTTCTTCTTTCACCTTCGTCATAAGGCTCCTCAACTCCTCCTCGCTTTCAGCCATCAAAGTGGTATCATCTGCATATCTGAGATTGTTAATGTTTCTTCCAGCGATTTTAACTCCAGCCTTGGATTCCTCAAGAATCGTCCTCAAGCACGTCGCACGTTGTGTTCTGCATACAAGTTGAATAGGTAGGGTGAGAGTATACAACCCTGCCGTACTTTCCCAATCTTAAACCAGTCCATTGTTCCGTTGTCTGTTCTTACAGTTACTACTTGGTCGTTATACAGATTCCTCAGGAGGCAGACAAGATGACTTGGTATCCCCATACCACCAAGAACTTGCCACAATTTGTTGTGATCCACACAGTCAAAGGCTTTAGAATAGTCAATAAAACAGAAATATATGTTTTTCTGAAACTCCCTGGCTTTCTCCATTATCTAGCAGATATTGGTAATTTAGACTCTAGTTCCTCTGCCTTTTCTAAACCCAGCTTGTACATCTGGCAATTCTCGCTCCATGAATTGCTGGAGTCTACCTTGCAGGATCTTGAGCATTACCTTACTGGTATGTGAAATAAGTGCCACTGTTCGATAGTTTGAACATTCTTTAGTGTTTCCCTTTTTTGGTATGGGGATATAAGTTGATTTTTTCCAATCTGATGGCCATTCTTGTGTTTTCCAAATTTGCTGGCATATGGCATGCATCACCTTGACAGCATCATCTTGCAAGTTTTTAAACAGTTCAGCTGGGATACCGCCGTCTCCTGCTGCCTTGTTATTAGCAATGCTTCTTAAGGCCCATTCAACCTCACTCTTCAGGATGTCTGGCTCTAACTCACTGACCACACCGTCAAAGCTATCTCCAATATTATTATCCTTCCTATACAGATCTTCCGTATATTCTTGCCACCTTTTCTTGATCTCTTCTGCTTCTGTTAGGTCCTTGCCATCTTTGTTTTTGATCATACCCATTTTGGTCTGGAATTTACCTCCGATGTTTCTAATTTTCTGGAAGAGGTCTCTTGTCCTTCCTATTCTATTGTCTTCTTCCAGTTCCACGCATTGCTTGTTTAAAAATAATTCCTTATCTCTTCTGGCTAACCTCTGGAATTTTGCATTTAATTGGGCATATCTCCCCCTATCACTATTGCCTTTTGCTTTCCTTGTTTCTTGGCCTACTTCAAGTGTCTCAGCAGACAGCCATCTTGCCTTCTTGGTTTTCTTTTTCTTTGGGATGTTTTTTGTTGCCGCCTCCTGAACAATGTTGCGAACGTCTGTCCATAGTTCTTCCGGGACCCTATCTACTAAATCTCGTCCCTTAAATCTATTCTTCACCTCCACTGCATATTCATTAGGAATATTAGTGAGCTCATATCTAACTGATCTGTGGGTCTTCCCTGTTCTCTTTAGTCTGATTCTAAATTGTGCAGTAAGAAGTTCATGATCTGAACTACAGTCAGCTCCAGTTCTTATTTTTACCGACTGTAGATGTCCGCCACCTTTGGCTGCAAAGGATGTAGTGAATCTGATTTCGGTGTCGACCATCTGGTGAAGTCCATGTATAAAGTCGTCTTTTAGGTTGTTGGAAGAGAGTGTTTGTTATTCACAGTGAGTTGTCTTGGCAAAATTCTATCAGCCTATGTCCCACTTCATTTTCTTCTCTCAGACCATGCTTACCTGTAATTCCAGGTGTCGTTTGACTACCCACCTTATCATTCCAGTCTCCTGTAATGAAAATAACATCTATTTTTGGCGTATTATCCAGTAGGTGCTGCAGATCCTCATAGAACTGATCTACTTCTGCTTCTTCAGCATCTCTGGTTGGGGCGTATATTTGGATCACTGTGATGTTAAATGGCGTACCCTGAATTCGAATTGAGATCATTCTATCGTTTTTTGGATTGTATCCAAGCAGTGCTTTAGCCACTTTATTATTAATTATGAAGGCTACTCCATTTCTTCTCTGGTCCTCTTGTCCACAGTAGTAGATCTGGTGTTCATCTGATGTGAAGTGGCCCATTCCAGTCCATTTCAGTTCACTGACACCCAAAATGTCTATATTTAATCTTGCCATCTCACCAATAACCACATCCAATTTGCCCTGGCTCCTACATCTTACATTCCAGGTTCCTATGGTGTGTTGATCTTTAGAACATCGGATTCGTCGTTCACCACCAGCACCGTCGGCCGCTAGCCGTCCTTTCGGCTTTGAGCTAGCTGCATCATCACATCTGGGGCTAGTTGAACTTATCCTCTGTTCCTCCCCAGGAGCATTTTGACCATCTTCCGACCTGGGAGTCCCATCTTCCGATGGTATACTGACATATCTCTGGTTGTACTGATCCATTTAGTTTTCATGGCAAGAATACTGGGGTGGGTTGCCGTTACCTTCCCCAGGGATCGTATTTAGTCTGACCTCTCTGCCACGACCTTCCCGTCTTGGGTGTCCCTTCACGGTTTAGCTCATGGTGTCATTGAGGTGCTCAAGCTCCAGCACCACGACAAGGTAACGATCTCCTTTGCTGGATATCAATATCTATATATTAGTTATAGTGACTGAGGGCCTTTTCCCATTTGCACTTAACCACGGCACAAACATGTTCATTGTTCTGTCCCCATGACATTGCATTCATTTCATCCCAGGCCTCTTTGTGAGACAGGCTTAAACTGTCCTTAAAGTAATATTTCCCCACCTTAAGCTGACAGCACTGAAAGGCAGCCTCAATTTAAGTAAAATGTATTAGGTCTTGTCAATGTTACCTTGGTGGGAAGCAGAGGTCTGTAGTGACCGGGAACAGGCAGGAAAAGGATGGGCCATGGGAACAGTACATTTATGCTGATAGTTTTCTCTGACTCTGGGATGGATGGAGAACTCAGCAACTGTCAGCCTTACTAGGTAGACCAGACAGGAAACACAACCAGATGAGCTAATTCTAGTTTATTGTAAAGCTACATTAATAGAATCTTACATGTCTGAAAGTACAATCCTCCTGCTGTCTCCTTTACAGCCCAAGAACTTAGGGAGGGTCCCTCCTGAGCCTCTTGCTCCACCCACTATCCAGCTGTGGGCTATGCCCTCTCTTATCTGAACATTCCCTAGGCAGCATCTCTTCGCCCTGTCTCCCAAGGTCTTTCCCACATACCATTACAGCAGTGGGGAAAATCTTAGTAGATGCCATAAGTCATTAGTGAGGAACCTGCAGTGGGAAATGGATGGATGGGTGCTCTGTCCTCAACCTGGCCCTTTGGGTCTTCCAAGTTAGTGTTCCCATCACCAAGTTCAAAGCATCAATACACTTTCTGTCCCGCTTCTTCAAAATCCAACACTTGGCTTCCATAGCAGGCCACTGGGAAAACAATATAGCTGAATCTTACTTTATTTTATTTTAATTTGGGCACAGGTATTAAACCAACACTGGCCGAGCTGCATGGTAAAGCGGGAACACCACCCTCCTTTCCGCACCCAGGAGAAGCCTGCCAAACAGCTAGCCGATGGCCTTGTGTGGAGCTAAATCTATGCTCCAAACAACCTTGTCACCTGTTCAGAGGGTTTATTCTGCATGCCATAAAAAGGGGAACTTGTCCCACCTCACTATGTGTAGGGTAAGCCCATAAATCAAACACCTGATTGCGGAGCTTGTTTTGAGCATGTGCTCTTCAAGCACTGAAGC
This sequence comes from Charina bottae, assembly GCA_023362775.1. NCBI lineage: Eukaryota > Metazoa > Chordata > Lepidosauria > Squamata > Charinaidae > Charina > Charina bottae. The sequence goes on from JALMGJ010000002.1 coordinate 21,544,980, forward strand.
TGCGCGCCGAACAAGGACATGCATCAGCTGACTGGCAGGCTGGGGAAGCTGCATGATAAAGCAAGAGAGCCGCATCCCTCCACACCCAACATCATGACCCGAGGAACTGGCTTTATTGCATTTACCCAGACATCTCCCCAAACTCCTTCCCTATATCACTATCCTAACGGGGGGGGGGGGGGGGTGAAGGTGGCTTCCTATCAGCTGGCGATGTCTAGAAATGTGTAGGGATGCTGCAAAGCCAGAATCCTGCAGTCAGACCCCAGCAGCCTTCAGTGGTGACTCAGAACAGACACAATGGATGCGGGAGAGAGATCAACATTGGGGGCAGCTGGTTTCATGCCAGTATAATTTTCTGTTGACTCAAGAAAAGGTGGAGAGTGGAAAGCCAGCTGGGTGATCTTGGGCCAGTCCCTCCCTCTCAGCCCTAGGAAGGAGGAGGCAAGGGCAAACCAGTTCCGAAAAATCTTGCCAAGAAAACTGTAGGGACTAGTCCAGGATGTCACCAGGATTTGAAGGCACACACGCACAAGTCCAGGTGGAAAGCACTTGATCCAATGGTCCCACTAGCTATTCCAGTAACAGATCTGTTAACCTGTTGCTTCTTGCAGCGTCCCACGTGTATTTCTGGAGCTATTCAGAAGGGAATGATATATTCCAATGTGTCCAATGTCGTCGAAGTGGTGACAGACAGATTCCTGTGCAGTGGAGAAGACAAGTCGTTGGAAACATCCACTTGCAAAGGTTATTTTAGCTGCAAAAGAAGGGTGACTCTATCCTCGTTGTGTGTATAAGTGTGCATGTCAAAGAGGTAGGGTTGAATTCTGGCAAAGCTGTTTCACCTAAGTTGGAGTCACTAAGTTGGAGTTTTGCACCATCTCCACTCCCCAATCCTTTACAAATAGTTTGAGGCTGACCTGGTATTGTCCTCATGGATGTTCTGATAATATCATAAGCCAATCAGTGGTCCCTTCAACTACCCAACAGATAGAAGAAAGGGGCCAGGAACAGGATGGTGAAGACCATAGACATGAGCAGTGCCCTGCTGGATTGGAGCCCTGGCCCTTCTAGCCAGCAGTCTGCTTTCACCGTGGCCCCCCAACTGCCCAAGGAAGCCCACTAGTTTCCCAGCAGATGGCCTTCAGAGGCAGTCCCATGGCTATCCAGGCTAAGAGCCAGTGATCCTAGGGATGGGGGCAAGGGCCCACCAGTGGGATAATGGGCCACTGGGAGATTTTACAGAGGTGCAACATTGCAGATGGAAAAGCCAACTTTGCCTCAGGCTCAAATAAACCAGTGCATAGGTGGGTAGGTAGATAGATAAGTTTTTATTTTATTTTATTTTATTATCTTATTTCTTAAGAGGACATTTAAGTGGGGCAAAGAGAGAGTGGATGCATCACGTTGCTGGTCCCAGCTGGGCAAATATTTTCTAATAACAAAGGTCTTTCAGTCCAGGGAATGTCCTTACCATGTTGAATTTACCCACTGATATTATGGCAACTTTCACTTGCAGAACCCTTCCCCTCCCTCTCCAAACTTTCTAGTCCTTGCTGTGAACTGAGTGCCTGGTTCAGTGCCTTGTCTGTTTCAGACACCCAAAGGATCAGATGAGTGAAGGAATAATGTACACTTCCTGGCGGCTATGTAGAAATTTTGAGGGCCAGTTTGGTGTAGTCTGTAGGTTGAGTTATGTCAACTGGATTTCTTTCTTTTGGTTGAAATGTTTCGCAGCTTGTCCAAGTAGCTTCATCAGTCTGGGCAATTCCACCTGGATGACTGAGAATCTTCATCAACAGTTTGGTATAGTGTTTCAAGGCACTAGATTAGAAGCCAGAAGACCATGAGTTCTGGTCCTCCCTTAGACCTGGAAGCTAACTGGATGATGTTGGGGCAATCAGTCTCAGTCCTAGACCGGGGAGTCTAGGACTACATCCATCTACCAACCCACACTGGACCAGCATGGAAGATTCTGGTCCATAGCCTTCATCCTGCAGTAGATTGAGAGGAGGAGGAGGAGGAATAATTACACAATGCTTCCTCCATGGAGCAGCTGGATGCCAGTTGACATAGCTTGCATCTTGATGACCAGAATAAGCTCTACAGCTACTTTGGTATTTGGCTTTATCAACTGTAAGATATCAATTGGCATTTCAAATGAAATAGTAGAAGCAAAGTTACCATGTTTAACCCAGAGGGAAGAATTCTAAGAAGTATAATCTACGTGAGATAATCTGTTTTCATTTCTTTTTTAAAAAAGAACTATCAAAGGCTAGCCTAGCGAGAAATATACAATTATATTCCGATTAAGTCAGGGCATTAGGTCTGTAGGTTCTCTGTCTTAACTATCCCCAGATGTAAAGATGGATCGCTTGATCAGGAGAGAGAAAGATATCTTCTTCTGTTGTTCATCTAATCAGCACTTAAGCATTGGCCAGTTTTGCAAGGCCTGAAAATAACATTTGAACTTTTTCCTCCCGGAGGTGGCAGGCAGTGGTGAAGCTTGTCCCCTGTTTAATTTCCCTTCTTCTCCCACTTTTGCAGGTGAATCAGGTGGATCACTCTTCGTGGAAAGGAGAGAAAGACATTTTCAGGTAATGAATCTCGTACTGGGTTTGAATGTGGCACGTACAGTAGCTGGAGATTGTAGGTCAAAGCTCTCTTCATCTGGGCTCCACCCAGTCACTCCTGAGATCCTACCTGTCGCTAAGCCAAGATTGTTTAAATCTGTGGTTTACTGAACAAGCCACAGTGGTGTGGCCTGACCATGACAGTTATAACTTAGTTCAGTATGTGAGCCTAGCCAGAGTCCTGCAACCTTTAGGTGGTGGTGGTAGTGGTGGTTATTAGGAGCTCAAGGTAGCATACTGTTGGCCTTGCAGGGTAAACCGGATAGGAATCACAACCAGATGAGCTAATTCTACTTTATTGTAAAGCTACATTGACAGAATCTTGCAAGTATGAAAGTACAACCCCCCCCCCCCGGTTTCCTTTACTGCCTGAGAAACTAGGGAGGGTCTCTTCTAAGCCTCTTGCCCTGCCCACTATCCAGCTGCGGGCTATGCTGTCTCTTATCTGTCTTTTCCCTAGGCGGCATCTCTTCGCCCAGTCTCCCAAGGTCTTTCTCACATACCATTACGCATAGGTGAGGATCTCTTTCAGTTTATCCCAATGTAGCATTTGAACTTCACTGCCGCTGGAGGGAGAGGCCATGATTTTCTTACTAGATTTATTTTTAACCCTTCAAAGTCCATAGCGCCATTAATAAAGGATGACCTCCAATTGAAACGCTCATGAGTTAGGGTGATCGCCAATGATTTTTAACCCCCACTTTATCTCCACTGCTGTTAGAAGGAGAGGGCGAGGTTTTACTTATTTATTAGATTTATAACCCTGCTGAGAGAAAGGGACTGGCCCAGTCACTCAAGGAGTTTTTATGTCCGAGATGAACTAGAACCTGGGTCTTGTCATCAGTCCTGCACTGCAGGATTGTTAGAGTAGGATATGGAATAATCCAAGCATGAGACCAACACCAAACTTGGATATCACTTATTTTTATTTTATTAAAGGGGTGATTATTTATTAGCCATGTTTCCTAGTGATACTCACATGTGATCACTCATACAGTGAAAGTGGTTGTCTCTTTTTTGATGACGGACTTCTTAAGAGGTCAGAACTTCCGTTGTGAATCCACACCTCCTGATGTTGGTCAGCTTAGATCTTCCTTGGGACTCCCCTAGCTGCTCTGTGCATGACAGGACCTTAAGTAAATCCTGTAGCTAATGGACAGCAAGCCATTCTCCTAGAGACCTCAGTGTTCCAGTCATCTCTTTTTTGGAGTCAATGCTGATGTTCAGCTTTGCAGACGGGCAGCAAAACAGGTCTTAACAGGGCAGGCACAAGCTGTTCTCTGCTGTCCTAAAATCAGTGATCCAGAGAGAGAGTTGGGTTCCCTTCATCGGGTGTCCTCAGGCAGAGGCAGAACAAGCCATTTGCTTCCATATAGATTCCTGCAATTAAGAGGAGAATGGCTTGATGGCCTCAAGAGACCCTCAAGGATTCTGGGGTTGGAAGGAAAGGGAGAAAGGAAAAAAACTTCTAACAGTTGGCTTTGGAAGATGGGCATTCTGCTCTCCACTATTCCTGGATGGGCACTCTAGCTCCAGCTTTAGATGCTCCGAGAACAGCTGGGACGCTTTGAAGGAAAAATGCTTCCCTGATAAGATCCATCCCGGCTGAAGGGAAACAATAGTGAGCTCTAGCTTGGCCAAGAGCATTAAGAATAACAATTAGTGACTGACTGGATCAGATCCAGGTTGGTTGGTTGGTTGGTTGGTTGGTCGGTCGGTCGGTCGGTCATCCATCTATCCATCCATCCATCCATCCATCCATCCATCCATCCATCCATCCATCCATCCATTCAATTTATCCCCGCCCATCTCCCCGCACAGGGGACTCTGTTACCTAGTTTAGTAGTTACAGTTTACAATTTCTTTGTCTTTCCTTATAGGTGGGTGTGGTCAGCTGGGGCACATATGACCCATGTGCACGGAAGAAGAAAAACGACAACATGGAGATAATACGAGATCGTCCAAGCAAAGAACATAAACCACGAGACTTCTATATCAGTCTCTTTCAAGTGCAGAACTGGTTAAGACAACATCTGGGCAAATCCTTGAGGTTCATTCCCATGCAGTGAACTTCTAGTACTTACTCTTAACCAGAATGCTTCCTTACAGTATTTGCCAAGCCAGCAATCTCCATAATAATACTTATTAAAAATTACCTTGATGATGTCTGGTGATTCAACTATTTATATTCTCAGCAGAAGGATCAAAACCTAATTTGGTCCAAAGCTCATCAGGTCAGAGCCTTGAGTTCCTTCCACAGACATTGCAAGAATGCCAGTCAGCTGGAAATAGAAATCAAGCCAGTGGTTACTTTCACAATATATTATGGACCTCTGCTTGTCTTCTTCCAAGATCCTTGTATAATATTTATTCAAAAGTTAATCCCATTCCCCCAAAGCTTTCTAATGTTAATTAAGGCAATGGCAACTAAAAGCTTTCTGCCCTGTTTATTGTTACTTCTTACAGAGCATAGCAGCAGGATTACTAATAAATAAACTGATTGTCAATGGAGTAGCATGTCTCAATTGACTCTTAATATAAATCCTTGTTTTCCCGGACAGAATGTCTGTCTGCGTATAGTGCCATGAGTAGCTTCTTTCTGTATGTTCTTTGAATTATTACATTATTACATAGCATAATGTATTTCGTAGTTTGCAAAGTGGCTACTGTATGGGAAAAGAAAGAAATCTGAGGAAACCAGTGAATCAGGAACTGATGCTAAGAGGCCACTCATTAGAAATCCCCAGGAAGCAATAAATAAGTCTGAAACAGGAAACAGGATGCTTTTAATTCAAAGCGCTGAAGTTCTGAAGTGCCAGGAATGTTTTGCTGTCCTCTGTCCTGTTCAGGTTAGCCTCTGTGGCATCCGTGGGAGGGGCATGTCTTTTGACTGTGTGATCATGGTTGCCATCTTGACTTGTTGGACACACACACACACACACACACACACACACTTGTGCATGTCCTTGTTCATCATAATTACATTTTAAATTTGGACATCATTTAAAAAAGCAACACAAAACAAAGAAAAGTGATACAGAAAACCATAATGCTCTTCTTAATCAGTGATGTCCCTGAATTCTTTCTAAAAATAAATGAATAACCCAATAGATCCATTATGGGGTTTTTTTTTCCATCCAGGATATAGTCTTTGTGCGAGAGAAGTGAGGTGGTATGTCTGCATATAGTTTCAGCAGGGAGTGAAGGGAAAGATGTTGGCTATGATTTTATGGTGGCCTAAAGCTCTAATAACAGTTTTCCATTTCCCACCACCGCTGACTGGAAGTTCGCTCCACCCATCTTTGAGTCAGCAGAAAAGCAGACTGGCATGAAATTTGTTGTCCTCACTGCCAGCTCCAATCCTGGTTCTGTTTCATCAGTTCCTGGGCTGCCAGTCCAGTGGAAGAGATTTGATCCACCTTAAGGCTGCCTTTCTTTGGGGCGTGGTGGCTCAGCGGGTAAGACGCCAGGCTTGTCAATCGGAAGATCACAAGTTCGGAGGTTCGAATCCCTAGCCCCGCGTGATGGAGTGAGCTCCTGCACTAGCCCCAGCTCTTGCCAACCTAGCAATTTGAAAGCATGCAAATGCAAGTAGATTAATAGGTACCACTTCGGTGGGAAGGTAACAGCGTTCCGCGTGCATCATGCCGGCCACATGACCGCGGAAGAATCTTCGGACAACGCTGGCTCTTCAGCTAAGAAACGGAGATGAGCACCAGCCCCTAGAGTCGGACACGACTGCACAAATGTGCGGGGGAACCTTTACCTAAGGCTGCCTTTAGATGGTGCTGGAAATACATACCAGGACAGGTAAGGATGATTTATACCTGTCTCATGGGCTTGGAATGATATGAAAGCCACATCAGGGGACACAACTGAAAAAAGAAGCTGCTAGATCCTGTTTGCATCCTGAGGTGCTGGTGAGGAAAAGCTTAGAAGCTAAATTACAAGTATGAAACACGTCCCTCACGGCCACCGCCTCTTTTCCGATGAAGCCAAAGGAAGTAGAGTTGGCAACTGAGTATAAGTGGGTGTGCTTGCTGAAAAAGCGAGTTAGAATCATCAGGCTTGTCACTCTTCAAACATGGACAGGAGTTGGACTTGGGACCCAACAGGGCCAGGAATTTCAAGGAGAAGGACTGAGAAGGACCCTCAGCCTTGCCCTGAACAATGGATTCTTTCTCTTTTCTTTTAAAGGATAGTAACATTCATCAAATCATAGATAAAAAATACCAAAAAAACAAAACAAAAACATACAAGTAACTTGTATAAATAAAGTTACACACACACATACACACACCCCTCCCCCAATGGATTCTGGTTAGAGAAAGGCAATGGATTATTTTAATACTAGGGTGTTTGGCCTGCTGGAAATTGTCTGAAATAGTTCCATCTATTGATCTTGGGATTACCCAGCCCTAAAAGATTTAGTTGGGAACACTCTCTTCTTCAAAGCACATCTAAACATCAGGAGTCTGGTAGCACTTCCTATTCAGACCTCTACTACCACTAAATCCACAAAAAGAAAACTCGGGAAACAACCACATCTTATGGTATTGCCCCGAGGCCTGAAAAGTTGGCTTGCTCCTCAACCTTGGTTTAATGAAATCCAAAATTTCAATCTCAGAAGTTCTCACTTTCCTGTATGTATACCAGCCAACTCTAGATCTAACCATTTTTTTTCCTTGTGATATTTTTTAATATTAAGGTAGGCAGGTTGCCTCAATCAATACAACTCATCTTTTCACAGGTAACTGTCAAATACCATCATAAAGATGGCGATCGGAAGCTGACGTCGATTGCTGCTCCGGGGGGGGGGGGGAGATTGTTTAGCCCCTTGAAAATCTTTGGAGGCTTTTCTGAACCCCTGAATTGCACTTCCCATGGCTGGGGGATTGCTACTGGCGGTTTTTTACCTGTGTTGGGGGTTCAGCCCCCCCCCCTGGACGGAGCGGTGGGATGCAACGGACTGCGAAGGGCGATGCGAAGCTTGTAGCCGGTCTGAGCAGAGTTTAACAGCGTTTTTCGAACAAGGAGGGAAGCCTCTTGCTGTTGAGAAGCCGAATACGGGCGAGCCTGGAACCCGAATAGGACGGTGGTGCTGGCGGGGGCGACAACAGCGAACCCCGACGAACCCTGATTCGGTGAGCCCCGGGACTTGCCCTGATAGTGGGACAGATTCTGGGCCGGGCGTTCACTGTAGTGGAAACGAATTTCACCGCTGCTGTAAAAGAACTCAACGGGGTGAACAGATTCCAGAGGCGTAAGAGACTGGCCTCAAAATTGCTTGGACGCTGGCCCCTGATAGATCTGTTGGGTATAAGTTTTAACAACACAACGGACCTTGCCTTGCCTTCCAGAAGAGCGTATCTGGAGTTGTCTACCATTTCGGTAACGCAACGGCTTTACATACTGGCTGAAGACAGAGGGACATACCCTGAGGAACCAGTAGTCAATCCTAGCGTCTGGCAGAGTTTAAAGAACTCTCTGTCTGTTCAGAGAACAAAACTGTGGGCGCAGCAACGCCTTGACGATCTACTGAGCGTTGCTATAGACTGACGGAAGCATAATAATGCTATCAGGGCTTATGGGCCATGGATTATTAAGATAATTATTAAGATAAGCCTCTATGAAAGTTGGTTAATCATCTCTAATCATCCTAATCACCCTTTATAGCCAAGATCATCGGGATCCCTCAAGTGAATGAAAGTCTCCCTCTCAGGAGTGAGAGGCGTGGGAGGGAGTATTGGGTTGGGTGTAGAATATGAGTGCACTCATCCCCCTGAGTGAGAGACAGGGGGGGAGGGGTAGTGTATGGAGTGCCCCCTTATCGACCAGTGAGAGAAGTCGATGGGGGGGGGGCACAGGGAGTGAGTGTTGAATTCTGGGAGTGGTGAGTGGGTCCAGCCATTGCCGAGAGCACGAGCTGGTGCACTGATGGGGGCCCATCATCACTTGAATTGATTGTTGTAAGTCTGTTGGTTGAGTGATGGAGGGTTTACTGAGTTCATCCAGGAATCTCGGGAGTCCAGGAGTGGAGGCTAATGGACTTAGAGACTCGGGGGGTTATAGGGCTGGGCAGAATATTGAGGTGGTGATGGGTAGGGGATGTTATGGCGAGAGCCGGAGAGCAGGCCATCGTAGGGGAAGACGTCCCTGGTGTTTACTATCGGTGACGTGTTCCGGCCCTCCGTGCTCAACCCAAGGGCCTGGTCAGCAGACTCGTGGTTGCCCTGACTTTCGGCTGCTGCTTTGTAATGCCAGGTCAGTTAATAACAAAGCCCTCCTCATACATGATCTGATTATAGAGGAGGAGGCAGACCTGGTATGTATTACAGAAACCTGGCTGGGCCCGGAGGGGGGTGTTCCTCTGTCTGAGATATGCCCAGTCGGGTTTTGGGTTTGGCACCAGCCGAGACTTCAGGGCAGGGGAGGAGGGGTGGCTGTTGTAATCCGGGAATCTCTAATGGCCGTCAGGGGCCCTGCTCCACAAGTGACCGGGTGTGAGACTCTGTTCTTTAAGTTGGGCTCTCAGGAACAGTTGGGAGTGTTGCTACTGTACCAGCCTCCCTGCTGCGTAGCAACCTCTCTGCCTGAGCTGCTGGAGGCCGTCTCGGGGTTGGCAGTTGAGCTCCCTAGGCTTATGGTTCTGGGGGACTTTAACTTGCCTTCCCTGGGACGAACCTCAGAAGCAGCATGGGAGTTCATGACCACCATGGTGACCATGGGCCTGTTCCAGATCATCCAGGACCCAACTCGAGACAGTGGTCTCACCCCGGATCTAGTTTTCTTGTCAGAGCAGTGGCAATGTGACCTGAGGGGAGAATTAAATCTTTCCCCTTTGTCATGGTCAGATCACGCCCTGGTGACCCTGAGATTCTCCTATGCCGCTCCCCTCCGCAGGGAGGCTGGACCCATTTGATTGGTCCGCCCCCGGCGACTGATGGACCCGTTAGGGTTCCAGAGGGAGCTGGGGGTTATACTGGAAGATCTGCTGCACGGTCCAGCGGAGGCTCTGGCTGCTGCCTGGAATAGAGAGGCGGCTGGGGCCTTGGACAGGATCGCGCCTGTGCAGCCTCTCTTGTCCAGTCAAACCCGACACTCCCCCTGGTTTACGGAGGAGTTGAGGGTTTTGAAGAGGATTTAGAGACGCCTAGAGCGCCGCTGGAGGAAAACAAAGACTGAATCCGACCGAACACAATCTAGAGCCACTATTAAGGCCTACCTTGTGGCGGTAAGAGTGGCGAAACATCAATATTTCTCCGCTGTTATTGCATCCACAGAATGCTGCCCGACGGCCCTGTTTAAGATTACCTGATCCCTTTTGGGGAAAGGGGAGTCAGAAATCCATCTGCAGGGCTGTGCTGAGGAATTTTCTGAGCATCTGCAGGATAAAATCGCTCGGATTCGCTCCAAGTTGGATTCTGAGCGTGAGTCAGAGTCTGGTGAGATACCCAGGGAACGTACTTACTTTGTTATCTGGGAACAGTTTGATCCTGTTGGACCTGAGGAAGTGGACAGAGTTCTCCGGACTGTAAATGCCACCACCTGCCAATTAGATCCATGCCCCTCCTGGCTGGTGAAAGCAGCTTGGGAGGGGACTTGTAGTTGGGTCCAAGCGATGGTGAATGCATCCTTGGGAGAGGGGGTGTTCCCGGCGGCTTTTAAGGAAGCGCTGGTTCGCCCCCTTCTCAAGAAGCCATCGCTGGACCCTACTATACTGGATAATTTTTGTCCAGTCTCCCACCTTCCCTTTTTGGGAAAGGTGGTTGAGAAGGTGGTGGCGTTGCAGCTCCAGAGGATTCTGGATGAAATGGATTATCTGGACCCCTTTCAGTCAGGTTTCAGGCCTGGTCATGGGATGGAAACTGCATTGGTCGCACTTATGGATGATCTCTGGCAGGAGCGAGATGGAGGTAGTGCATCCATTCTCGCTCTTCTTGACCTCTCAGCGGCATTCGATACCGTCGACCACGGTATCCTTCTGGAACGGCTTAGGGAGTTGGGGGTGGGCGGCATGGTTTTACGCTGGTTCGCCTCCTTCCTCCGAGGCCGGGCCCAGACGGTGTTGATTGGGAGCGAGAGATCCAGTCTGCAGGCCCTTCTTTGTGGGGTCCCACAGGGGTCGGTACTCTCTCCGCTCCTTTTTAACATCTACATGAAACCGCTGGGAGAGATCATCCGACACCATGGGGTGAGGTATCATCAATATGCCGATGATACCCAGTTGTATATCTCCATCCCGGGTGAAGTAAGTGATGCAGTGACCGTCCTGTCCAAGTGCCTGAGGGCTGTAGGGGCTTGGATGGGGAAAAACAGGCTTCAGCTGAACCCTAGTAAGATGGAGTGGCTGTGGATTAATGGCTCCTTGACTTCTGGGAAATTATCATCTTTAATTCTGTATGGGGTTGCACTACCCCAGACAGACCCGGTGTGTAACTTGGGAGTCCTCCTGGACTCACGACTCCTGCTTGAAGAGCAGGTGGCAGTCGTGGCCAGGAGAGCTTTTGCACAACTTCACGTTGTACGCCAGTTATGTCCTTTCCTGGAACAAGAGGCCCTTCGATCAGTCACTCATGCCCTGGTTATCTCCCACATAGACTACTGTAATGCGCTCTACATGGGGCTACCCTTGAAGAATATTCGGAAGCTACAACTGATCCAGAATGCAGCTGCGCGGACAGTTTTGGGTGCCCCAAGGAGGACTCACGTAACACCTTTGCTGCGCGAGCTGCACTGGGTTCCAGTTCGCTTCCGGGTACAATTCAAGGTGTTGGTTATCACCTTTAAAGCCCTACATGGCATGGGACCAGGATACCTAAGGGATCGTCTCATCCCCATCACTTCATCCCGTCCCACCCGGGCATGCAGAGAGGGCATGCTACGGACCCCATCGGTTAAGGAGTTCCAATTAACGGGGTCTCGGAAGCGTGCTTTCTCTGCTGTTGCCCCTGCCCTTTGGAAAATTCTGCCCCCTGAGATCAGACAGTCCCCCTCACTCCTGGACTTCCGAAAAAGACTCAAAACCTGGTTGTGTCAGTATGCTTGGGGTCAGAAGGAGATTGGAGATACCTGGAGATGGCTAGCACCTTAGATTGCTCTGAGGGGCCCTTTTTAAGAATACTCTGCCTTTGGATCCCATTTTATTCATTATATTTTAAATTATTACTTATTATGTATTTTGTTTTATTTATAAATGTACAGTATATTAATGATTTAACATTGGCTGATGAAGTCTTCTTGCAAATCCCACAAAAACAAATAAGAAATGAACTTGCAGTACCCCCTAGTTTGGAGGAAGTCAGCAAAGCCACTAAACAAATGAAAAATAACAAAGCTATTATAATAATAAATAATAAAGCTACCTGCTGAAGTCTTTAAAGAAGGCGGGCCTGAACTTACACAACAACTTCATAAGCTCATCGAAAAAATCTGGATGAGGGAGGAGATTCCAGCAGACTTTAGGGATGCCATAATTATCACTCTCTTTAAAAAGGGTGATAGAACAGACTGTGGAAACTATCGAGGCATCTCCCTTCTAGCCACAGCAGGCAAAATCCTGGCAAAGATCATTGCAAACCATCTCCTATCTGTATCAGAAGACATCCTCCCTGAAACGCAAAATGGCTTCCGCCCTTCCAGGGGAACAGTGGATATGATCTTCACTGCACGACAGCTTCAAGAAAAATGCAAGGAGCAAAACCGCCCTCTGTACATGGCGTTTATTGATCTGACTAAAGCTTTTGATACTGTAAATCGTACTGCTCTCTGGACCATCCTTCTGAAAATCGGATGCCCTGATAAATTTGTGAACATCTTGCGGTTACTCTATGAAGACATGATGGCAACAATCCTGAATAACAATGGCTCTCAAAGCGATCCATTTAAAGTGGAATCCAGCGTTAAACAGGGATGTGTTATTGCTCCAACCTTATTCGCTATCTTCATCGCTATGATTATGCACCTTGTTGAAGAGAAACTTCCTACTGGTGTAGAAATTATATATCGAACAGATGGAAAGCTTTTTAATCTTAGTAGGCTGAAAGCAAAAAATAAGGTAATTGCAACTTCTGTTATAGAACTTCAATATGCTGATGATAACGTAGTCTGTGCACACTCCGAGGAAGATCTTCAAACTATCCTAAACATCTTTGCAGAAGCATATGAAAAACTCGGCCTCTCGATTAACATTAAAAAAACCAAAGTGCTTTACCAGCAAGTTCGAACCAATCCCTCCGCAGCGCCATCAATCCAGCTTAAAGGTGTGTCACTAGAAAATGTCGATCACTTTTCTTATCTCGGCAGCCATCTATCTACAAAAGCCGACATCGACGCCGAAATTCAGCATCGCCTGAGCTCTGCGAGTGTAGCTTTCTCCCGAATGAAGCGTAGAGTGTTTGAGGATCGGGACATTCGCAGGGAGACTTGTTTACAAAGCCATTGTACTACCAACCCTTCTGTACGCCTGTGAAACATGGACCCTCTACAAACGCCACCTCCAACTTCTTGAAAGATTCCATCAACGCTGCCTCCGAAAAATTCTGCAAATTACTTGGGAAGATAGGCGGACTAATGTTAGCGTATTAGAAGAAGCGAAAACCACCAGCCTTGAAACAATGATCATCCAACATCAACTTCGCTGGACCGGTCATGTTGTTCGAATGCCTGACCATCGTCTTCCAAAGCAGCTACTTTACTCCCAACTTAAGAATGGAAAACGGAATATTGGTGGACAGCAAAAGAGATTCAAAGATACTCTCAAAGCTAATTTAAAAAAATGTAATATCAGCATTGAGAACTGGGAAGCCCTAACTCATGAGCGTTTCAATTGGAGGTCAGCCTTTATTAATGGTGCTATGGACTTTGAAGAAGCACGAGTACAGGGCGAAAGGGAGAAAAGAGCTAAAAGGAAGGCACGTCAGGCAAACCCTCATCATGACCGTCTCCCACCCGGAAACCTATGCCCTCATTGTGGGAGGTTGTGCGGATCCAGAATTGGCCTTTACAGCCACTTACGGATCCACCGTTAAAATTTTACCTTTGGAAGACAATCTTACTCGGCTACGAGTGATCGCCAATGATTAATGATTTAATTCTGTTGTAAACCGCCCAGAGTCCCCCTCGGGGGAGTTGGGCGGTGATAAATCCAATAAAGAAAGAAAGAAAGAAAGAAAGAATGTGTGAATTCTGTAGATGGTTTGCAGGTCAGCAGCAGCAGCTGTGGGGGATATGTGTGTCTGTGCGTGTCTGTGTGTGTCAAAATCAGCCAGAAGGCAGATGGAACACTGCAATGTAAGCTCCACATCTTTTGAACATGTGTGTACAGAATCCATGAATGCATGATGCTCTGCCCTCTTTCTGATTTTGAAGCCTTCTCCTTTCCCATCCCACCCGTCCAATAGATGCTGCTACAAGTTGGATAAAAAAAAAATCAAATGTTTCTACATTTTCATGGAGAATAGGATTGAAAGGAAGGAATTTTTATGATCAATTTGGAGCCATCCATTCAGCAGTGCTTTGAGATGTGGTCATTAGCTGGAGTCACACTTAATGCTGCCATGAAACTCTGTGTTTGTCATTGTTTAGAACATAGCTTTCCAAACCATGTGTCGCGACACAGTACTGTGTCGCCTGCGGTGTGCAGGTGTGTCGTGCGAAAACCCGGAAGCGCTGATGGTGCACCATTGCGTCCGGCAGCAGCGGTGCGCCATCAGTGCTTCCAGGTTTTGCGCGACACACGTGCACGCTGCCGTGCGCACCGCTGCCGCACCACCACCGCTGCCACCGCGTTGGTGTGTGTCACCAACAGGAAAAGTTTGGAAAGCTCTGGTTTAGAAGAATTGGTTCAGACCATGTGTCTCTCCTTGCCTGTTTACACTCCCTGCCCCCAGGCAACCCTGAGATTTAGCCATCATCGATTATCCTGATTCTAAATCAATTAATTGCTTTAGCACTTGCTAGGGCAAGATAGATGGATGATATTCTGGAGGTGACGGACTCGACCTTGGGGGAGCTGGGGGTGGCGACGGCCGACAGGAAGCTCTGGTGTGGGCTGGTCCATGAAGTCATGAAGAGCCGGAAGTGACTGAACGAATAAACAACAAAAAAATCAATTAATCTTCATATTGTGCTCATAGTCCATGCTGCTGAAGAACAATTAAGTCTTTAGAAATCATGTTTGATCTTCATGCGCCATAAAAGAGCCATTGTATTATAGTGTGGCTTGATAAATATTGGAAGAGCAAACGAGGGGTGGGGGTGGGGATGATCAGGAACCATGCGTGTGGGCTCCCGGTTAGGCCCATTGCTTAGCAATAGCAGGGATCTGATACATGCCTGGCCTCCAGTAATCCTCTGGCACAGTCCAGATTATGAAACTTTCCTCTGTAACGCATTAAAACTGGGAATTTCCCTGATGACCTTTCCTCCTTTCCTACCTCCAAGGCACAGATTTGCCCTGATTTCTTTCCCCAAAGCTTTGGGGATTCCTGTCCACCTGCAGGCCAACGTCTTTTTGCCTTCATCCCCTCCCACCGAACTCTAGAGTTGCTTAATGGACGTGCTATTTCCCAAAACTCAGCTGCTTTCTCGGGGTGGGGTTAGCCAACGATTTGTTTGGAGGGAGGAAAGTCAACATTTCATAAGCAGCTGCCCCGCACTGGTGCTGTCACTACCACAGCAGCAGCAGAGAAGCTGAAAGACGCAGAAAGGAAAAGGAGGAATGCAGAGGCTACATCAGTTCTTTTACATCGCCATCGCCCTCGGGGCATTTGGCACAGGTAAGCTAAAGGATTCAGGAAACAGCTGGTGAGGACTCCAGATGCCTAGAGCAGGGTTGTGCTTTGATGAAGCTAACGTTGCTTGAGCCTGAAACTTCTCAGACCTTTCTTCTGTTGACAACCATGCCGCAGTGGTGTAGGAGAAGGGGCTGAAAACAATCAAGCTTTTACATTTTTTCCGGTTCCAATGTTGATACTATTTGCTAGTGAATATTTGCTATCTTCAGACTTTCCTTTTCTCCAGCCTTTGCTACCTGTATTTTGCATAACTGCTCTTTGGCATCTTAAAAATAAGGGATTGATTATCTATTTAATTTTACCAGCTAAAAATATTAACTGTCCAACATTGGAAAACTCTAGATAACATAACAACTGAGATGTGGGTTCACAAGGCCTCTTCAATTGCTAGATTAGAAAAAAAAATCACAGATGAAGTTCGAATAATAAGACATCAGGGGCAGGAACCATAATTCTATTGAATGTGGGTGGATTTTACAGTTTATCCCAGTAGCAGTAGACTACAATATGATAATATTTTATATATGGTAAATTTCTGTTTGGACAGTACCTGTTTCTTTACTGACTTTTTAAGCAGAGTTTTTGTATTTTCTATATCTTTTTTCTCTATACATCTTGGATTTATCATGTTTGTTAATCATAGTTCTATAAAAATATTATCTCTAGCTGTCTGTGGCTTGAATCATGTCAACCGGATTTCTATTTTCTCAGTAGAAATGTTTCACTCCTTATCCAAGGAGCTTCTTCAGTCTGAGTAAAGTTAGTAAGGGAATCCTTAAATATGTTTCTAGGGTGGCTGTGTGACCTTGCACCTGGGGCTAGGTCATGGTTATTTTGAGATGTTTATTTCTAAGCCACAGACTGTTCCACCTGGATGACTGAGAACCTTCATCGACATTATCTCTAGCTGCTTTTTGACATGCAAAAGTATCGGATGGATGCCTCATAATGGTTCTCTAATTAGTGGCAGCTTTTAAGAACCAACATTCAGTGATATTATTGTGGTAGCTGACAGGCAACATTATGTGACAACTTCTCTGCTTTCATATGTAGCACTGATGAAAAGCAACCAAGAGACTGTCCCATAGAATTTTTGGAATTTTGAGTCTAAGGGGGGAGAAAACTTTCAAAATGAATTCTGAGTTTCGAATTCAAACATTCTCATTTCCTTTTTGAACTGCAAAATTGGAAAGCCAGAAATGGGCAAAGGTCTGTTTCAAAATCTATTCTGATGCATTTTAAAATGTTAGGGAAATAAATTAGGTGCAAAAATTGTGGGTGCAATATATCATTTTGTTTACGAGTCCTTTACACAGGAGTATATATTTGGAGCATACCCAGTAGGCTTCAGGTTTATTCTTACAAGGAAGATAGCATCCGCCCTGTGGAATATCTTGCCCCCTGAGGCAAGACAGGCACCCTCGCTCCTGGCCTTCAGGAAGTCGTTAAAGACCTGGTTCTGCCGCCTTGCCTGGAACAAAGGACATAATAGTTCCTCCTGGGGGTGGTTAGCGTAATAATATCCTCCTTTTAAGAACATACCATCTTCTGGATTTTTATTTTTTATTTTTATGGTAGTTTTTAAATGTATAGGCTTTTAACTTTTTTATTGTGATTGTAAACTGCCCAGAGTCTACCATGGTAGAGATGGGTGGGGATAAATCCAAATAATAAATAAATAAATAAAAATAAGACATTTGTCATTTTTAATCATGGTGCAATCCCTTGGGGTTTTCCTTTTCTCCACTACATAAAAAAGCTATATACAGACAAAGGCTTAAATTTTATTTATTTAATTAATCTTATTTATTTATTTAATTTATACAGCCGGGTGGCTGACTCCAGGTGGCTAACCACCATTAAAAACAAGATAAAAACCATTATAGTCCTTTAAAACTATTGCAGAGGGAAAGTATAACATCAGAAAAGGTTTTTAGCTTAGCTCTTTTCCTGATTTATGCGAGGATTTATTTATTGGCTTCTGCATTTTAACAGCAGCTTGAAGTGATACAGGCCAAGCGTATCTCAGCAAGAATTAGGCTGAGATTTAGAGCAAGTAAAGATAAAAACTGGAGTGGCTGTGTTCTCTTTCTTACAGTACTTAGTTCCTTTTTTGCAAAATTGTAATCACTTTTTAGACCATTTATAGTGGTTTTTGTTTGTTTGGTCTCCTTCTATCAGAAATAAGACAGCTTAGGGCAAGGGTCGGAAATGGCGGCTCGCGAGCCAGACGCGGCTCTTTGGACCCTTGAGTGTGGCTCTTCCGCAGCTGAACTCACCCCCGCCCCTTCCACGCGATTGGATCCCGCCCCCAAACTCTGATGGCCGGCGCTGGAGGAGGGCGATTGATTCTTCCTCCTCCCGCCCTCGGGAGCCTTCCAGAGTCGGGCAGCGCTTCTTCGAGGTTGGCGGGTGGGGAAGTTGGTTGGTCACCGCCGCCGCCTCTTCCTCCGCCCGCGTTGCAACGGCCGCCGCCGCCGCCCCCCCCCGAAGCGCTCGCCAGGCAGGCAGGAGAGCGTCGCCATGCTGGGCACGCTGCGAGAGGAGACAGCGCAGCTGCTGGGCGACTACCTGCAGCGCCGCATCCCCCAGCTGGTGCTCTCCCTCTGCCACTTGGCAGATGCCTTGGGTTGTGTGGGTGGCCCCGGCCTTGGAGAGCTGGGGTGCAGCGGGACGGGAGCGTTGCCAGCGGCCCGCAAGGACCGGCCATGGAAGGTGAGTGAGGGCCGGGGCGGCCGGCCAAGCACAGCGCAGCCCTTCCACGCGATTGGATCCCGCCCCCAAACCCCGCCTCCTTCCACGCGATTGGCCCCCACTCGCAAACCCCGCCCCCTGGCTCTCGAGCATTTCAAAATGTGCACGAGCATGTCAAAATGGCTCCCGGCATAAAAAGTTTGCCGACCCCTGGCTTAGGGCATAGAAAGATTTCAACTATTGGCTTCAGGCTTATGGGACTTTCAGAAACAGTCCTTCCTAAACAAAATTGGATTAACCATTAGACTAAGTACACTAAATTACAGGGTTATTGACAGACCTACACCTGGGAATTTCCCAATGTGAAGAATGTATCAGTGTTACACCATCCCTTTCTAAAAGTGTGTGCACCTTTAAATACGTGTAATCTGTAGTAAAGGTAAAGGTTCCCCCTGCACGTTTGTGCAGTCGTGTCCGACTCTAGGGGCCGGTGCTCATCTCCGTTTGTTAGACGAAGAGCCAGTGTTGTCCCAAGACGCTTCCATGGTCCATGACACGTGCGGAACGCTGTTACCTACCCACCAAAGTGGTACCTATTCATCTACTTGCATTTGCATGCTTTCGAATTGCTAGCTTGGCAAGAGCTGGGGGGAGTGCGGGAGCTCACTCCGCACACGGGGCTAGGGATTCGAACCTCCAAACTTGCGATCTTCCGATCGACAAGCCTGGCATCCTACCCGCTGAGCCACCACGCCCCTTCTGCGTGTAATCTGTAGCCCTCCACATATTGCCAGACTTCATTTCCCAGCAGCCCCCAGTGTACATGGCTAATGGTGAGGGATGCTGGGAGTTTAAGTCAGCCACACTCAAAGGGCCAGACTGCTTCTCTCTATAGCAGCCTTTCTCAACCTTTTGACCCTGAAGGAACCCTTGAAATATTTTTCAGGCCTTGGGGAACCCCTGCACATTCAGGCTCCAATACAGGCCAGAAGTTACAAAATTATTATATTCGTTTCATGTGTAGGCCTGTGTGTGTGTGTGTGTGTGTGTGTGTGTGTGTGTGTATATATGCATGCATGCATTGACAGTGTTCTTAAACTAAAAATAAAGAATGAAACTTACCTCTTTAATGTGAAGTTGCCTGAATTTGAAATAATTTAAAAAATAAATTGTGATCTCCCAGGGAACCCCTAGTGACCTCTCACAGAACCCTGGGGCTCCACAGAACCCTGGTTGAGAAACCCTGCCCTAGATTATTTCAAAACGTTTACACAGTGGCTGCATCCGCAGAACATGCTGAGGTCTGTAGTCAGTTCATGGGGCCCGTGTATCACCATTTTGTCCCCCCCTTAACTCGATTACCCGATCAAAGCCCTGCCCTTGCGCATAAGAAAGGGGCTTCAATTATGCGGTTGCATCTGCCATCTTGACATTTTGATGACCCCCTCAGGTGCGCCTGATTGGAGATTTAGCATTGCACTAGCTGGAATTTGAAACAAAGGCTTGTTGTTGACTTCACATTCTGATTCCTGAGGACAGAAAACAGTTTATGTCCCTTCGACTCGAATGCTAAAGATTCAAGGACACAGTTCTTTGATAAGCTAAGTTTATTACAGATACTAGGAGAACTATAATTAAAGCAGAAAGCCAGCAACTAACTACCAACTGGGTGACTCAAGCCATCTATATAGCGTTCCTGAGGTTCAAAACTTAGGCCATTGTTTCTCAACTTCGGCCATTTTAACGTGTGGACATGCTGGCTGGGGAATTCTGGGAGTTGAAGTCCACACATCTTAAAATGACTAAGGTTGAGAGAGGAAGGAAGCTGGTTCTCAATGGGAGAAGCAGTTGACTTCAGTGCATTGTTATTATAATTAGGCTGACCATATGTCCCGTTTTGAACGGGACACCCCCGTTTTTTTAGCATTTTTCAATCGTCCCGTCGTTTTGATAAAAATCTTAATTTTGTCCCGTTTTTTAAACCTGGCGCGAATGGCGCGGAAGGAGGATCCGAGCTGGAGCTGCCGATTGGAGGCAGCCTGGAAGAGGAAGCCCTCCCGCCTATCAGCGCGCGGCAAAGGAGGGACTGGGGGGTGGGGTTTGCAGGCGGGAGCCAATTGCGCGGACCGGGGGCAGGGTTTCCAGGCGGGAGCCAATTGCGCAGACCGGGGGCGGGGTTTGCAGGCAGGAGCCAATCGCGCGGACTGGGGGCGGGATTTGCAGGCAGGAGCCAATCGCAGGGACCCCTGTCTTTTTCATGAATACGGAATATTACATAAGACCCCATCCCGTTTTGCCATCCCAATGTCCCATTTTTGTCTCAAGGAAATATGGTCAGCCTAATTATAATAGACCTCTGTGATCTCAAGATCATGATCCTTTCCCACACCACAAACATTAGGAAAGTCCAAATGTGCTGCAAGGCCTTTCCAGGATGGAAAGACAACAGGGCCCTGCACCTACTAGGGGGCTTCAGTGTGTCATGTGGACACATCGAGTGACAATCATTATTTCATATATAATTTTATTGCATTCTATTTCTTGGATTTTAATTTGATAATTTTTGAAAAGAAATACAGAGAAAATAATATGCAGAAGCAAATGGTAAAAAGACAGTAATATACAGTACATAGATCCAACAAATTGAATTAATACCAAAACAGGAAAAATAAAGGAAAAATCCTGTGAAAGAACATAATGGATATAAATTACCCAAATGTACTGCATAGTCATTTAATAACAGTATATCAAATGACACATAAAATTTGTCTGTCCTTGTAAAAATGTTATGAAATCTCAGCCATTGTGTGATTTTTTTCATTAGTATTAAAAAATAGCTTTTTCAAAAATTGTTAAGTTAGGCATGCCTTGAATCCAGTCTTTGATATCTGGGATAGTAGTACTTTTCCAGTCTCTCAAATAAAAATCACTTGAATTTTGATCATGTGACCACGGCCATAACTTTGGGGACCAGTCGCAAGTCCATTTTTTCAGTACCGTCGTAACTTCGAACGGTTGCTGAACAAATGGTTGTAAGTCGAGGACTACTTGTATAATTATCTTGGCAATTCCCCATGCCCAATAACCAGCGGAACTGAATTCAAAATAACGTAGACATCTAACATGAAAACATTTACTGACCCATTGTCACATTCAGTGATGATGATGCTCAGAGACTAACTGAACTGGGCTCTTGTGTCAAGCATTAAACGGAAGATGGGAGCAAAACGTTCAGTGCTTTTACTAGCAAGATTAAGATATACACAAGAGTTGGGGGGCTGTAACAAATTTGAAAATAAATAAATAAATAAATATGACAGCAGTAGTGAATCCTGGACATCAGGATGTTGTTTTCAGGGACTGCAGAGATATGAATCCAAATGTTTGGGGTCCCTATGTGGTCCATAAGGACCACCCATTGGCCAGCTTCTTCCCATAGTCACCCCTTGTCCATTTGTTGGTTTTCATCCTCTAGAACAGGGTTCCTCAACCTCAGCCATTTTAAGATGTGTGGACTTCAACTCCCAGAATACTACAGCCAGCATTGCTGGCTGGTGCATTCTGGGAGTTGAAGTCCACACATCTTAAAATGGCTGAGGTTGAGGAACCCTGCTCTAGAAGATGAATGTGTAGCTTTCTTGGCTCAAGGGTCCTACCAAGCTTGGTGAGGACATTGGAGACTGTAGGTCAAATGGGGATAAAGTGCAAGCTCCATATAAACCTGATTTTCTGAGATTGAGAAATAATGGGTGCCTGAAGCCTCTCCTACCCAAAACTAAAAATGGGCCAGCCTTTTTGGTCCTGGTCACTCTGGGACTCAGGAGGGGTGCTGGGCAGCCACATGGGTTGCACACTTGCTCTACAACAATTTGCACCAATGCCTGTAAAGAGATGACAAGGAAAACAGAGGCAAATGAACAGAGAACGATGCAGAGGGGGAAGACAAACTGGTCAAGAAGACTCTGGAGGGGACTACCTTGGGGCATCCACAGAGGGGTCAAAAAAGTCAAGAGGGCCCCCATGGCCATGTGATTGACGCCCCGTCCCTTTTTAATGTGTGCACATAAAAAGGGGTGGGGCTTCCATTGTGTTTGCTGGTGCCATCTTGACTTTTTTGACTGCCCCTCTGGACACCCCAACCCCTGGTAGATGCCAACAATGCTGGTCTCTGATGCCCGCCCTGCATTGTCTAGGAACTGTGGCAGATAAGAGAAGAAAATATTATGGATTGCAGACATGGGGTTGCAAATATTATCTGATATTAGGGACCTCTGAAATGTTAAATTCTGTACACTTTAAAGCTCTCTCTCCAACCCATTCTGTGGCTCTGTCTTTTTATTTATATTTTCTAACTTATATCACCGCCCATCTCCCCCCATTCCGGAGGGGACTTTTCATTAGAAAATGCTACCTGTTTCTCCAAAGAACTAGGTCAGATTCCTCATCTGCTGAAACTCCGTAGGAAAACCCTCCCTGTCTTAATAAAGTGGTCTTGCAAAAATGCCGTTCCTACTGTGGTTTGTCAAGGGAGCTGTAAGAAATTGGCTTGAAGAATATTTTAATAGGTTTTATAGATTTCAAATGTGTGAATATTAGTAATGTACAATTGCATTATGACTATGGGGATGATGATGATGATTGCCAGTTTTTGATGATTATGATGATGATGATAAAAACTGCTCACCCTTTGAAGAAGAGCAGAATCCAAATGCTAATCAAATAGAAGAGAATATATGTACTGTAACCCAGGGTTGAACTGAGGAGTCCTTGGTGCTCTCTGAGCTTGGTTGTTTGCTTGCAGATGTTTCATTACCCAACTAGGTAACATCATCAGTGCATCACTTATGATGCACTGATCACAGCACTGATGATGTTACCTAGTCGGGTAATGAAACGTCTGCAAGCAAACAACCAAGCTCAGAAAGCACCAAGGACTCCGCTAATCAAATAAGCAAAGAGTACTTAAGAGCCAGAGCAGATGTGCCTACTGTATTTCAATATGCATATTTTCATACATGCATATAAGAGCCCTGGGTGGAAATGCTAATTAGTGTGACCCACCGAGGCAGGAAACTGATCCTTTCACTTTTTCCTTCTTGTTGCACCTCTGAGAAAACCTATTCCCCCCAAACCCCCTTAGGAGAAAATTCCCTTGACACCAAACTTCCAACTCTGAGAATAGACAGAGAAGATAGGTGGTTTGAGAGCGGGGTCAAGGAATCCATTTATGCCAACTTGGAAAATCCTTCCTTGAATAGAGGCGGGGGCCTCAGGCATAATCTTTCCCCCATCTTCCTCCCCGCTTTGTCTTCTGTGCCTAGGAGGATTAAGACCATTTCACAAGCTCAACAGCAGCATGGTGATCTTAACGATCCTCCTTTAGATGATAAAAGGACTTAAAATAACATCTCAATATAACCATGACCTAGCCCCAGGTGTAAGGTCACACAGCTACCTAGAAACATATTTAGGATTCCCTTACCAACTTTGCTCAGACTGAAGAAGCTCCTTGGATAAGGAGCGAAACGTTTCCACTGAGAAAATAGAAATCCAGTTGACATGATTCAAGCTACAGACAACTCTGAGAATTATTTTTCTTTACCCATAGAGGGGGCATTCTGGTCATTTGGGGAGGAACTAATAGATTCTTGAGCCAATTAAAAGTAATGTAATATTAATAATAACTGTATTGAGAACTGGGGTTTGGGGACCTTAATTTGATTTCCCTGAATAAATCCTTCAGCTACTAAATGATTCCCAGATTTTTAACCCGTCAAGTAAAGAGTAGAAATAAAAAGGTAAAAGTTCCCCCCGCACATTTGTGCAGTCGTGTCCGACTCTAGGGGCCGGTGCTCATCTCTGTTTGTTAGCCAAAGAGCCAGCGTTGTCCGAAGACGCTTCCGCGGTCATGTGGCCGCATGACGCGTGCAGAACGCTGTTACCTACCCACCGAAGTGGTACCTATTCATCTACTTGCATTTGCATGCTTTCTAGTGCGGGAGCTCACTCCGCACGCAGGGCTAGGGATTCGAACCTCCGAACTTGCGACCTTCCGATCGACAAGCCTGACGTCTTACCCGCTGAGCCACCATACCCCTAAAGAGTAGAAATAGAGAACAGTTAAAAGAAGGAAATCGATTTTAGATGAGAAAGCCACACTGATGCCTCCCCCTCCCAATCCTTTGGAGGCCCCACAAGGCTGGTGACCAAGGCTTCTTCTCGGTGTGGTTAGGACTCCTGACACTCATTCAGATGGGGTTATCTTTCCTGCAGGGACTGCTAGGAGTCAGGACTGGAGGCCACCAGGGTATCCGAGACAGAGGACAATTTCCTGATGCCTAATAGCTCTATCTGTCTATCTGTTGGAGGAAAATTCTGAGAGTGCCTTGGACTGCAAGAAGATCAAACCAGTCCATACTCCAGGAAATCAAGCCAGACTGCTCACTTGAGGGAATGATATTAAAGGCAAAACTGAAGTACTTTGGCCACATAATGAGAAGACAGGATACCCTGGAGAAGAAGCTGATGCTAGGGAAAGTGGAAGGCAAAAGGAAGAGGGGCCGACCAAGGGCAAGATGGATGGATGGTATTCTGGAGGTGACGGACTCTACCATTGGGGAGCTGGGGATGGTGACGGCCGACAGAAAGCTCTGGCGTGGACTGGTCCATGAAGTCACGAAGAGTCGGAAACGACTGAACGAATAAACAACAAAAATAGCTCTATCAGAGAAACCATGAGAAGTTCTGTGCCCATGGCTTAACCATATTAGCAGACGGCTACAAAGAGTTTAGAACGTTAGTTTGGGGTCGTGGTTAAAGGTGCTAGAGAAGAAACCAGGAGACTGTGAGCCTTAGGCATGAAGCCAATGCTGGGGGGCTCTGGGCCGGCCCCTTCCTCTCTGCCTGGGGCAAACCACTTCTGAAAAATGTTGCCAGGAAAACCGCATGGACTTCTCCCTGACCTTGCCAGGAGTCAAGATTGACTTGCAGTCATCAAAACCAAAATTAAAAATCATACAGCCTATATGTCTATGAAGGTTCTCAGTCATCCAGGTGGAATTGTCTGTAGCTTGAATCATGTCAACTGGATTTCTATTTTCTCAGTGGAAACGTTTCACTCCTTATCCAAGGAGCTTCTTCAGTCTGAGCAAAGTTAGTAAGGGAATCCTTAAATATGTTTCTAGGTGGCTGTGTGACCTTGCACCTGGGGCTAGGTCATGGTTATTATCAGGCACAATCTTTCCCCCATCTTCCTCCCTGCTTTGTCCTCGGTGCCTAGGAAGATTAAGACCATTTCGCAAGCTCAACAGCAGCATGGTGATCTTAACGATCCTCCTTTAGATGATAAAGGGACTTAGAAATAACATCTCAAAATAACCATGATTCAAGCTACAGACATACAGCCTATAGGTTGGCCATTCACGAGTTAGAAAATAGGTTATCACTGGAATCCTTTTAATGTTCTCTTGTGCTTCTTCCCACCAGATGCTGTGGACGCTGCCTGTGATGTCACAAACCTCCAGCCATTTGAAATTTCGGGCGGCAAAACCCTAGTGCTGGAGAACAACACACTGCTCCGGTATATATGCCCAGATGGCAAATACCCGTACCCCACCGAGTACCGGACTTGCAGTTGGAGCGGGACGTGGAGCACCATGCGCGCAGATAGAAAGGTCGTCCACAAGGCCCATTGCCAAGGTAGGAGGGCATTCATAATTTCTAAATTAAAAAAAAGACCCTGCCTCTCAGCTGGCCTTGAAAGCAATGATACACTGAGGGGATGTCCTGTTCTGGAGCTCATCGTTTTAGGGGCTCTTTTGATTTCCTGGGGAGACCCCTATATTTATTTATTTATTTATTTATTTATTTATTTATTTATATTTCAAATTTAGTCACCGTTACTTTCATTGGGATATAAGGAAGGAACTTACAGATCCACTACTTTGGAGATTCCCAGGAAGAAATTACATTTTTAAAAACTGGTACTCAGTCAAGGGCCCAGTTATTCTTAATTTAACTACCCTGACTGTGTTAAGCTAATTGTATTTGTTTTAAGAATGATACTTGGGTTTATTGTATTTCTTGATTGATTGGCCAAAGGCAACAGGGAGATTACATGTATGATCTGGCAGTAGGTTATCAACTGTTTTACTTGGCTTCATTCTTTGTAATGAAGATTCATCTCTAGCCAAGCCACAACTGTGAAATTTTGGCCAAGTTCTGACCTAGGAACCAAGTCAAGCCATAGAAAGTCTGAAGTTCTCTGATCAGGTATCAAGGCCCGGTCAGAGGAGCTTGACAACACCCCTGCACATTTCCAAAAGTTCACAGTCTTAAGACTGAATGCTGAAATAGCTCAAGAAGGAGTAGAGAGGATTAATCTGTTGAGGTGGGGTGAGTTCCAGAATATGACCATGAAATACGTGATCCTACTTACTGACGTTTGCGATTCCTTTCAGATGTTCGTTGCCACAGGATTTTAGAATTTGAAAATGGTGACTATGAGCCCCGACAGATATATTATAATGTAAGCCAGAACATCACATTTAATTGCTACTCGGGGTACAACATGGCTGGGTCTCAAGTCCGCACCTGCCTCCCCAATGGGAAATGGAGTGGAGAAACAACAATATGTGACGATGGAAGTGAGTGGGACAGTTAATTGCATGCAAGACCTGCCCGTGGTCTCATTTTAGGGTTCTCTTTTCCGTTTTTGAAAAGACAGCATCAGCTTTTATCCTCCATCAGCTTCTATTCTTATTTATTCATTCATTCATTCATTCATTCATTCATTCATTCATTCATTCATTCAATTTATCCCCGCCAATCTCCCCGAACAGGGGACTCTGGGCGGGTTACAACAGATAAAAATTTAAAATCTATACAAAATTTCTAAAAAAAAACAACCAATACAAGAATAAATAAAATCCAAAGATGGTTAAAAGCCATAGTATGGAACACAATACTACGGGGCCAACCAACCCCAAGAGGCACTACCACCTCTGTCGTCCCAGGCCAGGCGGCAGAGCCAGGTCTTAAGAGCCTTCTGAAAGGTCAGGAGTGAGGGAGCCAGCCTCACCTCCGGGGGCACAATGTTCCATAAAGCGGGCGCTATCGCAGAGAAGGCACGCCTCCTGGACCCCGCTAGATGGAATTCTCTTGTTGAAGGGGTCCGAAGCATGCCCTCTCTGCATGAACGGGTGGGGCGGGCCGATGTTATCGGGACGAGATGGTCCCTCAGATACCCTGGCCCTATGCCATGTAGGGCTTTAAAGGTAATCACCAACACCTTGAATTGGATCCGGAAGCAAACTGGAAGCCAATGCAGCTCGCGCAGCAGAGGTGTCACATGTGCTGATCTCGTAGCACCCATAACTGCCCGCGCGGCTACATTCTGCACCAGCTGAAGCTTCCGGATACTCTTCAAGGGTAGCCCCATGTAGAGCACGTTTTTGTTGTTTATTCGTTCAGTCACTTCCGACTCTTCGTGACTTCATGGACCAGCCCACGCCAGAGCTTCCTGTCGGCCGTCACCATCCCCAGCTCCCCCATGGTTGAGTCCGTCACCTCCAGAATATAATCTATATGGGAGATGACAAGGGCATGAGTGACTGTTCGGAGGGCATCCCGATCCAGGAAAGGGCGTAGATGGCGCACAACTCGAAGCTGTGCAAAGGCCCTCCTGGCCACGACTGCCACCTGCTCTTTGAGCAGGAGTCGTGAGTCCAGGAGGACCCCCAGATTCCACACTGGGTCTGAGTGGGGTAGTGCAACCCCATCCAGAACCAAAGATGATAACTTCCCGGATACAGGGGGACCATCAATCCACAGCCACTCCGTCTTACCAGGGTTCAGTTGAAGCCTGTTGTTCCCCATCCAGACCCCCACAGCCTCCAGGCACTGAGATAAGGCATCAACCGCATCACTTACTTCACCCGGGATGGAGATGTATAACTGGGTATCATCAGCATATTGGTGATACCTCATCCCGTGGTGACGGATGATCTCGCCCAGCGGTTTCATGTAGATGTTGAACAGGAGAGGAGAGAGAACCGACCCCTGTGGCACCCCACAAGTCAGGGGTCGCGGGTCAGCTCTCTCCTCCCCTATGAACACCAACTGGGAACGGCCCTGGAGAAAGGAGGCGAACCAGCGCAAAACCACGCCGCCCACCCCCAACACCCTGAGCTGCCCCAAAAGTATACCGTGGTCGATGGTATCGAAAGCCGCTGAGAGATCTAAGAGAGCTAGGATGGACACACTCCCTCCATCCCGCTCCCGCCAGAGACCATCCATAAGCGCGACCAAGGCGGTCTCCGTCCCATATCCTGGCCTGAAACCTGACTGAAAGGGGTCCAGATAATCCGTTTCCTCCAGGATCCTCTGGAGTTGCAACGCCACCACCTTCTCAACCACCTTTCCCAAAAAGGGAAGGTGGGAGACTGGGCGAAAATTGCCCAAGATGGTGGGGTCCAGGGATGGTTTCTTGAGGAGTGGGTGCACCAGCGCCTCCTTAAAGGCAGCTGGGAACACCCCCTCACTCAAGGAAGTATTAATCATCGCCTGGACCCAGCCACATGTCACCTCTCTAGCTGATTTAACCAGCCAGGAGGGACACAGGTCAAGCTGACATGTGGTGGTGTTTACAATCCGGAGGATTCTATACTCAATTGGTCATGCTACACTTAGCCAGAAGTGAGCTAGATGAAGCCTGCATGTCTCTCTGTATCTTCATTTGCTAAACAGAAGAATTACTTTGAGAACTGGAATCTCCAAATCAGCCTTTCTCAAACTTTTGACTCTGGAGGGACCCTTGAAATATTTTTCAGGCCTCGGGGAACCCCTGCACACTCAGGCTCAAATATAGGCCAGAAGTTACAAAATTATTATATTTTTTCCTGTGTAGGCCTGTATAGATTATACATATTATAGCATTAACAGTGTTTTTAAATGAAAAATAAAGAATGAAACTTACCACTTTCATGTGAAGTTGCCCAAATTTGAAATAATTTTTTAAATAAATTGTGATCTCCCAGGGAACCCCAAGTGACCTCTCAAGGAACCCTAGGATTCCACATAACCCTGGTTGAGAAAGCCTGCTTTAAATTAACTCAATCAACATGAAAGAACTGAGTTCCTGGTCAAATTGAGATATTATTTAAAAGAGACACCTGTAAATCAGCTGTAAAGATTACAGCTGCTCTTTAGCTTGTTAATACTGAACTATGTGACATAGATGCATCAGCTTATCCTGCTAGATCAGAGCTTTCCAAATTTTTCATGTTGGTGACACACTTTTTATACATCCATCATTTCACAACACACTCTTACAGCAGGGCATAATTTCACGACACACTCTTACAGCAGGGCACAAGGCAGGCACTAGGACCTGTGCAGAATCACAGCAGGTTTGGAGGCAGCAGGGCACAAGGCAGGCACTAGGACCTGCGCGGAATCCTGGCAGGGCAGGTTTGCAGGCAGCAAGGCACAAGGCAGGCACAAGGTAAATAGGTAAAGGTTCCCCCCGCACATTTGTGCAGTCGTGTCCGACTCTAGGGGCCAGTGCTCATCTCCGTTTGTTAGCCGAAGAGCCAGCGTTGTCCGAAGACACTTCCATGGTCATGTGGCTGCATGACGCACACGGAATGCTGTTACCTACCCACCAAAGTGGTACCTATTTATCTATTTATCTACATTTGCATGCTTTCGAATTGCTAGGTTGGCAAGAGCTGGGGCGAGTGCGGGAGCTCACTCCGTCACACGGGACTAGGGATTCGAAACTCCAAACTTGCAATCTTCCGATCGACAAGCCTGGCGTCTTACCCACTGAGCCACCACGCCCCTCACTAGGACTAGTACCTGCGCAGAATCCTGGCAGGGCTCGGAGGCAGCAACAACCATGGCACACCCAGACACTGCAGCTGACACACTAACGTGTCCCGACACACAGTTTGGAAAGCTCTGTGCTAGAGAGATGAAAAAACGGAATTTCTGGATTCCTGAAAAAACAGGAAAAGTGTAGGTAACTAGCGACTTAGACAATTCTTAGCTTTAAGAATGTAGCTTTAATTCTTAGCCTTTTCAGGACCGACAGATATTTCCTACGTGCATAATGACGTATTTCCTGTTAAATGCATGTGCTTCAAAATGACAATTTAATAATGGTGTCCTCTCTTCTCCTCCTAGCTGGCCACTGCACTAACCCAGGTATTCCAATTGGTGGCGTAAAAGAAGGCAAAGAATATCGGATAGAATACCGGGTCCGCTACCGTTGTGGGAATGGTCTCGTTCTTGTGGGATCCGAGGAACGGATTTGCCAAGAATTGAAAGGCTGGAGCGGAGCAGAACCAGAGTGTCGGCGTGAGCAAAGGGGATGGGGTGTCTGATGGGATCTGGAAATTGGGGTCAAATGCTGAAAATGTGAACCCTGGGGCTGTGAGAGGCATTCCTGGTTACCAAATCGATTGTGTAGGGATACCATACCTTCATTACAGTTTGGTTTTGCTGTTGCAGTCAGGGGTGGTGTCAGACAGGCAAGCTTCAGATATAACGTCCAAACCATGGTTAGGTGACTGTCCTGTCCCAGGCCAAGCGCACGCAAGCACACAGGGAGACAGTAGCGAACTTTTACCAGATGAGTTTTAAAGAGATAGCAAGCAGCAGAGAGAAAGGTACGTGCGGATGCACACGCAGGCACAAAAGAGATCAAGCCCCCACAAGTCCAGCAAACTTGCCTAGAGAGATGGTCCAAAATCCAAGGCGCAGGCACAAGAGTAGTCAGGTGAGATCCAAGGGTCCAAAACGCCGTAGCGAGGTCGTCGGCCGGTCCAGGCTCAGAGTCACGGTCACACGGGTTCGAGTCCAAAGGCAAGGCGCACCGAGTCTGGGTTCGTGAACGGTTGTCACCAACAGAGAGGCTCGAGCTCATCGCTCTTCTTAAATAAGAGCAGTCCCGGTGTGGCTCGTTTAGGAGGGCGAGGCTCCTCGCAGAGCGCCTTCGTTCTGCTCTCTGTTCTGCACGGCGAGCCCTCGCGCTGGGAGGGGGTGGCAACTCAGCCTCTTCATCTTCAGAGACCTGGGGGCAGCTGTGGGGACAGCTCTGCCCCCTCTGCCTGCAGCTGCTCAGGTGGCAGCTCTGCCAGTAACTCCGGTTGCCCGTCGTCAGTCTCTGAATCTGAATCTGGCTGCACATTATCCGTCTCCGCTTCTGAATCGGAGCTCACCGTGACAGGTGACCACGGACGGACTTCTCTCTTGTTTGACTTGCTTCGTCATTCTCCTTACAAAAGTTCTTCCTAGCATATTAAGCCATGTCTATTTCACAATTAGCAGGAAGCAGAATTTACAGGAAATGAGATTTTATCTAGCCGCTTAGAAATGCAGGAAAAAAATCAGCCACAGATTTCTAATTGGAGCCAGTTGATGACATTCACCCTAATGAACGCTGCGGCTTCAACACCAAGATTGGGCCAAATCTCAGCGTGTTGGTTTCTCACCAGTCAAAAATTCGCGATAAATATCATTTTAGGGAATGTGCATCTGAAAAATAACAATTGTCTGAAAGCTGAATACAAACCAAGAAAGAAACTTATCCTGGTGTGTGTGTATTTACATCAGGGGAATTCATTTACTTATTTATTAGATTTGTGCTGGCAAAGAGTCTTTTGATTGCGGTGGATATCTATCAAATAAATAAGCAAGCAAGCTTTGTGTAAAAAAAAGGACATCAGGGAAATGGGAGTAGAGGAAATTATCTCAAAGAATGTTTCAGTAATAATAGAGTATTTTTTTACTAAAAACCATATAGATTAAATGCACCACTAAAACCTATATAGGACACTGGCATATTAATTATGGTATAGGTAATGAATGTCAAGGTCATAATGTCCATAAAATGGACCAGACTGACAGTCTTCTGTGTTTGTCACAAAGGGGCCCAGGGCAGCAAAACATGCATCTTCCCTTCCTAATATTTTAATTCCGCCTTGCATAAAAACCAGCACTATTTATTTTTGTGCATCATCTCTTATGTTCCGTTGCTAATTCAGCCTCCTCCTGTTCCTTCCCAGAGCCGTTCAGTTTTGACAGCCCCAAAGAGGTCGCCTCCCAGTTCATCTCTTCTTTGACTGAAGCTGCTGAAACTGCAGATGCTAATAGAAATGTCTGTAAGTCTTTCTAAACGGAGCACACTTGGATCACTATAGCTCTCTTCCAAGCATCACGAGAGAGAGCACAATTATGTTGTTAGATGCTCTCAATTTCTCTGAGTAGTAAAATACTCTAGGGCAGGGCTTTCCAAAGTTTTCCCGCGGCTGTTGCCGTCGGTGTGTCGCCGCGGGAAAACCCGGAAGTGCCGCCGTTGCAGCAGCGCGCAAAAACCCGGAAGCGCTGCTGCCGCTTTCGGGTTTTTGCGCGCCGCCGTTGGTGTGTCGCCGCAGGAAAACCCAGAAGCGCTGATGATGATCAGCGCTTCTGGGTTGTGTGGCGACACACCAGACTGTGTGTGGCGACACACTTTTGTGTCGCGACACACAGTTTGGAAAGCTCTGCTCTAGGGCAATTTAATGGCATTTTACTGGAAACCGCCCAGAGTCCCCCTTTTGGGGGAGATGGGCGGTGATATAAATATAAATAATAAATAAATAAATAAATAAATAAATAAATAAATAAATAAATAAATAAATTTCAATATGGAAAAGAGAGGACTGATAGCTTTTTTCAAAATTCCCTCTTCTTTCCATAAACCTTCAAGGGAGTTAACCAACAGAACTCCCTCGCACTGATGATGTCACCTAGTCGGGTAATGAAACGTCTGCAAGCCAACCACCAAGCTCAGAGAGCACCAAGGACTCCTCAGTTCAACCCTGAGCTACAGATATGCTCTTCTATGAGAATTGTTAAAAAGCATTACTGTACAACTAAGACATGGCATAATATTTTCCTAAATATACAAGCAGATCACTAGTTGAGCAAAAACGGGAGCAAATATCTGGGGCTCCTCCAAGGCAGAAGATTCTACCCATAGTATCTTGGGCTTCACCCTTCCTCTGTGAACCCTGTTCTCTCTCTGCAGATGCCTGTCATACTGCCCGCTGCTATTACTCACAGACCTATCTGTCTTCCACCCTCATTTGGACCAATGCCACGCTCTTGAAGCTCTGGGTAGAATCTCACCCCAAAATACAGAGATGTTCCCAGTTGTCAAGGAAATAGCTCCTAATTCTAATCTCCATCAATGAAGCGTTCAACAGTGTGTCGTAGTGCAGAGTGCCAATTAGTTAGTTAGTTAGTTAGTTAATTAATTAATTAATTAATTGTCGTCTTCTAGGTTATTTCATTCCAGTAGTACCTCCACCATCATGTGTATAGTTTCCCCCTTCAGTGTTAAGCCAGTCTTTTTAAGCATGCTCAGTCATGGAAAGAGAGACTTGACCCTCCCCATGTTTTGTAAGGAGTGTTGTATTTTTGCATACCTTGGCATCTTCATAGTCTGATGATTTGGCTCTTCAAATGGACAATGCCATTTTGGATAGAGAATCAATAACATCCTGAGCTTTGGAAATTAAAAAAAAAGAAACAAAAATTGGGGCCTCACATCAACTATTCCAGTTGATTGATTGATTGATTGATTGATTGATTGATTGATTATGTGCCATCAAGTTGCAGTTCCTTCATTCCCTAGAAAGAATGTCCAGTATGTCCAGGAGGTGGTAGTGCCTCCTGGGGTTGGCTGGCCCCGTAGCCCCATGATCCATTCTGCGGGTCCTAATCCATCTTGGATTTTATTTTATTTATTTTTTGCTCGTGAGACATTTTGTATAGTTTTTAAATTTTATTTATTGTAACCCGCCCAGAGTCCCTTGCATGGGAGATGGGCGGGGAATAAATTTGAAAAATAAATAAATAAACAAATAAATAAATAAATAAATAAATAAATGTCAAAATTGCACATAATTGGAGAAACAAGACATAAATTTTAGTTGTTTTCATCTCCCAGCCTCTACAAAGAAGCGTAAGATTGTCATTAAGAAAGGTGGCACAATGAACATCTACTTTGTCCTTGATGCCTCAAGAAGTATTTTGAAAAAAGATTTCAAGGACACACAGAATGCTACTATCAAATTGATTGAGAAGGTATGGAAGGCTCAGAAAGTTTCTTTGCTCAGTCCTGTACCAAGAGGGCCTTGATATTAGTTCTAAACCAGTGTTTCTCAAACTTGGCGACTTTAAGACATGTGGACTTCAACTCCCAAAATTCCCCAGCTGGAATGCTGGCTGGGGAATTCTGGGAGTTGAAGTCCACATATCTTAAGGTTGCCAAGTTTGAGATACACTGTCTAAATGATGAAATTAAGGCAGGGGTAAACATCATATCAAGGACACACTGGAAATGTGGACAGCCATTGAGAAATGGCTGCCGCTGTGGGCATGGCCAGACATAAAATTCTCATTTTCCGGATGAATTAGCTTCACAAAATATTCTCTACCATCCCATAGGGACCTTTGTAAAGCTGAAAGCCATTCCAGCAAATAAAAATGAGGCTAAAGGCTAGCGTAGTCTGCTTTGCAGCGTGGCAGTTTCTTTTTTGTGGAGTCCTTGGTGCTCTCTGAGCCTTGTTGTTTTCTTGCAGACATTTCATTGCCTGACTAGGCAACATCTTCAGTGCTAGAATGGAGTGTGGGGTTTGCTCCCTGTTTATATACAGTAGCTTGTCCTGTCAGTGTTGGTGGGGGTGTTGTTCTCTCCTTGGTAGTTCGTTGATTGGGTTGTTGTTTGGGTTGTTGTTTGCTGCTTGGTTGATTGACTTAGTTAATAGTTCCTTGATTAAGGTCTATTGTGCTGTTCGATTGCTCCTCTGGTGCTAATCCTGGTGTTAATCTTTGCTTATCTGGGTGTTGATTGCTGGCAAGGAGGTGTTCTGGTCTTCTGGCTTTTCTATTGTCTCTTATGAATGGTATGTAAATGTTGTTTACCTCTATGTGCCTGTTAGTGCCAAGCTTCCAGGAATTCCCTAACGTTTTTGGATTTAGCTTGGTCTAGGATGCTCCCAGTCAAAAGTATGGTTGAGTCTGTCCATGTGTTGTGAGATTATGGAGTTTTCATAGCACCTTCTGACTGCTAGTTGGTGTTCATGGATGTGCTCTGCTAGTCTAGACCAGAACACCTCCTTGCCAGCAATCAACACCCAGATAAGCAAAGATTAACACCAGGATTAACACCAGATGAACAATCAAGCAGTACACAATACCCTAATCAAGGAACTATTAACTCAGTCAATCAACCAAGCAACAAACAACAGCCCAATCAAGGAACTACCGAGGAGAGAACAACACCCCCACCAACACTGACAGGACAAGCTACTGTATATAAACAGGGAGGAAACCCCACACTCCCTTCTAGCACTGAAGATGTTGCCTAGTCGGGCAAAGAAATGTCTGCAAGCAAACCACCAAGCTCAGAGAGCACCAAGGGTTCCACTGTTCAACCCTGAGCTACACATATTCTCTATTATTATTATTATTATTATTATTATTATTATTATTATTTAAACACCTTTTTTTTAGAAAAAGCCAGATGAGAAAGAAACAGTCCAGTGGGAACTAAAGGACATCCTAACCCTGAAGTAAGGTCTAGTCTCTTGAACAGGATGGCCAATATTTGAAATAAGTTCTGGTTTCTCTATGGAGGTTTGATAGTGAAGGAGCAAAGTCATATGAATATGTAGAAGGAAATATATGAACAGCATCAGGTTTAACAAGAGTTAGTCTTTAAGCTAGAGGTCCTTGATCCTCCTTGCAGCAGCCCTTGGTACTCTTTTTGATGACAACTGCCAACAATTGTGGCAAGGTTCACTATCCTTTTGAGGATCTCTTAGTCCTTCTGCCTTCTTTTCAATCCCTTGATAATCCATAATTGCTCTTTGGTTATTTTTTAAAAAACAAGAACAGTAAGATGGAATAGATTTATATGAGCTATATGCATCTCTAAGTATCGCCTGAGGGGCTGAATACAAGACAAATATTCTTTATGGTTAGCTTCTGCACTGAGATGGCTCAACTGCTGTTGTGCCTTACCAATGTGGCTGCTTCTGCAAACCTCTAGAATAGGGTATTCTATGCATTTATATCTGTACTGGAGAAGGTCGGAAGTCACTTTCTTTTTCTGCTTTCTATCTAGCTCTGCACTTTCATAGTTTTTCTTTTTTCTTTAGTTCTGTACTCTGTCTTATCTATATTCTACATTTTGTATTTTAGCTATACTTTGAAAATCAATAAAGTTCTTTTGGAAAAAATAGAATAGGGTATTCTAGAATTTTGCAGAAGTTCTAGAATAGGCAGTCTAGAACCTTGCAGGAGTTCTAGAATAGGGTATTCTGGAACTTCTGCGGAAGTTCTAGAATGGAGTATTCCAGAACTTTTGCGGACGTTGCCACAGTGGTAAGTCTAAACAAAAATAGGCCAGGGAGAGAGTCCTGGGGTTTATAACCTTCCCTCACGAGCAAATGCTTGGGGTTGGGAAGACTTTGCGTGATGAAGGGGAGCCATGTCCTCTGAGCCATTCCCACATTGCCCTTGGGACTGAACGTTAAACTCAGGAGGAGAAATGCAGTACGAGTCATGCTTCTTCTTGCCTCCCGGTTTCCCTTTGTAGATCTCCAGCTATGACGTCTCCCCCAATTACGGCATCGTCACTTTTGCCACTCACAGCAAAGAGGTTTTGAGCACAATGAATCCAAGGAGCAGCGATGCGGCCTGGGCGATTGAGCTACTGGAAAAAGTCAAATATGCCGGTGAGGTATATTCCTGATTTTTGCCAGGGAGATGGGTCGAGCCAGAGGATTTGTGCAACGGTTTAATAGTGTTTACAGCAAAAAACGGTCCATGAAGACCGTTTCCTTCTTACCTGGGTCTGGAGAGACTTCATCTTTAATCCTGAATAGGATTGCACTTCCCCCTTGGGGACCGGTGCGCAATTGGGGACGGGGGCTTTTCTTGGACTCACAACCTGCTCAAATAGAAGGTAGCAGCTGTGGCCAGAAAGGCCTTTGCACACATTCATTTAGTGTGCTAGTTGCATCCCTACCTGGACCACTCATGCTTTGGCTGCCTCATGTTTGGACTGTTGCAATTAACTCTCCGTGGCAGTACCCTTGAAGACGACTTGGAAGCTTCAGCTTGTCCAGCATGCCGTGGCCACGGCATGCCCACGTAGCACCTCTGCCTTGTAAGCTGCACTAGTTACCAGTAGGCTTTTGGGTAAAAATTAAGATGCTGGTTATCACCCATAAAGAACGTTGTTTCATATATAGTTCTTCTCTCATCCAGCAAATTATCTTCAACTCTATATCCAAATACTGTAACACGTTTTGTAATTCAAGCCTCTCCATTTTATCATATGATTCCTCTAAATCAGTGTTGCTCAACCTCAGCAAGTGTAAGATGTGTAGACTTCAACCCCCAGAATTCCCCAGCCAACATGCTCTAAATCTATTCTACATTCGTCGCCTCACATTCATACAATTCTTAATAAACTACAACAAACTCTTCAAAGCCCCACTGCACTTTCCAAATTTGGTTATTGCAAGCTCTCATATCCTTTAGATCAGAATTGTCCCAAACATCTTCCCAGGGACATTAACAAACTAATCTACCTCTAATTTTTGCATTTTCTCTTGTTATCTTTTACTCTGTATAGGGGAACCATAATAGCATTCTTCCAATTGACATGTGCGATTTCAGACTTCCTGAAATGAAACAAGACATTCCATTAGCAAAACACATCCATATTTTAACAATTCTCCAGTTAAACCATCTACGCTTGCAGCCTTATCATTTTTCAGCATTCTCACGTTATTTATGACTTCCTTTCCATGAAGTTTTTTTTAAACAGTAACATTTATTGCATTCATTTCACTTCCACTCTTTGACATATCACAGTCATACCACATGAATCTTCAGTATAGTCTTCCAGCATTCCTCACTTTGGTTTAATCCCAAATCATTTCTCTGCTGTGTATGCATGAATAGATTTACACTTCAACCATGTATTTGAAACCAACAGTTTTTTCCCCCAAGATCACCCTTCTTGTTCCTTCCTGGATCTCCAAATGGCCTAATAACATTTTCTGTGCTCTTCCCTCCCCTTCCCACCAAAACACTCATATCATTTAGCAGAAAAAATTTCCCCTGAATTGGATGCATTCAGAATATTGTTCAATTTTTTCCCAAAGTCATTCCTGGATCTTTCATTATCACCATCCACTGTAGTCTAACATGGACCTAGTATCAGTCTATGATTCCTGCTTTTATACTTACCCACAACAATCCTGTAGGACCTGTAGCCCTTTTATTGATAGTTAAATCTAGGCCTTTACTTTTTTACATGTATTCTTCAACTCCACTCCTCAAGGTCAGACCACCTTCATTCAGATATGTGACATCCTTCCACTTTTTCTAAGTTTCACAGACACTTAATATACCTTTATTTCTTTTAGTTCATGCTGTGCTCTTCTTAAATTTCTAATCTCAATCCTTCATGAGACATGATCATCCCCAGATGGTACCATACTCTACCATCCATCATGGCTCTGATCACTTGAGGCTTTCACATAACACTTTTTTAGTAAGATAAAGAAGGAATAGACTATGTTACCAGTGTGGTTATGTGTCCACATGCAGCATACCCTAACTGTAAAACCAGAACTGGTATGATGGAGATTGCGGGAGAGGAAGGAGGGGGTGCTTTCCAGGGTGAGAAGCGCTTTCATAGCATGGAAGACCTTGGGCAGCCATCCAAGAAGATCAGACCGAACCCGCCTTAGCCTGCGTGGGGTTTTTCCCAGTGAACTTGCTTAGTTTGGCAAGATTCTGTGTAAGGTAGAGAATAAAGACCTAGAGCTTATCTCTGAGGCTCAGCGTTGTTCTTCGCCTAACCACAACATCAGGTCTATTTTGGCACATTTGGCCAGGATGCCACAAACCTAACCCAAGCTCAAGCATGATTTACCTCAAGTGTTCTCATGCGATTCTATGCAAGCTAGAATCTCTAGTCTACTGTATAGACTATTTTGGAAGTCAATATATTGTTACCTGCATCCTACCAACTAGGAAGTATTAACACACATTCACAATGCTTAATAGCATAAGGAATCTTGAAGCTGAGAAAAATTCAACACTGAAGAATGGCGGTTGTTGATGTTTTTCTGAAGGGGGGTCTGAAGATCAGCTAGGTTTTATTGCTGCTGCATGTGTAGCCCGTATACCAAATGAGATCTGCTAAGGCTAGCCAGTTGCAAAGAATGTATGAAAAAAAGTGAAAGGTCCTCTGTGCAAGCACAGAATCATTACTGACCCTTTGGAGGGACACCGCTTTCGCTGACATTTTCTAGCAGACTTATAGCGAGGTGGTTTGCCATTCCCTTCCCCAGTCATGATTACCTTTCCCCCAGCTTAGCTGGGTACTCATTTTACCGACCTCGGAGGGATGGAAGGCTGAGTCGACCCGAGCCGGCTACCTGAGAAACCAACTTCCGCTGGGATCGAACTCAGGTCGTGGGGAGAGTTTCGGTCGCAGTACTGCCGCCTACCACTCTGTGCCACACGAGGAATGTATGTTCATTTTAATTCTTCTACCTCTTCTTCTTTATTCTCTAGACCATAGGCAAAAGCCAGGAACCAACATCAAGAAAGGCCTGCAAACTGTCTATGAAATGATGGTTTCCCAGGAAGCTGATGAAAGGACACGTGGATTAAACCCTCCTCCTATTTCCAATTCCACACGCCATGTGATCATCCTCCTGAGTGATGGTGAGGGGGAAAAAAACCCTAAAAACCGTACTTTGCTGGTAGGGCAGCTACTTTTTAATATTTGTGTGAAAGAACTTTTGTGATATTTATCCATTTAAGAAATATATTCCCTACTTTGCAGCTTAAACTAGGTCTACAGAGGGCTCAAGTATCTCTTAGTATGTATATTCAAGAGAACTTGTTTTATATTTTTATCCTTCCCTTTTCCCTCATCCTCCAAAATCTACTTACATCCCAGATTCAAGTGTCTTCCTATGTGGGTAATCCCCTATTTAGGTCAAGATCTCTACTTGGTCTTTAAATGGTACATCAAAAAATGGTGGGGCTGGGAGAAGTCTACCACTGGTTTAATTTTATTTCAGTGATTCAAACTCAGTTGACTTGAATGAAGTGAATTATTTCTACAATTGCACGGGACTTTTGGAAGAGCTGTGGGGCCACATCCAAGGGTTTTGGGGGTGTCTTGATCAAGCACTTCTGCTTTATAATAACTTATACTCTCATCCTTCAGGTGACTACAACATGGGTGGTAATCCAGTTTCTGTCATTACTGATATTAAGGAGTTCCTCAGAATAGGGAAATCCCGCTCGAATCCCCGCAATGAATTCTTAGGTAAGTCCTGACGATGCACCAGTTGGGAAGGAAATGGGGAGAAAAGTACTTTGAACCATCATTGTTACACAGCTGGAATTTCACAATGTTTGGCCATACTTATCTGTGATAATTCCTTCTGCAAACATTATAGGCCAAGGTCAGAAATTATAGATCTGATGTTTTAAACCTTAAGCCATTGTGTTTGTTGTTGTTGTTGTTGTTTTAATTCCATGAGTGTCTGATCCACTTCTTGGTATCTTAATCCAAGGAATAATAGAGAGTAGATGACATCACAAAAGCAATTTCTATGTTCCCAGTTGAATAAAACACCAAGTGAAATTAGCACACAAATTGAATATAGTATATTTGCCCTGTGGAAGTCAATGCATTTATCTGCACAGGTGACTGGGATTACCGAAAGAAGAAGGGACAAATATTTGGGTGGTACCTGTGGTGCTAGAACTTGGAGGCATCATACAAGGATTGTGGACCACATTGCACTTAATAAATCACCTGCTGTTGACAGTAAAATAACAGAATGGTGTTTTACAAGTATTTGTTTATTTATTTAATTATTTATCGATCATGCTCCTAGAAGTTTACCACAATTAAAACTTAAGATACCATACTCTTAGTAGATACTTTGTTAAGGACTCACCACTACAAACTGCTTATGCCTGTTTTAGTCAGGAACATTAGTACTTCTTTACCAACCTATGCCCCTATCCATGCTTGCATGCAGATGTCTACGTCTTCGGTGTTGGGAGCATGGCCAACATGCAAAACATGAATGCTTTGGCGTCAAACAAACCTAAAGAGAAGCATGTCTTCAAACTGAAGGACATTGAAGATCTGCAAAGCACCTTTGATGAAATGATTGGTAATTTGAACCTATATTTTGTTGATTTTATTGCATGCTTCTACAGGGCTTTTAATTTTTCTCAGAAAACCATTGAGTTTAAGGACCTTCCCTCACATAATTCTCCCCACTTCCATTTTTCTGTGGAGTGTGACTTTCCATTGCTACCTATCCTCTCTATTTCCCTTCTCAACCTTCTCAAGGAACCCTTGAGTCATAGTCTCTGGCCTAACCACCAGGCCACTATGCCCTCAGCTTTTATAGAAAATGCAAAGGTTTGAGAAAACTGCTTTTCTATTCCCAGATGAGAGTGACGCTTTGTCTATGTGTGGCTTGGCAAAAGAGCACAAAACAGCAGAAGATCAACTGAAGAATCCCTGGCACACCAAAATCACCATCAGGGTAAGGCTGGTCTTTGAAACAGAATTGAGTTCAAAGGAGAATCTGTAGCTTGAATCATGTCAACTGGATTTCTATTTTCTCAGTGGAAACGTTTCGCTCCTTATCCAAGGAGCTTCTTCAGTCTGAGCAAAGTTGGTAAGGGAATCCTAAATATGTTTCTAGGTAGCTGTGTGACCTTACACCTGGGGGCATGGTTATATTGAGATGTTATTTTAAGTCCTTTTATCATCTAAAGGAGGGTCGTTAAGATCACCATGCTGCTGTTGAGCTTGTGAAATGGTCTTAATCTTCCTAGGCACAGAAGACAAAGCAGGGAGGAAGATGGGGGAGAGATTGTGCCTGAGGCCCCCACCTCTATTCAAGGAGTTGAAAAAGTTTACCAACTTTGCTCAGACTGAAGAAGCTCCTTGGATAAGGAGCGAAACGTTTCCCCTGAGAAAATAGAAATCCAGTTGACATGATTCAAGCTACAGACAATTCCACCTGGATGACTGAGAACCTTCATCGACATATTCAAAGGAGAATGCTTTCTTTAGTTATAATCTGATGAAGGTTTGGCATTCCTCATTTCTTACGGGCTTTCTCTGTGGTGCCTAACAGATTTTACGTTATCTTGAGGCCGCCATGGGACAATATTGGAAGAATAATCCTTCTTATGCTGGTAAGGATGAAAATAGTATTTTCATCCTTACCAGCATAAGAAGGATTATTTAAACCTGTCCTATCCGTGGGGTGGGGATGAGTTTGAGGCAACTTGGTGGGGACGTTGCAGAAAAAACAGGTTGTCTGGGGGGATGCAAGTGGGGAAAGCCTCTTAGATCAGCACTAATGAAATGAGTTTGGACGGCAACATTATTTTCCTCCCAAGGGAACAAAACACTGAGCCTATCATTATACTTCCCCCATTTTTGCAAGCATTGTGGGCACAGCATGGCCTATTCAGCCATTGCATGGGTTTTGCAAGGAAGCCAATGGTATCTGAGAGGGTCAGGTTTCAGTAGGTGAAGTCCAATTGAAGCAGACCAGTCAAGGCAAGGTAGGCATGTTGCATGAAGTAGGTAAAATCCCATCAGAGTCAAAGAATCTCAGGGTTGGAAGGGATCTTGAAGGTCATCCAGCCCAGACTTTACCCAGTTCAGGAAACCAGTGTGACAGCATGCCCAACAGTTGGCCATCCAGCTTCTAAACACCTCCACTGAAGGAGAGCCCACCACTTCCTGAGGAAGCCTGTGTCCCTGTCGAACAGCTCTTACCATTTGGAAACATTCTTGTTGTCCAACAGAAATCTTTTTTAGAAATCCATAAAGGAGAAAGTGTGAGTCTCCTGTGCAGCGAAAGGAAGCTCAGTAAAGTAAAGAAAGCAAACAACTTTCAGAAATGGAGTCAGGAAAGTTTCAGCCTGTAGAGAACCTGGAAGGAATAGAATTTTCTGATCATCTTCTGATCATTTAAGATGAAAATGCTCCTGAAGTCTCAGTGAATTTCCTTTGTGCTGGACAAAGAGAGACCCACTGAAGCAGGCAGCAACTACGAACCTGGGATACTGCAAATGTCCAAGCAGTTGGGATGACCTAGATAGCAGTGACTGACATCATTATTATTATTATTATTATTATTATTATTATTATTAGAAAACCCTTTCAGACTTTTATGAGAAAAGATCCACTGTGTCCAAAGTGCATATTTTCAAAAAGCTATGCAACAAGTATTTGGAGGAGTGGGAGAATCTAAGTCTGCATATAAATTTTTAAAAAGACATTTCACATCATTGGAGAAACCAAACAACCTTTGTACAGGAGGATGGCCCAACACAGGAGAAGTAACACCACAGGACCAGAGTCAGCAGTTTATCTTCATCTAATGGAAAAAGGACACTCATTTGAGGACATTAATGTTCACATTTTAGACAGAGAAGATAGGTGGTTTGAGAGAGGGGTCAAGGAATCCATTTATGCCAACTTGGAAAATCCTTCCTTGAATAGAGGTGGGGGCCTCAGGCACAACCTTTCCCCTATCTTCCTTCCTGCTTTGTCTTCTGTGCCTAGGAAGATTAAGACCATTTCACAAGCTCAACAGCAGCAGGGTAATCTTAACGATCCTCCTTTAGAAATAAACATCTCAAAATAACCATGACCTAGCCCCAGGTGCAAGGTCACACAGCCACCCTAGAAACATATTTAAGGATTCCCTTACTAACTTTACTCAGACTGAAGAAGCTCCTTGGATAAGGAGTGAAACGTTTCTACTGAGAAAATAGAAATCCAGTTGACATGATTCAAGCCACAGACTGTTCCACCTGGATGACTGAGAACCTTCATCGACATACATTTCACATCAGCTTGAGAGACAAAGCATGTCTATAAAAGAAGAGATGCTGGTTGCTGTTATTTAAAATTCATTGCTCCGAAGATACCAAGCTGTGATCCGTGCAATAGAAATGAAAGAGAGAGCATATCTTAATTTTGTAATAAACCATTTGCAAGACTGTAATCTGTGTAACTCAGTAGAAAATGCAATTCTCAGTTAAGAATTTTCTTGTAAGGCCAGGAGAAAAGAAAGCAATGCTTCATTTGCAATAACTCAGGACATTTGCAATTCAGTTGTCCTAGTAAAGGGAGATGAGTCAAGTTTGTAAGATTACATACCAAGGATGATGATTCACCTCAGCCAGGAGACTAGAAAGGAGATACAGCAAAGCATGCAAGAAGAAATGGACCCCAAATGGCACTTGTTTTGATTCTACTGCAACTTCTGACTTCATTAAAGAGAAAGGTTCATTGAATTATTTATTTATTTATTTATTTATTTATTTATTTATTTATGTTTCAATTTATATACCGCTCCATCTCCCCACAAGGGAACTCTGGGCGGTTTACAAAACACAAGAATTAAAATCCGACAATTAAAACAACCTAATAAAATACTCTCATATAATAAAATTAAGTATAAAAATTCAAGATGTGATGGTTTGATGTTTAGATGTTTAAAAGGGCCCTATGGCACCAGCCATCCCCAAGAGGAACTATTCCCCCACCACCACGCAAGGCGGCAGAACCAGGTCTTTAAGTTCTTTCTGAAGGCCGGGAGCGATG
This sequence comes from Charina bottae, assembly GCA_023362775.1. Lineage (NCBI taxonomy): Eukaryota > Metazoa > Chordata > Lepidosauria > Squamata > Charinaidae > Charina > Charina bottae. The sequence continues at coordinate 21,589,856 of JALMGJ010000002.1, forward strand.
AGGCCTGCCTCACCTCCGGGGGTAGCATATTCCAAAGGGTGGGCGCCGTTACCGAGAAGCACGCCTCCTAGACCCCGTCAGGTGACATTCCTTTACGGACGGGATCCGCAGCATGCCCTCTCTGAATGACCGAGTGGGACGGTTCGACGTTATGGGGATGAGACGGTCCCTCAGGTAACCTGGCCCCATGCCATGTAGGGCTTTAAAGGTGATAACCAACACCTTGAATTGGACCCGGAAGCACACAGGCACCCAGTGCAGCTGTCGCAGCAGAGGTGTCACATGCGCTGATCTAGGCGCACCAATAACTGCGCGAGCAGCCGCATTCTGGACCAATTGAAGCTTCCGGATACTCCTCAAGGGTAGCCCCATGTAGAGCGCGTTGCAATAGTCTATATGGGAGATGACCAGGGCATGAGTGACTGTACGGAGGGCTTCCCTCCGTAAGGGAAGTATACTTAAATAAGTATCAATAGAAGAGAATAAATAAGTAAGTATTAAATAAGTATACTTAAAGTATACTTAAATAAGTATAAATCTACCATTTACTTGGCAAATGGACAAGGGCTGAAGATTAATGTTTTAGATTTCAATAAGCTAAGGGGAATGGTAAGAAAGATACCATGGACTGAAACCCTGAAAGAAAAACAGTTCAGGAGGGTTGGGAAATTCTGAAAAATGAGATAATTAAAGCCCAAACACAAACATTACCAAAGAGAAAGAAAAATGGGAAGCAGCTGATGGAATTCCTTGATGAACTGAAAAACAAAAAGGACAAACTTAAAAAATGGAAAGAGGGCAAATAATAAAAACAGAATATCAGAATAACCTACATCTGTAAGGATGGGGTCAGCCTCACAGCTGAGGTTTGCAATGAATGTCAAAAATAACAACAACAAAAAGCAGTTCTTATGCAGAATGAGAGGAAAGTTAAAGAAGTGGTTGGTCTACTGGTTGGAGAAGCTGGTGAGATGATGATGACAATGGGGAGAAGGCTGAGCGGCATCATTTCTGTTTTGACATCTGTCCTCTCGGAGAAGAAAAAAGTGGTCCATCCTGTGAGAAGTCACATCCTGGGGGGATAGAAAAGAAATGCAGGTCAAGGAAACGGTGAGAGAATACCTAGCTGGTTTGAATGAATTCAGGTCCCTGGGACTGGATACATTACACAATTTCTCCAAAGTTGCGGAGGTGGAGATTTTGCCCTCTGCTTTTGTGGATGCCGGCACAATTACATCTTCTGCATCCAAAATTCATCTCTGTTTCTTTCTCTTTTGTTTTCGTCCCATCTGTCCCCTGGTTTTTTTATAGACTTCTTGTTCCATCTTTCTTAGCTAAGCGGGGTGGGGATGGTGTCTTGTTCCCTTGAAAAGTCTTAAAGAAGAAAAATGTCCAACAATTTGTTCCCATTGAAGACCCCAGGTATTAACTCTCCCTTTTTTCAAAGCTAAGACCTTGGCTAAATATTGCCTTAGGACAACTCTCAATACAGTTTCCATTTATTAAAAGATAACTTGTTTGGATTCAGCAACCAAGTCAAATAAAATAAGAAGCTTGTTTGGATTCAGCAACCCAATCAGATTTTCCAGACCTTTAACAACTGGATGTATTTTCTACATCTTTGATTCTCTGCTAGTGTGATTCTTGAAAGAGCATTATGCAATAGTTATTATCCAAGGACCTGCAAAAAGTGGAAAAAGGCAGAAACTGCTGTAAGGTAAAGGTAAAGGTTCTCCCGCACAGTCGTGTCCGACTCTAGGGGCCGGTGCTTATCTCCGTTTGTTAGCTGAAGAGCCAGCGCTGTCCGAAGATGCTTCCGCGGTCATGTGGCCGGCATGATGTGCGCGGAACGCTGTTACCTTCCCACAGAAGTGGTACCTATTTATCTACTTGCATTTGCATGCTTCCAAATTGCTAGGTTGGCAAGAGCTGGGGCAAGTGTGGGAGTTCACTCTGTCATGCAGGGCTCGGGATTCGAACCTCCAAACTTGCGATCTTCCAATCGACAAGCCTGGCGTCTTACCCACTGAGCTGATTGCAACTGTTAGAGAGCGATCATTGCCCAGTGTGTGGTACAGCACATGTACACCTGGGGCTATCCAATATCACTTACTGTATAGGAAGATGGTAATAACACTTATTCTTGAGTAAATATTGAATATTGAGTAAGTCCTATTGAATATAATGGCACTTACTTCCAAGTACAGTAAATGCACATAGGATTATCTTGTGGATTATTCATAGTGGTTTTTCTCTTCCAATCAAAGCGTGCTGGTGGGTCAGGATTTGAGCACTGCAAAGGAACTCTAGTTTCTGAGTACTACGTCTTGACAGCAGCTCACTGCTTCGCTTTTGAAGATCCGGCTGACCAGATCACAGTCACAATTGGTAAGCACAGTTCTCTTTGGATAGGAAGCTAATAGGGTGGTCAGGTGACCAGGAAAAAACATGTCTGGCTTGCCTTTTCAGAGTAGCCAAATGGGCAGAGATCAGCTGATGATCTCCTCATCTGGTGATAAGCTATGCAGCCCAAGACAGCAGAAAATCTATGCTTTATTTTCCTGTTTCCTAGGCAAACTCCAGTTTTCTGTGGTTGCAGTCCGATCCCACCCTGAATACAACATCGGAAAGCTAAGAGATCGTAGAATCCCTGAATTCTATGATTACGATGTCGCCCTGGTAAAACTTGGTAGAAAAGTTGAGCCCCATTACTCTACAAGGTGAGATCTTGCATGGGGGGGCGGGGGGGGAGAGAGAGAGATGGCAGAGCACTTTCAATTCTGACTCAAAGGAATATTAGAATCAATCGTAGATGAGATATTAGTTTTAAAGTAGTTCTGTAAAATGTGTGTTTTTCATTTCTGTCTTTTGTTGTCAAAAACAAGCTGGTTGTTTCCTATTTAAAAGGCAAGCTGATGTTTTAAATCAGTGTTTTGCAAACTTGGCAACTTTAAGATGTGTGGACTTCAACTCCCAGAATTCCCCAGCCAGCATGGTGCTTCCTGTTTTGTTTTAGTTTGAAAGCCATTCCCACACCCTCGTGGCCACTCTGCACGGGGAAGAAGTAGCTTGAGCTTCCATTAGACAAGATGTGGGATGAAGCTCAATGCAGTTGATGTGTCTCTGGTGCTTCTCCCTCACAGGCCAATTTGCTTACCATGTACACACGGAACATCCCGAGCTCTGAGGAAGCCCATTGCAGAGACCACGTGCAAGGATCACGGTAAGAGGACAGTTTGCTTTTCAGCAGTGGCCAACATGGGGCAGAAGGGCAGTATGTTCTATAGTCACCAAACCTTGAGTGGCTCCCCCAAAAGCTTGTATTGTGCTGTTGAGCTGTCTCAGGATCAATATCTTATGTGAGGTCCATCAAATTATTATCTTCCAATGGTAACTCCACTAAGCCATAGAAAACCCTTGAACAGGGGAAAAACACTGTCTTTTGATTGGTAGCTCTGGTAGAAGGACAGTCTAATTCTGAGATTCGGGAGCGGAAGGCACAGCTGTTAAGGGAGAAGGTTCCCAAAAAGATGGTTAAGTCCTGGGAAAGAGGAAAGCGTGAGAAAGAAACTCAGAATAACTCCCCTTGATTTTGTTAAGTATAAGTTGAGGTAGAGAGCGGCTTTGAGAGGCTTTCAGGATTCTGTTACTGAACTAAAGATCATTCCTGAAATCCCACCAGTTCCTGTTTCCTGACCTTGATGATCCGACGGTAGCAGAAGGAGATGTTGGTCTGAAAGCACCCATTTTTGTTTGCTTATTATAGCAGTGCCATCACTTCAGAGGGGGAGTCAATCCTCCAATAACATGGGGAGGTATGTAGAAAACCAAATTAAAGGATCCTAGACAAGCAGCTTCTTAGCCTTTGCTCAAACCCATCTAAGGAAGGAGAGCCCACCAGAATTGGTTCCACTGTTGAACTGTTTTCACTGTTAGGAAGTATTTTCTAATAGTAAACTGGAAGTTAGCTACCTATAACTTAAATCCATTGGTCCATGCCCTGCACTCTGGGGCAATGGAGAACAGGTCTTGGAGAACATCCTCGCAGGTGTTGTAAGAGGGTTATCCCATCTCACCTTTTCCCCCCGATTATTTGTCTTGAGGCTAAACTGTAATGGGATGTGGGAATGACCTTGGGAGACAGGAGGAGGAGCCGCAGCCTAGACAACCGTCTGATAAGAGACATCTGAGTCCAAAGAGGGATAGGGGTGGAGAAAGCATCTCAGAAAGGACCCTCCCTAGTTCTCTGGACAGTAAAGGCAGGGGAGGGGGGAAGTGCTTTCAGACTTGCAAGATTCTGTTACTGTAACCTTACAATAAAGTACTCATGGTTTTGGTTTCCTGTCTGGACTACCTCAAAGGACTGACATAAAGACACTCAGCTCCTTCCATTTTGTTCATAGAAGTTAGCTGCTAGTTCCCTGGTCGCCTTTATTGCTCTTCTCTGAACCTGCCCTCTGAATTTCCCTGCATCGCTCTTGTCATGCGCTGTGCTGCATCCTAGAGTGATTCGATCTCATACATGAATGGATTGGACTTGTGGCAAACTTGCTTGAAACGTGGGCCATCGCTGGTCCATGGGATTGCTGATGCTTCCAGCATCTTCCCTTATTTCTTCTTTCTCCTCACTAGATGTTCCTTTTCCCAGCCTTGGTAGTTCACTAACATCGCTTTATATTGTTTGGTTTAACAGAGAATGAGCTGCTGCCTGTGGGAAACATTCATTCTTTTTATGTAACTGACTGTAAGTACGAACATGAAGGCAGAAACGGGCTACTTCGCAGAAGTGTACAAATCAAGAATAGTGAAAAGGTAAGATTTACTTTTGAGCAAGGAACCCTAACAAGATTGGGTGAAGTGAGGCTCCCTTAAGTTAAACCCAGCTCCTGAGGACTTCCTTTCCATAAGTTTTATTGAATTTTAAAATACATATTAAAATTAATACAAAGAAAGAAATAGAAATACAAAGTATTTCATCCCGCGACCGATGAACGCTCCGGGAGAAAAGCCGCAAACCCACCGAAAACCCACCGAAAATCCCCGAATTCCATCCTGGGGGTTTGGAGAGGTGGTGTTGCTGATGGTGAGTGGCTTGCTCCGGAGGGAAGAGCTGGGGCGAGGCCTGTGTCCGGGTCGGAGCTCCGTGAATCTGCGCGAGAAAGCCCAGTGAACTGCCGAAGACGCCGAAGTTTGTTTGAAAGCCGGAAACCGCAGAGGCTTCTGAGGTTCGAGCTGGGCCGGTGGAGTGAAGTCGGTGGAGTTGGTGGGAGTCTGGAGTCCACCGAAGACCGGAGAGTGTGGGAGGCTGCAGGAGGCAGCTGGATGCTGTGAGTGGGCCGGCGAAGCTTGCGGGCTGGAGTCTACCGGGCTGGAGTCCACTGAGGGCTGCGGAAGACTGCCGGAGGCCTCGGATTTCGTTTGTTGGAGGCGGGAGACCGTCGGAGCTCGAGTTGGGCCGGTGGAGTCGGTGAGGGCCTAGCGGAGCCGGCGTGATACAGAGAGGAGCCCGGCTGGTGCAACGGAGTCCTCGGCTGACACCCCCCCCCCCCCCACATAGACAAGCAGGCAAGCTGGACTTTTTTTCCTGGGCCGATGCTGGAGAGGGTTCAGAAACTCTAATATTAGAACTGGTTGGAGTTGGGGGCGAACCCTGCGGCCCTGGAAAGTGCAGATGTTGCGGAGGCTGGAGCCCAGGAGATCAGGGCAGAAGAAAATCATAATACGGACTAACCCCCATGAAGACTTGGATGTTGTCCCAATTTGGGCTAAGGCGGCAGAGGGTTTGTAGGGGTCCCTTAGTATGAATGTGGACCCCCCCCCAGGTTAGAGACGAGGTGGGGGGGAGCCAAGATTGTATGGTTTTGTAAGAGTACCCCCCTGGGTGAGAGTCAGGTGGGGTAGGAATGAATGCTGGTGAGTGTTGGTGCCTCTCCCTGACCAGTGAGAGAAGTTGAGGGAGAGGTGCAGGGTGTGAGTGTAGAGTGTGAGTGGGGGTGGTGCTGGACCCTACCAGCACCGAGAGCTGGTGCGCTGGGGGGTCTTACGCGCTATCCGACATTGCATGAGATTGGATGATGGATGAATGGGATAAGGGACCCTTGATTAGTCCCAAGAATTCCGGAGGCCTGGGAGTGGAGGCTACTAGGCCAGAGTCGGGAATCTCTGGGGGCTGTGCGGTGGGCCAAGTGATTCAGGTGGTGACGGGCAGGGGACGGTATGACGGGAACCGGAGGGCAAGCCATTATCGGGGAAGGCGCCCCCGGTGTTTGTTACCGGTGGTGCGTTCCGGCCCCCCGTGTTCATACCCAGGCCCTGGTAAGCAGTTCCTCGTGGGCTCCGGTCTCCGACTGCTGCTGCTGAACGCCAGGTCGGTGAATAACAAGGCCCCCCTTATAAGTGATTTAATCACAGAGGAAGGGGCTGACCTGGTGTGTATTACCGAGACCTGGCTGGGCCCAGAGGGGGGAGTAGCCCTCTCGGAAATGTGCCCAGCCGGGTTTCGGGTGTGGCATCAGCCGAGACACCGGGGCAGGGGAGGAGGGGTAGCAGTGGTCATCAGAGAGTCCCTTGTGGCCTTCAGGGGCGCTGCTCCACAAGTGACCGGATGTGAGACCCTGTTTTTCAAGTTGGGTTCACGAGAACAGTTGGGAGTGTTGCTGCTGTACCAGCCTCCCTGCTGCGTAGCAACCTCCCTGCCTGAGCTGCTCGAGGCTGTCTCGGGGCTGGCAGTGGAGTTTCCCAGACTTATGGTTCTGGGGGATTTCAATCTGCCGTCCCTGGGGCGGTCCTCGGAGGCAGCCCGGGAGTTCATGGCTACCATGGCAGCTATGGGCCTGTCTCAGATTATTCGTGACCCGACTCGTGACAGTGGTCTCACTCCGGATTTAGTTTTCTTGTCCGAGCAGTGGCAATGTGATCTGAGGGGAGAGTTACATCTTTCCCCATTGTCATGGTCAGACCACGCCCTGGTGACCCGGAGACTCTCTTGTGCTACCCCACTCCACAGGGAGGCGGGACCTATTCGATTGGTCCGCCCCCGGCAACTGATGGACCCAGTGAGGTTTCAGAAGGAGCTGGGGGTTATTCCCGAGGATTTGCTTCATGGTCCAGTGGAGGTCCTGGCTACAGCCTGGAACAAGGCAGCAGCCGGAGCCCTGGACAAGATCGCGCCTATGCGACCTCTCCGACCCTGTTCGGCCCGTCACTCTCCGTGGTTTACGGAGGAGTTGAGGGCTTTGAAGAGGGTTAAGAGACGTCTAGAGCGCCGCTGGAGAAAGACGAAGACGGAATCTGACCGAACACAATCTAGAGCCGCTGTTAAGGCCTACCTTGTGGCGGTAAGAGCGGCGAAACGTGAATATTTCTCCGCTCTTATTGCGTCCGCAGAATGCCGTCCGACGGCCCTGTTTAAGTTTACAAGATCGCTCTTGGGTCGGGAGCAAGGGGAGACCCATCTACAGGGCCGATCGGAAGAGTTTTCTGAGCATCTGCAGGACAAAATCGCTCAGATTCATTCCAAGTTGGACTCCAAGCGTGAGACAAGATCTGGGGAGATGCCAGAGGCTCGTACTTACCATGTTATCTGGGAGCAGTTTGATCCTGTTGGGCCTGATGAAGTAGACAGGATCCTTGGGATTGTAAATGCCACCACATGTCAACTTGACCCATGTCCCTCCTGGCTGGTGAAATCAGCTAGAGAGGTGACATGTGGCTGGGTCCTGGCGATTATAAATTCGTCCTTGAGTGAGGGGGTGTTCCCGGCGGCCTTTAAGGAGGCGCTGGTGCACCCCCTCCTCAAAAAACCGTCTTTGGACCCTACTATTCTGGGCAATTTTCGCCCAGTCTCCCACCTTCCCTTTTTGGGAAAGGTGGTTGAGAAGGTGGTGGCGCTGCAACTCCAGAGGATTCTGGAAGAAACGGATTATCTGGACCCTTTTCAGTCAGGTTTCAGGCCAGGATATGGGACAGAGACTGCATTGGTCGCGCTTATGGATGATCTCTGGCGAGGGCGGGATGGAGGGAGTGCGTCCATCCTGGCTCTCTTAGATCTCTCAGCGGCTTTTGATACCGTCGACCATGGTATACTCTTGGGGCGGCTCAGGGAGTTGGGGGCGGGCGGCGTGGTTTTGTGCTGGTTCGCCTCCTTCCTCCAGGGCCGTTCCCAGTCGGTGTTGATAGGGGAGGAGAGAGCTGACCCGCGACCCCTGTCTTGTGGGGTGCCGCAGGGATCGGTTCTCTCTCCTCTCCTATTCAACATCTACATGAAGCCGCTGGGCGAGATCATCCGTCACCACGGGATGAGGTATCACCAATATGCTGATGATACCCAGTTATACATCTCCATCCCGGGTGAAGTAGGTGATGCGGTCGATGCCCTATCTCAGTGTCTGGAGGCTGTGGGGGTCTGGATGGGGAACAACAGGCTTCAACTGAACCCTGGTAAGACGGAGTGGCTGTGGATTGACGGCCCCCCTAGATCCGGGAAGTTGTCATCTTTGGTTCTGGGTGGGGTTGCACTACCTCACTCAGATCCAGTGTGGAATCTGGGGGTCCTCCTGGACTCGCGACTCCTGCTCGAAGAGCAGGTGGCAGTCGTGGCCAGGAGGGCCTTTGCACAACTTCGAGTTGTGCGCCAGTTACGCCCTTTCTTGGATCGGGAGGCCCTCCGAACAGTCACTCATGCCCTTGTCATCTCCCGCATAGACTACTGTAATGCGCTCTACATGGGGCTACCCCTGAAGAGTATCCGGAAGCTTCAGCTGGTACAGAATGCGGCGGCGCGAGCAGTTATGGGTGCCATAAGATCGGCACATGTAACACCACTGCTACGCGAGCTGCATTGGTTGCCAGTTTGCTTCCGGGTCCAATTCAAGGTGTTGGTGATTACCTTTAAAGCCCTATATGGCATAGGACCAGGGTACCTGAGGGACCGTCTCGTCCCGATAACGTCAGCCCGCCCCACCCATGCGTGCAGAGAGGGCATGCTTCGGACCCCCTCAACAAGAGAACTCCATCTAGCGGGGTCCAGGAGGCGTGCTTTCTCTGCGACAGCCCCCGCCTTATGGAACATCTTGCCCCCGGAGGTGAGACTGGCCCCTTCGCTCCTGGCCTTTCGGAAGGCCCTTAAGACCTGGCTCTGCCGCCTGGCCTGGGACAACGGAGGTGGTAGTGCCTCCTGGGGTTGGCTGGCCCCGTAGCAATAAGACCTATGCTACGGTTTCCAATCCATCTGGGATTCTATTTTATTTTATTTTATATTTTATTTATTTTTATACATTTTCTACTTGTATGGTTTTAAATATTTTAAATTTTTAAGTCTTGATTATTGTAACCCGCCCAGAGTCCCTTGTATGGGAGATGGGCGGGGAATAAATTAAATAAATAAATAAATAAATAAATAAATAAAATAAAGTAAGAAAAAAGGAAAGAAAAAGTGAAGTCAAAAAATAACAAAGAAAATATAGAAAATAGATGTCCTCCAATTTATCCTTGAACTTTAAGTACAATAATTAACTTTAAATGTTAGTCCTTCATACAATACACAGGAACTTTTCTTTGTCATATACCCTATGATTTCTATAATCCAATCTTCTGTTCTTCATATAGGTTTCACCCTTCTTGATATCTTCCAACAATCCATCTCTGGTTTCTACTCCTTGGAATAGTAATCAAATGTTCATTGCTGCATCAATTAAATGTTTTCCATTTGCTCTTTCCATTTTTACATCTATATTTATATCTTCAATAAAATCCAATTAGTGTAACAAATAAAGGCCTTATCTACTTCTAATAAAATACAATATATTCTGTTCATATTATGACTATATATTCCATTAATACATAACCTAACATATTACATAACATAATACATAATATAGCAAGAATACAAAACTTAACATAACATATAACCTAATACATATTATACCAATTCTTATAATAATCATACAACATATTCATACATAATATCATCCTGTAATAACCATTCTAATTCCATCTCATCATCTCATTATCTTCTCATTCTTATAATTCTTATAATATTCATACGTACATATTCATACATAATATTGTAAGAATATGTCATCTTATAATAACATTAATTCTAATTCTAATTCCACCTCATCATCCCATTATCTTCTTATATATATATCTCCAAAAAGGAAAAATAAGCCATAACATCAACCTCCATTTATATTTATAATCCTATATCTCCACCATCCATCTTCAATTTCCACTCCTTGGGACAATGTCCATCTGAACTGAATACAAAGCCTAACATAACATATAACCTAATACATAATATACCAATTCTTATAATAATCATACAACATATTCATACATAATATCATCCTGTAATAACCTTCATTCTAATTCCATCTCATCATCTCATTGTCTTCTCATAAATGTATCTCCAGAAAGAGTAATCTATAATATCAACTTATATTTATATTTATAATCTTGTATCTTACACTTAGAGTATCATATTTTTATGCATCCATACAGTTTCTCATATCTGCTCTCACTCTGTGTACAATCCAGATCCGTGTTTTCATTAACCTTGTGTCCCAGATCAACATCAATAAATCTCCTGTTTAGGTTATGCCAAGATCACAATATGCAATTTGTTTTATTCTGTAACTCATGTGGGATGTCAAAATGTTTATTTTACCATTTCTATCAATTTGCATGTTAAAATCTTCCTGTCTCAACTGCCACAATGTGTTTATGCCCAAACGTTTAATAGACCACTTCCTGTAAGATATCATAATCTTCTGTACCAATACATTCAAAATCCTCTTTCCCTGTTTCTCTACTGGTTCGAGAGATCTTCCCTCTGTTTCTAAATCTGTCCCTTGTATCTTCTGTTCCTGAGCCACCAAAACTATAAATATACGTTCTATGGATTTCTTAATTTGCGAAAAAGTTTCGCTGATTTCTTTCTTAAAATCCTGAAGTGCTGTAAGAAATGCCATTCTCACCTACCCCCCCTTTGCAGGCCGTAGTTAGCTGTTGTAGTCAAAACAAGAATTTTCCCAGGGAGCAGGGAACAGCTGTTCTATTCTTATCAGCGATGTCTGTTTCTTTAAGTGAAGAAAACTTTTAAAATAAAAGATGAAAAATTCCACAAAGCAGTATTTCAAACAGTTTGTAAAAGGAAAAATAAAAATAAATTCCAAGTGAGACAAAGTCTGTTCTAAAAAAAAGTAGAAAAATAAGAAGGAAAAGAGGCACACATTCTCTATACTTTATTCTTTATTCTTCTTTATTCTTCAGGCTGCAAGCTGCTTAACCCAAACAAACAATTTCTCAAAAGTCAATTAGTTTGTCGAGTGAAAAATACCAACAAAGTCTCTTAAGTCCCAATTTCTCTGATACAAAAGAAAGGCAAAAAAAATACAAACTTGTTCATTATGTTGCCAAAATAAAATCTATCAAACTTCCACCAAAATTAATTATAGCAAAGAAAACACAAAATTAGCCAACATTTTAAGCAAAGTCCAAAGATAAATTTTAGATAATAAAAATGTTCTAATCTAAAAAAGAAAACTAATATAAAGTGATCTAAAAGCTGGCTGTCGCTCTTGTGTCTCCCAAAGAGACTTACGTTCCCTGCAGAGCTAGGATCCTCCTTCGGCCATTCCACTGCATCCACCCCCGTTCTTCTCCGCGGTGGAAACTACAAAGAAAAACAGGAGTGGGCAATTCCAATGACTCTGTGAGCAATCTTCTGGTTCCCCCCTCTTCAGGGGGAAGCTTCAGTGGTCTTACAAATTCTGTAGACCCCTGCAAACAAGGTAGAAAGTCAGCCAGGTCTCAGAGCTCTGAGAAACTCTGACTTGTCGAGCTGCCAGCCAGGCTTGGAGTCAGCTCCTGAGGACTTCCGATACATTAGAAGTCCCTTCCCTTCCCTTCCCTTCCCTTCCCTTCCCTTCCCTTCCCTTCCCTCTCTCTTTATTTGGAGTTGGTTGGAGTCAGGCAGTGCCTCAACTGAATAAATTAAATTAAAAATAAATTTAGAGAATTTATGTGGCTGCCCATCTTACATACATAACCCTGGGCAGCTAACAAGTGTGCGTGCGTGCACACACACTTACATCGAAATAAAATCTCAAATCAACATCTTCCAGGATGTTTTTGTGCTTTATGGTTTTGGTGTGGCCAGGTGCCTTGTGGAATTGCCTAGAGAGGTAGAATATCACTATTGGAATGAAATAATTATTAAGTTGGGACATCTATTTGCAGGGTCTCCATTGGTTTATTGTATCCGTTTCAATGGATTAGGTTATTAAATCTTGTATATAAATAAAAGAGTTAAGAAGAAAGGAAAAATCCTTACCTTGATTTTAGAAGAGGTGTAAATTTTCATGCTCGAACTCTCTTATAGCCAAAAACATATTCCCTTGAAGGGGTACCTGCAGCGGGGGGAGGTCAAAAAAGTCAAGATTTACCTTGTCTGAAGGTATCTGTAGGGAAGGGGGTCAAAAAAGTCAAAATGACAACAACAACCATGTGACTGGAGCCTGTCCCTTTTTTATGCATGTCGTTTTGAAGCTCTTTTTGCTGGGTTACACCACTTTGCTATGTGGCAGGTTTTTTTCACTATTCCCAGAAAACACACCAGTTCTACCTATAAGTTAAATCTAATTCTCACTGAGATGGTAGATCTGTCCCTGGATTCTAAACGGGCCATGCCTGTGGAATGTCCCTTCTTCATTTCTCCAAATTCTTCAGAGCTGAAAATTAGGTCGGATGGACCAGGATTTTAATGTAGCTGTCACCCCAGCACGCTAGTTGTTATTTGGAAGAGCTGGGTAGAGAATATGGGGCAGCCTGCAGCATCCCTTGAGGACGGGAAAGGGGAGAGTAGTCAAAAGGCAAGATGGCCAAAGCAGTGTCATGACACTCCTCCGCCATCTTGGCTTTTGTGACCGCTCTTCTGCAGACCCTGGTGGGAACAGCATGATGTAATGAAATGGCAGGTGGGACAAAAATGGAGAAACACCGTGCTAAAAAAGGCACCCCATCGCATTATAGCTTGGCTTCACCTGTATAATTAAAGACAGTGTTTGCAGATTGGTAATTGGTTTGAAGTGAAAAACAGCTTGGTTCTAGGTAAAAAGGTAAAGGTTCCCCCCGCACATTTGTGCAGTCGTGTCCGACTCTAGGGGCCGGTGCTCATCTCCGTTTGTTAGCCGAAGAGCCAGCGTTGTCCGAAGACGCTTCCACGGTCATGTGGCCGCATGACGTGCGCGGAACGCTGTTACCTTCCCACAGAAGTGGTACCTATTCATCTCCTTGCATTTGCATGCTTTCGAATTGCTAGGTTGGCAAGAGCTGGGGCTAGTGCGGGAGCTCACTCCGTCACGCGGGGCTAGGGATTCGAACCTCCGAACTTGCGATCTTCCGATCGACAAGCCTGGCGTCTTACCCGCTGAGCCATCACGCCCCTCAGCTTGGTTCTAAGGTGATGCTAAAGCAGGGATGGCCAAGGGCATCCCTGAACGTTTGCAAGGGCTAAGGGCCACAGGGTGGGTGGGATCCTGATCCCATGGAGCAGGCTGTTCTTTTCTGGGGGAATTTGGAGAGTTTTCACCAAGAAAACTATTTCTATTTTAAGAGTTACCTTACAATTGTCTCATGGTTCCAGTCTCCAAATGGTGGGAAGAAGCTCTTACATCAATAATAGACAGAGGGGGGCGCTGTGATCTATACTCATGGCACTTGGGGATTTTGTGTGCTTCTGGGGATGTAGGCTACCCACCTCTGTGCCTACCCTAAACTGGGACTCATTAAAGACTGCATTCACACAATCCCCAGTCCAACAAGGTATGGCTAAATGTGATGAGTGAGTAGTGTCCTTTAACGATAGTCTTTAGTGATATGTTCTGTTTTCCCATTTCCTTTCCACTTTCTTCCCCCTCAGAAATTGGCCTGTGAACAAGATGCTAGGAATGCCAAATTCTACAAAAATGTTACCAATATCAAAGAAGTAGTAACGGAAAACTTCCTCTGCACGGGGGGACAGGAACCTGTGCTGGACCCCAACACTTGCAAAGGTGAGGTACTCTTTGCATCCTGGTCTCTTACCCCTTTAGGCCTCTAGAAAAAGCTTCATGTGAACTGATTTTGCAAGTCACAGTACAGCAACATTTGCAGGAAGAAAGGGAATTGTTTATTCAAGATGATTAAGAATATAAAAGGCAAAGACAAACCTTTGTTTGCAAAGATCTAGGAGAATGACCTTCTGTTCCTTTTGGCTCTGTGCCCTACTTGTAATGTAGAGACACCTGGGAATAGAAAATTGGACGATACACCTGTAACATTCACATGAACACAACAGCAGGTGTTAATAGATATATTTCTTTCTGAATATATATTTCAGGGCCTTCCTATGTGAATGCAACAGTTTGGTAATATAACTACGCCCTAGAATTTAGAAGCAGGCTTTTCTGATGCAGGCCGGTTAGTCTCAAATTGCATCAGGTTACGGGGATGGGTCAGCTTGAATTACAGAAAGTAGGCATCCGGGTGAATTCCAAGCCATCCCATAGGGCCCAGAGAATCTGGGAGAAATGTTTATATTGGCAGTGTCTTTCCATGGTAAGAAGTTATCAATGGTTCTTCGTATCATACAGACAGACACATCCATACAATATTCTAGTTGTTTTAGGGAAAATCTGGAGACGACTGTTTTGGTAGAACCTCAGGAGTTCTAATGAGAATTCCCAGAAAATTCAGACTAGTGCTTGTTGAGTTGCTTCATGCAGCCTCATACCCATCAAATGTGATCATTAACAAGTGTTAAGAGTACCACCAATCCATCCCCTTCCTCTTGCTTTTACCTTACCCTGTTTAGGAAATTAGAACCACAGCATTGCAGACCTGCAATTTGATACATGTCGAAGCTTGCTTGAAATTCTCCCATGAGCTGGATTCCCATGTTAGTTTCAGATCTGATCTCTCCCTACCCAAGTCAGCCCCTTGATTGAATCCCTTTTCCCTTTGGCTTGCAGGTGATTCTGGTGGTCCTCTCATTATTCAGAAAAGGTTGCGTTATATTCAGGTGAGTGGTTACTTAAGCTAAGCTGCTTAAGTGAGCTTAAAATGTGTATTAATTGCCCGGATTAAACCTGTCAGCTTAAAGTCTCTGCCGTGATGAAATTCTTATTTATTTATTTATTTATTTATTGTTCATATTTCTATCATATTATTATCTTTATGCCATGTGTAAGTCGGTAAAAACAAGACCTGGAGCTGACCGTAGTTCAGATCACGAACTTCTTATTGCACAATTTAGAATCAGACTAAAGAGAACAGGGAAGACCCACAGATCAGTTAGATATGAGCTCACTAATATTCCTAAGGAATATGCAGTGGAGGTGAAGAATAGATTTAAGGGACTAGATTTAGTAGATAGGGTCCCGGAAGAACTATGGACAGAAGTTCGCAACATTGTTCAGGAGGCGGGAACAAAAAACGTCCCAAAGAAAAAGAAAACCAAGAAGGCAAGATGGCTGTCTGCTGAGACACTGGAAGTAGCCCAAGAAACAAGGAAAGCAAAAGGCAACAGTGATAGGGGGAGATATGCCAGTCACTCTCCCTCAGCCCAACTCACCTCACAGAGTTGTGTGGTGGGGAAAAGAGGAGGCGGAAGGAGTATGAGGTCTGTTCGCCGCCTTGAGTTATTTGTAAAAATAATAAAGGCGGGATAAAATTAAATAAATAAATAAATAAATAATTTCATCACCTTTGATAATAAGAGTTTTTTGTTTATCTGATGACGGTTTCCTTCAGTGAAACCTGTCAGACCCCAGAATCCGGTTTCTCACTGCTTTCTATTTCTTCCTCCTATAGGTCGGCGTGATCAGCTGGGGTGTGGTTGATGTCTGCAAAAGCAGTGGCGCAAAATGTGAGAAACCCTACGAATTCCAGAAAGGCAGTCCCTCCTTTGCCAGGGATTATCACATCAACCTCTTCAAAGTTATGCCATGGCTCAAAGAACAGCTGGCTGATGAGCTCGAGTTCATCTAGAACCATCCTTCCCAGCCCACTATGATGCTCCGTGTAAATAGAAACGATATCTTCAAATCTTGCGAAGTCAATTCTGTGTTAAATGTGTTAAACACCATGGCAATTAAATGCAACTGTATAGAGAAAAAACAAACGTGATACGTGTTGTCCTCTGTTTATCTCCTGTGTTGGAATGGTGGGTTGGGGTGTCTGGGGTTTGGAGGCATCTGCAGGGGGGGTAAAAAAAACAAGGTGGTGGCTGTGACTGAGGCCTTGCCCTTTTTGTATGTGTTGCTCTCCCTTCTGCGGGCATGTCTTTGGAGGATGTTGGGGGGGGGAAAGGACCCATATTTGCTGGTCTTCATTTGCAGGGGAAACTTGGCAAACCTCCCGCTGATTTCACCCAATTAAAAAAAAACCACTGAAAAACTGAACCTGTTTAAGGTTTAAGGAAAAACAACAATCCACATTTGTACAGCTCTTCCTGTCCTTGTATTTTGATTTGTTTGTTTGTTTGTTTGTTATTGGGACTATTTATATGGCTACCCATCTAGCAGGAGGGGAACTTGGCAGAACTCTTCCCAATTTTAACTACTTAAAAGGAAAAAAGAAATGGCCAGCATGTCACCGTTCTGCTGCAGATCCTCTAACGCAGAGTTTCTCAACCTCAGCAGCTTTAAGATGTGTGGACTCCAATTCCCAGAATTCCCCAGCCAGCTTCCAGAACACTACGATAGCATCTCCAGACAATATAACACCATTAAAATGCATTAAATGCACTATCAATAGGTGCACTGATGAAAAACAACTGGAGAAAATAACAAAATCTTGTGCTTTACAAACTCAGGTTGAAAGATTATGAAGGAAAATGTAGGAATTCTGGGATGGTAATACCAGAACTCCACGCAGCTTCTTATTAGTACAGAGCTTTCCAAACTGTGTGTCGCGACACAAAAGTGTGTCGCCACACACAGTGTGGTGTGTCGCCACACCACCCGGAAGCGGCGGCGCACACGTGCACGGCGGCCGCCATGCACGCGTGCGCCGCCGGACGCCCCCCGCGCCGCCGCACACCCCTCCCGCGCCGCCACCGTGCACGCGCCGCCGCACGCCCCCCGTGCGCCGCCGTGCGCACGCGCTGCCGCACGCCCCCCCGCGCCGTCGCCGTGCGCGCGCGTGTCGCCGCCACCGCTGGGTGTGTCGCCAGCGGCGGCACTTTGGAAAGCCCTGTATTAGTATGTAGCAGAGTAGAAGTGTTCCCATAAACTTGCACAAGGCTTAATCAGTTCAAAACACAAAATAAACACACTTCACATGTTAATGTAAAGTAACGTAAAAAGATGTATTGTCGAAGGCTTTCACGGCCGGAGTTCAATGGCTGTTGTGGGTATTCCGGGCTGTGTGGCCGTGTTCTGGTTGTGTTCCAGAACACGGCCACACAGCCCGGAATACCCACAACAGCCACTAACGTAAAAAGAGCTTACAATTTTATTGTAACTCACAGTTCCTTAGTAGAAACGATCCATGCGTGCGAGCAATAGGTTCTGACGAGACCCACATGCTTCCTTAATGTGGCCCACCTGAATGGAAGTATGAGCAATGTGGGCAGCCATAGCTGGCTATCCTCCTTGGTAGGAGATTCAAGCAGAAAGGGAAGAAGAGAATTGAACAGGAACAGGAAACCGGGATTCAGCCCCTCCCACACAAAGCAAGTAAGATTAGGTTACAGCAGAGGCTGCCTCCTCCTTCAAGCTTGTGTGAGACGTGCTTGGTTGAAACCTGATATCTCTAACAGAAAATACCCATTGCAATTGGAGGTCTTGGTGCAATACCAAAAGGATTCACCAAATACTTAGATACGTTAAACTTACTGGACTAGATCCTACTAATTTTGCAAAAGACTACGCTATTTGGAACAATATGCATTTTATGGCAATACCGCCGTGACTCTTAGGTCCTTGGCTGTTAACACCCAGTGGATTAGACTGTGATATAATTATAATGATGATGATGATGATGATGATGATGATGATGATGATGATGTCACCTAGAGACAAGGAAGATCAAGGAAGCATTGGAAATAATAAAGCAGCAAATAACAGCCATAGCCAAGAAAATCAGCAGATATGAAGCTCAAATAGGCAGAATCTCCAATTTCAGCTGAATCAGAAACTTTTCTACCAATCCATCAATGGAGAGACTGCGGTGAGCCAGCCAACACCTGACAAAGAAGAAACAGTGCAGTTTTGGACGCAGCTAAGGGGCAACCCAAAGAAATACAACAAGAATGCAGCTTGGATAAAGGAGGTGGATAAGGAAAAAAAAGAAGCTGAAATGAAGAATTTGTAATAACAGCAGAAATGGTGGAGAAAATAGCAAGGAAGATCAAGAATTGGTCAGCACCAGGTGAAGATGAACTGCCTGGTTTTTGGTTGAAACATCTGACTGGTCTGCACCCACTCCTAGCCAAGCAGTTTAATACCATACTGCAAGGAGGTGAAATTGAAGAGTGGTCAACATCTGGCAAAATCCACCTGATAATGAAAGATCCAACAAAAGGGGCAGCACCAGGCAACTACGGGCCAATTACCTGCTTACCAACAACTTTCAAATTGCTAACTGGTGTTGTAGCTGATGCAGCCCAACAGCATCTAGTTGAAAACAAGCTCTTCACATCTGAGCAGAAAGGAAACTGCCCAAATAGCAAAGGAACAAAAGATCAGCTCCTAACTGACAGGATGGTTTTGGAAAATTGCAAGAGAAGGAAGACCAACTTGAATGTAGCTTGGATTGATAACAAAAAAGCATTTGACTCCCTGCCACATGATTGGATAATCCAGGGCCTAGAAGTAACAGGAGTTAATAGAAACATCAGAAGCTTTGTGCAAAGGTCAATGACACAATGGAAGACAGTTACTGGTCAATGGTGATAGACTGGGAGAGGTCAGAAGAGAAGAGAAAGAACTGGAAAAAATCACAAAATACAAATACCTGCAAATAGAAGTAGAATGATGGTGGCAAAAGAAAGCAAAGGTGGTACCAATAGTAATAGGGGCCTTGGGTGCAATTCCAAAACATTTGGAGTGATGCCATTAATAGACAGCTAGGACCGCCCATCCAAGCATAAAGAATCACATGCTTAGACAGAGTAGGTTCAAAAAGTAAGAACAAAAGAGTTCTTAACGTTTATTTGGTCCAGTTAGTTACATCCATTCTGTTAGGAATGATTCTCCTTCTTCTGTGTTTCCCTAAACTGTTTACCCTTGGCCCTCATAGCTGCCAAGAGCTGCGTGGAGAAAGGGGAAAGCTTCTGCAGTTGAGGCCTAGGCATGGCCTCTCGATGGAGAGGAGCTCAGCAGCTGCATGCTCCTTTGATGGTGGCAAAAGGCAGAGAGAGAGAGAAAGAGGAAGTGGGAGGAGCAACAAACAGCTTCCTCCTGAAGCACATAGAGAGTCATCCTAGAGCGCTCATCTACATGCTAATGAGGCATACTGATTTGCTGGGACCTCCAACATGGAGCACCACTTCACCACAACACCATCAGCATTGACAAAATCACCATCAGTCAATTGCAAAAGGAAGCTTTACTTGGAACAGCTTACATCCTGCAATGATACCTTTAACACCATCAACAACATCTGCCTATCCTAAGTTTTCTGGCTGGGGAATTCTGGGAGTTGAAGTCCACCCATCTTAAAGTTGCCATGTTTGAAAAAGACTGATCTATTGCAGCCCTCAGCAATGTACGGGGAAACTGAGTCAACCTTCCATGGGAAGTGACTGTCCAGCCTCTTCCTAAAAGCCTCCAGAGATGGAGAACTCACAACCACAGGTTGCATGGAAGGAGGCCTTCTCTCCACTCTCCTGGCCCTGCAGAATCCATACAGGAGGTCAAAATAGGCAAGATGGTGGCCATGGCATGGTGATTGAAACCCAGCCCCAAACTAGTGAGACTTTGATCAATGCCTGCAATTGATCTTGCCTCTTTTGACATCCCCACCCCAGTCCCCATGGCTGCTGTCATCCGGTCCCAAGCCATAAACTGGGCCAATGGCAAATTTGCAATCTGTGCACTTCCTAAATAGGACTCTATGGCCTTGACTCTGTCTTTTGCACACAATGTAACTTCTGGACTATGCCTAGCCATTGCCTTAAAGCAGCGGTTCTCAACTGGGGGCCCTAGGATATTTCAAGGTGAAAAACTGTAATGGGGGTCCACAACATGTGCTGAGGGCCCCAGAAAAGCAAAGTGTGTTATATGCGAACACTGTCCTGTTGGCGCCAGAAAACGCACCAGTTGCTGCCCTGTGTCCATATCCAGTAATGGGACCTGGGCAAGAGAAAAACATGGTTGGGAGGGGGCCATGGGTGAAAATAGATTGAGAAACACTGCCTTTAAGCCTCACTCTGAGGATGCATGATGGCAGTCAAGGTATGAGGTTACCAGCCTGGGTCGTGGTGACTCTGCTGTCCCCTGGCCAGGTATAGCTCACAGCCTCCAAAGGGTCGGAGGGCCAGGGAAAGTTCTCTGGGCATTCCCAAACTATGTAATGCATGCATATTAATGTTAACATCCTTTTCTTTGAATGGCATGGAAAAATATCCAACTATGGAAGAAAACAGAAGTGACATAGCCCAGACAGAGTTTTAGCACTTCAAGAGAACCAGACCAATTAAAAGAAAGGTTTAATATGGATAAAAAGACAATTGGAATTGAAAAATATAAAACAGAATTTGAAACTGAATTTTGTACAAATGATGAACGTGTAATAGCAAAAATGTATAAAGCTTTGTTAACATTCCAAACAGAAGAAGAACAGGTTAAAGATTGCATGACAAAATGGGATAATTTGGGATATAACGTAGAGATCGACCCTTGGGAGTGAATGTGGGTTGTTGTTGTTCAGTCGTTTAGTCGTGTCCGACTCTTCGTGACCTCATGGACCATAGCACGCCAGGCCTTCCTGTCCTCCACTGTCACTCGGAGTTTACTCAAATTCATGTTCATTACATCGGTGATGCTATCTACCCATCTCATCCTCTGCCGTCCCCTTCTCCTTTTGCCTTCAGTCTTTCCCAGCATCAGGGTCTTTTCCAGTGAGTCCTCTCTTCGCATTAGGTGGCCAAAGTATTTGAGCTTCAGCTTCAGCATCTGTCCTTCCAATGAGCAGTCAGGGTTGATTTCCTTTAGGATTGACTGATTTGACCTCCTTGCAGTCCAAGGGACTCTTAAGAGTCTTCTCCAGCACCACAGTTCGAAAGCATCAATTCTTCGGCGCTCAGCCTTCCTTATGGTCCAACTCTCACAGCCATACATTACTACTGGGAAAACCATAGCTTTAACTATACGGACCTTTGTCGGCAAGGTGATGTCTCTGCTTTTTAAAATGCTGTCTAGGTCTATGAAGGTTCTCAGTCATCCAGGTGGAATTGTCTGTAGCTTGAATCATGTCAACTGGATTTCTATTTTCTCAGTGGAAACGTTTCGCTCCTTATCCAAGGAGCTTCTTCAGTCTGAGCAAAGTTGGTAAGGGAATCCTAACTATGTTTCTAGGTAGCTGTGTGACCTTACACCTGGGGCTAGGTCATGGTTATATTGAGATGTTATTTTAAGTCCTTTTATCATCTAAAGGAGGATCGTTAAGATCACCATGCTGCTGTTGAGCTTGTGAAATGGTCTTAATCTTCCTAGGCACAGAAGACAAAGCAGGGAGGAAGATGGGGAAGAGGTTGTGCCTGAGGCCCCCACCTCTATTTAAGGAAGGATTTTCCAAGTTGGCATAAATGGATTCCTTGACCCCTCTCTCAAACCACCTATCTTCTCTGTCTAAAATGTGAACATTATTGTCCTCAAATGAGTGTCCTTTTTCCTTTAGATGAAGATAAACTGCTGACTCTGGTCCTGTGGTGTTACTTCTCCTGTGTTGGGCCATCCTCCTGTACAAAAGTTGTTTGGTTTCTCCAATGTAGAGTTCAGAGCACTCCTCACTGCACTGGATTGCATAAACTATATTGCTTTTCTTGTGTTTTGGAGTTTGATCTTTGGGGTGTACAAGCCTCTGTCTCAGTGTGTTGGTGGGTTTGAAATATACAGGTATGTGGTGTTTGCCAAATATCCGTTTTATCTTTTCAGACACGCCAGCCATGTAGGGAATGACCAGGTTCTTTCGTTTACTCTGAGTCTCAGCCCTATCTGTCGCTGTTTTAGGTCTGGTAGATTTAGATTTGGTGAAGGTCCAATTTGGATATCCACAGGCCTTCAGGGCTGTTCTCAGGTGCTGATTTTCATTCTTTTTGGAATCCATGGAGGTGGGGATGGTTTCTGCTCTGTGTGACAATGTCCTGATGACTCCTAGTTTGTGCTGCAGTGGATGGTGGGAGTCAAACATCAGATACTGATCTGTGTGTGTGGGTTTCCTGTAGATCCCTATTTCTAGCTTGCCACCGGTCCCAATGAGGACTTCACAATCTAGAAATGCCAGTCTGTTGTCCTTGGTGTCTTCTCTGGTGAAGTTAATGTTGGCATCTATAGTGTTTATATGGTCCGTGAAGGCCTGCACTTCCTGGGCCTTGATTTTGACCCAGGTGTCATCCACATACCTAAACCAGTGGGTGGGCACCGTTCCCTGGAATGTGTTGAGTGCTTTCTTCTCCACTTCTTCCATGTATAAATTGGCCACAATGGGTGACACAGGAGAACCCATGGCACAGCCGTGTTTTTGTCTGTAAAAGTCACCTCTGTATGTGAAATAAGTGGTGTTAAGACACAGGTCCAGAAGATGGCAGATCTGGTTTGGGTTGAGATGGCTTCTCCTTTCCAGGGTGCTGTCCTCTTCTAGTCTGTTCCTGACAGCGGATAGAGCATGAGTGGTGGGGATGCTGGTGAAAAGGGAGGACACATCAAAGGAGACCATAGTTTCATCTGTATCCAGTTTCAGGATCTTTGCTTTGGAAACAAATTCTTCCGAATTATGGATGTGGTGTTCAGAGTGTCCAACTAGAGGTGCTAGTATGGTAGAGAGGTGTTTGGCAATGTTGTATGTTACTGAATTGATGCTGCTGACTATGGGTCGGAGGGGTGTTCCTTCCTTGTGGATCTTA
Source organism: Charina bottae (assembly GCA_023362775.1). Taxonomy (NCBI): domain Eukaryota; kingdom Metazoa; phylum Chordata; class Lepidosauria; order Squamata; family Charinaidae; genus Charina; species Charina bottae. The sequence continues at coordinate 21,612,966 of JALMGJ010000002.1, forward strand.
GGAAGTCCGTAGATGCAGGGGATGGCTTCTCCAGGATACAGACGGTGGTAGGTAATCCTATCGATGGAGCCATCATGTTCCAATTGTTTCAAACTGTCTATTACCTTTTTCTTGTAATTGTTGGTGGGGTCTCTTTTCAGTTTTTCATATGTATGGTGATCCTCCAAAAGTGAGGTAATTTTATTGTGGTAGTCTGCAGTGTTTAGAACCACTGTACATCTTCCTTTGTCAGCAGGTAAAATGGTGATGGTTTCATCTTTGCTGAGGGCTGTCAGGGCTCTCCTCTCTTGGACGGTAAGGTTGGGGGGAGGAGGTTGAGCACTGGACAGAGCTGCAGATATTTTAAGCCGGAGTTGTTCTGCTTCCTCAAAAGGTAGGTGGTTGTTGTGGATGGCAGATTCTGTGGCTGTAATGAGCTCCACAACCGGAACTTGCTTGTGAGTGATGGCAAAATTAAGACCTTTGGCTAGGACATCTCTCTCTGGTTGGGTAACTTCTCTGTCTGAGAGATTTTTCACCCACATGTTCTTTTTGTCCTCTGTGTTCCTGTTGTTGTTGTTCCTCCCAGCGGTTTCTCCAGTTCCTTGTTACTGCTTGCTGCGAGAAAGAAGAATGTCAAATTTCTTAGTTTGCCTCTCCTTTGTCTTGTGATGCTGGGCCAGCTGTACTTTATTGCCAAGCTGAATAACTCTATCCAGGATTGGGTCAGGAAGGGTGGCTGTGAGTTCCTGGTGAAGGTTTTCGAAATTGTATTGCAGGGCATCAATGGTGAAGTGGACTTGCCTTATTCTTTCATTTAGAAGATGTCTTTGTGCCTGCTGCAGGATCTGATCTTAATCTGCCTAGGAAGATTAAGACCATTTCACAAGCTCAACAGCAGCATGGTGATCTTAACGATCCTCCTTTAGATGATAAAAGGACTTAAAATAACATCTCAATATAACCATGACCTAGCCCCAGGTGTAAGGTCACACAGCTACCTAGAAACATAGTTAGGATTCCCTTACCAACTTTGCTCAGACTGAAGAAGCTCCTTGGATAAGGAGGGAAACGTTTCCACTGAGAAAATAGAAATCCAGTTGACATGATTCAAGCTACAGAATATGCTGTCTAGGTTTACCATAGCTTTCCTCCCAAGGAGCAAGCGTCTTTTAATTTCATGGCTGCAGTCACCGTCTGCGGTGATCATGGAGCCCAAGAAAATAAAATCTGTCACTGCTTCCATTTCTTCCCCTTCTATTTGCCAGGAAGTGATGGGACCAGATGCCATGATCTGAGTTTTTTTAATGTTGAGTTTCAAGCCAGCTTTTGTACTCTCCTCTTTCACCCTCATCAAGAGGCTCTTTAGTTCCTCTTCACTTTCTGCCATTAGGGTGGTATCGTCTGCATATCTGAGGTTGTTGATATTTCTCCCGGCAATCTTAACTCCGGCTTGTGATTCATCCAGCCCGGCATTTCTCATGGTGTACTCTGCATATAAGTTAAATAAGCAGGGTGATAATATACAGCCTTGTCGTACTCCTTTCCCAATTTTGAACCAGTCAGTTGTTCCATGTCCGGTTCTAACTGTTGCTTCTTGACCCGCATACAGGTTTCTCAGGAGACAGGTAAGGTGGTCTGGTACTCCCATCTCTTTAAGAATTTGCCACAGTTTGTTGTGATCCACACAATCAAAGGCTTTAGCGTAGTCAATGAAGCAGAAGTAGATGTTTTTCTGGAACTCTCTTGCTTTTTCCATGATCCAGCGAATGTTGGCAATCTGATCTCTAGTTTCTCTGCCTCTTCGAAACCCAGCTTGCACTTCTGATAGTTCTCAGTTCACATACTGCTGAAGCCTAGCTTGTAGGATTTTGAGCATAACCTTGCTAGCATGTGAAATGAGAGCAATTGTACGGTAGTTTGAACATTCTTTGGCATTGCCCTTCTTTGGAATTGGAACGTAAACTGACCTTTTCCAATCCTGTGGCCACTGTTGAGTTTTACAAATTTGTTGGCATATTGAGTGCAGCACTTTAACAGCATCATCTTTTAGGATTTTAAATAGCTCAGCTGGGATACTGTCTTCTCCACTAGCTTTGTTGTTAGTAATGCTTCCTAAGGCCCACTTGACTTCACTCTCTAGGATGTCCGGCTCAATCCGACCACACCATCGTATTTATCAGGGATCATTCATCATTGGCGATCACCCGTAGGGCATAGGTTTCCGGGTGGGAGACGGTCATGATGAGGGTTTGCCTGACGTTCCTTCCTTTTAGCTCTTTTCTCCCTTTCGCCCTGTACTCGTGCTTCTTCAAAGTCCATAGTGCCATTAATAAAGGCTGACCTCCAATTGAAACGCTCATGAGTTAGGGCTTCCCAGTTCTCAATGCTGATATTACATTTTTTAAAATTAGCTTTGAGAGTATCTTTGAATCTCTTTTGCTGTCCACCAATATTCCGTTTTCCATTCTTAAGTTGGGAGTAAAGTAGCTGCTTTGGAAGACGATGGTCAGACATTCGAACAACATGACCGGTCCAGCGAAGTTGATGTTGGATGATCATTGTTTCAATGCTGGTGGTTTTCGCTTCTTCTAATACGCTAACATTAGTCCGCCTATCTTCCCAAGTGTTTGTTCTGCACATAATGATATGACAGTCACTTAATGGTTCACATTTTTTGCATTACAGTTTTCCCAGAACTAGAATCGTATCTCAACCTGGGAGGGTGAAATTTCAAAATTATTGCCCTGAGAATGTCAGGAAATGGTGTCATGAGTGGACGTTGGATCAATCATCCAAGTACACAAAGCCTTTAGGTCACTGCCACCACTGGAATCCTTGACAGGATCTAAGAATTGCCTAATTTGAAGATAATCTCAATATTACAGTTCCTTTCTTGGAAAGAGATGCCGACAGGCATCATGGCCATTCACAGGGAGACAAATGAGGAAATGTTCATTGCAATGCAACCATATGATTCACAATGAATATCAGGAGTTGTATCATTTTCACATCATCGTGATTTGTATGAGATGCTTACAAGGGGCTATTTGGATTATAGATCCATAGGATTTGCCACAGAAGAGATTCTGGAAAGTACCACTTCAGGTTACAGGTAGGGATAATATTTATGAAAGCTGTGACCTATAGTCAGAATCTAAGTTGGAGCCAGTGTGTGAGAAATTGTGGGGAGGTAAATATTCAAGAGAGAGAAAGTGAGTCAGTTCCATCTTATCTCATAAACAGCAATTTAGCCATGGTGGAAAGAAAGAAGCATTTCAATTCATTCCAAGGGACTCTGGCTTAATAAACTCACTATGAATGAAGGTGAAGTTCACTGAAGTTTCCAAGATTCTGTATTTAGCATTAAAGGGGAAGAAGAAACATCAATAACCTGTGCTATGCTGATGACACTACTAATAACTGAAAATGCAAACCATTTGCAAGCTCTAGTAAGGAGATTCAAGGAGCATAGTGAAAAAATGGGACTGAGATTAAATATAAAGAAGATCAAATTAATGACAATAGGAACAGCAACTAGTCTTAGAACTGAAAATTAAGATTTTGATTTGGGTGGTAGCTTCTGCCTTTAAGGATCAACCATCAACAGTAAATGAACCAGCAGTCAAGAAATACATCACAGACAAGCACTTGGTAGAATAGCCATGACGGATTTGGAAAAGATGTTCAGATGCTGGGATATGTCTATACCTACAAAATCAGAATCATGCAGGCAAAGGTTTTCCTTCTGACACTCTAGGGAAGCAAAAGTTGAATTTTGAAGAAACAAGACAGAAAGAGTATTGATGCTTTTGAACTTTGGGTTTGGAGAAGACGCCTGAGAATACCATGGGCAGCTAAGAAAACAAACCAATGGATCATTGACCAAATCAACCCAGAATTCTCACTCAAGGCACTAATGGCCAGGGAAAGGTGGAAGATGACCAGCAGCAAGGTAGATAGAATCAGTTATAGTGGTGATGGATGCATTGTTAGAAGACCTGAAGGCCCAGGTTAGGGACAGATCCTCTTAGAGAACATTTATCTAAGTGCTGCTAAGAGTAGACACTGACTTGATGGCACATTATCAATCAATCAATCAGCATTAAAGAGACCTTAATGAAAGAAAGCTCCATAGTTCTTGCTTCCTTGATCTTGCCCAGCTGTGTGGGACTTAACACAATGAGATTTTCCCCCCAAATGCTTATGACTGCACCTTAATGGCCCTGCAATCCACAGCTGTGACAGGGGTCTATGGAAGGTGTGCGTGCGTGTGTGTAAAGGTTAAACCTCATAACGTACTGTTGTTCCAATTTTAAAAAATAATTTAATGATGTTGAACGAATTAGCAAAAGAATCATAGACAGATACAACAGTATTAATGAAATAATATCACATCAAAATTAATAATCATCATAATATAAAAAATTAAGGGAAAAGAGGAAGTAGCAAAGTATGCATCTCTAACAGCAAGGCAACTATAACCATATAATCCATATTTAAGATCTTCAAAGACTGGTGAGAACAAGGAAGAAGAGAGGTGTCAGATGGGAAGAGATGTTGGGGGGGGGGGGAAGGAGATTGAATGTCTAGAAACCAAACCAAAGAGAATAGCTGCCATACAAGAAGCAGTGTCCATGGAGAGAGGTTCAAAAAGTCAATTGCAACTGGGCAATTGAAGACCTGCCCCTTTTTATGTGTATTATCAAAAGGGGAATGGCTTTGATCACATGGCTGCAGGTACCACCTTAGTTTTTTTTTAAAAAAATTCACTACCACCACCACCAGATGCCCCTGTATTCAAGTGCTTGAGTCACTTCAGTCACAGGCTTACCAAAATAATCAAGGAAGCAAGCTTTCATTGAAGACCATTAGTGGGCAGCTAATACCACTGAATGGAGCAGAGCATATACAGTAACAGCAAAGAAACACGCACACACAGAGAGGAGTTTTTATCTTAATAGCAGTAGTGAGCATGCTAGAGAAATATAGGTTTTTGATCTTAAGCACATAGCCCACCCAAGCATAAAGAATTACATGCTTAGACAACGTAGTTTCAAAAGTAAGTACAAAAAGAGTTCTTACGTTTATTTGGTCCAGTTACATCCATTTCAGTAGAAAATTGGTTTCAGTTCTTCTTTTCTTGTTCCCTAAACTTTGTGGACCCCTGGCCCTATATTGCTGCCAGAGCTGCGTGGAGAAAAGGGGGAAAAGCCTCCTGAGTTGAGGCCTAGCACATGGCCTCTCCATGGAAGGAGTTCAGGCACATGAGACCTTCTTCTCTGGTGGAAGAAAGCAGAGAGAGAGAGAGGAACAGGAAGTGGGAGGGGCAACAAGCAGCTTCCTGTAGAAGCACATAGAGAGTTTGCCTCCTAGAGCAATCACCCATATGCTAATGAGGCATGCTGATTTGCTGGAACCTCCAACATTCATAACAAGCCATTGTTGTCTTGAATTGCAACAATTAATCTCTTTCCATACAAGTGGTTAATAGCCTAAGAGAGTGGTGGCTGAGTTGGCACACCCCAATCAGTTCTCAGCTCAGCTAGCCAAGACAAACAGGACCAACCCAATGATCAGAAAGACTCTCAACTTCTACATTACCCGGGATTGTTAGCACTTGCATCCAAAGACACAGCTCTTTTAAGGTGTTCCTTAAAAGATACTACATGAGTGTCTACGCAGGATCCAAATCACTCAGCCTTTTGAATCTGCATCTCTGCACAGGCCTCCTAATTATTGTCAGGACATATGCAAAAAGGCAACGGTGAGTGCTGCCAGAAAAAAGAAAGGCAATCCACCTTTCCAAAATAAGAAATCTACCAGATCATTGTTCCTTTAGATTACTCCCTCAAGGTAACACCAGTGATAAAAGTGAAGGCTCTAAAGCAGTGTTTCTCAACCTTGGTGAGTTTAAGATGGGTGGACTTCAACTCCCAGAATGCGCTGGCTGGGGAATTCTGGGAGTTGAAGTCCACCCATCTTAAACTCACCAAGGTTGAGAAACACTGCTCTAAAGCGAACAAGACCGGAAAACAACAGAAAGTGGGGCTGAGAAAAGTGACTTGGAAAGTTGCACTAGAGCACTATAACAAGCAAGAGTATGCAATCAACCAGACACTCATGATGAACATATTATGGGATGCTAAGATGTCATTCTGCATTGGATCTGCAGAGATGCTACTGCAGTTGAAGTCTTGCAGAGAGCGTTGCGCAGCGTAAATGGCTGCTGCGGGATTAACTGCAAAGCAGCCGGACTCAATAATATGCAATTGTTACAACACTGAACACATAGGTGGTTCTTAACTTACTGCTCTTTTCTATTCCATGTCCTAATTCAGCTGCTCTGTGGAGTATTTGGTATGTTCGCCACCTTGAGTTATTTAGAAAAATAATAAAGGCGGGATATAAAATTTAAAAAATAAAAAATAAAAATTATCTAGTGCCGCCTGAATTAGGTTGGTTATCCTTTGTAGATTTGTTCCTTCCAACTTCATTCTTAACCACAGTGCTTTCTGTATTGAAGAAAGGACTGCTTTAAGAAAGAATACTGTAGAAGGAAATGGACGGAAACATCATTTTTCTCAGTGGAGAAGTGACTGATGAATCTGCACCAGCCACACAGAAATGGCAAATATTTTGTTCTCATGGAAGATCTGATGAAAAAACATCTCCATGCCTCCTGGAGTGTTCTCATTACAGGTAGTCCTCGCTTAGCAACCACAGTTGGGACCAGCAACTTCGTTGCTACGTGCCACAGTCACTAAGTGTAAAATCACATGACCACGACAGGCTTATGACCTCACTTCCCCTTCGGTCATTAAGCAAGACATCACGTGGCCACAACTTGCGATTTTACTTCTTGTTGTTGTTCAGTCGTTTAGTCATGTCCGACTCTTCGTGACCTCATGGACCATATCACACCAGGCCTTCCTGTCCTCCACCGTCTCCTGGAGTTTACTCAAATTCATTTACTTCTACCTTCTCTATTAACTCTGCTTGTTGCAAGCCAGTTGCAAAGCACACAAAGGGCAATTGCGTGACCGTGGGATGCTGCGACAGCCATAAATGCGAGGATTGGTCGCAAAGCTGTTTTTTTTTTTACAGCATCGTAACTTTGAACGGTCACTAAATGAGGCAGTCGGTAAGCGAGGACTACCTGTATAACGTTGGAAACTCCTGGCCTTACAGACTAAAGACCCGCTGTGTACCTCCTTAAAGAAACAGTATTTTTTTCTAGGGTCGTACTGTAACTGTACAAAAGAAAGCGTGCTTGAGTCAAGGAGACACCAACAAGTTGTTTTGGAGTGGATGTCAGAGTCAGATGGGATGCAACTCTTTCGTTCCAGACACCCTGGTGCTGTCTTTAAAGGACTCACATTAATCCGCATGGCTGTCTTTGTTTGGATGTTTTTCAGTTTTAGGAGAGTAATTCACATTAGCAGACCTTAATCTGATCTTATTTATTAAGGGAAGCTGGGTTGGAAGAAGATGAGTGTGGTTTTAAAATGGGAGGAAGAAACATCAATAACTTGCGCTATGCTGACGAAACTGATAGCCGAAAATGCAAAGGATCTGCAAGCCCTAGGACTAAAAACCAAGGAGCACAGTGAAAAAAATGGGACTAGAATTAAATAGAAAGGAGACCAAACTCATGACAACAGATAGAACAACCAGCTTTAGGATTGACAATGAAGATATCGAAGTGGTGGGTGGCTTCTGCTCTTTAGGATTGACTAGCAACAGTAAAGGAACAAAGAGTCAAGAAATATGCCATAGACTAGCACTTGGTAGAGCAGCCATGAAGGTCTTGGAGGAGATATTAAAATGCCGTGATGTGTCTATACCTACAAAGATTAGAATCCATGGTATTCCCTGTGACACTTTATGGAAGCGAAAGTTTGAAGAAGGATAGGAAGAGTATTGATGCTTTTGAACTTTGGTGTTGGAGAAACCTCCTGAGAATACCGTGGACAGCCAAGAAAACAAATCAGTGGATCATTGAACCAATCAACCCAGAGTTCTCCATCAGCGCAAATGACCAGGCTCAAATGATCCTACTTCAGACACATGATGCGAAGACCCAGCTCTCTGGAGGAGGCTCTGATGCTGGGAAAGGTGGAAGGAAAGAGAAGAAGAGGATGACCAGCAGCAAGGGGGATGGACTCAGTTACAGTGTCACCATTGGGAGACTTGAAAGAACAGGTTAGGGACAGATCGTTGTGGAGAAAATCTATGTGGTTCCTAGGAGTCAAAAGTGACTTTATGGCACATAATCAATTAAATTTTTTAATATCCAATCTTAGCAAACCAGTTTCTTCTAAAGATAGGCTTACTTCAGCTAAGCATAAGCATGCTTACCTTTGCAACTTTTTCATATGTGCATATTTATAATCAGTAAAGCTTATTTCAGTTCTTAAATAAACACACACCTATTTCCTGAAACTGTGGGATTCTGGCCAAGGATTGCAGCAGACAGGGAATTGATAGAAAAAACGGTGCCGGAAATTAATTCCTACAATAGAAAAGAGCCTTCTGGGGTATTCTTTAGGCTTCCCTCTTTGCTCTTCTTAAAGTGTTGTGTAGATGTTTATATCACCTCATTTTAGTTCACACTGTGGGGTAAGTATGGAACAAAAAATAAACTGAATTTTACATGCTAATTTGTAATTTCACACTGTGGGGTAAGTATGGAACAAAACATAAACTGAATTTTACATGCTAATTTCAAATCCAAAGCAGTGGCCAATTCACACAATATCAGGGGTATCTATAGGATATGGTCAAAAAAGTCACTGGTGCAATCAGAGCTCTGCTTGTTTTTTAGGCGTGTCATAGAGCTTTGATCGCACTGTTGTGGGCACCATCTTGACTTTTTACCACACCCTGCAGACACCCTTGTACATTATATTGTTTTATAAAGTAACAAAAGGAGCTGGATTTATAGAACAGATTAAGCCGCAAGAAACTTAACCAAGGTTAACAGTAACAAAGGTCAACATGTTGTGTGAAGGGAGCCTCTTGACTTTTACTGAAGGGTGTTGTGTGAATCTATATACAGTATAATACTGTTCCTTCCAGCAGCTACAGACACTGCAGAAGAGCCGGATTCTAAGATATTTATTATTCTCTACATTTCGGGAGTTTGTGGAACCCCTGGTGATTTTTTTCCCTTGGATATTGATATGATTTTGTCTGGGTGATCATGTTCCTATTTGTCTAGCCAATAAGGAATTATGAGCCGATATGCCCATAACAAATGTACCAAAGTTCCTTCAAATTTATTACATCTCCAGCATGAAATTGATGAGAGCCACCTTTTTAAAACATTCTCTGAGGTTCCAGTGGGCCATAGAGGGATGATTATTTTTTTGCTGAATTGACCAAGTTTTAAATCATAAGAAACATATCTAATATTCCAAAAAAAAAACCACCCGAAGACATTGATTAGGCAAGATTGAGTATGTGCAGCAAGTTGGAGTCGACTCTTAGCAATACATAGATTTTCTCCAAGTGGATTTGTCCTTAAGTGGCCCTTCAGGTCTTCCAATGGTCCATTCATCACCACTGTGAGTCCATCCCCCTTGCTGCTGGTCCTCCCCGTCTTCTCTTTCCTTCCACCTTTCCCACATTATGGACTTCCCCAATTAGGAAGACAGGATACTCTAATTTCTCTTCCAGGTTTCTTGCAAATTATCCAGACTTCACCTCAATGTAGCATCAACATTTAACAAAAATATTAGACAACAGCTTATACACTGGGCAGGATCCTTTCCAGCATACAACATATAATAATATGAAGCAGGCAGGGCTTTATTTTTATCAGATGTCTGAAATATTTCCAGAAGTTAAAAAAATCTATTTTCTCCTTATTTTTTAAATACCATTCTACATTAATTTTATTTATTTTCTATCCCACATTTATTATTTTTATAAATAACTCAAGGCAGGGAACATACCAAATACTCCTTCCTCCTCCTATTTTCCCCACAACAGCAACCCTGTGAGGTAAGCTGGGCTGAGAGTGACTGGCCGAAGGTCACCCAGCTGGCTTTCATGCCTAAGGCGGGACTAGAACTCTCGGTCTCCTGGTTTGCATTTGGCTCCTTCCTAGGGCTGAGAGAGAGTGACTGGCCCAAGGTCACCCAGCTGGCTTTCATGCCTAAGGCGGGACTAGAACTCTCGGTCTCCTGGTTTGCATTTGGCTCCTTCCTAGGGCTGAGAGAGAGTGACTGGCCCAAGGTCACCCAGCTGGCTTTCATGCCTAAGGCGGGACTAGAACTCTCAGTCTCCTGGTTTGCCATTGGCTCCTTCCTAGGGCTGAGAGACAGGGACTGGCCCAAGGTCACCCAGCTGGCTTTCATGCCTAAGGCGGGACTAGAACTCTCGGTCTCCTGGTTTGCCATTGGCTCCTTCCTAGGGCTGAGAGAGAGTGACTGGCCCAAGGTCACCCAGCTGGCTTTCATGCCTAAGGCGGGACTAGAACTCTCGGTCTCCTGGTTTGGTTTGCCATTGGCTCCTTCCTAGGGCTGAGAGAGAGTGACTGGCCCAAGGTCACCCAGCTGGCTTTCATGCCTAAGGCGGGACTAGAACTCTCAGTCTCCTGGTTTGCCATTGGCTCCTTCATAGGGCTGAGAGAGAGTGACTGGCCCAAGGTCACCCAGCTGGCTTTCATGCCTAAGGCGGGACTAGAACTCTCGGTCTCCTGGTTTGCCATTGGCTCCTTCCTAGGGCTGAGAGACAGGGACTGGCCCAAGGTCACCCAGCTGGCTTTCATGCCTAAGGCGGGATTAGAACTCTCAGTCTCATTTTCTATTGGCTCCTTCCTAGGGCTGAGAGACGGACTGGCCCAAGGTCACCCAGCTGGCTTTCATGCCTAAGGCAGGACTAGAACTCTCAGTCTCCTGGTTCCTAGCCCGTTGCCTTAACCATTATTTCCATTAACCATTTATTCCATCTTGTCCAGGACCTTCTCAGATTTCATAATATCAGTACCATAGATATCCTGTGAGGTTAATGGTGCAGCCAGCTCACCTGATGTACATCTGAAAGATTTATTACATGTAAAAAAGCATCTGTCTGTTCATGTGCTATATTTACAGGAGTAGAATATATTTTTTGTAGAATTCAAAAAGCTGAAGATTAATTTCATTATAATTGATGTACTTTGTTCCTGAGGAAGGCCTCATTAAAGGTATTATTTTACTTCATTGCAAAAGTTTCAGATGTGAAGCCAACAGCTTCCCTGGTTTTTTTTCCCACTGTTCCCAAAACTTTTGTTTCACTTGGTTTGAAGAAAATATTGCCTATCCAAAGCACAGAATTGGCCCAATTCCAGCTTGGTAGATCCAAAAGTATGAGCGATATGCTTTTAAGCACCTTCTCACCCAATCATTTCCTTCCAGCTATTTCTGCTAGTAAAGAAAATAAATCTTTGCCAGTCTATTCAAAATATTAGTTTTGGTTGAAAGAGGCCCTTGAAGGAAGGAAGAAAGAATGAAAGAAATACTTGAAAGAAATGTTTGATTTGACAGCTTGTTGGAGAGGATTATTCCCATAGCAGTTGATAACAAGGAACTACTGGTTCTTGTTTGCTCAAAGGTTTCCAGCAGAAATCTTTTGCAATAGAATTGTTTTAAAGAATTCTTAAAGAATTCTTGGGTGTGCCTGCTGCCAACATCAAAATAACGAGAGCTTTGAAGAGTAAACCCTTCAACAGAGAGGTGGAGCAAAGGGGCTACACGTTCTGTTGGATTGTTGTGAATTTTTCCATTTTTGTTAGATTTATTTCTTAGATCTATATCCTGCTCCATCTAAGAGCAATCCTGTGAGGGGGTTGGGCTGAGGGAAAGGCCTTGACCCAGGGTCTCCCATGGAGCTTCTGTGACTGAAGAGGGGCCAGAACCTGGGTCTCCCTATTCCTGGTCCTGCACCTTTCCCGCTACCCCACACCCGCTCTGGAGAAGAGAAGGAGGGACTGACCCAGATTCCCCAAGGAAGCTTCTATCGCTAAGGGGGGAACTGAACCAATTAAAGAAATTACTATGGCAAACCCATATTTCAAACCCACCAACCCACCGAGACCGAGGCTTGTACACCCTAAAGATCCAACACCAAAACCTAAGAGGATGCAATCCGGTGCAGTGAGGAGTGTTCTGAGCTCTACACTGGAGAAACCAAACAGCCTTTACACAAGAGGATGGCCCAACACAGGAGGAGCAACACCACAGGACCAGAATCAGCAGTTCACCTTCGTCTAAAAGGAAAAGGACTCTCATTTGAGGACATTAATGTGCACATTTTGGACAGGGAAGACAGGTGGTTTGAGAGAGGGCTTAAGGAATCCATTCATGCCAAAGTGGAAAATCCTTCCCTCAATAGAGGCGGAGGCCTCAGGCACAATTTGTCCCCCATTTATCATGCTGCTCTTTCATTAGTCCTCAGGAAGATTAAGACCACTTCACAAGTTCACCAGCAAGGCCACATTTAAATCCACTTGGGGATGAATAAAGGTTTTAGGAGTAAGACATCCCAAAGACTGACTACACCTCAAGTGCCCAATTAACAAGCCAATCAGGTGTAAGGTCAATACAGCCACCCTGGAAGACATATATGGGGTCCCCTCACCAACTTTTGCCCAGACTGAAGAAGCAACTTGGATAAGCAGCTAAACATCAACCAAAAGAAATAAATCCAGTTGCCATGACTCAACCTACAGAAAATTACTATGGCAGTTTCCACTGACACTAGGCTGCAAACCAGATATTCAGAAGCTCTTACAAAAACAAAAATGGGTAGAAGCGTTTTTGGGAAAGGAGATGGTATTAGGAAGAGACTCACGTTGGCTCCTCCCTGACTCCCTGGGCTATAAGAGGGAGGGGAGGAAAGACACAGATTTGCAAAATGTGGTCAATACAACCTATCTCAATAAAGCTTAGTTCTAGTCTGCTTGCGGAATTGGTTTCCTGATCTGGTCTACCTCCCACCAAGTAGACCAAGCCAAGAGTCAACTCCACAGGAAGGCTAAGACTCCTTTTATTGAGGTTGGCTAGAATAACAGGATCTTGCGCATCTGTTTGTGCTGTGCCCCCTCCCCATCTTATACCCATGTGAATTAGGGAGGTGCCTGTCTGCACTGCTTACACAGACTTTCTGTTTGTTTTGGACTTAAGCTGTGTTTCACTCCTCCTTGCTTTGGTAATAGATCTGGCCTCTCTCTGTCAAGGTCACCTTCCATACTCTCTATAGCAGAGCTTTCCAAACTGTGTGTCACGACACAAAAGTGTGTCGCCACACAACCCGGAAGCGCTGATCATCATCAGCGCTTCCGGGTTTTCCCACGGCGACACACCAACGGCGGCGCGCAAAAACCAAAAGCAGCAGCAGCGCTTCCGGGTTTTTGCGCGCTGCCGCAATGGCGGCACTTCCGGGTTTTCCCGCGGCGACACACCAACGGCGGTTGGTGTGTCGCCGTGGGAAAACTTTGGAAAGCCCTGCTCTACAGGCTGATATTCTCTCTGGATAGGGATACAAACCCTCACAAATATTTATCACCAAATGAAGAAAGGGCTCTCGCTTAGGGCCAAGTTAAATGGAAAGACAGTCTCACAGATACAATAGTGGCCGTTGTGTCAAAGCTACCTTGAGACATGTTTGTTGCTGTTGTTATTTCCTATATGTATGTGTTGTTGTTGTTGTTCAGTCATTAAGTCGTGTCCGACTCTTTGTGACCCCATGGACCATAGCACGCCAGGCCTTCCTGTCCTCCACTGTCTCCCGGAGTTTACTCAAATCATGTTCATTACATCGGTGATGCTATCTAACCATCTCATCCTCTGCCGTCCCCTTCTCCTTTTGTCTTCACTCTTTCCCAGCATCAGGGTCTTTTCCAGTGAGTCCTCTCTTCGCATTAGGTGGCCAAAGTATTTGAGCTTCAGCTTCAGTATCTGCCCTTCCAATGAGCAGTCAGGGTTGATTTCCTTTAGGATTGACTGATTTGACCTCCTTGCAGTCCAAGGGACTCTTAAGAGTATGTATGTATGTATGTCCAAATATTTCAGCATATCAGCTGCTAGCAAGCAAATTGGCCTTGGGTAAGGATAACAAGCTAGTGTGAAAAAAAATTCAGCATTAGAACATACTGCAACGTAAAGGAATTCTTTATTAAAGGATTCCAAGACCTCAGACATAACCTAAATAAGAAGAAAAGAAAAAGATGTTATTCAAAATCCTTACCTTTCAGTCTGCAAGGGGAGACACAGGTTACCTTGCAAAGGGAGCTGTGTAGTAGTGTCCTTGGTGCTCTCTGAGCTTGGTTGTTTGCTTGGAGACGTTTCATTACCCGACTAGGTAACATCATCAGTGCGAGGGAATGTGGGGTTTACTCCCTGTTCATATACAGTACAGTAGCTTGCCCTGCCAGTGCTGGTGGGGGTGTGGTTTTCTCCTTGTTAGTTCCTTGATTAGGGTATTGTTCACAATATCCTAATCAAGGAACTAACAAGGAGACAAACTATCAAGCAGACAAACTATCTAGTAGAAAACAATACCCTAATCAAGGAACTACCAAGAAGAAACTACACCCCCACCAGCACTGGCAGGGCAAGCTACTGCATATGAACAGGGAGCAAACCCCACACTCCCTCGCAATGATGATGTTACCTAGTCGGGTAATGAAATGTCTCCAAGCAAACAACCAAGCTCAGAGAGCACCAAGCACTTCACAGTTCAACCCTGAGCTACAGATAGTCTCTTCTATTGGAGCTGTGTAGGCCACGTGCTCATTGGAGTTCACAGGTGAGTCTCATCCTCTCTATATATAGCTAATTTTTGTAGGTTAAATGTATTAAAATAACACGACCCAACATCATGTTTCTCTTGTAATTGCTGTTTATAATTCAGAATCACCTAGCTTATTCATGTAACTCCTGCTAGGGCCATGTGTGTGAATTTCCCCCTTGCATTTACTCTGGAATTAGGCATTTCCCCTGCCAATGATGGGATTTAAATCAAAATGTAATCCTAAATGACAGAGTCAAGATCACTACCTGATTTTCACATGACAAAGGGAATGTTCCTTTTGCTCCAGTCAGGAAACAGATACCACGGCAAGGATCCAAATTCCAAGACCAGAGAAATTGAAATAGAAAGAATGGAAGAAAAGGAATAGACGCCATCAGAAGAGCCCAGGCAGATGTAGTGGCAATGCGGAAGACCATTGTATTTTGAGGAGTTCAAGTGACATACAGTATTTTGATTTCTCCTTCACACGAAGAAGCTTAGAGTTCACTCTGAGCCATAGTAATGTTTAGCTGGCCTGCTGTTTTTCACTTTTACTTAGAAGGTGGGGGGGAGAGAAGAGAAAACATCTGGCTTGGTATGCTTTCTTGTGTTTCTGTTTAATTTGCCTGCCACAGTTCAACAATAAAACTTAAAATCTCTTTACTCACTGGTGTGCTTATTGTTGTCTCTGGATCTAAAAGAACCAATTGTCTGGGCACCTGATCACTGCCTGGACGCTATGCTGGCAGAACAGCATAGAAGGGAAAGAAAAGGAAACAGGGGATGTTAGCCCTGAAAGAAAGAAGAGGGCAGGGCCGCAACTCGGGGGGGCAAGCGGGGCATGTGCCCAGGGTGCCGCGCTGGGGGGGCACGAAAATGACACCCGGGGGGGTGCCAAAATGACAAAATAACCCAAGGGGGTTGCGGAATCCATGTTTGCCCCAGGTGACACAGACCCTAGTCCCATCCCTGGGAGAGGGAAAGTAGAATCCTCTACAATCCCTGACAAAAGTTGGGAGAGATGCAGAAAGGGAAGAAGTGGAGTGTACAGAGTAAGGAAGATGACCTTGAGGAAATATGCAGGAACTGTTACCTAGGCAAAAGGAGCTGAAACAATTTTTAAGTCAAGAACTATGAGATAAGGTTTGGAAGCAGTTCAGACAGACACCTCCCTGATTTACAGGAGTATAAGAAGGGGGAGGAGGTACAGCACAATCAGACTTGCAAGGTCCTGTTATTATAGCCAATCTCAAGAAAAGGAGTTTTAGCCTTCCTGTGGAGTTGATTTCCCCTACCGAGGGGAGCTGACATGGAGCAACAGCTGAGCCCCCTTGAAATCAGAGGGTCCTCCACAGGAGAGGCAAAAGGGGGATCAGCTATTCCCCCATAGTTTCTGCCTGCCTCATATAGTCAGACAGAGTCTGCATACTTCGGTTTCCATCAATGAAACAGTGCCACCTGATGGGACCCAGGAAGCAGGCCTTTCTTCACTGTCATGGCACCTGTCCTCTGAGGCACCACCCACCAGAGATTCATACAGTCCACACCCTAGCCCTTTTAAGCAAGCCCTGAAAACCAGGCTTGGTCCCCCGGCCCTGGATCAAAGTGGGTGGTTAGAAGACCAAGGTTTTGGTGGTTTAATTGATGGCTGTTTTTCTTCGGACTTTCTTTTTGGATGATACATTCTATGTCTTCATTGTTTTTACTGTTGTGCCCTGTGTCCTGCCGAGTGTCCAGGCAGTGATCAGGTGCCCAGACAATTGGTTCTTTTAGATCCAGAGACAATAAGCACACCAGTGAGGAAAGAGATTTTAAGGCTTATTATTAACTTAAGCAAACAGATTTCAACAGAAACATAAAAAGCATAATATAAAGAAAAATCATAACATACTAAGCAAGATGATACCCAACCTCCCATCGGCTGTCAGGAGCCCCTTAATAGCGATAGCGGAGATACCCCAGGGCGGCTCCTTTTCCAGCATACTCAGCCCTACGTCTGTGCAGAAGCTTCCCAAGCCAATTTTGCACGCAGCACCCAGTTCCAGGGTCTGTGGCCAAGCTCCCCCTCAAGAGGCAATTCGAAGGTTTTTATCGAAGTCTGGCCCTAAAATTTCATGATCCTGTTTCCATGGGACCGAGACTGCAGGATCCAACCTTGACTGGAGAGTTCGCAGGGTCTGGGCACCTGTTTAGGACGTGATCCAAGAGCACAGAGAAGCCAGTGCTTGACGTAAACAATCGTGGGGTTTTCCCTTCTCTCTCCCCCTTTTCAAACAAGAGTGAAAAACAAGCAGGTTAAGCATAGCTCAGAAGGAACTCTAAACTTCTATAATCTTCTTAAGATGAAGGAGAAATCAAAAAATGTCACTTGAACTCCTCGAAATACAATGGTCTTCCACTTTGCCCCAAAAATTAAAGAATGGAGCAATTTGAGGTGGCCTTCGTGGCATTGTTACGTTCCACTAGAAAGAAGAGTCCAAAGGGAAAGAGGTCCAAGCGATTCTAAGCAAACCGCAGATACAACAGGGTAGACCACTCAGAAGACCACAGCAGAAGACGTCATTGCTTGAAGAGCGTCACGAACCAATCCTAAGCAGGAAAAAAAAGAGACAAGAGAAAGAAAGAAAAAATTCCTAATCCTAGAAAACAGTGAATGGCAAAGTCTGGGTAACCACAGCCTTAGTTTTTAAGGTGGGGGGAGAAGGATGTGCAGCAATGGGAATGCCTGCACTCTTCCCTCCCCCGTTTCTTATTAAGTACCTTTTTTGAGTGAGAGTGAGGCCCAAGCATTAAAGGAGTTAAGCTAAAGCAAAGCTGCACTAAAAACTCCAAGAAGAAAATCAAGAAAGGAAACAGTGAAATAGACTACAGGTAGTCCTCGCTTTATTTATTTATTTGTTTGTTTGTTTATTTATTTATTTATTTAATTTTGTATCCCGCCTTTATTATTTTTATAAATAACTCAAGGCAGCGAACATACCTAATACTCCTTCCTCCTATTTTCCTCACAACAACAACCCTGTGAGGTGAGTTGGGCTGAGAGAGAGTGACTGGCCTGAGGTCACCCAGCCGGCTTTCTTGCCTAAGGCGGGACTAGAACTCTCAGTCTCCTGGTTTCTATCCTGTTGCCTTAACCACTAGACCAAACTGGCTCTCTTAATGACAGTAATTGGGACCAGCAACTCCGTCGCTAACCAACGCGGTCATAAAGCACGATGTCACGTGACCACGCCGACTTATGATGGCAGATGCAGCAGTTCCAGTTGCTGTCATTAGGCAAATCCCACGCAGTCACGTGATTGCCATTTGCGACTCCTGCTGGCTTACCCGTTGACTTTGCTTGTCAGAAGCCGGCAGTGAAGGTCGCAAATGGTGATTCCATGACCGTGGGATGCTGCGATGTCATAATTGCAAGCCAGTTGCCGAGAGCCTGAATCATGATTGCATGACCACGGGGATGATGCAACAGCCGCAACTATGAGGACCAGTCGTAAGTCTCTTCGTTCAGTGCCGTCGTAACTTTGAACAGTCGCTGAACAAGTGGTCGTTCACCGAGGACTACCTCTAAAGGCTTTGGAACTATAAGTAATAGAAAACATAGATAAACAACAGAAGATAAGATACGGTAGATATAAAAGAAACAGGGATAGGAAAAAACAGCGAGTGTACATCATTTCTAGACATAAGAGAAGAGAAACAACATCCTTTATTTTTAACTGAAGTCTCTTGTTTGGTTCATAAAGATCTTTATTTTTATAATAAAAATCCCACTTACAAAAAAGGGGCAGGTCTCCCTGCCTTTGACTTGTGCCATCACACAAAGCAAACCTACCCCAGGGAGATTCCGTAGGAACGTTAAAACCAGACCTGAATGCCAGCGAGGTTTGCCCAACCTGGCAGAACTGGGTAAGGCCGATTAAGGGAAGAGTTTGGGCTTTTAAAGGTTAAAATGTCTGTCTGACGGGCACCTTTTGCACAACTGCCTAAAATAGCTGATAATTTAAGACAGTATTTCTCAACCTTAGCAACCTGGCTGGGGAATTCTGGGAGTTGAAGTCCACAGGTCTTCCAGTTGCCAAGGTTGAGAAACACTGATTTACGATAAGCAAGAGTTCAGCTCTTGGCTGACCATTTGTCACCTGACATGGGTCTACGGTAAATGGATTGAGTTTACCGTTTCCCAGAACAAAGCTGCTTTCTCAGGGAGGGGTTAGCCTACCACATGATTGGGAGAAGGCCAACCCTTTTATAAGTAGGGTAGCCGGATTGCATTCCCCCTGCTCTAATGAAAAAAGGAGCAGGGGAAAGAGAACAGAAAGAGGAATGCAGCGCCTCGGCCCGTTTCTCCGCCTTCTCCTCCTGTTGGGGGCACTGTCTGCAGGTAGGCTGTGACATTCCAGAGCCAGCTGCAAAGTTGCCCCAAAGCTGAGATGGGGTAACTTTAGAATATTGACGGAATGGTGATTTCAGGGCTAATTTGAAGAAGGCAGCAGAAACCAGCTGCCCTAATGGTCCTAACCTTTGCTTTGAACATTTCCAAAGGCTAATAGAGAAGTCTTCCTGGGTGTATCTTCTCAGCCAGGTGCAAGCAGAGAAAGGCAGTAAGCCCCCCCCCCCCCAACTGGAGAAGGGAGGGAGGAGGAAGTGGTCAGTTGTGCAGACAGTGGGAACAGATAGATAACAGCCAGCTCATCTCTCTCCCCAGCATCAGCGAAAGTGCCCACCTTTTGCGAGTGTCTTGCCCACCCAAGGGTGTGAATAATTATTGTTTGCCGGTAATCATGTGCCTCTTTCTTCTAAACGTGTATAAAAGTTGTGTTGATTTGCAAGCTCGGCGCACTTATGGAACTATTCTGATTGTAAACCGCCCAGAGTCTGCCATGGCAGAGATGGGCGGGGATAAATTCAAATAATAAATAAATAAATAAATAAATAAACAAACAAACAAACAAACAAACTAAAGTCACGGGTGCCCTTCCTTCTGCAGACTAAAGCTATAAAAGAGATTTCCGCCTTGCGTGTTAATTGACGAAGCATGCCAGGTTTTAAAGAACCCAGGGTTGCTGGGACAACACTGTCAGCCTGCTTACTAAGAGTCAGCTAAGCTTTTTGGCTAAAAGAACGAAAGCTTCCCTTCTATCGTCCTTAACTGTATTGAAAGGGTTTCAAGGCTCTCAAAACACTTTTCAAAAAAAGCTGATGCAAAAGTTCACAGAACCGAGTCTCCCCTTGGACAACATTCCATATTCCCTTTTGATGTTTGATATTCCCCTTCAGTCATTGTTTATTTCGTATTTCATGGGGAATAGGCAACAGGGGTTCATTTTTGGTTGCACGGAAATAGGTAGGGTGGTGGGTCAAGGGCTGGGGCAAATCAGGTTGAAGTCTACCTCAGCTGTGGAAACTCATTCAGGGAGATGGAGCTAGGCACTCTCTCAGCCCTAGCCTACCTTACAGGGTTGTTTTCTGGGGATCAAATGAAAAGAGATCCCATGTAAGTTGCCTTATGCTGCTGGAAGAAAAGTGGGAGGAAAAGAGGAAAGGTGTCTTTAGGTTGAGTCACGGCAACTGGATTTCTTTATTTTGGTTGAAACGTTTCGCTGCCAAAATAACCAAAATAAACCAAAATAAAGAAATCCAGTTGCCATGACTCAACCTACAGACAATTCCACCTGGATGACTGAGAATCTTCATCGACAAAAGGAAAGGTGGATTAATACTAATGGTGATGGTGATGCCAACAGCAGTAATGTTCTGGGTACCCAAGTGATACCTAAGGTGACCATGAACATGCCAATACATTTGGCATCCACCAAATTCCCTGCTCTACCTAATTTTATTCTCTCTCTTTTTTTTAATCCATTCAATCGTGTTCGATTCTTGGAGACTGCCTGGACAGGTCCCTGCAGTTTTCTTGGCAAGTTTTTTTCAGAAGTGGTTTGCCATTACCTCCTTCCGAGGGCTGAGAGAAAGTGACTGGCCCAAGGTCACCCAGCTGGGTTTCATGCCTAAGGCAGGACTAGAACTCTCGGCCTCCTGGTTTCTAGCCTGGTGCCTTAACCACTACACCAAACTGGCTCTTGTAATTTTATTCTCTTACATTATTTTATTTTTTTAAACAAAATGAATGGGAAGGAAGCCTGCTGTCAAAGCATTCCCTCCAAGCATAACATGTGTTTTGATCAACATTGGGAAGTCCCAAGTAGACCCACATTCTTAGAAAATAAATCAGTGAGTGGATGCAGCCCCAAAAGCTTGATTTGCTTTCTAGTAAATGGCGGTTTGGGGATTGGCACTGTGGCAGCCATTTTGTAAGAGTGCCCATAACATACCTGCAGTATTTCAGATGGGACCAAAGTTGGGGACTCTCTCCATTACAGGAGACTATAATAGAAGGAGAAAGAGATGGTCACACCATCAACTTAGCTGAGAAGGCAATCAAGTTGAGTCTCCCATTTTTCTAACCAGCTGACCACCGTAAGAACTTTGCAAGTAAAACTTGAGCCCAGTTCTGCTTTCTTCCTCCTCCCTCCCAGTGCCTCTTCCTTTTATGCTGTGTCTTTCAGTCTGCAAGCATCAGGGGAGGGACCATTTTAAATTATAGACTGCTCAATTTGAAGGGTATCAAAACTTCAATCAAATGGTACAATTTTAATTTGACACGCCCTCAACATTTTGAGTTGCAGAATTGCAACTGGAGGCAATTGGCTAATGTATAAAAGCACTGTAATACTTCAGAGCTCCAGGAAAGGAGATTGTTACCTTGTCATGGTGCTGGAGCTTGAGCACCTCAATGAAACCATGAGCTAAACCGTGAAGGGACACCCAAGACGGGAAGGTCGTGGCAGAGAGGTCAGACTAAATACGATCCCTGGGGAAGGTAATGGCAACCCACCCCAGTATTCTTGCCATGAAAACTAAATGGATCAGTACAACCAGAGATATGTCGGTATACCATCGGAAGATGGGACTCCCAGGTCGGAAGATGGTCAAAATGCTACTGGGGAGGAACACAGGATACGTTCAACTAGCCCCAGATGTGATGACGCAGCTAGCTGAAAGCCGAAAGGACGGCTAGCGGCCGACGGTGCTTGTGGTGAACGACGAATCCGATGTTCTAAAGATCAACACACCATAGGAACCTGGAATGTAAGATCTATGAGCCAGGGCAAATTGGATGTGGTTATTGGTGAGATGTCAAGATTAAATATAGACATTTTAGATGTCAGTGAACTGAAATGGACTGGAATGGGCCACTTCACATCAGATGACCACCAGATCTACTACTGTGGACAAGAGGACCAGAGAAGAAATGGAGTAGCCTTCATAATTAATAATTAAGTGGCTAAAGCAGTGCTTGGATACAATCCAAAAAACGATAGAATGATCTCAATTCGAATTCAGGGTAAGCCATTTAACATCACAGTGATCCAAATATACGCCCCAACCACAGATGCTGAAGAAGCAGAAGTAGATCAGTTCTATGAGGATTTGCAGCACCTACTGGATAATACACCAAAAATAGATGTTATTTTCATTACAGGAGACTGGAATGATAAGGTGGGTAGTCAGACGACACCTGGAATTACAGGCAAGCATGGTCTGGGAGAACAAAATGAAGCAGGACATAGGCTGATAGAATTTTGCCAAGACAACTCTCTGTGCATAACAAACACTCTCTTCCAACAACCTAAAAGACAACTTTATACATGGACTTCACCAGATGGCCGACACCGAAATCAGATTGACTACATCCTTTGCAGCCAAAGGTGGCGGACATCTATACAGTTGGTAAAAACAAGACCTGGACCTGACTGTAGTTCAGATCACGAACTTCTTATTGCAAAATTTAGAATCAGACTAAAGAAAATAGGGAAGACCCACAGATCAGTTAGATATGAGCTCACTAATATTCCTAAGGAATATGCAGTGGAGGTGAAGAATAGATTTAAAGGACTAGATTTAGTAGATAGGGTCCCGGAAGAACTATGGACAGAAGTTCGCAACATTGTTCAGGAGGCGGCAACAAAAAACGTCAAGTGACCTCTTCCAGAAAATTAGAAACACTAAAGAATGTTCAAACTATCTAACAGTGGCACTTATTTCACATGCCAGTAAGGTAATGCTCAAGATCTTACAAGGTAGACTCCAGCAATTCATGGAGCGAGAATTGCCAGATGTACAAGCTGGGTTTAGAAAAGGCAGAGGAACTAGAGACCAAATTGCCAATATCCGCTGGATAATGGAGAAAGCCAGGGAGTTTCAGAAAAACATCTATTTCTGTTTTATTGACTATTCTAAAGCCTTTGACTGTGTGGATCATAACAAATTGTGGCAAGTTCTTGGTGGTATGGGGATACCAAGTCATCTTGTCTGCCTCCTGAGGAATCTGTATAACGACCAAATAGCAACGGTAAGAACAGAGCACGGAACAACGGAGTGGTTTAAGATTGGGAAAGGAGTACGGCAGGGTTGTATACTCTCACTCTACCTATTCAACCTGTACGCAGAACACATCATGCGACGTGCTGGGCTTGAGGAATCCAAGGCTGGAGTTAAAATCAATGGCAAATCTTGATAAAATAGTTAAGAGCAGAGACATCACACTGACAACAAAGGTCTGCATAGTTAAAGCAATGGTATTCCCCGTAGTAACCTATGGCTGCGAGAGCTGGACCATAAGGAAGGCTGAGTGAAGGAAGATAGATGCTTTTGAACTGTGGTGTTGGAGGAAAATTCTGAGAGTGCCTTGGACTGCGAGAAGATCAAACCAGTCCATACTCCAGGAAATAAAGCCAGACTGCTCACTTGAGGGAATGATATTAAAGGCAAAACTGAAGTACTTTGGCCATATAATGAGAAGACAGGATACCCTGGAGAAGAAGCTGATGCTAGGGAAAGTGGAAGGCAAAAGGAAGAGGGGCCGACCAACAGCAAGATGGATGGATGATATTCTGGAGGTAACGGACTCAACCGTGGGGGAGCTGGGGATGGCGACGGCCAACAGGAAGCTCTGGCGTGGGCTGGTCCATGAAGTCACGAAGAGTCGGAAGTGACTGAACGAATAAACAACAAAAAGGAGACGGTGGGAGAATTGTACTTTCAGACTTGCAAGATTCTGTTAATGTAGCTTTACAATAAAGTAGAATTAGCTTCTCTGGTCATGCTTCCTGTGTGGTCTACCTGGTGAGTCTGACATCCATCAAGATCATCTTCTTTACTCTCTATGGTAGCCCAGGGCATCCTGCAGACATGCCACGGTGGGTCCCATGGCCTGGAAGGAGGCAGACTTAAGAATGATGGTACTGCCAACATTCTGGCCCTCTGCCCAGCTGCCTCTCCCGAGGGACGCATTGAGGAAACGTTTCCTGGATTTTTTTTTCTTTGCAGGACCTGGCCAGATCCAGCTCATTTTCAAACTCTTTCTTTTGCTGGCTTCTCCCCCACCCCGACTTTGGTCTCATTCAGGCCTGTTTTCAGAGTTATCTTGCTGGTGGACAGACAATCAGAGTCCCAAGCCCTTTTAGGTCCCGTTACTCATCCCTGCAGAGATCTATTTTGAATTGATAGAAGAATCTTTCATTACGAGAGTCTAGATTAAACATTACACAAAGTTTACTAAACGTGAAGGTCCCTGACCCTCCTGTTGATCTCTCTTTGACTGGGGAATTTCCCCAGATGGGGATCTGGAAACTATATCAACGTTGTGACATCTGTCCTGGCAGGGAAGTGAGTCAAGTCAGTAGAAGAAGAAGAAAGAACTGCCAGCTTAGACTGGATGGCTTATGTTTGAACCTTTGCCATGTAATCAAACATGATTTGCTACACACAATCTCTTTCTCCTTCTCTTTTTCCTTTTTATTTATTTATTTTATACACACGCAGTTAACAAAACAATCTTTAATCTTAAAAAAAAATAAAAAAGACAAACCCAAACAAACTAAAAATACCAACTAAGAGAGAAGAAGGAAAAAAAACCACCCTACCTTATATTTTATACTTATCAATAGTGACTGGTTTACTAATGAATTCACTACTGTAACAGTACAGTACTAAATATTATTGTAGAATATCACATCTCTACCATAGTAACACAAATTGCTGCATCCTTTGATCAGTAGAAAATCTTGCCTTTTCCAAAACGAAGAGATCACATATTTCCGACAACCGTTCTTTGACATCTGAAATAATATCACACTTCCAACTTTTCAATATGATTCTTTTAGCCCCCCATGCGTGAGATAGGTAGTCCTCAACTTGCGACGGCAATTGGGACTGGAATTTCCATCATGTGATCGTGGGGCGCTGCAACCGGTCGTAAGCGCATACCGGTTGCCAAGTGCCCAGATCGCGATCACATGACCGTGGGGATGCTGGGATGGCCAGAACTCTGAGGAGTTCTGTAACCACCAGTCATAAAGCGTGACTGCATTACTTAGGACAGCAATCCCTGCAGTCCCGGTTGTTGTTGTTAACCGGATCCCACAGTCATTAGGCCAGACAACTTCCTGACGGCTTCCCACAACCAAAGTCAGTGGGGAAGCTGGCAGGAAGTTGCAAGTCCCAGGACAGCAGGCAGATAAGTGGCTGTTGCCAGATGGGGAAGGGAGTGAGGGGGTGCGGGGGAGGGTCAGGGAGGGTGTGTAAGGGTCGAGGGGTTGCACGAGAGGTGCAGCGCAGGTTGAAGAGGCAAGGGTGTGAGGGAGTGTGTGAGAGGCACTGTGCAGGTCCGGGAGGGTGTGCAAGGGTGTGAGCGGGTGCACGAGAGGTGTGGCGCAGGTCGGGGAGGGTGTGTGAGGGTGTGGTACGGGTCAGGGAGTGTGCACAAGTGTACACGAGAGGCATGGTGCGGGTTGGGGAAGGTGCGTGAGGGTGTGTGCGAGAGGCGCAGGTCAGGAAGGATGCACAAGGGTGTGAGGGAGGTGCAGCGAGGGTCGAGGAGGGTGCACAGGTGTGCACGAGTGGCCGGCATGGCATGAGCACAGAGGGGCTAGGGGAGGTGCATGGGTGGGGGAGACTTACCCCAGTGACTTGCGACCTTCCCTGCCAGCTTCCCCACTGACTTTTTGGGGAAGCCAGCAGGGAAGGTTGCAAATGGCAATCATGTGATCATGGGGCGCTGCAACTAGTCGTATGCGCATACCGGTTGCCAAGCACCCAGATCACGATCACATGACCGCGGGGATGCTGGGATGGCCAGAACTCCGAGGACCGGTTGAAACCACCATTCATTCAGCACCGTCGTAACTTTGAACAGTTGCTGAACAAACGGTCGTAGGTCAAGGACTACCTGTACAACCATAGTTCCTGATAAGCAGATTCCAAAGCTTTAGTATATACAGTAGTTCAACCTTACATTAATATCTTTAACATTTAAAGATTTTCCCATAAATTTGCTTATATACATTAATACATTATCCCAGTGTTTCTCAACCTTAGCAACATTAAGATGCATGGACTTCAACTCCCAGAATTCCCCAGCTGGCATGCTGGCTGGAGAATTCTGGGAGTTGAAGTCCATGCATCTTAATGTTGCTAAGGTTGAGAAACACTGCACTATCCCAATGATCTGCTATGTACAATCACAAGTTATGCTGATGGGAGATTATTTTCCTAAACCATAGTGTTATGTGCAAGGGAGATTTTCCCTGTCAAACCCCACATAGCTAGGCAGTCTAGGAAGCAAGAACTACACAAACTTCAGGAACGGATCTTTAATGCTAGTCTTGGGGTCATTTCAGAATCTTGGCAACCGCAAGACAAATTTCCCAGCCTCACTTACATCCTTTAATCTCTTATCTAATCTTCCTTCCATTGCTTATTGTAAACATATAAAAAATATTCCGACACATTGAAGTAAAAGGCCTGGTAAACTGGAGTCTATATGGAAATCCAAAATATTTGAAATAAGTCCTTTGAATTGGTTCATTTCCTGCCTCCCAGGGGCATCTGCATCAGGGGTCAAAAAAGTCCAGATGGTAGCCATGACTACAATCAAATTCTGGGAGAGGCTTCAATTGCACGTTGGACTTTTTTGACACCCCACTGCCTTCAATGAAAAGCATGAATTCTCCCAATCTTTTCAGATTCTGAATCATTCTTTGCTGGGGTATTTTATTTATTTGTCTGTTTGTTTATTTAGCCAATTTATATGGCCACCCATCTCACTGACTGTGACTCCGGGTGGCGTACCACAACAGTTAAAACTATATCACCACCATTAAACACTTAAAACAATGAACATAACAAAAATAAGTAAAAAGCGAGATTGCGGGTATCCCTCCAGGACTGGAATTCAGAGGCATTTTCCCCCTTACCTCCAGTTTCTCTAATGCTCCTTCCTGCCTGATAATTAAAACAAAAATGTAAATATCCCAGGGAGCTCCAGGATCGAGTGTGGACCTGAATTTGGGTTTCCCCAGGACCAGTCTAACATCTTCACCACTGTCATTCATTCATTGGCGATCACTCGTAGCCGAGTAAGATTGTCTTCCAAGGGTAAAATTTTAACAGTGTACTACCCTTTCAACTTTCTACTGTACTTTCTTTCTAGATACAGTTGATGGTTCCTGCGATCCCAAAACTGCTGAGATTGTAGGAGGCACTTATACTCTGCTGGAAGATGGAACCGCACTGATATATGAGTGTCCTCAGGGACAATATCCATATCCGACACAATTCCGGTCTTGTAATCGTGACAGCCAATGGAGCCCCATGACCGACAAGAACAACAGGATTGTCCAGCAGGCTGTGTGTCAAGGTACACTGGTTCATTTCTCAAAAAAGAGGCATAGTGTGACATCTCCCCTCTTCCTCTCATACATTATCACCACCCAAGTCCAGGGTCTTCCACCAGATGCCTTTTGTAACTGCATAAAGGCCTGTGGGAGTCACTGGCAGCTCAAGGTTGATCAAAGTGCAAAAATTTGTATGTATTGGGGTGGAGTATGGCTTTTATTTATTTATTTGGAACATTTATAAAGCCACCCATCTTACAAACAACTCTGGGCGGCTTACAACCAATAAAACAATATAAAACAGAATAAAACTAACAGCAATAAAACTAAAAGCAGAAAACCTGGTGCTACAGCCACACTTCTTTGATCACCCACGTTATCCTCCCATCCTGAGCTCGCCCTGTCCCAACGCCTGGGGGAAGAGCCAGGTTTTAAGTGATCTCTGGAAGCGGGGAGGGTGTTCCAGAGGCAGGGGCTGCCATGGAAAAGGCATGCTTCCGAAGACCCACAAGATGGTGATGTTTAAGGGAAGGGACCTGGAGTGCGCCCACCCTATCTGCTCTGGTGATACCGACAGATGTCCTCCAGGAGAGGTCCTGCAGATAACCTGGTCCTGGGCCACGTAGGGTTTTAAAGGTAATAACCAGCACCTTGAATTGTACCTGGAAGAAACCTGGGAGCCAGTGCAGCTTACGCAACAGGAGTGTAATATGGGCGAACCTAGGGATACCCAATACTGCACATACCACGGCATTCTGGACCAGTTGTAACTTCCGGGTGGCCTTCAAGGGCAGCCCCATGTAGTGTGTGTTGAAGTAATCCAAATGGGAAGTGACCAAGGCGTGACTGACCGTACATAACAAGCTCTTCCACCAAATGGCCCAAGGGGAATTCTGTGTACAACAGGCAGCCAGTTGTGTGCTGGGAAGGACATGAAAGAATGGGAAATGAGGAAGTAGAAGCATCTTGGAGGAGGAGGAAGAGGTTGGCTGAAGCCCTGAACAGATCCATTCTGCACTCCAAATTTTTTTTTTGTCGGTTTCACCTGTCATTTGCTGACCTCTTCAATTAAAGATCCTAAGAATGAGGCAGGGGAGGAAGTAAACATTTGGTAACCTTCCATGCACAAAGAAAGAGCTGAGGTGCATCACATCCTGGTGCCCATCACTTTTGATGGTTACTTTAAAAAGCATCTGGAGTCTGGCCATCTTTGGGACCTGGAATTGAGATGGTCTTCAGCTTCATAGAATTCAATACAAAAAGCAGGACATGAAAGGGAATAGTCGTGTTTGTGTTAGAAAGAATGTCTAACATTCCTATCATCACTTCCTTCTAGGCATGCCGTAGCCTGTGGAATTAATTGTGGCTTCACAATTGTAATGGTCTCAGATGAGCAGGGCCGGAATGATTGTGAATGGTGGAACTGGAAGGAGACGGAGCAGGGATTGGATAGATAGAATATGCAGGCAAATTTACTGATTTGATTTACTTTATTTTCTCTTCCATCCAGATGTCCGTTGTGTCAGGCCTCTAGAATTTGAAAATGGTGGATATGAGCCCTTCCAGCTCTATTTCAATGTAAGCCAGGAATTGAGGTTTACTTGCTATGATGGATACAAGCTGCGTGGGCCCCAGATACGTACCTGTCTCCCCAGTGGGAAATGGAGTGGTGAAATAGCCATATGTGATGATGGAAGTGAGTCTGAGTATCATTTGCGATCAAGATCTACTGTTTCTTCCACTTGGGGAATGTGTACATGGTAGCGGCTGGTTTGAACTTGCTGTTTCCCTCTGCTTGCAGTATTCTTCTTGGCAGGTTCTTACAAATTTTGCTGCTGGATAAGCCGAAGGGTCGGGGCTTGTATCACTGTCCGCCATCTTGCTGCTTTTGACACTGTCCGCCATCTTGCTGATTTTGACCTCGCCCTCAGATATCTGTGAAGATAAGCTTTCCCCTCCTCACTTTGTACCTTCCAAGTGGACATGCTAGCTGAGGAGGATGTAAGTTGTAGTCTCACGTAGAGATGAATCTCTCATAAGAAACAGCTGCCAATGGTCTTTCGAAGTCCAAAGTTTTAGTTCACGTTGGAATACCAACTGCTTTTTCATACTAGTTGTCCTGTTTCAGACTGAGCACACACGCTGAAATAGAGTGGCAAGGAGTTTACTCACAAGTAGCAGGCGGTTAGAGGGAGTGTGGTGATACAAAATTATGATTTGCAAATAAATAAATAAATAAATAAATAAATAAATAAATAAATGTGTGATTTCTCCCCCCCCCCATCTTTTTTCTCAGCTGGCCATTGTCCTGATCCAGGAATTCCGATTGGTGCTCAGAAGTATGGCACGGAGCACCAGGCAGGGAGCAGGGTCCGCTACCAGTGTTCTAGAGGGTTGTCTCTCATCGGATCCAAGGAACGCGTGTGCCAAAAATTAGGAACTTGGAGTGGATCAGAACCAGAATGTCGAAGTGAGCAAAGAGGGTCGGGTGGAAAAGACTGGGCTTGGAGTCTGACAAGGTGGACCTAGAACTGTCACTGTTTTCTTCTTTGCCATTATTTACGCAACTATTCTTATTTTGTTCTACCCTGTGTCGGTTGGAGTTTATTATGGCAGCATGCCATAAATTATAATAATGTTACCATGGGTTTGGGAGCTGGTAAAGTTGTTCCTCACAGATGCATGACAAGAATAAATGGTTATTCTGAAGAATTTTGTGAGTAGAGGAGTTAGTTGTCACGCTTTGAGGCAATGAATGTTAGGATCCAGAAAAAATGGCAACATATTTGTAATGTTCACTGAAAGCAAGGGGAAATAAAAAAAGACAGACGGGATGGGCAGAAATAGCCCATCCGTTTTTTTCTCAATAGAAAAGGAGAGAAGCAAATGAAGTAGGTCTGTATAGCAGGAAGGATATCTGTGCTGAAGTTCTGTATGAGAAGTAGGCAGAAAGGTAACTTGGTTCCATGCTAGAAATTATTTGGCACTAAGGCAGGGCTTTCCAAAGTGCCGCCCCTGGCGACACACCAGGGGTGGCGGCGGCGGCAGTGCGGCGGCGGCGCGGGGGGCGTGCGGCGGCGCGGGGGGCGTGTGGCGGTGCGTGTGCGCACGGCGGCGGCGGCAGCGACTGCCGCCGTGCGCGCGCGCACCGCCACTTCCAGGTGGTGTGGCGACACACCACGCTGTGTGTGGCGACACACTTTTGTGTCGCGACACACAGTTTGGAAAGCTCTGCACTAAGGGCTTACTTAGGAATCTGATGGGTAACAGAAAACGCCGGAGTATTACTGTTGTCAACTTCACAGCCTTTTTTAGCTTAAAAACAACAGCTGAAAAAGAGCATATCTGAAAGAGTATCTACTATTTGCAGCTTATCTCTCACAGGAGATCATAGAACCATACAGTTCCATAGAACCGTACAGTTCTACAGGTAATCCTCGACTTACGATCGTTCATTTAACGATGGTCTGAAGTTACGACAGCTTTGGAATGGGTGCTTTATGGCCTGTAAAGCACTTCTGAGCGTCACAAAATGTCACAACCCCCCCACACACACACACACACGGTCATGTGAACGCATTTTGGGCACATTTCAGCTCACGTTTACGACCGGTTGCAGTGTCCCGCAGTCATGCGATTGTGTTCTGCAATGTTTTTTGCCGTTTTCCGGCAAAAAACACCCATTGGGGAAGCCGGCTTCGCTTAACGACCATGGCGATTCACTTAATGACCCATGATTCGCTTAACGACTGCCATAAAAATGGTTGTAAAATTGGGTCCGGTCACTTGGTGACTCGACTTACAACTGCAACAACTTACGATGGAAATTCCAGTCCCAATTGTGGTCGTAAGTCGAGGATTATCTGTATACGGCTATTTAGACGATCAAGGACAACCGCCTGCTTAGTATAGGAATCCAAATTATAACATTTCTGTCAGATGCCTATCCAATTTCCCACTTGAACACATCCAGCAAAGGAAGCTCACTGCCTTCCTTGGTAATTGGTTTCACTGTTGAGCTGCTCTTACTATTAGGAGTCTTTCAGCCATCATTCAATATTGCCATGCTGGCTGGGGAATTCTGGGAGCTGAAGTTCATACATCTTAAAGTTGCCAAGGCTAAGAAACACTTCACCAGAGTAACCTGACTTTGCCTTTGATGTACCAGGTGGCACAGTATAAATTGTTGTCTTATGAGCGACCATCTCTACTGTGGCCAGCCACTTTGTGGAAATGGCTCGTGATGCTCTCAAACATCTCAACGTGTCTACAGGCCCAAGAGGTGAGGGATCCAATCTGTAGCCTTTGTTGGAGTTGTTAAGACAAACAATGTTCAAAGAATCCTACACGACAAAAGAACACTGGTGAACAAGTTCACTGTCTCATTCTTTCCCTCCCCAGGCCCGTTCACCTTTGACTCCAAAGAAGAAATCTCCACCAAGTTCCTTCCATCCATCACTGAAGTTGCCGTGTCTGCCAGCCAAGGTAGTAATATCCCTAAGTTTTCGTGAGCGTGGTGGGATGGAAACGAGACTGGCACATCATTTTCCACTGTTCTTTAATTGGAAAGATATCATTTTCTCTAATCCTTGGTAGAAGAACTACTTGTTGAACATTCTAATACTATTGGGCACTTCTGATGGGTGGCTTGCTGTCAGCCTTGCGAGGCAGGCCAGGTCAGGAACAGACTGAGCAAGGATCTTGAAAGCTTGCCAGTTTTCCTCCACCCCATCTTATGCCAAGCAGAATCAAGAGATGTTCCGTGGGCATCTGCAGGGGCAGCAAGTGAAAAAAAAAGAGCACAATGACATCACGGTGCGAACCCCGTGCCTTATGTACTTGCGTTTAACATGAGGATGCAAGTACGAAAGGGCAGGAATTTTGTCATGACCCACGTTTTCAAACGGTTGCACCCTCACATTTGGTAGCCTGCTTTTAAAATTAGGGTTTAATTGTTTTCTTCCTACCAGGAGCATCGGCTAACAACCAAAGTGACCCCCTTAACATCTACTTTGTCCTTGACGCCTCCCAAAGCTTTGGCGCAGCAAGATTCACAAAGGCTAAGAAAGCATTGGTCAAGTTAACCGAGAAGGTACGTTCCATTCAGAAAGCTTCCTTGACCTGGTTTGCTTCAACAAAACCGAAAGCAGCTTGAACTACAAGGCCTATGCTCCAGGATGCTTCAATACTCCTTGAAAGCTCTAGTGGCGAGTGGAGGGAGGGGAGACAGCTCATGGGGAGATGGGGATGGTGTCATTTTTTGGCAAGAGGCAAGCTACAGAAATTGCCTTGCTAAGTAGGCAACAAACATGTATGGAATCCATCTGTCCTGAAGCATGGTATAAATTATAAAAGAAATGAATAAAAGACAGGGGCAAATTCTAAGGCAGAGCCTGAGTCTCAGAAGACCTGAAAGAAAACACAGACAAAACTGGGAAGGGTCAAGTTCAGAGCAGCAGTTGATGATAGGGAGCAATTGGCTTGTGTGTGTTTTTCTCACATAATTTTGGGGGTATCCAGGGGGCAGGTGCCAAAAAGTTACCCAGCTGCCATCTCGACTTTATTGAAAACCCCCCTCCTCTCTGGACTCCATTGCATAGTTTTTTTTATTATTATTACTCTCTTTTTTAAAAAAATAAATTTTATTGAGTTTTAAAATACATAATAAAAGTTAAAGCAGGAAATAAAGATAGAAATACAAAGTAAGAAAAAAGTAAAGAAAAAGTGAAGTCAAGAAAATAATAAGCAAAAGAAATATAGAAAATAGATAGCCTCCAATCTATCTTTGGTCTTTAAATACAATAATTTGCTTTAAATGTTAGTCTTTCATACAATACACAGGAACTTTTCTTTGTCATATACACTTCAATTTCTATAATCCAATCTTCTGGTCTTCATGTAAGTTTCACCTTTCTTGCAATTCTCCAATTATCCATCTGTGGTTTCCACTCCTTGGGATAATGTCCATTTAAGTGTTCTTAACTGTATCAGTTTAATGTTTTTTATTCACTCTTTCCATTTTTACGTCTATATTTATATCCTTAATAAAGTCCAATTGGTCTTAAATCATATGTATAACAAGTAAAGGCCTTATTTTAATTCTAATAAAATACAATATATTCTATTCATATATATCCATAAAAATAACATTAATTTAATCATAATCTATATTTAAACTACAATTATACCATATTCTACTTCTTCCTACATATTTACCTAATTAACAGATTTTTGTAACTACATATTCCACTAATACATAACCTAACTACAATTCTCATAATATTCATACATACATATTCATACATATAATTATAAAAATATGTCATCCTGTAATAACATTAGTTCTAATTCCAACTCATCATCCCATTATCTTCTCATACATGTATCTCCATAAAAAAGTAATCTATAGCATCAACTTATATTTATATCACTAATTTTGTAATCTTATATCTTACAATTAAAATATCACATTTTTATGTATCCATACAGTTTCTCATATCAATTTTACTCTATATCCAATCCAAATCCATGATTCCTTTAACCTTGTGTTCCACATCATACTAAATCTCCTATTCAGGTTATGCCAAGATCACAATATGCAACCTGTTTTGTTCTGTATCTCATGTAGAATGTCAAAATATTTTTCTTAGCCTTTCCCGGTATTTCACAATAGCTATCAATTTGCATGTTAAAATCTTCCTGTCTCAACTGCCACGATGTGTTTGTACCCAAATTATAATGTGTAGCCTGTTTAGTTGACCATCTCCTGTAGAGTATCAAAATCTTCTTCTGAACCAATGTGTTTAAAATCCCCTTTTCCTGTTTCTCAGCTATCTCAAAAGAGTTTTCTTCCATTTCTAAATCTGTCTTTTGTTCCTTTTGTTCCTGACCCTGCAAATCTATCAATATAAGTTCCAGTGATTTAATTTCTAAAAGAGTTTCACTAAATTCTTTTTTAAAATCTTGAAGTGCTGTTAAAAATGCCATTCTCACCCACCCCCTCCTTCTTCAGGCTGCCGTAGCCAGCCGTTCTAGTCAAAACAAACACTTTCCCAGGGAGTGAGTAGTCAGCTGATCTATTCGGATGGAAAGTTACCAGCAGGGTCTGTCTATTAAGTAAAAAGTTTTTAAAATAAAATATAAAAAGTTCCAATAATCCCAAATTAAGGGAGAAAACAGTGTTTCAGTTTATATAAAAAGGAAAGGATAAACATCAACCAATATAAAAAGAAAAAAAAAATAAACAAATTCATCAGTAGTTAGTCCAACAAAGTGTATTCAAAAGATATTTAAAAAAACTTTCTCTTGTACTTCCAAGTGAGACAAAATCCACTCTGAAAAAAATAGAAAGGTAAAAAGAAAAAAATGCAGACATTTCACTATGCTTCCAATATAAAATCCGTCATATTTCCACCATAATTATTATAGCAAAGAAAGCACAAAATTTGCCAACATTTTTGTGCAAAGTCCAGAGATAGACCTTAGATGATAAAACAATCTATTCTAAAAAAATAAAAAAAAAGTAATCTAAAAGCCGGCTTTAGCTCTAACTTACGATTCCCTGTAAGAGCTTGATGTATTCTCCAGTCATCCTCACTGCTTCTAGCCTCTCGCTCTCTCCGCGGTGGAAAAACAACAGAAAAAGTGGGGGGAGGCAATTCCAACGACCCTGTGATCAATCTTCCGATTCTCCCCTCTCCAGGGAAAAATTCCAGTGGCCTTATCTTATCTATAGACACCGCAAACAGGGAAAAGCTAGCCAGGTCTTCAGCGCTCTGAAAAACTCTGACTTGTCGAGCTGCTAGTCCGGCTTGGAGTGTTATTATTATTACTCTCATTATGATGGTATCACTTTTAAAGATATAACAACCCTCACAAGGTGGTACCCAGCAGTAGGGCAGAAGATAATAAAACCAAAAGCAGTTTCTTAAGCGTGGGCTCCTCAAGACGAACAGACAGGCAAGGAGAGATCCGTGGAGGCAGCTGACCAAGTATGCTAGCAGGGGGTCCTGCAATTTTGATGGTGCACTGCCATCAAAAGGTAAAGGTAAAGGTTCCCCCCACACATTTGTGCAGTCGTGTCCGACTCTAGGGGCCGGTGCTCATCTCCGTTTGTTAGCCGAAGAGCCAGCGTTGTCCGAAGATGCTTCCACGGTCATGTGGCCGCATGACGCGCACGGAACGCTGTTACCTACCCACCGAAGTGGTACCTATTCATCTACTTGCATTTGCATGTTTTCGAATTGCTAGGTTGGCAAGAGCTGAGGCGAGTGCGGGAGCTCACTCCGCACGCAGGGCTAGGGATTCGAACCTCTGAACTTGCGATCTTCCGATTGACAAGCCTGGCGTCTTACCCGCTGAGCCACCACTGCCAAAGTACAGAGCCTAATTGGCCAGGTGTTCTATAGAAGCAAATACCGCATGTGAAGGAACCCATGATAGCTGTCTGCTGAGATGGAATGTCGGCCTGACCCCTGGGAAGGGGAGTGCCAACCTAGAAAGAGAGGAGCTTCATAAAAGATTACTGAGTCCTGGGAAAGTGGAAAGCTGGATTAGAAACTCAAACTAACACTGCCTTGGTTTTGTTAGGTATAAGTTGTAGTAAAGAGGACCTCTGACAGGTTTTGAAGATTCTGTTACAATACCCTAGCTGCAATAAAGGTCATTCCAGAAATCCCATTGGTTCCTGTTTATTGATAATGCCTATCTTGAAGGGCATCTGCTGAGACCCTTGGTTTTTCAGATGATGATGATGATGATGTGTCATCAAGTCATTTTCAACTTCTAGCGACCACACAGATAGATTTTCTCCATGACGATCTGTCCCTAACCTGTTCTTTCAAGTCTCCTTTCTATCATTGGTGCCTTGCAAACCCAACCCAGGAATTTCTAAGTCAAAACACCTTAGATTGTTTGCTTTTTTGCATCTTAAAGCAAAATTTATCGAAGAGGTTGAATGTATTCTCTCTCATATGGATTTCTCCTAATCCCTTGGCTTTCTCTTCTAGATCTCCAGCTATGACATCCTTGCCAATTATGGCATTGTTACCTTTGCCACTGACAGCAGAACAATTCTGCTTACAACTGATCCACAGAGTAGTAATGCTGCCTGGGTGACTGAAAAGCTGAATTCCATTAGCACTGATGGTGAGTATGCTGGGCAGAAGAAAGAAATGTAAAGATATTTGTGCAGTGGTAGACAGGCCTTGGAGCTTCTGCAACATGGCTGCCAAAGGCCTTTCTTTCATGTATGAGGGTAGAAAAAAATATTGCATTTTCCCACATAGATGTATGCGAAGATAGCAACACAAAAACAATCATTATACCTATCAGAGCATCATTGCCAGAAATGTCCATAGCCCTTTAACATGGAAGCATAATACAAGTAGTCCTGTTAGCAACCACAATTGGGACCAGCAACTCTGTCGCTAAGCGATGCAGTCACTAAGTGAAACATCACATGACCATGACGGACTTATGACATCGCTTCCCATTTGGTTGTTAAGTGAAACATCACATGACCGAAACTTGAGATTTTACTGCTGGCTTCTCCATTGACTCTGCTTGTCGGAAGCTGGCTGTGGAGCACGCAAATGGCGATCACATGACTGTGGGATGCTGCAACGGTCATAAATGTGAGGTCTGATTGTAAAGTTACTTTTTCAGTGCCGTTGTAACTTTGAATGGTTGCTAAACAGGGCAGTCATTAAGCGATGTCTACCTGTATAGAAATCCAATTCAAATAACATTAACAACACTGCAATAATATTCTGAGAGCCAGTTTGGTGTAGTGGTTAAGGCATCAGGTTAAAAACCGGGAGACCATGAGTTCTAGTCCTGCCTTAGGCATGAAGCCAGCAGGGTGATCTTGGGGCAGTCCCTCTCCCTCAGCCCTATGAAGAAGAAGGCAAGGGCAAACCACTTCTGAAATCTTGCCAAGAAAATTGTAGTGACTTGTCCAGGCAATTGCCAGGAGTCAACACTGACTTGAAAGCACAAGAAAAAAAATATCCAGGTTTATGACAGGATAGTGCACATCAATCTTTAAATTGGTTAAATAATCAACATCCCTACTTCAATAACAAGTTGTATCCATTAAAATACTGTAAAACCTTTCCAGCACAACCTGTTCCTGAATCATGGTATGGTTGTAAAACAATAACCCAGATTACTTAACAGCTTCAGTGCAGGTGGTAAAAACAGGCCATTGATCTGCATACAATTCCTATGAGGTGATGTCAATCTAGAGCGGTGTTTCTCAAAAGTGTGATCCGAGGACCCCTGGGGGCCCCCTAAGACCCCCTCAAGGGTCTGCAAATTCAATATTATTTGCCAGCCTATCCTGAAAAATAATACCATATTAAAATCCCATCAAACAATCCTAAGAAGCGGTCGTGGCAGCGAATGCATCAATTTTAATTTTGAATACGGTCAAAATCGATAAATATAACCCATACAAACAAGAGCTCTTTGGGGGTCCTTCAAAATTTTTCAAAGTGGGAAGGGGTCCTGAGAGAAAAAAGTTTAAGAAACACTGATCTGGAGGATCAAGTTTAGACATTGCTACTATGACTTGAAAAGGGGCATGGTGGCTCAGCGGGTAAGACGCCAGGCTTGTCGATCGGAAGATCGCAAGTTCGGAGGTTCGAGTCCCTAGTCCCGCGTGACGGAGTGAGCTCCCGCACTAGCCCCAGCTCTTGCCAACCTAGCAATTCGAAAGCATGCAAATGCAAGTAGATGAATAGGTACCACTTCGGTGGGTAGGTAACAGCGTTCCGCGTGCGTCATGCCGGCCACATGACCGTGGAAGCGTCTTCGGACAACGCTGGCTCTTCGGCTAAGAAACGGAGATGAGCACCGGCCCCTAGAGTCGGACACGACTGCACAAATGTGCGGGGGGGACCTTTACCTTTTTTTACTATGACTTGAATGGAAATGTCCTCACTGTAAGAGCCAGTAACCCTCTCCTCATTTAGCGACCGCAATCTGTTCCAGCAAATAGACGCTGTGAAGATCGCTGGTTGCTGCCGTCTCTTTCAGAGAAAGAGTGTACAGTGTCCTGCGCCTGACCCTTTCCCCCCCACCTTTTTTTCCCCTTGCAGGGTGGAGAAATTGCCTAAACAAGTTAGCTCTTCCTGAGCTGCTTTTCTCCTCAGCGCAGCACTTCCCTAAAAAGTGCTAACCCCAAGTTAACACACACAGCTCTGTGACCTTAATTAGCTGATTAGAACCCTTGGACAGCTTGGGCTGCTGCCTGAAACTGACCAGACCTTAATCAGTTTCACACCGAAGGCTTTTGTTGTCAGGCACATGAAATTTGGTTGTAAATGAGTGCATTGGTCGGAAAATGAATTTTTTAGTACCATTTATTACCGTCGTATTTGCAAATGGTCGCTAACCAAGTTAGTCGCTAAACGAGGAGTGGCTGTAAATCTCACAACACTTTGCGATGTACTCATCGGGGTTGAATTGCATGTTAGCTGCAGTGATGCTTTTTTATCTCATGTCCCCCCTGTTAGGCTTACTGGGACTTATTAAGGCTCACCAACTAGTGCCCCATTCGACTTTGCATTTTTGTTTTCCAGAACACACGCTGAAGTCTGGATCCAACATCAAGAAAGGCCTCGAATCTGTCTATGTGATGATGATTTTGCAGGACACGGAAGAGAAGCTACAGGGGCTGAACCCCACGCCTGTCTCCTCCACAGCACATCATATCATTATCCTCCTAACTGATGGTGAGCAATTCAAAAGGAAAATGCAAACTCTGAAGTTCCTTCAGTTGCTCTTGTTTTGTCGTTTCAGAAAGCATTGTTTTAGATTACCTTAAAAAAAATTATAAGAGGATCCAGCAGTCATTTCAGGTATTAAACACCATTTTACACAAGGTGTTCAACTTCTCTGCCTGGAAAGAAAGAAAGATTGAGACAGAAAAAGAAGAAAGAAAGAAAGAAAGAAAGAAAGAAAGAAAGAAAGAAAGAAAGAAGAAAGAAAGAAAGATCGAGACAGAAAGAAAGAAGAAAGAAAGAAAGAAAGAAAGAAAGAAAGAAAGAAAGAAAGAAAGAAAGAAAGAGAAAGAGAGAAAGAGAGAGAGAGAGAGAGAGAGAGAGGGAGAAAGAAAGAAGAAAGAAAGAAAGAAAGAAAGAAAGAAAGAAAGAAAGAAAGAAAGAAAGAAAGAAGAAAGATTGAGACAGAAAGACAGAAAGAAAGAGAGAGAAAAAAGAAAGATCGAGACAGAAAGAAAGAGAGAGAGAAAGAGAGAGAGAAGAAAGATTGAGGAAGAAAGAAAGAAAGAAAGAAAGAAAGAAAGAAAGAAAGAAAGAGAGAGAGAGAGAAAGAGAGAGAGAGAGAGAGAGAGAGAGAGAAAGAAAGGACCCGCCCAGAGTCCCTTGCAAGGGAGATGGGCAGGGAATAAATTGAATAAATAAAAAGAAAGAAAGAAAGAAAGAAAGAAAGAAAGAAAGAAAGAAAGAAAGACGATTGAGACAGAAAGAAAGAAAGAAAGAAAGAAAGAAAGAGAGAGAGAGAGAGAGAGAAAGAAAGAAAGAAAGAAGAAAGAAAGAAAGAAAGAAAGAAAGAAAGAAAGAAAGAAAGAAAGAAAGAAAGAAAGAAAGAAAGAAAGAAAGACGATTGAGACGAAAGAAAGAAAGAAAGAAAGAAAGAGAGAGAGAGAGAGAGAGAGAGAGAGAGAGAAAGAAAGAAAGAAAGAAAGAAAGAAAGAAAGAAAGAAAGAAAGAAAGAAAGAAAGAAGAAAAATTTTATACCACCCAACTCCCATTGACTCTGGGCAGTTCACAAATGCAAACCCACAGAACCACAGAATACAAATACGCAGGGCACAAAGCAGACAACCACCAAAGCAGACCTACATTGTCCAGAAAGGGTTTCACCCACCCTCGTCAAAGGCCTGGGCAAAGAGCCAGTTCTTCAAGGCTCTCCAAAATACCAGCAGGCGGGGGGGGGGGGGGCACCATCCAGATCTCAGGGGTAACCTGATTCCAGAAGGCAGGCGCTGCGGCACAGACGGGCCCTGATAGACGCCATTGTTCAATTGAAGGAACTCAGAGTGCACCAACCCTGCTGGATCAGATCAGCCGGGCAGATACTGTAGGAGACAGGAGGACCCTCAAGTAACCAGCCCCTATGCCAGGGGTCCCCAAACTCTTTAGCTCATCGTCCCCTTCGTGAGGTTTCAGTTTATTCATTGACCCCCAAACATGCATTACATGAAAATAATTTAATAAATACTACTTTAACGAATAGTACTTCAAGCCAGTTTGGTGTAGTGCTGAAGGCATCAGGCTAGAACCTGGGAGACTGTGAGTTCTAGTCCCACAAAGCTAGCTGGGTGACCTTGGGCCAGCCACTCCCTCTCAGCCCTGGGAAGGAGGCAATGGCAAACCACTTCTGAAAAACCTTGCCAAGAAAGCTGCAGGGACTTGTCCAGGCAGTCTCCAAGAATCAGACACAATTTAAAAAAAACTACAAATAATAATAATAATAACAATAACAACATTGACCCTTGGGAGTTATTATTATTGACCTCTTTGGGGAATCCTGCCCTGTGCCATGTAGGGTTTTATAGGTAACAACCAGCACCTTGAATTGCAACTTGGCCAAAGTGTCCTGAGATCAATAAATCTTGAATGACTGGCCATTTCTATTTTACTTTTGTTAAGAGGGGGGAGATGGGCGGTGATATAAGTTGGATAAATAAATAAATAAATAAATAAATAAAGAGTGGCGGAGGGCTTATAGCCATTCCACAAAACACAGGCACTGAGGTGGCGAGTCTTGGTTCATCATATTTACCGTATTCTATTTACTGAAAGTACATATTTCCTAGTTTGCCATCCAATATCCCACAGCATTTGAGTGGTCTTCAGCAGATGTAATGTTCGGCTCCCATCTTCCAGGAAGCAGCTTTTTTAAAAGACTGAAGGGCAATGAAAAGTGTTGGTGTGCCAAAGTATTTATTTTTAGATGTGTATCCCACCTTTATTTTGTTGAACTCAAGGCAGCATATATAATGCTCCCACCTCAACATTTCCCCTACAACAACAACAACCCTGTGAGGTGGGCTGTAGGAACTTCCATTTGGCAAAGGCA
This sequence comes from Charina bottae, assembly GCA_023362775.1. Lineage (NCBI taxonomy): Eukaryota > Metazoa > Chordata > Lepidosauria > Squamata > Charinaidae > Charina > Charina bottae. The sequence continues at coordinate 21,654,572 of JALMGJ010000002.1, forward strand.
GCGCAGGTGGATCTCTGCACAGGTGTGTCTGTCAAAAATATCAAGATGGCAGCCATGTCTGCGATGGAAGCCACACCCCTCTGTGTACATTGGTACACATAAAAAGGGGCAGGTCTTAGTTCATGCAGTTGCGACTACCATCTTGACTTTTTTGCCCCCCTTCCCCATGGATGCCCCTGGGTACTACAGCTCTGGGGATACCAGATGGTGAAGGCAAGCAAAGGCCATGCTTAAGGCTGCCTAAGACCTACTGAAAATAGGATGCTTTTGGAAAATGTTGGAAATAGCATCCAGGACTGGATGGACTTTTTTTTGATTCAGCAAAGCTGTTTCATAATCTATTTATTCCATTCTTCCTCTACCCCCACCCCCAAATTATAGCATGCCAGGTCAGAATGACTCTCTGCAATAATCATTTCTTTCTCTAGGCAACTACAATGTGGGGGGGGCCCCAGTTTCTGTTATTCCGTTTATGAAGGACTTGCTTAACATTGGGCGATTTTCCCAAAACCCTCGTGATGATCATTTGGGTAAGATGATGATGAGTGAGCGGGGCAGCTTCAATTCACCTTGTTTGCATTTCACTGCGGTGACTCAAGTCGCAGCCAATTATTTGGCAGAGATTATTTTATTTATATGAATTTGTTTGCTTATTTACTACTATTATAATTTCGAAGGAAAAAGGAACAGAAACAATTGTATCAGTATTATTTCTTAATAACACTTATATTTTCTATATCCTATTAAATACAGATTTAAAAGGATATAGAAATATAGTTGCAAAAGGGAGAAAGAGTAAAAACTCCTCCATGGACCGGGGGTGGGGTGTTTGCAGGCGGGAGCCAATCACGCGGTCTGGGGGGCGGGGTTTGCAGGCGGGAGCCAATCGCGTGGTCCGGGGGGGCGGGGTTTGCAGGCAGGAGCCAATCGCGCAGACCACCACCACTCACCTGCTGTGTGGCCCACTTTTTAACAGGCTGCGGCCCACTAGTGGGCCGTGGCCCACAGGTTGGGGACGCCTGCCTTACGTACTTGTGTGCAACATCGTGACACTCATTTTCTCCTTTCCTGCTCTTGTCCCTGCTAATGTCTGGCTGGTAGGAAACCAGCAGGCCTCATTCAGCAAAGCTTTTTGGTGTGTTGTCTGAAAGCATTTTCCTGCAACGCAGTGTTAATGACTTACTGTGTAGCAGCTGCCCGTTTTCACTCTGGAGCTGTGGTATTTCTCTCCTTAACTTATACTTCTGTCCACATCTGCATCTAGATATTTATGTCTTCGGTAACGGCCATAACGTCAACGTAGAAGCTATTAATGAGTTGGCTTCTCACAAACCCAGCGAGAGACACAGCTTCATTTTGAAGGACTTGGATGAACTGCAAGAAGCCTTGGAGGGGGGAAATGGTAATTTGAACGTTCATTTCACTGATTTCATGACTTGGCCCTGACGCTCAACATTTCCTTTCCCAGAAAAGAAGGGGAGGGGAGGGGAATATAGTTTACACCGACAGCATTAATTATACCTCTCCATGCCTTTCTATCCTTGCAGGCCATCCTTTCCACTATATCCATTCATCACATCATACATCGGCTTTGTTCCTTACATTTCTCACCATGTTCTTTTTCAGGATCTCACCAACCCTATCCAACCACAACTTTCTCGATCTTCCTCTTCATCTCCATCTCCTCTTCCTTCATGTAATTGTTTTGCAGTTGGGTCCTCATTTGTTCTTTCTGATGCTATTAGTGGACAGCTAGGACCACTGAATGGAGCAGAGCTTAATGCAGCAGAAAAATACGTACACAGAAAGGAATTTTGCCAAAATAGCATTAATGAGCACACTAGAGAAATATAGGTTATTGATCTCACACACTTAGCCCACCCAAGCATAAAGAATCACACGCTTAGACAAAGTAGGTTCAAAATGAGTACAAAAGAGTTCTTACTTGTTTTATTTGGTCCAGTTCAGTTACATCCATTCTTTTAGGAATGATTCTTGTTCTTCTGTTTCCCTAAACTGTGGTTACCCTTAGCCTTCATTGCTGCTAAAGGCTGTGTGCAGAAAGTGGAACCTCCTGATTCTAGGCCTCATGGCCTCTCTCTTGAAGGAGCAGCAGCCACGTGCATCCTTCTCCGATGGTGGAAGGAGGCAGAGAGAGAGAGAAAGGAAGTGGGAGGGGCAACAAACCGCTTCCTCCGGAAGCATATAGAGAGTTCGCATCCTAGAACGAACTCATCTACATGCTAGTGAGGCATGCTGATTTGCTGGGACCTCCAACACTTTCTCTCGGAACAGATCACATCAATGTAGTTTCTTCATGCTGATCATTCCCTTTGGTATTCAGTCCACATTCACTCAGCATGCATTCACTCCTGACAATGTCTCTTCTTGTTTCACCATCCATCCTCCTTAAGTAATCTCAGCTCCACTGACTTCTCTGTTTCCCCTGAAACCCCCAACCCTCACTTCCATTTAACAAAGTGGTCAAAAGCAGATTCTTACACGGAGGCATTTCCCTTCTTTCAACATTCATTCATTAGTTGCACCCCACAACTTTGCATGGCATCATTGACCTAATAATCATTTCCAATGGCTCAGCTGTCACTAGATCTCATGCATTTTCACCTGAAGTCTCAGGAGAACACTGAGATCTTATGAGATTTGACAACCTCAAGAGAATTTGGCAACTTTTATACTTTTTCATTGTAAATATGTCGATGAAGATTCTCAGTCATCCAGGTGGAATTGTCTGTAGGTTGAGTCATGGCAACTGGATTTCTTTCTTTTGGTTGAAACGTTTCGCTGCTTGTCCAAGTAGCTTCTTCAGTCTGGGCAAAAGTTGGTGAGGGGACTCCATATATGTCTTCCAGGGTGGCTGAATTGACCTTACACCTGAATGGCTTGTTAATTGGGCAATTGAGGTGTAGTCAGTCTTTGGGATGTCTTACTCCTAAAACCTTTATTCATCCCCAAGTGGATCCTTAAATGTGGCCTTGCTGGTGAACTTGTGAAGTGGTCTTAATCTTCCTGGGGACTAATGAAAGAGCAGCATGAATTTACAATTCCATTGTAAATGTTTAATTGGGGGGTTCAGTAGGCACCATCTTGAGGTTTTGTGGGTGTGGGGACATCCACCCATGGGTACCACATTGCCAAGCCGAGTTATAAAGCCTTTCCATGGTAGTGGTTGAGAAATAGAAATGGGGAAGCCACTGTCCATCCGCTTTGCTCTGTTTCCATCTCAGGGAGCCCCGAGGCTGTGGATGTCACTTGTTTCCAACTTTATATTGTCCTTCCTAGGAATCCAAAAGTCCCACTCATCTGTCTCCCTTCCAGCCTGCTCATCTCCTCCTGCTTTTTTCTAGGAAGTTCTAGATTCCAAAAACACGTCTTTCTATTCCCAGGTGATGGTGAGTCTTTGCCCATATGTGGTTTCTCTCTGGGACAGGAAGCAGCAGATGACTATGAGAAGTATCCCTGGTTTGCTAGAGTCGTCGTCAACGTAAGACCGAGTAGCACCAGGATCGATAGACACTTTTATTATGGGCATAAAGCTAGCACAAAAACCATTTGAATTTATAATGATAAATCATTAGACCCCAGAATATTTTTCTATGATCCCCATGACACCTTTATGGGGTCAAAAATCATTGCTGTAAATCAATCTGTTTGGTGTTGGGGCATTACATGGCAGCATGGCAACCTTCTATTTTTTAAGACTCTTTTTTAAAAAGGGAAGTGGGCCACCAAAGGAAATATATAGTGCAGGGTTTCTCAACCTTGGCAACTTTAAGACATGTGGACTTCAACTCCCATCATGAGGTAAACTCCATCGCTGTTTACTCTTCACTGAGGTACTACACTGGAAAGGTCCAGTGTGCACAATTTGTGGTCCTCTGTGTATTGCTGAACTTCAATTCCCAGCAGTCTCAGCCAGCATGGCTAGTGGCGAAGGGTGCTAAAATTGTAGTTTAGCAACATTTGAAGGACAAAGAACTGCTGCTTATTGGTTAATAACCGGGCAGCTGTCAATCAAACTCAAGGCATAAGCAAAACTCTGCATTCCAAGCACGGAATGTGCCAATGTTTCCTGGACCATTTCATTTTTCTATTGAACAAGGGGATCTGAGACAAAAAAAGGAACGTTCCATACCCCAAATGCAGAATTTTGCATATAACTGTATAGCAACAAAATGTCTGGCAAAATGCCCTTTGTTCATGCTCGTTCATGTGTGGACTTCAACTCCCAGAATTCCCCACCCAGCCTGGCTAGGGAATTCTGGGAGTTGAAGTCCATACATCTTAAAGTTGCCAAGGTCGAGAAACACTGGTCTAACTCAATGGGTTCCCCTCCAATGCTGCCTTTTCAGTCCAAAATACCTGCTGTGAATGGAGTTACTAATGGGGTATCCGGGTTGTACAGAGGCCTAGTGTAATGACCCTGACTTCAATGTCCCAATAAACACTTCTCCATGCAATTCACTGAAATGCAGAATAAGCTTTATTAAGGATACATGTAAATCAAAGCACTCCCAAAGATCCGAATGACGGTTTCCCACCACTCAAACTTAGCTCTCCCCTTGCATGCCAGTTTCTTCGCGCCCATGATGTCGATGTACTTTACTTTCTCACTCCGCGCTCGCCTCCCTCCCGGCTCCTGCAGGTGGACGACCTTGATGATGCATTCCACAGTCTCTGGTGTTAGACACAGCTCCTGGCACGTACTTCCCCCCACCCCAAGCAACATAGTCTAGCTATGCGAAGAGAAATGGCAGGATTCTCACTAGAACCCTGACACCTAGACTCAAAGGGGAACGGGATTTGGAGCACATAAGGGCATCTGTTGGCAACTCCTCAAAAAAGCTGTTTCTTTTCCTGGGTTGGCACAGCAGCTCTTGGCAGCTGCCACACCTTCTTGGGAAAAGATGCATCTGAGCCAAGGTGGTATGAACATGAACAGGCGTTATGTATGCAACCCCACATACTATGAATCCTTTTTCCAGGTCAGATCCTGGCTGCTGCTTAGCTGTTTTGAGCATCTGGAGGCAATATCTCCATCAACCTGAACAAAGACATTCCATTCTGGAAAGGGGTTTCAGTAGAAGTAGGCTGACCCACGGACGCATAACCCAACCCCATGCTGGCTGGGGAATTCTGGGAGTTGAAGTCCATACATCTTAAAGTTGCTAAGGTTGAGAAACGGAGTGACTTGCTCTCTACCTTCCTGCTGTGACTATTATAGCAGGAATATGTAAGAAGATAAGAATAGGCCAAGATCCATCTCAGTCCAGCATTTCGTGTTTTTTCAATGCCTCCATGGTGCTTGCAAGAAGCAGAGGAAGACATACTCCACTCCCACCGTTTTTTCTGAACTGGCATTTGGAGAGTGGAGAGGTTCACCTATCTGGGTAGCGTGATCGCCCGGAATGGAGATGCAGAGGTGGACGTTAAGTGCCGCATTGGGAAGGCGATAGCCATTTTTCAGAGGATGAATAAGTTCTGGTCCTCGTCGTCCATATCACTGAAGATTAAGCTTCATCTGTTCAATTCTATCGTGATCCCGACAGTTACTTATGCCAGCAAGAATTGGAAGGCATCAGCAAGTATCAACAAGAGGCTTGACGTCTTTCAACAGAGATGCCTCCGTCAAATTCTAAAGATTCGATATTTTGATCACATCACAAATGAAGAGGTGCTCCGTAGGAGCAACTCATGTAAACTCCATAACATCGTTGCATGTAAAAGACTTCAACTGGCTGGCCACATCTTCCGCATGAAGAACAATCGGATCCCTAAAGTGGCAATGAGTTGGATCCCTCCTAACGCTAAACGACAACGAGGACGCCCTCGAATAACATGGTGAAGAATGCTGATAGAAGACCTGAAGGCATTGCAGATCACATGGAAAGACGCCGAAACAATCGCCCAAGACTGAAAGAGCTGGAAACCCCTTACTGCCCGATGCTACATAGCATAGACCCAGGAGAGAGAGGGACATTTGAAGATACGCTGCCCCATGGAATGTTGAGTCTTTCAGGCCAATAGATGTTGATACACCTCTTCTGTTCTTCTTCTTGGCGATCACTCGTAGCCGAGTAAGATTGTCTTCCAGGGGTAAACCTCTTCTGTATAAATGTATCCAATCCCCTGGCTTTCCACACTCAGTGCCTTACTCTGAAGCAATAAGGCAGTGTTTCTCAACCTTAGCAGCTTTAAGACGTGTAGACTTCAACTCCCAGAATTCAATGGCTGGCTGGGGAATTCTGGGAGTTGAAGTCCACACGTCTTAAAGTTGCCAAGATTGAGAAACACTGCTCTAAGGTGAGACTGCTGGTGCTCTCCATGATCCTGGGTGATTTTCACTTCCAAATTTTAGGAACCACTGCAAGAAATCTGCAAGGGAGTCATTGTTTCCGACCAGTACATCTTGACAGCGGCCCACTGCTTGGCTGGGATTAATCGGAATGAAGATATCAGTGTCATCCTTGGTAAGCCAAATTCTCTCATGGGGCATGGGGATAGGAAGAAGAAAGGGTGGATTACTAACTGGTGAAAAAAGACTTGTCTGCTTTGTTCTTGTGCCATTAACAGTAGGTAGGGATGGTTTCCATTTCCATTGTTCCATTACTATAATGGCCTCCATCATCTGAGAAGGTTTCCAGGAAGTTCACATTTTCTCTGTCTTTTCTTTAGGAACCACCCACTTTGCAGTAGCTGAAATCCGACGCCACCCGGAGTACAATAGTCAGAAACTACAAAATAAGGGCATCCAGGAATTCTATGATTATGATGTTGCCCTGGTCAAACTCACCGAAAAACACCTACCATCTTTTGCAAGGTGAGTTGAAAGGATATGAAGGGGGGGGTGCTGTAAATGCTGGCTCTGTTGTTGGGTTATATCCCTTTGATTTGCTAGTTAAAAGGAGCTCAGGTAGGAGGGCTGAAAAACAGCACATCTGTGTTACCTAAGGCAGGAGGTAGGGAGTAAAAAGGGTGAAAATGTGGTTAATACTCTAATAAAATATGTTTCCAGGAACTATGTACTTGGAAAGTAATGTGAGAAGGGTGTGCAAAACATTCTGATTTCAAAATATTCAAAAGGTTCTGGAACAAAGCACTCTAAGCTACAGAGCTTTGTTCTGAATTGGAACAAAATAAGGCATTTCATTCCACATAGTTTTAAGCACTCTGCCATCAGCTTCTCATAGCAAACATGCATCCTTTTTATTTGCTACCAATTTACTATGAGAATTTAATGGTTTTAATTAAAAATAATACACTTGGCCAATATTTCTACAGGTTGGGTGGTAGTCAGCACTTAGAATGGTCTATGCTTTTGGTAGTGCATCTGTCCTTGCTCTCCTTGACCTCTTGGTGGCCTTCAATACCATTGACCATGGTAACCTTCTGGATCGGGTCTGTGGGTTGGGAGTGGGCGGCACAGTATTGGGCTGGTTCTCTTCCTTCCTATGGGACCAGTACCAGTCGGTGTTGATTGGGAATGAAAGGTCCTCCCTGTGGCCCCTACTATGTTGGGTGCTGCAGGGTCAGTACTCTCTCCACTCTATTTAACCTCCACATGAAGCCGCTGGGTGAGATCATTTGTCGCCATGGGGTGAGGTATCATCAGTACGCTGATGATACCCAATTACACATCTCTGCCCCTGGCAAACTAAGCGATGCGGCTGATGTCTTGTCCTGGTGTCTGGAGGCTGTGGGGGTCTGGATGGGGAACAACAGGCTTCAACTGAACGCTGGCAAGACTGGGTGGCTCTGGGTTTTGGGGCCTCCTGGAACTGGGACTTTACCATCTTTGGTTCTGGATGGGGTTGCAGTACTCCAGACAGACCCGGTGTGAAAACCGGGGGTCCTTCTAGATTCATAATTCCTGCTCAAGGAGCAGGTGGCAGTCGTGGCTAGGAGAGCCTTTGCACAGCTTCGTGTTGTGTGCCAGTTGCACCCTTTCCTGGACCATGAGGCTCTACTCACAGTCAGTCATGCCCTGGTCACCTCCAGAGGGGATTGCTGTAAAGCGCTCTACATGGGGCTGCCCTTGAAGAGTATCTGGAAGCTTCAACTGGTGCAGAATGCACTGCGCAGACAGTTACGTGTGCCTCTAGGATGGCATATGTCACACCTCTGTTCCATGAGCTGCATTGACCCCCCTGAGGTGAGGTTAGCCCCATCCCTGTTAGCTTTATGGAAGGCTCTGAAAACGTGGTTCTTCCAACAAACTTGGAGATCCCATGGGGAGCCTGCACGATGGTTGTGTTGTGTTTAGATGGGTGTTCTCCTGCAATCTTGTTTTTATTACCTTATTTATCTTGTTTTTATTTATTTTTTAAAGTGTTTCAATAGTTGTGATATTGTTTTAACTATTGGGTATACACCGCCCAGAGTCACATTTAATGAGATAGGCAGCTATATAAATGTGATGATAGATAGATAGATAGATAGATAGATAGATAGATAGATAGATAGATAGATGATAGATAGATAGATGATAGATGATAGATATAGAGAGATAGAGAGATAGAGATAGAGATAGAGATAGAGATAGAGATAGAGATAGAGAGATAGAGATAGAGATAGAGATAGAGATAGAGACAGAGACAGAGACAGAGACAGAGACAGAGACAGAGACAGAGATAGAGATAGAGATAGAGATAGAGATAGAGATAGAGATAGAGATAGAGATAGATAGAGAGAGAGAGATGCTCTACTTATTTGCTGCCTTGGGATGAAAAATACGGGAACAAGGGGTTTGTTTTGAATTCTCATTGTTCCTTGTTTTCAGTTGTTTGTTTTGTCCAAGACAGTATAACTCACTAAAATGCTCTGAAAGAATCTTCCAAGTGGGATTTTTTGTTCTGACTCGAAACAAAATATTTTTTACTGTTTTGTGCATATCCCTAATTATATGATGTGGACCCCATCATTTGAGATATTGTAATGACCACTATCCTTTTTGATAACCCCTTCCTATAGGCCAGTATGCCTGCCATGCACAGTAGAAACCACGGGGATTCTCAGAAAGCCACATCCACAGACCACTTGTAAGGATCATGGTAAGAAGCAGCTTCAATTCTCAGGAGAGACAGCAAACATTTTTAGCATCCCCAGTGATGAATACAGTAAACTCTTGATTTAATGGACTAGTAGAGGTGAAAGATCACCGCAGACGGTGACTGCAGGGATGAAATTAAAAGACGCTTGCTCCTTGGGAGGAAAGCTATGGCAAACCTAGACAGCATATTAAAAAGCAGAGACATCACCTTGCCGACAAAGGTCCGTATAGTTAAAGCTATGGTTTTTCCAGTAGTAAAGTATGGCTGTGAGAGTTGGACCATAAGGAAGGCTGAGCGCCGAAGAATTGATGCTTTCGAACTGTGGTGCTGGAGAAGACTCTTGAGAGTCCCTTGGACTGCAAGGAGGTCAAACCAGTCAATCCTAAAGGAAATCAACCCTGACTGCTCATTGGAAGGACAGATGCTGAAGCTGAAGCTCAAATACTTTGGCCACCTAATGCGAAGAGAAGATTCACTGGAAAAGACCCTGATGCTGGGAAAGACTGAAGGCAAAAGGAGAAGGGGACGGCAGAGGATGAGATGGTTAGATAGCATCACCGATGTAATGAACGTGAATTTGAGTAAACTCCGAGAGACAGTGGAGGACAGGAAGCCCTGGCGTGCTATGGTCCATGAGGTCACGAAGAGTCGGACACGACTAAACGACTGAACAACAACAACAGAGGGAAAGAGATGTCCATTAAAACTGAATGTCTTTTAAATTGAGTGTTTATCCTGCCCCTAACAACAAAAATAAGGGGTGTGGTGGCTCAGCGGGTAAGACGCCCGGGTTGTCGATCGGAAGATTGCAAGTTCAGAGGTTCGAATCCCTAGCCCCACATGACGGAGTGAGCTCCTGCACTCGCCCCACCTCTTGCCAACCTAGCAATTCGAAATCATGCAAATGCAAGTAGATGAATAGGTACCACTTTGGTGGGTAGGTAACAGCGTTCCGCGCGCGTCATGCTGGCCACATGACCGTGGAAGCCTCTTCGGACAACACTGGCTCTTCAGCTAACAAACGGAGATGAGCACCAGCCCCTAGAGTTGGACACGACTGCACAAATGTGCGGGGGGAACCTTTACCTTTACCTTAACAAAAATAATGAATAGAGCAGCCTTTCTCAGCCTTTGACCCTGGAGGAACCCTTGACATATTTTTCAGGCCTTGGGGAACCCCTGCACATTCAGGCTCAAATAGAGGCCAGAAGTTACAAAATTATTATGTTTGTTTCTTGCGTAGGCCTGTATAGATCCATTAACAGTGTTCTTAAACTAAAAATAAAGAATGAAACTTACCCTCTTTAATGTGAAGCTGCCCGAATTTGAAATAATTTTTAAAATAAATCGTGATCTCCCAGGGAACCCCTAGTGACCTCTCGCGGAACCCTAGGGGTCCATAGAACCCTGGTTGAGAAACCGTGGAATAGAGCAAGGCTGGTGTGCATTTTCCTCTCTCTCACCTCAGTAGCCCACCTGTTTCCCCAAACCTCCCAGTCCCTTCCTTCTCTCTTCCCCACAGCTGTTACCACTGCCAATGACCCAGTGCAGCACATCCCATCAGCCCTCCCCCCACCCCATTTTCCCAATGCTCACTCGCCTCCCCTCAGCCACCAGCGATGTCCGCTGTGGCATATTATGTCACATGGGGAATAAATTGAAATAATAAATAAATAAATAAATAAATGTCCATCAAATCCAAAATTTGCTAACTGAGGCTCATTAAATTAACTTTACTGTCTGTGGAACCATGCACCTAGCAGTGGCAAAGATTCAGGGCTGCACTCCTGTTTTCTTTGCCAGCTCCACATGGCTACTTTATTCCAGCTTTACTGATTAGGAGACATCTTGGGAACATGGGTGGAACGGGGTGAAGGTTTAACGCAAACTCAAATGCTTGCACATTGGACTTGTACCATGTGTGTCCATTGAAAACCTGGCTCTCCTCCTTCATCCCTCCCTTGTAGATTAATACCTTGCCAACGCTCACCATCCTGCTTTACCTTTCCTGTTCTTTTCTAGAGGAAGAACTCGTGTATGATGGGAACATTCCTTCTCTTTTCATAACCAGCTGCGAATATAGCCACGGCCAGAAATCTGGATTGCGCCAGAGAGATGTGTGGATCAAGAATGGGGAAAAGGTGCTAACCGCAGCTGGGCCAGGGGACTCACTTTGAGCGAGGGCTACTGACATCATTAGCAGTTCAGCCACAGCGAAAACAAGAAGAGGCGTTTGCTATCATAGATTATAAAGTCCTGCTACCAGCGTCACGTAGGTAGCAAACCTCTCTCCCGACGGGCAGCCCCCCAGCCTATCTCCCTCAAGATGTGTTGCCATTATGACTCAGAGTTCCCCAACAACCATCTTGGCTCAGGACCTGAAGATACCTGGGTCAACAGCTTCTGGGCCTTCTGGATGTGTCCACGGTTTCCCTAAATCCGCGCCTTCATTTCTTCCTTCAGAAAACCGCCTGCTTCTTGGATGCCAAGAAAGCCAGCCAATATGAGAAGGTTGCAAATATCTCGGAGGTGGTGACTGAAAACTTCCTTTGCACAGGAGGCACTGATCCCCACGTGGACCCCAACATTTGTTTGTGTAAGGAGCGTTGGCACCTCAATCTTTTTCCTTCTCTTTAGGCTCTAGGAAATACAGGAGCTCCCAAAAAGCAAGTGACCTGGCCTCAATATTAGCCCCACCAGGTAAACCAGACCAAAAAATCAATTCCGCAGGAAGGCTAAAACTACTTTGAGATTGGCTATAAGAACAGAATCTTGCCAGTCCAATAGTGCTGTATGTCCTCCTCCTCCATATTCCCCAGTGGATCAGGGAGGCGTCTGCCTAAGGCACTTCCAAGTGTTATCTGGCTGTCCTGGACTTAAAAATTGTTTCAGCCCTTTTGCCTAAGCAACAGTTCTTGCACATCTCCATCAAGGTAATGTGCCTTACTCTCGGCACCGGTGTTTCAGAGCAGGGATACAGGTAGTCCTCGACTTACGACCATTCATTTAACAACCATTCGAAGTCACAGTGGTGCTGAAAAGAGTGATGACCGGTCCTCACTTATGACCATCACAGCGTTCCCGCAGTCACCTGATCAAAATTTGGGCGCTTGGCAACCGCCGTGTATTTACGACAGTTGCAGCATCCCAGGGTCACATGATCACCATCTGCAACCTTCCCAGGAGGCTTCCGACAAGCAAAGTCAATGGGGGAAGCCGGATTCGCTTAACGACCACAGCAGAAAAGGTCGTAAAATCAGGTGTGACCCACTTAATGACCGCATTGCTTAGCGATGGAAGTTCCGGTCCCAATTGTGGTCATAAGTCGAGGACTACCTGTACTTCTTTAACAGGGAGAGGAGCCAATATGTTTTGGAAGAGTTCTTGAGGATAATAAAATGTTCGCTTCTTCTTTGAAAAGAACCCTAGTCGTGTAAGCCCTGTAAAGATCTTCTGAATAACCCTCCAAAGGGGAAGAATGGGTCTTGGGATGTTCACCTGAACAAAAACGAGAATGGCTGGTATCCTTTTCAAAGAGGAGCCCAGTCTTTTTTGTCTGTGTAAACATTGCAGGAATAATGAATGTGTTGCCCTCCAGATGTTGCTGAACTAGTTCCCAGCATCCTTCAATCCTGGGGGGTTATTACTGGCTGTGGCTGCTGGCTGCATCTGGAGCAGTATTTCTCAACCTTGTCAACTTGTAAGATGTGTGGACTTCAACTCCCAGAATTCCCCAGTCCACACATCTTAAAGTTGACAAGGTTGAGAAACACTGATCTGGAGGATCACTTTACTTATTTATTTATTACTCAAACTTATCACTGCCCATCTCCACAATGGACTCTGGGCGGTTCACAACAATCATAGCCCCTCCCCCCGGCTTATTGTGTCTACAGCCCAAGAGCCCAGGTCTTGGAGGCATCCAGCCCACTTATCTATGGCAGCTTTTCTAATACAAGCAGCAGACTTGCCCATCCCCTCCATTCCCATGTCCCAACATTCAGTTCTATGTGGGACTATAGTGGAGGCTTCGGCCCTGAAGGGTTTTTAGGCAGAAGGGAATCCAGCGCACAATATTTTCAAGCCAAGGATTACAACTGCCCTTGGAGTCGCATAGTGGGGTCCAGGACAAAGCAATTTCATCTATGTGTACACTGGTTCTTGGATGAGAGACCACTTAAGGCTGTGGACTAGACTGGTGATTAAAATTCAGTGCCCTGGAAGGAGGTAGGAAGAAACTACTTCCATATTTTTATCAAGGAAACAACATTAATGTATCTCCAGTATGTGATGGTCCAAACTGAAGCTGAGAAAGACTTGACTTTACACCTAATTAAAATGAAATTAAAGGATTAAACCTAGTTGAAAACTGGACTCGGCATGCCAGTTTCATGGCAACACTTGAGAGTGTTCCTGGGACTACCGAACGCAAGATTTCTGCAGCAGGCTGTGCACCTGTTTTCTGAAATTCTGCTATTGCCGGCTAATTTAGAATTCGCAGGATGGATACCGAAGCAGGGGAACATTAGAGGAGGTGCCAGGATTGAAATAAACAAGACCAAGTTTTTTAAAATTGTCCCCATTGCACCAGGGGTCCTTCCCCAATCTGCTGCGGGGAGCCCATTCAGCAGGGACGTTCTCTGGAATTTGACTCACAAAGGGGTTGCTTTCATTGAGCACGTTTTATAAGTCTCCAACCTCTCTCCCCCTCCACCCAGGAGTTCCTTAGTTTAGGTATCAGCAAGGGAAGGCTACATATTAATGAGGATTAAGTCTCTAGTACAGTGTTTCTCAACCTTGGCAACTTTAAGATGCGTGGACTTCAACTCCCAGAATTCCCCAGCCAGCCATGCTGGCTGGGGAATTCTGGGAGTTGAAGTCCACACATCTTAAAGTTGCCAAGGTTGAGAAACACTGGTCCAGCAGGTATTGGGAGCCTGCCAAGACAAAAGAAGGAAATTATCTAATTAGAGTTAGAGCAGGAAGTTTGTTATCTCGCAGCTGGCAATAGTAAAGAGGAAGAGCTAGCTTGTCTAAGCAGTCTCTCTTCCAGGAGTTGATTAAAAAGTGCAGATCACAGGACGGTACCTCTTGGCAGCGGCGGAGGGACGATCTGCTAGATTGCTTCCCTTGAACAGCGTGTGGTCCTCATATGACATGCTGGAGACCTCACAGAGGGTTTTGAAACACAGCTTTCTAGTCACTTGGGTTGTAGAGAAAATACCAGAGGAGGAACATTAACAATTCCATCCCTCCTCGTTCATTATTGATAAAATTAGAACCTTTTTGGTGTCTGAAATGCTCGGGAAATCTGGCTTCTGGTACACTGTTCAGGTTTAGATCTCAGTGGTGCACAGCCAGCTAACTCCTTGGTTAAGCCCTTTGTTCTCTTGCTTGTAGATGATGCTGGTGGTCCCCTCCTCGTTCAGAGGCGGCTACGTTACATCCAGGTGAGTAGTGACTGGAGCCAAACCCAGCTTCTTCCCTGCCAAACAGACCAGCATTCCAACCCTCAAATGCAACTGGTAGTTCATTCCTTGAAGCCATTAGTAAGGGGGAAGACACGCCCTCCAGTTTTACTATTTGGGGTCCCAAGAGAACAACCGGCAGCCACATTGGTTAATGAACCAAAATGATTTGTATGTCCTGCTTAGCTATGGCTCTCTTCCCTCTGGAGCAGTGTTTTTCAAACTTGGCAACTTCCAAGATGTATGGACTTCAAATCCCAGAATTCCCCAGCCAGCATGCTGGCTGGAGAATTCTGGGAGTTGAAGGCCACACATCTTAAAAGTTGCTGAGGTTAAAAAACACTGCACTGGAGTCTGTCAAGCTTTGCAGCCATGGTTCTTTCTCCATCTTCTCTCCATCTGTAGTTGGGTGTGATCAGCTGGAGCGTGGTTGATGCTTGCAAAGGTAATGTGTCATTATCGTGTGACTCGGAGCCTGAAAAGAAGTCACTCCCTTACGCCAGGGATTTCCACATCAACATCTTCAAAATCCTACCTTGGCTCAAGGAACAATTGAAGGAAGATCTGGATTTCCTGTAAATTGGCTCTTCTCATTGCACGTGGGATGTTTTGAATAAATTGATCAAGTATCTCCACACCCTTTCAATTGAATGCAGTATTAATAATTGTATATTAAATGTCAGGGAGGGAGGGAGGCACGCACACACAGAAGGCGTGCACACACAGAGTTAAATAATGTGTGCTCCATCCCTCGTAGGCGAAGCGTAAGGAACCTTTACCCAACCTAGTGCCTTCTTGTATCGGGACTGCAACTCCTAGAATGTCTAGCCAGCATGGTAAACAGCCACCATTTTGCATTTACACAACCAGAATTTGCCACAGTGACACCATTCCAGATTCTGATGAGATGCTAAGCTTCCAACTCTGGTTACAGAAGAGCACACGACTGAGAGAGGAGAGGTAGCAGCACATTTGTGTGTGTGTTAACAGGGCTTTCTGGCTTAGTCTGCCACAGAAACATAGGCTTTCCAACTCTGGTGGGAGTGGAGGTTGCTGCTATAAGGAGAACCATGTGTAGAAGGACTGACACCATGCATATTCCACACATCAAGAACTTGTATCTATCAAGTAATTATTTTCCAGAAATACCAAGAAATGACAACTGCATTCATTCATACTTTTGTTGTTCAGTCGTTCAGTCGTGTCCGACTCTTCGTGACCTCATGGACCATAGCACGCCAGGCCTTCCTGTCCTCCACTGTCTCCCGGAGTTTACTCAAATTCATGTTCATTACATTGGTGATGCTATCTAACCATTTCATCCTCTGCCGTCCCCTTCTCCTTTTGCCTTCAGTCTTTCCCAGCATCAGGGTCTTTTCCAGGGAGTCCTCTCTTCGCATTAGGTGGCCAAAGTATTTGAGCTTCAGCTTCAGTATCTGCCCTTCCAATGAGCAGTCAGGGTTGATTTCCTTTAGGATTGACTGATTTGACCTCATTCATACTATACCCCGTTAAAATGGTTAAAATAGCATTACAGAAATCAAAGCTGTTCTGGTTTGTGATGGAGGCTTATGATCAAATCGGCACCTATTCCCACCTCATTAGGCAGCAGTCATTTAGGCAATCATTTCATTTCCAAGTTCTAGGCTAAATGAAGAGCTTCCAAGCCTTAATTCTGGTGTAGCTTTATTGTCTATTTCCCCCTAAGACATATGCAACATAAAAAATTAATTCAAATGTTTGTGAGCTGCCAGATAAAACACTGGAAAACAGAAGCATACCTTGACATGCACATCTATAAAGCTAGTCCCTTCCGGGGGATGTAACATTATGTACCACAAAGAAAATAAGGAAGAACTAGTAAGCAAAGGAAACTGAAGGCAAGAATTAAGAGAAAATGCAGCTAAAACTTCTTCTACAAACACCATTCTCTATACTTCTCCATGTCCTTGCAAACCATCATTCCTTCCACCACCTTCATACATAGATTCACACATTCCCTTTTGATTTTTAAACTTATCTTTTTCCTCTTGAAGATCTCATCAATTTACCCCAGCCACAACTCCATCGTTGCTTCATATGTTTGTTCTGCTATTTGATCTTCATTCTCTTTGTCAAATCACTTCAACATCCTTCTTTCATACTAGTCACTCACTTCTGGCTTCGCTCCCCCTTCAGTAGACATTCATTCCTGGACCTGTTTCTTCTTGGGTCAAAACACAGACTTAAGTAACCAATTCCCACTGCATCCTACTGTGACATTTCTCACTTCCATCTCAAAAGTGGGCAGAAGATCTCATACAGTTGTTTTCAATTTTTCAACATTCTTTTGTGGCAACGGATCACAAACTACCAACATTTGCACACTGTAAACTTTCTCCACAGTCCCCCCTTTAATAAATATTCTACCAATACCTAAATACTTGCTCTATTTTTTTGCCTGTGTATAACTTGCAATTATTTATTCCATTTCCCTCTCAAACAGAACTATTCTTTCATTTTTTTTCTTTTTTTCTGCCTTTTGTACATGTGTGATTGTTGTGTTGATTTATGGGGTTATCATTTCATAGAGTAGAATTTTTTTTAAGTTGAATTGTACTGTCGAAGTTTTAATTCATTTTTCTTATCTAGGAAGCCACTAAGTGTCTTCAAATTGTGGTGGGATATAAGTATGATAAACAAACAAATAAGCAATCTTGGCTTTTGATACATAAAATTTTCAAACTGATACTCATCATTGTATCATGCAGTCTATCTAATGTTCACTGCAAATACAAGTAGTACTCACTTAACGACACTAATTCAGACCGGAAACTCCGTCATCAAGTGGTGCGGTCGTTGAGCGCGATGTCACGTGACTGCACCACTTTATGATGGCATTTCCAGCCACAGGCATTAAGCGAGAACTGTGTGGGTCACTAAGCGAGGACTTTACATATTGCGATTTCTGACTTCCTGCCAGCTTCCCCATTGACTTTGCTTGTGGGAAGGTCAGAAATGACACTCATGTGACTGCAGGACGCTGCGACGGTTAGAAATGCAGGCCAGTCGCTGAGTGCCCAAATCACGATCATGTGACTGCGGGGATGCTGCATGGGTCGTAAGTACGAGGACTGGTTGCAAGTACCACTTGTTCAGCCCTGTTGTAATTTCCAACGGTTGCTGAATGAGTGGTCGTTAAGCAAGGACTACCTGTAATTGGAATTCTCAGCCAACATGTTGTTCTGAGCATACAAGAGTATCTGCACGTTCGAATTCCCAATCAACACAACTGTACTATCACAAGCATTTCTTACATATTTTTCCATAAATATATTAAACAATCAAGGGGCATCACAAACCTTTGTCTTACTTCCTGTTCAGTGTTGAACCATTTGCTAAGCATTCCATTTATTCACACACACGCTTTGCTTCCATTGTACTCTGACCTTATTGCAATCAACAACTTTCAATTCTGGTTTTGCAGAAACTTTCCATAACTCAAGCCCATTTGCTTTACCAATGCACTTCTATCTATCAACAAACTAAAATAAACATTTCTAACGTTCATACATTTCTCAGTAACTGTCAGCCCAACAAAGTAGACCAGACTACGAAACCAATACCATATAGGGCAGGAAATGTTTATTGGAACATCTAAAGTATCAGAACCTTGCAAGTCTGAATGTGCTTCCCCCTCCCTCACTTTACCTTCGTGTGAACTTGGGAGGGGCTTGCCTGAGACGTTTCCTCCGGTTACTTCCTTGGCCTGGGCTCAGGCCCCTCTTATCTGACTGTTGCCTTGGTGGCGGCTCTTCCTCCTGTCCTTCAAAGCCATTCCCACTGCCCTGCATCTAACCCTGCCTGGGGTGGGGGCAGATTATGGTGCCCTGTATCTACATTCTGTGGTCCAGCTCATCCAACATCATTGTCTGACGTACCTATTATACCACCCAGATCAAACTAAAGGCAGAAAACAACTTCTCCCATCTCCCAACCTAGAATGGAAGGAGGAATGGTGGAAGGAGCAGCAGTCTAAACAACGGTCAGATAAGAGGCAGCTGAGCCCTCAGAAGCAACAGGGGCGTGGCAAACGTCTCACAAGGGACCCTCCCTAGTTTCTTGGGCTGTAAAGGCGAGTGGGGAGAGATGTACTTTCAGACTTGCAAGATGCGGTTAATGTAACCTCACTATAAAGGTCGTGTTAGTACTCATGGTTGGTGCTTCTTGTCTGGACTACCTCTAAGGGCTGATCATAGATCAGGACTACTTTTATTGCCACAGCTACAGTAACGGAAACTTGCAAGTCTGAATGTGCTTCCCCCTCCCTCACTTTAACTTCGTGTGAACTTGGGAGGGGCTTGCCTGAGACCTTTCCTCCCGTTACTTCCTTGGCCTGGGCTCAGGCCCCTCTTATCTGACCATTGCCTTGGTGGCGGCTCTTCATCCTGTCCTCCAAGGCCACTCCCTCTGCCCTCTACAGTAACCCCCTTTGCCTTTGCATCAGGACTAACAGGATTCTACCAGTTGTCAGGCACAGCCCTTCCATGAGCAAACTGCACCCGTATGTTAACATTTCTCCAGCTACATCATCTTAACATTTTTCAACATTCTCACAGTATCTATTATTTCCTTTTCACCCATTTTCCTTTGCCATAAACATATATAACATTTCAGTTCCCCTCTTTGACATACTATTTTCATCTTTCTCTTAAGTTTTCTCCTCGTTCACAGCCTCTTCCATCTCATCGCTCCACCGAGCAACCTTTCCCGTACTCCCACCAGCATAACCCCACGCACTTCTGGGTCCCTCCGTAGCACAATTCTTCTCCCCCTGTTCCAAGCAGGTTCAAATATCCTCATTCTTTACACCCACTTTCCACTCTTTTGGCTGGGAGAGTAATCTCTCTTCTCATACTTTTCATACAGGACTTTTACTTCCTCTTCTTGCAGTCCTTTTATGACTTATGCTTAAATCACAGGATTCAAAGCAAACTGGCCTTTTTCTATGTAGATGCTCATCACGTTATCCCCAAACTTTGCTTGATGCTTGGCTAATTCTGAAGCTAACAAATTATTGTTGTTATCAAACTAAATTGTGTTCACTGTCTTTCTAGCCTGGTTGCCTCAACCTTCCTTTCTTTCAGCAGCATAGCGTCGATGAAAACAATCACTTCATTTCCTGTTGTTAAGTCACATTCAGAAAGACCTGAGTATCTACAGCAAATAATTCAGGGAACGGACGGTCCGTCTACATTTTCTTTCAGACCATCCCCTGCGTTTATAGAACCCAGCTGTTTCCCAAGTTGGGGAAGCACCGAGGTTCAAGCTTGCGTTAAAGGCGCTGGGAAGAAAAGGACACAGCGCTTTTCAAAGCCTCCGTCCTAAACTGGAATTAGCACGGTGCAAAAAGTTTTTAAAAGCCAACGTTTATTTGAATCTTTTAAGTGAACAGGGCAAAGAGAAGACGGGGACCGGTGTTCCTACGGCTCAACAGTTATCCTCTTTGTAGATAACCTGGGATCGCTTGTCTCGATGAGAGCCGTTTATGGTGTTTAGCACAGCTGAAAAAGGAAATGACATGCGTCAGTGAGCCCAGCAAAAGATAAGTAGCTTTTGGCTTCTCCCACTTCTGGCTTTACCTCCAAAGAGGAGGAACATGCAAAGCCTGTGGCATATGGAGATTAGTGGAAGTGGGCAGAAGCACCCCCTCCCCAACTTTAATTTTGGATGCAGAAATGTTTTGGGAGGGACTTGATCTGATGCTCGACCCTAGTCTAGGGTCTAGGCATGTTTATTTGGTCCCTGTCTTACATTTTCAAGCACAAGCAAGTACAATGATGGTACCCAGAAGAAACCCCAAGTAATTGCACGAGTGGAAAACACTGCCTGGGCTGCTTTTAGTGTGAAGACAAAAAATGGCCTGGGGACCTTGCTGGTCATACCCATCTGCCCTCAGAGGCTTCCCCCCCCCCCCCCCCGTCCCTGATCCTTCTCATGCTTCCATCTACATCCACGTCCTCACCCAAAGTTCCCCACACGGAGTTGCCGACAGCCACATCCAGCATGGGCTGCTTGCGAGCAATGCTGACCATCAGCCTCACATCTTCCACGACGGTACCGTTGAGCTGTGAGGAGACAAGACCCCCAATCACTCCAGAGTCCAGACCAGCTTTGAGAAAAAAGAAAGAGACTGGCCTGTTTCGTAAAGGCCAGTAAGACTCAACCAAGCCAAGGTCCATCATCCTGCGATGATGTCTGGCGTCAGAACAACAACATAAAGGGGAAGGGCTGATCCCAGATATAACGCAACCATTGGAACATGCTGCTCAGCAAACTGCAAAGTGTAAAAAACGATGGCGGGAGCTAGCCCTCCAGCGCCGTTCCTCCTGTTTTACTCCTGCCAACCTGTAAGAAAATGCCCTCTCCAATACCTGAGCAGTAGCTTGATCTGCTGATTCGATCTTGTCATAGGTGACAAAAGCACAGCTGAGGGTGGGGAAAAAAGAGAAGAGTTAGAGAGAGTAACGGGAAAGGTCCCCATGTGGCTAACTGCTGAGTAGCGCAAGGCGCTATTTACTCAGGGACCATGGGTGGCGGCCCAAAGTTGCCAATCTCTGTCCCTCTGTCCCAAATGGAAGGAGAAGCAGAGGAAAGGGAGGGAAACAACGCCACCGAGCAATTAAAGCAAAGCTTCTCAAGCTTTTTGCAATTATGGACCATTAAATAAACATTTGAAGGTGCAGGGACTAAAGGCGTCGGGGGGGTGGGGTGGAGGGAGTCAAAAATCGGAGAGAGTGGCTGCGGCCATACAACTTTTTTAAGAAATCCATTTTTGACCCCCTTGTGGTTGCTCCTAGCAAGGACCACTGAATTTGGTCATCAGTCAACATACCCTCCCTACATTTTGGTCTTTAAGAACATGGGAGTTCACGTTTCTCAGCAAATAGGATAGTGATTATTATTGCACGTGTATACGCATTCATTAGGGGGTGTGGTGGCTCAGCGGGTAAGACGCCAGGCTTGTCAATTGGAAGATCGCAAGTTCGAATCCCTAGCCCCGCATGACGGAGTGAGCTCCCGCACTCGTCCCAGCTCTTGCCAACCTAGCAATTCGAAAGCATGCAAATGCAAGTAGATGAATAGGGACCACTTTGGTGGGTAGGTAACAGCGTTCCGCATGCGTCATGCCGGCCACATGACCGTGGAAGTGGAAGCATCTTCGGGCAACGCTGGCTCTTTGGCTAACAAACGGAGATGAGCACCGGCCCCTAGAGTCGGACACGACTGCACAAATGTGCGGGGGGAACCTTTACCTTTACCTTTATACGCATTCCCATCCCCTCCATTAAAAAAAAAATTAACAGATGTTTTGTGTACTAAAAATTTAATCCAAGATTAAATATTTATCCCTTGCATTATTTTATGTAACTGATGCCATACAGTAACAACTCTTAGCCTAAACTTGTTGGTCAAAAGCGTTCTTCAATAGAAATCTTTCCAATGCTAAGTCTTCCCTATCAGAAAGACAGGCCAGCTGATTGGGGGTGAATGTGGGAAGGCAGAGACGGGGGCTGAGGCAGTGAATGTGCTCCGGCTGGCAACCACAGGGAGGCGGCAACGGACTACCTGGTGGACCACCACAGATCCCAGGATTCAAGGGAGAAGAAAAGCTGGCTTGAACTAATTTTTCTTTATTTAATCTACTTTAAAGTGCCCAAGGATCACAAGACCCACATCCGCAGCACGGTTGAAGGAACCAAAGAACCAAATCTCTTCATTCCAACCCATGAATTCTTTGCTTCAGCTAAAACCTCAATTCTAGTTTGAGGAATATGGCTAAGCTCTGGTCTACCTCACTTTGGTTTTACTGAATAAACCACATCGGTGGACTGACACACAAAGCTAAGCCATAAATGATGATTTACCAGTCATGATGGCAAGGGCAGACAACGTACTAAACCAGAGCTTTCCAAACTTTTCATGTTGGTGACACACTTTTTAGACATGCATCATTTCGCGACACACTCTTACAGCAGGGCACAAGGCAGGCACTAGGACCTGTGCGGAATCACAGCAGGTTTGGGGGCAACAAGGCACAAGGCAGGCACTAGGACCTGTGCGGAAGCTAGGAGGCAGCAGCAGCCGTGACACACCCAGACACTGCAGCCGACACACTAACGTGTCCCGACACACAGTTTGGAAAGCTCTGTACTAAACCCAAAGGAAGCTGGTCAGCTAGAGAGGACCTACTCGGGATCCCACCTTCTTGAGAGGTGAAAGGAGTGCCAGCCAGAGACCAGACGTTCTCAGTGGTGGCCCTGAGAGCGTGGACTCTGCTTCTCCCAGGAGAGCACCAGATCCCTTCACTCCTGGCATTTCAAAGGCACCAAAAATGCTTCTTCATCAGCAGGTGTTCAGTGGCAAATCCAGTGATCACGACGTGGCCATTTAGCATTTGATGCAATTTTAACTGGGGTTGGGAGTTGTGGTTTGGGGAATGTTTCGATTTTATATTTGATGTTTTCACTCTAAACCACCCAGAATCTACAGGAGTGGCATAAGCATTTTATTAGCAAATAAATAACTGCATTCCATCTCAGCAGCAGGTGCGATCTCAGCCTATACCCACTAGGGTAGAAATCACTGCATGGGAAATATCAATCCCTTTCAAGATTATTTCAAAAAAAGATGCTATCCTCTTCCAATGGCTAGCAAAGCGTGATACTAGAAAAGATTCCTCAATTCTGGAGGCAGATCCTTGTCTATATCTACCCAATCCTGAGAAACATATCCGTAGGATATGGACAATATAGCAGATGGGATAAATTTCTGGATAACCGTAACATCATCTGTATTCTGAGGTAGTGGAAATGAGGTAGCCATCTTGAAGATGGTCACTCTTTATTTCATTAAGGAGAGATAGGTGAATTGTTTGGCAGGATTCGTTGTCATTTTCATGCAAATGTCCACTGAGGGCATCTTCTGAGACCCCGCCCACCTTCTTCCCAGCACTTACTTGCGGAAGTTGTCTACAGAGAGGTCAATGATGTTCCCAAAGGCCGAGAAAGCCGTACTCAACATGGCCTCACTCATATTTGCCCCACGGACATACACCGTATTCCCTTTCCGAGGGAGAGGCCAGTCGGGAAATAAATCTGATCCTGGGTAACAAAGGGGGGGGGGGGGGGGAAAGCAGCTTAGAAATAGATTGTTACTTTAATTCTGCCAGAGCCCTGCAAACCACACAGAATGCCAAACCTTCTTCTCTTTTCTCCTGCAGATTCCACATCCCATATATACCGGTGGATAAGCCCATCCGTGGATAAGCCAACCCTTGAAATTTGCGTAAGCTTTCAATTTCACAATAGGCTTATCCATGGGTAATCCACGGATTATTCATTTTTCATGGAATTTTTCATGGTATTTTGGTTAAAAATTTGAGGGTCATCTTATCCGCAGATGGGCTTATACGCAAGTACTTTTAAAAAACCATTACCGTATATACTCACGGATAAGCCAAACCTAATTTGGGGGGTATATTTTGGTATCTGAAATTCTTGGCTTATTCACGAGTATATACGGTATTCTGCATCCCCACCAAACGCTTGCCATGGCCAAGTATATTAATGGCTTATTCCTCACGTTCATTTCCTGCTGATTACAACGCCCAGCTCTGCCACTAAATGGCCGGACTCCACAAACCTTCTGGGTAAGTCAGGATTTCAGCTCAATCCAACAGTCCACTGCATGGATCCTGCGGGCATCAATTTAGCTGCAAATTTCTCCCTGGTGCTCTCCAGTAGGCGTCTATCTACTTGTTGTTGTTGTTTTAATTCTGGGACCGGCCATTTAAGGAATGTGCACGTCCGTCCCCCATGGCCCTCACACGTTCTCCATAATCTGTGTATGCCTGCCTGCTTCAAAGTAAAAGGACTCCTAATCTAAACTATCCACACTGCCCTCCAGAAGACTCAAGTGTTTCTTACTGCGGAAGCCTTCTCTGTCCCGCTCATGCCCTCGATCTCGGTCCCGGTCCCGGTCCCGGTCTCGGTCTCGGTCCCGATCTCTGTCTCGATCCCTGCTCCTGTCCCTGCTCCGATCCCAGTCATGGTCCCTCTCGTAACCGTGCAGACTTTCACTCTGGTCCGATTCTTCGTCTGAATCCCTGCCTGATTCTGGCTCCTTCTCTGGATCTTGCAGACCATCACTGGAGCTCACAAAGCTGGAGAGAACAGGGAAGGAACAGAATGGATCTACTGGAGGCTGCAGAACCTGGAGAAGCGGCTGCGACAGGGCCCTCGGCATCAGAGCCACAGGGCACAGGAGGAAATAGCTGGCCTGAAATATATCCCTTGGTCCTGTAGGCAAACAACAACCCTGACAGAATTGCCTTCATGTTTTGCTTCCAGCTTTTGAGTATCAAATGCCATACCGCTTGCCTTTTCTTCCCTCCCATTCGCTTACGGGCAAACTTTCAAAATTGTTTTGTTATTAATGTCTGTGGTAAAGGTAAAGGTTCCCCCGCACAGTTGTGCAGTCGTGTCCGACTCTAGGGGCCGGTGCTCATCTCTGTTTGTTAGCTGAAGAGCCAGCGTTGTCTGAAGTCGCTTCCACGGCCATGTGGCCGCATGACGCGCACGGAACGCTGTTACCTACCCACCGAAGTGGTACAGTATCTATTCATCTACTTGCATTTGCATGCTTTCGAATTGCTAGGTTGGCAAGAGCTGGGGCTAGTGTGGGAGCTCACTCTGCACGCAGGGCTAGGGATTCGAACCTCTGAACTTGCGATCTTCCGATCGACAAGCCTGGCGTCTTACCCACTGAGCCACCACGCCCCCGTTATATAAGTATATTAGTATATTATTATTATTATTATAAGTATATAATATTATATTATAATAAGTGCAACAAATGTTGCAACATTATTAGTATACTAATGTTGCAATAATGTCGCAACAAAACCCGAAAGTGCTGATGGCGCGTCACCGGGTTTTGGCGCTTCCGGGTTTTGGCGCGAAACACGAGGCCGCCGCCGCCACCGTTGTGTCACCAACAGCGGGACTTTGGAAAGCACTGTCTCATAAGACTCGGTAGATGTTTTTTTTTAAAGGATTGTCATTTGTAAAATAATAATAATAATAATAATAATAATAATAATAATAATAATAATAATAGTAATAGTAATAGTAATAGTAATAATAAGGCAGTTTTTCACCTATACACATCACTTACTTCAGCATTTTGCACATCTGAACTATAGGTCAGCAAATATCCAGATCTGCTGATAGAGTCCTTGCATGAATTCTGAATCTCAGTTATTAGCAAAGAGCAACAATAAAAGAATTATCTACCTCCAAAATTAGTGCTAGAAGTACGCATCTATGTGTGGAAAAATAATGAGTTCTAGCTTTCAGAATCAGTTCTTGGGCTCCAAATTCCTTAATTCTAAGTTTACATTTTTCACACCAAGGAGCCTGTCAATCTATTTAGTCCCAAGTAAAACCACCAAAAGGAGAAACTTACACAAAACAGTGACTGTCGTGCCTCGACGCAAAAACATTTCAGTTACTACAACCCAATAATTATCGGCTGGATTTCTCCAGTGATTGAATAGATTCTGCTTGCCAAAGATGGCATTAATGGCGGCAATTATCATGATAGTACCGTAATGATGATGTGAATGGAACCAACCTCTCATATAGATACTTCCTTTGGGGGCGCCGGGCCTAAAATGAAACATTAAAAAAAGATGGCTTATTAAGTGTGAAATTACAAGTTAACATCATCTAGCAACTCCTGTGTTGAAATCAGGATATAACCTTTAGCCAGCATGGCTAAGGGCTGGCAGAAGAATTATGAGAGTTTGGTTTAATAGTTAAGGAACCAAACTAAAAACCAGAAGACAGGGAATTCAGGTCCTCCTTTAAGCACAGAAGCCATCTGGGTAACTTTGGGCCAGTCCCTCTCTCTCACCCCGCCCACTTCATACGGTTGTTGTGGTGGGGAAAATAGGAGGTGAGAGGATTACAGGTAGTCCTCGCTTACCAACTGCCTCGTTTAGTGACCGTTCGAAGGTACAATGTTTGAAAATAAACAGCTGTGACCAATCCTTGCATTTATGGCCGTCACAATATCCCACGGTCACGTGATCGCCATTCGGGCACTTCACAACTGGCACACATTTACTACCGTCACAGCATCCCGCGGTCACGTGATCACCATTTGAGCTTCACAACCAGCTTCCAACAAGCAGAATTAATGGAGAACGTGAAAGTGAAATCGCAAGCCGTGGTCACGTGATGTCTCACTTAGCAACCACAGCGCTTCACTTAACGACAAAAGTGGAAGTGACATCGTTAAGTCTGGCGCAGTCACGTGATTTTTTGCTTAGCGACCACGGTGCTTAGCAAGAGTTGCCGGTCCCAATTATGGTTGGTAAGTGAGGACTACATGTATATGCACTGCCTTGAGTTGTTCAAAACAAAGGTGGGATGTAAATCTAATTAAATTTTTAAAAATCTGAATAGCTTTGGGCTGCGAGAAAAGTCACTGTGAGATCTAAGCATGGGGCAGCGGTGGAGGAATTGTGGCTAGCTAAAAATGAGTGTTGAGAAAGGACTGTGTAACATTCTTGGAAATGTTTTGATTTTTTGTTACTTCCCACAATGCACTTCCACACTGTCTATTTCCACCATACCAGTCTATCCTAGGATAAAGAACTCGTGGAGAACCAGTTTGGTCTAGTGGGTAAGGCTCCAGGCTAGAAACCAGGAGTCTGTGAGTTCTAGTCCCGCCTTAGGCATGAAAGTCAGCTGGGTGACCTTGCGCCAGTCACTCTCTCTCAGCCCTAGGAAGGAGCCAATGGCAAACCAGGAGACTGAGAGTTCTAGTCCCGCCTTAGGCCTGAAAGCCGGCTGGGTGACCTTGGGCCAGTCCCTGTCTCTCAGCCCTAGGAAGGAGCCAATGGCAAACCAGGAGACTGAGAGTTCTAGTCCCGCCTTAGGCCTGAAAGCCGGCTGAGTGACCTTGGGCCAGTCCCTGTCTCTCAGCCCTAGGAAGGAGCCAATGGCAAACCCAGCTCACCTCACAGGGTGGTTGTGGGGAAAATGGGAGGAGGAAGGAGTATTAGGTATGTTCCCCGCCTTGAGTTATTTATAAAAAATAATAACGGCGGGATAAAATAATCTAAAAAAAAAAAGCTCTTACAGATCCATCACCAGGTGAACCAAGGATATCAGCACTTCACAGAAGGTGGGTGGACCCCATCAAAGTGTCACCTCTGGTACTGTATATTTTGAACCGCTGAAGGAGAACCAACCAAGCGCCGCCCTAACCAATTTCCCACCCTTATTGGGGAGCTGTATCTCGGGTACCTCTCGGGTATCGTCGTCTGCCGAGACACTGCGCTGAAAAGGCTGGTAAGTTGGGGCAGATCCCTTCTTGGTCTCCTAAAGACAAACAGGCATTAAAAGCAAGCTAGAAACCACCCTGACCCCCTATGCCGGTCCTCCTGCACCTCCTTGCATTAACCCGGCTTACTTTCGGCTTCCCCTTCCGAGTCCGAGAGCGTTTGAATCCCGAGTTCTTGTTCTCAGCTTTAATAGCGCTGATGGCCCCCGTTTTCACCAGCATCTTGGCTTGTTCTGTCGCTGTCGCAGTGTCTACTACTGGCTGATCGGAGATGGCTGGAAACAGGAAAGAAAGGAAAAAACTGCTGTCCCCAAATGGGCGATCTTGGCAGGAGGGCACCTCCCTCACAGCAGCCCATCTTTTCCCAAAAGTCCGACTTACAACGCTTAATTCCTCCCTGGATAGCCTGACTGGTTGAACCCTGTTGCTTTTTTAAGGCCAGGAGGGCCTTTTTCTGGATCGGGAGAAGAAAAAATAAAGTCAGTAAAAGAAATGCATAGCCCAACCTCCCTTCCTTTCCAAAAATCACTTTTGCTAGACAATTTATTTCCTATTGCACTAAACGGCTGCATTAAATCTGGATTTCTGACTTCCAAATGGTTTACACTGCTTAGAGCAGTGTTTTTCAACCACGTCAACTTTAAGACTTGCGGACTTCAACTCCCAGACTTCCCCAGCCAGCCATTGAATTCTGGGAGTTGAAGTCCACAGTCTTAAAGTTGCCAAGGTTGAGAAACACTGGGCTAGAGGAACTACACATTTCTTTGTCTTTCCCAAAGCAAAACAAAACATACAACAGGAAAACCAGGAGTGACTTTTTTAAAAAAAAAATTGAAAAGCCTAAGGCTTGTTCCAATAACAGTGTTCCTTGGCAGAACATATATATTCAGAGATACCCTTTGCCTTTCTTAATTTTCAACACTGATTTCATACATCGCGAAAAGCCACAAGGTAGCTTGTTTACTTGGGCTGATGCCAATATGTGAAGTAAAGACCTTGTTGTTTGTAAATAAAACTATTATTTGTCATTCTGTTGAACAAGCCCTTCTAGCTCATTGAATAAAACCATGGGTAAAACAAATTACTGCTGAGGTTGAATGAAAATCCATGCTTCAGGCCCGTGGAATCTATTATTATTATTATATTATTATTTACTGTATTCACCAGCTAGATCATGGTAGCTCAGTCCTGGAGCCCTACATTTAGGCTGCAGGGCTGAGCGACCGTGATCCAGCTGGTGCATATAATACATAATTATAATAATAATAGATTCCACAGGCCTGAAGCCTGCCCGCCCACAGCTACCTAGACCAGTGGCCTAATTTAGCATTAGAGCAGGTTCACAAGACCCATTCAATCCCTTTCTTTGTCTACACTCATGAGTGTAGTACACTACACTTTGCACCCTCAAGCCGGCACAAGCTGACCTTTTTCTTGAGCTTGGCAAATTTCTTCTGTAGGGCCTCCTCATCTTCTGTCAGCCCAGGTGGCAAAACAATCATGATGGAATGGTACAGTACTGCCTAGAATTGGAAATCAAGGAAGAAATCAGTCAGGTGAAGCTCAGTGGTTGGCTACTGATGGGCATTCAGGCAGGCAGGGCACCCTCAGGATCAATATATTTGATTGTTGTATTTAATATTCATATATATATTTATTGTTGCATTTTTCTTGGAATTTACAACTTTTTTTTTACAACTGCAATTTCTATTTTTTTCAAAGCAAACATATTGCAGTACCCATATTACAATAGATTTCAAATACTGTTTTTGTTTTATGTTATGTTACTTGTGAGATTAATATACATTCATTCATTCATTCATTCATCAGATTTCTATCACCGCCCATCTCCCTCCTCCGGAAGGACTCTGGGCGGTTTACAATAAGATAATAAAAACAAGAAACATAAAATATACATACAATATATAAAATACCATTATTAAATAACTGTAAAACAAGAGTAAAATCCAAGAGGCAAGAATAGTAAAAAGATCTAACTCAATCCGATGTAGGAGAGGGGCTCTCTAAGGTATTAGCCATCCCCAAGAGTGACTATTCCTTCCTTGGCCCCAAGCAAGGCGGCAGAACCAAGTTTTCAGGTTCCTCCGGAAGGTCATTTACCTCCTGCCTTTCCTTCAGAAGCTCAAGCCGGCGTCCACAGCACTCCCTCCTCCCATTTTCCTCTATAACCACCACCCTGGGAGGTAGGTTGGACTGAGAGAAAGTAAGTGGCCCAAAGTTATTCAGGGAGCTTCTGTGGCCCGAGGGGTGACCAGAATCTGGGTCTCCCCACTCCTAGGTTACAGACCCATACAATCTAACTAGAAACACAATATAGGCCTAAAATATATCATCATGAGAGACACTTTGGTCTAGCACTTAAGGTGCTGGATTAGGAGCAGGGAAACCTGATTTCTAGTCCTGCTTTAGGCACAGATACAAGCTGGGTGACTTTGGGCCAGTCCCTTCCTCTCAGGCCCAGGAAGAAGAAGGTAAACCACTTCGGAAAATCTTGCCAAGAAAACTGCTTGGCTTGTCCATATAGTTGCCAGAAACCCAGACTGACTCAAAGGCACACACAACATCCCTGCCCCGCTCCCAAGTACCATAACCAAAGTGCT
This sequence comes from Charina bottae, assembly GCA_023362775.1. Lineage (NCBI taxonomy): Eukaryota > Metazoa > Chordata > Lepidosauria > Squamata > Charinaidae > Charina > Charina bottae. The sequence goes on from JALMGJ010000002.1 coordinate 21,685,124, forward strand.
TCCATCAAAAAATAATTACTTCAAACACACATCAGCCTATATGCTAGACCAGTGTTTCTTAGAGTGTGGTCCTAGGGCCCCTGGGGGTCCCCCAAGAACCTCTCAGGGGTCCTCAAAATCAAAATTATTTGCCAGAGCCCACAGGTTGGGGACCCCTGCTCTACTGCACATCCAGATCTCCAAGCCTGGTGGCAAAGCCACATCTTTAAGGCCCCCCAAAAGGCCAGTAGGGGGCCAAACTGATCTCTGGGGGATTATATTCCAAAGGCTGGGTGCCACGACTGAAAAGGCTGTCTTCCTGGGTGCTGCCAGATGACATTCTCTAACAGACAGGACCCGGAGCCTACCTGACCTAATGGGATGGGTAGATGTAACCAGGGAGAGGTGGGCCCTCAAATAGCCTGGTCCCATACCATAAAGGGCTTTACAGGTCATCATCAGCACCTCAAATTGAACCTGGGAGCAAGTGGCAGCCAATGCAGTCCGTGGCGCAGTGGTATACTGTGTGCTGATTGAAGAGTGCATGTAACTACTCACGCTGCCACATTCTGCACCAGTTGTAGCTTCCAGATGCTCTTCAAGGGCAGCCCAATGTAGATCACATTGTAGTAGTCCATTTGGAAAGTGACCAGGGCATGAGTGACCATGAGAAGAGCCTCCCGGTCCAGAAATGGGTGCAACTAGCACACAACACCAAGTTGTGCAAAGGCTCTCCTGGCCACAGCTGCTACCTACTACTTAAGCAGGAGTCCAGGAGGACCCACAAATTACACACAGGTTCTGTTTGGGGTAGTGCAACCTGTTGCATATATTTTTATGATCTTAAAAGAATATGAAGGCTAGTTTTAAAAGCCAAGCCTAAAAGGTTTTTTTTTGTGGGCTCCAGGAGATCACATGTTGGCTCCCCCCTCAGGAATGTTAATTGCTGGTGCCTCAAAGTCTATTTGTTTAGCCATTCAGAGATTTACCTGATGGTTCTTCCCAAATAAAGTGATAAGTTGCCTAGGTGAATGGTCACATGCCAAGCCCTGTCCAATCAGGTACTGCCAAGTAGTGGTAAAAGCTTTAAATTGTAAATCTGCCTTTTGTCTTCATTAAAGTAAAGGTAAAGGTACCCCCCGCACATTTGTGCAGTCGTGTCCGACTCTAGGGGCCGGTGCTCATCTCCGTTTGTTAGCCGAAGAGCCAGCGTTGTCCGAAGACACTTCCACGGTCATGTGGCCGCATGATGCGCATGGAACGCTGTTACCTTCCCACCGAAGTGGTACCTATTAATCTACTTGCATTTGCATGCTTTCGAATTGCTAGGTTGGCAAGAGCTGGGGCGAGTGCGGGAGCTCACTCCGCACGCAGGGCTAGGGATTCGAACCTCCGAACTTGCGATCTTCCGATCAACAAGCCTGGCGTCTTACCCGCTGAGCCACCACGCCCCTTTTTGTCTTCATTACCTTGCTGTTATCTCTGTTTTGTCTTCTCTGCAATGTGAGTATGGGGCTATGTTAATTAAGCCATGTGCTTTTCTTCGGCTGAAGAAAGTAAGGTAAGTTACTGTTCTTTGTTTTTAAAATAAAAAGCAATGTTTTTTTTACTACAAGCTTTCAGTCCGCTTGTCTCTTAATATTTCTATAACTCTGATCTCACAAATTTTTATAAACTACAAAACAACCCCATCCAGGACAAGAGATGGTAAGTTCCCAGAACCAGGGCCCCCCAAAACCCAAAGCCACTCAGTCTCGCCAGGGTTGAGCTGAAGCCTGCTGCTCCTCATCGAAACCCCCACAGCCTCCAAGCACCGAGACAGGACCTCCACGGCATCTCAAGCAGAGATATAAAGTTGGGTATCATCAACATACTGCTGAAATCTCACCCTGCACCATCAGATGACCTCACTCAGTGGCTTCACATAGATCAGGGTTTCTCAACCAGGCTTCCGCGGAACCCGAGGGTTCTGCGAGAGGTCACTAAGGGTTCCCTGGGAGATCACGATTTACTAAAAAAATTATTTCAAATTCAGGCAACTTCACACTAGAGGTAAGTTTCACTCTTTATTTTTAGTTTAAGGACACTGTTAATGCATATATACAGGCATCACTTCCTGGCAAATAGAAGGGGAAGAAATGGAAGCAGTGACAGATTTTATTTTCTTGGGCTCCAAGATCACCGCAGACGGTGACTGCAGCCATGAAATTAAAAGACGCTTGCTCCTTGGGAGGAAAGCTATGGCAAACCTAGACAGCGTATTAAAAAGCAGAGACATCACCTTGCCGACAAAGGTCCGTATAGTTAAAGCTATGGTTTTCCCAGTAGTAATGTATGGCTGTGAGAGTTGGACCATAAGGAAGGCTGAGCGCCGAAGAATTGATGCTTTCGAACTGTGGTGCTGGAGAAGACTCTTAAGAGTCCCTTGGACTGCAAGGAGGTCAAATCAGTCAGTCCTAGAGGAAATCAACCCTGACTGCTCATTGGAAGGACAGATAGTGAAGCTGAAGCTCAAATACTTTGGCCACCTAATGCGAAGAGAGGACTCAGTGGAAAAGACCCTGATGCTGGGAAAGACTGAAGGAGAAGAGTCGGACACAACTAAACGACTGAACAACAACAAAACCCCATGAAACGAATATAATAATTTTGTACCTTCTGGCCTATATTTGAGCCTGAATGTGCAGGGGTTCCCTGAGGCCTGAAAAATATTTCAAGGGTTCCTCCAGGGTCAAAGGTTAAGAAAGGGTGACACAGATGTTAAACAGGAGCAGAGACAGTACTTATTACACTTCATTCATACACGTGTAAGCAGCTTAGAGCACAGCATCCAAAACATTACAATGAATCAAAGATTATTAGCCATCCCAGTCATACATACTACCAACATAAGATTCCACCTCATGATACCATCCCCATCAACCATCAACAACACAGCCAGATTCATCTCAACACAGGCACATCTCTCATCCTCGCCTGCCACCCCGTCCGTGCCCACTGAAAAAGCCGTTTTTTTCAAAAGTCTGCTGAAGAGTAGGAGGGAGGGTGCGGCTCTTGTACCTGGTGGGAGGCATTCCCCGGGAGGGGATTCGCAGGATACGCGCAATAATGACCTCGCAGCGCTATTCACAGCCGAGACCCTCCCGCACTGCCAAGCCAAGGTTCATTCAATCCTCGGTTCATTCATTCGATTTAGGCGTCGCCCACCTGCTGCTGCTGATTGGGTTGCCACAGACCCAAACTGAGCTCGAGAAAGGCTGATTGGGGATTGGCGGATCCTTTCTCTGGGCACGGGGGCGCCTTTTTCTTTCTTGCTCCTATTCAAGAGGCAGCCCCTCTTTGTGCAGCAGGTCCCGATCTTACGCTCTCTGGATTTTGCTGCGGTTCCTGAGGATTTCTGACTCCGGGTAAGTAACCCCGGGGTTCCCCCGCTCACCCCCGCTCAACATGCACTGCCGGAGGGATCCCGGAGTGGGTCTGTGGGCGTGTCGGGAACTCACCTCCGGGCTCGCAATTCTGCAAGGGCCCCAAAGGGGGGGAAACCGCAAGCTCGTCCTCGCCTCCTCCGGCAGCCCCGCCGCCTACGAACCCCACGAGCAACGCAACCTTACACTCCGAGCCCTCCCACAATGCACCGAGCCCTCCCAAGATGCACCGAGAGCCGGGCCAGCTGCTTTCCCCGCGGAGTGGGGCCGAACCGTCCCAGGATGCATTGTGGCTGAGGCCAACGCAGAGCGTAGCAACGGCTTGGCACCCTTGCTTTGATTTTTTTTCTACTCACCGGTTGTTTTGTTGTTCCGGCTCTTCTTTCAGTCTAAACCCTTCCCAAGATGGAGGAGGAGAAGGAGGAGGAAGAGTGAGGTGGCTTAATTTGCATAAGCCGCCCAGCAACCCGAAAGCTATTGGCTGATAATAAAGGAAGCTGACTTTGGAGGCACGAGAGCAGAAAAATAGGAAAGGAGAACGGAGGGGGCGCTCTGGATTTGCATATTAGGCTCTCTTTGGCTGAACCATATACAACGATGACGTTCGAAACACAGGATGATTCAAAACCAAACAATTTTTTTACAGTATTTGAGTATCCAACAGCTCATTGGCTGGCTTTGGGGTGTGGCGGAACACTCGGGTGGTGAAGCGCTTTTGATTTGCATACCGCCCTGGCATTGGACAGCTGCTGTTGCTTCGTTAGCCAATCCGTCCCTCGTTCGAAACGAAATCCATTTTCTCCAACCAGGCTTCCGCCCACATTGACCAATCCCGTTTCACTTCCGCTTGCTGAAGTGTGGCAACAGTGTTTGCGGCCCCCTGAAACAGGGATTAATTTGCACCGGCGTGCCTTCAACTGCCCTTCTTCCTTTTGATGCGTGGGAAGTTCCGCCCTCACAATGACAGCCCGGAGGGAGAGTTTCCGGGTCAGCCCGTGGGCGAACCGTGGCAGCTGAGATGGAGCTGGAGAGGATAGGTGAGGACGGGGTAGAGACCCTCCTGCGTCTGACTGGCTTAACTAACATAATGGAGTCTTTTATACCTCTCGTCCCAATTGCTCATGCTTATTATTTTCCTAAAATTCGTTTAAAGTGTTTAAGAGAGCCTTTCCCACCCAATTGCCCTCCAGAGCTAGTGGACTACAACCCCCATATTCCCCAGCCCGCACATGCAGTGGCTTGGAATTATGGGGGTCGTAGTCCAACATACCTGCGTGCAGAAGGCTGATTGAGGATTCCCTTTCAATTCAAAATGGGTAAGAAATCTTGCAAGAGGTGAAACAATAACAAATCGCTAAAGCAGGAAGAAATAACAATAAATGAGGGCAGAACTGGATTTCCACAGCTTTAGCCCAAAGCCTTGTGCATGGCAAGTAGAAATTTGGGCAGCTCAACTTTCTTTCCTGAATGCAATGAGAGGATAACTGAGTCCGCAGCAGGCTAGAGGAGTTGGTTGCCAAGCAAATAAATCAATAATATTCTTATTTACATGTTACTTATTTCTTTGCTCGATGTTTAAGTGGCCTTAATTGTCCAAGCAACTGTAGGTGTTGTGCAAGATATGAAAACCATAAATAGAATACACTGTAGCTTGAATCAACTGGATTTCTATTTTCTCAGTGGAAACTTTTCGCTCCTTATCCAAGGAGCTTCTTCAGTCTGAGCAAAGTTGGTAAGAGAATCCTTAAATATGTTTCTAGGGTGGCTGTGTGACCTTGCACCTGGGGCTAGGTCATGGTTATATTGAGATGTTATTTTAAGTCCTTTTATCATCTAAAGGAGGATCGTTAAGATCACCATGCTGCTGTTGAGCTTGTGAAATGGTCTTAATCTTCCTAGGCACAGAAGACAAAGCAGGGAGGAAGATGGGGGAAAGATTGTGCCTGAGGCCCCCACCTCTATTCAAGGAAGGATTTTCCAAGTTGGCATAAATGGATTCCTTGACCCCTCTCTCAAACCACCAAGCTCCTTGGATAAGGAGCGAAATGTTTCCACTGAGAAAATAGAAATCCAGTTGACATGATTCAAGCTACAGACAATTCCACCTGGATGACTGAGAACCTTCATAGACATAAATAGAATACAGTAATCAACAACAAGAGCAGCAAAAAAAAGTTATATTACTGTATTGAGGAAGGAAACTCCAAGAACCAAGGAATAAATCCCAAGATCACAAAGCACCTTGCCTCCAGACCTGATGAAAGAGCCATGTTTTAAAACCTTTCCTAGATGACCACAAGGTTGGGGGCACGTGGGCTTTGCAGGGGGACTCCTTCTGTAATGATATCTCTGACCACACGATTCTTGTCTATAGACTCTGATGCTGTATGTTGTATGTATATATATTTTAAGGAACACATACGTTGGTGTATGTGTTCCTTAAAAAAAAAAAGGTTGGAGCTTCAGCATATGAGTCAAGATGCTGAATTCCAACCTAAGCGTCAAACTTCCTCCAAGGCCATGTACTAATTACTTCAGTGGGCAGATGAAGTGAAGCAAAATTCGGAGAGTTGTATTGATGGAGAAACAAAAAATCCTGGGAGGGCAGCTGAGTGATCTCTTATGGTCAAGATGGGATCACGGCATTTTGCTGCCCGAGGTGAAGGACAAGATGTCCCCTTCCTAATTCTAGGTATAGAAGCCAACCAACGTTTGACTTCAATGTATCAGCAATGGGACTTGTCCTCCAGCAGAGCTGAGATTAGCAGAGTAGCTTAGGGAGCATAGAGCAGGGGATTTTGATTGACTGACTGTGTGCCATCAAGGCAGTGTCAACTCTTAGCAACCAGATAGATAGATTTTCTCCAGGACAATCTGTCCTGGTCCTTCCGATCTTCCAATGGTGTACCCGTTGCTGTTGTAATTGAGTCCACCCACTTTGCTGCTGGCTGTCCTCTTTTTCTCTTCCTTACAGACTTCTCCAGCCTGGTTATTTGAGCCTCAAATAAGAATTCTGGATTTATTTCTTTGATAGACCATTTGTTTGTTTCCTTGGCTGTAGGGGATCTTGAGGATGGTTTAATTTGAATTCCTGTCCTGAATAAAGTTGGACTCAGTCACCTAAATGGGCCGTTCCAGTTCTGTGATCAGGAGCATCCACAGGGAGAGGGGACATCAAAATCTGCATGATCGTGGTCTGAGCCCCTCCCCTTTTGTACTTTCACAGACATCGCCATTTTGCAGATTTTGATCCTCGCCTGTGGGTACTTCTGTCTGTGAGTCTATTATTTTAAAGTAGTAACATTAACAGGAGCGCAATTACGGCTGAAGGGTGGCGATAGATTGTTCCAACATATCTTTCCCTCATTGTCTTCTTCAAGTCCTCCCTCCCAGAGGACCTTTAGAGTTGCCTCTCTCCATTCTGGAGGTTGGATGTGCTGGTCATTTTGAGCTCATCACCCAAGAGGGACCCACCAGAGAGGGATTTCCACTGACCACAGTAAGTACAGTAGCGCTTCCTATCCAGAAAGGAGAGGCAAAACCACAATGTAGTTTACTGAGTTTTGACTTAGCTGGTTGAGCAAACTCAGCCACTGCGGTTGATAATCTGTAGGTTTTGGTTCAGCATGGGTGAGCCCAGCCAACACTGTTTAAAATAATAGTCTTCTTGGCAAGTAAGGATCAAGAAGAATCAAGCTTGGGAAGACTCAGATTCTAGACCCCCATCAGCCACAGAAGCTCCCTGCAGGATTTTGGGCCAGTCCCTCTCTCTAAGCCTGAGAGCCAGTGTGAAGTAGTGGAAAAGGTGCTGGACCACAAGCAGGGAGAGCAGGTTCTAGCGCACCCTGAGCCACGGAAGCTCCCTGGGGGACTTTGGATCAGTCATTCTCCTCAGCCCAACCTACCTCACGGGGTGGCTGTGGGAGGAGTTAGGAGGAAGGTGTGCAGCGTATGCCCCCTTGAGCTCCTGTTGACTTATTTGTTACTCTAACAAACCTAATGGTGTTTCCTTGGCAACAGCACAGAAGCGGTTTGCCATGGTCGTCTTCCAGAATGTTTTTCAGCTTCCCAGTATCACCTACAGCTCTGGCAATCCCTGGAGATAGTCTCTCCTCCAAGAACTAACTACTCCCAACCCTGCTTAGCCTCTGAGCTGTAGCAGATACGTTTCATGGGTGTGGTTAGTAAGACATGATGCATCTTCCCTCACTTTTGCCCACCTCCCCAGTTGCCTCATGGGCTGCCCCCTCATGCTGAGGATCTGGCCTCGGAATTGGAGCAGCATTATCTCAATAGCCCGGAATGGCTTCCCACCCATGACTTCGAAAGGTCTCACGGGTGAGTTCCCAGCGGCTGGGGTGGCCGCTTGCAGGTTGGAGTAGGAGTGAGAAGAGGCCTGGGCGGGGTGGGTAGAGGGATCAGCTGTAGCAGAGGGAGGATCATGGGAGCAAAAAAGTTTAACTCCACCTCTTCTCCTGAGGAAGGTTCTGGCCCCGAGAGAAAGAGATCCAGTCACTCTTTGCCCTGGAGGTCACGCCTGTGCACTCCACTCTCCAGGCTGAGCGCAATCCTACCACCGGGGAGCTGCTGGGTTTTAAAGAGGTGAGAGATGCTTTCTTCCTCCGTAGCCCCAAACAGCCCTTTGGGTAATGAGTTCTAGGGAAAAGGGTGAACAGCTTGGTGCTGGCCAGGGGGAACATTTCAAAAAAAAATTGGGGGGTGGCGGCGGCGGCTGAGAACAGCAATAGGTAGGCCCATAGTATTATTATGTCCCTGGAAGGCCGAGGCTGGGATTCTAACCAAACCGCTGTTGTGGGGCTGTCTGCCATTGGATTTCAGTGGTGCTATTTTAGGAAGTCTCATGAAGAGATGGCCTGTCTCTATTGGGTGGACTCACCGACCAATATGGTTCTGTAATCCAGAGCTAGCTATGCCAACTGGGAGAAGACGTATTGCGTCTCTCTTGCCTTGGACCATCAGTCTCCCCATAGGCAATCTGCTGCCTGCCAAACGTTTTGGAGTACAGCACCCAGGATGCCTGGCCATTAGTCATGCTGACTGAGGTTGATGGAAGTTGTAGTCCAGGCATACCTAGCAAATACCTCCCCACTGTATTAACCATTCCGTAAGGATGTCAGCTATGGGAAGAAAGTAGCGTTCGCTGCATGTGCCTGTGTGAAAGAGAGATAAAGCTCTCCCTCTTATGACTTGGATTCTAGGCACTTGTGGACAACATGGGATTATCAGCCAAGAATTCTCTTTCCTTCCAGCGAGCGCCTGGTCCTCCATCTGAGTCTCTGCGAGGCAGCGCCACCAACTATCCCTTCTGGCCAGGTGTGGGTCTCCTGTTTCTGCTCTCTGAGGCACCAATTTATAACTTTGAAGGCAGAGCCATGGACAGGAGCAAACTTGAAAACAAGGAACAGTGTTTTGTTCACTGTTGGGGGCTTTAGACGTTTTTTTAAGGGTTGTAGATCACTTTTTATATTGTTTTTGCCATTAGTTGGCCTTAGTCTTCTTCCCGTGTGTCTAATTTGGTTACAGACTGTGTGTCGTCTTTTTGCAGAATTTTGCCCTACAGGCAACTGAGCCCCTAGCCTAGGGTTTCTCAACCTTGGCACCTTTAAGATGTGTGGACTTCAACTCCTAGAATTCCCCAGCCAGCATGCTGGCTGGGGAATTCTGGGAGTTGAAGTCCATACATCTTAAAGGTGCCAAGGTTGAGAAACACTGCCCTAGCCACTAATAATCTGCTCTTTTAACACAATTTCTCCAGGTGGGATAGATGAGCCTAGCCTGGAACTGATTAAGGCTCAAGAAGATAAGGAAGAGGACATTGATTTTGAGAAAGGTAATGTGAGCATATTCCAGCCAATGTCTCTACTCATATGCCTTTGTTTAAATCCTGACCATTCTGGTTTTTAATGCCATCTGCCCTCTGTTTGACAAGGTTCAGAAAATGTAGTTTATTCCACTTACGGTGCACTGGGATAGGGGAAAACGGAAAGCGGGGTCTGGAGCAAAAGAACTGTGCCAGTCAGATGGAAATAGACGTGAAACAACTAGCCAGAGGCCCCTTGCTAGCACTTAAAATCACTTTGGTAAAGCTAATGTGCAAAAGAAAATAGATACTGAATAGTGTGTGTTTCATGGTAGATTTATTGATAGCATTTTAATCCATCTGAAAAGATTCCTGGAGTGGCTTAGGTCAGTGTTTCCCAACCTTGGCAAGTTCCAGGTGTGTGGACTTCAGTTCCCAGAATTCTCATCAATGGCTACGCTGGCTGTTGAATTCTGGGATTTGAAGTTTACACATCTGGAAATTGGCACGGTTGGGAAACACTGGCTTAGATCTATCCAGTAATAAACTAGACTGTCCTTGCCTGCAAGCTTAACGCTGAAGGCATGGTGTCGTCTTGGCAGCTGCTTCATGCTTTTCTCTTTCCCTCTCAGACTTGCTGACAGTGCCACCTGGATGGAAGAAAGGGGTGGAGTTCACCAAACAAGGTATAGGAAAATCAAAGTGTCAAACAGTAAAATTAAAATGATGGGTGCTACAACTAAGGGGGAGTGCAAATCATCTCAAGGTTGAAACATTTTTGCCAGAAGTGTTCTACCTTGAAACCGTCTGGCGTGGCCTTCATTTCTCTGGTGGACCGTTCTGTTCCAAGCCCAGAGCATTTCTGATCAGGTCAGAACATCCATGTTCATAACGTTCTTTTACAGTATTATTACAAGTGTGACCACCAACCAAAAAATATTGGGGACCCTTTAGCTGGAAGAATCCACGCAGGTCATACAGCGTGTGTCAGCATGAAAGCAACTGTCTTTCCTGGAATTTATAAGCAGGACTTACCTGAAGAAGCCCTAAAGGTTTCTCCTTCTAGGTGTCTTCAGTAAAGGGTTCAGGCTTTGCCCCTTCTGCCTCTTCAGAGATCATGGCTTCCCCAGGATTGCTGAACTTGACCAATTTGCTGGGGGCGCTGGACACCTTTGAGTTGGAAGCCTCCAGTGATGAAGAAGGCAAAGAGAAGACTGAGGAAATGGAGAAGAGGAGGAAGAAAGGGAAGAATAAGGGGGCAAAGGAAGAAGAGATCCCCCCAGCAGAACCAGCACCACTGCAGAGGGTGAACAGCTTGGAGGAACTGGTCCTTAAGGTAGGGATGTATCTACAGGCAGGTTTCTCTTCATGTGTGCATGGTGATAGGAGATGTAGGAGCCCAATGTCAGAAGAAAGAAAGATAGAGCCAAAGGCAGGGTATATCAAGCTACAGAATAGGAATAGAGGAACTGGTGCTCAGATATAGGTGACCTGCAGCTCCCAGCGTCCTCCAGCTTTGGGCCAGCAACTTCTGGAAAGCTCTAGAGCAGGGCTTTCCAAAGTGCCGCCGCTGGCGACACACCAGCGGCGGCGGCACGCGCACGGCGGCGGCGGAGGTTGCACATGCGCGGGGGGGCGTGCGGCGGTGCGCGTGCGTGGCGGCAGCGGCGGCAGCCTCCGCTAAAACGCGGAAGCACTGATGCCGTGCCGCTGCCGCTGCTGCCGTGCACGCGCGCACCGCCGCTTCCGGGTGGTGTGGCGACACCATGCTGTGTGTGGCGACACACTTTTGTGTCGCGACACACAGTTTGGAAAGCTCTGCTCTAGAGAAATGGGAAAGGTGAAACAGGGATGACGAGTGTTGGGACCAGTTGGCTTTCCTGGATTGGGGTGGCTGAGAAATGAGGTGCTGCTAGGAAGTGAAACGATGGTAGCCAATGGTTGGAGATTTGTTTCCAAGGTTGCATTCGAATATCATGATAAACCATGGCTATCATGAAGAGAAGGTGCCTTCCATTACTTCTCCCCTGCCCAGCCTCTTAGTTGTGAGGAGATTATTTTATTGAGGTGATTTTTATCCTCCCTGGAGTTTAGTCTGTGGCCCATATCTTGAACTGTAATTAATCGTGACTCTGGTTTGTTTTGAAACAAGCTAGCTGTATCAACTGTGGCTTGGAAGCTTCCTAATGGGTAGAAGCAAAGAGAACACATTTAAATGTTTCCGTATTCTGAACGTAGCTATAAACCTACATGGTTTGGAAACGTGTTAGGTCTAGAAAGCAGCTTGGTAGGATTCCATATTGTTTTCTTAGCTGCTTTCACCTGTCCTTGGCCTGTCTGCCTTGTTCTCAGGAGGTGACACCCATCCCCAAGTCAGCCCCACAGGCTGCTCCTCCCCCTGCTGCGGAGCCCCCTAAAGAACAGTGGGCTATCCTGGTAGATGTTAGTTCTCCTGTGGACGATTTCTACAAGCTAATTCCCGATCCAGCATTCAAGGTAAACCGCCAGTTCTGGTGGGCTGCTGGGAGTGGAAGGAGAGAGCTGCGTGTTGATCAACTAAACTTCCTCTTCCCCCTCCCTCCCCAGTGGCCTTTTGAGCCTGATGTTTTCCAGAAACAGGCAATTCTCCACTTGGAGAAGCATGATTCGGTCTTTGTCGCCGCCCACACCTCTGCTGGAAAGACTGTAGTGGCTGAGTACGCCATTGCTCTGTCGCAGAAGCACATGACACGGTGAGCGTATCCGTGTTTCCTATGTTGGTTTGTGTATTTTGTACATTCAAGCCACCCTCTTGATCCAGACGCACATGATGGATGCAAAAGTTTGGTCAGTTTAGAGTTAAAACCAGTCAGTTTACTGGCCCCTGATCTGCCAAGAGTTAAAATCAGGAAACAGATATTTTGACTTTGAATTACACATTTTACAACTCTTCATCCATTATATACCCCTTTTTTTTTTTTGGTATCCTAATGAGCTTTAACTCAGCATTCTTTCTGTAGGTGACTTGTATTGTTTTAGTCCTATTATTACTATTACAATTATTCCAATTATTTGGAAATAATTCAGAATCAGATTTTTTTTCTTTTATCTCTATTGTTAATTGCTATTGAAGAAGGTTAAGTCACTCTTCACTTGATACTTAAGATACTGACAGCTTAAATTTGTAAATTTGCAGCATCCCCATTAGCCTTTATAATAATTCCAATATTCTAAACATCTGTTGTGGGGAGCAGCCTGGGATTATCTAATGTAGAGGTGGGGATCATGTGCCGTTCAGGGGTTGTGAAACACTTTATTTTTAAAAAAAATAGCCTTTATTTACTAAAAGACATTACAATATCAAAATACAACAAATATAGTAAATATATACAGCACATATAAAAAAGAAGTAAGAAGAAAGAAGAGAAAGAAAAAAAAATATTAAAAGAAAAGGTTTCCGACTATCACAACTATAGATATAATTTCTTTTTAATAATCTCTTATCTCTATTTTTCCTTATATTACCATTATTTCTATTTAACTAATTACTTAATATATAAAACCCACAGTCATAACTTCATTTTTTTCGGTTACAAGCAGGTAATCAAGAAGTGGCTGCCATAATTCCTTAAATCTCAAGATATTTTTATCTTTCATCAAGACCGTTAATTTTGCCATTTGTGCTAAATCTAATAATTTAATCATCCATTCTTCTATTGTTGGTATATGTTCTTTCTTCCAACATTGAGCATATAAAATTCTTGCTGCAGTAATCATGTGTAATAATAAATTTCCATATTTTTTCTCAAGTGCTTCCTCCATTATTCCTAATAAATATACAGTGGGGCAAAAAAGTATTTAGTCAGCCACCAATTGTGCAAGTTCTCCCACTTAAAAAGATGAGAGAGGCCTGTAATTGACATCATAGGTAGACCTCAACTATGAGAGACAAAATGAGAAAACAAATCCAGACAATCACATTGTCTGATTCGGAAAGAATTTATTTGCAAATTATGGTGGAAAATAAGTATTTGGTCACCTACAAACAAGCAAGATTTCTGGCTCTCACAGACCTGTAACTTCTTCTTTAAGAGGCTCCTCTGTCCTCCACTCATTACCTGTAGTAATGGCACCTGTTTGAACTTGCTATCAGTATAAAAGACACCTGTCCACAACCTCAAACAGTCACACTCCAAACTCCACTATGGTGAAGACCAAAGAGCTGTCGAAGGACACCAGAAACAAAATTGTAGACCTGCACCAGGCTGGGAAGACTGAATCTGCAATAGGCAAGCAGCTTGGTGTGAAGAAATCAACTGTGGGAGCAATAATTAGAAAATGGAAGACATACAAAACCACTGATAATCTCCCTCGATCTGGGGCTCCACGCAAGATCTCACCCCGTGGGGTCAAAATGATCACAAGAACGGTCAGCAAAAATCCCAGAACCACACGGGGGGACCTAGTGAATGACCTGCAGAGAGCTGGGACCAACGTAACAAAGGCTACCATCAGTAACACACTACGCCGCCAGGGACTCAGATCCTGCAGTGCCAGACGTGTCCCCCTGCTTAAGCCAGTACATGTCCAGGCCCGTCTGAAGTTTGCTAGAGAGCATTTGGATGATCCAGGAGAGGATTGGGAGAATGTCATATGGTCAGATGAAACCAAAGTAGAACTGTTTGGCAGAAACACAACTCGTCGTGTTTGGAGGAGAGAGAATGCTGAGTTGCATCCAAAGAACACCATACCTACTGTGAAGCATGGGGGTGGCAACATCATGCTTTGGGGCTGTTTCTCTGCAAAGGGACCAGGACGACTGTTCCGTGTACAGGAAAGAATGAATGGGGCCATGTATCGTGAGATTTTGAGTGCAAACCTCCTTCCATCAGCAAGGGCATTGAAGATGAAACGTGGCTGGGTCTTTCAGCATGACAATGATCCCAAACACACCGCCCGGGCAACAAAGGAGTGGCTTCGTAAGAAGCATTTCAAGGTCCTGGAGTGGCCTAGCCAGTCTCCAGATCTCAACCCCATAGAAAACCTTTGGAGGGAGTTGAAAGTCCGTTTTGCCCAGCGACAACCCCAAGACATCACTGCTCTAGAGGAGATCTGCATGGAGGAATGGGCCAACATACCAGCAACAGTGTGTGCCAACCTTGTGAAGACTTACAGAAAACGTTTGACCTCTGTCATTGCCAACAAAGGATATATAACAAAGTATTGAGATGAACCTTTGATATTGACCAAATACTTATTTTCCACCATAATTGGCAAATAAATTCTTTCCGAATCAGACAATGTGATTGTCTGGATTTGTTTTCTCATTTTGTCTCTCATAGTTGAGGTCTACCTATGATGTCAATTACAGGCCTCTCTCATCTTTTTAAGTGGGAGAACTTGCACAGTTGGTGGCTGACTAAATGCTTTTTTGCCCCACTGTAATTCTGGTTTTTTTATTATGTTTACCTTAAGAATCATATGGATCTGTTCCCAAAATTTCTTTGCTAGGGGTTGTGAAACTCTTGCTAGGCCAGCCAGCATGGCCAGTGGTCAAGGATGATAGGAATTTTAGCCCAGTGACATCTGGAGCACCAGAGATCTTTCCCTTTTGCCTTAGTAGGTAGCCTAACATTTGAATTCTGAAGAATTTGCTTTCCTCTTCCATCTCAGCCAGGAAGTCTCCATTCTTCCTTTATGGCAGTCTGTTTATGAATAGAAGTACTCTTCCTCCTGCAAGATATTGTGAGTGCTTCCAAACAAAAACAGAGGAGGCAGTTCTTCAGGTTATCCTAGATCTTCCAAACGTCTCATTCTTTCCCCTCTGCCTCCTTTTGCAGCACCATCTACACATCCCCAATCAAAGCGCTTTCCAACCAGAAGTTTCGGGATTTCAAGAACACCTTTGGGGACGTTGGCTTGTTGACAGGGGATGTGCAGCTGCATCCCGACGCCTCCTGCCTCATCATGACCACCGAGATCCTCAGGTGAGGGCTAGGCTGAAGAGAGAAGGCTGTATCTCAGGCAACGGGGTGGGCAGGATGGCTGGAAGGTACAACGAGGCATGAACGTACGAGCTTCACTGTTTATTCAGATGTGGTTCTAAGCAATTTCGGTGGGTTTGCTAAGTGGATGAGCCCAGATGTTTTAAGAAAGCAGTGTTGTGCACTATGTTGTCCTCTAGCTCAGGGGTCCCCAACCTGTGGGCCCTGTTAGGAAGCACAGCAGGTGAGCGGTGGTGGTCCGCACAATTGACTCCCGCCTGCAAACCCTGCCCCCCGTCCGTGCGATTGGCTCCCGTCTGCAAACCCCGCCCCCCACCCCACCCCGGTCCATGGAAAAATTGTCTTCCACGATCGGTCCCTGGTGCCAAAAAGGTTGGGGACCCCTGCTCTAGCTTGTCCTCTCTTTAGAGAGAATGTTTCAGCTTCTGTGAAGTTACATTTTCTTGCTTCCTCCAGTACTTTTCTTTTGGGGCCACCCTTCCTATCCTCCAATTTTATCCTTAGATCTAAACCAGTGTTTCTCAACCTTGGGAACTTTAAGACGTGTGGACTTCAACTCCCAGAATTCCACAGCCAGCCATGCTGGCTGTGGGATTCTGGGAGTTGAAGTCCACACATCTTAAAGTTCCCAAGGTTGAGAAACACTGGTTTAGATCAAGGGTTTTCAGACTTTTTCAGGCTATGGAACTTGTTGTTGTTGTTTTAAAAAAAAGTTTGAAAACCCTTGGTCAAAACAAACTAAGGCTGCCATAATGTGTTTTTATGGTTTTTAATTCTGTAAGCTGCCCAGAGTCACCGTGTGTGAGTTGGGCGGCCTTATAAATTTGTTTAATAAATAAATAATACTTGGGACTGTAATAGTTCTCCACTTGCCAGAACAGTATTTGCAGTGGCCAGTAAATAATTCAGTTTAACTTAAGTAATTTATTCAATTTAGGTGCCAGCCAACTTTTTGTTTATTTCTTTATTCAATTTATATATCCACCTATCTCACATTTGAGACTCTGGGCAGCTTATAATTAAAACATAAGCAATGCCCCAAAATCAAAAAAGAAAACAACCATACAAACAATACAAAATGCTAAAGCAATTAAAAGCCATACAGTGCAGTCACCGGCAGAGCACAGTCATTCAAGATCAGCACAACCATTTTATGAGCTCCACACCACTCTCTGATCCCCAGGCCAGGTGGCAAAGCCGCATCTTCTGGCCCTTCCGGAAGGCCATCAAGGCTGGGGCCAGCCTGACCTTGGGGGAATGATGTTCCGTAGGGCGGGTGCAGTGGCAGAAAGGGCTCTCTTCCTGGTTCCCATCAGGTGACTCTCTCTGGCGGACAGGACCTGTAACATGCCTCTTCTGCCGGACCTGATGGGACGGGTAGATGTCCCTGGGGAGAGGTGGTCCCTCAAACAACCCAGCCCGATGCCATGTAGGGCTTCAGGTGACTCTGAGCAGTCCACAACGTAACAACAATAAGAAAATAAGAAAATGAAGAACAAAAGAACAAGAACAAATGAGAAATAAAAATACAAGAAATTCCAGGAGGCTTGATCAATGTATGGAACTTCTGCGTTGCTGAAATGTCTGCATTGCTCAGTCAAATCCTGGTTATTGATTCAGTTACCAGTGAAATTCCAGGGTAATAAATTTACACAGTAGGACAGCTCCAGGAGGGAAAAAAAAGGATCCAATCCAGCATCTGTTTCATCACATGTGCTATCTATATCTGCTGGTTTGGATGTTCTGTTTTCCTTTGAAGGCAGTACACCTATCACCCAAATAAGAGTTGACCTTTTTTGATTCAGTAATCCTTTCTCGAATTGAAGTTCCTTCACACTTTGATAATTAAGCAGGGACAAACTGACATCCCAGATCTTTTAGTTGGTTCTTACTCGGAACAGTAGTGCTGTCCTGGAATGCCATTTCCCTTCCTTCTTCACAAAGGTCTATGCTCTATAACGGCTCCGATGTCCTCAGAGACCTAGAGTGGGTGATCTTTGATGAAGTGCATTACATTAACGACTCTGAGGTAAGAGGAAAACTGTGGACTAAGACATGGGAGAGAGGAAAAAATGGGGACCTGAGCAATCAGGGGTGTTGAGTTTGGGCTGGTGGAAACTCATTGGCTTCTTGAAAGTTCTGAAGATGGTCTTCAGCCAACTGCCCTCTTTCTGTTGCTCAGTATAAAAGTGGGAATACCTGTGTCCTTCATTGTGTTGTCGTGAAAGTGAGAGAGAATGTATGTATCAAAAGCCATTTCTTTTGAACGCCGCCTCCAACTTCTTGAAAGTTTCCATCAACGCTGCCTCCGAAAAATTCTGCAAATTACTTGGGAAGATAGGCGGACTAATGTTAGCGTATTAGAAGAAGCGAAAACCACCAGCATTGAAACAATGATCATCCAACATCAACTTCGCTGGACCGGTCATGTTGTTCGAATGCCTGACCATCGTCTTCCAAAGCAGCTACTTTACTCCCAACTTAAGAATGGAAAACGGAATATTGGTGGACAGCAAAAGAGATTCAAAGATACTCTCAAAGCTAATTTAAAAAAATGTAATATCAGCATTGAGAACTGGGAAGCCCTAACACATGAGCGTTTCAATTGGAGGTCAGCCTTTATTAATGGCGCTATGGACTTTGAAGAAGCACGAGTACAGGGCGAAAGGGAGAAAAGAGCTAAAAGGAAGGCACGTCAGGCAAACCCTCATCATGACCGTCTCCCGCCCGGAAACCTATGCCCTCATTGTGGGAGGTTGTGCGGATCCAGAATTGGCCTTTATAGCCACTTACGGACCCACTGTTAAAATTTTACCTTTGGAAGACAATCTTACTCGGCTACTAGTGATCGCCAATGATGATGATGACTCAGGGAAGGGCAGTGCTTCATGTCTATGTGCTCCTTGGTCAGGACTTTGCATTGCCCCTTCATTCCTTTTGTTGGATCACAGCAGGAAGTCAGTCGGTAACCCTCTTCAGATGCTCAGGGTCGGTCTTGTCTTTCTTTTCTCCTCCTTAGCGTGGTGTGGTTTGGGAAGAGGTCCTCATCATGTTGCCAGACCATGTAAATATAATTTTGCTGAGTGCCACAGTCCCCAACACCCTGGAGTTTGCTGACTGGATCGGGTGAGCGGAAAGTTTCCCAACGGCCCTGCAGCCCCTCTAGACCTCCATACCATGCTTTCAGATGCTTCTGTGATGCGAATGCCTACCTTCCTATCTTGTAGCTGCTGATTATGGACGAGGGACATCTAGAAACAATACTGTAGCTTCCAGTGGCCTTTGCTGTAGCAGTTTGTCTAGTCCCCTTTAGAAGCCATCTGAGCCAGAGGTTGGCAATATAGTCTGTGGGTGTCAGAGCCTTCCTGATGTCCTTACCGTCAATTAAATACAATTAATTCAATAGAAATTCAGAATTTAAAATACGCCTCAAATCTTGTGGAACTGCTAATCCTTGCAGGATATCAATACTTTTGCCTAAGATCTTGTAAGATTCCAGGTGAGAGCAAGATGATCTTCCAAAATATCAGTTGCTTCATGCAAGGCCTTGGGTGAGATTTCATCCATTTTTAAACAATTATTTAATATTTGGGGCTTGACACTTGCAATGCTTGCTGACCCTGATCTAAGCCATCTCTGCATCAGGTAGAAAAAAATTCCCTCTCCTTCCCCAGAGGAATTCTGGGGAAGCTCTGCCTTTGAGAAGCTGCTGAACCTTGATGATCCCATCAAAGCCTTTTGAACTGGATTAATTCCAGTTTCACAGTTTTCAGTTATGCTGTGTTGCTTTGTTAATTGTTAACGATTTTGAGAGCTGCATAGGGTGGAATGGCAAGGAATCATACACTGAGATGTAAATAAAAAGTAAAAAGGGGAACACCCAGGTATGCTCTCCGGACAGCGCGGCTTTGGGGAGAGGAGGGAAGAGCTCAGCCAAATAGCTGTGTTTGTGGGGTTCCTGCCTTTGACAGGAGAATCAAGCGGAAGAAGATTTATGTGATCAGCACACTGAAGCGCCCTGTTCCACTGGAGCATTATCTGTACACAGGAAATAGCCAGAAGACGCAGAATGAGCTGTTCCTCCTGGTGGACGCCCGTGGGACGTTCCTTACAAAGGGGTAAGCTTAGGAGTGACAAATGATCCCTTATAACAGGGGTCCCCAACCTGTGGGCCACGGGGCTCCCGCCTGCAAACCCCGCCCCCCGGTCCACGCGATTGGCTCCCGCCTGCAAACCCTGCCCCCTGGTGCGCGCGATTACCCCGCCCCGGTGCGCGCGATTGGCTCCCGCCTGCAAACCCCACCCCACCCTGGTCCGTGGAAAAATTGTCTTCCACGACCGGTCCCTGGTGCCAAAAAGGTTGGGGACCGCTGCCTTATAATACCTGCCAGGCCAGCTTCCCCTTCCCTACTCCCCCGGGCATTAAAGTTATCTTTATTTATTGTTTAAAAAAATGCCAGTGGGGAAATGGTTGAAACCTTGCTGAGCTTGACTCACAGGCTTATAACCTGCCTCAAACGATGCTCTGTTTCTTCCTTTCCCGCAGCAGGAGATAGCCTCAGGATGTGCCCCAGGATGTCGCTGGGCAACCTGTTCATACCTGGTTGAGTCAGCAGTGAGGGATTCAAAGTAGGCAGGCCAGTGGGTGGTGGGGATAGAATGGGGCGGTGTTTCTCAACCTTGGCCACTTTAAGATGTGTGGACTTCAACTCCCAGAAGTCCCCATGCTGGCTGGGAAATTCTGGGAGTTTGAAGTCTACACATCTTAAAATGGCCAAGGTTGAGAAACCTTGGCATGGGGAATCAGCAACTGAGAGCTATATGTGTGTGTTAAATCCCCTATTAAGCTCTACCAGTTCATGGCCAACAACCACAGCTTGCGTTAGTGAATTTTTTGCAACATAGGAAAAAATACGTCACTAGATGTTCTCTCTTATAATGTATAATAACATCCCTTTAATGTGTCCTCTCCCTTTGTTAACCTTTCAGGTATTATGATGCCGTAGATGCCAAAAAGGATCGAGCTAGCAAGCACTCCCAGACCTTTGGGGCCAAACAGTCAATGCATCTAGGAGCTGGGCCAGGCCAGGTGGGCTGGATTAAGTTTGCTACGGGTAGGAGTTTGTATCAGCGGACAAAATATGAGCCGACGGGTTAACCCTTTCCTTTCCTGGCACTAAAAAGAGCCCATTAAAATAACACCCCAAGAGGTGTATCCAGATTTTGGGATGTCTCCCCATGCTCTCATTTGTGGCGAGGAAGGGAGCATGACATTGAAAGAGGAGAAGAAGGTGGGGTAAGGCATCTAGTCCTGGAGCAAACATCTGGAATTCCCCCAGGACAAGAACATCTGGCTGTCCCTCATTGACATGCTGCGCAAGAAGGACCAACTGCCGGTGGTCGCCTTCACGTTCTCTCGCAATCGCTGCGACGACAACGCCACCATGCTAACCACGGTCGATCTGACCACGATGAATGAGAAAAGTGAGATTCATGTCTTCTTCCAGAAGTGCATCTCCCGACTGAAGGGTACAGATCGGCAGCTGCCTCAGGTGAGAAAG
Source organism: Charina bottae (assembly GCA_023362775.1). Taxonomy (NCBI): domain Eukaryota; kingdom Metazoa; phylum Chordata; class Lepidosauria; order Squamata; family Charinaidae; genus Charina; species Charina bottae. The sequence goes on from JALMGJ010000002.1 coordinate 21,705,894, forward strand.
AAGGAGACTGACGGGGTCAGCTTTGCAGTGCAGCCAGTATGGAAGTTGAGCCTCGGGGCCTCAGTGGTTGCCGAGGGGAAGAGGAACAGAAGTTAAGGAGAAGGGATAACGAGGAATGCATGAAGTCTTCTCTAGCACCAGCCCTGGATTCCAGCATGAAATTAAGTTGAATTAAGTTGGCAGTTGGACAACAGGGTCACTAGAAAACTAACCTCTGTGTTTTCCTCCTCAGGTTCTTCATATGGTAGACCTCTTGAAGCGTGGGATTGGGGTGCATCACAGTGGCATCCTGCCCATCCTCAAGGAGGTAGTGGAGATGCTCTTCAGCAAAGGCCTTGTCAAGGTACGTCCCATACACCAGACTTCCCCAATCTTGCGTCTCCAGGTGGTCGGATCACTTCCATGATCCCCTGGTCATCTGGCCGGAGGACTGTAGGAAACTAAATGTAACCCTCTGGAAAGGGCCAGGCTGAAGAACGCCGCTGTAAGCCATTCTGGCAATGGCCCGGAGGGGCAGGTGAAATCTCCCCATCTTTCTCCTTCCCTTCTGGTCTAGATCCTCTTTGCCACAGAGACTTTCGCCATGGGGGTGAACATGCCAGCAAGGACTGTGGTTTTCAATTCAGTCCGTAAACACGATGGTGCTAATTTCCGGGACCTGGTGCCAGGTAGGAGTGGAGGAGCATGTTTCATGGTGAGCTTTTTTTTTGGGGGGGGGGTGAGGTTGGTAAGTAGGATGGCCAGATGTTCCACAGACAAAACATCGATCTGCCCTTCTCTTGCACATCATCTCCCTCTCCCGACCTCCAGCTTTTCCTCGTAGCTGGCTGTTTATCTCGTCACTGTCCCTGCTGGCTGCCATGAAACCTTTAAAAACGGCACGTCCCACAGGGGTATCCTAGAGCCACTGATACGTTTCTTGTAGACAAAATAGCAGCAAGCCAATTCATCCTGGCTGCTTGTGATATTTTTTGGCCACTTGGAGACCAGGAACATATATACGGCAACATGACTATCTACTCATTCATTCATTCAATTTTTATGGCCGCCCATCTCAAACTAGTGACTCTGGGCGGTGAACAATCATAAAAGCAAATGAAACAATGAAACAAAGTATAAAAAAACTATGCTGGTTTCTTCCCCAAAGGAAAGCAAAATTAGCCTTTTATTTTTAGCTGCAGGCCCCTATATGGCAAGAGGCAAAAGGGACAACATTCTAGCAAAGCATACGGAGATGGGGTCTCATTTGTCAGCCTTGCTCAGGCAAGAATGAAGCGTGTGCTGTTTTCCTGCTGGACGTCTATCCCTTACTTGATGGCAATGGTTGTTACTAGCAAGCCGCCCACGTATCTCTCTCCCTTCCGCATCCAAATAGCCGAATACATCCAGATGGCAGGCCGGGCTGGGCGTCGAGGTCTCGACACCACCGGGATGGTGATTATCCTGTGCAAAAACCAGGTGCCTGAGATGGCTGACCTTCATCGCATGATGTTGGTGAGTGATTGGTGTGTGCTTTTCCAGCTTCACTGCAGTTGCTTAAGCTGCAGTGAACCTGTCTCGAAATAGTTGGGTTGAAATTACAGCTAGGAATACCCCTTCTTCTGGCTGAGGCTGAAAGCTTATTGGATCCTCATTAAGCACAGAGGACAGCCAGACCCTTCTGGGTCCAAGAATCAAATGTTTGCTGCTTCAGCTTGGACATTCTGTTTCACTGTCTTAGCTGATCGATGGACATACGTATTTTCCACGTAATGGTCCAATTCTTTATTAAAGCCATCCATACTTTGGGCTTGTCTGAATATTAAAGAAATTTGCATGATCTTTAACTTTGTGTAATTTTGCCATTTCTTGGTTTAGTTTGGTTGGTTGGTTATAAAGAGGAGTATGGAGCTCTGTTGTTGTTCAGTCGTTTAGTCGTGTCCGACTCTTCGTGACCTCATGGACCATAGCACGCCAGGCCTTCCTGTCCTCCACTGTCTCCCGGAGTTTACTCAAATTCATGTTCATTACATCGGCGATGCTATCTAACCATCTCATCCTCTGCCGTCCCCTTCTCCTTTTGCCTTCAGTCTTTCCCAGCATCAGGGTCTTTTCCAGGGAGTCCTCTCTTCGCATTAGGTGGCCAAAGTATTTGAGCTTCAGCTTCACTATCTGTCCTTCCAATGAGCAGTCAGGGTTGATTTCCTCTAGGACTGACTGATTTGACCTCCTTGCAGTCCAAGGGACTCTTAAGAGTCTTCTCCAGCACCACAGTTTGAAAGCATCAATTCTTCGGCGCTCAGCCTTCCTTATGGTCCAACTCTCACAGCCATACATTACTACTGGAAAAACCATAGCTTTAACTATACGGACCTTTGTCGGCAAGGTGATGTCTCTGCTTTTTAATATGCTGTCTAGGTTTGCCATAGCTTTCCTCCCAAGGAGCAAGCGTCTTTTAATTTCATGGCTGCAGTCACAGTCTGCGGTGATCTTGGAGCCCAAGAAAATAAAATCTGTCACTGCTTCCATTTCTTCCCCTTCTATTTGCCAGGAAGTGATGGGACCAGATGCCATGATCTGGGTTTTTTTAATGTTGAGTTTCAAGCCAGCTTTTGCACTCTCCTCTTTCACCCTCATCAAGAGGCTCTTTAGTTCCTCTTCACTTTCTGCCATTAGGGTGGTATCGTCTGCATATCTGAGGTTGTTGATATTTCTCCCGGCAGTCTTAACTCCGGCTTGTGATTCATCCAGCCCGGCATTTCTCATGATGTACTCTGCATATAAGTTAATAAGGTGGGTGATAATACACAGCCTTGTCGTACTCCTTTCCCAATTTTGAAGCAGTAGGTTTTTCCATGTCTAGTTCTAACTATTGCTTCTTGACCCGCATACAGGTTTCTCAGGAGACAGGTAAGGTGGTCTGGTACTCCCATCTCTTTAAGAATTTGCCACAGTTTGTTGTGATCCACACTATCAAAGGCTTTAGCGTAGTCAATGAAGCAGAAGTAGATGTTTTTCTGGAACTCTCTTGCTTTTTCCATGATCCAGTGAATGTTGGCAATCTGATCTCTAGTTCCTCTGCCTCTTCGAAACCCAGCTTGCACTTCTGGTAGTTCTCGGTTCACATACTGCTGAAGCCTAGCTTGTAGGATTTTGAGCATAACCTTGCTAGCATGTGAAATGAGCGCAATTGTACGGTAGTTTGAACATTCTTTGGCATTGCCCTTCTTTGGAATTGGAACGTAAACTGACCTTTTCCAATCCTGTGGCCACTGTTGAGTTTTCCAAATTTGTTGGCATATTGAGTGCAGCACTTTAACAGCATCATCTTTTAGGATTTTAAATAGCTCAGCTGGGATACTGTCTTCTCTGCTAGCTTTGTTGTTAGTAATGCTTCCTAAGGCCCACTTGACTTCACTCTCTAGGATGTCCGGCTCAAGGTCGGTGACCACACCATCGTATTTATCAGGGATATTAAGATCTTTCTTGTATAGTTCTTCTGTATATTCTTGCCACCTCTTCTTAATCTCTTCTGCTTCTGTTAGGTCCCTGCCTTTTTTGTCCTTTATCATGCCCATCTGTTCACAAAACGTTCCCTTGATATCTCCAATTTTCTTGAAGAGATCTCTAGTCTTCCCCATTCTATTGTTTTCCTCGATTTCTTTGCATTGTTCATTTAAGAAGGCCTTGTTATCTCTCCTTGCTTTTCTCTGGAAATCTGCATTCAGTTGGTTATATCTTTCCTTTTCTCCCTTGCATTTTGCTTTCCTTCTTTCCTCAGCTATCAGACAGCCACTTTGCTTTCTTGCATTTCTTCCTCTTTGGGATGGTTTTAGTTGCTACCTCCTGTACAATGTTACGAACCTCCATCCATAGTTCTTCAGGCACTCTGTCTACCAGATCTAATCCTTTAAATATATTCCTCACCTCCACTGTATATTCATAAGGGATATGATTTAGGTCATACCTGAGTGGTCTAGTGGTCTTCAATTTAAGCCTAAATTTTGCGATAAGCTCATGATCTGAGCCACAGTCAGCTCCAGGTTTTGTTTTTGCTGATTGTATAGAGCTTCTCCATCTTTGGCTGCAAAGTATATAATCAATCTGATTTCGGTATTGACCATCTGGTGATGTCCATGTGTAGAGTCGTCTCTTGTGTTGTTGGAAAAGAGTGTTTGCAATGACCAGCGTGTTCTCTTGACAAAACTCTATTAGCCTTTGCCCTGCTTCATTTTGTACTCTGAGGCCGAACTTGCCTGTTATTCTGGTTATTTCTTGACATCCTACTTTAGCATTCCAGTCCCCTATGATGAAAAGGACATCTTTTTTGGGTGTTAGTTCTAGAAGGTGTTGTAGGTCTTCATCCAAAGTGATGCTCCTCCTACATTGGAAGGACTATATAACAATCCCTGGAGCAGGGCTTTCCAAAGTTTTCCCGCGGCGACACACCAACTGCCGTTGGTGTGTCGCCGCGGGAAAACTCGGAAGTGCTGCCATTGCGGCAGCACGCAAAAACCCGGAAGCGCTGCTGCCGCTTTCGATTTTTGCACGCTGCCGTTGGTGTGTCGCCACGGGAAAACCCGGAAGCGCTGATGATGATCAGCGCTTCCGGGTTGTGTGGCGACACACCAGACTGTGTGTGGCGACACACTTTTGTGTCGCCACACACAGTTTGGAAAGCTCTGCCCTGGAGGGTTTTAGAAGATGCACATTCAAAACTCTCTCCCCCGTCATGAGGGGTAGAAACCTGGTTGGTCTCAAGTTCTTAGGAAGGTAAATCCAGGGCCCATTGTTCTTTTTCCAAAGGATTCAAGTGTATGTGTGTCCTCGCCTATTGCATTGGCAACCCATCATCACCTGTAGCACCTTCTGGGAAAATCTGCCTTGCCCCCTCCTTGCCTGACCCTAGGCTGTTTCTTTAGGGCAAGCCTACTCGGTTGCAGTCTCAGTTCCGCCTGACTTACACCATGATCCTAAACCTGCTGAGAGTGGAGGCCCTGCGAGTGGAAGATATGATGAAGAGAAGCTTCTCCGAGTTCCACACCCGGAAGGACAGCAAGGTGGGGTGGGTGGTTTGGGGAAAGGATGGCAGGTTGGAGTAGCTGCTGGAAAGACTCAAAGATGCATGAGAGGAGCTCAGGGCAGCATCCTAACGTTTTCTGGGATACAAGCGTTTGAGGCGGTGGGGGGATAATGGGGAAAAAGTGTGTATTGGGATTCCGAAGGACTCTCCCTCTTTAAAGCCAGGAGGAGGCCTGGAAGAAAATGGAGGCTGAGTGAGGAAATAATACCGGGAGTAGAGGAGAAAGCAATTGTAGAAGTCTGTGGACCCTCTCTTAAGTCAAGAAGATGAAACCTAAGCTGCTAGAGGCGATCAAGTCCCTCCAGCTAGCAGTGATTTTTCCAAGGATGTAGCAGAGACTTGTTCTCATTTGATATCAAGGACTGAACTTTGAGCTTTCTGTGCACGTAGCAGTTGCTCTTCCATGAGCTAGATAGCCAGCCCTCCTGGAAAGCCCAGAAAGGTTTCTTAGACCTTCTGTGGTGGCTGTGTTCACCTGACATGCTAGCCCATTAAACCGTTGGGCTGGGTGCATGCAGCATGCTGAATCCACAAATTGACCATTTCAGTGGGGTTCACGCAACCCATGGAGCCAGACTAGCCAATCCTGGTATAGCCTAGCGTGTTTTGTGAACTCACCTTCTTTATGTTCGGAATGGTTGGGATCTGGGTGGGAAGGAGAAGGTAAGGGGTTGGATGCTCCATGGCTTTGCTTCACCACCCACATCTCCTCTCCAGGTCTATGAACACAGAATCGCCCAGCTGAGTAGCATGTTAGCCAGCATGGAAATCCCAGACCCGTCAAGACAGCTTGGTGACTTACAAGAGTATTATTCTGTAGTCAGAGAACTGCAAGAGATACGGGAGCGTGTACAGGTACTGACTGGAGGAATTTCACCTCTTGGAACTGTCATATTTCAATGATAGACAGGTATCATTCTAAGACAGTCTTCCCCAATCTGATATCCTGCTGTTGAATTGGAACTGCAGGTCCACACATTTTAGGAGTGTCAGCCCTCCCAGGTAGACCAGACAGGAAACACAACCAGATGAGCTAGTTCTACTTTATTGTTAGGCTACATTAACAGAATCTTGCAAGTCTGAAAGTACAAATCTCCTGCTCTCCCTATTTACCACCTGATCCTTAGGGCGGGTCCTTCCTAAGTTTCTCTGCCTGTTACTCAGTCACGGGCTCCTCCCCTTTTTATCTGATCATTCCCTAGGCCAGGGGTCCCCAACCTGTGGGCCAAGGCCTGTTAGGAAGTGGTCCACACAGCAGGAGGTGAACGGTGGTGTCAGGCTCGTGCTGCAAAGAAGGGCAGAGAGGCAGGCCAAGGAACGCAAGGCCCGATTGGCTCCTGCCTGCAAACCCTGCCACCCTGCCCGTACAATTGGCTCCCACCTGCAAACCCCGCCCCCAGTCCATGTGATTGGCTCCTGCCTGCAAACGCCGCCCCCTACCCGCGCAATTGGCTCCCGCCTGCAAACCCCGCCCCCCATCCATGCGATTGGGTCCCGCCTGCAAACCCTGCCCCCCCCCCCGTCTACACAATTAGCTCCCGCCTGCAAACCCCACCCCCCGGTCCGTGGAAAAATTGTCTTCCACAGAACCAGTCCCTGGTGCCAAAAAGGTTGGGGACCCCTGCCCTAGGCAGCATGTCTTCCCTCCCCCCGTCTTCCAAGGTCATTCTCACATTCCATTACACGGAGTCACGGTCCCAACATGGGTTGGGGAAGGTGCCTGTTGGGCTTACTTGTAGAAGGCACTCTCTGGTTGGTCTGGCTAAAGTACCTTGCCCAGGATTCCACTTTGCCATGAGACATGTGTGGCAATATGTCCACTCTTGTTTCAAGGGAGGAGGCAACTGTAAGTCTCCCAAAATTTCCTTCCCCCAAGCAACTGCAGTCAGGATCCATCCCACGTTACTCTGAAGCATCAACATAAGAAGGAAAGAAGAGTAAGGGCCCTTCTAGTCCAGCATTCTGCGTCCCTCATTGACCAACCAGATGCATTTTGGAAGCTCACGGGTGTAGACAGGAGTGATACTCCTCTTCCACTGTTGCTCCCCATCAGCTACTATTTAAGATACAGTTCCTGTGACTCAAGAGGCAGGATGTAACCCTCAAGACTTGTAGCCACTGATACCCTATTCTCACGTTAGTCCTTTTCTGAAAAGTACCTGATCCCCCACGACCTTTCCACCATGACCTTTCCACCTCTTTCATTAAGCATATACACATACCCAAAACACCTTCCCTCTTCTAGATGGGCTGTAACTTGGTTGGTTTAGGTCAAACATAAAAGGAGGGGAAGGAGTTGGTTGAACTTACTCTGATCCTTGAATAACACTCCCATTCCGTTGGGAGGTCAAATCTGTTACTCCGCCGCAGTTACCAGCCCACTTCCCCATCGGCCATGCAAGTTGAGACTTCTGGGAGGATACGTTCAGCCCCATCTGGAGCATTTTAGGCTGGGATGGAAAGGAAAGACGTTCCATCCCCGTTTTCTCCCACCTTGTCCTTTCCAAGTCCATTGAGCAATAACTTACATTGTACTCAGCCATCAACCCTGCTGGTCGGGAGTGATGAGAATTGTGGTTTTATGTGCCTGGTAAGAACCAAGTTGGGGAACACGGAACGATAAAACATTCTTCTATGCAGTCCACTTATGGGAGGGAAGATGCCTTTCTTGCTTTCATATATGGTTTTCTCCCTTTCAGAGGCGAGTAATGGAATCAGTGAATGGACTGAAAGCCCTTTCTGTGGGGCGAGTGGTTGTGGTGAACAACCAAGAGCACAAGAATGCCCTGGGAATAATCTTGCAGGTAGGTCCCGTTGTTCCCACCCTGCTCCAGACTAGTGCTTTACAGATGGAATGGAGGGACCAACTGGGGAAAGGCTCTATCACATACTAGGCTAAGGAACCCCCAGTCGTTCAGACCTCTAACCCCGTGTTTCTCAACCGTGGCACCTTTAAGACGTGTGGACTTCAACTCCCAGAATCCCCCAGCCAGCATGCTGGAGAAACACTGCTCTAACCTACCTGTACATGCTCCTTGTTTCTGTATAGTTGTTTTTTTTTTTTTTAAATGCCTGATGAATGGACTTAAATTCAGTGAGATTCGCCTTTGGCCAGACCTATACAGGTAGTCCTCGTTTAGTGATCGCCTCGTTTAGTGACCGTTCCCAGTTACGACGGTGATGAAAAAGTAACTTTGCGACCAGTCCTCACATTTACGACCTTCGCAGGTCTGTAAAGCAAAGGAAAGCTGAAGTAAGATATAAGCGCAGTCGTGGTTTCACGTAGCAACCGCTTTGCCTGACGACCAAGTTGCCAGTCCCAATTGTGTTTGCTAAACCAGGACTATCTGTATAGGATTCCACTATATTTATTGGACATGATCAAGGTAACAACTTGAGTTGAACTTGGCTCCTGTCCAACTAGATTTCTTGGTGTTGATATGGAAGTGATCTGCCTTTGCCTTCTTCTAGGGCATTGTTTTCTTTTATTGTTTTGTTATCCCAAGTTGTCTATAGCCCCGGGATTCCCAAGGTCTTTCATCCAAGTACTAACCAGGCCAGACTGTTCAGCTTTTTTTTTTTTTTTTTTGAGATAGCCAGGGTTGATGGTTGCAGCCCCTTGCTGTGATATTAATTGGATCAAGCCTACTCAATGCTCCACAGTTGTCGGGTGCCATCTCCTTTCATAAGAAGGTCTTGTAGCTCGCAGCATCCCATCTTGCCATGCAGTTGCCCCCCGTGACTGGGACTGAATGTGGGAAACAGAGACGCAGCCGGTTCTGCCTAATGTGGAAGTTGGGCCTGGTGGCTCTTGGGTGCCATTTTGAAACCAAGATCTTGACCCCCCTCTCCAGGTTTCTTCAGACTCAGCCAATCGGGTCTTCAGCACTCTAGTGATGTGTGAGAAGAACCCCGTGGAGCAGGACGTGGCTGAAGGCCAGGAGGTGAATCCTGCTGCTGCTGCTGCTACTGAAGTGCCTCTGCCTGAGGATCTTCTGCACACGAAGCTCTTCCTTCCTGAAGGTAAAGTGACGGGAACTCGGAACAGGAGTCGTTTGGGGGCAGGAGGATGGGGTTTGGAACAGAGAAGGGAGGGAGGGGCAGAATTCATTGAGGATCTTGCAAGGGAAACACAACATGACCTCTTTAAGATAACATACAAGCGTGATTGTGCCTGTTAAATATTCCAAATGTTTGGAGGAAACATTCCCAAAGAGATGTGGTGATGCAGTCAAAGTCCTGATTTCCTTCAGGAGAGTTAGAAACTGAACAGTCCTGACTTCCCACGCTCCTAAGTCGCAGCTGCTCAGGAAAGTTTCCCAGACTCTTTCTCCTCTCCCTCTCAGGCCCCTGCGGACATACCATAAAGAAGCTGGGCCCAGCAGATATTCTGGGAGTCACAACAAAAACCCTCCGTGTCAATGCCGAGCGCATCCTGGAGGATTTCAGGAAACGACAAATGCCCAGGTTCAGGTGAGCTGGGAAGCTACTGTAAATTTGCTGTTTCTACTCATCCCATCCGGTCCAGCAAGAGGGCCATGCTTCAGATTCTGTCAGCTAAGGAATGTTGGCTGGTGGTGCCTCGGAGGAGGGCCTTTTCTGTCATGGCACCTGCCCTCTGGAACATCATCCCTCCAGAGATTAATTTGGCCCCGTCCCTATTGGCCTTCCATAAATCTCTGAAGACATGGCTCTGTGCTTGAACCTGGAGTCCCGGGTGTGAGACGGAGCCGGTTTCTTGGTTATGTTGATTGCTGGATGGCTTTTATCATCTTCTGGCTGCTAAGGAGTTTTTCTGTTTTTGTGTTTGTTCTGTATTGTTTTTAATATTGTTAGCTACTCGGAGTCATTCATTTGAGATGGGTGGCCATATACTGTAAGTCGTCTAAATAAATACAGGTAGTCCTCGCTTAACTACCACAATTGGGACCGGAATTTTGGTTGCTAAGCAAACCGGTCATTAAGCGAATCCGACCTGATTTTATGACCTTTTTTGTGGCGGTCATTAAACGAAACACCATAGGCATTAAGCAAACCACGTGATCGTTAAGTGAATCACGCGGTTCCCCATTGATTTTGCTTGCCAGAAGCCAGCCAGAAAGGTCTAAAATGGCAATCATGTGACCACTGCGGTCATAAATGTGAACCGGTTGCCAAGCACCCAAATTGTGATCACATGACCGTGGTAACGCTGCGATGGTCGTAAGTGTAAGTTCTGGTCATAAGTTGTTTTTTTCAGCACCGTTGTAAGTCCAAACCATCACTAAATGAATGGTTGTTAAGCGAGGACTACCTGTAAATAAATGTGCCTGGGAAATGGTTTTACATGTGGGAACTCAGAAGGACAACATTCCTCAGTTTTGCATTCCAACCATCTGGAACTTAGTTGTTGCAACAGCAAAAAAAAAAGTGCTAACAAGTCGATTGGACAGACCTCTGTGTGCACACATCCATGGCTTTTCCTCTTAATTTCTATGGGTTACGTATCGCTGCTTCTTTGAAGCTAGTTGCCAGGTGTTTGGGGCCAATCCTCTCTCTGTTAAGCGTGTTCCTCTCACATAGTAACAGGGAAGCAGGCCCCATTATGCCCAAACACCTTTTAAAGAGCCAAAATCTTGCAATCTCATCAGAGAAGATTAAAACCACATGAAAGTTGGTGACCTTGTAGTAATTCAGACATGGCTTCATGGTTTATCCAGCTTTTCAGTTTGTTGGGTGCCACACTCCTGATCCCTAAGTTAAGGTGGACTTGAAACGCAAGAGAGGTGTTGGGAGGATTCAGAGCACCCAGCTGCCGGAGACCCTGGTTCCCAGAAGTCAGGCATTAAAAACCTACTGCGGCCCCCTTGCTCCCTCCCATCCCTGTCTCGCCGTCTGCAGGAATGACCCACCTGGGCCGTCGGCAGCCACAGCAACCCAGGAGCTGCTGCGTTTAGCTGAGGGCTCTCTGGAAGGCCTCCCGCTTCTGGATCCCGTGAACGACCTTCAGCTGAAGAACCTGGAGGTCGTAGAGAGCCTGATCCGGGCCCGGAGCCTGGAGGAACTGTTGCCCGGGTTCCAGTGTGTGCACAGCCCCCTCTTCCACATGGAGGTCAGTTCAGGGCAGGCTTGGAATGGGAGGCAGGGCAGAGGGGACCGCCTTGGTACAGTTCGAGAGGACGGGGAGCGACGGGTGTCTTCATTTTCCAGAGTTCTGCACAATCGCCGGACTCTACGGAGCTCTCTCCTCATGTTCAGGTGGCCCCCTTGCCATCTTGTTTCCCAAAACAGTAGACCACGGCTGTTCACCCAGGCATTTATGGGTTAGCAGCTACTCCAGGATCAGATTGCCTTGAAGTTTGCCTCTTACTTTTCTTTGTTTGTTTCTTTGTTTGTTTGTTTTAATATAATTTTTATTCTTTTTGAAGCACGGTTGGTCCTGCTGGGATGGTTTGCTGTATTTTTTTTTTCTTTGTCTTGTAAACTGCTCTGGCCTCTGCTGAGAACAACAGCAGTGTAGAAATAAAGTAAATTAAAAACCACACCGGATTCGATAGAAGGCAGGGAGCACGTGTCTGCATTTTAGCTTCTCACAGCTAGCAAACGCAAAGACAGTGCATCCGTGCATATTTATTTCAATTTTAATTATATCTATCATCTATCTAACTAACTAACTATCTCATCATCTATCTATATACAGTGCTACTAAAACTCTTGAGTTTTAGTTTGATACTTAAAGTTACAAACTGGACAAAACAGTGTGTCATAGGCCAACAATTTTTAAACCAAGGTACCTCAAATGGGCTAACTTACAAAATGCGTCCAAAATCCGGGACCCATGACTCCCGTGGAATAGAAATTTGGCAAACTTTATAAATCATTTTATGACATAAACATTATCATAAAACATTTCATGATATAATACAAAATGTCATAAAACATTTCCTGTGGTCAACTCCTGATGTTTGACTGTGCTATACCATTCAATATGAATGACACGGGCTATTTTCAAGGCAGATACATCTCTGAATATCTCCCTGACTTTCTAATTACTTTTCCAGTGAAGGCAGTACATTAGAAGCTCTGCCATTGTTGAAGGCATTGAGGAATCTGGTAAGGAAATAGCCCATGTCATTCATATGGAACTGTATAGCTCAGTCAATTTTAATTATATCTATCTATCTATATCTATCTATCTATATCTATATCTATATCTATTTATCTATCTATCTATATCTATCTATATCTATTTATCTCTATCTATCTCTATCTCTATCTATCTATCTATCTATCTATCTATCTATCTATCTCTATCTCTATCTCTATCTCTCTATCTACCTATCTACCTATCTCTACCTATCTACCTATCTATCTATCTATCATCTATCATCTATCACCTATCTATATCATATTTTTCTTCAATCTGTAGAATAGTTGCAGTAGGCCAGTTGCAGAATTCAACTGCTCTTTGTGCTTCCCCCCCCCTCCACTTCTTGTGCCAGAGACTTGGGTGCTCTCAGAGGCAAAGCTTGGAGACGGAAGAGGAGCCGTGTCCTTGGAGAAGCGGCAGCTCTGTTTGGGTTTCCTTTGAATAGGGCAGGGCTTTCCAAAGTTTTCCCGCGGCGACACACCAACCGCCATTGGTGTGTCGCCGCGGGAAAACCCGGAAGTGCCGCCGTTGCGGCAGCGCACAAAAACCCGGAAGCGCTGCTGCCGGTTTCGGGTTTTGCACGCTGCAGTTGGTGTGTCGCCGCGGGAAAACCCGGAAGCGCTGATGATGATCAGCGCTTCCGGGTTGTGTGGCGACACACCAGACTGTGTCGCGACACACAGTTTGGAAAGCTCTGGAATAGGGAATTGCAGCCCAGATGCATAGATGAAGCCCTTTCCCAGGAAATATGAACAAATATTCAGACAGGCTCCCCAGCCTGGCCCCTTCCGGTTGCATGGAGCAGCATTCCCTCCTCCCACTGGGGGCTGGGGATAATGGGTGTGGTCATTCTGCACAAGGGGGCGTCAGGTTTGCTTATAGCCCTTCTCTCACCTTTCGGATCTCCTTCCTCCCCCTCCAGTTTGTACGCTTCCAAGAGCGCCAGCGGGTGTTGGACGAACTAGAGCGACTGCGCTTCCTGCTGTCGGACCAGTCCCTCCTCTTGCTGCCCGAGTATCACCAGCGTGTCGAAGTGAGTGCCTCTCTGCGGCTGGGTCAAATTGATGACCAAGGGCTAAGAAACGGAGTTCGTGGGTCCGGTGCAGAGCTGGGCTAAGGAGCAGCCTAGGGAAACCCGGTTAATCCCCCAAGGGTTTCAGACTCTCTAGTGCAGTGTTTCTCAACCTTGGGAACTTTAAGACGTGTGGACTTCAGTTCCCAGAATTGCCCAGCCAGCATGTTTCAGCTTCTGGGAAGTTACATCTTCTTGCTTTCTCCAGTACTTTTCCTTTGGGGCTACCATTCCCATCCTCCAATTTTATCCTTAGATCTAAGGCAGTGTTCCTCAACCTTGGGAACTTTAAGACGTGTGGACTTCAGCTCCCAGAATTCCCCAGCCAGCCATGCTGGCTGGGGAATTCTGGGAGCTGAAGTCCACACGTCTTAAAGTTCCCAAGGTTGAGAAACCCGGCTCTAGTGTGATGGGCTACAGAGTGTGACCTTTTCCCACAGAGCAGCCACTGCCTAGGAACGAAGGATCAGGAGAATGAGTGGGCGTGTTCCCGCCAGCCAGCCAGCCAGCTCCCCTCCTGGGTTTGACATCTCGAGTCCGTTTTTAAAGACATAGCAGTATAAATGGGCTTAATAATCATTTTTAAGAAAACTCAACCAAGACTGTTCCCTCCAAGCCCCTACCCAACAAAATGCAGAAAATCCTGGTTTCTGCTACTATTTTATGATCATTTGAACCCCCCCCCCCCACGTAGCCTTTCTCCTCCCAAAATGTTAAGTGTGGCTCCCTGGCCCCAAAAGATGCCCATCCGGCCTATTTGGTTGAGCTTGGCACCAACCCGAATGTCTGTGTTATTTGTGGGGAGAGCAGGGGTGACTTTTGGGCAGAGAGGGCTACCTCTTCTCGGTGGTCTTTTCCAGTGGCCTTGGGGCCAGCTCTGCCCCTCCGCCCTTCCTTTCCCCTAGTCGGCTTTCCATCTCTTCTGCCTGGCCCCCTGCCTTCCACCACACTCACAGACAAGGCTGCTCCTGCTCGGGTAGGAAATGGACCTCTGGACGCTGGTACCGCGTGTCCCCAGCGTGAATTCATGTCAAGTTCATGGAAGCATCAAAGGGAGGATGATCTCTTTTGTTCCCCGAATAAGCGTAGCCAGGGGTGGGCTGGCTGAGTCTTTTCAATCTCCTCTTCCGCTCACTTCAGGTCTTGCGCTCCCTGGGCTACATCAACGAAGGAGGCGCCGTGGAGCTCAAGGGGAGCGTGGCCCGTCAGATCAGCAACCATGAGCTGCTCCTGACGCAGCTGCTTCTGGACAACGCGCTGACCGACCTGCGGCCGGAGGAGATCGTGGCCCTGCTGAGCTGCACGGTGTGCCAGGTCCGCACCCAAGTGGAGCCCCAGCTGCCCTCTGTCCTTCAGAAGGTGAGCGGGCAGTGGAAGATGGGAGAGAAGTGGGACGCAGGGGAGGGCTTGAGCTGCCATTTAGGTTAGTGGCTCCTGGACGAACCCCCGGCCTCTCTCCCTCTCCATCCTTCAGGGCATAGAGCACATCCGGTCGGTAGCCGAAGAGATCGCCCTGCTGCAACGCAAGTGCGGCCTGCAAGAATCGGTCGAGGATTTTGTGGAGCAGTACAAATTCGGGCTGGTGGAAGTGGTCTACGAATGGGCCCGTGGCATGGTAAGGGTTAAGGCTCCGCCCACTGCCTCCCAGCTGGAGTTTGCTCATCCCTTGGGAACCATCTTTCACTCTCCTCCTACTCTAAGGTGAACCAAGCTCCCCTATTTGTGGGGCTAGTGAAGCGTGATAGCTTCTTTCCTAGAGTTGACCATCTGGAGCTTTGACTGAAGGGCAGTGTAAAACAATGAGACAAGGTGAGGAGCCCCCAGGACAAGGTAACCGAAAAGGGATGGTTGCGTGTCAGAAATGGACTGCTTGAGTAACTTTCCTGCAGGCTAGAAAGTGCTCCTTTGTAGGTCACTGTCCTACAGAGTTATTGGATGATCTTAAGCGAGACCCGTCACCCAGACTTTGCTGTCCCTGCTTGCGAGTTGTGGATAGATGTGATCTAACTTGCAAGCTGGGTTTTCTGCGCAACATGTTAGCCCATGGTTTATTTCAGCGCTTTCCAAACTTTTCATGTTGGTGACACACTTTTTAGACATGCATCATTTCGCGACACACTCTTACAGCAGGGCACAAGGCAGGCACTAGGACCTGCGCGGAATCCTGGCAGGGCTCGGAGGCAGCAGCAGCCGCGACACACCCAGACACTGCAGCCGACACACTAACGTGTCCCGACACACAGTTTGGAAAGCTCTGGTTTATTTAATCGCGGTTTACTAAAACCATCCAGTGGGCCGGGTTCTAACTACTCACTTGGATCACAAACAAGCTCCGTTTTAGCCTACCATGTTACAGTTAAGTAGACCCAGCCGCTAGAACAGCAGACCAACCAGCTACATTTTAATTGAGCTGTGTTGCTCAAACACAGCCAGAAAGTTCTTGTAACTTTCCCAGCCTATGCTTTCCAGGTGGCCTAAAGTATGCTGATGGGAAATGATGGGAACTGTAATCCAATGCATCTGGAGGCTTGGGTTGGGGGTGGTTAGTAGGTAATTGACTTGCCTTGGAGGTTGTATATAAACAGGGCTGCTCTCCTTTGTATGGGAAGCCTAGAGAATCTGGCATGAATTTGACTCAACTTAATGTTTGCAAAGATCTTGGAGGGCCACCTGCAGTCCTGGGTCCACATCTTGTGCTTTTGGGGTGGGAGGTGGGGATGTGGTGGGGGGAGCAACCACTGTGAAAATGAGCCCTTTGGAATTCAAGATTCACTTCCGGCCTTCCGTAAAAATTTGAAAACCTGGTTCTGCCGCCTAGCTTGGGATGGGAGAGGTAATAGCTCCTCCTGGGGGTGGCTAGTACCATAATGGCCTCCCTACTCTTAAGATCAATTCGCCTAGATTGGATTTTATACTTATTTATTATATTATATTGTTTATTGTAATTTTACATTTGTATTTTAATTGTAATTTTTATTGTAAGCCACCCAGAGTCCCCGTCTGGGGGAGATGGGCGGTCATATAAATTTAAATAATAAATAAAATATATAAAGATCCTAACAAAATGCACCTGAGGCCGGAGGGCAGGCAAGGAACCCTGAAGCAACGTGGTCTGAAAGAGATTCCACTTTTAATGCCGCCTTTCCCCAGGTGTCAGAAACAGAGCTTTCATTGCCTCCCACCTTCCAGCTAAATAAGGGGCACCTAAGTCCCAAGCATCAGTTCCAGTGTCTTATTTCCCTCTATGCCCTCACCAGCCCTTTGCCGAGATCGCCCACCTGACGGACGTGCAGGAAGGCATCATCGTCCGCTGCATTCAGCGCCTGGATGAAACCTGTCGCGAGATGCGCAACGCTGCCCGGGTGACGGGGGAGCCGACCCTACACGCAAAGATGGAAGCTGCCTCCAACATGATCAAGAGAGACATTGTCTTTGCCGCCAGTCTCTACACCCAGTGAGTGGAGAGGCCGGCTGGACTGGACCCATTTTGCCATCCTGGAAACTTCCCTCCCTCTTATTCTGACCTCTAAGAGGTTATGATTCATCTTCAGATGTAAACGACAAAAATATGTACTTGTGCCAAACAAGGGGAGTTGGTAGCACATCCTCATGTAGCAAAGGATGAAGGCCTGAGAGGTTGACACCTCCTTCGCTGGAAGGAAAGATAGTCCATCCTTCCTCCCATCTGCTGGCCCCTTTCCTCTGATTGGACTGATGCTAGGTCCTGTGTGTTTGACCAGAAGCCGCTGGTCAGCTTGTACTTTTCCCATAGCAACGGGGCCAAGAAATCCCATAGTTCTGCACTGAGACAAAACATAAAATAATATGCACAAATATAGAAGGGGGCAGCGGGGAGAGGTATCTGGCTTAACAGAAATACCTGTGAGAAGGAACTGGAGTTTTTGTTGATCCCAGGCAGAACATGAGCTAACAGGGTGTTGCAGCAAGAGGGGGGGGGAAAATAAAGCTTGTGCGAGTTCAGAATGTATTAAAATAATTCTACATTCTAAGACTTAAGTCTAAATTGCTGAGTGTTTTTCTGCTTTTTTTGCGGGGTGGGGGTGCCTTCAAGTCAGCTTTGACTCCTAGCGACTGCCTGGACAAGGCCCTGCAGTTTCCTTGGCAAGATTTTTGGAAGTGGCTTGCCGTTGCCTTCTTCCTAGGGCTGAGAGAGAGTGATTGGCCCAAAGTCACCACAGCTTGGCTTCACGTCTGAGGCAGGACTACAACTCACTGTCTCCCAGTTTCTAGCCTGGTGCCTTTAACCACACCACCAAACTGGCTCTCTTCTGCATTAATTATATCTCATTAAAATACAGTATTCAGTTCCAGGCTAGCAGAAGATGGATAGTAGGGTGGAAGTATTGAAAATGCACTGCAGTGGTTAGCCTGGAGAACTGAAGTCTAGCCGCCCCTCTATTGCTCTCACGCATCATTACCTCAGAAAATACATGAACTTTACTAGACTAAATTGAAGAACAGTAGATTTCCCTTGAACAGGTTTATTGACCACGCTGACAGACCTGAAGATGGGTGGAGTTACAGCCCTTCTTTATAGACGTATGCAATTTGGAATCTGCATGCGATTGGATAGCGCAGCCAGGCATTTCATTGGATGCAACATACCATGTGCATAGTGAGGTCAGTGAGGCCATTAAGGTGTAACTATGAGATAATGGGGCAGGACTACAAAGACAGTGAAGTTTTGAAAGAACAGAGGCAGCTATGCCCCATAGTTTCTTTTTAGGGAGTTACCTTCTTTTGGCTACCCAGAGCTCTGCTCGCCTCCTAGGATCTTTTCCCCAGTTTATCAGCATTTCTTGACCTAGTGTTTTATGGCTGAACTGACAAGTTTAAGTTTCCTTGGGAAAGTGTTTTTGTAATGGGGTAGTTGCCCAATTTGACACCATATAGCTGAGCTGGCGCTTTGGTTTTCTCTGGGAAGATGTATTCGAGTTAGAGGCTTTTAACTTGTCTGTCCCCCCCTCACAATCTCCTACAGAACCAATTTGAGGATTCATCCAAGCAATCCCGTACTGGCTAAACTTGAGTTCAATGGAATCTCAGAAATGAGCTTGAAGATAATCTAATCCACCATTTCTCAAACATGGCAACTTTAAGACATGTGGACTTCAACTCCCAGAATTCCCCAGCCAGCTTCAACTCAGCTTCCCAGCTGGCCGGGGGAATTCTGGGAGTTGAAGTCCACATGTCTTAAAAGTTGCCAAGTTTGAGAAACACTGAATTCTAATCCAATCCTCTACCCAGTGCAGGAACATGAGAAGCCTTAATACTTCTGAAAGGCAGTCTTGGAGATTCAAAGCTGAAAGTACTGGCTTCTCCAATTTGATACCTTCCAGATGTGCTGCGACTTTGACTCCAAGAATTCCTAGCCAAAGTTACAGGATGCCAGTGGGGAAAGTTAGTGGTAAATATTGAGCACCAACTTTAAAGAGATGGAGTAGCTAAAACTGCATGTATTCCATGTGTTGGAGGCAGGATCCTGTTTTTTAAAGGCAAATTTCCAGCTATTATGGTTGCAAAGACTGGTCATGTGTGATGTTGGCTAATTCATTCTGTAACAGGAAACAAACAACTTGCACAAGAAAATGCCCAGGGAACCAGGAATGTCAACAAGTGCAACATGAATCCCTAGGATCTCTTCTCATTCTTTACCCACTCACGCATCATGGTTGTAGAGTTTGGCATGACTAGAAGCTTGCAAACATTCAGAGGCAGGGGTCCCCAAACTGTGGGCCACAACCTGTTAGGAACTGGGCCGCGGGGCTCCCACCCGCAAACCCCACCCCCTTCCGCGTGATTGGCTCCCGCCCACAAACCCCGCCGCCCCGGTCCACGGAAATCCTGGAAACCCTGCCGCCCCGGTCCGCGAAAATCCCGGAAACCCCACCGCCCCGGTCTGTGCAAAAATCGTCTTTTGAAACCGGTTCCTGGCGCCAAAAAGATTGGGGACCCCTGTCAGAGGCGTCTCTCTTAACTCAGCTTGAGACCACTGCACATTTTCCACCATCTGTATTACTGTAGCCAATTTATGCCACCATGATGGTAACAGAAGCTGCCTTTACCAAGCTGAGTAGCCTTGCATATCTGAACGGCCGGGCTCATGCATTGCATGAGACCCTAAACAGGATTTGGTTCTTAGTTTAGCAGGGTGCATGACCCCAGCCGTGGTTAACTCTCATCTGCTCCAAATCTCTGTGACTCAGGGGCTCCCGTGAAGCCACTGTTCTTTGCCAGGCAACGTTGGGAATCTACCTACTGTGATGGGCAGCCACAATGCTGGGTCCTGAGCAAGCAGCTTTTATCAGGAGAGGACCCTGGGTCCACCTGATAGCCTAGGAGGTAATCTGCAAAATTCCACTCCTTCCCTCTAACAGACTCATCCAATTCATACATTATGTTAAGGATAATGTGTGTCCCAAATTACAACTGGTTGAGCAACATGCAAAGCTCACCCATTCTCAAACCACCTGACATGGCTTCAATTAGGCCTCCATCACCAGAAAGGACACTCTTAGTTCATAGTTACACTTCTGCTCCCTCCTTTTATTGTTTCTAAGCCACAGGTGTCATGAGAAAGAACATGCTCCAGCAGCATCAGTAGGAGACAATGCGTGAGCAGTTGGTCCTTCCTTCCTTCGTTGTCACAGCAATGCCATAGCTCTGTCTCCCCATTCTCCGAGTAGCAGGTAACAGACTCCTGGTGTTTGTTTCCTTCCACCGCCTACCTGGGCCTGCAAGGTGCAGCAGCTTCTAGGCCCAAGACCAGCTTGGCTTCCAGTGCATCAATCTGGGATTCACGACGTTGGGGGCTTCTCTGCACTCAAAGCCTCCACGTACCAGTCAGGCAGGAAACAATATTGAGAATCCTGATGCACTGTGAAGGAAACAGGGTGCCCCGGGTCCCAGGCGAAGAGATGAACCAACCTGGGAGAGAGGAAGGAAGAAGCAAAAGTTTGAGATCAGGGCTAGCACATCTTCAGTTCCCTAGAGCAGGGGTCCCCAACCTGTAGGCCGCGGCCCACTAGTGGGCCACTGCCTGTTAGGAAGTGGGCTGCGGGGCTCCCTCCTGCAAACCCCGCCCCCCGGTGCGCACAATTACCCCGCCCCCAGTGCGTGCGATTGGCTCCCGCCTGCAAACCCCGCCCCCCATCTGCGCGATTGGCTCCTGCCTGCAAACCCCGCCCCCCCGGTACACACAATTGGCTCCCACCTGCAAAACCCGCCCCCCGGTCCGTGGAAAAATTTTCTTCCACGACCGGTCCCTGGTGCCAGAAAGATTGGGGACCACTGCCCTAGAGAGCACTGAGAAACAATTCCCATCGTCGATCACCATGGTTGCAGAAACTAGGACTGTTGGCCTCTCTCTTCAGGATCACCTTTTGACACCTCACTGTTACAGATGCTTCAGAGCTGAAGAGGAGACGTATCTCCCCTAAGCCCTGCAAGGATGGAGAACCTATCACCTTTCAGATGTTGCTGAAGTCCAACTTCTAGCATCCCTTGTCATTGGCCACACTAATTGCAGTTGTTAGGAGTTACCATTTAGCAACTTCCAGAGGGCCTCAGGCTCCATTTCTTGGTCTAGTCAACTGTTGGATGAACATGGCTTACTGCCACGCATGTCAAAATTACAACTACTCACTTTGGATTGTCTTCCGTCACCACCGTCTTCAAAAAGGCTAGAAAAGCAGCACAGAAATTCATACACACAGCTGGCTTCCAGCAGCCTGGATCTTCCTGTCAGAGTAGGGAAGAAAGAGAGTAATTTAGAAATAACCCAACCAGGACTTTTGGTTTGGGGCATTCATGCAACCAGGTATATATCTTTTCATTTCAAGCCCATAAAAGAAGTAATCTTGCTTGTATCCAAGGTTAATCTGTTCTATGAAGAAATGATCTTTCCTTGATCAGGATGAGCAACGATAGTTTCTGTTTAGACCATCAAGGAAGTTGCAAGTGACGCACTTCATAAGAAAGAGAGATGCTCTAACCCTAGATCAGTGTTTCTCAACCTTGGGAACTTTTAAGTGTGGACTTCAACTCCCAGAATCCCACAGCCAGCATGGCTGGCTGTGGAATTCTGGGAGTTGAAGTCCACACTTCTCAAAGTTCCCAAGGTTGAGAAACAGTGCCTTAGATCTAAGGATAAAATTGGAGGATAGGAAGGGCGGCCCCAAAAGAAAAGTACTGGAGAAAGCAAGAAAATGTAACTTCACAGAAGCTGAAACATTATCTCTAAAGAGAGGACAAGCTAGAGGAAAGCAAGCATTCTCAAATTATTTAAGAAGGATATCAAGTTTGTATAAACATGACTTTTTTTTTACAAATGACTAATTTAAAGCATTTAAGTTTTCCCAAGGGATAATTAATGAAGCTGTGGACGGTCCAGTTTATTTATTTTGGTTTGTTCGGTGAAAAATCCCCAATTTAGGAGTGAGCAATCTTTGCCTTAATACAATCCCACATTTTTGTGCTGAAGATGACAACTGAAAGGAGAGATGCTCAGAGCTGAGGCTAATTTCCAATTTCACTGGGGTTACAACAGATGGAGAATTCAAGGCCCTTCAGGTCTCAGCATCTTTTACAATGGGCCTCCTAGGAGTTACGGTTCAGCAACAGATTCCCTATCTGTAGGTAACAACACCTAGAAGAGTCTTCTGCCTTAGGGCAGTATTTTAACATATCTTACAGCAACAAGGTTGCAGTGTAATCCAGCGGTATTATTTCCCCAAGTTGGATGGCTGAGATAATGTGACTGACCCATTCTACAGCTTTATCGCTGAGTGATTTTATCTTTCCTAATAGCAAAGAGGAACCATATTTAATTTTGATTGCTTTAGCTCAGCCTTTCTCAACCTTTTGACCCTGGAGGAACCCTTGAAATATTTTTCAGACCTCGGGGAACCCCTGCACATTCAGGCTCAAATATAGGCCAGAAGTTACAAAATTATTATATTCATTTCATGTGTAGGCCTGTCTATATGCGTTAACAGTGTTCTTAAACTAAAAATAAAGAATGAAACTTACCTCTTTAACGTGAAGTTGCCCGAATTTGAAATAGTTTTTTTAAATAAAGCCAGTTTGAGAGCCAGTTTGGTCTAGTGGTTAAGGCTCCAGGCTAGAAACCAGGAGACTGAGAGTTCTAGTCCCGCCTTGGGCATGAAAGCCGGCTGGGTGACCTTGGGCCAGTCCCTGTCTCTCAGCCCTAGGAAGGAGCCAATGACAAACCGGGAGACAGAGTTCTAGTCCCGCCTTAGGCATGAAAGCCGGCTGGGTGACCTTGGGCCAGTCCCTCTCTCTCAGCCCAGCTCACCTCACAGGGTTGTTGTTGTGGGGAAAATAGAAGGAGGAAGGAGTATTAGGTATGTTCGCCACCTTGGGTTATTTATAAAAATAATAAAGGCGGGATAGAAAATAAAAAATAAATAAATAAAATAAATTGTGATCTCCCAAGGAATCCCCTAGTGACCTCTCGTGGAACCCTAGGGTTCCACAGAACCCTGGTTGAGACTGTAGAGAGTAAGGAAGATGACCTTGATGGAGATATAGCAGCTCTGTTGCCAAGGCAACAAAGGGTAAAACATTTAGCTGCACCCCACCCATTCCAACTTGAGAGTGGGTCATAGTTCCCATGGCCCTTTTTCCTTATGGTTTTAGACTACTGAGTAGATAATGTCCTTTGACTGTGTGCAGGTGATTTTCTTTTTTCATTTAGAGGAAACAGTGGTAAAAACAACAGCAAGGGGAAAAGGAATGACAGGGAACAATATCCAATAAGAATACAACACAACAAAAACCCCAAAGCATTCTTAAGATGCTTAGCAGCATCAAAGTCAACTGCATCCAGAGAAGACTATAGGTTAGCATCAGGCAACTAGAGATACAGGGGTGTGCAATACATGTGAAAAGTGGTGTGGATTCAACTGCGTGATTGCAGCCGCCATCTTGACATTGTGGATCCGGTCGAGGGTGTCCCTGTTGAGATCCCAAAGGGGCAGGCCTTTCCCGAGGTTAAACCTACCCGAATGAGTTTGAATATCTTCATAGTCTCAAAAGTTTCCAGCCCGACAACCAAGCCATCCGGCCCTCGATAACCTGCCACAATCCGAGACACTCCTGGAAGAAAAGACTGGGCCCACCACTTGATTAGCTTGTGCCTGAAAAGAAAAGAGACAAATTGCCATAACTAACCTAAATCTGCATTTAAGTGAACACTATCCAGCAAACTGGAGAGCACTTTGTTTTCTTGGCACGATGAGCAAATGGGTCAATTAATAAACCATGGTTTGATTTCAGGCAATAAACCAGAATTTGGAACTACAGCCTGTTGTTGGCTTACTGACTGCAATTGGGACACAGTATAATGCAGAGATGTTGACTTATTCCTGGTTTTTTTTTTCTGCTCCACTCAAACTTCATTCAATCTGCAAGTTTTGCGATCCTTATGGATCATCTCACGGAAGGAGCTTCACAAGCCGATGTTTCTGAGGAATGTTGGGCTGTCCCTGAAGCGTTGCTGTATTTCTCTCTAGTGATCTAAATGAAGAGGCTGGTGGCACTAAGTCTCTGTGTTCACACATAATGCTAAGCCATGGCATACCGAAGAAACTTCAACCGCCAAGGGTCATAACAGATAGTCCTTGCTTACCGACCATTCATTCAGGGACTGTTTGAAGTTACAACGATGCTGAAAAAATAACTTTTATCTACAACCATTTACAACAGAGCTTTCCAAACTGTGTGTTGCGACACGTTAGTGTGTCTGCTGGAGTGTCTGGGTGTGTCGCGGCTGCTGCTGCCTCCGAACCCTGCCAGGATTCTGCGCAGGTCCTAGTGCCGGCCTGGTGCCTTGCTGCCTCCAAACCTGCTGTGATTCTGCGCAGGTCCTAGTGCCTGCCTTGTGCCCTGCTGTAAGAGGGGAGTTCTGTCCAAGCCTTGCCCTGCTGCAAAGGGGAACTCTGTTTTCATGTTGTGTCCCCATACATTTCACTATTACAATTTATGTGTGTGTCCATATCTCTTATAAGTTAGTTAGTTTAACCTCCGGTTTGCTAGTAAAACTGAATTACTGTGTTGCGAAATGATGCATGTCTAAAAAGTGTGTCACCAACATGAAAAGTTTGGAAAGCTCTGATTTACAACCTTATTTACAACCATTTATGACCTTCACTGTGTCCCTCAGTCATGTGATCACCATTACAGTCAGTATGCATTATCTGTGTCCGACCCTTTTTTTTCTCTTCCCCCCCTTTTTCCCCACCCTTGCAGAGCAGATTGATTGGAGAGAAAGGGATTGCAAGAAAGTAAGCTGTTTGCTCTTCTACACATCAAAAGCAATGTGTTCACTCTGGCAGCCTGGGGCTGGGAGCCGAGGGTGCGCTATGCAGACAGCTTACAGTACTCTCTTGAAATCTCTCTCTCCAATCTCTCCACTCTGCGAAGGTGGGGGGGGGAGAAAAAATGCGACTTCTGTAAGCAATCTCCCCTTTGCCTGACCCTTCCCCCCACCCCCCGCAGAGTGGAGAGATTGAAGAGGAAGGGATTTCAAGAGAGCAAGCTATTTGCTCTTCTACACATCGAAAGCAATGCAATCGCACCGGCAGCAGGAAAGGGTCAGGCAAAGGAGAGGTTGCCTTACCCCACATCTCCTTCCTGATGATTAAAATCCCAAGTAACAGACCGGAACAACCATTCCTGCATTATGTCTTTCTGCCTGGAGACATTTCTACTATTTGCAGGGGTGGGCAACGTCGGGCCCGCGGGACTCCCGCCTAAGGCCTGCGGGGCTCCCGCCCACAAACCCCACCCCTTCCACGCGATTGGCTCCCACCTGCAAACTCCGGCCCCCGGTCTGCGGAAATCCCAGAAACCCCACCCCCCGGTTATAAATATCCAAATGGCCCTTGGCAGAAAAAAGGTTCCCCACCCCTGACTATTTGGAACCAGAAAATTAGTAGTTTTTGCCCCATATCCTGGTTCCTTCTCATTGCCAACTGAAGCTCTGGGCTTTGCCTACGTTTTCCTAGGCTTGCCAAGAATGCCACCCCACCTTGTGCAAATTGTCACTTTCCTCCCCCAGCCTAGGAGCCACGGCAGGCTGTGACAGGCCTAACTGTGAGTAAAAAAAGGGGGACAGATGCAAGTGGCAAAAGTTTCCAACGCAATTGGACCGCTCCTTCCTCACCTGTAAAAACTTCCCCTCTGAGCAGGGCTGTGCATGACTTTGCTAGTCTTCAGCTCCACGTAGCAACTTGGTGGATCTGCCCAAGGGCTCCGGGGATCAGTACAATCTACCTCTCCAGAGAACAGGAGCGAATGACTTCCCAGGCGGGACCGAA
Organism: Charina bottae; assembly: GCA_023362775.1. Taxonomy (NCBI): domain Eukaryota; kingdom Metazoa; phylum Chordata; class Lepidosauria; order Squamata; family Charinaidae; genus Charina; species Charina bottae. The sequence continues at coordinate 21,731,519 of JALMGJ010000002.1, forward strand.
TCACTGTGCAGAAAGCTTCATTTGTGTTCACTACTCCGGTTGGATCAGGAATCCCGTCCGGAGTATCTGGAGAAGAACGAGAAGTTTGAACCGTTCCTGGATGTTACTCTGACCGGCCTAGGGTCACTCCTTCAGGAAGCTACATAGTCAAATAAACCAGAGGTAGCATTGCAGCCGTGTGTGTGTGTGTGTGTGTGTGTAAAATGTATGCACTGATCAAAAGTACTAGGAGAGGAGTCACAGGAAATAAAAATAAGTTCCATTTTATTCTGTAGACTTCGTCTGATATTTTAGGGTGCTGGGCAAAGTTGAGGGGGGCATTGTTCAGGAGTAGAGAAGACTATTTACATGCAGACGGTCTTAGGTTTGATCCCACGCGTCTACAGTTAGGTAGCCCAGTGTAACTACAGAGGCACGGGGCTCAAATCTTCTGCAGTAGATGCACGGAATGAATCCGACTGTAGCTGTATGGGATGGGATTGAACCTCACCCTTTTGGCATGCACCGTGTATTAGCTGCTACTCCAAGGGCTGTTTTTAGTAATCGGTTTATCTCGGTTGACAGTGGCTTTGAGTGCCTGAAAAGGAGGTGCGATAGGACTGATTTAAATGCATTTAAAGAATTACAGGTAGTCCTCGTTTAGCAACCATAATTGGGACTGGCAACTCGGTCATTAACTGAAGCAGTCGCTAAGTGAAACCGCGACCGTGCTTATGATCTTACTTCAGCTTTCCTTTGCTTTACAGGCCTGAGGAGGTTGTAAATGCGAGGAGTGGTCGCAAAGTTACTTTTTTCATCACCGTCGTAACTGCAAACGGTCGCTAAATGAGGACTACCTGTAATACTGAGGATACAAGACAGTAAATACACTATCTTGCACCACACCTTAGAGTCATTGCAAATACAGAACTCTTATGATACTAAATTGTTCCCAAAATCAGAAAGAGTCCGGTAGTACCTTTCTAAGACTAACACATTTTATTATAAGGCATAAGCTTTTGTGAGCTGTAGCTTATGCCTCATCATAACATTTGCTAATCTTAAAAGGTTCTGTGGGAGGAGAGCATGACAGCAGTCAGCTTCCTTCCTTCCTTCCTTCCTTCCTTCCTTCCTTCCTTCCTTCCGTTTTTCTCTCAACCCCTCTCCCCCCCCCCCACTTTAAAGGTAGCCTGAGGAGCAGTGGGCCCAATTTTAAGAGGAAAACACCACTGGCACCACAGTCTGTGTGTGTATTTACGTGTCAGGAGGAGATTCCCGTCATGCGGGAGAACAGGAAGGGAAGAAGGGGCAGGAGGGGAGCAGACGCCAGGATAAAGCGCAGCACAGCGGGCGACTGGCAGTGAAAGAAGAGCGGGCATGGATTCCAACCACTCCACAGTGAAAGGGGTGTAAGGAGCAGCACAGCCTGGCAGCCATTCTGCCTCCACTTCCACCAGAGAAGCCGAGAGTCTACAACCAGCCAGCAGCTGGTGGCACACCTTCCTCTCCTCTCCCCCGCACCAGCTGAAAGAGGGTGCCAAGCCAACGCCTGGCCCCCAGTGCAGAGCAGCAACTGGCAGTGCTGAGCTGGTAACACCAGAATGCAAACGCCATCTAACTAACTCCAAGGTGGATAAATGGTGGCTAAGGAGGTCATTACAGCTCAGCCAAGCATATCTGGAAGACAAAGAAAGAAAAGAACTATATATAGCAATCTTTAGGATTTAGATACTAACTAGGCTGACCATATTTCAGGATGGCAAAACGGGACAGGGTCTTATGTAATATTCCGTATTCATGAAAAAGATGGGTCCCTGCCCCCCGGTCCGCGCGATTGGCTCCCGCCTGCAAACCCCACCCCACCGGTCCACGTGATTGGCTCCCGCCTGCAAACCCCGCCCCCCAGGTCCGCGCAATTGGCTCCCGCCTGCAAACCCTGCCCCCCAGGTCCGCGCAATTGGCTCCCGCCTGCAAACCCTGCCCCCCGGTCCGCACTCCAGCTCAGATCCTCCTTCCGCGCCATTCCCGCCGGGTTTGAAAAACGGGACAAAATTGAGATTTTTATGAAAACTACGGGACCGTTGAAAAATGCTAAAAAAACGGGACTGTCCCATTCAAAACGGGACGTATGGTCAGCCTAATACTAACACACGTAAGAAGAGACCCATAGATATATTGTACAGGTCTCATGATAAGAGATAAGTGAGAAATTAAGAAATAAGTAGACCGCAGCGTTTGTTAGGACATTTTGTATAATAGTGTCCTTCCCTGAACACATAGGGAGGATAACACTACCCTCCCTGTTGGGGTCTGTACCATTTCCCCAAAGAACCCCCCACAGGTGCTCCCAGACTGTTTCTGATTTTGGCTACCATAGACAAACACGGCCCTCCTTCTCCGTTGTTTGCATTGTTCCCTGTAATTCAAACACTCCGAAAAACAGAGCAGCCACCAGCCCAGTTCAGGAACTTGGGGGAAAAAACTGAGCGTTGCCCCCCAAAACAGGCTTTCATTCCTGAGCCGGGAGCTCTCCGGAAACCTTACCAGCACACATGTATTGTTCAAATTTATATCCCATATACATGAGCTCTTTCAGCAGTTCCGAGCGCTGCTCCCGCTGTTTGCGGGCAGCCTCCGTTTCAAACTCGCTGATGTACAGGGTCCCTCGGAAGAGAGTGACCGCCAGCAACCAGCCCTCCTGGGTCTCGTACGGGGTGGTCAGCAGTTTGGTGAGATGCCCCCGCCAAGTCACAAAGTCAGTGTTCAGGGGACGCCTGCAGGAGGGAGGGAGGGAGGGAGGGAAAGGAGATTATGAAGAACCACCCATTATAAGGTAAGAAAAGAAAGCAGGTCTGTCTAATCCCAACAGAGCCAAAGCAGAGTGAGAAGGCACTTTTGGGTGTGGGGGGGGGTGCCTTTGAGTCAGTGTTCACTCCTGGTGACTGCCTGGACTAGTCCCTGCCATTTTCTTGGCAAGAATTTTGGAAGGGGTCCCCTTCCCTGCTTCTTCTTCCTAGGGCTGAGAGGAGGACTGGCCCAAGGTCACCCAGCTGGCTTCATGTCTAAGGAAGGACTAGAACTCACAGTCTCCTGTTTCCTGGCCTAGTGCCTTAACCACTACACCAAACTCAGTACAGGTACTCCTCACTTAACAACAATAGGGACCGAAAAACTGGTTGTTAAGCAGTGCAGTCATTAAGTGAGTCACCACGTGACTGGACCCAATTTCATGACCATTTTTATGATGGTCATTAAGTGAATCATGGGTCGTTAAGCGAATCACCGCAGTCATTAAGCAAATCCAGCTTTCCCAATGGACGCTTTTTGCCAGAAACCAGCAAAAAAGGTCGCAAATCACAATCACGTGACGGCAGGACGCTGCAACTGGTCGTAAATGCGAGCCGGCTACCAAGTGCCCAAATTGCAATCATGTGACTGTGCAGTGGTGCGACATTTTGCGACAGTCATAAGTGTGAGTACAGATGATAAAGCACTTTTTCCAAGGCTGTCGTAATTTCCAACCATTGTTAAGCGGACGTCATTAAGCGAGGACTACCTATAATAAACATTGCCTTTGCATACTGAACAAATAAATAAATAAATAAATAAATATATTTGGAGGGTTCAATGTAATAGTCTGCTAATTATGTACAAACTGAACATGCAAATTGTACTGCTGTAATTCCCCAAATGTTGCTGATGGGGGAAATCTAGTGGCTAAGGAAAGGGGTGGACAAGCGTGATCCACAGGCTCTCTATCCTTGTGTTCAGAATGAATCCAATCTAGTATAAAGCAACCACTTACAACAGGGGTGGGCAATGTCAGGCCCACGGGCCGTATAAGGCCCGCTGGGCTCCCGCTCACAAACCCCGTCCCTTCCAAGCGATTGGCTTCCGCCCGCAAACCCCGCCCCCCCAGTGCTTGTGATTGGCTCCCGTCCGCAAACTCCAGTCCCCGGTCCGCGGAAATCCCAGAAACCCCGCCCCTCACCCCACCCCCCGGTTATAAATATCCAAATGGCCCTTGGCAGAAAAAAGGTTCCCCACCCGACTTACAAGAAGAGACCTTCAGCCTTGCAGCTGATTAACACGCTACCAAGCCAACTCTTCATCTGACCCTTTCTCACCCTTTCTCCTCGGTCTGCAACTGCTTCCGGTTCTGCGCAATCCATTTCAGCAGGTGCTCGAGTCCTTCACGGACGCTCTCATCTCGCCGCACGTAGCGGTCGCGGTAGCCATCGCGCAAGTCAAACCCAGGGGAGGGGCCTTCGGAAGGGGGCGGGGCATAGTAGCGCAGCTGACGAGCATCTCCATGGAAGCAGCGCTTGGCATCTAGGGAAAAGTGCCCCATTTCAGCTGGCCGCCGGTAAAAAGGAAAAGGGGCATTGTATAGAGAGGGGGTAACCGGCAAAGTAAGGGGTGCCTTCGAACCACTCCTTGGAAGCTTGGCTTTGGATTCGTCCTCATGGTCCTCTTGGCTACGAGACCTGGGATTGGCTGTGTGCTTCATAAGTGTCTGTGGCTAATAACGAAAAGAATGAGCGTGAAACTTTTGCCTCCAGAAACACACTTGAGAAATTGTCCTCACCTACTGCTCCTGGGGGTTGGAGGCTAAGGCCAAAAGAAACTTTTAAGATTCTAATCCAGTGTTTCTCAACCTTGGCAACTTTAAGACGTGTGGACTTCAACTCCCAGAATTCCCCAGCCAGCCATGCTGGCTGGGGAATTCTGGGAGTTGAAGTCCACACATTTAAAGTTGCCAAGGTTGAGAAACACTGTTCTAATCCAATATTTAATATGAATAATAATAATACAAGAACCTTTTGTATCTAATTTACAAAGATAACTTTTTCGCTTCGTGCTTCATGTATTTTCTCTGTGCTAGCCTTCTGACAATTCTGTAAGGTTGACCAGTATTGCTAGCCTTACATTATAGGCAAGGAAGCAAGCCACAAGTAACAGCAGAGAATTATCATCTGGGTACCCAAATTCCCAGGATCTAATTCATTTTCAGATATAATTTTAGTTATTAGTATGAGTCGTATGCAGAATATTGAGGTGTTTTCAAGGGCCAGCCTTTACAGGTAGTCCTCACTTAATGACCATTCGTTTAGTGATGGTTCAGACTTAAAACAGTGCTGAAAAAAACGACTTACAACCAGTACTCACACTTAGATCGTCGCAGCATCCCCGTGGTCACATGACCACGATTTGAGTGCTTGGCAACTTTGCAACATTTATGACTGTTGCAGCATCCCATGGTCACGTGATCACCATTCTTGACCTTCCCGCCCTGTTTCTGGCAAGCAAAATCAATGGGGAACTGCGTGATTCGCGTAACGCCTGCGGTGATTCGCTTAATGACCATCACAAAAAAGGTCGTAAAATCGGGTCGGATTTGCTTAATGACCGCTTAACTTAGCAACCGAAATTCTGGTCTTAATTGTGGTCGTTAAGCGAGGACTACCTGTAATTAGCAAGGGAGTATCATTTGGCACAGCCAGGTTTTTTTACTAGGATAACTGTCCTTTACAGTAGTTTCTTAGTTTCTGTGTGGCATCTGAGATATCACATATTAAAATGGGACAAAGACAACACCCTGGTTGAACAGAATGCTGAAGCTTCTCAAAGGGGGGGGGATTTCTTAGCCCCAGAGTTGCATTAGATGGCATGCAGAAATGCAAATGCTGACACATCTGTGTGGAAATAGGGATTGGAAATTGGAGCCGATTTTAGCCTCCGGGAGAGTGCAAATGTAGAAGTGTCTTATTCTGAGTTAGACCCTTGGCCCACCTAAGCAGCAAAATTCCCAATGACCAACTAGCTCCTTGGGGGTTTCTTCTCAGCCCAACTTGATAATTTCTGGGGATTATCAGTCCACAAAGCACACCATGGCTGTGTTCACATGACATTTAAACCAATTAGATAAAAGACCCAGTAGATGCACTGATACAACCTCCCAAGCTTGGTTAGCATTAGCCTGGTTAGATTTGTGTGGCTTAGTATATCAGGTTAAAATATTTTATATGTAAATTATTGTTGCTGTAATTTTATATTTTTAACTTATTGTTGTGAACCGCCCAGAGTCCCCAGGTGTGGAGGAGTTGGGCGGTGATACAAATTTAAATAATAAATAAATAAAACAGACCATTTAGTTACTTTCTGGTTTGGTATATTACATAAACCAGCAAATGGGTTAATTCAGTTACCAGTTTATGAGTGTGATGTGAATGTAGCCACTTTGTCACTGACCCACAATTCTTGGCTGACTCTTGTTGCCTATCCCTAAAGTCTCCCGCAGATTATGCTTTTTATTGTTTTGTAATAGTTTTTATTGTTTGAATGTTTGAACGTTTTTTTGTTATGATTTTGGTAATTTTTGGTATTTTTTTGTATTTTTCACTCTGTAAGCCGCCCAGAGTCACATATGTGAGATGGCTGGCTATATAAATTGAACAAATACAGAAATAAATAAATACAACTGGCTGCAAATCAAATTAACAGTCTCTATCCAGCCCCTCCTTTTTCATTTAGCCTCAGTCTTTCTGCAAATGTCTCCAATATTAAATTAGAAGTAAACCCTCTTTATCAGCAGTATTCACAATACTGAATCCTTTCCCTCCCAATAGTTTCTTGGTGAAACTCTACATCCTCCCTCCCTCTTTCCTTCCTTCCTATAATAACCTTGGATAATTCACAGCAACAATAATAAAACATAAAAAGTAAACAGTAATGCTAACATCAAATCTCATGGTGCCCCAACAATACCACTCCCCCCCACCGTACATTTGCTGGGATCCAATCTCATTCTAACCTGATGTTTTAATATTCAGCCAACATGGTTAGGTTTGGGTTCAACAAGTTGGGTACTCAAGCAATTTGGTTAGCATGTTGTAGAAGTACTAATTTGCAAAAGTTGAGAAACAGTGAATTAGACAATGATTTTAACTTCTTTTTCTATCTGTATAATAGAACAAAGAACCCCAAAGTCCTGGCTCCTAACTCCTCTTGGGATGACTTAGAAGCTGACCTCTACCCTTTGCTCTCTGACCTGGCCTTGCATTCCCAGAACAGGGAAATTGCACCCGAGTCCCCGTTTACCTGCCGTGACGTCACTAAGGAGCCCCGGGAATGGCCACAGCCTCGTAGGGGTTGCACGCCTTGCTTTAAGCCACCATCAGAGCCCAGTCGGAGCGGCTGATTTTCTGATCAAAACAAAGCCCACTTTCGTTTCTTTGCTCCAAGTTGCGTCATCAAAGGATGCCGGTTAAGAGAGGAAGCCACCGCCTTTCCTTTACCCGGTTTCCCTGAGGGTTGTGTAAGTCAAACTATGGCCACTAGATGGCAGTCGAAGGCTTCGACTTCAGGCCGCATTAGGCTGCCAGTGTTTCTCAACCTCGGCCCCTTTAAGATGTGTGGATGGGGAGTTGAATTCTGGGAGTTGAAGTTCACACATCTTAAAGGGGCCGAGGTTGCGAAACACTGGGTTAGACCTTTTTAACTTGGTGGCTTTTGCTTCTGTTCTGCTGCAACCCCAGGCCAGGGATAATGGAAATTGTAGTCTGAGACATTTGGAGAACATGGGGAAGATAATTTTGGCAAATGTGCCCTTGAACCCATCCTGATACTTTTTGGAAGATGCTGAAAACTGTATCCATCTCAATACAGTTAATCACCATTGGTGGGGTTAGAGTATTATTACATTAATATTATGTTTTTACTCCTTGTTGATTACAGCAGCATAAAAACAAACAAATAAATTACTGTTGCATGTTATATATTTTTGAGCATAGCCAACCTTGGCTGATTTTATGGTATCTCAGAGGTGTAAGTTAGACTGGGAAGTTGAAAAATCATTTTGAAAAGACTTTTTAGGAGTTGTCCATCTGGAACCATCCCATAATTTTAAAAAAGAGGACCAAGAGAGAACATTGCCAGGCAAGATCAAGTGAGTCAAATACAGTTGCTTCCCATTCAGCCATGTTTAAATCCAAAATCTGTCTCCTTCAGAAATTACCTCAGCTTGCTTGGGGGGGCGGTGGGGGGAACATTGCATAATCACTTCGAAGAATGGAGTCAAGAGGAGTTTCTAATAAGTTTTTGAAATGTCTTTACTGTATATTCTAAAAATGAGGAGCATATATTTCTGTAAGTCTATATTTAAGAATAGGTTAAAGGATTGAACCAGGGGTATCTGCAGAATATGGTCAAAAAAGTCAAAATGGCAGCCACGGACTTCCAGTGGGGACATGGCGGACTGAACAGATGTGCCCGCAGGCTCAGCAGGTGGAGTTGACAACGCAGCAGTTTTTTCGGGCTCAGGCAGGTTTTCCTGAAGCCCAGGAGTATTCTCCGGAAAAAAAGGAAAACACCTGGAATCACCCCATCTGTCCTCCGGATGGCTGCTTGCAGCCAGAAGATTGCAAACAGCGTTCGCGCCTGACTGGTAAGAGCAGCCAGGAGGCTGGGACGTCACCATTTCCAAGCCGCGCTGTCATCATTGGCGATCACTCGTAGCCGAGTAAGATTGTCTTCCAAAGGTAAAATTTTAACGGTGGATCCGTAAGTGGCTATAAAGGCCAATTCTGGATCCGCACAACCACCCACAATGAGGGCATAGGTTTCCGGGTGGGAGACGGTCATGATGAGGGTTTGCCTGACGTGCCTTCCTTTTAGCTCTTTTCTCCTTTTCACCCTGTACTCGTGCTTCTTCAAAGTCCATAGCGCCATTAATAAAGGATTAATAAAGCTTTAAAGGGACACTAAGACCAGCCACCCCATTTCTAAATCACCCAATTTATATTTCTTTTAGGTACGCGTACCCTAAGAGAGGCTTTCTACAGAAAGGAGAAGCAGGTTCTCTTGGTGCTTATTGTTATTTCTTTTTAATTCTTTTTAAGTTTTGAACTTTGTTTTCCCTCCAAATATTAAGGAGGATCAAGAGTAAATAACTGTCTCCCTGTTATTATTTTTGCACATTTTTGCACATTAAATTTTGCACTTTAAATTTGAAGATATTAGCATTTTCGTACACGTTGAATCGGCTGATTTGAACCTTCAGCTTTCTGTTTCTACTTTCTCTGGGGAACTGTCTGCATATCCCACTTTCACTTGTGTAAACACATTCCGGAACTTTTTCATATCTTCGACTTTCGCTGGTTAAGCTCCTAGGGGGCACCATAATCTACTGCGTGAGACATGGAAGATTTTAAACAGATTCTCTCAGACTTCCACCAAGATTTTAAACAAATCCTTTCTGACTCCTACCAGGTTTTTATGCAAGACATTCAGGACATTGTGGAAAATATGAGGTCCAAAATGTGTCATCTGGTTGGGGATGTCATGGATGAAATTGAGGAATTCAACAGTGATAAAAAAAAGTTTCTTCTAAGAGTGAGATTGGGATTTCTATTGAGATGCTGGATGAAGATTGGATAGTGGAGTTGGAGAACTTTGAGGGAGAGAGTGATTTGCAAGCAACAAGTGAAATTGATCTTCTGGAGGAATGCTATGAAAAAGAAGGGGTTATTATGTATGGGAGGCTTTCTGAAGAGATGTCAGAGTTTTTGAGCGGGGCAGTTGGGCTGTTTGATCTTTTTAAGAAAAAACCTCTGTGCACATTGTGGGGATATGTAAATGCTCTGATTTATTTTGAAGTAGGATAAGGGTTAAAGAATATTTGGCTGATTTCACTTATCTTTAATGATTTGGATTAAGATTAATAAGGTATAAAAAATGTCTACTTGGACGGGTTTGGGTTTATTAAGATTAAGATCATTAAGATTGCTGTATTATTAAGTATAATGGCAGACAATGTATGTGCTTTTTAGTTTGATTTTTATTATAGTAGACAGAAGTGTATAGAATAGTAGTAGGAAGGGAATAATTAAATAGATGTTATTTTTGGGGAGGGGCATGATGGCTCAGTGGTTAAGTCGCCAGGCTTGTCGATCAGAAGGTCGCAAGTTCAGCGGTTCGAGACCCTAGCCCCGTGTGATGGAGTGAGCTCCCGCACTCGCCCCAGCTCTTGCCAACCTAGCAGTTTGAAAGCATGCAAAAGCAAGTAGATAAATAGGTACCACTTCGGTGGGATGGTAACAGTGTTCCGTGCTTGTCATGCCAGCCACATGACCCCGGAAGCATCTTCGGACAGCGCTGGCTCTTCGGCTAAGAAACAGAGATGAGCACCGCCCCCTAGAGTCAAACACAACTGTGCAGGGGAAACCTTTACCTTTACCTATTTTTGGGGGGGGGAGTTGTTTAGGAGGTTTATATGAATTTTGCTTTTTTTTCTTTTAATATAAGGGGAGGGAGTAACTGTACTTAGTGATTTTATAATGTGCCAATGTGGAATGATTTATAGAAATAATGTGGTTTTGGTTTAATATAGAGTAAGGCAGAGCTTTCCAAACTGTGTGTCGCGACACAAAAGTGTGTCGCCACACACAGCGTGGTGTGTCGCCACACCACCCGGAAGCGGCGGCGCGCGCGTGCACGGCGGCCGCCATGCACGCGCGCGCCGCCGCACGCCCCCCGCGCCGCCGCACGCCCCTCCCGCGCCGCCACCGTGCGCGCGCGCGCCGCCGCACGCCTCCCCGCGTCGCCGCCGTGCGCACGCGCCGCTGCACGCCCCCCCGCGCCCCCGCGCGCCGCCGCTGTGCGCGCGCGTGTCGCCGCCGCCACCGCCGCCGCCGCCGGGTGTGTCGCCAGCGGCGGCACTTTGGAAAGCCCTGGAGTAAGGGATTGATTATGGACATTTTTTGTATATCCTTGCTGTTAAAAGTCGGAAATCACACTTCTCTGTAACTTTGAAAAAAAATTATCTTGTGTTTTCACACCTTTTAAGGGCTTTTTTCTCTTTTTTTGCAGTTTTTTGTTTCTTCGTAGCTTTTATCTTTGCTTGAAACTTAACAAAATTCTTATTAAAAAAAGTCAAAATGGCAGTCACGATGGTGCAATTGAACCTCTGCCTGGTTTTAAACTGCATCACACTAGACTAATGAATTTACATTAATATTATACAGTACTGTATGGATCTTTTCCCCCATTAAGTTTTAGTTTATTTCAATACACATACACACACACATATATTTATTTGTTTGTTTGTTTTATTTTTATCCCGCCTTTATTATTTTTATAAATAACTCAAGGCATACCTAATACTCCTTCCTCCTCCTATTTTCCCCACAACAACAACCCTGTGAGGTGAGTTGGGTTGAGAGAGAGTGACTGGCCCAAGGTCTATCACTATTGTATTACTGTTTGTTTTGCTATACAGTATTTTGCCATATTTTTTAAAAAAAACCTCTGGTAATCATTTAGAAGAAAGGAATAGTACAAAAGTTCTTATCAGAACATTTTGTATCTGAGGACCAAGCTGAATTCCACTATCATGTTTATTACTTGTCAGACAAGTACAAAGTTTTGGCCTTGGAATGCAAATTTATACTTAAAAATAGACACTCCCTTCCAAAACTGCACATTTCATTACATTTAGCTTGAGATCCAATATTCATGTTCCTGGGAGTAAGGCCCATTGAACTGCATAAGACCTGCCTTTGAGTAGGATTACAGTGTTAAGAAGGAGGACCAGAATAAGAGCCTCTTGTATTTATTCAACAAATTCTGACTATAGCAACTAATACAATAAGCCAGAGCTTTCCAAACTTTTCATGTTGGTGACACACTTTTTAGACATGCATCATTTTGCGACACACTCTTACAGCAGGGCATCATTTCGTGACACACTCTTACAGCAGGGCACAAGGCAGGCACTAGGACCTGCGCGGAATCCTGGAGGCAGCAGCAGCCGCGACACACCCAGACACTGCAGCCGACACACTAACGTGTCCCGACACACAGTTTGGAAAGCTCTGCAATAAGCAGTAGACCTGAACTGGTTGATTTTTCATATGGAATAAACCCACAGCTAATGTGAATCCTTTGGTCAAAAACCAAGGTGCATCAAAATAAAAGAAAGCCGTGTCTGTCTATGCTTTTCAGTCAGTCACTCTAGTGGAATAGAAAAAACAACTTTTTCCCATTTCAGATGTGATCACCTCTAGCCTGCAAGACTATTGGCCGGGCTGGCTCAGAAGAAGGAGAGTCATCCCATAGGGATGCTGCCACTGGAGATCCATTTAAGCAATGCTGCTTAGCATTGAGAAGTCTCTGTAGAGGGGAAAGCAGAGTGGAGTAGCAGAAGGCGCAAAAGAGCTTCTCCACTGGCCAGACGTTTCAAGAACAACATGCTCTGATCCAAAAGAGAATCCCTATGGACCCAAATAAAATAATGACCTCGAAAGAAGATGTAGTCCAACATTTCTGAAACATAAATCACTTGATTTTTAAGGGGCCAGAAAATTGTTTTTACTAGAAGCAAAAGGTAAGTGCGCACATAGTGTACATTTTTTATTTGAGTCTGTCCCAACATCAATGTGATGCTACTGTCATCCAAATTTCCATAAAACAACCCTAATCACAAACAGAAACAGGGTATTATTACGGCTATCAGATATGGACTGCAGAAATCTGCACGACCACCAGATAGGAGCAAACTTGGCTCCCATCTCAGGGCAATCCATATCTTTACAGCCCAGAGTCCACCTTTCTCATAGTCTAAATCAAGGGTAAAAAGGTAAAGGTTCTCCCCGCACATTTGTGCAGTCGTGTCCGACTCTAGGGGGCGGTGCTCATCTCCGTTTGTTAGCCAAAGAGCCAGCGTTGTCCGAAGACGCTTCCACGGTCATGTGGCTGGCATGACGCACGAGGAATGCTGTTACCTACCCACCAAAGTGGTACCTATTTATCTACTTGCATTTGCATGCTTTCGAATTGCTAGGTTGGCAAGAGCTGGGGCGAGTGTGGGAGCTCAGTCCGTCAGGTGGGACTAGGGATTCGAACCTCCGAACGTGCGATCTTCCGATCGACAAGCCTGGCGTCTTACCCGCTGAGCCACCACGCCCCCTAAAAATCAGGGGTACCCAACCTTTTTGGCGCCAGGGACCGGTCGTGGAAGACAATTATTCCATCGACCGGGGGGGGGGGGGCAGGGTTTGCAGGCAGGAACCAATTGCGCAGACGGGGGCGGGGTTTGCAGGCGGGAACCAATTGCACGGATGGGGGCGGGGTTTGCAGGCGGGAGCCAATCGTGCGGACCACCACTGCTCACCTGCTGTGTGGCCCACTTCCTAACAGGCCGCGGCCCACAGGTGGGGGACCCCTGTCTAAATCAGTGTTTTCAACCTTGCCAACTTTAAGGTGGTGGACTTCAACTCCCAGAATTCCCCAGCCAATATCTTACAGTTGCCAAGGTCGAAAAACACTGGTCTAAATAAGTGTTTCTTAAAGTGTGGTCCGAGGACCCCGGGGGTCCCCCAAGATCCTCTCAGGGGTCTATGAAATCAAAAATATTTGCCAGAGATTGAAGATATTTGCAAAAATTTAAAACAAAATCACTCTTCTCATTATTATTTTTTATTTATTAAAAAATATAGTTTTTTTTCATGAAAAATATTTTATTTATGTTAATATCTAATGGATTTAATATTGTTATTTTTACATGATTCAATAAATAAATATCCTACAAATGCATCAATTTTAATTTTTAATACAGTAAATACCGATAAATATAACCCATACAGACAAAAGCTCTTTTGGGGTCCTCCATAATTTTTAAACGTGGGAAGGGGTCCTGAGAGCAAATATTTTAAAAAACACTGCTCTAAATGGTAGCCAAGCCCACCTTTCCCCGTTTAAAGAGGGCCCTTTAGCCGGACGGGGAAGCCATTGGACTTCCCTCCTGCCAGTCAAGCTACCTTTCTCCCGCCTACTCTAAAGAGGAAGGCCGGCCCCAAGAAGACTCTTTCAAAGAGCGTGACGTCACCCTTTGCCGACGACTAGCAAGAGAGACGACGCGAGTGAGGACTGAGAGGGGTAGGAAAGGGGTATTGAAATTTCAGTTCAAAATGAAATCAGTGGGGAGGGAGGTGGGGGGAGTCACTGGGCATCTGGAAGTTTTGATTCAGGGAGGGAGAGGTTTAAATTGAGGCCAAAGAGGAGCTCGGAGAGGAAAGGAGGATAAATGCAGGTTGCAGCCGGAAGGAAAAATAGGGTTGATGCTTGGTTGTGCCCGTGAAAGCTTTTCCTAGAGAAACTGGGAGCTCCTGAGTCACGCGAGGGAGCTGGGGGAGGGTGTGAAAGAAGTAAAATGCATCATCACCCGTGGGGAGTTGGTACCATCAGCTTATGTGATGTTTTGTTGTATTAATTGTTTTAATGGAGGGAGAGGTGGGGTAAAATCTTAGGAGAGAGGGTCAAATCTCCCCCTGCCCGATTTCCTTCCATAAAGTGGGTTGTTTCTGTACGTTCAAAAAGAAAGGCGTGGAGGAAAGTTCCATTCCCTTCATTAAAAAGTTAAAGGTTTCCCCCGCACATTTGTGCAGTCGTGTCCGACTCTAGGGGCCGGTGCTCATCTCCGTTTGTTAGCGGAAGAGCCAGCATTGTCCGAAGACGCTTCCGCGGTCATGTGGTCGGCATGACGCATGCGGAACGCTGTTACCTACCCACCGAAGTGGTACCTATTCATCTACTTGCATTTGCATGCTTTCGGATTGCTAGGTTGGCAAGAGCTGGGGCTAGTGCGGGAGCTCACTCCATCACGCGGGGCTAGGGTCTCGAACCTCTGAACTTGCGACCTTCTGATCGACAAGCCTGGCGTCTTACCCGCTGAGCCACCACGCCCCTTTTCCCTTCATTAGGATGTAGCTTTTGTTCTAAGTTTAGAGCCTGCCTTGCTTTATATGTAAACAGGTTGATGAATTAGCAGGTGCAGTTGTGATACTTTAAAGCAGGGGTTAGCAACCTACGGCCCACAGGCTGGATTTGGCCTGCCACCTGAAATCATCTGGCCTGTAATCCCCAAAAGAAATATATGCACCTGGCCCATGTCTCTACCCCTTCAGAGTGTGTGAGGCACATCCTCATTTCCCCCTCTGACTGTGCCTGCCTTTCTTTAAGAAAGAAATGGGTCTCCATGGTTCGCTCCAAAATGTCCTCCCAAGTATATTCACCCAAGAGAGAGGGAGAGAGCGGCTTGCCATCCACTCACAGACATGGCCTCTGGCCCCTGTGCATTATTTATTTATCGTATGGCACATTCACATCACGTTACAATAAAAAACATAGAGCATAATAAACATGAAATATAAAATATAGACAGGAAAATTACAAACGTATGTCTAGGTTACAAATATAGTGTTTTGCTCCAGTTGTCACAGCCAGGAAATCAGCAAAGTCTCCATTGTAGGCTCAGTTTTGACACTCTGTCACTATATGTTGGATAGTTTGTTTTTCGGGCCCACAGTCACAATTCGATGATGTTGTTTTGCCCCATTTATAAAGGGCATCTGCACATCTACCATGACCCGTGCGAATTCAGTTCAAGGTTGTCCATATCGCACGGGGCTGGTCAAATCCAGGTGGTTTTTCCAAGATGCAGGGCAAGCTTCGACATTGTGGAGGGCAGTTTCCTAGCCAATGTTGTTTCCACGTGTTGTGGATATTGAAATTGTCTTCTAGAAGAGCTTTAGCAGTAGAAATGGCTGGATGTCTCGATGTCAGCCTGTTTCACTCCAAGCAGGCCACGTCATTTAGTATTGGTAGCTGGGGATTACCAATAATCTTCAGATATTCTTGAAGGGCGCTCTTTTGTCCTGCATCCGGAGGTGGTATATGGCCCTTGTGCAGAAGAAGGTTGATGACCCCTGCTTTAAAGCTTAATAATTTCACTATATAGCATAGACTTTTGTAGAACTTTGTTCCCTTTATTGGATTTCTTAAGGGCTTCCTAACTGGATTAACATGTATGTCTAATTAAACTCAACTTTTTCGTATGTGGACTGATCCATACATTACTTGTGTTTTCCTACATTTCTTGCTCTTTGGGCTTTGCTGTATAAAAATGGGGTAGGGGGAGGAGGCAATGTACATTTTAATATAAAGCCAAAAGATGAAGCAGAAATAAAATAAAGCATAATAAAATTCACAATCCTGTCAAATAAATACAAAAAAATGGGCAGCAGTATAAGTCAGTGTAACAGCCTTCCTGTATCTGCATCAACTGACATACCAAAATGAAGGCGCTTACATTATTCCTGATGTGACATACCGAAATGAAGGAGCTTACATTGTTCCTGATGTGATAGTGAAGTTTTAAGGGAAGAGCTAGTTTGCTTAATTGCTGCATGCCAGTCTGATATTATATAAAATCCAGCCGTTTTAAAAAGATGCCAAAGAAATGAGGCAATCATGAGGGTTTGTAACACCAAAGATTTACATGAGATCATTTTAAATATAAAAAAGATTGCAGGGTGTTTGCTGGAATGGGAATCAAGGAACCGTATAGATGGGGTTATAGTTTTGTGGGAAGCCAGGCAAAAGCTGTTTTCATGGAAGAAAAGCAATGGGTTAAACAAAAGGAAATAATTTGAAAAGGGGAAATGATATACAGTAGAATGAATGGGGAATAACAAAGGAAACATTTGGGAAACATTACAGCCAAATGAGCAAGAGTCAATAGACTGGTGACATGCTTATCCAATCTTAAGCCTTCACCTCTTCTCTCCAGCCATATGAAGCGGAAGCACCAGCTCCTCTCTGATACTTTCAAGGCCAGGAAGCGACGGCTGGCTCTAGGATCAGAGCCTTCAGGACAGGGTGAGAAAGAGTGAAATGCCATGCACAAAGTACCTGATGGGGCTGGATAATGAGAAGGATGGAGTTTCTAAATGGTGTCAAAGAGAACCTTCTAGGACAGAGCTTTCCAAACTGTGTCGCGACACAAAAGTGTGTCGCCACACCACCCGGAAGCGGCAGCACGCGCGTGCACGGCGGCAGCAGCGGGGCGGGATCAGTGCTTCCGCGTTATAGGGGAGGCTGCCGCCACCGCCATGTACACGCGTGCTGCCGCGCAACCCCCGCGCTGCCGCCGTGCGCGTGCCGCCGCACGCCCCCCACGCCGCCACCGTGCGTGCGCCGCCGCATGACCCCCTGCGGCGCCGCCATGCACGCACGCTGCCGCACGCCCCCCACGCCGCCACCGTGCACGCGCGTGCCGCCGCATGACCCCCTGCACCGCCGCCATGTGCGCGTGCTGCCGCACGGCCCCCCGCACCGCCGCCGTGCGCGCGCACGCCGCTGCCGCACTGCCGCCGCCACCGCTGGTGTGTCGCCAGCAGCGGCACTTTGGAAAGCCCTGTTCTAGGAAATGCTAAGTGGTGAGACTTCTGAGTTCTTACTGCTGTTCCTTTTCTTAGAGGGCCCTGCGGCAGTTGAAGCTGCTCTTCAGAACTTGGTATCTCTCTTCCCTCGAAAGTTATTTGAAGATTCTCTGCCGCCTTTAATCCTGAGGCATCAGATCTACAGTCTTGTCAAAGATCGTACGGTTGTGGACAGGTACCTGGTAAGAAACTTCGGCCTGGTTGTGATACAGCAGCATCAGCAGGGATGGAACATAGTCGAGATGGTGGTCACAGCAGCCCAATCAAAGCCCTGCCCTTTCGGTCTATACATCACATGCGCATACAAAAGTGGGGAGGTTTTGACTGCACTGCTGCAACCTCCACCTTGATTGTTTTGACCTCCTCTGGAGGTGCTGGTGTTCTACTTTAATCTGTGTCTACGGTCAGGGAATATTTATTTATTTGACTTGATATACTGCTAGATACCCAAATCTCTCAGCAGTTGGCAATAAAAATTAATCTAAAATAATGACATAAAAACAGTGAAAAACAATTAAAGAGTTATTAAATAATCCTGCTCCTGGAAGTTACCTCCATCTGGGAAACCAGAGAGATTTATGTCCAAATTGCACATAAACTTCTTTCGGAAGAGTGTAATCTTGTTCAAGACAGGCAGTTCTGGAATTATTGTCCCTTGCGATGAGTACTTAATCCTTGTCTGGATTCAGTTTCAGTTTAATATTATTCATTCCGCCATACCTGATTGAAAGATCTGGGCATCACTTGCATTGAAATAGTTTGAGAGCCAGTTTGGTCTAGTGGTTAAGGCAATAGCAAACCAGTAGACTGAGAGTTCTAGTCCTGCCTTAGGCATGAAAGCCGGCTGGGTGACCTTGGGCCGGTCCCTGTCTCTCAGCCCTAGGAAGGAGCCAATGGCAAACCAGGAGTCTGTGAGTTCTAGTCCCGCCTTAGGCATGAAAGGCGGCTGGGTGACCTTGGGTCGGTCCCTGTCTCTCAGCCCTAGGAAGGAGCCAATGGCAAACCAGGAGACTGAGAGTTCTAGTCCTGCCTTAGGCATGAAAGGCGGCTGGGTGACCTTGGGCCGGTCCCTGTCTCTCAGCCCTAGGAAGGAGCCAATGGCAAACCAGGAGTCTGTGAGTTCTAGTCCCGCCTTAGGCATGAAAGGCGGCTGGGTGACCTTGGGTCGGTCCCTGTCTCTCAGCCCTAGGAAGGAGCCAATGGCAAATCAGGAGACTGAGAGTTCTAGTCCTGCCTTAGGCATGAAAGGCGGCTGGGTGACCTTGGGCCAGTCCCTGTCTCTCAGCCCTAGGAAGGAGCCAATGGCAAACCAGGAGACTGAGAGTTCTAGTCCCGCCTTAGGCACGAAAGCCGGCTGGGGCCAGTCACTCTCTCTCAGCCCAACTCACCTCACAGGGTGGTGGTTGTGGGGAATATAGGAGGAGGAAGGAGTATTAAGTAGGTTCCCCGCCTTGAGTTATTTATAAAAATAATAAAGGTGGGATAGAAAATAGATAGATAGATAGATAGATAGATAGATAGATAGATAGATAGATAGATAGATAGATAGATAGATAGATAGAATCCAGTGCCAAATCTCCTGATGATCTCCCCAGGAATTTCATGTATATTTTGAAAAGCATTGGAGACAGAAAGGAGTACTGAAGGGCACCATACCGTAAGTCCCATTTTCAGGAACCTCTCTCCCCAAGAGAAAGAGATGGAAGAACTGAAAAACCATGTCCCTATTTCCAACTCTCCCAGGTGATCCAGAAGATACAAGGTGATGGTACCAAAAGCAGTTAAGTGTCAAGAAGAACAAGTTAACAAAACAAAGATCATCTATCAGGGTGACCAAGCCAGTCTCAATCCCATATCTCAATCCACTCACTTTCACTGAGGATTGCCCTTCTCCCTGCTCACTCTCAGTATCCCAGTGAAATAAAGCTTTGAAGGTACTGGCAGGAAAATTGGGCATATTCCTTCCAGAAAAGGAAGGGTACCCAAACTACTTTCATCACAATGAAAATGGCGGATTCATAAAGCACACTAGACCAGCAACCAGAACTGCAGCATATCGTAGGCTTGGTTCGTTTTAACTTTCCTTAGTTGTTTTTTTAATAGCTCTCTGTCACACAAGCCAAGCCTTTTGATTCAGTGTATTGGGGGAATCCAGAAAGTGCATGAACTCAAACCATGTGTGTATTGTGTGAACTCAACTATAAGGTGGGCTTGGCTTGGTTTAGTTTCTGGAGACGGTGGATGAGAAGACATCATTGCTGTTTCTCCCTGCCATGTTGTTGGCCGATGCAGGGGTTTCCTCAGTCTAAAAGCATGTTTTTTGCTTCACTTTGCCTCTTCCTCAAAACTTGCATGCAGGATCCGATTTGGGAAATGAATTAAGAAACTCTTTTCTCTCTGTAGAGCCAGCTGAAAAATGAGGGCCGGATCCGAATGTTTCAGCACAGCTTTGAAGCAGATTTTTTTGTGGTGGCATTCACGGACAGCTACATATTTAAGGTTTGCTTCTGCCAAAGAGGTGTGCGGATGGAGCGGAAGTGCAGAAGCGCTAGCAAGCTAGTGATGGCACTCTTATTTTTTGTCTCAGGTGCAGGAGTTTATATCTGGGAAGGAGTTTGCCAGGACAGTGAAGAAGTTCCTGGATTCAGTCCTTACCTCCTGCCCTGACATCAGTTTTGACAAAAAGAGGATGCTGAGAGACTTCGGCTTTAGTGACACAGAAATCACGTAAGCCAGAGCTTTCCAAACTTTTCATGTTGGTGACACACTTTTTAGACATGCATCATTTCGCGACACACTCTTACAGCAGGGCATCATTTCACGACACACTCATACAGCAGGGCATCATTTCACAACACATTCTTACAGCAGGGCACAAGGCAGGCACTAGGACCTGCGCGGAATAACAGCAGGTTTGGAGGCAGCAGGGCACAAGGCAGGCACTAGGACCTGCGCGGAATCACAGCAGGTTTGGAGGCAGCAAGGCACAAGTCAGGCACTAGGACCTGCGTGGAATCCTGGCAGGGCAGGTTGGGAGGCAGCCAGGCAGAAGGCAGGCACTAGGACCTGCGTGGAATCCTGGCAGGGCAGGTTTGGAGGCAGCAAGGCACAAGGCAGGCACTAGGACCTGCGTGGAATCCTGGCAGGGCAGGTTGGGAGGCAGCCAGGCAGAAGGCAGGCACTAGGACCTGCGTGGAATCCTGGCAGGGCAGGTTGGGAGGCAGCCAGGCAGAAGGCAGGCACTAGGACCTGCGTGGAATCCTGGCAGGGCAGGTTGGGAGGCAGCAAGGCACAAGGCAGGCACTAGGACCTGCGTGGAATCCTGGCAGGGCAGGTTGGGAGGCAGCCAGGCAGAAGGCAGGCACTAGGACCTGCGTGGAATCCTGGCAGGGCAGGTTGGGAGGCAGCCAGGCAGAAGGCAGGCACTAGGACCTGCATGGAATCCTGGCAGGGCAGGTTTGGAGGCAGCCAGGCACAAGGCAGGCACTAGGACCTGCGTGGAATCCTGGCAGGGCAGGTTGGGAGGCAGCCAGGCAGAAGGCAGGCACTAGGACCTGCGTGGAATCCTGGCAGGGCAGGTTGGGAGGCAGCCAGGCAGAAGGCAGGCACTAGGACCTGCGTGGAATCCTGGCAGGGCAGGTTGGGAGGCAGCCAGGCAGAAGGCAGGCACTAGGACCTGCGTGGAATCCTGGCAGGGCAGGTTGGGAGGCAGCCAGGCACAAGGCAGGCACTAGGACCTGTGTGGAATCCTGGCAGGGCAGGTTGGGAGGCAGCCAGGCAGAAGGCAGGCACTAGGACCTGCATGGAATCCTGGCAGGGCAGGTTTGGAGGCAGCAAGGCACAAGGCAGGCACTAGGACCTGCATGGAATCCTGGCAGGGCTCGGAGGCAGCAGCAGCCACGACACACCCAGACACTGCAGTCAACACACTAACGTGTCCCGACACACAGTTTGGAAAGTTATGATGTAAGCAAACAATGAGTCCTGGAGCTGCCAATCTGCCTGTTGTCCCATGACATTTTTCCCCCTCCTTTCACTGTTTGCTATGTCTGCTTGGACTTTTGCCAAGTTAAACTCACCCATTAATTGTGTGTGTCTGTGTGTTTTAAATCAGTGTAACTCACAACTTTATAAAGTTGTGCTTGTGATTGGAAGACAGATAAGCCTGATTTCTCTGCTTTCCGAGATTGCATGTGCAGGTCACAGCAGGCACCTTTTGGAAGAACATGAGTCTTGTGGGATCAAGTCATAGTCTTGTCTCGTCCAGGGTCCTGTTTCCCACAGTGGCTAAGTAGATACCTCGGGGTTCTCATAGACAACTCATCTTCTGTAGTGGTCTGTGGGAATGACCTCGGGAGACGGGAGGAAGAGCCGCAGCCTAGAGAACGGTCTGATAAACGGAATTTGAGTCCAAAGGCGGAGGAGTGACGAAAGCGTCTCAGAAGGGACCCTCCCTAGTTTTGGGGAGAGTAAAAGTGAAGGAAGGGAGGGGTACTTCCAGACTTGCAAGATTCTGTTACTGTAGCCTTACCATAAAGATAGAGCTAGTGCTGCTGGTTGTGCTTCTTGTCTGGACTACCTCGCAAGGCTGACATTTTCTGCTATTGTTTCCCAGTAACGGGTACTCAAAGTATGCTGCCGCTGATCCCAGAGGTAATATATAGCTGTCATAATAGAGCCATTAACAGACTTAACCCTTTGTGAAATTATTTAATTCCCATTCTGATAACATCTTGGTTAGCTCTGGCATTAAATGCCATAATTTAACTACGTACAACTTTCTGGAATAAATAGCCATTTTCATCCCATGAGAAGGGGGTCTTCTAAGATAATGTCCACTATTCCCCCCCCGCCGCCCTGTATGAATATATGAATATTAAAATGCTAATAGCTGTGTTTTATTAATTGGCTTGCTGAATTAATTGTAGCATCTTTTAAAGACATTAACAGGGGTTTCATTGATCTTCTAAACAGTGAATCCTATGTCTTTTTGCTTAAAATAAAGAAGTCTTCTTGAAATAGGGCTTAATTCCTTGGTAAGCTTACACTAGATCATAAGTACAGGGAGGGGCAAAATCAGGACGTGTATCCTAGAAAGCCAAATGAAGCCATCTGTCATATGTGGCATTTGTAAGCCTATTTAAGTCCTTGGTGAACCATCATATCTGACTAGTAGATTGTGTTGGGAAGGAAAGTTGTGTTGTGTTGGTAGGGAAGAAGTTGCAGGCTTATCTTGTTCAGCACTGAGAGCCAGCACCTGCACAAAAGGCAACAATTTGTGCTGATACAAGAAACCAACTAAGTATCAACTAAGTAGATACCTCGGGGTTCTCATAGACAATTCATCTTCTGTAATGGTCTGTGGGAATACATGTGGGGGCGCGATGGCTCAGTGGGTAAGACGCCAGGCTTGTTGATCGGAAGGTCGCACGTTCGGAGGTTCGAGACCCAAGCGCCGCGTGACGGAGTGAGCTCCCGCACTCTCCCCAGCTCTTGCCAACCTAGCAATTTGAAAGCATGCAAATGCAAGTAGATGAATAGGTACCACTTCGGTGGGAAGGTAACAGCGTTCCACGCGCATCATGCCGGCCACATGACCGTGGAAGCGTCTTCGGACAACGCTGGCTCTTCGGCTAACAAACGGAGATGAGCACTGGCCCCTGGAGTCGGACATGACTGTGCAGGGGAAACCTTTACCTTTACAAGAAACCAAAAGCACATTTTTCTTTAGAGACCCCCGTCAGTCCACCAATCAGCTACGTTTTGATGGTCACGGAATAAATAAATCACAATGGACATTTACTTTTTCATTTTCTGCCTTTTCTTCAGGCAGCTGGTGAATGCTGGAGTCTTGACTGTCCGTGATGCTGGGAGCTGGTGGCTAGCCGTGCCAGGAGCAGGCCGCTTCATCAAATGCTTCATCAAAGGTGTCTTTGTTCACACAGAGTGCTAAGCTAAAGTTTGCTTAGTTGTAGTTTGTTGGCTGGGTTCATACATTATGCTGAGACGCAAGTAAACAAATCACATTATGACTCAGAGCAGTGTACGATCCTGCCCATGTCTCTTGAAACCTGCTGTGATGCCCTTGATCCGTTGACTATTAAATCACGGTTCCTGACACAAGCCCCTCAGGGATATGAAGGAATCTTTATTAAAGCCAGTGATCCATTGCACATTAAAGACTCGAGTGAACAAAGCTCCCGCAACCAACAGTTTAAGAATCTCCAAGTTCCCCCCCCCCAATCGGGATTCGCGGCTCGGTTGCCCTTCCCTTCGTCTCTGTTTCCAGGTCTTTCTGGGTCCAAATCAACTAATGCGGCGATATCGCCCTTTGATCTATCCTGGGTGCTGAATCGCTCAGCACGATACTTTGATTAACGTTTTTGCAGTTCTGTGAATACATCAAAGCCCCATCGCCAGCATTCTCCCCTACTTTACACGACCCTGTGAGTTTAACAGACTGGCGGGATTTTCCTTCCTGGCGCCATGGCAGGATGGCATGGATGACATCCTGACCCCTTCAAGATTTCACTAGAGTAAGCACGTTCCCAATTCGTATCCAGAACCTGCAAATATATTTCAGTTCCTTAGGTGCTAGAGACTTCCGTGTATTTTTAAATTCTTGGAACCGTTATGACTTAGCGTGGCTCTTTCATTTTGGTGTTTGTTTTTGCAAACTGAGTCAACCCTGCTCCTTCTCCATTACCTTGTCTAGCGCAGGATGTCCAGTCTTGTGCTCCAGTCTAACACTGGAGTGTTTCTCAAAGGAGCTGCTTCCTGACCTTTCTTTTCTTCTCAGGGAGGAAAGCTGTCTTGGGTATGATCCAGAAATCCAAGTACAAAGAAGTCCTACTATCTGATTTGCAGAGCCGTCAAACGCCAAGTGCCGTGAAACTGGGCCTTCCCTACCATATTCACGATATCATTGGAGCCCAGCTGGTGGACTGGTATTAGATTCCTGTTTCTTCTCTTGTGCCCATTCCCTCCTGTTCATTACTTCCAGGAACGTACACATTTTGGATTTTTGACCTTCTCACAAACTGAGTAAAATGATTTATTCTTTCCCTTCCCCAAAGAACCCAGTCCTCAGATTGGAATGCTGATATAGTATAACAGTGTTTCTCAACCACGGCAACGTTCAGATGCGTGGACTTCAATTCCCAAAATTCCCCAGCCAGCATGGCTGGCTGGGGAATTCTGGGAGTTGAAGTCCACGCATCTGAACGTTGCCGAGGTTGCGAAACACTGTAGTATAACATAACTATGGAGATTTCAGCTAGGAAGCCTCACTTTCACATGTTGCTTTGCTATGAATGGAAGAGTGTTGTTGCAAACCACTCCTCAATTTCCTGACTGCACTTGGGGAGATAATAATACTGACCTTCCCCAGAGAGCTTGAATGATTAAATAATTGCCTTGTTGCATCAAAGGCCAATCTCTTAGCCCTGTTGAACATCTGATTTCAGCATTGGATACTGAGAAGCAGAAGATAAATATGCAGAAGTGTTTACTGTATTTCTTTCCCCCCCGTTTCATGCAGTTTGGCTATGATTTTTTTCCTGCTTTTAATTTTGATGACCTCTTTCTCATTTGCTCTAGTGTGCCAACGACCTCGGGGACCCTCCTGCGACTAACAGATGATTAAAAATGTGTCACTTCACCATCAAGCAGAGAATTGTGCCTAAAATAGGACGGTTCGGCCTTGAGACATTTCTCAAGTTGGGACTCGGGGCCTTCTGCCTGAGCCACCAGCATGAGTGGGAACAGAAGAACCTTTCCTCCAGCAAAATAACCTTGCACTTCTTCTAGATCTAGAACTTGCACTTAAGATAGTAGCTCCTTGTAGGAGACCATCTTAGCAGGATCTGGACTGCCGCATAGTGATGGTCACCTGCATGAGACTGAGACGAGAGTAAAATAAAATGCAGTCTTTGTCCATGAATTACCAAGACTGAAGTAAACTGAAAATAGTCAAAGTTAGATATGCTCCCTAGTCAATTCATTCCTTGAGTATGGTGTTAGGTGTTTATTCTGTATACCTCGAGTATGATGTTAGGTATGAGTTTTGCTACTTGGCTTGTTGCAAAAAGAAGACATTTGGAAAATGCTTTCAAATGTAATTAAAACCCAAAGGGATGTGCTTGCTCTCTATTCCCTTCAAACTCTATTTTTAAGAATGTACATGATTATTTTTTGGGTTTTTTTCCAATTCAGAGGAGCATTTGATTTGGATCTAGCTGGTATGGTATGATTATTCTCCCTTTCTAAAGGAATCTAAGCACTACTTGCCCTTTGCGATATAGGAAACTGCCTTATACTGGATAAAGAACAGTAAATGCTATCCTTATGAAAGCAGCTTTTCAGCAACGTGAAATTAAGAATTATTTATTATTACCATTACTAATTTGTGTACATGACTTTGTAAGGTTCAGATTTCACCCAAGTTTCACCCAAGGGCCAGGGGGTGGGGTTTGAGGGTGGGAGCCAATCGTGTGGAAGGGGGTGGGGTTTGCGGACGGGAGCCAATCGCATGGAAGGGGGTGGGGTTTGCGGACGGGAGCCAATCGCATGGAAGGGGGTGGGGTTTGCGGGCGGGAGCCAATCGCGTGGAAGGGGGCGGGGGTTTGCGGGCGTGAGCCAATCACGTGGAAGGGGGCGGGGTTTGCGGGTGGGAGCCAATCGCACACACTTAGGGTCTGCTGCCGCGCCTGCCCCCGCCACGCACACCATGCCCGCTGCCGTGCCTGCCCCGCCACGCACACCATGCCCGCTGCCGCGCCTGTCCCCGCCACGCCCGCTGCCGCGCCTGCCCCCGCCACGCACACCATGCCCACTGCCGCGCCTGCCCCCGCCACGCCTGCCTGGGGAAGAGCCACACTCAAGGGGCCAAAGAGCCGCATGTGGCTCGCGAGCCGCGGTTTGCCGACCCCTGGTCTAGGGCAGTGTTTCTCAACCTCGACAATTTTAAGATGTGTGCTGGCTGGGGAATTCCGGGAGTGGGAGTTAAAGATGCTGAGAAACACTGGTCTAGGGTTACCAGATATCTGGACAGGCAAAGGAAGACACGGACAATTGGAAAGGAGGACAAATGGGGGGGGAAGGGAGGACACACAAACCATTTAACTTACTTGGCATCTGCAACAAAAATTATAGCAAAAAACCTGCAAAAAATGTATTTTATTTATTTATTATTCAAATTTATCACCGCCCATCTCTACAACGGTAGACTCTGGGCGGTTTACAACAATATCATAAAAACAATTAAAACTTATACAACTAAAATCCACTAAAATAATAAATAGAAAAATCCAAGGATGGTAAGTTCTTAAAAGGAGGGTATTACTAAGCCAACCACCCCCAGGAGGAACTATTACTTCCTTCGTTCCAAGCAAGGCAGCAGAACCAGGTCTTTAAAGATTTTGGCCTACATGTATATGAAATTACTTTTTCCAGTGTCAGAAAGACTGGTTTTTTAATTGCAATATTTTTCCAACACATCTTTATTTTCAAGAACATGTGCTAGCGATAATATAGAATTGACGGCAACGCGCTTTTCAAACTTCACCATAGAAACGTATGATGAGTCATGTGATTTACAGCGATCATAGATTTGAAGGGGCTGGATTGGAGCCGATGGCTGGAATGCGGAAATAACATAAATCTAGGCTGTCGAGTCTGTTGATGGACGAGGGAAAGAAAGAAGCAGACAGTGTACAAGGTCATGATACACAAAAGTTTCAATGACTATTGTTGTGAAAACAGTCCAACATTTTCTTTAAAAAAGATGCTCAAAAAGCCAGACAATTTAAGGCTATGCCTGCCGGATGGGAGGCATGAGGACGAAAAGGAAGACGTGTCTGGTAACCCTGAATCTGTCACATGTAACCTGCATCTGTACAACCACCCCGTCCCCTCCTGTCCGCTCCCCAAAGCGTCTTTTTTTGTTGTTCAGTCGTTTAGTCGTGTCCGACTCTTCGTGACCAAAATGTGTTAGCTGGGAAAAGGTGCTACCAGACTCCTCTTGATTTTAAATCACAAAGGGTGTCCCTTAAGGTAGAAAAGCAATTCCAAAGAGATGTAGAGAAATTGTCACGCCTAGATATGATCACAAAATAACTAAATGATTGGGGAAAGGTCATTCCTAAAAAATCTGGGGAAACCACCTTCTTTGCATTTTAAACCACTCAAGTAATGCTTTGCTGGGAGCCCCACATGCCCTGTATTGTACGCATGGGTTGAGACTGCCCTTGTGGACAAGAGGACTGTTGAAACTACAGCTCATATCCTGCTACACTCAACCTGCTTATAACTACTTATCTGGTAAAACACCCGGGAAATTTGATCTCTTTTTATGTACAGTTGTTATCAGATCGGTATGATTCAGTCTCCTTGAACGTAGGTAAATTTTGTTACACTGCCTGTAAAATTAGACAGACTTTGATGATCCAACAACGAACCCACCACCAATTGTAATATTTTATCTTGTTTTGCTTTTACTTTATTTTTAATGTGTTTTTGTTTGCAATTCTGCTTAGTCACCAAAATAAAAATATTCATTCATTGTATGCATGGTGGCTCAACGGATGAAAATGGGGTGGAGGGAAGGGAGGGGAAGACAGGGTGGTGATACAGATGCTGGTTACCTGTGAGACAGATTGCAATTACTTTGTCAGTTAACAATGGTAATGAATTAAAAAGAACTGGGGGACTGCCAGATAGGAGTAAATTATGGTGAAGAAGGATAATCGAAGAGAATATTTGTAGCTCAGGGTTGAACTGTGGAGTCCTTGGTGCTTTCTGAGCCTTGTTGTTTTCTGGCAGACGTTTCATTGCCAGACTAGGCAACACCTTGTGCGAAAAGGGAGTGGGACTTGCTCTCTTTATATACCATGGCTTGTCCTGCTTGTGTTGGTGGAGGTGTTGTTCTCTCCTTAGGAGTTCCTTGATTGGTCTGTTTGCTGCTTGGTTGATTGACTGAGTTAATAGTTCCTTGATTAGGGTATATTGTGCTGTTTGATTGTTCTTCTGGTGCTAATCCTGGTGTTAATCTTTGCATATCTGGGTGTTGATTGCTGGCAAGGTGGTGTTCTGGTCTTCTGGCTTTTCTGTTGTCTCTTATGAATGGTATGTAAATGTTGTTTACCTCTATGTGTCTGTTGATGGCTGCTTTGACTGAGTGCCAAGCTTCCAGGAATTCTCTAGCGTTTTTGGATTTGGCTTGGTTTAAGATGCTCACAGTTTCCCAGTTGAAAGTATGGTTGAGTCTGTCCATGTATTGTGAGATTAAGGAGTTTTCATCGTGTCTTCTGACTGCTAGTTGGGTGTTTGTGGTTGCACTCTGCTAGTCTTCTGCCCATCTGTCAGCCACTATGTAGGACTGTGAGAGCCAGTTTGGTCTAGTGCAGAGCTTTCCAAACTGTGTGTCGGGACACATTAGTGTGTCGGCTGCAGTGTCTGGGTGTGTTGCGTCTGCTGCTGCCTCCAAGCCCTGCCAGGATTCCACGCAGGTCCTAGTGCCTGCCTTGGGCCCTGCTGCCTCCAAACCTGCCAGGATTCCGCACAGGTTCTAGTGCCTGCCTTGTGCCCTGCTGTAAGAGTGTGTCACGAAATGATGCATGTCTAAAAAGTTTTCACCAACATGAAAAGTTTGGAAAGCTCTGATCTATATGTTGAAAAAAATTAAAGTTTAAAAAAAAAGAACGGGGGGAGAGGACTGATGAGAGGAAACCTGGAGAAAGCGAAAGGTCTTCGAAGCACCCTCTTTTTACACATCCCGCTTGTCTCCAGACCACTACAAGAACTTCAGCCTACAACACCACCCTGAGTAGACAACTAACAAATATCTCATTTGGGATTCCACAAACAAATCAAACAACAAATCACACTGGTTTGGTTGCTTTGGGTGAGCCAGGTTTTGGCCACGAGAAAGCTTAAATAACTATAGATTGTTATACACACGGGTTGTGTCCATTCAGCGAAATTAAGAAAAACAAAGATCGGTCCGCCAGCTTAACCACAATCAGGTTTCAAGGACTGGAAAAACGGCTTTGGGCGGCGGCGGCGGCAGCTGCAGCCCCTTCCCTCCCGCGGTCGTCACGTCACTTCCGCCCAGCGCTCCGGGGCGATGAAGGTCGGGTGCGGCTTCGCGCCGGGGTCGCCTCCGCGGGACGGTCCCGATTCCGCCCGGAGGAGCCCCTTCCTCTGGGGGCTGCTGGGCCTCGGGCTGTGGTGCTGGCAGGCCGCCGGGATGTTCGCTCCGGACCAGGTAACGCCGGCGTCGCTCTGCCGGGGACAGGTGCCGCCTCCCGCCCTGGCCGCCGCTGAAGGAATCGGCTGCTGCGGCCAGAGGGAAGGGACCCTTCGGGCGAGGCAAAGCCCCCCAGATGCCTTCCGCGTGCAAGAGAAGGGGCGGGGGGGGGGCGTTGGCCGGGGAGAGGGGTTGCCTGGAGCAACGGCGCTGAGTACATTTGCTCGCTGCAAATGGACCGGAGAAGTCAGGAGATCGGCGGGTTAGCGACTCACGCGACGCGGGTGACTCACAATGGCTCGCTGGAAGGTTAGCAGCCTTCTCCGTTGCTGGGATGGTTGGTTCACACGCTTGGCTCGTGCCTCTCTTCGGAAGCGGTCCCCATCCCAGCCTGCAAAGGAACGTGTTCTCTGGATGGATTTGGAATCCCGCGGCGGAAATAGCCGGATGTATAAAAGATGTTCGCGTTGTTTGTGCCTTCGAGTCTGTCTTGACTTCCCGGCGACTGCCTGGAGTAGTCCCTGCAGTTTTCTTGGTAAGGTTTTCGGAAGTGGTTTGCCCCCTTGCCTGCTGCTGCTTCTTCCTAGGGCTGAGCGAGAGAGGGACTGGCCCAAGGTCCCCCAGCTGGCTTTTGTGCCCAAGGCAGGACTAGAACTCAGTCTCCCAGTTTCTAGACTGGTGCCTTCACCACTACTGGTCACTTGCTTTGTTTTTTAATTCTCATCCTTCCAATCTGGTCTGATGGGGTAATTTAAAAAAATCAGAAGGAGTCTGCTGGCATCTTTTCCAACCAGCACATTTTATTAAAAGATAATCTTTCAGGTTTCTCTTTATTGTCTATCTGGGTTCATCTTTGGTGACCATGTTGGTGTTTTATTTCTGTTGTTGTTGTTATATTTTTATCCTGCCTTTTTAATATATTTATAACTCAAGGCAGTGAACATACTTAATTCTCCCAACTTTCTGTTTTCCCTACAACAACAAACCTGTGAGGTGCGTGGGGCTGAGAGAGAGTGACTGGCCCAACGTCCCCCAGCCGGCTTTCCTGGTTTCTAGGCCAGCACCTCCCCCACTACACCAAACTGGCTCTTCGAAACCAAATAATGTGGTTTTTATTGTTTTAAGTGTTGCTAGCTGCCCAGAGTCACATTTGCAAGATGGGCGGCAATATAAATTGATTAAATAAATAAAGGGAAGAGGAGTTGGCTATGCAGATACAGGTTATATTTGAGACAAATTGCATCCAAGGAAAAGGTGCTACCAGATTCCTCCTGATTTTTTGCTACTGGAGACTTAAGACGGCTCTCCTGGGGTTATTGTAAATTACTGGATTACTGGGGAAAGGACTTGAGACTGCTGCTTTACCTACTGACCTATCCTACTCTGTTTGATTCTGCACAACTAAGGTTTAAGTGTAGGAGTGACAGTTTGAGGAAAATCTCCTCAAACTGGCACCTTCTGACCCTGTATGGCAGTGGTTCTCGACCTTGGCAACTTATAAAACATGTGGACTTCAATTCCCAGAATTCCCCAGCCAGACTTGCTGGCTGGGGAACTCTGGGAGTTGAAGTCCACATGTCTTAAAGTCGTCAAGGTTGAGGAACACTGCTGTATGGGATTGTAGTGCTCAGAATTGTTAGGGTTAGGGATTGTAAAGCAAAGTTTCACCAGCATATCAGTTGAATAAATAAATAAATTCTGGGCATTACAGTCCCAGCACACCTAGAGGACACCAGGCTCAGGATGGCTGTTCTAGGATATTTATGTATTTATTTATTAAAAGTCTCGGGCTGCACAACTCCATTATAATCATAATTAGGAAGATTGTTCAGATATATAATGTCTGCGTCACAGATCCCTCTTGAGTTAACCGGGACTAGGTCTATATGCAATTTCTCTTCCTGGAAAAGGTTTTACATTCTTTTCTCTGCTGTGAGGAAATGCCTTGCAATGCCTGTTGGTTTTTCATGTTTTTCACTCTTTGGCAAGTTCCTCCTTGCCCTGTGCTCTGTTCTTTTGGCCCTGATGTCCTCACAGCTGCACTAACCTGCAGGTTTTCCATCTTTGGATGGGCAGCAAAGTAGGCTGGCATACTTTGCAGGGTCTCTTTGTCCAGCCCTGGTTTGCCTGTGATGAAACCAGAATGTGCTACTGTTGTTAGAGATTTAACTCAGGAGAGGTTAAGGATTGAAGTGTCTGCTTTGAAATAACTGAGCTCTCCCACTTCTAGAAGCAGAATGGTTTTGAATAGGGATGCTTACAATCCAAAGCAGCCTTTCTCAACTTTTTGACCCTGGAGGAACCCTTGAAATATTTTTCAGGCCTCAGGGAACCCCTGCACATTCAGGCTCAAATATAGGCCAGAAGTTGCAAAATTGCTATATTCCTTTCATGGGTAGGCCTGAATATATGCATTAACAGTGTTCTTCAACTAAAAATAAATAATGAAACTTACCTCTTTAACATGAAGCTGCCTGAATTTGAAATATTTTTTAAAATCGTGATCTCCCAGGGAACCCCTAGTGACCTCTCGCGGAACCCTAGGGGTCCATGGAACCCTGGTTGAGCAACCCTGGTCCAAAGGAAAGGCACACACCCACAGAG
Organism: Charina bottae; assembly: GCA_023362775.1. NCBI lineage: Eukaryota > Metazoa > Chordata > Lepidosauria > Squamata > Charinaidae > Charina > Charina bottae. The sequence goes on from JALMGJ010000002.1 coordinate 21,763,628, forward strand.
GCCTAAAAAGGCCAATGGGGACCCAGCAGATCCCAGCCCTGATCATATCAATGAGGCATTACATTTAGTATTTCTACACCAACATCTCTTAATGGGAGAAGAAGGGGAAAAAACCCACTAACACCAGAACGCTGCCTTTGTGTCTTGCATGGGTGCTTTCAAAGGGAACCTGTCAGCTGCTGGTAGGGCTCCTTTTGAGTATGGGTATAGTACTGTTTAGGGACAATTTTTAATAATAATAATAATAATAATAATAATAATAATAATAATAATAATATATTTTTATCCCACTGAGAGAGTGACTGGCCCAAAGTCCCCCAGCTGGCTTTTGTGCCAAAGGGAGGCCTAAAATTCAAAATCTCCTGCTTTCTAGGCCAGTACCTTAACCCCCACACCAAACTGGCTCTAAATTCAGGTTTATAGGTAGCCTTCCAAAAATGCTAATGGAGAGGATTGCAGTTGCGATGCAGACAAATTGGGAAGGAGTGTGTTCCTACTTCACTTAGGAACTGCTGCTCCCCCCACCCCAAATGCCTTTCAGGACCAGGCAGCCCCAGCACACCCCCAGACCAGGCGTTGTGGGCTGTCCCATGCCTTTTTTTTGCCAATCCTCCAAACCCAAACAGCTTGAGAGAGGAATGGCTGGCTTGATGTTGAAATTATAAGTGGAGGGAGTGCAGACTTACAATGAGTTGAACCAACCTTCCTTCCATAACATAGTGTTCTTCAGATCTGTTGGGTTTCAACTTCCAGCATTCCCAGGCGACATAGTGAAAATATTCTTAAGAGTTGAACATAACTGGAAAGCACATGGTTGGAGCAGGCTACATGAGATCCTGCTGGGGTTGTATTTGTACAACATGCTAAGCCATGGTTTAACCATGGCTTATTTAAATTAGTCGGCTTGCACAGCACATTAAGTGAAAACAGACCGTATAGTGTCCTAGCTTGTGTGATCTCAGCCTAGATGATTGGAAAAAGATAGGATTCATACATCATGCTACACCAAAATGTGATTTGCTTAGTTTGAGTTTACAGTAGTATGTTACATGAATCACTCTCATTCATAACACATGATTTTTGTTAATATATAGTGATGTGTAACAGTTTTGAGACTGAGGGCTGCATCTGGCCTTTGAGTGGTGGTCTAAAGTTGCAATCCAAGATGTAAGCTAGGCTACAATACTAAAAGATGAAAACGTTAATTAAGAAAAATAATTAACTATAATATAGCTTAGAGCCAGTTAGCTGTAGTGTTTAAAGGCAGTGGGCTAGACACCAGGAGACTCTGAGTTCCAGTCCTGCCATGGACACAAAGCCAGCTAGATGTCCTTGGGCCAGTCCCCCTCTCTCAGCCCCAGGACAAAGGAGACAAGGGCAAGGCACTTCCAAAAATCTTGCCAAGTAAACTGGATTTATCCATGTAGTCACTAGGAGTCAAGTTTGACTTGAAAGCGCAGAAAAAAATGGGTATAATTTACATATTTAATCATCTTCCCTTCTATTAACAATAACAGTTACAATTCGATGACTACTTTGGTGGGGCTGCCGGTTGCCCCCAAAACTTTGGAGGGCATAATATTGTCCTGGGGGCCTCATAATGTACACCCCAGTTTATTTTAAAAAATCATAGTTAATATTTGACTATATTGTGGTGACTCCTATATTTTTAGCTCCAATCTCGTGATAGAACTAGATGAGGTTTGCCGTTGCAGTGAGTCTGTAGGAGTCAAGGAATCTTCTGCCGTTTAGGTTTCCAAAACGATTCATCAGTGCTTCTGATCACATGCCTTTCAGATAACAGGAAATGTGTGGGTAAGAAGCAATGGAAATTTGTTTGAAAGTTTTGTCAGATTTATAATATTCCACATCACCATTTCAGTTCCAGATTTATAATATTCCACATTACCATTTCAGTTCCATTTTTCCACTTGAGTTCCATTTTTCACTCACTCAAAGAAGTTGTAAAAGTTCAGTTGCCTCATTGCGTTCAACCACACTGTAGCCCTGCGAATACAGCTGTGCAGCTGATGAGAGTGAGCTTGTTTCTCGCTTGTTATCATGTTTCAGGGCTTAGGTCCAAAGGTGAACAGGCTTAATTTTGTGCAGATCCTTCTGTTAAAGATAAAGGAGCCTCGGTCTCTTTTGCATCAGTTTACCTAAGTTCGATTGGAAAACGGTAACTCGGCCCAACACTGGTTCTCTCTTCAGACAGGAACTTAGCACTTCCTGTGGGCAATATGAATCCCAGGAACGGAAACATTTCTATCTCATCTTGCTGCCATAAAACAGGCAAGGTGGTACAGAGGTCCATGCAGAGACCTGGTTTCACGGATAACAGATTTGCTTATTGTTTCTCCACCACTTCCTTGCAGCAAAGGCCTGATGAACTTTCCTGGTTTATCTCGGTAGGTCAAACCCCGCATTGTCATGGAGCAGTTGCTGTGGGTCAGTGGTGGTGAAATCGGGGAGGTGGACACGTTCAGGATCCCTGTCATCACGGCGACACCTCGAGGCACCCTTCTGGCCTTTTCGGAAGCCAGGAAGACTTCTTCTTCTGACAGTGGAGCTAAATTCATAGCCCTTCGCAGATCAGTAGACAAAGGTTTGACAGGCTAAGAAGGAGGAGGGACGGGAATGAGCTGTGGTCTGTGTCTCTGTGATAGAAGTCTGGGGGTGTTGGTAGATACCTGAAGAGCTCTAATTCTGAGGGTGGGGATGATCCTAAATTCATCTATCTAAAACAGTGTTTCTCAGCCTTGGCAACTTTAAGCTGTGTGGACTTCAACTCCCAGAATTCTCCAGCCAGCAAGCTGGCTGGGGAATCCTGGAAATTAAAGTCCACACAGCTTAAAGTTGCCAAGGTTGAGAAACACTGATTTAGAAGGTTTCCAATGTGTTCTGTATTTATGGAATTTACAACCATATTTTCACTCATGAGCACAAAACATGGGATGTTGCAGAACTGCGTCTCCCAGTATACCCCACCTCCCCTCTATTGCTCAAGCTGGGTGGGTCTGTTGGGAGACGTCTGGGTGCAAATTGGGAAGACCACCTTAATAATTGTACTGCTCTGGCTTTGACTTGGCTAAAATTGTAGGGTATCGGGGTGGAGGTTGTGGGTCTGTTCAACATTCCTTCCCTTTCCCCCACCCCCCAGTTCCAGTATAATTCAAGCCCTGGGGAGAAATACAAGTCAGGTGATGAAGAGACTGTGGATGAGAATGGACATCATCAAAGCTAGGTGATTTGGGGACGTTAAACCCCACTTGAAACAGACAGAAGGTGAACAGAACCATGACACTGTTTGGTTCCAAGGTTTCAGAGAGCAGGAGAGAGATTTCTTTTCCTCCTTCCACCACAGCTTAATGTATTTATTTTATTTATCTAAGAGATTTACATGACTGCCCATCTTATACAGTATAACCCTGGGTGGTTTACAAGGCTCAGACCATTATCAAGATATGAAAAATAAAAACCAGAACCCTAGAAAATTTTAAAAAACATCCTACTCCAGCCAAGGAGCCATAATAATCCTATACCAGCTTCGCGTGTGCTGAGCTCAACTCCCATCCTGGCCCACCACCTGGGGCAATAGCCAGATCTTCGTGGCCTTCTAGAAGGCTAAGAGGATAGGGGCCCTCCAGATCTGGTGGGGGGGAGTGTTCCATAGGGCAGGCACTCATGTCTCCTGAGTCCTGCAAAATGACATCATTGATTAGAGGGGATCTGAAGCACACCCACCTTATCTGATCTGATGAGGTGGGCAGATACCCTCAGGGAAAGGTGGTCCTGCAGATAACCTGCAGGCTTTAAAGGTGGTAATTAGCCCCTTGAATTGCGCCCAGAAGGAAACCAGGAGCCTGTGCAGCAGCTGTGTAACACCCGCACGGAGAGGGAGCAGAATTGCACGTGCTGGCTCCATGGGTGTTTAATGGAAGGTGAAAACAAGAGTCAATGCAGGCACAAGTCACATGTACGATTGTACACCCTAGAGCTGGTTTCAGACAACTCTACTAAGTCATAGTTTAAGAAGTTACAAATGACTGAGCTTGTCCAAACATCACAACCATGGTCAGGTTCACCCTAGAACAATGACTGGATTCATATAACACAAAAGCAAAGCCAAACAAGCCACATTATGGTTTAATCAAATTGGAAATCCCATCAAGGAGCTCTCATTTCTACTAAATGCGTGTGGAATCAGGACAAGAGTCAGACCATGCAGCCTTTCCCAACCTGGGGTTTTCTAGACGAGCTGGGCCTGCAGCTTTCGAATTTTATAGCCAGTATGGTCAACACCACGTTGGCTGAGAATTATGGAAGTTGTAGTCCCAAAACATCTGGAAAGCTGCGGTTTGGTAGAAGCTTGATTGGTCAGCACAGTCAGGGAATGTGAGAATCAGGAAAATATGGGATAACTTCCAGCATTCTTGACTATAAGTCACATCACTCCCAATCAAGAGTGGTAAGAATTATAGGAGCTGTAATTCAAAATATCGGAGGGCCCCAAGATTCCTCTCCCTTCCCAGTCCTCACCCTGGTAGTCCAGGGCTGTTAGGACCAGAGGTCCCTGTTGGCCATTCTGACTAGGAATTACGGGCATAATATTGTCAGAAGACTGGATATTTGATTTGGGTCACCTGATGGACACTTTAATGGCAAAGAATTGGAATAGTGCTGGAAGAGAAGATGTAGCAGAAGTATAATGTCAGCTCTTGCTAAGCAACACTCCTTTGTCTATTTTGGCCTGTCCATCACCATATGCTTAAAAAAAAAGTTTGTTCCCACTGTTCTTAATGTGGTTTGAAGTATGATGTCAACTATTGCTGGGCTGGGAAAAAGAATAAAGCCTATAAATTAAAGATACTTTAAAATACTTCAAGATACTGCCTGCCTTGATTCCTTATAACTAATCTTTGTTGTTTATTTGTTCAGTCGCTTCCGACTCTTTGTGACTTCATGGACCAGCCCACGCCAGAGCTTCCTGTCGGCCGTCACCATTCCCAGCTCCCCCACGGTCGAGTCCGTCACCTCCAGAATATCATCCATCCATCTTGCCCTTGGTTGGCCCCTCTTCCTTTTGCCTTCCACTTTCCCTACCATCAGCTTCTTCTCCAGGATATCCTGTCTTCTCATTATGTGGCCAGAGTACTTCAGTTTTGCCTTTAATATCATTCCCTCAAGTGAGCAGTCTGGCTTTATTTCCTGGAGTAATAACTAATCTATGCAGTGTTAATACATTCACTATTTATTTCATTCAGACAGGCGTGACCTTCGACAAATGGAGATTTACTTAGCTATTTCAACTTGATATCAAATTATTTTAAGTTATCCCTGTCGGAAACTCAGTCAGGGCACTGCTACTCTTGGTAGTAATCCAAGAGGAGGATGGAAGATGGTCCAAGACTGAGGAAGCCTAGCCTCTGCATAGCAGAGACATTTAATTCATTATCTGCATGTCCTTCCAGGTGCTAACTGGAGCCCAACGTCATTCATAGTTGATGATGGGGCCCTAACAGACGGCCTCAACCTTGGAGCTGTGGTGGTAGATTGGGAAAAGGACATGGTGTTCTTGGTATATACTCTCTGTGCACACTACCGCGGATGCTCCACCGCCAGCGTCATGATAATTCGCAGCTACGACGACGGGGTCACGTGGAGCCTTCCCCGCAACCTCTCTGAGGAAGTTGGCACAACCATGTTTGCCCCTGGACCGGGTTATGGCATCCAGGTGAGGCTACACATGCAAACATTGGGGTGTTAAGAACGATGGCATTGAAATATTCACCGTTTTTTCTTACCCCCTGATTATGTGTGTTGCTATGATGCTGTAGGACTGGAGAAGAAGAAAAAGCAGAGCCTGTAGCCTTGGGAACAATGCTAGCATTGACCCCTATCCCCTGCCATTTTACAGAAGAGCAGATTTCTAACCCTCAGGCTGCAATATGGAAAAGCATACTGGTCTGGTAGCAGATGTTTGGGTGGACTGCCAGTACTTCGTAGAATGTTTGTCTTCTTCGTTTCCCTTCCTGTGATTAACACGGAGTTAACCTTAACACAGAGTTAATAGTATTAATCCACTCCTGTGATTAAAACAGAGCTTTCCAAACTTTTCACGTTGGCGACACACACCAACGGCGGTGGCGGCGGTGCGGTCTGCGGTGTCCTGGTGTGTCGCGCGCAAACCCGGAAGCGCTGATGGGGGGAACCGGAAGAAGCGGCACCCCCGCCGATCAGCGCCACCGCCGCCAGCGCTGATTGGCGGGGGTGCCGCTCCTTCCGGTTCCCCCCATCAGCGCTTCCGGGTTTGCGTGCGACACACCAGGACGCTGCAGGGGACACAGTAGTGTGTTGCGACACACACTTTGGAAAGCTATGGATTAAAACAAGTATCCCCTCCTGTGATTAACACATATTAAAATAATACTTGTCTCAAAGCTACCTATATTATGCAAATGTCCATCAATTATGCCAAGTATTGAATTCATAGAATCATAAATCATAGGATATAGTTTTGGAAAGGACCTTGGAGATACCTAGTCTAATGCTTTGCCCACTGTGGGAATCTAGTACTACACTATACCTGATAGATAACTATCCAGGCTCTGTTTAAATCTATTCCAAGAAGAAGAAGACAGTCCTAATCATTAACACAGGCACAGGTAATCCAGATCTACTTGGAGAAGGAGAGGAGAAAAAGAAACTCCTAAGAAATGTGGGTGTGAGGACATCAAAATCCATAGAAGCCTCCAGATATAAGACACGGGCATAGGCATCTAGAGAAATCAGGCACAGATATACAGTTTATGCAGAAATAAGATTCATTCATATACATATACATATACATATACATCTCTCTCTCTCTCACACACACACACACACACAGATATATAGTTTGTAGAAATAAGGTACAGATGTGGAAAAAAAATAGGTTGAGCATATAGAACTAGGGCACCAGTATAGAGATTAAAGGGGTGTGGTGGCTCAGCGGGTTAAGACGCCAGGCTTGTCGATCGGAAGATTGCAAGTTCAGAGGTTCGAGACCCTAGCCCCGTGTGACGGAGTGAGCTCCCGCACTCGCCCCAGCTCTTGCCAACCTAGCAATTCGAAAGCATGCAAATGCAAGTAGATGATTAGGTACCACTTCGGTGGGAAGGTAACAGCGTTCCGCGCGCGTCATGCCGGCCACATGACCGTGGAAGCGTCTTCGGACAATGTTGGCTTTTCAGCTAACAAATGGAGATGAGCATCAGCCCCTAGAGTTGGACACGACTGCACAAATGTGCAGGGGGAACCTTTACCTTTACCTATAGAGAATAGAAAATCTAGAGAACTGGAGATGAGAAATAACATGGAAATAAGAAATCAAGCCCAGTTACATGAATCTAGAAATAAGCAGATAAACCTTAAATTTTGTTTGCAAAGCAATTTTTTACTTTTTACAATTAAACCTCCCTTGAAGCAAAAGGAAATAAAATGCACCTCTTGTCTGTGGTCTGTATCATTCCCTAAGAAGAACATGTCACAATGACGGTGAGACTGTGCCCTTAGTACACCAGCTCACTAGGTGAAGGGCACATTTTAAAAATGTCATACAGAACTTTCTCCAGTGGCAAGTTGTGCCATCTCAAACCTCTGCAGAAGGAACATCTGGAGTTAAATAGACTATGTCACAATGGAGGAGAATAGGCCATTCCCCGAGCAGCTGTTGAAAAAAGCCTGTCTCCAATCGTAGACAGAGGCAGCATCCTCATGGGAAGAATCAAGTGAGTTCATCCTTTCCCTTTTGAGAAAGGAATGGAGGACAGAAGCAGTGCAGTGCAGTGGTAAAGGAAAAGGTAAAGGAGAGCCAGTTTGGTCTAGTGGTTAAGGCGCTGGGCTAGAAACCAGGAGACAGAGAGTTCTAGTCCCGCCTTAGGCGTGAAAGCCAGCTGGGTGACCTTGGGCCAGTCACTCTCTCTCAGACCTAGGAAGGAGCCAATGGGAAAACAGGAGACAGAGAGTTCTAGTCTCGCCTTAGGCACGAAAGCTGGCTTGGGCCAGTCACTCTCTCTCAGCCCAACTCACCTCACAGGGTGGTTGTTGTGGTGAAAATAGGAGGAGGAAGGAGTATTAGGTATGTTCCCTGCCTTGAGTTATTTATAAAAATAATAAAGGGGGGGAATAAAGAAATCTTTTTTAAAAAAGGCAATTAGTGGCTCACATTCCTAACCAATCTGTCCTGGTTTGCAGAAACGGTACGAGCCCAAGAAGGGACGTTTGATAGTTTGTGGTCATGGAACTTTAGAACTGGACGGGATCTCCTGCCTGCTCAGCGATGACCATGGCACGACCTGGAAATATGGGCAACAGCCCTTGCATGGGATCCCTTACGGCATGCAGAAGAATTTCAGTGACTTTAATCCTGATGAATGCCAGGTGGGTGTAGCTGTGAACGTCGAACCTTGGCTGCAGAGTTTTGTGACCCAGGAAGGAATCAAGAGACCTCAATTTCTCTGCTGTAGAGCAGCCTTTCTCAACGTTTTGACCCTGAAGGAACCCTTGAAATATTTTTCAGGGCTCGGGGGATCCCTGCACATTCAGGCTCAAATATAGGCCAGAAGTTCCAAGATTATTATATTCCTTTCATGTGTAGGCCTGTTTTATATATCTATACTGACTGTATTAAAAATTATAATCAATGCATTCAATGCCACAACCACTTCTCGCAGTCGTTTGATGGGATTTTAATATTGTATTTTATTTCAACATAGGCTGTATACAGACAATAAGGATGCATACAAGGATAGATTGAGTGTTACTGTGAGAGTCCCGAGAAGTTGGCAGACTATTTCTAGGGACCTAGGCCAAATGAGGAGGGCATTTACACTACCATGTTTTGATGTGATGCCTCAGCAGTTTTATAGGGCTGATACGTGGGCATCTCTTTCCTCTTTCTTTGAATGGCTCTGTCCATGTGGCTCTGGAGAGGTGGGCTCAATTGGTCGTGTCCTAATGTACTGCCAATACTATAGGGATGTGTGTTGATCACTTATTACGCCAATTCTTGTACATCATCCAGGCAGATTTGCTTCTTTCTTTGACATAACCCTTACTGGTTTAAACAAACTGGCAATACAAAGTATGAAATCACACCCAAATGTACAGGAGAGAAAGAATATTAGTGTTTATCCCAAATCATCTTAATTTCATCTACAGGTAATACTCGCTTAACAACACTAATTGGGACCAGTAACTCAGTCGCTAAGCAACACAGTCATAAAGCGAAAAATCATGTGATTGTGCCGACTTGCAATGGCAATTCCGGCTGCTGTCATTAAGCAAATCCCTCACGGTCATTGAGCACGATGTCACATGACCACCACTTGCATCTTTCTGCCAGCTTCCCCATTCACTTTGCTTGTTGGAAGCTGGCTGTGAAGATCGCAAATGGCAATCATGTGACCGCGGGATGTTGCAATGGCCGCAATTTCGAGGACCAGTCGTAAATCCCCAGATTCAGCACCGTAGTGCTGAAACGGTCACTTCAAACGGTCACTGAACAAGTGGTCGTTAAACAAGGGCTACCTGTATATCCTTTTCTAACAGCCCTGTGAACTGCCCGATGGCTTACTGTGACTATACAAGAAAATGTTACGGTTTTAATATGTACTGATGGTGTTTATAATTTATTGGAATACAGTCAGGAGCAGAAATATTGGAACAAGGATAACTGTTTTGGCAGTTGGCCTGTGTACACCACCACATTGAAGTTGAAAGGAAACACACCCAGATGGGAGCGAAGTCAGGACTTTCAGCTGTAATTCAAGGGGTTTGACAAAAGTGGGGCACTAACCGTTCAGGAAGTACAGCCAGTGGCATACACACACACCCATCGTTGGTGGCTCATAAGTAATGGAACAAATGGCTGACAAGCAGCTGCATGGCCAGGTGTGACCTGTTTCCTGGGTACCCCATGACCAATCAAGCAGATAAAAGGCCTGGAGGTGGTTCTGAGTGTTACATTTGCATTTGGTAGCTGTTCACTGGAACTCCCAACATGAGGTCCAAAGAGGTGTCACTCCTTCATGTGAAGGAGGCCATCATTAGGCTGAGGAAACAAAACAAACCCATCGGAGAGATAGCAAAAAAATTGGGAGTGGCCCATACAAGAGTTTGGAGCATCCTGAAAAAGAAGGAATTAACTGGCAAGCTCAGCAACAGCAAAAGGCCTGGAAGACCACGGAAGACAACTAAAGTGGATGACTGCAGAATTCTGCTCATGGTGAAGAGGAACCCTTTCACAACATCTAGCCAGGTCAAGAACGCTCTTGAGGTAGGCATGTCATCGTCAACATCTACAGTCAAAAGACGGCTTTATGAATGTAAATACAGAGGCTTCACAACAGGGTGCAAACCACTGGTAACGCTCAAGAACAGAAAGGCCAGATTAGACTTTGCCAGCAAACACCTGAAAAAGCCTGCCCAGTTCTGGAATAAGATTCTTTGGACTGATGGAACCAATATTAACTTACACCAGAATGATGGGAAGAGAAAAATATGAAGATGGAAAGGAACAGCTCATGATCCAAGGCATACCACATCATCTGTCAAACTTGGTGAAGGCAGTGTTATGGCATGGGCATGTATGGCTGCCAATGGAACTGGGTCACTGGTGTTGATTGATGACCTGACTGCTGATAAAAGCAGCAGGATGAATTCTGAAGTGTACAGGGCTATACTTTCTGCTCAGATTCAGCCAAATGCTGCCAAACTGATAGGACGCTGCTTCATATTGCAGATGGATAATGACCCAAAACATACAGCAAAAGCTACCCAAGAGTTTCTCAAGGCAAAGAAGTGGGATGTTCTTCAATGGCCAAGTCAGTCACCTGATCTCAACCCAACAGAATGCTTTTCACTTACTGAAGACAAGACTGAAGGCAGAAAGACCCACAAACAAGCAGCAGCTGAAGGCAGCTGCAGTAAACGCCTGGCAAAGCATCTCCAGGGGGGGAAATCAGCATTTGGTCATGTCCATGGGCTCCAGACTTCAGGCAGTCATTGACTGCAAAGGATTTTCATCCAGGTATTAAAGGCGACCCTTATGTTTGTAATGATGTTGGTTTGTTCCATTACTTATGAGCCACCAACGATGGGTGTGTGTGTATGCCCCTGGCTGTACTTCCTGAACAGTTAGTGCCCCACTTTTGTCAAACCCCTTGAATTACAGCTGAAAGTCCTGACTTCGCTCCCATCTGGGTGTGTTTCCTTTCAACTTCAATGTGGTGGTGTACACAGGCCAACTGCCAAAACAGTTATCCTTGTTCCAATATTTCTGCTCCTGACTATGTTATTTATATTTTAATTCGTATTTTGCATTGAATTGTACTATTTCTGGCCAATCTTTGACCGTAAGAAACTGAAACTTTACTATTTATGTGAGTCAGCTGCTGTTGTGCGGGTGTGCCTAGGACTGGGCAGCACAATAACTAAAGGCAGCAATTTTGTGTGACATCTGGGGAGTAATCCCTGTTAGGTGGTGGGTGATGGAGGAAAAACTTAAGCTCTCAGATCAGTGTTTCTCAACCGTGGTAGCTTGAAGATGTGTGGACTTCAACTCCCAGAATTCTGGGAGTTGAAGTCCACACATCTTCAAGCTGCCAAGGTTGAGAAACACCGTCTTAGATAGTTGCTACAAGAAAGCATAAATAATATTGGACTAAATGAACTAGTGCTAGGTTCAAACGCTCATGTGTTGCTTGAACCAAGCATTGTGCTTTAAAAAGCATGATTTCTGGCTTAGCATGGCGTGGGAATCTAGTCACTGTGGCTCATTAACAAACCACGGCAATACAAAGTGTGAGGCCCTACCCAAAGGCAGAGGAGAGAGAGGATATTGTTTATCCCCAATCTTCCCAACTTCATCTGTCTCCTTTTCTAACAGCCTTATGAGTTGCCAGATGGCTCCGTGGTGGTTAACGCCAGGAACGAGAACTTCTACCACTGCAGATGTCGCATAGTGGTTCGCAGTTACGACGCCTGCGATACCCTTCCGCTGGAGAATGTGAGATTTGATGAACGTTTAGTGGATCCTGCGGTGGCTGCAGGAGCTTTAGTCAAATCTGGTCTGGTTTTCTTCACTAATCCAGCCCATCATCAGTTGCGTGAGTAAAAAAAGTCAAAATATTGGGATTCTCTCTCTGTTTATATATTTGTATCTGGGTGTGCAAGTTGCACGAAGCCATTGTTCTACCCCGATACCCTACAATTTTAGCCAAGTCAAAGCCAGAGCAGTACAATTATTAAGGTGGTCTTCCCAATTTGCACCCAGACGTCTCCCAACAGACCCACCCAGCTTGAGCAATAGCGGGGAGGTGGGGTGTACTGGGAGATGCAGTTCTGCAACATCTGGAGGATCCCATGTTATGTGCTCATGACTGAAAAGATGGTTGTAAATTCCATAAATACAGAACACATTGGAAACCTTCTAAATCAGTGTTTCTCAACCTTGGCAACTTTAAGCTGTGTGGAGTTCAACTTCCAGGATTCCCCAGCCAGCTTGCTGGCTGGAGAATTCTGGGAGTTGAAGTCCACACAGCTTAAAGTTGCCAAGGTTGAGAAACACTGTTTTAGACAGATGAATTTAGGATCATCCCCATCCTCAGAATTAGAGCTCTTCAGGTATCTACCAACACCCCCAGACTTCTATCACAGAGACACAGACCACAGCTCATTCCCGTCCCTCCTCCTTCTTAGCCTGTCAAACCTTTGTCTACTGATCTGCGAAGGGCTATGAATTTAGCTCCACTGTCAGAAGAAGAAGTCTTCCTGGCTTCCGAAAAGGCCAAAAGGGTGCCATGAGGGAGTTGAAGTCCACACATCTTAAAGTTGCCAAGGCTGAGAAACACTGCTCTAAACTCTTCCATTAGGACAAATTAGAAAGTACAGGACCAGCGCTATTAAAGAAAAATGAAATTATTGCTCATGCAGAATCACGAGCGGACCTGAGAAAAAAGTATAACAAGAAGGGTTTTGCAGTAGCAGCATGGGTATGCAAGCGTTTGAGATTTATACAGGAATGGCCCCGTTCATTCTTCAAGTCCCCATTCTTCTTTAAAATACAGTATATTTTGTAGAGAGCAAGGGTGCCTTTTGTGAACAATACTAAATTAGCACAATAGATGCTGTTTCTAGTGCACAGTGGATATGGAAACATGGCTACAAGTCAATCTATTAAGCACAGCAGAAATGGAACAAGAAATAAATCGATATTGGAAAGGGGGGGATGAAAGAATTTGATGCACAGAAAAAGCAATGGGAAGATTTCATAAAGCAACATAATCAAATAAACATTCAATTTTTCTTAAGGAATCGGAATGGGAGTGCATGAACACAGGTTCCAAGATCTGATCGAACAAGCAGGCTCACAGTTTCCAGATTTTTTTCTTTTCATGCAGACATAGAAAGACGCACAAAATACAGTATAAGCCAAGCCTTCTCAGAGCAGACAAGCACTTTCATCTTGCCAGCTTCAAGCTTTGTGAATTGTTTTGCTTTCTTTCATGAGTGAATCTCCCCACCTTCTTTGGGCAAGCATAGCATCACAAAGCATCTTGCACATTTTTTCTCTAGAGTTGTAGGTAGTCCTCGCTTAACGACCACAATTGGGACTGGAATTTTGGTTGCTAAGTGATACAGTCATTAAGTGAACCTGAACTGAGTTTTGCGGTGGTCGTTAAGTGAATCATGTGGTCATTAAGTGAACCACGTGATCGTTAAGTGAATCATGCAGTCCCCCATTGATTTTGCTTGCCGGAAGCTGGCTGGGAAGGTTGAAAATGGCAATCACATGACCGCGGGACACTGCGACGATTGTAAGTGCAAGGACCGGTTGTGAGTCGGTTTAGCACCATCGTAAGTCTGAACTGTTGCTAAACGAATGGTTGTTAAGCAAGGACTACCTGTACTTTATTCTCAAAGCATTCTAAGTAAGCAACTCTTTTTGTTGTTGTTCAGTCGTTTAGTCGTGTCTGACTCTTCGTGACCTCATGGACCATAGCATGCCAGGCCTTCCTGTCCTCCACTGTCTCCCGGAGTTTACTCAAATTCATGTTTGTTACATCGGTGATGCTATCTAACCATCTCATCCTCTGCCGTCCCTTCTCCTTTTGCCTTCAGTCTTTCCCAGCATCAGGGTCTTTTCTAGTGAGTCCTCTCTTCTCATTAGGTGGCCAAAGTATTTGAGCTTCAGCATCTGTCCTTCCAATGAGCAGTCAGGGTTGATTTCCTTTAGGATTGACTGGTTTGACCTCCTTGCAGTCCAAGGGACTCTCAAGAGTCTTCTCCAGCACCACAGTTCGAAAGCATCAATTCTTCGGCGCTCAGCCTTCCTTATGGTCCAACTCTCACAGCCATACATTACTACTGGGAAAACCATAGCTTTAATTATACGGACCTTTGTTGGCAAGGTGATGTCTCTGCTTTTTAATATGCTGTCTAGGTTTGCCATAGCTTTCCTCCCAAGGAGCAAGCGTCTTTTAATTTCATGGCTGCAGTCATCGTCTGCGGCGATCTTGGAGTCCAAGAAAATAAAATCTGTCACTGCTTCAATTTCTTCCCCTTCTATTTGCCAGGAAGTGATGGGACCAGATGCCATGATCTGAGTTTTTTTAATGTTGAGTTTCAAGCCAGCTTTTGCACTCTCCTCTTTCACCCCCATCAAGAGGCTCTTTAGTTCCTCTTCACTTTCTGCCATTAGGGTGGTATCGTCTGCCACAGTTTGTTGTGATCCACATAATCAAAGGCTTTAGTGTTGTCAATGAAGCAGAAGTAGATGTTTTTCTGGAACTCTCTTGCTTTTTCCATGATCCAGCGAATGTTGGCAATCTGATCTCTAGTTCCTCTGCCTCTTTGAAACCCAGCTTGCACTTCTGGTATAGGATTTTGAGCATAACCTTGCTAGCATGTGAAATGAGCGCAATTGAACAGTAGTTTGAACATTCTTTGGCATTGCCCTTCTTTGGAATTGGAACGTAAACTGACCTTTTCTAATCCTGTGGCCACTGTTGAGTTTTCCAAATTTGTTGGCATATTGAGTGCAGCATTTTAACAGCATCATCTTTTAGGATTTTAAATAGCTCAGCTGGGATACTGTCTTCTCCGCTAGCTTTGTTGTTAGTAATGCTTCCTAAGGCCCACTTGACTTCACTCTCTAGGATGTCCGGCTCAAGGTCAGTGACCACACCATCGTATTTATCAGGGACATTAAGATCTTTCTTGTATAGTACTTCTGTGTATTCTTGCCACCTCTTCTTAATCTCTTCTGCTTCTGTTAGGTCCCTGCCTTTTTTGTCCTTTATCATGCCCATCTTTGCAACTCTTAGCACCATATGAAGTGAGACCAACATACGTGTTAACATATATTAACAACACAGCATTTGTGCCTGTTATAATTTACCCTTCTTGGAGGTGCTTTGTAATTGGAATAGCTGAGTAGATAAAAACAGCCAGCGGTGTGTATGGATAGGTGGCTCTCTACACTTTGTAAATCTGGAATGTAGCAGTAAATCTTGCACGGATATCCAGTTTGTGTTTCATTTAAACTGTCTCTAAAAGTTGAGATTTAGCAAACATTAACGTGAGAAGGAAAGTAAGACATTTTGGAAGGTGCTAGTACAGTAATGGACCTGCTGCTCCAAATAAGTTAAGTTTTGTGGACATTGTGGCAGAAAACTGGAGAAAATAGAAGCAAAGCTTGGAGCTGTATTTTGTTTAGCGGAACTGATAAAATGAATGATGCATTTCTTTATATGTTTTTTTCTTCTCTTTGTGTAAGTAAAAATAAAAAAATAAAGAATGATAAATTTCAGGGACCTTGTTTCTGAAGAAGAGGCAACAGAAGTGTTGAATGCATTCCAGTTTGACAAGGCTGATAAGCAAAAGCTTCAAATGTTGTTGGAAAAATTTAAGTACTGTATTATAGTGCACTGAGAAAGAATATTAGGTATGAGAGGCATTTTTGTCTGTGTGTCGTCGTTTTGTTCCTTCTTGGCAACCCTGCAGTCCATGCAGTTTTCTTGGCAAGATTTTTAGAAGTGATTTTGCCATGACCTCCTTCCTAGGCTTAAGAGAGGGACTGGCCCAAAGTCACCCAGCTGGCTTCATATCTAAGGGGCAGAACTAGAACTCAAATTTCCTCACACCTTGTCTAGCATCTTTAACCACTACACCAGTCTGGCTGTCATCTACATTTTTCACAAAGAAACAAAAAGAAGAAGGTATTGATCCCTACATAACAGAGTTAAAATTTTTAGCACATTCTTGTGGGCTTGGACTGCAACTCTAACACTGTAGTGTGAGGAATAAGATCTGAAAGAGGAAGAGCAAAATTGATAAGGATAAATGATTAACTTTGGAAAGACCGTTGATGTTTGTATATCTGAGAGATTGGCTCAAACTCACTTAAAAGGTCTTGGGGGTACCAATAAGGACATCAATATTTTGAGAAGTAAAAAATAGCCTCAACAATAGATTAATCTCAGCAGTCAATTGTGATGCTGAAGGCCAGAGACCGGGCAGTCATATCTGAGAGATAGGGTTTATCATCCTAAAACAGCATACAGAGCTATTAGAAAATAATTAAGGAAGTGTGGAAGAAACATTTTGCAAAAAAAAATGTGTAGAATTAATGACAAAAAGTTAGACTTTAATTATCATTAAATTAGAGTTATTCATTATGTGTGCTAGGTGAAGAGGGCCTTCAGACGTTTTTATTGGGCTGATTAAAATAGAAGATGAATAAAATGTTGATTTAATTCTTAATAATTGCAAAAGTATAAATTTTAGGTACAGGAGCATAAGCAAATGCTATGTTTTATCAAACCTTGCAAGTGATTTCATTTATAAAAGTCAAATGTCCCACCTATATTTTTAGTCAGCTCAAGACGGCATACACACTTAATGCTCCTGTTTTTAGATGCCAGTAATGTTTTTTGGCAAATCCATTTAGATGACAGAATTTCAGAGTTATGTTATTTTAATAATCTTTTGGTAGGTACTGATTTAAATCATTGCCATTTGTTTTGCTTCAGGAGTACTGTATATCAGAAAGTAAGACAGTAGACTATAGGTAGTCCTTGCTTAACAACCATTCGTTTAGTGACAATTCAGACTTACAACGGTGCTGGGAAAAACTACTTGCGACCGGTCCTCACACTTACAGCCATTGCAGTGTCCCCACGGTCCTGTGATCATGATTTGGGCACTTGGCAACTGGTTCGCATTTATGGCCGTCGCAGCATCCCATGGTCACGTGATCGCCATTTTTGACCTTCCTGGCTGGCTTCTGGCAAGCAAAATCAATGGGGAACTGTGTGATTCGATTAATGGATGCCGCAAAAAAGGTTGTAAAATCAGGTTGGATTCGCTTAATGACCGCTTCGCTTAGCAACCGAAATTCCGGTCCCAATTGTGGTAATTAACCAAGGACTACCTGTAGAAGGTTTAGAAGGAGTAATTGTATTTTGGGGGCGTGGTGGCTCAGAGGTTAAGATGCCAGGCTTGTCAATCGGAAGGTCGCAAGTTCGGAGATTCGAGACCCTAGCCCCGCGTGACGGAGTGAGCTCCCGCACTTGTCCCAGCTCTTGCCAACCTAGCAATTCGAAAGCATGCAAATGCAAGTAGATAAATAGGTACCACCAGTGGGAAAGTAACATGCCGGCCACATGACCGCGGAAGCATCTTCGGACAACGCTGGCTCTTCAGCTAACAAACGGAGATGAGCACCGGCCCCTAGAGTCGGACACGACTGTGCGGGGGAACCTTTACCTTTAATTGTATTTTATTGATCATATTTTATGGGATAAGGATGTTCCTATTTAAGAGAGCTAAACAAGTTTTGGGAAAGTGTAGGGAAAGAAAATTGAAATTAAATGAATGAAAGTGTAAATGTACGTTAGCTAAGGTAAAATATTTAAGACACATGTTAAGTTCTAGTGGTGTGAAATCTGCCGAAACAAAAATTGAAGCTATTGTTAGTATGCCAAGCCGAAAGAATAAAATGGAATTAGAGATTTTTAGGCATGGCCAATTATTTAGTAAAATTTGTTCCAGGAACGGCCACTGTGACAATTCCATTAAGGCAGTTATTGTTGCAAAGCAATTAGCTGGAAAAATAAAAGTGGCTGTCTTTTCTGATGAGGCTTCGCTGATACTCAAATTGCTTCTTTCTATCTCTTGTTCAGAATAAAAGAAAAAATCTGGAAGCTGTGGTCTTATTTGTTTGTTTATTTATTTATTTATTTATTGGTGAAATATCAAATCCAAAATAAGAAAACAACAGAAAATAAATAATTCAAGAAAAATGAATTTGTTGTTGTTGTTCAGTCGTGTCCGACTCTTCGTGACCTCATGGACCATAGCACGCCAGGCCTTCCTGTCCTCCACTGTCTCCCGGAGTTTACTCAAATTCATGTTCATTACATCGGTGATGCTATCTAACCATCTCATCCTCTGCCGTCCCCTTCTCCTTTTGCCCTCAGTCTTTCCCAGCATCAGGGTCTTTTCCAGTGAGTCCTCTCTTCGCATTAGGTGGCCAAAGTATTTGAGCTTCAGCTTCAGCATCTGTCCTTCCAATGAGCAGTCAGGGTTGATTTCCTTTAGGATTGACTGGTTTGACCTCCTTGCAGTCCAAGGGACTCTCAAGAGTCTTCTCCAGCACCACAGCTCGAAAGCATCAATTCTTCGGCGCTCAGCCTTCCTTATGGTCCAACTCTCACAGCCATACATTGCTACTGGAAAAACCATAGCTTTAACTATACGGACCTTTGTCGGCAAGGTGATGTCTCTGCTTTTTAATATGCTGTCTAGGTTTGCCATAGCTTTCCTTCCAAGGAGCAAGCGTCTTTTAATTTCATGGCTGCAGTCACCGTCTGCGGTGATCTTGGAGCCCAAGAAAATAAAATCTGTCACTGCTTCCATTTCTTCCCCTTCTATTTGCCAGGAAGTGATGGGACCAGATGCCATGATCTGGGTTTTTTTAATGTTGAGTTTCAAGCCAGCTTTTGCACTCTCCTCTTTCACCCTCATCAAGAGGCTCTTTAGTTCCTCTTCACTTTCTGCCATTAGGGTGGTATCGTCTGCATATCTGAGGTTGTTGATATTTTTCCCGGCAATCTTAACTCCGGCTTGTGATTCATCCAGCCCGGCATTTCTCATGATGTACTCTGCATATAAGTTAAATAAGCAGGGTGATAATATACAGCCTTGTCGTACTCCTTTCCCAATTTTGAACCAGTCGGTTGTTCCATGTCCGGTTCTAACTGTTGCTTCTTGACCCACATACAGGTTTCTCAGGAGACAGGTAAGGTGGTCTGGTACTCCCATCTCTTTAAGAATTTGCCACAGTTTGTTGTGATCCACACAATCAAAGGCTTTAGCGTAGTCAATGAAGCAGAAGTAGATGTTTTTCTGGAACTCTCTTGCTTTTTCCATGATCCAGCGAATGTTGGCAATCTGATCTCTAGTTCCTCTGCCTCTTCGAAACCCAGCTTGCACTTCTGGTAGTTCTCGGTTCACATGCTGCTGAAGCCTAGCTTGTAGGATTTTGAGCATAACCTTGCTGGCATGTGAAATGAGCGCAATTGTACGGTAGTTTGAACATTCTTTGGCATTGCCTCTCTTTGGAATTGGAACGTAAACTGACCTTTTCCAATCCTGTGGCCACTGTTGAGTTTTCCAAATTTGTTGGCATATTGAGTGCAGCACTTTAACAGCATCATCTTTTAGGATTTTAAATAGCTCAGCTGGGATACTGTCTTCTCCGCTAGCTTTGTTGTTAGTAATGCTTCCTAAGGCCCACTTGACTTCACTCTCCAGGATGTCCGGCTCAAGGTCAGTGACCACACCATCGTATTTATCAGGGATATTAAGATCTTTCTTGTATAGTTCTTCTGTGTATTCTTGCCACCTCTTCTTAATCTCTTCTGCTTCTGTTAGGTCCCTGCCTTTTTTGTCCTTTATCATGCCCATCTTTGCACAAAACGTTCCCTTGATATCTCCGATTTTCTTGAAGAGATCTCTAGTCTTCCCCATTCTATTGTTTTCCTCGATTTCTTTGCATTGTTCATGTAAGAAGGCCTTCTTATCTCTCCTTGCTATTCTCTGGAATTCTGCATTCAGTTGTTTATATCTTTCCCTTTCTCCCTTGCCTTTTGCTTCCCTTCTTTCCTCAGCTATTTGTAAAGCCTCATCAGTCAGCCACTTTGCTTTCTTGCATTTCTTTTTCTTTGGGATGGTTTTAGTTGCTGCCTCCTGTACAATGTTACGAACCTCCATCCATAGTTCTTCAGGCACTCTGTCTACCAGATCTAATCCTTTAAATCTATTCCTCACCTCCACTGTATATTCATAAGGGATATGATTTAGGTCATACCTGATTGGTCTAGTGGTTTTCTCTACGTTCTTCAATTTAAGCCTAAATTTTGCAATAAGAAGCTCATGATCTGAGCCACAGTCAGCTCCAGGTCTTGTTTTTGCTGATTGTATAGAGCTTCTCCATCTTTGGCTGCAAAGTATATAATCAATCTGATTGCGGTATTGACCATCTGGTGATGTCCATGTGTAGAGTCGTCTCTTGTGTTGTTGGAAAAGAGTGTTTGCTATGACCAGCGTGTTCTCTTGACAAAACTCTATTAGCCTTTGCCCTGCTTCATTTTGTACTCCGAGGCCGAACTTGCCTGTTATTCCGGTTATTTTTTGACTTCCTACCTTAGCATTCCAGTCCCCTATGATGAAAAGGACATCTTTTTTTGGTGTTAGTTCTAGAAGGTGTTGTAGGTCTTCATAGAACCGGTCAACTTCAGCTTCTTTGGCATCAGTGGTTGGGGCATAGACTTGGATCACTGTGATGTTGAATGGTTTGCCTTGGATTCGAACTGAAAGCATTCTGTCGTAATAATTCAAGAAAAATGAATACATAATGGTTATTAAAATAAACTAAAACTGAAGAAAAAACATATACTGTACATATCATATAGAATTCAGTTCTTTAATATATTTAAATATTATATTCATATGAACTATAATCATATATAATTCAGTTCTTTATATTATATTTAATATAAAAGCATATTGCCCCATCTTCTCATTTTTTCAATAGAAAACACATCTCTTGAATCCACTCTTTAATATCAGGAGTCTACATATATTTCCATCTATTTTAAATAATTCTCTTTGCCAAACCCCATGAGTTCTTCTTTATGAGGCATTTTGTTCCTCAATATATTCGTGATTTTTAAATTGTTCCGATGAGTTGTCCCTGAGTTCTGAGTATTTCGGTTTACAAACCTGTATAATGAATTTTTATGAGATTCGTCTTTTGCTTCCAAATTCTTCAGGCTACCTTCATGAGAAAAAATACATATTTTCTTCAAAGTATCCAGCTCCTTCTGAAAATTGGACATCGGCTTTTAATACCTTTCAGTACTTCATAAACTCCTGATATTCCAATTTGCAAACCCATAAATCTGTTCCCAGAGACTCTACACATTGATTGCAATTTAAGGATTATCTCAAAGCATGTTATTTCTTCTTGCACAGCTGTACAAACAGATAAATCTGGTGTTAATATCACTCTAATTCAGTAGATGCAAGGGAGGCTACAGCCCCCCCTCCCAAGTTTCAGTAGAGTCCAATATCTTCTCCATCATTGATTGGTTGGAGGAGAACTATCAGCTTGATAAGGAGTGGAAGCCATTTTCTTAAGACATATGTAATTAAATAATATCCATCACAGGATCGGAGCAGATGAGAAAGGCAGTCACCTAAGCCGTCATTAGATGGAAGTCCTGAGGTCCATCCAATCCTGAAACCTGTGTTCACACATCTCCATCATACCTTCAAATGTCCACAGTTGTATCCAGATGAGAAATTGCTTAGGTAATCAGCTCTCGGGTGTCTCTGACATTATTCACCCATACCTAATTGCTAATTGAAATTTAACTCATTTAGCCAGCCTTGCCCTTTAAGCATGGAATAGCTATATACAGGTAGTCCTCGCTTAACAACCATTTGTTTAGCGACAGTTCGGACTTAAGACGGTGCTGAAAAAAACAACTTATGACCGGTCCTCACACTTACAAGCATCCCCATGGTCACGTGATCACAATTTGGACACTTGGCAACTGGTTCACATTTATGACCATCACAGCGTCCCATGGTCATGTGATCACCATTTTTTACCTTCCCGGCTAGCTTCTGGCAAGCAAAATCAACGGGGAACCACGTGATTCGCTTAACAACCACATGGTTTGCTTAATGCCCACGGTGTTTCGCTTAACTACCACCACAAAAAAGGTTGTGAAATCGGGTTGGATTCTCTTAATGACCGCTTCAGTTAACAACTTAAATTCCAGTCCCAGTTGTGGTTGTTAAGCGAGAACTACCTGTAATGGCACCGCTTATATCACCGACATGTGCTTCAGTTCTTCATAAGGAGAAATGGGGCACTTGTTAATTTGTGCATAAATGAGGCGGGTTAGGCTGAGAAAAGACAGGGGTTGTGTCTAAGACATGGCCGTGTCAGGATAGAAGCTGGTTCCCAGGGGTGTTTGGGTTACTATAGCTGTAATGGGCTGTGAGAATAACCTGGAGGAAGAGGAGGAAGAGCCACAGCCAAGGCAATGGTCAGATAGATGATGGTCAGATGAGAGAGGGGTCAAGGAATCCATTTATGCCAACTTGGAAAATCCTTCCTTGAATAGAGGTGGGGGCCTCAGGCACAATCTTTCCCCCATCTTCCTCCCTGCTTTGTCTTCTGTGCCTAGGAAGATTAAGACCATTTCACAAGCTCAACAGCAGCATGGTGATCTTAACGATCCTCCTTTAGATGATAAAAGGACTTAAAATAACATCTCAATATAACCATGACCCCAGGTGTAAGGTCACACAGCTACCTAGAAACATATTTAGGATTCCCTTACTAACTTTGCTCAGACTGAAGAAGCTCCTTGGATAAGGAGCGAAACGTTTCCACTGAGAAAATAGAAATCCAGTTGACATGATTCAAGCTACAGACTGTTCCACCTGGATGACTGAGAACCTTCATAGACACAATGGTCAGATAAGAGAAATCTGAGCCCAAAGCAGAAATGTAATTTGAGAAAATGTCTCAGACTTGACTCTCCCTAGTTGTCTTTGGGATAAAGGCAGGGAGGGGGGAGGCACATTCAGAGTTGCAAGATTCTGTTGCTGTAACCCTATAATAAAAGGAGTTTTAGCTTTAACTTTGGTGTTCAACTCTGGTCTACCTCGAAGGGCTTACAATAGCCAACTAAAGTCAACTGATACAACTTGTTTTCCAGATTTTTTTTTTATTCCAGCAGTGTGGCTTTTTTTTTAATGGTGCTTTAATTATTCCTTTCCTACAAAAAAAACCAAAACAGGTCAGTAGCAGACTGCAGCTGAGCTGCTTTTGGCTAGTAATTTGCAATTACTGGCAGAAAACAAGCCAAATGGGCTGGCCGGCCTGTTTTTTGCCAGCAAGCAAGGAACAAGAAGTGCTTTTGTGGAATCTGAGCGTGTGCAGTGGTATCACTATATAAGCCCAGCTCAGTAGCAGTATCATTGTGCAAGCACATAAAGGAAGGGCTTGTGCAGTGATATCACCAAGAGATGGGGCTTGCCATGCCTTGTCACACTTTGCCCCTGCTGGTTCCCCGTCACAGTTCTAATCTGATGCTAACTACAGGTAGTCCTCACTTAACAACCATTTGGAGATACAATGGGGCTAAAAAAAAGTTACTTACAACCTGTCCTTCAAGTTACGACCAACACACCACCACCACCCCATGGTCACATGATCACGATTTGGGCGCTTGGCAACTGGCTCGCATTTACGGCCATTTGCAGTGTCCCGTGGTCACGTGATCAAGATTTGCGACCTTCCCAGCCGGCTTCTAACACGAAAAATCAATTGGAAACAATAGATTTGCTTTATGACCGTTGCAATTTGCCTTACAACCGCATGACTCGCTTTATGACCACCACAAAAATGGTTGTAAAATCGGGCCTGGTCACATGGTGCCTCACTTAACAACTGCATTGCTTAGTGACCAAAATTCCGGTCCTTATTGTGGTGGTTAAGCGAGGACTACCTGTACTATGTTGTGCTGGCTGACTCCCAAATCACCGCAAAACATGACAAAAGGTTTGACCATAACACAATGAGCAGTTTATTAACAAAAGCTTGCAAAATTTGCCCGCCCAACACTTTACGAGCATGACACTGAATTCTTTCCCTTCCATTCCAGGGGTCAACCTGACATTGCGCTGGAGCTTCACCAACGGATCTTCCTGGTGGAAACAGCCCTTGCTGATCTGGAGAGGAGCCAGCGGCTACTCCTCCATGACAACGTTGGACAGAAATGCTCTGTGGGGCGACAACTGTCTCTTTATCATTTACGAGAAGGGCGAGGTCCAGTATACAGAGAGCATCTCTGTGGCCAAGATTAGCCTCAACGGGCAGCTCTGACCATCCTCGAGGGCTCAGCCGGCTCCATTTCTGGACATCATAAACATTCTCAAGCTTTGTAATAGCAGGGAAATCTGTGCTGAGACTGGGGAGAAACCAAACAGGCTGGTGGAGGGAACTGTTCAGTGCGATTGAAGGACATAGGTAGAGAGCTCGGGCATGTCCCAGCAGAAGCAGGAGTGGCTCTAGAGGACCCCCAATTATTCTCCAGCTAACCCTGCACTGCCCTTTGTGCCTGCCTACTGAGCAATATACACCCGAACCTCTCCTTCATTTCCTTCTGGCTTTCGGAGGTAGAATCTGATTTTCTGTGCTTCTCTTACATTTCTGAATGAGTAGAGATTTATGGAAAGCGTAGGCAGATCGGGTAGGATGGGCAGATCCATGGAATTTTTATTTATTTTCCAACTTATATCACCGCCCGTCTCCCCCCACAAAGGGGACTCTGGGCGGAATGAAACACAAAGGTAGCCGTGATCAGATTTGTGATGAATAAATTAATGCACCTTCGCTGACTTTCTTGAAAATAAACGAAAAGGGAATTGAGTGCAGAAGATGTCGCTTGCTGGCCCAAGAAACTAAAATCCGCGTAGATGTACCTGGGAGTTCACAAGCAGGGTGTGTGGGAGAGTAAGCCAGTTTTTCTTCTGTGTCCACCGAGATCTGTGATTTCAAATGAATGTATTGAAAACCTGTTTCCCCATTTTTCTGATGGAACAGGTTGCCTGTGTGGCTTACAAAAATAAGGCAAGTTGGGCCATGAATTTTGGAGTATAAAAATACATGGCACGAAAGAAAAGGGGGTTGGGGTCGGGGGGTCGGAGAAGAACAAGCGGGTGATAGTTTTGAGGTACATTTGTAAAAATATTCTTCGAGCAGATGTGCCTGAAACAAGATTTCTGCATCTGCTACTTCTCTGCTGACAGATTGCAGGAGTGGGAAATCCATGGGCTGCATTGAGCCTCGCCCCCAACCTAGTTTTTACTCCTCCAGCACCTCGAGATCAGCAAAATGGTTGCATTTTGGTGGCCTGTTTTTAAGGATGGACTAACAATGGTTTGTACCGCATAGATTTCCGTTCATTCCTACCCTAAAAATCCCAGCCTTAAGTCCACCCAGCTTAAAGTTGCTAACTTAAGGAATGCTGCTCTAACCAGTTGGAGCGCTTACCCCTGCTTATCTTTTGATGATGAGTCTAACATGCTTCCTGGGTTTGTTTGTTTCTTTAGCCAGTGGCTAGAGGTTAATCTGCACACACTTTCCTTTCTTTTCACTCACACATCTGGTTGTGGGCCCATACTGGGAACTTAGCCCTCCGATTATCTAGGAACAACCACTAACTAGTCCTCTGTAGGTCCGTACTGTCACTCTCAATCCAGTGTATAAGTCAGCCCACCCCTCCAGGGAATTTTTTCCCCTTTAACGTATGATCTTGTTTGATGGGTCAAGTTTTGCTGTATAGGGTTTTGTTTTTGTTTTTTATTAGTCATTTTATTTTGGGCAGTTTTTTATTGATTGATTTATGTGCCATCAAGTCGTTTTCGGCTGCTAAGTGGTTGCAAACGACTTGATGGCACATAATCAGTCAAATAATTTAACACCCTGGTGGGTGGCAGAGTTATAGGAGCTTAGTTCGGCTCTTGAAAGAAGATAAGCAGGTAATTCCTGACACCAGAAGGACCAATACAAGAGCGCATGCAGGTAATACAGCCACAAAGCTCACCTTGAACTCCAGGTAACATTCAACATTTAGTATAATTGACGTCATGAAGCCAGTTCTTGGAAGAAAAGGAATCTGGGCTCCAGGACATGATGTACACTATGGATTTTTCACAGGTTTATCAGAAGCTTCATTGAATAAAGCTTTAGTAGTGGATAAATTGAGCAAGGACTTTTATTTTATTTATTTATTTATTTTGCATTTTCATTTTGAGCAAGGACAATTTTAAGCGATGGAGCTGAAAGAAAGCCTGTAAGTTACAGGGTGGGAATGGCTATTTTGATCCAGGTGTGCCAACAGTTATTTATTTACAGGCTCTGTTTTTACAGCACCACATTCTGCAAGGACTCATGGCAATGTCCAATAAAAGCAAATCATTGCAAAATGTCATGCAAAGAAAATACAAAAACATCATAAATTGTCTAAGGAAGGAAAACTCAAAAAGGGAGAGGGAAGGGAACCCATCATTCCTATCAGGGCAGTTTTATTTATATTTTTATCTTGATTTTTATGCGGAGTGCCTTTTTCTGGACATTCAAAGTAATTTCTCATTAGTTACTGGAAGAGATTAATGAAATAAATGAAACGTGATTGCTTTTATTAATTGAGCAGGGGTTTATCTCAGACCTCAGCTTCTTGAACCATAATTTATATTGTAGTTCTGTTTGTATATAACCTCCCCCCCCCACCCTTTGGAGAAATTGATTAAAAGGCTTAATATTTCTTTTTTTAAGTGTGATTGCCTCATTTGCCAGTCCAGCCTATCACATATGATACATATGCCTTAAATGTACTTCCTGCTTTGGGAAGGTTTTGTGGAACCTTGAAGCTTAACCTGGCATAGATGACCCCATTCTACTCAGATTTACTTGAAAATAAACCCAAAAGTGAAGGTTTCTAACCCAGGGGTTTATCTCTAGTAAGCACAATGTGTCCACTCAAATTCTATAGACATTTTAGGACTGATAAAGACTTCCAAGTATGAGAGGGCCATGGAAAATCTCTTAAATTGGATTTATCTCTTTTAATAGTTAAGACAGTGCTTTCCAAACTGCCGCCGTTGGCAACACACCAGTGGCGGCGGCGGCGGGGGGGTGCATGGTGGGGGTCGCACGGCGGTGGTGGCTGCCGCCGTGCACACCCCCACCGCTGCTTCCGGGTTGTCACTAAAGTGTCACGACACAAGAGTTTGGAAAGCTGTGAGTTATGACATAGCTTTCCAAACTGTGTCGCGACACTTTAGTGTGTCGCGACACAACCCGAAAGTGGACGTGCACAGCGGCGTGCGTGGTGGAGTGCATGGAGGAGGCGGCGGCAGTGACGATGGCAGCGGCGCGCCATCAGCGCTTCCACGATTTAGTGGAAAATGAGGCTGCCGCCGTGCACACCACCACCACCACGCGCCCCCCCCGCACCGCCACCATGCGCGCCCCTGCCACTGCCACCGTTGGTGTGTTGCTAACGGCAGTTTGGAAAGCACTGAGTTAAGACATGAGTTGGCAACCTTTTCAGGAGCTGGTTATCCTCCCAGGATATTTCAGATTACATCTCCCATAATTTTAGATCTTAGTCATAGTGGTTGTAGGAACTGATGAGTGTTAGTTCTTATGGGGGGTGGGGCAGGACCATTTTGTCCACTCCTGGGAGAGAGCTAGTGTAGCACTTGGTCTAGAAGCTGTGAATCTTACCATTGAATCCCACTTGGCCCATTAAGGTCCTTGAATAACCTTGGGCCAGGCCTCATCTTTCTGTCAAAACTACTTCCCAGGTTTGTTGTGAAACAAAAGGAGGAGGATTCATACCATCCTGAGTTTCTTGGAAGACAGGGTAGGATAAAAACGACCACCTTGCTAAAGGTTGCTAAAGCCGAGCACCGTGGTTGCCCTTGGCTCTTAAGCAGCTTTTCTCATCACCTCCTCCTAACGTGACTGTCTTTGTTTGCTAAGGAGGGCAGATGACAGCTGCGCTGAAGACAAGTATTAAAAGCCCTAGAGAGAAGCAAGCTTGTACTCTGCCAACAATTAAGCAGGAGAAATGCTGGGACGGGCTGGGCACTAGGACCTTGGAGTACCTTGCTCGGAAGTGGTACCCGCTCTGCTGGAAGCAGACGGCATCAGAGCTGCTTGGAGCATCATTGCTAGGGAACATGGCCAGCCAGACCCAGGGCATTCAGCAGCTGCTGCAGGCGGAGAAGAGGGCCGCAGAGAAGGTGGCGGAGGCTCGAAAACGTGAGTTGCGGCTCCTGGTTGTTAGGGAGGGTGCTAGATGAGGATTGGGGTGGAGGCTGAAAAGCAGAATACCCATGTTCCCAGGTGGTGAACGACGGCCACGTATTTCAGTTTCCTGGGGGGAGGAATGGCAAGGGTTTTGAGGAATGCAGGGCCTTGGAAGGTTACCTCTGCCTTGCCCTTGGGCCTCTCGTTCTCCATCCCAGGAAAGGCCAGGCGGCTGAAGCAGGCCAAGGAAGAAGCCCAGGCTGAAATTGAGCAGTATCGTTTGGAGCGCGAGAGAGAGTTCCAGAAAAAACAACAGGCGGTGAGATCAAGGGGTATCAGTCTGGGAAGGAGGCTTGGCCTTGGATTATCCAGTGTGATGAAAAACAGAGAAGAATGAAAGATGAGAAGGGGGTGGGGAGGATGAAATGGGGGTTTCTAAGGAAGCCTGATGGGAATTTGGAGAGGAGGAAGAGAGTAAGGGTGGTACGGACGTCTGGGTAGAGGAAGATGGGAGTTGGGGTAGCCTCTGTAATTTCCATTCTAGTTTAGGACAGGGAGTTTTGCATCAAGATCAAGGTTTCTGAGTGAGACCCCAAAATGTTTGGCTTCCCACTGAAGTCAAGGTATGTAGGACCCATAGTCTGGCTGTTCTGAAAACTAAGTGAGACACAAATAAGTCCCCAAATATAAATACATCTAAAAATAACCATTTGCTGCTCTTTCCTGTCTCCTCAAATCATCTGCCCAAGTTGCCCACCTCACTCCACCCAACAGTAGGGCCGGTCCTGGAATGTTTCAAGATCGTCCCTGGATCTGTGGGACATCACCTGATCTCCTGGTCTTCAGCCTTGGAAAGCTCACCAAGCAGTAATCTTGCCCGAGCCAAGCTATTAAAATTATTGAGAGAATAACATTTTTTTTTATTACGGTATTTATTCTTTATTATTGGGGACTGCCTTTTGTGCTGTTTTGTTGCCTCACTAGCTGTTAAGTTGGCACAGTACAGATTTATACATTAAAAAAGGTAAAGGTTCCCCCCGCACATTTGTGCAGTCGTGTCCGACTCTAGGGGCCGGTGCTCATCTCCGTTTGTTAGCCGAAGAGCCAGCGCTGTCCGAAGACGCTTCCACGGTCATGTGGCCGGCATGACGCGCGCGGAACGCTGTTACCTTCCCACAGAAGTGGTACCTATTCATCTACAGTACTTGCATCTGCATGCTTTCGAATTGCTAGGTTGACAAGAGCTGGGGCGAGTGCGGGAGCTCACTCCCTCACGCGGCACTCGGGTCTCGAACCTCTGAACTTGCGATCTTCCGATCGACAAGCCTGGCGTCTTACCCGCTGAGCCACCACGCCCCATACAGATTTATACATATGTGTGCTCAAATTTAGAAGTGCTCGGTAGAGGCGAGATGATGAGAGGAGACATTTCTTTATTGTTGGACAGCCCAGGATTGTAGGAGGCATGACAAGGAAGCAATGGGGGGCAACTTTAGTCCCTCTTTGGGCTCATTCTATTTCAAAATAAGTATATTAAGCCTATTGGGAGCTGAATTGAGTTTACTTTTAATTTGGTCGGACTGCAGGAAATTGTGTCGCTGTTCCATACTAAATTGCCGAGGATTTCTGCAGTGGCCTCTCTTCACATGTTGACTTCCCTTTCCTTGTGGAAGGGAAAAAAGCACTCGGTTGTTACTTGGAGTCCTGCATTCATTTCGAATTAAGCGTCCTTATTTGCGCCTTTCCCTTTATTTGTGCTTCACGTCTCAGCTCTCATCATTTTGGAGCAACGCTGATTTTTTCTTCTCTAGGCTCTGGGCTCGCAGGGGAATCTGTCTGCAGAAGTGGAGGCTCAGACCCGCAAGAAGCTGCAAGCTATGCATGGAGGGCAGGCTCGGGGCAAGGACCAGGTCCTGCGCCACCTTCTCACTGCTGTGTGGAATGTGCAGCCCCAAATCCACTCCAATTTCCGCCTGGCTGTCTAAAGGGCCCAGCGACCCTGCCTGCAGTTGTCTGGGGGACCTCTGACGCGACTAATTGAAGGCCTTTGATCTCCAAAATATAAACTTTAGACACCCGAGTGCCCTATTCCCCTATTTCCATCTACTGTACAGCAGCCTTTCTCAACTTTTGACCCTGGAGGAACCCTTGAAATATTTTTCAGGCCTTGGGGAACCCCTGCACATTCAGGCTCAAATAGAGGCCAGAAGTTCCAGAATTATTACATGAGTCTCATGCGTAGGCCTGTATAGAGGCATTAACCGTGTTCTTAAACTGAAAATAAAGAATGAAACTTACCTCTTTCATGTGAAGTTGCTTGAATTTGAAATAGTTTTTTAAATAAATCGTGATCTCCCAGGGAACCCCTAGTGACCTCTCGCGGAACCCTGGGGGTCCGCGGAACCCTGGTTGAGCAACCCTGATCTACGGCTTCACTGAATCCTACAGATCTAACATCCTGTTCTCCCAGAAGCTTCCCATTCATTCTTTACCCCTGTTTTATTGTATCATGAATCAAGGCTGTGAATTGCCTTGGATAGGATGAGTAATCCATTATGCCCAAAGGATGCAAAAGAAAGCAATCGCCTTCCCATTCGTTCTGGACACTGACCACGTTCTTAATACAAAGACACGCACCACCTTTCAAAATACATTTATAGCTTGTTCTCTATCTATTCCCCAGGATTAGTTGATTTTTTTTTGGCTTTGTTTTCATTTTTAAAGGGTTTATAAAGCCCAAAGAGCTGATCCCTCCAAAATGGGTCTACTTTCTTTCACATCCCAGTGCTGGATCTTTCCTTCCATATTGCACTACCCTGGGGCATGAAGGGGTATGTCTAGAAATGTGTGGGTTTCAAGAGTGCCGTTGTGTTTCCTGCTACATGTATTTGTGTGCTGAGACGGAGAGGTTCTATTTCTGCTCTGTTGTAGCCCTGCTTGATTCGTTTCCTTCCTGTGATCTCGAAAATCCCATTTATCCATAACTGAAGAGTTCAATAAAAATGGCAGGCAGTTAAACAAGGAAAAAAATGTGGTGTGTTTTTTTCTTGACAGCTCTGCAGTAGGAGGGATATTTGTAGTTGTGTGTTTAAACCATGTGAAATGGCTACCCTTTCCAACAGAACAAGTTGTAAAACTGGCTTTCTCTCAAAGCTAATTTAAAAAAATGTAATATCAGCACTGAGAACTGGGAAGCCCTAACTCATGAGCGTTTCAATTGGAGGTCAGCCTTTATTAAGGGCGCTATGGACTTTGAAGAAGCACGAGTACAGGGCGAAAGGGAGAAAAGAGCTAAAAGGAAGGCACGTCAGGCAAACCCTCATCATGACCGTCTCCCGCCCGGAAACCTATGCCCTCATTGTGGGAGGTTGTGCGGATCCAGAATTGGCCTTTATAGCCACTTACAGATCCACCGTTAAAATTTTACCTTTGGAAGACAATCTTACTCGGCTGCGAGTGATCGCCAATGATGATGAAAACTGGCTTTCGTAACCTGGCACCCTCCAAACATTTTGTAATTTATCTCCCATTGTCTCATACTACCTATAGGCTGGTCTCTGTGGGCAATGCAATTTGGGGCACCAAATTAGGGAAATCTGGCACAAATGTCTTATTCAATTAAAAAGATTTTAAAACCACATGAGCCAAATCCCACCCTCCAAAAAAAAAAAAGCATTAACATACCCAAACAGAGAGAAAACAATCTGCTCCACACAACAAGGCAGGTTTTTTTAATACACCCAATTAGAATCTGTTTCAAAACGACAAGCCAGGTTTGGAATCCTTCAGGCAGAACAAAATTCAGGAGAAGGAGGGAGAGGCACCTGGGATGGATGATGAAAGATTTGTGTGCTTGCCCCTGAATTGGGAACTGAATGCAAGAAGAGTTTTGCAGGCAATATTGGGATGGTATCTTCAGGTAGAAGGAAAGACATAAAGAAAAAAAGGGGAAAAGAAATTGACTTTGCTGGTGACCAAAAAAGTAGAGATGAAGCACACACCTGCAAATTAATGGGAAGAGGTACATAACTGATAGTTAATTTAAACAAAGCTTTCCCCAACTCAGTGCTGCGGTAGGGAGTCATGGAGATGACCTTAGTGAAACTGTTCAGAAACCATTACGAAAACAAAATGTGCAGAAGTGTGCCTTGAGCCCAGGAGAAGGGACACTGTTAGAAAGAGACCCAGGTTGGCTCCTCCCTGATTCCCTGGGTTATAAGAAGGAGGGAAATAAAAATACAATCAGGCATGCAAGATTCTGCTACTATAACCCAAAGGTGTGCTGGTAAATGTTTTTTAAGAACCAGCTTTGCTGACTTCATTGCCGCCACCGCGCCACACCACTAGCTGATGGAGCAGCACACTAGCACACTAAGCATTGTAACTCAGCTCTGCTTTCATCCAGCTTGCAAAATTCCCGAAAATGTAACCATCAGCTCTTGCAAGCTGGTACAGGCCGGCTCCAGCACACAATTGCTATAGCCCAGTGTTTCTCAACCTTGGCAACTTGGAGATGGGTGGACTTCAACTCCCAGAATCCCCCAGCCAGCATGGTGGCTGGGGGATTCTGGGAGTTGAAGTCCACCCATCTCCAAGTTGCCAAGGTTGAGAAACACTGCTTTAGCCTAGCTCAGAGCTTTCCAAACTTTTCATGTTGGTGACACACTTTTTAGACATGCATCATTTCACGACACACTCTTACAGCAGGGCATCATTTCGCGACACACTCTTACAGCAGGGCACAAGGCAGGCACTAGGACCTGTGCGAAATCACAGCAGGTTTGGAAGCAGCAAGGCACAAGGCAGGCACTAGGACCTGCATGGAATCCTGGCAGGGTTCGAGGCAGCAGCAGCCACGACACACCCAGACACTGCAACCGACACACTAACGTGTCCCGACACACAGTTTGGAAAGCTCTGGCCTAGCTCAATAAAATATAGTTGTAGTATTCTTGTGTGTTGGTTTCCTGATCCTGATTCTTGAAGGGCTGACCGCTGTCCAGATGTGTAGGACTACACCTCCTATCATTTGCAGCCAGCATGCCCACTGTTTTCATAATCACATCTCAATACAAGATACCATACAAGTCTACACCTATTCACAGCATATCATAAACAGTTTATTAAAGACACATAGGAAGGCTACCACACAGATTATGGAACATGAAGCTGAATCTCTTCTGCTTCAGGTCATAGATTTGTGATGAGAAGATGCTTTGGAAGCCACCTGATCATTTCTCTACTCAAACTATTATTGAGTTCTCTCCAGGCTAAACTTATCTTTCATGGATTCTTCATAGGATTTGCATTCTACCCCACTCATCATCATGGTCACTGTTCTCTGAACCCTCCCTGATTTATCAACATTCTTTGTAAACCTGGCAGCCAAATCTGTGAATTTAGTGCAGAGAGGTACAGTAACTGGTTCCAGTTGGAGGATTTCTACAGTATAAAATTTAACATTGGACCAGCCCTAATAAATTAATCTAATAAACTACTTTTTGCTTCTGCCTGCAACAGTATATGACTTAAGGAAAATATATTCCAGCTTCCAGATGAGTTGTTAAATGAGCCACTAAAGAGTTCAGTAAAGAAAAGAAGTTAACTTTTAGAGCAGTGTTTCTCAACCTCAGCAACTTAAAGATATGTAGACTTCAACTTCCAGAATTCCTCAGCCAGCAAGAGAACAAATTGTTCTTGGTATTTACCTGAGAGGAACCTGTTCTAGCTATTAATGACTAAACGTTGCTGAGAAAACACTGTAGCTATGGTATCAGCCATGCCAAAGTGAATTCTCAGTAGAATAGCTAGGTTTAAAAAAAGAAAGGCCCCTACAACTCAAATTCTGACTGAAATAAAATAATAAAAAAAACGAAATTCAGTAGGCGTAGTTTTTAATGCAAGCTAAAGCAGCTGAAAATCTCTCTTTTAACTATTAAAAATCCCAGCAATATCTCTGCTTCTCAGTAAGATGTTTATTTTGAATACTAATAGAGCCAGTTTGGTCTAGTGGTTAAGGTGCTGGGCTACCAAGAGGCTGTGAGTTCTAGTTCCGCCTGAGGCATGAAAGCCAGCTGGGTGACCCTGGGCCGGTCCCTCTCTCGCAGCCCTAGGAAGGAGCCAATGGCAAACCAGGAGACTGAGAGTTCTAGTCCCGCCTGAGGCATGAAAGCCGGCTGGGTGACCTTGGACCAGTCACTCTCTCAGCCCAACTCACCTCACAGGGTGGTTGTGGGGAAAATAGGAGGAGGAAGGAGTATTAGGTATGTTCGCCACCTTGAGTTATTTATAAAAATAATAAAGAGATAAAAATCAAATAAATAAATAATAGTCATGGTTAAACAACGCTCAATCCAGCCAAAGTTAAACATGTATTTTCATAGAGTTAAAATGTGCTTAGTTAGGTAATCCTATTGTTAGAGGGATTTAAGCAACCCTCCCCCTTTTTCTCCTTCTCCTTAAAGAAAACCGCCATTTCTCCCCTTTTCCACACTGCGTCTTTCCCCTCCGATAGACAAAAAGCGGAAAGGCAACATCTTAGCATAATATCAAACAATCTGAACCGGACAGACAAAATGCACAGCCCAGCAGAGAGCTTAATTGGTCAAAGGAACTAGAAGCCACAAAGCAACAGAGGGCACGACCACAGGAATGTATCTGGCCTTTGTTCAATTAACACTCATTCAGAACTCTTAGAAAGCATCCCTGAAACTGACAAGGTGCGAACCCAGCTAAAACAAACACCACTCTCGCCCCTAAACCTGCCTCTCTATATAAGGGGCTGGTGGGGAAGTACAGGTGTGGCCACCTTCCAACCAGCATACTGTACTCTGTACATTCACTTGGGAAATAAAGCGATCACCTCTGTTCCAGCAATTGCCTGTGCCTCTTCATTCTCGGGACAAACCCTTGGTAAGATTTCCTTCCAACACTATAATTGGAAGTTAGTTCCACTGAACTAAAAGAAACTCACAGGGAAATTGGAAGTGTGTAGAGCAGTGTTTCTCAACCTTGGCAACTTGAAGACATATGGACCAACTGCAAGGATTCCCAAGCCAGCATGGCTGGCTGGGGAATTCTGGGAGTTGAAGTCTGCACATCTTAAAGTTGCCAAGGTTGAGAAACACTAGGATTACAGCCTTCCTCTCCCATGGAAAATCCTGAATGTGGGCTAACCTGTGCTTTTAGCTTAATAAATCAGGTGTTCAAAGTATTTCCAACCCATCACATATTGTTGTTTATTCGTTCAGTCGCTTCCGACTCTTCATGACTTCATGGACCAGCCCACACCACAGCTTCCTGTCGGTCATCGCTACCCCCAGCTCCCCCAAGGTCGAGTCTGTCACCTCCAGAATATCATCCATCCATCTTGCCTTTGGTCGGCCTTCTTCCTTTTGCCTTCCACTTTCCCCAGCATCAGCAGCATCTCCAAGGTATCCTGTCTTCTCATTATGTGGCCAAAGTACTTCAGTTTTGCCTTTAATATCATTCCCTCAAGTGATCAGTCTGGCTTTATTTCCTGGAGGATGGACTGGTTTGATCTTCTTGCAGTCCAAGGCACTCTCAGAATTTTCCTCCAAAAAAAAAAAAGCATCTACCTTCAGCCTTCCTTATGGTCCAGCTCTTGCAGCCATAGGTTACTACGGGGGATACCATTGCTTTAACTATGCGGACCTTTGTTGTCAGTGTGATGTCTCTGCTCTTAACTATTTTATCGAGATTTGTCATTGCTCTCCTCCCAAGAAGTAGACGTCTTCTGATTTCCTGGCTGCAGTCAGCGTCTGCAGTAATCTTTGTGCCTAGAAATACAAAGTCTGACACTGCCTCCATGTTTTCTCCCTCTATTTCCCAGTTATCAATCAAGCTGATTGCCATAAACTTGGTTTTTTTTGAGGTTTAACTGCAACCCAGCTTTTGCACTTTCTTCTTTCACCTTCATCATAAGGCTCCTCAGCTCCTCCTCACTTTCAGCCATCAAAGTGATTTTAACTCCAGCCTTGGATTCATCAAGCCCAGCACGTCGCATGATGTGTTCTGCGTACAGGTTGAATAGGTAGGGTGAGAGTATACAACCCTGCCATACTCCTTTCCCAATCTTAAACCAGTCCGTTTCATGGTCTGTTCTTACTGTTGCTACTTGGTTGTTATACAGATTCCTCAGGAGGCAGACTTCATTTTGTTCTCTCAGACCATGCTTACCTGTAATTCCAGGTGTCATTTGACTACCCACCTTAGCATTCCAGTCTCCTGCAATGAAAATAACATCTATTTTTGGTGTATTATCCAGTAGGTGCTGCAGATCCTCATAGAACTGATCTACTTCTGCTTCTTAAGCATCTGTGGTTGGGGCATATATTTGGATCACTGTGATGTTAAATGGCTTACCCTGAATTCAAATTGAGATCATTCTATCGTTTTTTGGATTGTATCCAAGCACTGCTTTAGCCACTTTATTATTAATTATGAAGGCTACTCCATTTCTTCTGTGGTCCTCTTGTCCACAGTAGTAGATCTGGTGGTCATCTGATGTGAAGTGGCCCATTCCAGTCCATTTCAGTTCACTGACACCCAAAATATTTATATTTAATCTTGCCATCTCACCAATAACCACATCCAATTTGCCCTGGCTCATAGATCTTATATTCCAGGTTCCTATGGTGTGTTGATCTTTAGAACATCGGATTCGTCGTTCACCACCAGCACCGTTGGCCGCTAGCCGTCCTTTCGGCTTTGAGCTAGCTGCGTCATCACAACTGGGGCTAGTTGAACTTATCCTCTGTTCCTCCCCAGTAGCATTTTGACCATCTTCCGACCTGGGAGTCCCATCTTCCGATGGTATACCGACATATCTCTGGTTGTACTGATCCATTTAGTTTTCACGGCAAGAATGCTGGGGTGGGTTGCCGTTACCTTCCTCAGGGATCGTATTTAGTCTGACCTCTCTTCCATGACCTTCCCGTCTTGTGTATCCCTTCACAGTTTAGCTCATGGTGCTCATTGAGATGCTCAAGCTCCAGCACCATTTCCAACCCATCACATATAGGCTAGTTATAATCCCAATTCTAGGCATCCTACAGTACATATTTCTTCTTAATGATAATGCACATTGCCACTTTGAGCTCCTAAATAAAAGGCCTGATATACTGTTGTGAGAAATGGACCATAGAAATGACCACTCACTATCTCTCTGAGTCAAAGTACAAAAGCAAAGATTTATTTCGCGTTTGCAAAGGCGGGTGGATCCAACTGCCGCAAGCAAAAAAGGACCACACCCCATTACAGATCTCAGCATCTTATATACCCTAATTTCGCAGCCGAAGGTGATCCTCATCTGTCCCCATTGGCTGAGGTACCAGGATGTTACACTCTTGTTTCCAATTCGCCTATAATTAACACATTTTAGCTATTGATTACATTAAAACATCCTATGCATTTTTCAATCTATGGGGGGCTTTGCGGAAGCCTTATCAGGTTGTGTGTTAAACAATGGGATTACCTCATAAGTCATGGTTTGACCTCGCAGTTTGTTCTGACTCTGATACGATACGTGTTTGTGTACACATTTCCTTATTTCCTTGGGATGATAAGACCTATCTCTGTCCCCCGTCTCCCCTTGTCTTTTGTGTAATTTATTATCTTAGTCACTGTTATCCTAAAACATTTAATGGATTCTGATCATCTTGCTTGAACTTAAGCTGTCATCTCAGTTTCCAGCCACTCAATCACCAAGAGTTGGTTTAGATGTCATATATATATAAAAATTGCAATGGCTATTACCAGTACAAATGATTTTGTTAAAAATTAACTGATTTGTGCATCCCTCACACTGTAAATCTGACAAGCAAGTAAATAAAACATTAAACTTTTATTCTGATTTTATGTGGGAATGTGGGGAATACCACTCCCCCCTCCCTCAAACTGGTTAAGAAGCTAAAAATGGGAGATTCTGGGAGTTGAAGTCTTAAAGTTGCCAAGGTTGAAAAACACTGCTTTAGGTGTCTGTAGTTTGAATCATGTCAACTGGATTTCTATTTTCTCAGTGGAAACGTTTCGCTCCTTATCCAAGGAGCTTCTGCTTGGATAAGGATAACTGCTTTAGGTGGAAAATTCTCGGCAAGAGGTCTGAGCGCCTCTTGCTTTTTGGTAAGATAGGGCAGAAATTCAACTGGAGCAACCTACAGAACCACCCGTTGAGTTGTCCGCTTGATGCTGCTGCACAAGAGCTACATAAACCTTTCACGGAAACGAGCCAGAACAGACCAACCTTTTTCACATGAAATAAATGCATTTATTCAAAAGTGAACAACCACGTGGCTTTACTGACCAACTCTAAGCCAGCACCATTGGGAGGACGGCTGCAAACGTCTAACCCAAGAATCCTGTGTTAAAATAGGATTGAACGAAAACCCATGAATAACAATTGCATTTATAAATTATTTTAAAATATCACTTCGGCGTCAGATATAATCATGATTTTAAGGTTGTTGTCGTTAGGCACTCAGTTAGACAATTGACGCAAAAACCGCGCGGGGTCCTCATCACAGGTCCCTACGTAGCTTCCGCTACGCCCATCGCCTGCCGGAACTTGCTCCCTTTCCGCTGCGGTCGCGCCTCGGCATACTCGTCGAGCCCCTCCCCTTTGTCTAAGGTAAGATGCTCTTTGGTAATCGTCGTTGTATCGGCGCTTCGTTTAGTCATCCGCCGTATATCGTGGTGGGTGCTGTTTCTTCAGGCATTTCTCTTTCAAATTCTTATTTTTTGGGTGTTCATTTCTTCATCCTCGCGCCCAAACGTACTGTGGGAAGCGAGCGGGAGCGTGCGCCGTAATCCCTGTCATTGTAGTAAAACCCTGGGATTAAAGATGGCGCCTTTCCTTGCGCGCGGGTTGCGTTTCTTGTACTGATCGTAATCGACGAGCATCGGCCAACTGCTGTTAATTAGGTCTTTTAGGCCTGGTTCGTTAGGTCGAGGGAGCTCTTGCGTTCCGCCCCAGCCAGAAATTAGTCGATAAACTAATCGTATAGATACATAATATTGCTGTTTCTGTGCCCCCCCTCCATTCCATTTTCTAACGGCCTTATCTGTAAAGCAAGAAAAATCTGGGAGTATGGGTTACATTGCTTGGCGAGGGGAATGGAATGGTTTCTGTTTTTTCATGGCGAGGCTTTGAAATACTTGGTTAAATACTTTAGTAATTAACAATTACTAGCCTGAGCAACATGCATTTGTTACTGTTTATATGGAGGCGGGATTTTTGGATTAAATAGCTGTATCATCTTATGCTTAAAATTCTATTGGCTGCTGAACAACGGGAACTCGTTAAATAATGCATAATATTTATAGATGGGGTGTGTTGCCCAGAGTGAAATGGATGCAAAAAGCTTAATTCCTTAGTGAAGGTAAATTCCCTGAGAAATGCAGTGCTAAAATACACTCGTTCTCTTTTCTCCACATTGACTTGTAAGGTAAAAATGGCCGCAGGAAGTGGTCAGAAAAGACATGAGAAGGTGTTTCCAAGGAATTCCTTACTGATCTTGCTTTAATGCCTGATTTTAGCACCAATGAGTGAGGTTTATGCAGGAGGGATTTTCAAATTGTTATTGAATCTTCCTGTTTTCACTGAAACATAACCTAAGCAGATGGGCAGATAGAGGAGGGCAGGGGTTGGAAGCTGAGATGCTCCAGATTCTGCTGAACTGTTACAGTACTTCCAACTTACTCTCATTTGTCCTGCTTTCTACAAATCATCATCATCATTGGCGATCACTCATTGGCGATCACTCATAGCCGAGTAAGATTGTCTTCCAAAGGTAAAATTTTAACGGTGGATCCGTAAGTGGCTATAAAGGCCAATTCTGGATCCGCACAAGCTCCCACAATGAGGGCATAGGGAGTTCAGCAATATTTAGACTTGCAAAGGTTGGTTATCCCTGTCTTAAGGCATGATGAGTGTAGGATTATTGCTTCAAAATACGGTGTGCCTAGATTTTACATTTTAATACATAAAAAGCAACATATGCGATGGTAGCACTTAAGCCAACACAATCATTTGGCATAATAAACATGGATGATTGATAATCCATAACATTTGATGTTGATTTCGGCGTGTCGGATCTGCTCTACAAAAATCAGTGTAGTCACTGGATGGCAGCAAGGGATTAAACCGGATTTCACTTCCCTGTGGTGGCTGCCTGGGCTTTTGCAGCCCAGATCCAGGTTTTCAATTTATAGTACTCTTACACTTAAACCAGGATTCTTAAAAATTATTACACTACGATCAAAATAGCAAGATCAAATAATGATTGAGTCCTTGCATGTATTTATTCAATTAAGGGTAAGAGTTGGCCTTTTGTCCTATTTAATTAGCTAGAATATCTATATATCTATATTATAGCTGGAATGATAATTCTCCATGGACACTTTGACCTAAAATAAACCATTATTTACTAGAAAAAATTTCAAGAGAAATTTTAAAGAATGGGCTAAATTCTACCAGATTTTTTTCTACTTAGTGAGATGATGGACATGTATCTTGGCTTACCATTATGTGCAAACATGACATCTTCTTGCCAACTGAGGATTATATTTTTGGGGGTGCCTGAGGTGGACTAGTATGCCCTCAGATAATTCCCTCTGTATCTCACCGGCTTTTTAAAAGATTTTGGTAATAAGGAAATGGCATGCTGCAAATCACCAGTCCCTGATAAAATATTTATTTGCAGGAATGCGTTTCAAAGCCCTGTGCCATGGGGGTTCTTTGCCTTCTGTAAATTTATTTTTGTGGCTGGAGAGGCTCACCATGGCAGCCATTTTGTAAATAGGCAAGTCTCTTGTGATAGCCATTGTGTGAGTGTGCTCACCACATGCTCCCAAAGCCCTGGATATGCTCCTAGTTGCAGTGAAATGAACTTTGTTAAATTTTGTGCCATAATAACTGTGTTAGACTAGAATTATAGGGCCATACAATAGAAAGGACCTTGGACTAAGTTATGAATGTAAATGTGTTAGCCTTCAAGTTGCCTCAAGGCATCTTGCTACAACATGACTATCCTCTTGAAAGGGGTAGAAGTCACTGTGGCTGTAATATTTGGTTTATCTGTGCTCTGCAGTATCTATTTGGTCTAGTGGTTAAGGCAACGGGCTAGAAACCAGGAGACTGTGAGTTCTAGTTCTGCCTTAGGCATGAAAGCCGGCTGGGTGACCTTGGGCCAGCCATTCTCTCTCAGCCCAAGTCACCTCACAGGGTTGTGGTGGGGAAAAGAGGAGGAAGGAGTAATAGGTATGTTCCCTGCCTTGAGTTATTTATAATAATAATAAAGGCGGGATAGAAAATAAATAAATTAAAAAATGATAGTGCTGGGGATTTCCTTTCTAAAATGCTTTGGCTCACTTAAGCCTTTATCTCAGTTTTTAGAGAGAGAGACATCATCATGACTGAGAATGATGTTGACAATGAGCTGCTGGATTATGAGGATGATGAGGTGGAAAACCAGGCAGCTGGAGAAGGGGTGGATGTCCCATCTAAGAAAGACGTCAAGGGATCCTATGTCTCCATCCACAGTTCTGGCTTCCGTGATTTCCTATTAAAACCAGAACTATTGCGTGCCATTGTTGATTGTGGCTTTGAGCACCCTTCAGAAGGTGAGTCTAGATTACTTGTCCCACGGAGAACTTGGGCTTCTGCAGTCTCGGTAGCATCAGGTGTTAATTCTGTTGTTATTCTCAATGCAGTGCAACACGAGTGTATCCCACAGGCAATCCTGGGCATGGATGTCCTGTGCCAGGCCAAATCGGGCATGGGCAAGACTGCTGTCTTCGTTCTTGCTACACTTCAGCAGTTGGAGCCAGTAACAGGACAGGTATGTGACTGAAATCCAGGCATTTTTTTCCCTAGAATTCAGCGGTCCCCAACTTTTCTGGCACCAGGGACCAATCGTGGTTTTTCCACGGACCGGGGGTGCAGGGTTTGCAGGTGGGAGCCAATTGTGTGCACGGGGGGGGGGGGCAGGGTTTGCAGGCGGGAGCCAATTGTGTGCACCAGGGGGCGGGGTTTGCAGGCGGGAGCCAATCACGTGCACCGGGGGGGCAGGGTTTGCAGGAGGGGGCCCCATGGTCCACTTCCTAAGAGGCCGCGGCCCACAGGTTGGGGACCCCTGCCCTAGATTGGGGGTTGGCAACCACCCTGTCGGAATTTTTTTTCAAGGGGCGGGGTTTGTGGGCGGCAGCCAATCGGACGGACGGGGCGGGGTTTGTGGGCGGCAGCCAATCGGACGGACGGGGCGAGGTTTGCGGGCCTGCAGCTCCAGGACCCCGAGGGCATTCTCGAGGTCCCCAGAGCCTGCCCTTTTGAAGGGGCAAGCTCCGGGGACCCCGAGAATGCCCTCAGTTCTGGCAGAAAGGCAAAAGCCTTGCCGCGCGCGCTGATAGGTGAAGGTGTTTCCCCTTCCGGGCCCCCACCAATCAGCTGCTCCGGATCACCACAAGTTGCTGACCCCTGCCCTAGATGATAGATGGGCACAGATGTTGCCTGAAAACTGATCAAACAGGTGGGCTAAGAAAGAATAAGCAGGGGTGACAGGAGAGATTTCAAATTATTTCTGCCCTCTTTCACAGGTTTCTGTGCTGGTGATGTGTCACACCCGTGAGCTGGCCTTCCAGATTAGTAAGGAATATGAACGATTCTCCAAATACATGCCCAGTGTCAAGGTGAGAGTCAGGAAGTTGTTTCTGTTCTGAATCTTCAAGAATCTGCTGTTGTTTACCATCATGGGAGCAAACAGAAGTCTAGATTTATTTGCATGTATTTATATGCTATCTCCTGTGATCCTAGGCAGCTCACAAAAACCATGCAACATATGTCGCATAACAGATTAATATATGCCCAATCAATAAAAACACATAATGTGGCCTTAACTGCTTTCCAACAATATAACAGGGAAAGAGCCATTCTAACCTCAGGAGGGAGGGTTAAACTTGGGCTGCTCCTAAAAAGACTTGTCTTGAAGCACCTTCCCCTTCTAACTTCTCACAGGCTAGAGCAGGGCTTTCCAAAGTTTTCCCGCGGCGACACACCAACTGCTGTTGGTGTGTCGCTGCGGGAAAACCCGGAAGTGCCGCCGTTGCGGCAGCACGCAAAAACCCGGAAGCGCTGCTGCCGCTTTCGGGTTTTTGTGCACCGCCGTGGGAAAACCCAGAAGCGCTGATGATGATCAGCGCTTCCGGGTTGTGTGGCGACACACCAGACTCTGTGTGGCGACACACTTTTGTGTTGCGACACACAGTTTGGAAAGCTCTGGGCTAGAGACTTGGAGCCTCTTCTCTCTGCCATTAGTGAGTAGAAGGGCAGAATGTACCTGAGTTACAAGATAACAAAGATGTGAACCATAAACAGCTTTATGGGTGATAGTGGATTGGGCCTGAAGCCTGCTGGCAGCCAGTGCAGTTCCTGCAAAACCAGTGTTGTTCTGTACTGGTGTTCTTCCTGTACTGCAGGAAGGGAGCAGCCGTATTCTGAACTAAAGTAGCTTCTGGATTGACTTCGAGGGCAGCCCCATGTAGAACAGATTGCGGTAATCCAAGCACAAGTTCAGGACAGATTACTGTTACCTCAGTTACTTGGTCTAGAATAGGCTGCATTGGACCAGCCAAAACTCAGCATAGGGCCTCCTACCACAACCACCATCTGCTGTTCCAGCAGGGGACATAAGTCCTGAAGGACCCCAAGTTGTAAACCTGCTGTTTCAGGGATAGCGTTAGCCTAGCCAGTGCTAAAGAAGAATTCTGGAAGCCGATGGATTCTGAACAAACAGCACCTCTGTCTTGCTATGATTCATCCTCTACCTCAGAGCTTTCCAAACTTTTCATGTTGGTGACACACTTTTTAGACATGCATCATTTTGTGACACACACAGCAGGACACAAGGCAGGCACTAGGACCTGTGTGGAATCCTGGCAGGTTTGGAGGCAGCAGCAGCCGAGAGAGACTAACCTGTCCCTGTCCCGACACACAGTTTGGAAAGCTCTGCTCTACCTATTCCATCTCATCTAGCCTCTAGGCACTGGGCCAAGACTTAACATCTCTTTCATGGCCCAGAGCGGACATACAAAAAT
Source organism: Charina bottae (assembly GCA_023362775.1). Lineage (NCBI taxonomy): Eukaryota > Metazoa > Chordata > Lepidosauria > Squamata > Charinaidae > Charina > Charina bottae. The sequence goes on from JALMGJ010000002.1 coordinate 21,808,188, forward strand.
GGGAAAGAGTTGAAAGATTTCTTGGGCTGTGTCAGATTTGGCACAACATTCTCATTCTGCTGCTTACCCACTCCTGAAAACTCGGGCTGTTGATTGAGCAAACCTAGCGACCATGCCAGATAACATTCTTTCATTCTTCCCTCTCTCAGGTGGCAGTGTTCTTTGGGGGCCTATCCATCAAGAAGGATGAGGAGGTTCTGAAGAAGAACTGCCCCCACATTGTGGTGGGGACCCCAGGCCGCATCCTGGCTTTGGCCCGCAACAAGAGCCTCAACCTCAAACATATCAAGCATTTCATCCTGGACGAATGTGACAAAATGCTTGAGCAGCTTGGTGAGTGTTGAGGGTATTGTGGAATGGAAAAACAAGATAGGGCTTTAGAGCAGCTGGAAATCTACATTTCGCCCTTTTTTAGGCTGAGTTTCTATGAAGGCAAGGAAGAATAGGAAGTTTCTCTCCCTTCTTGCCAGGCCATTGGACCTTAATGTGGGTATTTTCTGACTTTGGCCTCTGGGAGAAAATCTTTAAAAGAGTTGGTTGGATAAGGAAGCAGTTCATCTTTCTCCCTGGAGTTGGTTTTTTTCTGCCAAGAAAAGGAAATGGTCATTATTGATCTAATGCGGGGCGGGGCGGGGCGGAGCATTGTAAGAAACTACATTTCAAGTGAAAGTAGAGTTTGTGCTTCTGTATCTTGCTACACAAGGGGGCGCGATAGCTCAGTGGTTAAGACACCAGGCTTGACGATTGGAAGGTCGGTGGTTCGAGACCCTAGCCCCCCGTGACGGAGTGAGCTCCCGCACTCGCCCCAGCTCTTGCCAACCTAGCAATTCGAAAGCATGCAAATGCAAGTAGATGAATAGGTACCACTTCGGTGGGTAGGTAACAGCGTTCCGTGCTTGTCATGCTGGCCTCATGACCACGGAAGCGTCTTCGGACAGTGCTGGCTCTTCGGCTAACAAATGGAGATGAGCACCGCCCCCTAGAGTCAGACACGACTGTGCGGGGCGGGGAAACCTTAACCTTTTTTTTAATCTTGCTACACAGAAGCCTTTTGCTTTCATTACTGAATAACTCTTTCAGATATGAGATTACTTTCCTCCTCCTAGTAGTCAGGAAGTCATGAAGAAGGTCCTCCTGGCCAGTTTGTTAAGAAAATGTGTATCGCATTCCTTTGCTAAAAACAGTCTGATAATTGAAGGCAAGCTTAAAAGCAGAAGTAACTCTCGGTGCTTTTTAAAGGTTAGGGCAATCCAACATGGGCTGGAGGAATTGGGTTCATAACTGATGGTGTTTTTCCATTACATTGAATAGTGATTCCTCTGCAAAACCAATTCTAGTACTATTAGGAGTTGTTGTTATTGTTATTACAGGTGGTCCTTGTTTAACAGCCACTCGTTCAGTGATCTTTTGAACTTGCGATGATACTGAAAAAGTGGTAGTTATGACCAGTCCTCAAAGTTCCAGCCAGTGCAGTGTCCCCACAGTCACGTGATCACGATCTAGGCGCTCGGCAATTGGTCCAGATTTCTGACCGACAAGCAAGGTCAATGGGGGAGCCAGCAGGGAGTCAGAAGTCGCGGTCACGTGAGGTCCTCACTTAACGACGGTAACCAGGGACTGCAGGAACTGCTATTGCTAAACGTTGTAGTCACATGACGTTGCACTTTATGGCCACATCCCTTAGCGACAGAAATTCCTGTCCCAATTACCATTGTTAACTGAGGATTATTATATTTTTATCCTGCCTTTTATGTATTTTGGTCAACTCAAGGCAGCAAAAATACCTAATACTCCTGCCTCCTATTTTCCCCACAACAACAACCCTGTGAGATGGGTTGGGCTGAGAGAGAGTGCCTAGCCCAAAGTCACCAAGCCGGCTTTCAAATCTAAGGGAGGCCTAGATCTCACCGTCTCCCAGTTTCTAGGCTGGTACCTTAGCCAAACTGGCTTGCTTTTAAAATTGGACTAATTACAGCATTTATGTGACTCTGAATATGGTCTGGGGAGATAAGATTTTTAAAACAAGTTTTGTAAGGCTTTGATGTGTGTGTGTGTAACCCAAGTAGATATTGTTAACCTGTTGGCCCTTCCTTCCTCACAGATATGCGCCGAGATGTCCAGGAGATCTTCCGCATGACCCTGCATGAAAAGCAGGTCATGATGTTCAGTGCCACTCTCAGCAAGGAAATCCGCCCCGTGTGCCGCAAATTCATGCAAGACGTAATTAAAACCCTTCTACCTTCTTTATCCACCTGGCCGGCCAGCCTACCTCTCTCCCTCCCTCCCCATCCAGGGAAGGAGAAGGGGGCCAGCACGGAGAACACCACCACTGTCTACAGCTCACTGGGCCGCCCCCTCGCTGCCCATCACTCAGCCAGTTCTGCTAAGGCACCTGTAGGAGACATACTTTCCGGAAGATCATTCGGGTTACGCTAAGAGCCTCGTTGCACACACGAACAACAGCACCTCTCCCAGCAGGGCTAAGGAGCACTTCCGCTATGAGCTTGTTTTGCCCCTCTGGCACACTTGGCTTAGAGATCACCTACATTTTGTCCAGGGTGGATCCATCCCCGAAGGATCCTCTTACGCCTCCCCACCTGGCAAGTGGCGCAAAATTTGCAGCGCTCCCTTGCTGTCCTAGTTCCCTCCCTCTGCGTGGAATTCACCTGCCTGTCAGCACCGTGCACAGAAGATCCTGGCCACACACACCCACGTTCAGAAGATCCTGGCCCCCACACACCCAGGCAAGTGGTAGCGTTAGTCTGATACACACACCACACACAAGACACACCCGCAGCCTGTGTGTTCCTGCCCTCCTTGCCCTGCCCCTCCCTGCCCACGCACTCTGGAGACCTGCGGTGAAGGACTCCTCCTCGAGGGATCTGAACGATCGGCGGCAGCCAGTGGAGCAGATGCCTGGTGACCTGGAGGAGAAGTTTTATCCTTTTTTTGTTCTGAACTGGCAAAAGCGTGGTGCCCTTTCATTTTCTGTTGCCTCTTTCTCCTTCCCCCTGCGCCATGTGGAAAAGGGATTAATTTGAGAGTTTCACTGTGGGAGGGTGATAAATCAGATATTTTCCCTAAAGGAGCCACCAAACTATGAGGCAGAAAAGATGGTTACTGTTTAGAGGGTGTTGGTAGGAATGTTAATTAACCCTGGAGTGAGTAGGAGTTGGCCAGGGACCTTTGTGAGATAATCACATAGTGGGACTTCAAAGTCGGGCCTTTTAGGGGTCAGATATGAGCAGATCAGAAGATGATTGATGTCTCCTGGGCTTAATGGAAGGAAAGGAATGGCAGCCCTTTTCTTTTATTGCCCAGATTCTTGTTACCCCTTTAGGCCAAGCAGGTGTTGAGAATGGTAGGGAACTGAGAGGTGTGACCTTCAACAAGGCCCCCTTTGTGGTCTTAAAAAGCCTGGAGAAGTAGCCAGTAATTTAGTTAAGGGAGCTGGAGTACTTGAATAAGCACTTTTTTTTTTTTTACTGCAAGTGGGTGTTCTCCATGGTTTTTTTTTCTTATTTCAGGCAGAGCAAAAGGAATTGCTGAAAGTTTTACACAAAAGAATATATAGAGTCCAGATATGACTGAAATTTGTTAAGGCAACAATATTAGTGTCTTGTAGCAGAGATCATATTTTTTTAAAAAGGTGGTGTTAGCCCTTTTTCACAGAACATTTTGCAGGATAAATCCTTGGCTGAGAGGGGAGAAGGCTGCTTCCCCCGTGTGCGTTGCTTAGAAGCATTTAGACTTTTGGGTGTTACTGTTGGAAGGAGTTGGCCGTCCTTTGTCTTCTGGACTTTTTCTAAGGAACAGTAGGACCTGGGATCTGTGTGGCAGGAAAAAGTGCTCCTGTGCGCGTCTGTGCTTCTTGTCCCCCCCCCTCCCAGCCCAGGTCAGTCTTACCCTGGTCTAATTGGCCCTGGGTTTGCTTCTCAGCCTATGGAGATCTTCGTGGATGACGAGACCAAGCTGACGCTGCACGGTCTGCAGCAGTACTATGTCAAACTGAAAGACAACGAGAAGAACCGCAAGCTGTTTGACCTGCTTGATGTCCTGGAGTTCAACCAGGTGCCTTCTGGAAATAGAACCTGCCTTGGGGGTGGGAATGGTGGGGGCGGGAGGGGCCAGAGCCAGCTGAGTCCAGTAAACCTTTAAAGACCAGTTGCGGATCTTGATAGAATGCTGGGCGGTGGCTGCTTCTGCTGCAACTGTCATATCTGAAATTTGGGCAAAAAACGAGAGTAGCTTTGTCATAGAGGACTTTTGGGTATGTGGCTCTGAAGACTAAAGGCTAAAAGCCACCTGTGACAAACTCGGGGGCCTCAACACACTATAACTAAGCAAGGTTCACTGGTGTTCCTTAGCTTCCTATGAACTTGTGTGGTTGACTTTCCCCTTCCTCTGCCTAGGTGGTCATTTTTGTGAAGTCCGTACAGCGTTGCATAGCTCTGGCTCAGCTCTTGGTGGAGCAGAACTTCCCAGCGATTGCCATACATAGGGGCATGCCCCAGGAAGAGAGGTGAGGCTGTGGTGGGGAAGGGTTGTGATTGCAGCTGCCTGCGGGGTCCTTTTGCGGTGATGAATTTGCTCAGACTAGAGTCTCTGACTTCATTCTTCAGTGATGATGCTTTAAGCCCTGAGCAATGGCCCCTGCAGAAGCTGTTGTCAAACACATGCAAATTCTTTTGCCAAAAAGTTGATTGGTGTGAGAAGGTGTTTGACAAAGAAATTGGCATCCTGGGGGAAAAAAGCACTTTCTCATTTGAAATGGTTAGAAAAACCTTGCTGTATTGTTACATATTGCTTTTCACGTGTGTTAAGATGAGCACACACCTTAACATCTTAAGATGAGCAGTGTTAGATCCCGAGTATTAGGGGTTTGAAACCCAAATTTTTCAGAAGTCTGGAATGTTGCATTCTCTCTCTAGACTGCTGTTCTGGAGGCAGTTTGATGGTTTCCAGAAGTAAATTCTCTGAACCAGAAGCAGTTTGAAGTGTTCTGCTGGGAGCCTGCCCCTGAAACAAGAGTGTTTTGTGTGGAATGCCATATCCGGGAAATTTCAGATCACTTCCAGAGCAAACTACAATATTTACATTTGTAAACTACTGAAGCTTCCTGGAGGAGATCTGATGTCACCCTGGGGGAGAATGGATATTCCATTCTCAGATCAGTGAGTTTTACACATCCTGCGTTTTGCATGCGTATATATGTGTAGAAAGAAGAAAAGTCCTCTCTTGATGGGTTAGATCACAGTGAATGGAGGTTGAACATCTTATGAAGCAAAGGTTCAAAAAGTGTGACCTCTGGATGATGCGAGGACCACCGGTATCCCTTTGCAGGCCCTGGAGGTTTTGAATAGATGACCAAAAAATGTCCTATTTTAATTTTTTAGTTAGGGGAGGCTTTAAGAGACAAATGGGTGTCTTGTGGAGGTCATGGACAGCATTTCACCCCATAAGAGATCTGACGAATCTCAAACTGGGCTCCTGGTTCCACCTGTTTTTTCAGGGTAGGCTTTGGTATGCCACCCAAAGACCAGTGTGGTGTACCAGATGACAGAAGTTCTCTGCCTCTGTTCTGAGGGTGAAGTTTCAAGGCAAAGAACATTACCGTATATTTGCTGTCTCACAGATTGTCACGGTACCAGCAGTTCAAGGATTTCCAGCGTCGTATCTTGGTAGCCACCAATCTCTTCGGTCGTGGTATGGATATTGAGCGGGTCAACATTGCTTTCAACTATGATATGCCAGAGGATTCAGACACTTACCTGCACCGGGTAAGCTGGGTTGTCCAAAAAGCAGCCTCCAGATTTCCTAGGTTTGGGTGCCCAAATTGGGATGGGTACAAAAGTCCCAAGGTGTAGTTGCAGTGATGAATTGCTCAGACTAGAGTCTCTGACTTTCTCTGATGTCTCTTCAAGCCCTGAGTGAGTGCCCTTGGTTCAAGCCGCTTTGCCTCTTGCTTTTAGTCCTCGTTCTGACCTTCAGCGGGGTTTGAATCCTCCCTGGGTTTCCTGTGCAAGAATTCAGCCCCATCTTCTCATTTCTGGATTCTAGGTGGCACGTGCAGGTCGCTTTGGCACAAAGGGTCTGGCAATCACTTTCGTGTCAGATGAGAATGATGCCAAGATCCTAAATGAAGTGCAGGACCGCTTCGAAGTGAACATCAGTGAACTGCCTGATGAAATCGATATCTCCTCCTACAGTGAGTGTGTTTTACTGTGCTTTAGCCCAGCCCACCGCACCCTCACAAAAATAAATACCCCGAAAAGAGGATGTAGGGGGGAAACTCATGTCTGATGCCTAACAGTACTGCCTGCTGAGCCTCTGGCAGAGTAGAACTTTTGCTTTTCCAGATGAAAATGCAAAGTTGATGTTAGTAAATACAATATAAATATTCCCACTTTGTCTATATAGAAGGGCCACTTCCAGTAGTGTCTCTTCAGACCGTGATTGGTTTCATTGTAAGGCTCACTTACTTTTAAATAATTTCATTTGAACCAAATTATTATTTAAGAGAAGCATAGTTGATCCTTAAAGCCTGTCTTCATTGCTTTTACCCACTTCCTAAGCTGGGGGAGCAGAATGGCATTTGGCTTTGGATGAACATAAAAACACAGATACCTTGAGGGAAGAAATTGCAGAATGAGTGAGTGTCGGGAAGGGATTTTCTGCTGCTCGGTGGGAGTCGTGTTTGCCTTGATAATGGCGGGCACTTTTCATTAGGTCACGGACCAGCGACCTGCCCTATTCTGCCTGACACCCTCTTTCTTTTTCAGTTGAACAGACCCGATAAAAGGGGGCTTGCCTCTCCATGTTGACCTTGGTTTTAATTCCTGACCTCTGCCACTGTCCTGACACTTCACATTTAATTTCACCTGATGGAAAAAGAGGTGACTGACTGTCTGGAACACAAACCCACCCGAGTCCCATGGCAGGGATGGGAGAGCTGCTGTCACTTAACTCTGTGTAGTGCAAACGGGGCCGATCTCAGCAGACCTCCTGTGCTCACTGTAGTCCCGAGAGAGCGCCCCCTTGGGGTGGAAGCCTCATTGCTCGAACGGCACTAAGGAGAAAGGCGGACCCTCCTGCTGATGCTTTCACAAGAGACTGACTTTCAGAGGGATTTCACTGCCTGCCTGCCTGCCTGCCTGCCAGCAAGCTTTTGGGACTCGACCGGCTGCGTTGCTCCACTACGTTCTCCAGTCAGCCCAGCCTCCCCACTGCTCTGACAGGAAGCACAACAGGAAGGGGGAGGGAGCAGAGGTGGGGGTGCTCTTGTGAATTTGTGGCATTCAAAAATTGTGTTTTGTTTTATATGGGGTGACTTCCTAGGATGGGAGAAACTAAGGAAACGAACTTTCTTTTGTACGCCCCTCCATACCATTTTAAGATCCACTTTTTTTTCCTTCCCTGTGTATTCCTCATTACTTTCAACTTTGTCTGCATGTTAACATTACTTCCATCCCAGCTGGTATCTTCTGGCAGGTAAACTAGTAGTTAAAGTTAGTCATGTTTTAGCTGTGGCTTGTTCTCTCTCTCCCTTTGAGACCCCCTTATTATTTTTGGTAATAAAGGTGCCCAGCTCTTATGGGTGACTGATTAAACTAGTCTTGTGAATAACCTTTTGCTGATGTGGCTTCATTCTTTGGGATTGTGCTCCATCATGTGGAGCATATATACAGGTGGGTGTAAAACCAGTATCAAGGCAGAGCTCCGAGTTCAAAATTGGGTAGTCACTTGCGCACCAAGGCCTGAGCGATTACAACCGGCCTTGTATTGAGAAAGGTGATGCTAAATGCTGGGTTAATACAGCTGTGGGGACGATGTGACTTGGTGCCTGATTCACCTGGACCCTGTAGAGAGGGCTAGTTTAATGGAATGTGTGAGATGACCAGAGTTTTATTTGGCACTTCTCTATAATCTTTCCAGGATGGGGGTTTTGAGTCTGGTGAGAACACAACTTCCTAATAGAGGTGCCCCTTGATCCTCTCCCAGCTGAAACTTTTGTGCCACATTTAAGAATTGCCTTTTGTTGAGAGTTCTGCCTTGTGTACAGTAACAGGTTAACAAAAGACCCTGCCGGGGTTGGGAAAGGCCTGGAGAAAGCAGCTGTTGCGATAGCAACAGCAGTGTGTCCCCCTGTATTTTGTGCCTGAAATGGAGCCTGTGCAGCAGCTCAATTAACGCAGATCCACGTTTATAGTTGCCTGAAAGTTCCCTCGGTGTATTAAGCAGCTCTTCAATAATTAATCTGGCGTGCTGCCATCGCTCCTTGTGCTTCTGCTTAGCTGGAAGTTTGCAAGGAGAGTGGACAAACGGGGAATCTTGTAGAGCAAGATTGCAAGTTCTTGCAGTCTGTGCCTTGCTATGTTGCCTGCCAGCTTCCTTTGATATGTGTAAGCATAGGGGAGGGGCAGACTTTTCTAAACAAGTCTTACTTGTTAATGAAGTCTTTTCCAAATCCTCCCCTCCATTTGAGAGGGAAAAAGGAAATCTTAACAATGACCCTCATTGTTGAGAATGAAGTCCTTTCCTGCCCTCACATGTGAGGATAAAATCCATGTCCACACCTGGATGGTTTTGCAGGAACATAATGCAATTAACCATCACAAGCTGAAATGAAAGCTTATCAGTGAAAATAACCACAACTAATCCCTATCACCAGTAGATAAGCATAGTTCTTTGTCCCTTGCCCGCACACTATTCTAATCATGATGCAACTCATTTTTCAGCAGGGGCTATTCCCTTAAAGCCCTGTAGGTGAGCCACCTGCAGTTGCTCCAGATAGGCATTTGGAGGGCAAAATGTTACTTGATTCTCATCCCTACTGACATCTCGGAGTCTGATCTGGTAGCCTGATACTCCGCTTGGTAGCAGGTTACCGTATCTGCCCGCTTGGGTTTTGAGATAGGTGAACCTCAGAGGTCTTCCTGCATGTGAGGGGCATTCATGCAGCCCGTGAGGGATGGCCTTTTAGAGCACTGTTTTTCAGACTTGTCAACATTCGGCTGGGTCAGAGCTTTCCAAACTCTCGTGACATGTTAAGTGTGTCGGCTGCAGTGTGTAGGTGTGTCGCCCGAACGTAACGAAGAACCTCTGAGTCTATGTGAAATTGTTAAGGTGCAGGTTGAGGGGAAGGATCGAGGGGGAATCTGACCAGCTGATTGTGGCCAGACAAGGGGGGAGTTCCCCGCCGCCAATCACTGCATGAGCCAGAAGGGCGGAAAAAAGCTGCTCAGCGAGAGCAGCGATTGGCTTCTGCTCGGCAGTGGCGGGAAACTCAAAGCATAAAAGGACGCCAGGGAGGAAAGCCAGTTGTCAGAGACAACTGTTCTGACTACTTTGTACCGAAGCCTCATACCGCCCTTGAATCTGACTTTGCTGCTGCTCCCGACAACTGGATCTGGACAGCTGGATCTGGATCACCGCACCAGTGTCTTGCAGAACCATGCATCGTAGCTGCTGCTGCCTCTGAGCCCTGCCAGGATTCTGCACAGGTCCTAGTGCCTTGATGGGGTATATGCTGGCTTAAAGGGGAAAAACCGAGGCTTGAGAATAAACAGACAAGAATGCAGCTTGTTAGGGCTAACAGTGTTTACTGTTTAGCATAGGGCAATAATGCAGATACAGTCATCATTGCAACAATGAAAAAGATGAATATTCTGGATACATTATTGTAAAAGGAAAAACAAAACAAACTTATAAGCAGAGTTCCGTGTATTGATCCCAGGGCCAGAGTTCCTGCCATGGCCTATACCCAAAGCCAGGCATAGCTCACTCTGCCCAGTCCACGGGAAGTGAACACGTGAAGAACTACATGGCTAAAAGTCACTAGAAATCAAGAAGCATAGAACACCATTTTGCATGGTTGTATATTCAGTTCTTCTAGCTTTCTGATTGGCTGGACGTTAGCTGTTACACACACTAGGCCTCAAAGCACACAGCATGTGCTGCATCTACGCACTGAGTTCCCCCCCTCCTACCTCAGGGGGGGCTTGGGCAAGCCTTCCCACGGAAGGATTCAGGAGACCTTGTTCCCATGCAATCTAGTCAAAACAATACACACGTGACAGTTGTTATCTTGCACCTGCACTTCACGTCACCATGAGAAGGCTGTGCTTTGTATAGGAATAATTCGCCAGGGCAACACAAGAACTCTAACATGCCTGCCTTGTGCCCTGCTGTAAGAGGGGAGCTCTGTCCAAGTCTTGCCCTGCTACAAAGGGGTACTAAGTAACTTTTCACTTACTGAAGAATTAGCTGAAATAAAAATTGATTGAAGTCTGTTAATGATGTATGAAGAGGGTGACTTAGACAGCTTTTGGATTCGCATTTCAAAAATGCATCCAAATATAGGTAAAAATGCGTTAAAAATTCTTCTGCAGTTTTCTACTACATACATTTGTGAAGTATCCTTTTCAACTATGACAAAGACACAGAAACGTGGAAGCTTAAAAATGCTTGATGACGAAATGTGAGTGTCTTTAATATTCCACCAAATATTCAAAAGCTGTGTTAATCCCATCAACCTCATACATCTCATTAAAATGGTAAGTAGTTATTGGTGTTATTCAAATTTTTTAATTCTTGCACATATTTGCATACTGTTACTCATAAATGACAACAATCTGGGAAATGTATGTTATCTTACAAATCATATATTTTTAAAAATATAAATGAAAGGTTTTCATGAGATATGTTGTGTCCCCATACATTTCGCTATTACAATTTATGTATGTGTCCGTATCTCTCATAAGGGGTTAGTTTAACCTCCGGTTTGCTAGTAAAACTGAATTACTGTGTCGCGAAATGATGCATGTCTAAAAAGTGTGTCACCAACATGAAAAGCTTGGAAAGCTCTGGGCTGGGTGGTCTTCAGCTTCCAGAATTCTTCAGCCAATTGGCTGGGGAATTCTGGGAATTGAAGTCCACCCAATTTAAAGTTGCCAAGTTTGAAAAACCCTGTGAGTGTGTGTGTGTGAGACTAATCTTTGCCTTTTTTTTGCTGTCCTTAAAAGACCCATCTGTTTATTCTGTGTTTTTATTATCAATCTACAAAACTGACAGCAATCATTAATAGTTAATATGTGTCTGTTTATTCTGTATTTCAAGTTCTATATTTTGAATATTGGCAACCAACATTGGGGGAGGAGGGGGTTGATCCCAAAACAGCGATTCCAACTATTTTAACAATGCACTTTAATCTCCACCCTTTGGGAACACTCCCCTTCCTTGAGGACTGCACACCCATTCCGCCCTCCCTTTGGGGGGGGGGGCTAACCAGGCTCTTTTTCTGCTACTTTCGAAAAGTTTGGCTGGGTCGGAATTTATCTTTACAGGGAGCCTCGAAAAGCGCAGCTTTGAGGACCGGGGAGAGCGTGAGGGATGAATAGCAAAGACTGACGCTCGTTCTGGCTATTCCGAAGTACATCTGGCATCTTCATCCGGGGTTCAACCCACCAGGGCGCCACTCGCCAAACGCAGCCCCACAAATCCCCAGGCACCCCTCTCCCTGGTACCCTCTGGGCAACGGCGATCTCACCTACCCGCTCATCCTCTCTCCCTGCTGGGCTGCTACCTCCCTCCGCCTGGGCCGCCCCGGCGTCTCGGACCGCAGCCCTCCCCCCCAATTGCAACCAGCTGCTGGGAATGAGTCCGAAATCCGCCGGAGAGCGCCCGGTTCGGGCAGGCTCTGCCTCTCCGAGTCCAGCGGTCCCGCTGCCGGCCTCCCTCCTCCTCTTCCCCCTTGCCGGCTCGGGCGAAGCGAAGCCGGCAGCCTGGCTCTGTTCTGCAACCCAGGAATCAATCCCGCGCTAGACCGAGCCTCCTCCTCCCCCTCCTCCGCCGCGCCGGAGCACACCCAGCCCGGCCTGCCGGCTCCCCGCCGCTCCGGTTCCTCCGCCGCGGCCAGAGCCGCCCTCCCAGCCGCATTCCCTCAAAGCCGCCTCCTCCTCGCCTCTCCCAATCCGGTCCTGCCAGAAAATCCAAACAAGGAAGGAGCTCGTCTTCCTCTCCTCCTCGCGCCTCCCCCTCTGCGTCGAGGGCCGGGCCGCTGCTCCCTTTCCCCTTCCTTTTCCTCGCGCTCTCTCCCCGGGGCTTGGCGGGTCCAAAGATTCCCCGGACAGGCTCCCCGCCTCCCCCTCCGCTTTTACTGGCGCTGCTGCGAGTGGATTTCGGGGGCGCCAGGAAGGAGGCGAGATTGCCATGCAAAGCTCCCACCGCCCCCGAAGGAGACCGGGGGCATCTCGTCCCCTTTAAAAGCGGAGTAACCCCGGCGCGCCGCGAACCCAAGATCCGAAGAAGAAAAGTTGCTCCGGAGACAATTTGCGCGGAAGCGCGCGCTCCCGCCCGGGTCTGTGTCAATCAGGTGGGTCGTGGTACGGTGCGGCCTCTTCTAGCTGGGGTGGATTGGGACAGGGGTGGGGCCCGGGGTCTTTGGAGGGCGGGTGTGATCTGCTGGGGTCTGGATCGTTTGATTTGATTTGATGCGCGGACGAGGAAAGGGAGGCTATTCCTTCAAGGTTTGGTTTGGGGGGGGGGGGTTGGAGAGGGGAGGCCAGAAGAGGCCCCTCACGTAGAAAGCTTGCTCAGGATGGACAATACAGGCCTGAAAAGGCAGTTCCAGCAGGCACAGGACGCTATAAATAGATCATATAATATCTCTCCACCAGCACCCTGTCCAACCCCCCCCCTTTTCATTCATTGCTGAGCTGAATGCATTTACTCCGCTTGAAGTTTGGTATGCAAATTCCAGGTAGGTTTTTTTTTATCTAGGGCTCTGCAGAAACCTGCATGGATCAAAACCTGCATGGATTGATCCCTTCCTGGTGCCTAGGTGGGCATATCCAACACACACACATGTACCAATCGAAGAGAATATTTGTAGCTCAGGGTTGAACTGGGGAGTCTTTGGTGCTCTCTGAGCCTTGTTGTTTTCATGCAGACGTTTCATTGCCAGGCTAGGCAACATCTTCAGTGTGAAAAGGGAGTGGAACTTGCTGTCTGTTTATATACCCTGGCTTGTCCTGCCTGTGTTGGTACAAGAGTACAAGACCCCCACCAACACAGGCAGGACAAGCCAGGGTATATAAACAGACAGCAAGTTCCACTCCCTTTTCGCACTGAAGATGTTGCCTAGCCTGGCAATGAAACGTCTGCATGAAAACAACAAGGCTCAGAGAGCACCAAAGACTCCCCACACACACATGTATACAGTTGCTTCAGACTAGATTTTTCCTCATTTTGAAAGGCCCGCAATAGGAATCGGAGTGCTTTAGCGCAGAACCCATTCCCCACCTTGTGCACCTTCAGGTAATGTGAAAATGTGCCCGCGTGCCTTTTAATGTAAGCATTGCACCTCCGGTTTATTTATTTCGATTTATATAGCGACTCTCCACTTTGGTTTCTCCAAAAGCTTTTGGGATTCCTTTTTATGCAGAGTGGGTCCAGGAGACATCTTCTGCTTTCTCTTTAGAGGAGTGAAAAGCTTAAATTAACAGCTGAAATTTGCAAAAAAGCTGGGGTGGAAGAGAGCAAAGTTCAGGGTGCCGTCGCTCTTGATAGCCTGGCTCTCAAAATATGCCAGCGCTATCTTTTAATTTAAGCATCACACATCAGATGTTTTGAAGTGGGCTGTTGGTAGAGGTATATTTGTGAAAAATTGTAAAAAGGTGAGCCGTAATGGAATACTCAGTGAAAGGGTTGAAGATTGAGCAGGGAGTCCAATGAACAGGTGAGATGTCCCTTCGGATAAACTTCTAAGGCAATGTTTTTCTACCTTGGCAACTTTAAGATGCGTGGACTTCAACTCCCAGAATTCCCCAGCCAGCCAGCTGGGGAATTCTGGGAGTTGAAGTCCACGCATCATAAAGTTGCCAAGGTTGAAAAACACTGGTCTAAGGGATGTTTGCAGTGATACCCCAAAGAGCATGCTCTTCCCCCTAATTTTAATGTAAGGATGCCCTTAGAGCTTCTCGATGGCAAGGAGAAAGGAATTGGTATCTGCTTAGAGATACAGATAGTCCTTCCTTAACAACCATTTGTTTAGCGATGGTTCAGACTTACGACGGTGCTGGAAAAACCGACTTGCAACCGTCACAGCGTCCCCACGGTCACGTGATCATAATTTGGGCGCTTGGCAACCGGTTTTCATTTATGACTATCACAGCATCCCGTAGTCACGTGATCACCATTTTCGACCTTCCCAGTACGGCTTCTGGCAAGCGAAATCAATGGGGAACCGCGTGATTCGCTTAACGATCACATGGTTCACTTAACGCCCACAGTGATTTACTTAACGGTCACTGCAAAAAAGGTCATAAAACAGGGTCGGATTCGCCTAATGACCACTTTGCTTAGCAACTGAAAATCCGGTCCCAGTTGTGGTCGTTAAGCGAGGACTACCTGTACTGTTTTCGTTATTTTTTTTTCATGCATTCCCACCCCCCACCCCCCATTAGAGGCAGCTAACACCTATAACCATTTCCCCAAGGGTAAATCTTATTTATCTCAGTGGGAGTTACTTTTGAATAATGTGGAGCACTCAGAGTATCACAAGCAGATCTTTCTCTTTGGGAACGGCGTTCTTGCATTTTGAGGATTGAAGTAATGGTTTGGGCAACGCGGTGACGCTACAGCAGGAGAGAGATGCCCGAGATAAAAAAAAGACGGGTTTTGACTTGATGATCTCTTCTGCCGTGAGAATATTCCTTTGTGCTCTCAATCTGTAGCTGTCTTCTGCTTATTTTCAGCTCATTTCATATTGGGGGTTCACGCCATTCCAGAAGAGTTATTCTGTCCCAAATTCAGCCTTCACCATAGGGAAGAAAAGCTTTGCAAACATAAAACAACTTCTACAATTTTGGGATAACGTTTTAAAGCCGGCATCAGCTTAGAAGTGGTGCTGGGTTCCCACATGTTGCTAAATCGGGATTTTTAAACCACAGTTTCTTGAGCAAGTCATAGCAGCCACACTTGCTTCTAGTGCTAAATCAGAATAGATGGGTTTACAGCCTGTGTTAAGCCAAAGTCAAGACATCACATCAGGGTTCAGTGGGCAAGAAGGAGAGCAAGTGTATAAAACCAGCAAATCAAGAGGTGGGTTAAATTCTGAATGAAAAAGAGACAGGAAGACAGGTTTCTTAATTCCATAATTAACCGCCCAGAGTCCCCAGGTATGGAGGAGATGGGCAGTGATACAAATTAATTAATTAATTAAATAAATAAATAAATAAATAAATAAATAGCCTAAACTCTGTTTTTTTCTGTAAAAGCAAAAATGTGGTTTGGTTCTTTTTGGGGGTGGGGGAGAAAAGATGTGGAAATGTTCGAACCCTCCTTCGCCCCCCCAACGTTTCCACTCAGAGATACAAAGAAAGTTTAGGCTAAATAATTAAAGAATTACCAGCTCTGTTTTTCTGCCCCTTTCTCTGTATCTCAGTGCATTCAGAAATTCAACTCATGCCCGCATTCTATTAACACATCTCAGGAAAAACTAGACAAGATGGAAAGTTCACTGGGTAAATTGGGTAGAAAAGAAGTGATATGGGATGAGTAAAAATGTATTGATTGCTCTGTTTTTCAATATACAAAATATTTTTTAAATATATTTGCTATCCTATCAAACTTTTTAGAGTAGGTTATTATTATTCCTATTGTTCAAGACACAAAGTAAAATAATAGATCACAATAATTTAAGTGAATGTTTGTATTTTCACTAAATACCTTCAGATGACCAGTTGTGTCCATTATCCGATTGCTTTTAAAATGGCAAAAACCCATTTAAGCTTTTCACTTACAGGTAGTTCTCACTTAACGACCATACATTTATGACCATTCCTCACACAACCATTGCAGCATCCCCGCGATCACGATTTGGGCGCTTGCAACCGGTTCGTATTCATGACCGTTGCAGCGTCCCGTGGTCACGTGATCACCATTTTTGACCTTGGCCGGCTTGTGGCAAGCAAAATTAATGGGGAACCATATGATTCTCTTAACCACGTGGTTCACTTAATGCACGTGGTGACTCACTTAACAACCACCGCAAAAAAGGTCATAAAATCGGGTCGGATTCTCTTAATGACCGCTTTGCTTAGCAACTGAAATTCTGGTCCCAATTGTGGTCATTAAGCAAGGACTACCTGTATACGTTTCTCATTGTTTAGTCCTTGCCACACTCCGACTCCTCCTCCCTTGCTTGTTCTCTTTTAGGCAATTAGTTCATCAATTTAAAACTGCCTCCTCCATTTCCGAAGGAGGCAAAGGCCCACTTTTGACTGGAATTAGCAAGGAGTGATATTTTGGAGCCCCTGAATGATAGATGCTGTGGCTTCCTTTTGGGGGAAGCAGCAAATATGCTTTTTTTTTTTAGAAACACAGAGGAGAGATTCCCATGCTGGTTTTGAGACTGCATCTCCTCTTTTGGCCAGTTTGTCCATAGTGCTAGAAGAAGCCATGTGATGTGGCAGGCAGTTCTGTGTGCCCGTAAGTAAAGTGGTATCCACCATCTGTGTTTTTCTGAACAGAGAAAATTATATTCCCGACAGCCAACGTGCAGAACAACTGTGAGCCTGGATGAGCCCTAATTTATGGACAAGTCCAGTGGTGGTTTACTTGGAGAATGAGTCAGCAACCTCAGGATCTGAAACACCACCAGTCAAGCTGAAACTAGAAACAGAGAAGCCTACCAAGTTAATCAGCATTCTTTGCAGTGGGAGTCCTTTTCAGGAAAATTTTCAGCCCCATCGGCTGTTGGTACTCCGTTTCCACGTGTGCTGGTAAAATATACATCTTGGGCTGGAGGCCGCCTTTGGAGAGGGCCAGAATTCATTCCCTGTGCAATGTTCTTAAACAGAGCCAAGTCGTGGCTCCCTAGACTGTCCTGGCGGAGAGGAAAGCAGGCCTTCAACCAGGAGGAGGATGTGAAGGAAAACCCTGAGGTTCCTGTGGAATGCACAGCGCCTCCCAAGGCAAGATGGTGGAGTGGCCGCCGGCTTTTGGAAATGATTGGATGGGGCCAAAGCTCAGCTGCTGGAGAGCACTCCTTGTTGGCCAGAATACCTCAATATGTTGCTCCTCACAAGCCATCGGTGGAGTCTCCAGAGCACTTCCAGATTTGCTTCAACTTCACTCGGCACCTCTTTGATTTGTGCGTAGTGACTCTGCTCTGCGCATCCTCTCCGGCTTTCCGGTTGGTTATGGATATCTTGGGATTTGGAGGACCCTTGAAGGTGTGGCTCCATGGCTTTGCCTGTTTCTTGGTCAGCACCTATGGGATGTACTTGGTCCTTTGGTTGGTCCAGGAGTATCTGGTGCAATTTGCCTGTCTTTATGGATTTCTACAGACCCTGGTTTTGTGGGTCAGCATCCGTGCTGGACCGTCAGAATCTCAAGAAGACGAACAAGCTGCTGGGTTCAATACAGTTCAAGAAGAACAGTCAGCAGCTGATGGATGTAAACAAGAATCACCACTATGAGGAGGAAGATTGTGTTGACCCACCTCTTGTGACAGGGTGGGGTTGAAGCCCAGGAGATTGACTGAAGTGGGCCCTGGAGGGACCGAAAGGAGTAACTTGTATCTTGTATTTAAGATGGCTGGACAGAAATTTGGGGGGGGGAGGTAAAAAGGAGAAGCAGTATTTCTCAAAATGAGTAATGACTCAAAAAATAAGCATTAGATTCACAGAACTCTTCCATATAGGTTGTTCCAAATCCCAGTTGTCAATGGCTGCAAGGAAAGAAACTAATAGATGGGATGGGTAATCCATCCAGAATTATCATCATCTAGTGGGTCTCAGCAAAAATCACAGAGGAAAGAGGTCTGAGACTCATCTATCTTAAAGATGTAAGCCAATTTGAGCCTGGTTTGGGTGTTATGGCTACCCCTAGAGGATTCTGGGAACTGTAGTTTTTGAGGTGAAGGAGGGGCAGAAATTATTAAATCCCTTCTTGGGTTCCTTGATGGGAGTCATCTTGACCTCTGGCTTGAATCTGTAGTGCCCATGTAAAGATATTTTCAAAAGAAAGCAAATAAGCATCCAGAATATAGCCAATTCCTGCATATTTACAAGGGCCTATGATTTTCTCCTGCCCTGTATCCTGGTTTGACCTCTTACTGCTTTCTGGGTGGCAGTGACCCGGCGAAAGCCATCGAGAATAGGCAGCTGAAAATAAAGAGCACGTGTTGTTCCTACATGTATGGTCTAGCCAGTAAGAGCAAACGGTTGCCTTTTAACAGGCTGGATGGTCTAAAAACAATGGGTCTCTTAAAAACCTAGGGAGAGCCAGTAATTGAATCTTACGGGGATAAAATCAAGTGTATCCAAGCATCAACCCTCTTCTGCCAGGGAGAAGTAAGAGAGAGGACATCCTATCTACTTTGGAGCAAATAATAGCTCTATCTTTACCTGAGCCGTGGAAGATACATAGTCCAGTGGATGGGGAGGGAGAGATCTACTCTACCGAGGACTGAGAAATGGACATCTGAAAGGCAGATGGCTTTAGTGCTGTTGGGAAGAAGGCTAGAAGATTTACGGGGGTCCTAATCTGTGGGCGGTTAAGTCCAGGAAGATGAAACATCTGGCACCCCTTTGAAGAAAACCAGCAGAAAAAAAAACACGAAATCATTCCTGAGCTGGACCTATTGCTGCTTTTTATGTGGAGTCGGTTGGCTTTCCACAGCTTATTCCAGTAGAATTGTTGATGGATGGGGACAGAAGTTTAGAATAATACTCTCTTCCTTCCACCCCATATCTCAGGGAGAAGCAGTTCTGAGCCTACAGTTTCAGTAGACCCACTTGCCCAGGGCCCCCCTTTCACCAGCAACCAGATTTTTGCCCAGCTTTGGGAAACTCTGGCTCCTCACCCCATTTTCTTGTCTCCTTCCTCACTCCTTTGGCAATATTTAGATTATATCACTGAACCAGAGTCTACATCCCTCTATGGAAAACAGCTGTTCTGAGTCAAAGACCCAGTGGCCTAGTGTTATATTGTCCACGTGGACATGCAGGTAACCAGCTATTCATGGGTAATCTCCCTTTGTGTGGTCTCACTGAGCTTACAGAATGGTGAAATGGCAACTAAGCTGTCCCCGGGATAACGGAGGTCTGTCATTGACATGCTTTTGTAATTTGATTTGGTTTTGATTTCTTGAATTGCCTTGTCTCAAAGCCACCCAACCCTGCACAGCTCATTTCAACTGTCCGTGCCCAGTTTGTCCTTAGAAGCAGGAGGAATAGAAAGTTACATCACGACTTATATGTTGGACACCACTGGCCAACAGAGCAGTTGGGGGTGGGCTGGTATTTTGGGGGAAACCTGAATGCATCTTTTTTCTCTTCAGGTGAGGATGCTGATTCTGGTAAGGCTTGTAGATTCCTAATTTCAGAGGTTTGTTTTTCCATTAAGGTTGGAAAATGTCTCACTTCCTTTGAGGTGTTCTACAGCAGGCAACCCTCCTAGGTATTTGTGACTATAATCCTCATCATCCACATGGGATTTGAAATCCAAAAAGAATCCAGATGGAGGGCTCCTGCTCCTGCTCCAGATTCTAGCACAAGGTCCATGCCTTCGTCTAGAACAGGGATGGCCCAAATTACGTGGCATGGCAGGGGGTTCTCCAGATTTGGCTTTCCTACTGTATCAGCAGATGAGAAGATTCAATTTAGCCTACTGCAAGTCCCTTTTATGATATGTGTTGCGTCACTTCCACAGTTCCAGATGCTATGAAGTCTTGACTCAAATGAACATGTCATTTGAGGAATGCTCATAAATTCATTTTCCCAGAGGCATCCACCCCCACTTCTTTCTGCAAATTGAATCCTGCCTTCCTCAGTCCAGGCCCTCTATCATCCCATGCAACATCCCTGGAGGACATCAGCTGGGGAAAACTTGAGAACCTGAATAATTTCCCGTGCAGTGATGCCCCATGCAGTGCGGCGGGTGACAGTGTGCCGTTTCCAACCTACATGTGGCATGCAAGAGCTGGGAAAGGGGAGGAGGCCTCATGACACGTCAGCTAACCTTGAGAAAATACAAGCAAGCAAACCGTCTTCCCAGTCTCGGGGCCTTGGCAGATGGCTGTTCCAAGGGATTGCCGGGATCAGTCATATCCATACCGCCTTCAGATGACTCATAAAATCCCTTTTGCAATACTGTGCAATGCAAAGGAGCCTCTGCGCTCCTCTCTTCTTTTTTTTCCTCCACAACGCACATCTGGAGTGCAAGGCAGCCACTGAACCTGCATGTCTGCCCTCCTTCCCCAAACTGAGCAAAACTGACTGAAGCATAGGTGGAACTGTAATTTAATGCAGGCTAGAAAGGCTCTACTGATCTGGAGCAAAATCACCAGCATCTTTCTTCCTTCTCTCTTGAGCACAAAGGCTGCTTCTCCTGGGCCCAGCCAAGTCCCATCCAGAAATAGTGGACTACACTTTCCATCACTCCCATTCATGTGCTGATGGCTGGGATGATGGAGTCTGACATTGCTGGAGGGTGCTGGGTTGGGGAAGGTGGTTATAAGAGGGGAAACCACCTTCTCACCCACTGAGTGGTCTTGAAGGTCATTCCAACGATGGGCCAAGCTAGAAAAAGGAAGGAGGAGAATTGCGCAAGACGTATCTAAGATCTCTCTGGCTTGTACTGGTTTTGTTTTGTTTTGTTTTGTTTCTTTGAGCAAAGGATGCACCCCCTTCCCCTTTAGCTGGGGAAAATCTCTCCGCCCCCCCAGTTTTGAAAAGAAGAACGCAGCACAAGGCCAACTCTTGCTGAGAGGCATTTGAAATGAGCAGCGTTGTTGGCAGGCGGAGAGAAGACCTGCACTTTCCCTCCGCTGCTCCCCTCGAGCAGTTAGAATTGATTCCCCCTAAAAAGATTCCCTGTTAAAAAGAAACTTGAACTTGTTTGGGCTAAATTTGCTCTAGAAAACACCACGGAAAAACCAGTTAAAAGTATTTTTGAGGGGGAACCAGCAACTGCAGAAAAGGTATGCATTTTCCCTGCCCCTCTGATTATCTCTTACATGTCTCCTGACTTGACACTTCTCTTAGAAGGAAATTATAAACTGGGACCTTCCTATTGCCTCATTATATTCTATCTTGATTATTCCCTCTGTACAGAGTCAGATTATTCTTTTTTTAAAAAAAACCTTTTATAGGATTATAGGAGCATTTACATACATGTGTGTGTCACACAGCTACCTAGAAACATATTTAGGATTCCCTTACCAACTTTGCTCAGACTGAAGAAGCTCCTTGGATAAGGAGCGAAACGTTTCCACTGAGAAAATAGAAATCCAGTTGACATGATTCAAGCTACAGACAATTCCACCTGGGTGACTGAGAACCTTCATAGACATACACCAGATCTCTTGCAGTACTGCTGCCCACCACTGGTGGGATGGTAGGATTAGAGAATACAGTCCTGGGTCAATTATTAGGAAAACTGTGAAAAAGCATTTGCCAGTCATGGAAGTGCAAGAGGGGGAAATAATACACATGACAAAGAGGAGTCTTCCATGTTTCCCCAAACCCACCATCTCCACACACTAGAGAGCTGAACTATACCTCTTCCTGGTTCCTAATGTTATTTGCACCACTCTAGGAGTCTAGGCGTTCTCTATTGCCTTTTTGAGAGAGAACAATGCTGTCTATGTGGGTATGGGACAAATGGCTTTTTTAGGGGGACTGAATTTTCTCTGTTGGGGAATGCATGGAATGGGGGGGTATGAAAGAGGTACATGAACTAATCTGTGTATGTTCCAAGCACTGTTTGTCATTAAATGCTATTGTTCTGGATCTGGTTTTTTTCCAGTGTATTAAAATATATCTATATATATTTAAATAAAAGGAGAACTTCAATGAGTAGCACCCATTCCATTATATCTAATTACAGCCAGAAGAATCAATAAACTGTGTGTGGCTAGTCCTCATGCCCCACAGGCAGTTTAAATTGTCTTTGGAACATGTCTGAATGGGCTGTAGCTTGAATCATGTCAACTGGATTTCTATTTTCTCAGTGGAAACGTTTCGCTCCTTATCCAAGGAGCTTCTTCAGTCTGAGCAAAGTTGGTAAGGGAATCCTAAATTGTTTCTAGGTAGCTGTGTGACCTTACACCTGGGGTCATGGTTATATTGAGATGTTTGTTTCTAAGTCCCTTAAACATCTCAAATAACCATGACCTAGCCCCAGGTGCAAGGTCACACAGCCACCCTAAAAACATATTTAAGGATTCCCTTACAAACTTTGCTCAGACTGAAGAAGCTCCTTGGATAAGGAGCGAAACGTTTCCACTGAGAAAATAGAAATCCAGTTGACATGATTCAAGCTACAGACAATTCCACCTGGATGACTGAGAACCTTCATAGACATAATGTCTGAATGGGGGTTCCAGCAGTCAGGATCTTTACTTACATTGTTGAGGTTGAAATACATAATTCCTAAGATCTGTGTTTGCCATCGTTCTGGGAATTGAGGGAGAGGGAAGGTGGAACTGTGGGAAAGCTGTTTAATTTCTGAGTTTTGCTGGTTCTCTCTTGCAAAATGCCCCCTAGTTGTTTTCAATCTCACTTGGACTCAATTTCTTTTGAGGTCAGCTGGGAAAAATTATTTAAGAGAGCTGAGATGGGAGGCGAGGTATTTGCGGTGCAGAATTGGCAGATGGGGAAAGGTTTAATTGCCTTCGGGATCTCCCCTGGGAAACCGGAAGAAATGTGTTTAGATGTTTCAAGTTCTCCTTGAGGACAAAGAGCTACAGTATATGAGAATAATAGCGTCCTTTTCATATATTCCTGTGCTCAGTTCTTAATATCAGTCCCAGTTACGGATCTCAGCAGGGCTAAGAACACTGGCGAGAATCATACACACATGCTAAGTCAACATGTGGCCTGCTTGGTTTTGTCCTACCATGTTGTAAACTAGCTATTGTAGAATGAAGAATAAGGGCGTAGTGGGCAGTTTGAATCCAGCCAAAGGTGGGTTTTTTCAAACCATAGTTAAAAGCTATGGACTAGTAGAATGTGAGATCTCAGTCACAGAATCTGCAGTGTTGGTACAACTAGTTCATACTGTCTACACCAGTGTTTCTCAACCTTGGCCACTTTAAGACATGTGGACTTCAACTCCCAGAATTCCCCAGCCAGCCATGCTGGCTGGGGAATTCTGGGAATTGAAGTCCACATGTTTTAAAGTGGCCAAGGTTGAGAAACACTGGTCTACACCACTTTCCCCAACATGGTTCCCCTTCCAATTTCCTGGGAGTAAACGTGTTGATAACAGGTTCTTGAGGCGGCGTTTGATATACCATCTGGCCCAGTTTTAGAGGACGGATTTTAGCTTATTGCTGCAATGAAGCCGATCTTTGGAACCTTGCCTTTGGTGGCATATGCAGGCTATTATTCAGGTCTGTTCCTACCCTTTTCTGTGACATTTAAAGAAACACTTAAAATGCTTCAGTGCCTATTTTGAGATGATTGAAGAGCCCAGAGCAATGCCTTTGCAGCAGTCGGAGAAGCACAGTGGAGGGCTAGGCTGTTATCGGCACATTCCTCTCAGATGGGCGGATTAATCACTTCATGCTGGAATTTGCAAATACCAAGATTTTTCAGGCATGTTCCTCGCCTCAGACCAGTTCTCCTGGGCTCAAATGTCTTTCAGATCTCCACATTATACTGTAGTTCGATGGACATGCTTTTTTTTTTTAATCAGGAAGAGCAAGTGGTTTCTCATTAGAAAATAAGTTTTATTTAAGATTACAAGCAACTGCTTCTCCAAGCGGATGAGGCAAGTCAGCGCCAAGGGGTGATTCATTCCTGCCGGGCTGGGTTTGAAGCTGGTGGGAGAAAAAGAACAATAATTTTAATTTTTAAAATTAAATTAATTAAATTTTAGTTTTTTAATAATGATTTCACTGTAAACTACCCAGAGTCCCTCTTTTGGGGGAGATGGGCGGTGATATATATATATATATATATATATATCACCGCCCATCTCCCCCAAAAGAGGGACTCTAGGTAGTTTTTTTAATATATATATATATACATACATACACACATACACACATACACATACACATACACATACACATACACATATATAGAAAGAAAGAAAGAAAGAAAGAAAGAAAGAAAGAAAGAAAGAAAGAAAGAAAGAAAGAAAGAAAGAAAAAGAAAGAGAGAAAGAAAGAAAGAAAATAAAGGAAGAAAATAAAGGAAGAAAATAAAGGAAGACATCAGGACAGGAGGGTGGTGTGGAAGAACTGGAGACTCTGGAGTTTGTGGGGGGGAACTGATCAGGGGCATCTGGGGGGGTGCCAAAAAGTCAAAATGGCAGCTGTGACTGCATGATCATACACATAAAAAGGGGCGGGGCTTTAAGCCTCCATCTTGACTTGTTTGACAATTCCCCCCATGCCCCTAGAACTGCCCCCAAGCAGCAGAATAGCTTGGGGGCACTGGGTATGCTCAAGTGTTCATTTTTCCTCTATCTGCGTTGGATGCATACGGACAAAACATTGACTGTGGGTAGGTTCAAATCACAGTTTACAGTCAGACGTTTGGTGGTTTACAGATTGGTATGAAGAAGCCACAGTTAACAGGAATGCCAGTGCAGACATGAAGCTGGCTAGCTTAGGGGGAAAAAAAGGCCTGGAGGTAAGCATTCACATGTGCAGAAGAGAGGGTGCAAGGATAAAAGAGTAAGCCTTTTAACTCTGGTTCATGTTTGTACCCAATCTTAGTTTTGTTCCCATGCTTGCTGTATGCTTCCAGTTTTAAGAAACAATAATTTACCTAATGCCCTGAAGGTTTCAATTATCAATACTGTAATTGAATTTTTCATTCAAGGGATCTGCTGAATTGGCACATACATGCATTAGACCAGTCCCAAGACCTGTATGAACACAGTGGCTGTCTATGCACAGCCTACGGAGCAATAAACCAGAGGTAGCCATTTTAAAACCACCTCTCCCAAACACTTCTGGCTTTTTAAGCAAGGGATCTGATTTACTGTGTCATGTGGATTGTTGATGGTTGCCATGGTAGATCACTTTAAACTAGAAGTTGTAACTTAAAACAAACCTAAGGTTCAGCATCTAGATCAGTGTTTCTCAACCTTGGCGGCGTTGAGACGTGTGGACTTCAACTCCCAGAATTCCCCAGCCAGCCATGCTGGCTGGGGAATTCTGGGAGTTGAAGTCCACACATCTTAAAGTCGCTGAGGTTGAGAAACACTGATCTAGATAAAGGAAATCCAAGATGGTGCTTGTTTTGGGTCCATATGACACACAAAAACATTTTAAGTGTGCTGGGTGAACGTAGCCAATATGAGAAGACAATTGCTATTATTAAAAAGTTCTAGCTCAGACAAGTAGAGATGGAATCAGAGAGGTGGGGCCCAATCTCCTACCGCCCTGAAGGCTTTGGGGCCATCACTGAGCCAGCTATAGGGGCACAGCTGTATGATCACTCTTGCAGGACATGCTAAGCTGTGCCTGGGGTGCCAGATGACAGCTCAAGCCATGGTCAGTTATGGCCAACATGTCATCCTCCGTGGCTGTGGATATGCTAACTGCTGGCCAGCTGATGCTTCCTTTGAAGAACCATTTTAGGAAGAAAAATATTTTCAGAAACACTAAGGGGTCTGATTGAAGTTTAAGCCACTGTGAATGGGATGGGGAGAAAATGGATCTTCTTCCTTCTACTCCTTGGGCCACATTTCAACCCCTTCCCCAGGGATCTGCTCCTTTCTCCTAGTTTTATGTCTACAATCTGGAGGAAATATTAGGCTTACCTCCCCATTCAAGTTCAAATGCTATGCAAACTATGACTGAGGTAAGTAAATCTATTAGAAACCATGACTGGCTTCAACCATGCTGGGGCTATGTCATACAAATGAGGTCTATGTGTATAAAGGATTATAGAAACCAAGTTCTGGATTTTGTACATTCTGCAAACAGGCAAAGAAAGTCCAGAAATATGGTCAAGGAACTCATATTCCATACCTAGAAACATTCACTTACATAATATACAAATGTATACAGTTTTTGCATATTTTGCCTAATTCCTTCTGAAAAAGAAAAAGAGAACATGAGCTAATCATGTTCTCCTAGCTAGTTTTTGAGACCTCACCAACCTCTGCTGTGCATGCTCAGGCCTAGTTTTGCCATCTTAAGGGCTAGAAACCTGCTTTGAAAACAAACCAGGTTATGAGTATTTCCAAATTTCTTGGCTTAAGCAGCCTGCCAGTCAACACCAAGGAGTTTCGCCTTGCCTGCGCCTCCCCTGAGCATTGCATCTACAGCAGCCTTTCTCAATGCTTCAAGGAATTCACAAGAATGGCTTTTCTCGCTGCAGAACTGTGGAGAAGGTGCTTTGTTTTCATGCGTCATCATTTTTAATTATCATTTTTAATTTTTTCCAGGGCTATAGGCTTCAGAAGCTGGGAATGGCCTGAGCCAGATACAAATTTCTTTCTTTCTTTCTCTCTTTTTCTTTCTTTGTCTGTGTTTCTCTCTTTCTTTGAATTTCTCTCTTTCTTTGTCTGTGGCTCTCATCAATCTTTCTCACCCAAGCAATATTTTTCTGTGTACAATTCACCGTGCCTCTTCCTCTCCCAGCGGCACAGGACGTATCACCGAAGCACCAGGCTCCAGGGGTACAACGTGACTGCCTTGCCCTGGGGAATCTTCCAGTGTGTGCAAGGACTAATGTGAGATTAATTGTACATGGAAACATAATGCTGAGCAGAGAGTTTGCTTCACTCCCATCTCTCTGTATCTCTCTCTTTGTGCCAGCACATTTCTCCCTACCTTTGATCATTCTCCTTGTCGCTCCAACTTGCTCTGTCCCATCCGCCTTCTCTTTCTCTCTCTCTCTCTCTCACTCTCACTCTCACTCACTCACTCCAATCATCTCTATCTCTTCCCCCACCCCCTTCTGCTGGAATAATTTTTAAAACTTTTTAAAACTAACTAAATAAGAAAAAAGAAAATACACAAAATTATAAAAGAAGAAGAAAAAAAGAGCTTCAAGCTGCATTAAATCAGGTTGACAGCCGGAGGGTCCTCATTCTAAATTTACAAGATAAAGTTACAATTCGTCAAGACATAGTGTCCTGTGAGAAGGGGTTTTTAGTGTTCAGAGCATGACTTTGGGATGGATAGTAGAGTGTGGTATGGGGTGATTTGTCTTACCCAAGAGTTAGAGGTCAAGTTTCTTGGAATTCACAGGCATCTAAGAGACAGGACAGAAAGAAATGGGTACTATTGCACATAAGTCTCCTCTCCTCTCCTCTCCTCTCCTCTCCTCTCCTCTCCTCTCCTCTCCTCTCCTCTCCTCTCCTGCCATGTTATTTGTGATTCTGGCCTTTGGAATCCAGAAGTGCATTTTGAGTAATGCAGTTAGACTTGTCACAAGAGATTAAAACTGTCCATAGTATGCAAAGCTTTTGCGTATCCAGTTACGCACGAGGAGCTGTATTAATTTCTACCTCTCTAACAAATCACAACTGGGGATGGAGTTTAACTGTTGGGGCCAAAGGATGGAATTCAAGGTGGTCCAAACAGTCTGTGCAGAAAGGGATGAAAGCATTATAGTGTCTGATGCAGAGAATATCTTCAATGTAAAAATGAACGACTGCCCTTGCTGGATTAGATGAGATCAAAAATAATGCTGTAATAAATGTTTTCAATACAGTATGAGACTCCCTGTTGTTTTGGGTGCAACAGTGAGGGAGAGGGGTTATTGTTTTCAGAGGGGGTCAAAGCCACCATCAGCACCTGGGTCCCTCTAGCATCCTGACAAGGCCAACAACATATGTGACTCTCAGAACACCTTACATCTCCTTCCTGCCTACCCTTTGCACATAATGGCTGGATCTACCATTTTAATTCCCCATAATGCATCCCAATGTAGCATCATTTGGATTTTTGTGGGACCTCAAAATGGTGCTCTCCCAAGCCCCCGCTGCTATTAGGGAAGACCCCCAGGGCTTCCTTAGGACTGACGCCAGCCAATCTTGAAGGCAGTGTGTGAAGAGGTCCTAGAAGACCAGTTAGGCTGAGGTAGAAA
This sequence comes from Charina bottae, assembly GCA_023362775.1. Classification (NCBI taxonomy): domain Eukaryota; kingdom Metazoa; phylum Chordata; class Lepidosauria; order Squamata; family Charinaidae; genus Charina; species Charina bottae. The sequence continues at coordinate 21,836,258 of JALMGJ010000002.1, forward strand.
AGGACAATCCAGCCATCGTTGTTGGAGAGGGAAAGTGCTCTGGAAGAGCCTGGAGAATGTTGAATTATTGTTTTCCAGCACAAGCATTTCTGGTGGGGCAGTGGGTACATCTGGAATTTTGAAATGGCCCTCTTGCAAAATGGCTGCCTTGGTGGGTATGGCCAGTAATAAAGCAGAGATTTACCAAAAGGTTGTTCTCTACTGCCTCCTCTAACACTCCCAGATGTTTCCTTAGGTCCCACCTTACTTTTCTCTCATTTTCTGGACGTGGGGCACTCTTCCACATGGAAAATTAGGCTTCGGTTTTCTCCCCATTTTTTAATGTTTTATGATGCCAATGGGATCTATGTGAGTCCTACAGCCACAATTGTAAATAAAGATGGTGTTAGAGATTGGCGTTGGGTCCTGCCTGCTTCCTAAGTTGAACATTTATTTCCATTAAATCGAAGTCGAGTCAGTGGGGCAGGGAGCCTTCTGGGTGGCAAAGGAATTGTCTTACAGGGCTGCCCCCTGCCAGGATACAATGCTAGTGCCCACGGTGGACAAGCTGCTAGTCCAGAGGGAGGCTGTACCTTGAGTTCTAGGTATAAGGAGGAGTTCATTCATGTCAAGGCAGGAAGCTTTGTTCCAGAAATCAGCAAGGCAGTCTTCTGCAGGATGGAGGATGCGGGCTAGGGAGAGAAGGAAAATGCAGCTCAGGGCCAAGAAGGAATCTGGATCTCAAACCCTCCACCTTCTTCAACCTATGGGTTGGGGAACCCTTTCGTTTCAGCAAGGGTGGGAGTTGCAGTGAACATGGTAGAGAAGTGTTAAATTGGCACAAATACAATTTTTGTTCATGCAGTGATAATGTCATTGGTTTTAGGTAAGAACATTCAAGTTAGCAGGAGGGGGTATTTTAATACATCATTGCTAAATTGTCCTCAGTTTGTCAGCCACCACAAAAAATATTCTCTGTGGCAACCCAGGCAGTGAATGCCTCTGGTTGGGGACATGTCATGAGGTTGGAGATGGCTGCACTGCCTTAACTCTAAAAAAGACAACCAATTGGTGGATTTAGGGATCAGAGCCAAAGACTTACAGTAGAAAAGGATCCTTTGATAATCTTGATCTGTTTCCTGGACAATGATGGAGTTGGGACACTTGGCGGAGAACAATTCTGTCCTCATGTGAGGCCGGCCTGTTGCAGTGAATCCAGAGAGAAAACAAAGCCAGAAGGTTGGCACATCCATATTCAGGAGAATAATACAGGTAGTCCTCACTTAACAACCATTCACTTAGTGATGGTTCGGACTTACAACGGTGTTGAAAAAGAGTTACAACCAGTTCTCACACTTATGACCGTCGCAGTGTCCCTGCGGTCATGTGATCACGATTTGGGCGCTTGGCAACCGGTTTGCATTTATGACTGTTGCAGCATCCTGTGGTCACGTGATTGCCATTTTTGACCTTCCTGGACGGCTTCTGGCAAGCAAAATCAATGAGGAACCACGTGATTCACTTAACAACCACATGGTTCACTTAACGCCCACGGTGATTCGCTTAACGTCCACAGCAAAAAAGGTAGTAAAATTGGGTCAGATTCGCTTAATGACCACTTTGCTTAGCAATCAAAGTTCTGGTCCCAATTGTGGTCATTAAGCAAGGACTACCTGTACTGAACAAATAAGTGCTTGACCTGCATGCCTTCAGAAGGTGAATGAGAGAATTGCCTCTCTTAAATGTTTTTCTCAAATAAGAACACATCCCTGCATGTAGAATGCTAGTCTGTCAGGGTGCACTCGTACTTTAATCTGTGAGGTTTACATGTAAACAGAATCAACTACCAGAGGAAAATCAATAACTAAATGCAGAGATAAATTCAGTATGTACAGTATTAATATCCGGAAGCTCAACTCCAGTTCCTTTTTTAATCAAGCTGATGGAGAAACAGAATAATACATAGATTTATGATCTCCTTGGAAAAACTAAGACACTTTTACATTAAAAATCTGCAATAGATATGAGCCAGTATAAAATAAGTTGTGTTGCATCTTTTACTGTTCCAGAAAAATATTAACGATGTAAAAATATGTATGAAATGATACTGCTTTGCCTATTAAATTGCTGTCTTTCTATTAATCCAATGCTTGATGCAGGAGTGATTATTCAGCTATATACTGTATATTGGACTAACAAATGCAGCTCAAAACCCCATTTTCATTTTCTTTATGGGTTCCCCAGATTAAAGAAATGCATCACAATGAATCTGCAGCTTTGTTATCCTTAAATTAGGCTTAACAACTGAAGGTATGGTATGGCACCTGGTTTTTCCAGATGCTGGAAGGGACTCAGCCTAAGGCAAGATTCTGTATGTGCAATTGTGCAGGAATACAAGTATGGTTATTCACAGCTGTGAAATATGTAGGTGCACCATAGCCTACACATTTTGTACCTTCAAATTCTTGCCAAATCCTTTGCTGTCAACACAGATTTAAAAAGGATAGGTTGGAAAGAGGACTTGGAAAGCGAATGAGGAAGATATCAAAGTACTAGAATAAAATGCAATTGTAGATGAGCCCTCCAGTTCTCACAGATGCCAGTGAGAAACATGAGTAAGGGATAAACTTCTTACTGATTTCAATTGGAAATTAGCATGACTATCTTTGCCTGAACCCAACCCATGAATTCCAGCCTATTTACCCTGCCACGCAGTTATTCCCTGCATCTTATGCTTCACAATTTTAATTGGGTATATAATATATATTGCTTTTAAGATCAGCTTTGAAGATAAGGTTATCAGCAAAGCTGGCAGGGAAAAAAAATGGTGCCTTACCTTCCGTAGCCAAATCAGCACTTTCTTCTTTAAGCAAATAATTCCATGATTTGGGAACACATTGGCCTGTTTTCCTAGGAAGGAAAGAGGCAGGAAAAAATATGGGTGATGGGCAGAAGGACAGACAAGTTTCAAACGCTGATGCAGAGAATCACAGTGAACTGAGAAGGCTGGGGGGGGGGGAAATTGACACATAAATTGCATTTCTTTTTAAAACTATTCTGACTTTTTCGAAAGTTATTGTAGGAGGGGTGGATCTCTGAGGTTGTGGTAGAACAGATGTGTGTGATGGTGACAGAATATGCAAGATGAAACTCTAAACTGAGAAATTATGACTTTTAATGGAGGCAGGGTTGAGATTATGATATGTACGGCACTGTCTGCCAAAATACAGTTGGTGCTGTGTAAATATACAGGAAATACAATATATTTTTTGTATTTAGAACAGGAGCTGAAGGCATACTACACGATTGGTGGGGGGGCACAATAACAGAGGCTAGGAAAGCAGATGTTTCTGGTGACCAAAGGCACTGTGGTTATGCAATCCAGCTGCTGTTCTGTTTGGATGCTTTATTGCAGTGTTTCTCAAGCTTGGCAACTTGGACTTCAAGATGTGTGGACTTCAACTCCCAGAATTACCCAGCCAACTGGGGAATGCTGGCTGGGGAATTCTGGGAGTTGAAGTCCACACATCTTCAAGTTGCCAAGCTTGAGAAACACCACTTTATTGTATTTCAATATTCAATCATAGATCTGAATTTTAGCTCCTTTATTTTTGCGTATTGGAAGTAGGGTTTTTTTTTTTAAAAAAAATCAATCTTTTCTTGATCACCAATCCCTTGAGAAAAGCAGAGAACGGCACCTCCTCCCTTCATCCGCCTTTTGATATTTTGTTGGTTCTGTAGTCAATTTCACAATTTCATCTTATTAGAGAACCTTATTTAATCCATTTCAAAATCTCCCATTCAGTTTCACAATCCTAACGTGGAACTCCCTCCCTGCTTATAGAAGTAGGGTGCATTTTCCTCTGTCAGGGTTCAACACATAAAACTGATTATACGGCAGCACTGAGTTTGGCAAACTGTAATTTCCCAAAAGACCTATTATAAAAGAAGCCATGGAACATGCAGGAAAACAGCAACAGCATGACAAATTGAACCATGTTTACTGTATATGTTCCATCAATGAGGCAGTTATATTTCACAGGATAAATGCTTGTAGACATTGTTACAGGCGCTCCCAGGTTCGGCTTATGGTTGCTCACTCACACACTCACAGACTGTTGAGGCATCAGGATGTTGTCAGCCCCCACCCCCCTGATTTCTACCTGGGTTTTCTAGATAGGTGTGGCTAGAGCAGACAAGACACACAGCCCTGATCAACAGCCGGGAAATAATTAGGAAAGCACACAAATCACTTTCAACTGAACACTGAGGCACAACAGGTTCTTTGGAATAGCAGAGATCCAGTGAATTTAAAGTAGCAGCAAAACTTTCCTGGTTATGTACATTTGCTCTTTCTCATACGCACACACACTCATCCACACTTACCCACAGCCTTCTCAACTAGGCTGCCAGGCACTAGCTAGAGCAGTGTTTCTCAACCTTGGCAGCCTGAAGATGTGCGGATTTCAACTCCTAGAATTCCCCAGCCAGCTGTTGAATTCTGGGAGTTGAAGTCCACACATCTTCAAGCTGCCAAGGTTGAGAAACACTGAGCTAGGCGGACAGAAGCCGCCAAGTCTGGATCCAAAGACCATTTAAGGAGTGGTCTGGCTTCAGGACCCCTTTTATATCCAAAAGTCTTGCCTTAATGGGATTGGGGTTTTTTCCAAGCTCAGGCCCAGTTTCCTTTGTCTGGTTCAGGTGACATTTTTCTTTTGTTTCCTTAATGACTTGTTTCCTTCTTAACTACTTCCTCAAAAGGATCTTTTAGTCAAGATTCCTGGCGTTTTGTCTTTCCTGCATAGTGCCTAGTTCATCTTTATGTGAGGGCAGCTTCAGCCTAGTCTCACAACATCCATACAGGGGCATCCACAGGTGTGTATGTGACAGGGAGTCAAGATGGTGACCATAATCCCAAGACTGCGGCCATCATCTTGACTTTTGGAGGGAAAAAAACCCTCCCGATCCTCATGCATCTATTCCTGAAAACCTTTTCTCCAGCTATGGTAATTCAGTATTCTATTTTTACCACAAAGTAGAGAAAAACAACCACACAACTTATCCACTTGGTATTGTGCTTTGTCTATTATCCAAGTGTTGCAGTGGCAGCTGAATTTGTCAGACTAGGGCTCTTGGACATTTTTATGAAGGAAGAGGATAATATGGGGAACCCATTCCAGAGTATTAATAGAAACTTAATGCGGAATTCTCCACTTAAGAAAAATAAATCAGATGCATGGGTATTGGATGTGAGATACCTGACTTGGTAATACAGTCAAAAAGAATTGTACTTGACCACGTGCTGAGCACGAGTCGGCAGCATGATATGGCTGCTAAAAAGGCAAATGCAATTTCTGGCTGCCTCAGTAGAAGGATAATCACAGGAAGTCATATTTTTATTCTACACTGAAGTTTTAAGAAGGATTTAAAAAAGCTAGAGCAGGAGCAGAGAAGAGCAACAAAGATTATCAGGGGACCGGAAGCTTCCCTTATGAGGGAAGTAAGTATGTTTTGCCTTAAGTCAAGACAACTGCGCAGGAGTTTCAAGAAATATAATAGCACTTTTCAAGTACCCGAACAGGCATCATATAGATCAGTGCTTTTCAAACTTGGCAATTTTAAGATGTGTGGACTTCAACTCCCAGAATTCCCCAGCCAGCCATGCTGACTGGGGAATTCTGGGAGTTGAAGTCCACACCTCTTAGTTGCCAAGTTTGAAAAACACTGCTCTAAAAGGTCAAGATCTATTCTCTATTCTCTATTTCCCAGCATGTAAGGCATGGAACAATGGTCTTATATTTATGGGAAGGCAAATGCCAGCTGGATGTTAGGAAAGCCATCCTGACAGTAGGAGCTATTCAACAGTGGAACTAGTTACCAAGCGAAGTGGAAGTCTGTCCCCTTCACTGGATGTGTCAAAGCAGAGACTATCCATCTCTTGGAGATGCTTTGCTTTCAGTTCCTGCACTCACTAAGTGATGGGTTGGACCGGATGCCTAAGGGCCTCTTCCCAATCTGTGGTTCTATAATAAAGCTGCCACTGACGAATGCCCTTTTCATCCTAAAAGCCTGAGATTGTGAGTGAAAGCAACTTAATTTCTCACCCCCTATTAGACCTCAGGCTGCACGGAAGGAATCCTAGCTGGTTTCTGCTTGTGACTACACCCCTTTTTTTTTTTTGGTAAGCACAAGTGCGATGTTTACGTATTGCCTTTGGGCCTCCTTGAATTTAGCAGGGCAGGGTGTATAGCTTGTTTACAAGGACAGAGGATCCCTATTACCATAAAATCCTGCCCCTACCCTACCCTACCTCAACACCAGTTAAGCTCCCAAGATGCTGACCGCAGACTTGCCTAGCAAAATGATTGAGTCTCTACACTTACTCTGCATGTACTCAAGAGGCCCTTATCTTTATTCATATTGCAACACATATTCCAAGGTTCTAGAGATCCTTGGTTCAAACCTAATCCTGGGATAAGGAATAGATCCTGGAGAGATATCCTGGAGAGATATGGAATAGATCCTCGTGAGGGCCCGGGTAGTCATAAGAAAACGCTTGCCTGCTAGCAGATAATATTAGATGCTTGTGGTTAAGTTTCAAGAGGATGTGGGTCGAACAGCAGGTATCTGACAGGAGGAGGAAAGTCTGCTGTACTTGGGGAAAAGGGGAAGAAGACGGGTTTCGAGGTATTCAAAACCCACAGAGTGACCTCGTTATGGGACCACCGCTGACCTAGCTGTAACCTAAAGGCTAATTAGCATAGTAGAATGCACATCCCTAAGGTGGGGTTTTTAGAAAACATTGAACATGCTAAGGGATAGTATGGGATAGTATGTAGTATGTAAAGGGGCGCGGTGGCTCAGCGGGTAAGACGCCAGGCTTGTCGATTGGAAGATCGCAAGTTCGGAGGTTCAAATCCCTAGCCCTGCATGCGGAGTGAGCTCCCGCACTCGCCCCAGCTCTTACCAACCTAGCAATTCGAAAGCATGCAAATGCAAGTAGATAAATAGATACCACTTCGGTGGGAAAGTAACAGCGTTCTGCGCGCATCATGCCGGCCACATGACCGCAGAAGTGTCTTCGGACAGCGCTGGCTCTTCGGCTAAGAAACGGAGATGAGCACCGGCCCCTAGAGTCGGACTCGACTGCACAAATGCGCGGGGGGAACCTTTACCTTTTTATGTAGTATGTAAGGTTACTGTGCAAGTGCTAAAAGAATCAGCCAATAAAGAGATTTTGCTGTCTCTATTTCCTTACTAGAAAAATGTATAAAAGGGAAGTCAGGTGTGATGTTCGGGGCTCTTGCACTTGGGCAGGAGCCCTCTCTTATTGCTGTGCACGGAAATAAAAGAGAACAAAGGACCTTCCCGCCTTGGTGTGGTTTATTGGCTGGCAACTTGCACCGAGTCACGGGCCTCTTGGCCAACACTGGGAGAAAAAATGTTTCTGTATATAAACATGGTAAGGGCTGAACTCACAGTCGGATGGCAGCCCGTAGCTGCAACTGCTCCAGGTTCTCGCTCTGATTCATGCTAAACAGGGTGCTGTCAATGTGGGCAAATGTCTCCAGCGAAGACGGGGATGATGCTGCAGCAGCGATGAAGAGCCACCTGCCAAGATACTGCCAAGATGAGAATTTGGTCACTGCGGGCCGAATGAAGAGAACATTAAACATCCCCCGATTTGGGGAGATGGGCGGTCGTATAAATTTAAATCATCAATCAGTCAATAAACAAACAGGCAAGCGTGATTCTAAATCCCCAAAGCTTTGTCTTAGGCAAAATCATTGCTTACGAAAGGGCAATTGCTTTCTCCAGCAATCATATGTCTTTTGACACATTTTCAGCCCCCAGAGTACCAAACATTGTCAGTTCAGGGCTGGAAGGGAAAATAGAAAAGAGTGGGTGAGGAAAGAACTAAGCGTTTCGACAGCTTTCTCGCTGCTGAAAATAGAATTCCTTGCCATCTGGCAAATTGAATGATGATATGTCAATGTCACAGAAGGAAATAAAATAGTCTCTACCCAACACTGCTTTTCCCAAGAAAAATCACCCATTTAGCATTGTGTTTGCAATTACATGGCATTATGGTTTGGCCCCTTGGACAACCATTTTAAATAGATATGCTCACATGCACCATATATACCGAAGGGTTCATTAAGAAGATTCCTAGCTTCACAACATAGGTGAACATCAAGCCTACATTTTGGCCTTTTTAAATTCTTTCCTACCTTTGTTTTTTTTAAAAAAAATATTTTTACCTAATAAAAAACTTTGGAGGAACTGAAAGCTCATACAGTCTTCTACTGATTGGGACTTTTTCCCCATGGATTAACACAGCTACAGTTGATTTTTATAATGTAGACAGGCAATCATATACAGTCTTCACCCGTTGTGATGAAAAAAAAGCTTCCGAAACTGTTGCTTTCTAGATGTGATGGGGTTAGTTGGGAATTCTTGTTGTAACCCGCCCAGAGTCCCTTGTATGGGAGATGGGCGGGGAATAAATTGAATAAATAAAATAAATAAATAATAAAATTCTAGGTAATCCCAACACACCGGGAGTCATCAGATTGAAGAAAGCTGGTCTAGATATTCCTGGACCAAACCACAAACTGTGATTGATTAAAAAAAAAAGAAGCTTTCTAGCCATGGACATGTTGGAGGAAAATTCTGAGAGTGCCTTGGACTGCAAGAAGATCAAACCAGTCCATACTCCAGGAAATCAAGCCAGACTGCTCACTTGAGGGAATGATATTAAAGGCAAAACTGAAGTACTTTGGCCACATAATGAGAAGACAGGATACCCTGGAGAAGAAGCTGATGCTAGGGAAAGTGGAAGGCAAAAGGAAGAGGGGCCGACCAAGGGCAAGATGGATGGATGGTATTCTGGAGGTGACGGACTCAACCATGGGGGAGCTGGGGGTGGTGACGGCCGACAGGAAGCTCTGGCGTGGGCTGGTCCATGAAGTCACGAAGAGTCGGAAGCGACTGAACGAATAAACAACAACAAAGCCATGGACACGAGTCCCCAGGTCCCGGGGATGGAACTCAGCATAAACTCTGCTTTGTTCATTTTATTTATTTATTTTATTTATTTATTTTCTATCACTTTATTATTTTTATAAATAACTCAAGGTGGCGAACATACCTAATACTACTTCCTCCTCCTATTCTCCCCAAAACAACCACCCTGTGAGGTGAGTTGGGCTGAGAGTGAGTGACTGGCCCAAGGTCACCCAGCCGGCTTTCACGCCTAAGGTGGGACTAGAACTCTCAGTCTCCTGGTTTGCCATTGGCTCCTTCCTAGGGCTGAGAGAGAGGGACTGGCCCAGGGTCACCCAGCCGGCTTTCACGCCTAAGGTGGGACTAGAACTCTCTGTCTCCTGGTTTGCCATTGGCTCCTTCCTAGGGCTGAGAGAGAGGGACTGGCCCAAGGTCACCCAGCCGGCTTTCACGCCTAAGGTGGGACTAGAACTCTCAGTCTCCTGGTTTGCCATTGGCTCCTTCCTAGGGCTGAGAGTGAGTGACTGGCCCAAGGTCACCCAGCCGGCTTTCACGCCTAAGGTGGGACTAGAACTCTCAGTCTCCTGGTTTGCCATTGGCTCCTTCCTAGGGCTGAGAGAGAGGGACTGGCCCAAGGTCACCCAGCCGGCTTTCACGCCTAAGGTGGGACTAGAACTCTCAGTCTCCTTGTTTGCCATTGGCTCCTTCCTAGGGCTGAGAGAGAGGGACTGGCCCAGGGTCACCCAGCCGGCTTTCGTGCCTCAAGCGGGACTAGAACTCTCAGTCTCCTGGTTTGCCATTGGCTCCTTCCTAGGGCTGAGAGAGAGGGACTGGCCCAGGGTCACCCAGCCGGCTTTCGTGCCTCAAGCGGGACTAGAACTCTCAGTCTCCTGGTTTCTAGCCCGTTGCCTTAACCACTAGACCAAACTGGCTCTCAGTCATTGCTTTTGCAGTAACAGCTCTGAAAGCAAAAACATGCTTTTGGCTTGCTCTTTTTTCTAAAAATCTGAGGCCGTATTATTTTCAACAAGACGGGTGGCAAAAGAGCTCTCTAAATTACGGTCTGTATTAGTAGAAAGTACGTAGTATTTGCAATGTTGATCTCAGGCAGCAAAATACCTTGGTCTTGGCTGGTCTTGCTTCAATTAAAACTGCTTTTACTTGGGACCATTTCTTCCTGCCTGCCTCTCTCCAAAACACCACCCTTGACATTTAAACCACACAAGCGCTAGATTGCATTTGCAAAGCATTTTTCTAACCAAGGTTGAAATCAATCTCAAAAAGTGGGCTTTCCCGTCACCAGGAAGCTATGCATTTTCAACCCATTATGTTTTTTTAGTAGTACTTAGAATTTATTGAGGATTGAGGCAGCTGTATAAATAAATAGTACATAGTACCAGATCTCCAAGTGTTATTTAGTTTGAACGTTGTGATTTATAAAACTCAGATTCACCAACTACAGTGGTCAAGGTGTTGGATTAGGTAAGGGGAGACTCTGGTTCGAGTCTACTCTCAGCCTTGCAAGTTTACTGGGTGACTTTGGGCCAGCTACTCCCTCATCCCAATCCACCCCATAGGGCTGTTGTGGGGAAAAGCTGGAGGAGGCAGTGCTATATATGCCTTGATCGCCTGGAGGAAAGGTGAGATGGAACTGTAATGAAATAATAACAACAATGATATTCAGTACATTCCTATGCTTTTTTCCCATCTCTTTTCATGTCTGCCACTCAGTGGATGCACCTGAGTCTTGGAAATAGTTGGATTTAAGTGGTTTTCCACAATAACCTGCAATTATTAACCCTGGCATCCTGCCCGGATTTCTTTTCTTTTTTTTTTGATTACCTGGTCCCGGTTCAGCTCATTAGCATGCAACTTCACTGGATTCTCACAGAGGGAAACAGCATCCACAATGAGTCCATAGAAGTAGAGGAGATAAGTCCATAGTCCCTCCATTACTGGAGCGATTGGTGGCTTGCTCTGAGAATCAGTCCCTGAAGGTACATCTTGTACAGTTCACCTTTGCCCTCCGCTTGTTAAATGTTTAGCCCTCCAGGGTCTAGAGTCCAGTCCAAACTGTTGTGTGGTGTATACTATGGGTGAAAATGAAATCCAGAAGGATCCTACTAAGTGAGGCCAAGGGGAGGGGGCCAGAAAGCAAACAAGCTGAGGAGGTGCATTTGGTGAGTTCTGTAATGTTCCATGTAGGTGGGAAGGTAGTATTTGCTTAGAAAGGGATTTTCCTCTGTGGTTATTTTGGCCGCAATAGGAATTCTGTTATTTTTATTTTATTTTGGTTTTCTCCTGTCCTGGATCATCTGATCACCCCCCCCCACTGGTTAATTTATACTAATATGTTCCGTTTGCCATTCCAAAAGTTCTTTGTCCATCTGCTTGGTTGTTTGTTAACATTACAGGTCTTCTCCTATGCACAGTCCTGCGTATCGTCTCCAAAACCAGATTGCACAGACATCTATATCAGCAGTATAGGGACTATATGGTTCTATAAGAACCCTGAATCCCAATCTCTTTCAAGGAATAGTGCACTGCTTTGATTGGGGCTACCATTCTAGATAGAAAGCTATTCCATAGGATATCTGCTTTAGATCCTTCTCTTGTGGTTGAGTACTATATCACACTCTCCATCTCAGCCAACTGCAAGGTAGTGGACCATGTGTCCCATTTCTGTGGCTCATAAATTCTCCTCTGACCATGATTGCTAAAACTCAAAAGTATAGTTTCTCATTATTTTGACAGGAAAGAAGATAAAAACTGTAACATAAACTCCAAGACAGGTAGCTCACATCTGAAAAAAACCCCAAATGACATCTTCAGTTCTTTCAAACCTCTGCTGGACTGCCATGGGTGATGTGACCGACCCAACTCGTGGCTCAGTGCCATCCCAGAAATGTCAGGTATGGTCATTGCCTGTATAAAACTCCTGATTAAGTCCTGGCAGACAGATGAACACCAACTTACTAGGACTGACTTTGGCAGGTAAAAGTCCCCCCTTGGAGACACAGGCAAAGTTGAGGTTGTTGACTGATTTTGTTGCACTATACGCTGCCATTACTGTTTTGCATATACAAATGTATTTAAATTTGTTTCACTGTATTTTCATTACAGATTTGATGACAGACCAGCTTTGATTTGAAAAACTCAGAGACAAGTAGCTAAATTTTCCCTTTTCTAAACATTAAAGTAGCAAAGGTTGTTACTCGTGCTGCAAAACACTGCCACCCACGGCTTCAAGCTGGCTGGGGAATTCTGGGAGTTGAAGTCCACGCATCTTAAAGTTGCCAAGTTTGAATAACACTGTTCTACTTTTTTGGTTTGCAACCTGTGGGCCGCCCAGAGTGGTTGAGAAATTGGGTGGCTTTGGAAATGTGAACTGTAAACAACCCTAAATAAAACTAGTCGCTCAAGGAAGTAATGCTGAAGGGAGATACTCTATCCCTAACATCCTTAATTACACTGATTTAATCATCCGAAAAATTAGAGCAACAAGCGCAGGCTTTTGCAATCGTTTCCATTGGCCAATCGTTGCTAAGCGACGAGCGAACACAAAGATAGTGGCGAAACGATGGCTTTTCATACAGTATTATCTACCATAGACTAATACAGCTCTCCTCCTCGTATGTCTTCATATTGGACAGGGAGAAACCCTCAACAAAGAGGGCGGACTAAACTTCTCCTTCCTGGGCCTGCAAGCGGGGAGGGGCGGATAAGCTTCTCCTAATTTAAATAACATGGCGACCACAAGGGTTCGATCCCTCCGCTTTTTCTTAACGGCCCCTTTCCTACGTCATAGGAAACGTGTTATGTCATCTCAACAGCGCGCGGACGTAAAGCTATTTGGCTCCTCCCACCGCGTCCGAGGCTCGGCTAAGACGGTCTTTTGGCAGTATCACCTCTTTTCAGAAGCTTATAATTATTTTAAATAGTATATGTACTGAGGAAGGTTTTTTTTATTTTATTTTAAACAGGGCTGAGGAAACTATTATCAGCACCTGGATTTTTTCCCCCCTCTTTTCCTACTGAGTTTTTAAATTGAGAAGAGTCAGGCACTCCTTTAGGCAACTATGAATGGGAAATGGAACAGTCGCAAGTAAAGGGGCTTAGCGGGCTCCCCGCGCATGCGTAGTGGCAAATAGCCCGGGAACGCGGCGCTTCGGAAGGCAAGAGCCGCTCCAGCCGCGAGGCCGGCGGCTGTTTGGCCCCAACGCCCGCTTCGGAGCAGGATTTCGTGGGAAAGGAGCTGCGGAGGGAGAATTCGGCAATCGGACAACCTCCTTTGCCTGTGGCCGCGGAGGGAAGCGGAAGTACCGCCATTTTAGAGAGAGTCCAGGGAATCGCATCAACGCAAGCGTAGGTCATAGAGGTAAAGAAGTGGATAGAATGAAACAGGGCCGATATTTCCGGCATTAAAACTGTCGTCTTATTTATAATCCCGGGCGGAGCGGCGTTGCTTCTTTCCCCAGCCCGTCCATGGTGGCCGCGCCTCTTTGGGCATCGCCGTCGGTGTAACGTTCAGCCTGAGATCGGCGAAGGGGACCCGGAGGTGTATCGTTTTCCTCTCGTTTGCGAATTCTATGGAGCGAGGGCTCCCCTTCTGCATTTTTTTTCCTTCAGCAGGAAGTTTTTCTGGGAGCGGAAGGAGAAGCTCCGTGCTGGAATCGATTCCTGTTTGACGGGAAGTGAAAGGACGAGGGGCTTCAGGGTAACAAACTATAGGAGGGAGGGAGTGGAGAAGAAAGGGAGGGGTCTTCGCCTTGTTAGAGGGCCGACTTGTGTAAATGCTCCCAGCGCTTTGCCTCTTTACGATCACATCCTGTGAAATATGTGTAGGGTATAGAGAACGGCGTGGGAATATATCATAGACTGGGGTACATGGGGCGACGACTATATGGGGAGCGAAGAAAAAAGGCTCTGAATCTCAGCAGCTGTTAATCGTTGCCTTAAAGGGGGTGGCTAAATGATGGTCCTCTAAATGATGAAGTGGGGGAACAGGTCCCATCATCCTTGGATAGGAGTCATACTGGTAGGGGCTTATGGAACGATCACAGATTGCCCCCCTCTGCCTTGGGAGGAGGCGAAGCCCTCAAAAAATTCAGGCTGAGACTTGCTAGCCCTGTTTGTACCACGGGCTGATGGGGAGAATTTGTAGCCTCCTCCATTTGCAGAAGGTCCAGTGGCTGCTTGGGGGTGACTGGATTGTAGTCTGGGGGTGCTCCTTCCTTTTGTCGGTGGTGGCAAAGGGTCGTTCTCTAGGAGCCCTGGGGGTGTGCTTTTTAGGTAGGGAGTTATAGTATACCTGCTGAAGAGATGTTAGGCGTACGGCAAGTTGCAGGGAAAAAACTGTTGCCGTTCTGAACTGAAAAGAGAAAATTGGCAATTTCTGCTGCTTGGCCTAGAGCAGGGGTCTGCAGCCTGTGGTCCAAGGCCCACTGGTGGGCTGTGGGCTGTTAGGAAGTGGGCCGCAGGGTGAGCCGGAGCAGCTGATTGGTGGGGGCCCGGAAGGGGAAATACCTCCACCTATCAGCGCGCGGCAAAGAAGGGTGGAGGTGGGCTGAGGAGCATCCCCGCCAATCAGCCTCCCCTTGCGGCGGCAGTGTGCGCGGCGAGGCTTTTCGCCTCCCTGCAGCTCAGTGCCGCGTTGTTTTTGCGGCACTGAGGGCATTTTCGGTGTCCCCGGAGCCTGCCTTTTCAAAGGGGCAACCTGGCGGGGTACGGGGCGGACTTTTCCTCCCCCCCCACTTTTGCTCCCCACAGTTTTTTCGGCCCCTACCGGGTAGCTCTAGCACACCTCTGCTTCCCCACCACACAGCTGATTGGCGCTCCGGCACGCCTCTGCTTCCCCGCCGCACAGCTGATCGGCAAGGAGATTTTCCGCCCCGGGGTGCCCCCCCCCGTCACTTTTTGCCATGATCCGAGGTGAAAAGGCCTGCAAACCCCGTCCGTCCGATTGGCTGCCGCCCACAAACCCCGCCCCCCGGTCCTTGGAAAAAAAATTCTGAGGGAAGTGGTCCTTGGTGCCAAAAATGTTGCCGACCCCTGGCCTAGAGGACATTTTATTCTCATTCATACGGTTTTGGGGAGATGGGCTGAATCCATTCTAAATTCTTTTAGATTTTCTATTGATAAAATACTACTTAGACGTTAGTATGGGCTTACGGGTAGTCCTCACTTAATGAACACAATTGGGCCCAGAATTTTGGTTGCTAAGCAAAGCGGTCATTAAGTGATTTAAGCAGTCATTTAAGTCATTAAATCAATGTATACATTGATTTCACCTTTCTTCTAGGCCAGAAATAAGGCTAACCGAAGCATATATAGGCTGGTGGCTAGACAATTTTGTGGAGGTATTAGAGAGCTTTCCTCCATGAAGAAGGGAGACTTTATACGTAGTCAAATCATGTTTATAAGGTCCTACAATGTTCATTAGGACTTTCTGTCAAGGATGCATAGAATTTGACCTTTAAAGATGCTCTGCTTCCTCACATTCAGGGTGTGCAATGAAACTATGGCTATGCAAGATATTCTGTCATAGAATATTCTGACCCTACAACATTATTCTAGAAATGGTCCAACCTTGAATGGGCCAGTTTTGGGTTCAGAACATTTCGCAAACTCCTAAATAAAACTCATAATGGATACTTGAGCTAAGAGTTTTGCTTGGCAACATACCTTTCAAACCTTCCCTGGTATACATTTTTTAATGTTTCTGGTGCTGCTGTTGCAGTGGATGCAAGCTTTAGACCACCCTGGAAACAAAACAGTTGGTGAAGAGCAGGTGCATTTTCTTAAGTGCACAAGAAATATGTAGTAATTATAGTAGGCCAACAACCTCAGATATGCAGACGATACCACCCTAATGGCAGAAAGTGAAGAGGAACTAAAGAGCCTCTTGATGAGGGTGAAAGGAGAAAGTGCAAAAGCTGGCTTGAAACTCAACATTAAAAAAACCCAGATCATGGCATCTGGTCCCATCACTTCCTGGCAAATAGAAGGGGAAGAAATGGAAGCAGTGACAGATTTTATTTTCTTGGGCTCCAAGATCACAGCTGACGGTGACTGCAGGGATGAAATTAAAAGACGCTTGCTCCTTGGGAGGAAAGCTATGGCAAACCTAGACAGCATATTAAAAAGCAGAGACATCACCTTGCCAACAAAGGTCCGTATAGTTAAAGCTATGGTTTTTCCAGTAGTAATGTATGGCTGTGAGAGTTGGACCATAAGGAAGGCTGAGCGCCGAAGAATTGATGCTTTCGAACTGTGGTGCTGGAGAAGACTCTTGAGAGTCCCTTGGACTGCAAGGAGGTCAAACCAGTCAATCCTAAAGGAAATCAACCCTGACTGCTCATTGGAAGGACAGATACTGAAGCTGAAGCTCAAATACTTTGGCCACCTAATGCGAAGAGAGGACTCACTGGAAAAGACCCTGATGCTGGGAAAGACAAGGCAAAAGGAGAAGGGGACGGCAGAGGATGAGATGGTTAGATAGCATCACCGATGTAATGAACATGAACTTGAGTAAACTCCGGGAGGCAGTGGAGGACAGGAAGGCCTGGCGTGCTATGGTCCATGAGGTCACGAAGAGTTGGACACGACTAAACGACTGAACAACAACAACAAAAAGTGGTGTGGACAGAACAGTAGAAGGAAGAAAACAAGAGAGGAACAGATTTATTGTAGCATAAGGTCTTGTGGGCAGAAGCCCATTTTCTCTGAATAGCAGAGATGCATGTACTGTATGTTGGTATAAAGTTAAAGGAGGTGAAATGCAAGCTGTATGACCTATGAGGTTTCTCTACAGTACTAAAAGTATATGAGATGCATACAGATTAATGCTTAGTGTCAAAATATTGCAAGCCTTTTGGCTCTTTTGTTTATAACTTTTCTTTATAGTTACTCATTCAGTTAAGGAAATAGGCTGATTTTGGTGAGGGCTTATATAGTATCTTTTAAGGCACCACATGGTAAGGTTTTTTTTTAATGGACTACACAGTTGTCACCATGAGGCAGAGCAGGGAACAGATAACCAGTTTAAAATATTTACTACTGGTAAGGCTTGAGGCCATCAGAAGATGGAACGAGTTGTAACTAAGGAGTAAAGTTCAAATGTTAGAATTTCTCAACAGACGTGTGTTTTTAAGAAATTTTAGAAGTTTTTCTTTATTTAGTGCCATTATTGACACTAGTGTAGTTGCTTTTCTAGAAAAGTGGAAGTCTGCAGCCAGCTCTCGCTGATTTTGGGCAGAATCGTAGGTGTTTGTCATAATGATTCAAATTTTTGGCACTAGGGAGTTATGCTGCTGGGATATCTAGATGTTTGTCTGGGTAACATTGACAGAGTTAGGAATGGATCTTTCCCCAGAGGGACAATTCAAAGTTGGTGTGAAATGATTTCAGATTCACTTTACCTTTTTTTCTTATATATGTTTTGTATTAGGCTATATGTAAGAATGTAAAATAGTACTTTTTTAATTTCACAGTTTGATTATGCACCCTATAGATATACTGTATGTGAATGGATGGCTTTTATATAATAACTTCCTTAAAATACAGCCTAAGGAGCCATTTGGAAAAGCAGTTCGCTTATTTCTTAGATATTTCTTCCATTTTCTGGGAATACTAAACCTCTGAGTTACAGTCTCCATGAATGAAATTTACCAGTTTTCTCATTTCTTCCAGAAAGATCTAAAGAAGCATTTGGTGGTTACCATGGCAGAGTCAGAGAACCTTGAGGTGATGATAAAAACCTTGGACTCTCAGACAAGGACCTTCACAGTGGAGGAAGAGGTGAGATGCAATTTGGATTACAGCTGGAAAGTGGATGGGACTGTTGCTGTTTTACATCTGGACTGGTGTATCTTGGCAGTGTATTGGTATCACTTTGCAGAACTCACACTTATCTGCTCTGAGGTAAAAGATTATGAGCAGAAGATCCCTGGGCCTATTTGCTGGCCAGGAAGAAATAAGAGAGAATCTGGATTGGGCTGGTGTGAAGGACAAATGCAGTAACCTGAAGGCCAATGTGGGGTGGAAAAGAGCAGTTATATTTAAATCTTCTAGGAAACAAGAAATGATACAGGTAGTCCAAGTTTAGTGACTGTTTGCAGTTATGACAGTGACGAAGAAGTAACTTTGCGACCAATCCTCCCATTTAAGACTTTCGCAGGTCTGTAAAGCAAAGAAAAGCTGGAGTAAGATCGTAAACACAGTTGGGCTTTCACTTAGCGACTACTTCGCTTAACGACCGAGTTGCCAGTCTCAATTGTGGTTGCTAAATGAGGACTATCTGTACTTATTTGAGGTGTCTGGTACAGGACATGGGGTAAAGTTAGGCAACTTTCATTTATCTATTTATCTTTGAAAGTTATGTATATAGCTCATTTATATAAATCTAAAAAGAAGACACTGGGAGTCAGGTGGCATAAAATTTTATTTCATTGTGGCTGATCGCACAGTCAGGCCAGATGTTTAGACTGGATTTTGTATTTTTGTCCTCCTCCTCCCCCCCTCCCCGGGAAGGACTCGATAGGTGGACAAAAATACAAAATCCAGTCTAAACATCTGGCCTGACTGTGCGACCTTGTCCTCCTCCTGTTAAAAGCTGGGATTGTTGGAGGGGAACAGCCAATGTATTTTTAAGAACCCCTGTATGCCACGGAGGCAAGTGAAGTTTTACAGGGCAAGCAGCACTGCAAAGAGTTCCAGTGGCAGCAGAACCTCCTTTGTGCAGACTGGTGAATAGGAAGACATATTCTTTGAGGGGGCCTGGTCTCAAGTTGCTGATGGCTTTGTTTTATTGGAAGCAGCAGCCAGCATTTCAGAAGGATTCCCCCAATGTGAATCAACTCTTGGTGGGGGGGGGATGATCCCATCCCAACTACTGGGACCAATGTCCAGATATTTGCTAATGACTAGCCATTTGGTCTTGGAAGGATTTAATCTGAGCTTGCTTTGCCCCATCCCAATCTGACAGTCTCCAGGACTTGTGACATTTCTGTGACATTGTACATGCCACAGCTGGATGATTCTCTGGCACTTGCATTGTGTCTCCTTTCCTTCCTCTTCTCTGTATATAGTTCCACTCTTGTTCGAGGTCACACAGTGTGCTGGCCCTATATAGAACGGAGGAACCCCCTGGTTTGTTCACGCTTCCTCAGGCAGATGCCGGCTTTTGGCAAATGAATAGTGGGAAGAGAGTTTCCTCCTGGTTTTTTTTTTCAGTTTTACTTCTGCTCTGTAGATCACGGTGAAAGAGTTCAAGGAGCACATTGCGGGCTCAGTCAACATTCCCTCCGAAAAGCAGCGCCTCATCTATCAAGGGAGAGTCCTACAAGATGACAAGAAGTTAAAAGAATACAGTGAGTGGGGAGCCAAGAGAAGGCTGCGGGCTGGAGTGGACCGGGAAGAGTTGGAAGACGGCGAGGGGCCCTGGCCCAGGGAGTGGCCACGGACGAAGGTCATGCTGGGGAAAGCACCAAAAAATACCAGCGTTTCCTTTCTGGACAGAAAGGCTGTCCAGAATGAAATGCGTATTTTGTGTCATGTGCTTGCTCCTGAGTTATTTTGGCAGAGACTCATAACCGCTGGGTTCTAGTGGAGTCCAAAATTGTTGAGATAAAAGTTTGAAAATGGCCTTGAGAGATTCTGGTTTTAAACAGGGTTTAAACAGCAGTTGCCTCTTTCCTTACCAACTTTTTTTCCTGCTAGATGTAGACATGTACATTTTGGGCATGTTTTTATCTCGGTCCCTGATTAAGGATGAATAGGTTTTGAGCAAGAAAATGGTTGGTAGGGAAATGGGTAAGAATCTCTGCAGCTAGTCTCCAGTTTAGTTAAATTTCCTGAGGATGCTTTTCATTTACTCTTTTTTTTTTGAAGAAAAAAAAAGCAGTCTAGGCTTTCTTACATATATTTGCAAGAGATGGACAAGCTCTACATGAATGAATGAATGAATGAATGAATGAACGATTCACTGTATAACCCAGGTTTATTTATTCTCATGTTCAAGTCCAGATAAGGGGGCATGGAATTGCAGCAGAAGCATCAGCAGTTTGGGGGTTGGTGAAGTGCTGATCAAAGCCCCACGCGGATATGCCGTTCTTAGATTGGGGTTAAAGCCAACCAGGCTTGGAGTGCGGAGTGTTAAGGAAATCTAATCACACGTCCTATCTTTTTTTGGCAGATGTTGGAGGCAAAGTCATCCACTTGGTGGAACGCGCACCTCCCCAGACCCAGTCGCCCTCCTTGGGGGGCCCTTCAGGAGCAGGCTTGTCCTCTGCCCCTCACAACAACACAGGACCCCGGGGGTCAGGTTCCACTGTCCATGACCGCAATGCCAACAGCTACGTTATGGTGGGAACCTTCAACTTACCAGTAAGCATTATGGACCCACAGCCACCCACACAAGTGAGTTTTAGCCAGAGAGTGCTCCGCTGCAGGGCAAGGGGAAGTATCGGGCTCCCCGTAATGCTTTAGCCCCTTCTCTTTAATCAAACAAGGAAGGACTGGCTGGTACGCTGCTATATAGGAGGAGTGATGGGGGGGGTGCCTAGCAGCTTTGGGCTCTTTCCTCCTGCATTTGCACAGAATGGAGTCAGTGCCAGCTCTCCTTGAACGGTCATTTCTGAGTTTGAGAGGTGTGTTTTAAACGACTTGATGCAACCAGAACAAAGCCTAGTCCGGCTGTCCCGCCGTTCCCTCACCACAAGGCTTTGTGATTTCAGTCTGTGGTGCAGCTGATACGACAGAGAGGAAGTGGGTTTGAGTCACCCACAGGACCTTCTGTCCTGTTGCTTGGGAGGTCTAAAAGCATATTTATCCAGACTAAGGAATGACAATCCTGCGGGTGTACCTACTGGGGCTCGTCAGGAACAACGTTCTCTTGTTTCTTTCTCTCTATTCCTGACTTGATGGTTGCCCCGGTAGCCTGTATCATCTTAAGCAGTGTTTCTCAACCTTGGCCACTTGAAGATGGGTGGACTTCAACTCCCAGAATTCCCCAGCCAGCATGGTTGGCTGGGGAATTCTGGGAGTTGAAGTCCACCCATCTTCAAGTGGCCAAGGTTGAGAAACACTGATCTTAAGCAAGGCTTGGGAAGATAGAGGGTTTTATTTGCTAACAGAATAGCAGCAAAGCAGGAATCAATGAGGTATTATTGCAAGGGCCTTTTCGGAAATTAAACATGCTGGTTAATATGCTTTGAACGATAAAGGTTAGGGATGTTTATTATATGATTTGCAGACTTGAGGATCCCCGTTTCTGAGTGTGCTCATTTGGAATGAAGCTCCTCTGAAGTCAGTGCGGTTTACCTCCAATAAGTGCGTGCTGGATTTCAGCCTTAAGAATTCTGGATCATCTTTTCAGAAACGCATTTCCAATTCCTTGCTTTTGGTGTGTGGAAAAAAATTAAAAATGAAAGAAAAATTAGCCAAAGAATCCTAGAATTCCTCTCTGGAAGTTGTTACCCGTTCTGAAATGGCTTTTTTCTACCCCTACACGTACGTGGTTATGGAGGTGGTTAGAATTTTGACATAAACCATGATTTCACAGGAGCATAAACATGTTCGGAAGAGTGCAGACTCAAATGTTTAAACCGTATATGATAATGTTTTATGCAAGAAAAACTCAGGAGAAATACACTTTGGTATTTGGTATTATTTCAAGAAAGTATCTTTCAAGCGTTGTGTAATTTCAAGAATCTGCCACACTGGGTGGGGAGCAGCCTTGGATGATGTGGCAGTTTGATCTACTGTTTTTTTTTTTTTGCCTTCTTTTCTGCTCTGTTTTGTTCTTTTCTCCTGCATCTCCCTCCTTTTTTTTGTTCCTTTTAATTTTTCCCCCTGTCTATTCCTTTTCTCACCCCCTGCTTTCCAAAGAACGATGGATCATCTGTGGACGTTCATATAAATATGGACCAGGCTCCTATACAGGTACAAGTGGGTTGGGAAGACTAGAATTTAATGTTAAAATGGGAGGATGCATTAGATATGTGGGCATAACCAAGACACTTGACTGTAGCATTATGTAAGGAAATCTGCTTAATTGAGAGGTCACTTAGCTTGTTATTTGACTTCTAGGGAAGTCCTTTTTTTTAAAAAAATTTTTTTTTCTATTTTATGAAGTTTTCTGTGTAACGTAACCGCAGGAATGACCCCTTTGCTCATCATCTTTGCCAGAGTTGACTTGGGAAGTGTGCCCTTTTCCTGTGTTCTCAGTTGCAGCAGTCCTGATTCATCCCCTAGTCCAGTGTTTGTCAATCTTGGCCACTTGAAGATGTGTGGACTTCAACTCCCAGAATTCCCCAGCCAGCATGCTGGCTGGGGAATTCTGGGAGTTGAAGTCCACACATCTTAAAGTGATCAAGGTTGACAGACACTGCCCTAGACCCTCTCTACCCAGAGAATTTCTACTCTTTTCCTTCCCATGGGATTGGCATGGGTTAGCTTTGTCTGCTGGCCTACAGAACAGGGTAACTGGCAAGGGGGCATCGTGAAGCCAATGACCTGGGCAGTGGTTGCCAACCAGCTGCATTTTGCCTTGGGCACTTGGGTAGGGAGGACAGCTACCTTTCGAGCTGTGCTCATGTTGTGAAGGCAAATTGTATTGCTTTGCATGCACTCTAGCCCTTGAGATTGGGACTGTGCAGGGGGTAGCTCCAGTTTTGAAAAACACTGCAAAGGATTTCACAATCAGCAGGCCACCTGTGTGTAAATTAGCCCCTCTCCTTGGTCAGGTGGCCAAGTGCCATCTTTCCAAAGCTGACCTTTCAGAGAATATAACGTCTGGGGCCTCTGACAGCTCGAATTAGCTGCCGAGAGCCAAGGCGCCAGATTCTAGACAGAGAATATTGAAGAAAGCATTCCCTTTATCAAGGGGATTAGGGATCGGCAAATTTTTGTTTTTTTGTGTGTGGTGTGGAGCCATGTAAGAATGGTTTTGCAGAGGCCACCGAGCAGCCAAGTATGTAGTGGGTGATGTCACCAGAGTGGCTGGGCCCAAAACATTTTGGCCTTTTGCTGTTTCCCGCTATTTTCCTTGTCCTTCATGAAAAAAAAATATTGTTCTGTCAGATTCCCTGACTTGCCACTGAATTTCCGTAGTGTGATTTTTGGAGTGTTTGGATTGTCCTCTCTGTTCTTCCTGGTCGTGACATGTTGCTCTTAACCCATTTTTGGAAGACATCTTTCCCCGTCTCTCATCTGGGCCACCCAGCCTTAGGTGCCAGAATTCCAGGAAGGCCGCAGAGTGGCACCAGTAATTATGGCTGGGTTTTTTCCAGTAACAATTATACATCATTGTTTACAATTTCTAATACTGATTAATATTTCTAATCAATTCTAGTATTGATTCTTATTGGTTAGTATTGAACCAATCCAACATTCTGCCCGGAGGCATTTTTGGTCAATGGCTACTTCTTTATGAAGAAGGTGGTTCTTTCCAACCCTCGTTTCATTTCCTTAGCAACCATTCTGAAGCATTGTACCCCAAGAGTGCAAGGTTCAGGGTCTTGCATAGGACGTATTCTATGTTTCTTAGAAGGAATGCCAAAGAAACTTAACCGCATTTTTCATTTTTAAAAGAAAGGAGTTGAGAAGTTATACCAGTTGAGTTATACCAGCCTTCCCCAGGCTGGTGCCCTCCAGGTGCAGCTTCTGTGAACTCCATCCAGTCATGATGCTGACTGGGGATGATGGTGGGCTGCTGTCCAGTCCAGCTGAAGGGTTCATGCTTGGGGTAGATGTGTTAATAGAGTTAACTGGCTCCATAGTACATCCAGTCAGATATCAGCAAAAAGGCCTGAAGGGGTCCTATGACTGAATAAGAGAAAGGAACCAAAAGTCATGAAGACCCTCAATGCAGAAAACATTGGCGGTTCAGCAGTGATGTAAAAAAGTATTTTCCTTTGCATCCGAAAGAGCTTCAGGGAGGAGCTTCGTTGGGCCTTTGATGGGGGAAATGAGGGCACTGTGATATGGAAAGCCTGATGTCTCCTTACTCAAATGTTATTAGCTCCCCCATCTGCCTTTTCCATTAGATATAGAGGCTTTGTTTTAGTAGCACAGTGGGTTCTTCCTGCCTGAGGGCCCAGCAGAGCCATCACGGCCAGAGGAGACAATATTTGGCTTGAGGGCCCAAGTAGGCCCAAGTGGAAGAGCATGCTGTGAAATCAAACTGAAGAGAAGGTGGGATGAATGCAGATTTGGAAAGTCAGTGTGGGGTGAATGGATTCAGCTGGGGGAGGACAGGAGAGCATGGGTCTGGCCTCAAGGAAACCCAGAAGTGGGTAGAGTCTGTTGTACCAAGGAGGGATCTATAGGGCTGGAGGAGTTCTGAGCAGGGAAAAGGGGTTCTGTCAAGGTGGGTCCCTCCTTTTGGTAACGGGCATTTCTTTCCTCCTTGCAGAGTGAACCTCGTGTCCGTCTCGTTATGGCCCAGCATATGTTACGGGACATTCAAGGTATCCTGAACCGACTAGAGGTGAGGGAATTTATAATTCAAGAACAAGAAGCAGGAATGTAGAAACGCTGCCCGGAAACTCCTTCCAGGCCCTGGAAGTCACTTGTCCCTGTTCTTCAGGGTAGTACCAGTGACCATGCTGCCTCGGGACCTGAGGATACACCGTCGGCCAGCCCCACTGAAAGGGAGCCGATGGCAGGCACTGAATCCGAGCCTCCCAGGGAGCCCACGCCAGCTGAGGAGACGCCACCCTCCGGGAGCGAGCCACCCCCTGGGGCTGAGGCAGCCACCCCCAAGTAAGGAGGCTGCCCCCCAAAGAGATAAGAGCTATTATCTGGGGCGGGGTGGGCGGAGTCTCCCCTTCACAGGGAAGCCAGCCATGTGCTGACAGACCAGAAGGGGGAGGGGGACTGTGGGTGGGAACCATAGAGGAGTGCTGTGCCACGGTGGTAGAGGGGCAGCCTTGAGCTGGAGGGAGACTGGCTGAGTCCCCGAGGAGGCCGGGGGCAGGCCCTGAGTTGAGCATGAGCGTGAAGGTCCTTCTCTGTCCCCATAGCCACCCATCACCCGGCGAGTATGTGGAAGTTCTGGGGGAGCTCCGTGGGTTGGAAAGCAGACTCCAGCCCTTCCTGCAGAGATACGAGGAGGTCCTGGGAACTGCTGGCACTGCTGACTATAACAACAACGTAAGAGATGTCTGGTTCTGAAAACTTAAGATTGACTTCTAACCTGGGAAGCTACCCTTTCATCCCTTGACTTATTTCTGGATTTGCCGGGGCTCCAAAGTTAGGCCATGTTTTTTTTTTTTTACATCTGAGCCATTTTGCGTATTGTTAAAAGAATTCCTGCTGTGCTCCGGCCTCCGGTCCTTCAGTCGAAGGTGTGGGCTTCCAGATGTTCTGGGCTCAGCAGTCCTTCGATCTGATCCAGCAAGGCTTTTGAGTGACTTTGTAAGGAACGGAAGACCTGCTGCGGTTCCCTCAACTTCTCCTGCCTTTCCTTTGCCAGACGGAAGGGCGTGAAGAGGACCAACGCATCATCAACCTGGTGGGGGAGTCGCTGCGCCTTCTGGGCAACACCTTTGTGGCCCTCTCGGACTTGCGCTGCAATCTCTCCTGCAGCGCCCCCCGCCACCTCCACGTGGTGCGGCCGATGTCTCATTACACGGCTCCCATGGTTCTGCAGCAAGCTGCCATCCCCATCCAGGTGAGGGTTTGGCCTTGCAGAGGCCAGATTGGGGTGCCTTTTCCTCAAGCCGGAAATGGTTTGGGCAGCGGCTCTGGTTCCCGAGGCAGGGTGAGCTGGTCCAGCAAGGGAGACCCCAAAGGCCCTCTGCTGCTGACTCTGCGTTCTTGCTTCAGATTAACGTCGGAACCACCGTCACCATGACGGGCAACGGTGGTCGCACCGTCCAGACCAACATGGAAGGCTCTGCGGCTGCCCAGGCCGCTCCTACGGCCCAGCCTCGCACTTCCAGCCCCGTTGAATCGGTCCAGCCCTCCGAAGGCTCGCCTCCGTCCCTCTCCCCGGGCGCCACCCCTATTCAGACGCAGGCCTCTCAACCAGGGCACCCCCGGGTAATCCGCATTTCCCACCAGACGGTCGAGCCTGTGGTCATGATGCACATGAACATACAGGGTGAGTTCGGGAGACCTGATGGAGGTGGGTGCTGTTTCGGAAGGTGGCCGGTGACCTAATTCTGAAAGAGTGCAGGTTGGGGGGAGGATAGAGTGGGGAACAAGTGCTGGAGCCCCCAGAAGCGAAAGTGGGACCCGAGTATATAATCTTTGATTCGGTGCTTAAAGGGATCAGACTGATCCATAGTCTTCGTTTGTAGTATTGAACTCGTCCGCTACAAGGTAACGCCAAATGCTATTTCAGCATTTTCCCCACACGTTCCTCCTCAAGTTCAGCTGACAAAAAAGGTGGAGCAAAAGTTACATTGTTACAGGATGCAGCGAGGGGAAGAAGAGGGGGCTTAAATAATCTCCTCCTCTGCCCCCTTCTTCTCAGCATCTTAAAACATGTCAGCTTGCTGGGCTTTGGTTAAAGCCATGTTACTTGGGGGGAGTTACGGGAATTGAAATGCAGCCCGTCCAGAGGACACGGCCCGGGAGAAGCTGATCTACAGGACAGGTGGCCGTTCCTTCGCGAGGGGGTCCACTTGCTTTTCTCCCTCTTTAGACTCCGGTTCCCAGTTGGGCAGCGGTAGTTCCGGTGGAGCGCCATCGGTGGGGCCTGCTGGTCCAACTGGACACTCCCAAGGGATGGGTAAGGAAAATGGTTCCCTCCAGCCTGGGACAGCCGACACGCTCCGGCTGCGTGTTGCCCGTTGCCCGCCCTGCTGATCTTTCCTTGTGCTCTCTCGGCTGCTCTCTAGGTAGCGGTGCTCACATGCCACTTCCCAGCCTCCCGCCAGAGTTCATGCAGGCCGTAGCCCATCAGATAACGCAACAAGCCATGGCAGCAGCAGCCTCCGCAGCTACAGGTAGCAGCCAGGGAGGGGTGGAGGCATGGCAAGGGCGTTCTTCCTGGATGGGGGAGCAGGGAGGAGCTGCGGGGTCCCCAAGAGGGGACCCTCCTTGTAGGTGTGCTGATCATCACGTCTTCTCTTCCTCGTGTTCTAGGCCAGCAGGTCCCCAGCTTCCCGTCAGCTCCCACACGTGTCGTGATTGCTAGACCTTCTGCTCCTTCCGTGCGGCCCAGCCACTCGGGGCCTCCCCAGGCACCAGGACAAGGGGTGAGGGCCAAAGGGGTTGGGGAGTGGGGTGGTGGCTTTCCGTGTGGCGCTTTCTGTCTCTCTCTTGAAAAACAAGCTGCCTTCTTCCCTTGCAGGGCCCTGGCCTGGGTGGGAATGCGTCCTTGGCCCAGATGATCAGTGGATTGGTGGGACAGCTTCTCATGCAGCCTGTGATAGTGGGTAAGCGACAGACAGGAAGCTGAAGTGTCCCAGAGTGTGGGCTGAGGGTCTTGAGATGCAGGAGCGGGTTTATTTGAAACTTATTTTAAGGCTGGGGGCAGGTTATAAGGAATGGTGTGTCTAGTTCCACGTTTCTTAATTGTGGCAATTTCCAGATGTCTGGACTTCAACTCCCAGAGTTCCCCAGCCAGCACAGCCACTGCGGAGAATTTTAGGAGTGGGGTCTGGAAGTTGAGAAACACTGGTCTAGTAAATGTTGATAACGCAAAACAGCATTTTCTCAACCGTTGTTATTTGACTATCGGACCAGGAAATGGGAGGATTTTCTTCCCCAGGAAATTTACTCTGAATGGAGGACTAGGTTGCTTTGAGGGTTGGGGAAAAAACAGGAAGTTGTAGGGCCCATGTCTGACCTAGTGGTTGATTGTCCTACAGGTAGTCCTCGACTTACAACCACAACTGGGACTAGAATTTCCATTGTAAGTCATCGTGGTCATAAGTTGAGTCACCACGTGACCAGACCCCTGATTTTATGACCATTTTACGGCGGTCATTATCTATCTACCTACCTACCTACCTACCTACCTACCGTGGGGCAAAAAAGTATTTAGTCAGCCAGCAATTGTGCAAGTTCTCCCACTTAAAAAGATGAGAGAGGCCTGTAATTGACATCATAGGTAGACCTCAACTATGAGAGACAAAATGAGAAAACAAATCCAATCACATTGTCTGATTCGGAAAGAATTTATTTGCAAATTATGGTGGAAAATAAGTATTTGGTCACCTACAAACAAGGAAGATTTCTGGCTCTCACAGACCTGTAACTTCTTCTTTAAGAGGCTCCTCTCCACTCATTACCTGTAGTAATGGCACCTGTTTGAACTTGTTATCAGTATAAAAGACACCTGTCCACAACCTCAAACAGTCACACTCCAAACTCCACTATGGTGAAGACCAAAGAGCTGTCGAAGGACACCAGAAACAGACCTGCACCAGGCTGGGAAGACTGAATCTGCAATAGGCAAGCAGCTTGGTGTGAAGAAATCAACGGTGGGAGCAATAATTAGAAAATGGAAGACATACAAGACCACTGATAATCTCCCTCGATCTGGGGCTCCACGCAAGATCTCACCCCGTGGGGTCAAAATGATCACAAGAACGGTGAGCAAAAATCCCAGAACCACACGGGGGGACCTAGTGAATGACCTGCAGAGAGCTGGGACCAACGTAACAAAGGCTACCATCAGTAACACACTACGCCGCCAGGGACTCAGATCCTGCAGTGCCAGACGTGTCCCCCTGCTTAAGCCAGTACATGTCCGGGTCCGTCTGAAGTTTGCTAGAGAGCATTTGGATGATCCAGAAGAGGATTGGGAGAATGTCATATGGTCAGATGAAACCAAAGCAGAACTGTTTGGTAGAAACACAACTTGTCGTGTTTGGAGGAGAGAGAATGCTGAGTTGCATCCAAAGAACACCATACCTACTGTGAAGCATGGGGGTGGCAACATCATGCTGTGGGGCTGTTTCTCTGCAAAGGGACCAGGAAGACTGTTCCGTGTACAGGAAAGAATGAATGGGGCCATGTATTGTGAGATTTTGAGTGCAAACCTCCTTCCATCAGCAAGGGCATTGAAGATGAAACATGGCTGGGTCTTTCAGCATGACAATGATCCCAAACACACCGCCCGGGCAACGAAGGAGTGGCTTCGTAAGAAGCATTTCAAGGTCCTGGAGTGGCCTAGCCAGTCTCCAGATCTCAACCCCATAGAAAACCTTTGGAGGGAGTTGAAAGTCCGTGTTGCCCAGCGACAGCCCCAAAACATCACTGCTCTAGAGGAGATCTGCATGGAGGAATGGGCCAACATACCAGCAACAGTGTGTGCCAACCTTGTGAAGACTTACAGAAAACGTTTGACCTCTGTCATTGCCAACAAAGGATATATAACAAAGTATTGAGATGAACTTTTGATATTGACCAAATACTTATTTTCCACCATAATTTGCAAATAAATTCTTTCCGAATCAGACAATGTGATTGTCTGGATTTGTTTTCTCATTTTGTCTCTCATAGTTGAGGTCTACCTATGATGTCAATTACAGGCCTCTCTCATCTTTTTAAGTGGGAGAACCTGCACAATTGCTGGCTGACTAAATACTTTTTTGCCCCAATGTATGTATGTATGTATGTATGTATGTATGTATGTATGTATGTATCTATCTATCTATCTATCTATCTATCTATCTATCAATCAATCATCTATCTATCATTTTTATAAATAACTCAAGGCGGCGAACATACCTAATACTCCTTCCTCCTCCTATTTTCCCTACAGCAACAACCCTGTGAGATGAGTTGGGCTAAGAGAGAGGGACTGGCTTAAGGTCACCCAGCTGGCTTTCATGCCTAAGGCGGGACTAGAACTCTCAGTCTCCTGGTTTCTAGCCCACCACCTTAACCACTAAGCGAATCAATTATTGTTAAGCGAATCACCATGGTCCTTAAGCAAATCCAGATTCCCCAATGGGTATTTTTTGCCAGAAAATGGCAAAGAAGTCACAAGATGTGATCATGTGACCGCGGGACACTGCAACCAGTCGTAAATGCCCAGCACCCAAAATGTGATCATGTGACTGCAGGGGGTGCAACGTTTTGTGACACTCAGAAATGCTTTACAGGCCGTAAAGCACCCATTCTGAGGTTGTCGTAACTTTGGACCATTGTTAAACGAACGGTCGTAAGTCGAGGACTACCTGTACTTGGGAAGGGAAGTGAATTGACAGCAGTGTCACCTAGAGGAAGTGAGGGATTTTGAAAGGTTTGATGGTGGACTGGGCGCAGTCCGCCACCTCCTTCTCTTGCTTGATTCCAGCCGCCCTCCCTGTCTCTCCTTTCAGCTCAAGGCAGTGGGGCTTCCTCGTCGGCCTCTTCCTCCGCCAGCAGCCAAGCTACCTTCAGCACCAGCAGTTCTGCCTCCCCTCCCACAGCCTCGGCCAGCGCTGGCACCACTAATACAGCCACGACTGCCGCAGGGGGCAGTTCCTCTGGGGCCCCAGGAGGGCCCATCCACTCCGGCCAGCCTCCTGCAGCTGCCACTGAGCTCCAGTTCTCTCAGCTGCTGGGGAACATCCTTGGCGCTGCGGGCTCCAGCATGGCAGGGGTGGCAGGGGTGGGGTCTCCCACCATCACTGTGGCTATGCCAGGCGTGCCTGCTTTTCTGCAAGGCATGACAGACTTCCTTCAGGTGAGCCTGCTCTGTCTGTCCGTTCACCCACCCACCCCTCCCTCCCTCCCCCCCTCCCTCCCTCCCTGAGCCCTGCAGAATAGTTGCCCATAATAATAAGCCAAAAGCATATGCAGTTGGCACCCCGAAGCTGTTTTTTGCCTTGTTGGTTCCGTTTTTGTTTCTTGAAACCGTCGTAGGTCCGAAGATGCTGGGCTGAATCCTGCCTTGTGAGAGAAGAAATCCCTTCATGGGTATCCTCTTTCTCAGGTGGCTTCCCTAGAAACCTTAGGGCCAAATGCTCTGGATCCCTGCCTGTCAGGGCCCCTCACCCTTTCCGGCTTCGCGCTCTTTCATGCGGGAGGAAGCCGGGTCGAGGCCCTCCAAAACGATTGCCGCTCTTTCCAAACACCCACCTCCCCTCCCCTCTTTTCTCCCAGGCGACGCAAATGGGGGGAGGTCCCCCCAACCCTCCCGAGCAGACGGCGCCTCCCCCACAGCCGGCGGCCCCTCCTTCGCCCCCTCCCCCCTCGGCCCCCCAGAGCGGACCAGAGGGGATCTCGGCTGGCCTGGGAAGTGGCGGTGGCCGTGGCGGCGCCTCAGCAGACGCGTTGCCTCCAGAGTTCTTCACCAGCGTGGTCCAGGGCGTGCTCTCCTCCATGATGGGCTCCCTCAGTGCCCAGCAGGGCAGCACGGAGAGTATCACCGACTTCATCCAGCGCCTGAGCGGCACCAGCAACATCTTTGAGCCGGGCACGGAGGGCGCTCTGGGTAAGGCATCCGTGGCAACGGTGGGGAGCAGCCAAGCGGGATAAAGCTGGCTTCTGGCCCTGAGGATTCGGCAGTTACAGGGTTCTGTAACGCTTGCCTTCTTGATGCCTCGCATCTTGGCGGGTCCTTCGTTGAAGGATTTTAAGCAGAGGCCTGTTGCGATGTAGTAGAGGCGGATTTCCCAATTCAGAAAGGGGTCTTTTCCCTTCTTTCTTTGCGAGTCTGATTTTATTCTTAAATAGGAAAACAGGCTGCCTTATTTGGGGTGGCCCAGTTGCCACTTGAACTTAAATCCAAGGCCCTTCTGTGGCTACTGGGCTTGCTGTCTTCTTTGTTCTCTTTCTCCCCATGGCCTCAGCCCCAAAGCCCTGTTGAGTAGTCATAACAAAACAAAGGAGGAGGAGGAGGAAATGTTTTCCTTTTGAATATTCAGAGTATTTGGCTTGCTGTCTTTTTCTGAACCTCCAAGGCAGGCATGTTTCGTATTGCAGATGAGCTCAGGGTTGATTGTTTATCCACCGGTGTCTCATCTGGGGCTGTGGCTGAGATGGAATTAAAGATTCACTTTAATTCACTTGCTCTTCCAGAGGCTCTCCTGTTGCTTTTCCCTGTGGGGTAACCATTGGACCAAAAGGTCCTCCCTTCCTGTCAGCCTTCCCAGGTAGACCAGACAGGAAACACGACCAATGAGCTCATGCTACTTTATTGTAAAGCTACCTTAAGAGAACCTTGCAAGTCTGAATGTACAAATCTCTCCCCGTCCCCTTTACAGCCCGAGAAACTAGGGAGGGTCCCTCCTGAGCCTCTTGCCCCTCCCACTATCCAGCTGCAGGCTGTGCTGTCTCTTATCTGATTGTTCCATAGGCAGCATCTCCTCACCCTGCCTCCCAAGGTCTTTCCCACATTCCATTACAGGTAGTCCTCGACTTAACGTCCACAACTGGGACCGGAATTTCCATTGTAAGTCGTTGTGGTCGTAAGTCGAGTCACCACGTGACTGGATCCGTTTTTTCGACCATTTTTACGGTGGTGGTTAAGTGAATCACCGCAGTTATTAAGCGAATCCAGCTTCCCCAATGGGTGGTTTTTTGCCGGAAAAGAGCAAAAAAGTCACAAAACGTGGTCATGTGACCGCAGGACCCTGGAACTGGTTGTAAATGTGAGCTGGTTGCCAAGTGCCAAAAATGTGATCATGTGACCGCGGGGGTGTGTGATTTTTGTGACACTTGGAAGTGCTTTACAGGCCGTAAAGCACCCATTCCAAAGCCATCGTAACCTCAGACCGTCATTAAACGGATGATCATAAGTCGAGGACTACCTGTACACTTCCTTTCCCTGGCCGTGGTGGCCTTTCTTCCTGAGGAACTGCGTGGGCCTGGCCGTTGTGCTCCTGCTGTTGGTCTTCCAGCGGGCCTGGGCCAGGACTTGGAGAGGCCCAGCGGCAGCCCCCCTTTATTTTTGCTCCTGTCTGTTTCTAGGCTTCTTTGGAGACCTGCTGTCTTTGATCTGCCAGAACTTCTCCATGGTTGACATGGTGATGCTGCTTCACGGCCAGTTTCAGCCGCTGCAGCGGATTCAGCCCCAGCTGAGCCGCTTCTTCCGGGAAGAGTACCTGCGAGGCGAGGAGCCCACCGACCGCAACGTCCGGGTGAGAGGGGCTTCTCCTGGCCCGGACGTTCCTTTTGCAGCTCTTTTTCTGCTGCTGCTGCTTGCTTGCCCGGGCTCATAACCACCCTCTCTTCCGGCTCTTTCAGATGGCCACGTACAATTTGATTAATGGCTTGGAGGAGTACGTCCGGGAGAGTTTTGTAAGTTTGATCCCCCTTTTCTTTCTCTGCTTACAGGGCTGAGTGGTTTGGGCTGGGGAATGTTTGCGGAGATGAAGGTGCCGGTGGGTTTAGATCAGGGTTTCTCAACCTTGGCCACTTGAAGATGTGTGGACTTCAACTCCCAGAATTCCCCAACCAGCTGGCTGGGGAATTCTGGGAGTTGAAGTCCACACATCTTCAAGTGGCCAAGGTTGAGAAACACTGGTTTAGATGGATTCAAGCTGCTTCAGGGCTGCCTTCTTGACCTCTGGAACTGTTGGGATGTCTTCGGAAGTGGGATCCCCACCTTTTGTATTTATAACCCTGCTCAGACCTATGCGCTCTTTCCTTTCTTCTTTGAAAGCAGAAGTTCTGCTCCAAGAGAAGTTGGATTTTTCCACCTATAAAAGAAACAAGGGCTATTCACCCCCCCCCTTCTTACTCTCCACATCTGCCTATCTCTGCAATGCAATGGCCAGGGTCAGAAATTCCCCAGAAGTTCAATTCGCCCCCGTTTTCCAGCTGCCCTGGGTTTTTGTGAGGCCCCGAAAAGCAGTTGGGATGTTCTGCATCAACGCCCATAAAGCTGCGCCCGGGACTTTTCCCTCCTGTTTCAGGACGACCATCCTGATTTCCTCTTGGCCTGTGACCTGTTTTTTCCCCCCTAGGCCTCTGTCCAAGTCCACGATGGGGTTGACATTACCCGCACCAATCTGGAGTTCCTGCAGGAGCAGTTAAACCGCATCGCCACGCATATCTTGCACTGCACCGGTAGGAAGGCGGCGGCGTTGGCGTTGAAGGAGGCTTTCCCAGAGAGAGCTCTTCGCTTGCCTTTCTTATCTTCACAACTCTTTCTTCTAGATCACACCTTTGGATACCGACTGCTCGAGCTGTGTAACCAGGGTCTCTTTGAGTGCTTGGCGCTGAATCTGTACTGCTTGCGAGGGGAGCAGATGGCCCTCACCACAGTCATCAACGACCGCATTGTGAGTGGCGGGCTGGGCCATTGCCCTACTTTGAGCAGGGCCTCTTGAGGACCCGGGAACTTCTTCGTGTAATCTGGGGATGAAGTTGCTACCTACCTTTATTACGGAGAGTGCAGGCAAGGGGAGGGGAGGATCCTGCGCTGGGCTGCTCTGGTGCTTGGCCAGAATGATGCATCTGAAGTCAAGTTGGGAAGTCAGTGCATATAGCCCACCACTTTTAAAGACCGTATCCCAGTCACCAGGATTGGTTTCTTATTTTTGGTTCCCAATTCTGATGATTCGAGGAAGCTTTCAGAGTGTGACCAATAGCACCAGCTTTGGAAAGTGTTTCATGAACCAGGAAACTGGTCCTGTTACTTGTACAGGCATGTGGCTTTCGGTAAGGTCCTGCTCATTTGCTAGAAACATCTGCCCAGCTGCTCATGTAGGCTGGGAACTGACAGCAGTGGTGGTTTTCTTCTCTTTTAGAGGCGGATGTTAGCAGACATGAACCCGTCCTTGGTGAGCTGGCTCACCACGATGATGAGTTTGCGCTTGCAGGTCATCCTGGAGCACATGCCAGTCACAGAGGAACAGATCTTGCAATATGTCCGCAGGGTGGGCGACCTCCCACAGGTGAGACTTAAGGGACGTTGTGAAATCAATGGGACGAAAGCAGGAAAATTAATTCCTGGAGGACTGGCAGGGATGGCTAAACCGGGGTCTGTTTTTCAGCTGGCAGGGTAAGGCTCAGGGCCCAGAGGTAACTGCACGGTCAAGTCTGTCTGCAGTCTTCCCACTGGAATCGGCCCAACAACTTCAGTTGTGCTAGGAGAAGTGGCTGATGGGTCTTCGGGTGGGGGAGGCTGGGGTGGACAAAGCCTGGAAGTGTTGTTTTTCTGTGACGGGGCCACCCCTCTGCCCCCCCGTTGGGGGTCCACCTGTCTCCAACATTATCTCCCTTCCAGAAAAAGTTGAAAACAGCTTTTCCAGAGGGTTTTGGGGGGTCTGCCATGTATTGCTTTTGGACATTTTCACGTATTTCTAAGGTTTATTATGATCATGTTTTGTTTATTATTGGGAACTACCAAGGGTCTTCTATGATTGCGGTGGGATATGTGTAAATCGGATCAATCAATCAATAAGCTAGCCAGCATCATTAGTAGCGTGAGCTTTGTGATAATGGAGCACGTGTGCTCAGGTGTGGGTGGACATTGCTAATAAAATCCAGAGAAAATTTGGACTGCATCATTGCTACGGTGACCATATTTTCTTGGAAAAAATGAAGGACAAACCTGAAAAAGGGGCAAATCTGAAAGAGGTTCACAAGGGTAAAACATTTGAATTATTTAACCCTTTACGAAGGAAAATTTAAGAGCAAAACCAAGAAAAACTTTACAAAAATGCATATCCTAATGAAAATATCTAAAATCAAACAGTATATGTAAATTTATTTAAAAAAGACAATCCAACTTCCGTATTTTTCACACGAATGTGAAAGACTGCGCATTAAGTGGTACCATTTGTACAGGAAAAGTTAAATGAAATGACCAAAATAAAGGACAAAAGTGAGTTTTTGAAAAATAAATCAATCTACAGGACAGCTTTCTGAAATAAAGGACTGTCCTTTGTAATAAAGGACTTAGGATCACTGTAATCATAGCAGCTCTTACTTACTGTTGGAAAAAAAACCCAACCTTCAACTTTTTTGCAATCGGACCCTTTGGAAGCTGATTAAGATGTAGTGTGGTCCTGCAGTGTGATACTGCTTTGCCTCTAAGAAGCTGGGTGGGAGCAGAGCAGGGCCCGGAAGAGGAAGATGGCAGGCAAAGGCCCACGGGCACTGCCGTGGATTTGATACCTTGTTTTCCTTGCAATTTCTCAGCCTGCTCCTGAAGAGCCCATGGACCTCCAGCTTGCAGAGCAGCCTCCAGAGACCTTGCAGGTATGGAGTGGGCGGGGCTTGGTAGCACCTCTCTGGGCAGTCTGCCCGATGGATTTATCTTGGTATGTGCTCGCGCTCAAGTGGGAGGTCATTGTGGAGCTTGGAGGGTGTGGGTGACGATTAGCATCTGTAGTGATTTTGGGATGCATTATGTCCGGGGATCCTTACCATGAGGTACTGCTTCTACATTGCAGATGCAGGAATGAAGTTTTCTCATATGGAACCATTAAATAAAAGTAACAGGAGTTTCAGTCAGTTTTCTTGGTTCTACAACTTGACCTTTAGCCACCAGTAAAAACACAGAATATTAAAAAAAAAGTCGGGGGAAAAACCAGTTAAAAAAAACCAGAGCGCCACACAAAGGGTCTGTCACCCACTCGAACCCAGGGTCTGGTGATGCAGCCAGATTTAAATGGGGACGAGGTGGGACCGTACGAAACTGGGAGGAATGGTGTTCCAGGTGGCAGGCACCATGACAGAGAAAGAAGGTCAGCTTCCTGGATCTCACCAGGTGACATTATTTAATGAGAACATGCCAACTCTGTCAGACTATGGGATGGGTAGAAACTACAGGTAGTCCTCGCTTACCGACCACTTGTTCAGTGACCGTTCAAAGTTGCAATGACGCTGAACAAGTGGGACTTACGACCAGTCCTTGAAGTTCCGTCCGTCGCACCACCCGCAAAGTCAGTGGGGAAGCTGGCAGGGAAGGCTGCAAATCTACCTGGCCTCCCTTGCTCGCATGGTGCCTGGCCTCCCCTGGCCTACCTGCGCTTGCGCATGGCCTGCGCCGGGCCTCTCCCAGCTCCCCCCCCTCCTTACCTGGGACTCCTGCTGCTTCCCGCTTAATGACCGGCACGTCTTGGGGTCACGTGATGTGCTTTACGACCGCATTCTTTAGCGACAGCAACCCCGGTCCCCATTACCGTCGTAACCTGAGGACTACCTGTCTGGGGGACTACCTATTGGGGGATAGGGCTTGATAGTTGATAACTAGCGCCTTGAGTTGCACCCAGAAGCCCACTGTCAAGCAGTGCAGCTCATGAAGCAGAGGTGTCATGACTGCCCGTGCCACCACATTCTGGGGCAGCTGCAGCTTCTGAGTAGGCTTCAAGGCGTAGACCACGTTGCAGCAGCTCCGCCTGGCTTCGGGAGGCTCCTCAGCGCGTCCCTTCTCGCTCCTCTCTTTCGCAGCGAGACACTGCAGCCTCCCCGGCCCCGGCCACGACAGCGGAGGAAGCCATGCCCCAGCAGCGAGGGGAGCCGGAACATGAAGAATTGCAGCAAGGGGAGCCCCCCGCCCCTGATGCGGAGCCCTGGGCCGCTGCCGTGCCCCCCGTGAGTTCCCTTGGGTAGAAAGAGGCAATGGAGGGAGGAGGAGGCCTGCCCAGCGCAGTGCGTTGCGGGGGTGCTGGCCAGTTCCGGGAACCTTTGCTCCCCCCTTCTCCTCTGCCAGGAGTGGGTGCCCATCATCCGGGAGGACATCCAGAGCCAGCGCAAGCTCAAGCAGCAGCCTCCGCTCAGCGATGCTTACCTGAGTGGCATGCCAGCTAAGCGGCGCAAGGTGAGACCGGGCCCGCTCTGCCACCCGTTCTCTCCCCACCCCCTGCAAGCCTGATTCGTGGGTCCCTTGCATGCTTTACGGGGTTTGTCTTGGCCTCCAAATAGCTAGTCTTTCACTCCACTAGGGATCAGAACCCAGGTCACCCTTGGGTTGAGCTTGGTGCCTGCCTCGGCTCTGTTGGGGTTGGGGGCCACAGTATGGAAGCAGCTTGCCCCTGCTGCCTTCTGGGATATTTTTTTCAGCTTCTCAATCTAACCCATAGCCTAGAGCAGTGTCCCTCAACCTTGGCAACTTTAAGCGGTGTGCGCTTCAACTCCTAGAATTCCCCAGCCAGCCATGAAGTTGAAGTCCACACGTCTTAAAGTTGCCAAGGTCGAGAAACGCTGGCCTAGAGACTTCTTAGTGGCCTCTGGATGAGAGAGTCAGCAGAGTGTGCAGTTAAGCCGTTGGACTGGAGAAGGGAGACTCCGCTTCAGCTCCACCCTTCGTTATGGAACCTCACTTGGTGACTTTGGGCCAGTCAGTCTTCTGTCCTATCTCATAGGATTGTCGTTTTGGGGAATAAAATGAAGGGAGGTCCCCATAGGCCACCTTGAGAACTTGGAGGAAAGGTGGGGTATAAATCTAGTAAGTAACCATCCAGCAAGGTCCGACTCTGCTTATTTACTGCGTTCTCAAAATCCAGTGACTCTTTGATGAAGGGCTAGAGCTCCATTTCTTGTCTGCTTTGTCAGAGGAGGAGTGCTGAGCTTGAATTGATGGCTATAAAAGTGGGACAGACGCGTAGAAGTGAAATCCACTTGTCAATGTAGACAAACTTGGATTGCAATCCTTTGCTTTTTGTCTGCTGCTGATGGAGAAGGGGTTCACAGAGCTTCACTTCTGCCCATGACATCTGCTCTTCTTGGGTTTGTGGATTTAGTAAGTGTAGACATTTCATTCATTCAGTTGGTATGGCCGCCCAGCTCAAGTGACTCTGGACAGCGAAATTAAAATAAAGTAAAAACAATTACAATAATTGAAATACATAGCAGCCAAGAATATATCATATAGCATAATCACATATAGCATAATATATCTAAAGTATTATAGGTGCATATATGAGGGCTATGCCTGCTTAGGGTTTCAGTTTTAGCGCAACAGCTCTCTGCTGCTCAATAAGGCATGCAGGACTTTTCCCCCCCAGGTTTGGGCAGAGGATTAAGCTCCGAGAGATCCAGTGAGTCTCGGGCACTGTCCTTGCACAATCACCCAAGTTCCAAACCAAGTCCTTTGAATCACTTCTGAAGTGTGCAGTCCTCATTGATGCCACC
Source organism: Charina bottae (assembly GCA_023362775.1). NCBI lineage: Eukaryota > Metazoa > Chordata > Lepidosauria > Squamata > Charinaidae > Charina > Charina bottae. The sequence continues at coordinate 21,875,222 of JALMGJ010000002.1, forward strand.
AATTCTAGCAAAACCTTATTTTATGGAGTCCTTGGTGCTCTCTGAGCTGGGTTGTTTGCTTGCAGACATTTCATTACCCAACTAGGTAACGTCGGCAACGTGAGTGTGGGTTCAGCCAAGCTCGGAGAGCACCAAGAACTCCACAGTTTGACCCTGAGCTTCAGATATTCTCTTCTATTGGAACCTTATTTGTTATATGTTTGGTTGGTGCTTAGGAGGTGTTTTTTTTCAACTTTGCAGACAATGCAAGGGGACGGACCCCCATTACTTCTGTCGGAGGCCGTCAACAAAGCTGCGAGGGTAGCTGGAGTAAAACCTTTGACGAGTGCCGAGAGTCTGAACCGAGACCTTGCCGAACCGGCGTTGCAAGACGGCTACCAGCAACAGGTGGGACGTGCGCCCTCTTCCTTGGCTGTGGGCAGGGGCTGTAACGGCAGGTATCAGGGATGCTTTCTTAGAGAAAGGGGTATCCTGCCCAAGTGATCGATGCTCTGTTTTTCCCTTTTTTCAGTTGAAATCTGATCTGCAGGAGAGACTTCAGGCTGATCCCAACTTCACTCCTCAACGGTTTCCCAGTGCCCAGCAGGCCTTTGTGGCTGAGGACTCGTAAGAGGGGCTGTCCAGAAACGCCTGGGGCCGAGGCCCGTCCTTAAAGGCTGGCCTCACAACCTTTGTGTGTGACGCAGACACCCACTCCTTTCTCAGGCCAAATATTTAAATTCCTTTCCATTTATTTTCCTCCCATGGTTGCAGTGACTTTTCCTCCCCCGTGGAGTGCCCAAGCTGCTGCCAAAATCAATAAATAAAACCACATGTCCAGGATCCAGTTGTATTTGTGATTTTTTTCTCCCCCCCCCCCTTCATGCTTTGTAGCACCATTAATTGTCCAAGTTATTTTTGCCAAGCACGTTTTGTGCTTCTGGTTCATACAGCCTGCCTTTTCCTGAGAAGACTCAAAAGAAGCATGTATTTCAGTTTCATTTTAGTCAGTGTACAGCGTTCAATGGGGGCGTGGTGGCTCAGCGGGTAAGACGCCAGGCTTGTTGATTGGAAGATCGCACGTTTGGAGGTTCGAATCCCCTAGCCCCGTGTGACGGAGTGAGTTCCCGCACTGGCCCCAGCTCTTGCCAACCTAGCAATTCGAAAGCATGCAAATGCAAGTAGATGAATAGGTACCACTTCGGTGGGTAGGTAACAGCGTTCTGTGTGCGTCATGCCAGCCACATGACCACGGAAGCATCTTCGGACAGCACTGTCTCTTCGGCTAACAAACGGGAGATGAGCATCGGCCCCTAGAGTCGGACACGACTGCACAAATGTGCGGGGGGAACCTTTACTTACAGCATTCAGTATTAAGAATACAAGGCATTTTGGTTTTTTTGCATAAGTTTTATTAGGTTTTTAAATATACAAAGCTAAAAGTTAAAGATGAAACGGAAAAAGAAATACAAGGCATTTTGTGATTGCGTGTCCAGGTAGCACTTGGTTCAAGAGGCAGCCTTCACAGACTCGGGGGGTGGGTGGGGTCCGTTTTCAGACACTGAATTTAGTAAGAAGAGAAACCAGCTAAATGGGTAGATTCTGCGCTATGTGTTCATTGCAATTGGTCTACTAAACTGAATTTGGGTAAATTTGAAGACCTGAATGTATATTTCAGAACAGGGGCCCCTCTGATAAGAACCCCCCTCTTGCTGAGAAAGCAAGCTGAACTACAGAATATACATCACTGTAAAACTGGGTATGTAGCCTCAAGATTGGGGGGGGACAACGCATGATAGAATTCCCATCCAATGTTGGCTGCAAATAATTAAAATTGAGCACTTTTCTCAGCTGGGGAGACCATGTTCAGACAGATCTACCGGGTGCTTGGGAGTGGATTACCTACAGGAGGGATGGGATGAGACACCAGTAGCAGGAAAATTGTAATTTTGTAAGCAGGAAATATGTATCTTAATATTTTTGTGTCTTTTTTCTTTGTTATTAAGTAAAAATTAAATTTATTTTGTGGCAATTAAATTTATTTTAAAAAAGGAAAATTTGGGCCTTGCCTCTTTGGAAAGAGGAACAAGGCGTGGCAGATGCTGAAGCACCATATACAGCCATGAACTTTGCCTTCGTGTTTTTGTTTTAATCAAATTCATTTGCTTCAATTTCTGAGGTTCTCCCAACTTTTTTATGCTTTTCTTTTTGTATAATGTAGCCTTCAACTGTTCCAATCATGGGGCTCACCCAACTAGGGACCCCATGCTTAGTATATATTTGATCACCTATACCAGGGCTTTCCAAACTTTTGCTGTTGGCGACACACCAGCGGCTGGCACGCAAAACTTTGGAAGTGTTGCCGCGGGGCGCAAAACCCCGGAAGCGCCAGTGGTGGCGCTTCCGGGTTGCCGCCGCCACGCTTTCGGGTTTTTGCGCACCGTGGCGGCGACATCCTGGTGTGTCGCGCAACAACCTGGAAGCACTGATGGCCCGCTGCCGCACATGGCAGTGCACCCTCAGCACTTCCCGGTTGTTGTGCGACACACTTGGGACCCCCAGGCGACACAGTACTGTCGCGACACACTTTGGAAAGCCCTGACCTATACTAACAGCTGAAAGTAATCTTGTTTATTCCCCTCCTCTAAGAATTGTATAGACAATGAAGACCATGAACTTTATAAGCCAACATTCTTCCTGATTTTTCACCATGTCAAGTGTGGAATGCGCTTAGGAAAATGGGAATCCCAGAATATCTTCTTGACCTTATAAGAAATCTGGCCATCCTGGACAGAACATGATGGAACAAGACTGGCTCCATTTCGGCAAAGGAGTAACAAGACTCTCGCCTTAGTTACTCAAATTACATGCTGAAATATTGTGGGAAGCTGGACTGGAAGATCAGCACGTTTTTAAAACCGGTGCAAGAAACATCAGTAACCTGTGCTATGCTGATGACGCGACTTTGATAGCTGAAGAAGTAAATTATCTCCAGGCTCTAGTCATGAAAGTCAAGGAACACAGTGAAACTGGTCATCTGCCGGTTTGGGGTTTGGTATCACCAGTACGCCAACGACGTGCAATTCTACCTTTCCATTCTGGGCCGGCCAAGTGAAGCTGCCTAGGTTCTGTCCCAGTCCCTGGAGGCAGGGCCAGTTTGGATGGGGAAGAACCGTCTCCGACTCGATCTTACCAAGACTGAGTGGCTGTGGGTGTTTGGACTGCCCAGATCTGAAGATATTCCGAGTTTGACCTTGGATGGGGTGGCACTCCCTCATTCAAGGGTGGTGTGCAATTAACTGTCAACAGTAGAGGAACCAACAGTCAGGAAATACTCTGTAGACTAGCTTTGATGAAGGCCTTGGAAAATATATGCAAGTGGTTTGATGTATCTATTATCTACCAAGATTGTAACTGTGCAGGCAATGGTTTTCCATGTGACACTCTATGGAAGCAAAAACCAGATTCTGAAGGAACAGAAGAGAAAGAAGTTGGGGACACATCATCCTGGAGAAAATCTATGTGGTTGTTTAGAGTCAACAGCGACTTGATGGCACGTAGTCATCAGTTAAGAGGCCTCATTTCAGCAATACCACCACTTCCTTCTCTGGTGCACAAGTCTTCCATCTCATGCCAGCAGCCCATGATCCAGTTAGCTTAGAACAGAGTCTGGGAAAGAAATCTCTACTATCACTATTTTAGTCATTCGCCCGTAGTCGTCTTCTCTCCCTTCCCAGAGACCTTCCTTGGACCAGAAGAATGGATGAGAATGCCACTTGACACCCCAACCCCCCCGATTCTTGAGCTTCTTTGATAGATCTTAACACTTATTGTGATGCTTCCTTCCTGTTCTAACAAATCTTCATAATTTTATTGGACAACCAGTGGCTAATCACTGTTCCGATCCTGACTGCTTCTAAATACACTATATGCCTGGCTGCTTTCAGGCAATAATGCAAATAAGCATTGCAGGTCATCACCACATAGAACTTACTCATTTTTACTTTTTTCTCAAGGCACAAGTAGTTTTTATGTCTTCTTGTTCTCCTCTTAAGCTCTAAGATTAGTCAAATATACACAACAGACTTAGAGAAAAAAGTCGTTCGGGACAAAGCAATGCTGGCAGACTCCCATTTTTCGCTTTGTGCGCTTTGAGTAATATTCTTAATTCGGCCACAGCTAATCAGAATCCCACTGATTTTCACCGTCCTCTCCCAAGTCTAGATGTACCCCAACAGACTTAAGACGTAATTCAGGTATTATCGGTAAGAATTAACACGGGGAACTCAACAGCTTGATCTTTTTATTTTATTGGTTTTTTTAAACAACTTTTTTTGGTTTTATTTATTAAACAAACCAGCTTGACCACCTTTTAAAAACTCAACGCTTCCTATTTCAAACTCAGGGGAGCAGATAGACAGGGGAGGAGGCAGGCTCCCAGGCAGCCTCCCCCTACTCCCATAAATAGAAGAGGGAAGAGGCAAGACCTCACATGTTCATATTTATATATATTTACACTCCACACTTCAGAGCAGCTCCCCCCTCGGATCCAAAGAGGCAACACGGCCCCTCCCAGAAAAATAAACTCAGGTGAAACAAAGGAAATAAGCAAAAATACATTCAGCTGGGAGCCTCCCAAAATCCTGATCCTTGCCCCCCCCAATTACACTCAGAGTATCCCACTAAGAGTCTAACACCCCTAACAGAGAGGGGACAAGTTCAGTGTACCCCCTCCCCACATGAACAGAAAAGGAGTTAAGGAGACACCCCATCTTTAGGAGACATCAACCGAGAGGAGGAGGAATGAGCCCCGGCAAAGAGCCCCCCCCAATCATTCTGAGGAGAGGATGTCAACAGATCCAAAGGGGAGGGAGCAGTATTCTGGGCTAGTGGTGGCCGGAGAGGTTGGGGTCTTGCCTGTCAGCGTGGGAACGGGTGTCCGGCTCAAGGCGGCGGGCAGGAGCTCCGTCCCGCGGTTGAGCCGCCCGTTCCCAGGAGCGGGGGTTCCACCGAAGGACGTCCGACTGCGAGGGCAAGAGGAAAAGGGGTGGAGGAAAAAGAGAAGGAGAAGGTTAGCGCCAACGTTCAGTCCGGGCTGCCACCTCACCCGTTGTCCGCGCTCCGTCGGCCCCCGTCGGCCTCACCTGCTGGTAGACCTCAAAGCGCTGGGCTCGAAAGAGGCCGCTGTAGCCAGACCCAGGAGCCTTGAGCCTGGCGCTGAAGCCTCCGGAGAAAGGCCTGCGGGGCAAGAGGAAAAGGCTCAGCCTTGGAGAGAGACCTCCGCAGCCCGGGCCTGCCTGCGCTTGCAGTGAAATTGGATCTCGCTATCAAGATACGCCCCCAAGGAAAAGCGTTTCGAGCTGGGTGTGTTTTTCCCCCAAAGAGGCTTATGAAAAGCTGAAATGCTACTATGAAAACACTTCCTCCAACATCATCTTTCTTCACAAAAATGCCTCCAAGTCCCACAGACGTTCTTCATGCTAAAAGGGGTGGGAGGAAGCGACCCAGCGCTGCTTCTACAAACTGCCCACTGGCACCCAGCAGACAGACAGAGGGAAACCAAGAGTTAGAAATAACAAGGTTTAGACCCGCAGTGGATGTCTGGAAGTCACCAGCTTGCCTTCTGGCGGATCGGTGCAGCCCCAACGCTCACTAACTCTGGTCCACCATTAGGGAACCTCTCCGGGTCAGGGGTGCAGTTAGAGTTTTGAAAGCCTGCGGTCAGCAAGCTCACACGACGGCTGCTACCGTGGGCATGGCCACTTATAGAAATCCATCTCCCAGAAGGCAACCTATCCCTGCTCCAGTATCTCCTCAAAGAAACCCTCTTCTATCTCATGAGCTGTGCCGAGACAAAAGGCACTTTTGCAAACAAACGGGTATTAGAGATTTATGTTTTGCTTCGCAGCATACCAGATTATTATATGTTGGGTTTATTGATTGAAAAAATCTTCACACAAAAAAAATTCAGGACCGGGGCAAAGGTACACTGGTGCACACCAGGAGAAATGCCTGCAGGGACACACTGGCATTCCTGGGCAGCCAGTTGCCTACCCCTGCTCTCATCCCCCCCCCCCCCCCGTTTGCATCTGCTCTGAGCACTGAGCCGGGAATCAGAGCCATGACAGCAGGAGGGGAAACGACTGGAGACAAGCACACAGAATTGTCAAGGGCTCCGGAACTGACCGTTATCATTTAAACTAATGGAAGAAACATTTCTCAAGCTGTCAAGACACCGCAAAACCCCTTTCTGTGCTGGTTGGCTCAAGGTGCTGCAGCCGAGAGGGTCCCCCCCACTGGCAGGAACCCGTTTTTCAATCCATTTCGCAACCAGGATCTGCACATTTGAACTGAGACCCCCCAGGCAACCGCTGTGCTACGCCAAGGCGTAATCAAGGGAAAAGCTCACAGACAAGAACTAGCAGCGACACCTGACCCTTTAGGACTGCTGAAAATTCTCCTCTGGCCCCATAATCCACTCCCCCAAGTTTGAAAGCTAACAGAGCTGGATCAGCAGGGCTCTTGGGCCAGTAAGGGGTAAGATGGAGTCCAATACATTTTCAAAACTTTACCCAGATGGAAGCGTGGATGGAGTATGCAGTCTTGGGAGCCCAGGTAACTTCAACCAGGGATCCTTCCCCCCCACCCCTTCAAGACCTCCTCCGCCCCACAGAGAGTACTTGCCTGCTCCCAGAAGGGGGTCGGGCACCCACAGACCCCAGACCATTGAGTTTCCGGTAATCTGGCAGCGGTTTCATTTCCAGAGCGTGAAGCTGAAGAAGACAAGCACCGTCAGCAGCCAGGAGGGGGGAAGCCCTTCCGCTCAGCAGGCCCCATCTTCCCAACCCCTTTACCTCGTTACGTCCCACTCCGCCGTGAGGAAATGCTCGGATGGCTGGAGACATGAGTCGCCCGGCCAGCTGCCCCGGGGGCCGGAGAGCCTGGGCGGCCACGGGGACCAGAGGCATCGGGGGAGGCGGCGGCGGTGGGGCCGGGGCAGCCGGGGGCGCTTGTTGCAAAGAGCCAAAGTTCACCACCGGTGGTAACTGGGGCGGCTCCACCACGGGCAAGAGCACCTGGGGCAGAACCAAAGAGAGAGGGGCAGATGCTGCGTTCAGGGTGCCCGGCCTGCCCAGGAAGAGCCCGGGCGTCTCCAGGAGAGAAATGCGCGCCCTCACCTGTTGGGCAGGTCCTGTGGCCGTCAGGAAGTTGCTCTGGCTGCCTTGCCCCAGCGTGGCTGGGTAGAACTCGGAAGGGGATGCGAGTTCCTGGCGCACCTGTGGGAGGAGGAAGCGCAGGTCAGAGGGCTGACTCCTGGGATGGCTGGAGAACCGAGCCCCGGACCCTCTTCCTGGAAACGCCCTTCTGGGGTGGTGCCCAGGCAGCACCCAAACGGGCGTGGAGAGGAGCGCCCTGGCTTCTGAGACCACGACCTGAATTCCCACGATGACGGATGGGCTGCTGGCTGAGAACAGCTGCACCTGACAGGGACGGACAAAAATGTGTTTGGCCAAAGCATGGTGAGCTTGATCGGGAGGGCTTTAAACTGAATCCCATGGGAATTGGAAAAAAAGAATGAACCTAAGATACAAGACTTGTGCACTATAGCAAACTGGGGAGCTGATGGAACGGAGCCTTTTATACCATGCAGTGAAAATCAGCCAGAGCACTGGCTTGAAGAAGTCCTGGCCTTCACCGTCTCTACGCTCCCGTTCAGTGTATAAGCAAGGTCAGTTTGCGCTTTTAGCGCAGGAAAGCAGGTAGCAGGGGCTGCTAGAAAGGGGCTGCTGAGGGTCTCCGCCCTACCTGAAGCAGAAGGATTGGGACAAGGCACCTTCCAACCAGCGCCGTCTGGTAGGGGTGTTTTCTTATCACTGTTTAGCTTCTATTTTTATTCAGCATGTATTTTTTTTATTACACCGCTGGCTGCAACCTGCCCTTAGCCCAAGGAAGAAGGACAGCACATAAACAACTGCTGAGCCGAGGTCAGTGGTAGCTAAGGATAACAAAAAGGACTTCTTTAGGTATAGGACGTGGGATCCCTGGCTTAGCAGCAGCACTGGCAAAAAATATACTGAGATGGTAGTTGATTGCAAACTGAATGTGAGCCACCATGTGACGGGACTGCAAAAAAGGGTCGATGCACTTTTATGCTTTATCAACAGGAGGAGGATTTACAAATCAAATAAAGATAATTATTTTACTTTGGTCCACCCCCCCACCCGAAGCACTGTGTCCAATTCTGGGCAGACACTTTAAGAAGGGCAACGACGACGACGGAGGACTAGAGAGATTGAAGAGACACCCAAAAGGGGATATGACAGCCCTTTTCCAACGCTTGAATAAATAGGAAGAAAGAGGAGTTCTATTCTTTCTCATTCCAGAGTGCAGAATACACAATAATGGACTTAACGTACTGGAATGCAGATTTCAACTGAAAAAAAAACTTCCTAAAACAAGAGCAGCTCGACACAGGAATTCACGACTCAGACAGTGGTGAAACATTGTCTAGGATATATTCAGACTGAGGCCAGACAGTAACCCATCTTGGATGAGTGGATTTGGTTCCTGCACGGAACAGAACGCTGGACTCAATTGCCATATGGCTCTTCCAACTCTATGATTTTATGAAATGCTTCCAAACAAAACCTTGGCCTTTTCCCCATTTTGCCCTCCCCCCCTCCACAAACAATTTTTGCTTGTAACCGTATTTGGGTTTGTATCTGGAACAAAACCGGCCAATTTAGTCCCTTATGCAGACCAAGACTTCCACACACGGACCACCCAAAGCCGGATGTTTCATGCGCGCAAGACTTCATGCACGGAACCTCTTGCCCATCTTCAGTAGAAAAGTGAGGAATACCTTTTCCAGAGGACTTAGTTCATCTTTCATTTTGTTGCGCTGCCTGGTCTCTATTACCAATTGCTTTTTAAAACATAACGGGGGGCTGAGGAGAGGCATGATATGAATCTCACTGCAGTTGTCAAAAACTTTGATTGCTGAAGACTGGAAGACTCTTTTCAGCCAGTAAAGAAAATCTCTGGTAAGCACTGCAATGTCCTGGTTAAAAATTGGTATTGATCCCAAAGCCCTCATACCAAGATGGGCCCCCTCTGGGGCAAGCAAGCAGGAGAGTCGGGTTTAAAATGCCAGACTGGATGTCCCGTGTTACGCTTCCACTGATCTAGTCATGAGGAACAAGCCTCTGCCGATGTAACCCCACCAGAGAATGCTTCTGGCGGCACAACCTGGCATGCAAAGGGTTCAAAACTACCACAGTTTTTTTCTCAGCACGAGTGCCTTCGCGGCTGGAACAGTTTGCTTTTTCCCCTCCGCACACAGACCAGGAATTTTGTTTGCTGGATCTTTTTGCTTGACTGCAGGATTGGAAAGCAAACCATTTTCACATCAGAGCTGTAAACGGGGGAAGGCTTTTTCAAATGTTGATTGTTTCTGTTTTATCGGAGTGCATTTTTGTGAGCGGCCCAGACTCTTTGGGGTTAGGAAGTATATAAAAGGACTAAATGAATTGGTTTACAGGTCAAGAGAACTGGGCAAGCAGCATTTGTGGACACTAAGTAATTTGAAGAGCATTGCATTGCTGAGAAAGGGCTGGCCAAAACCCACCCGCGATGCAAAACATCTGCTTTGATAGGTACGTACTTGGTTTCATAAAGGGCTACTCTGTCCTAATCTCCCCCCCCCAGATTTCCAGTTCACTGTTAAACTGTCTTTCTCCCATAGCTTCCCCAGTACCTGAAGCAGGGCCTGCTCAGGAGCGAGTCGGCTTCCACAGAAGGCTGAGCTGTAGATGAAGGACGGAGGGGGTGCCTGGTACAGCAGGCCCGTAGCCGGGAGTTTGGGCAGGTCGGCTGCCTGCAGAGCTGCTATTTCCACATACTGCCCCTTCAAGGCCACTCCCGAGAGCAGGGTCGAGCTGGGCAGCACCGCCCCCGCTGCCGTCTGGCCTGGAGAAGTGGGGGCTGGGCTGGGCTGGAGGTACAGGTGCTGGGACCTGTGAACGAGAATCCGGTGCGGTTGGCACACGCGGCTCTGCACGCGTGACCCGGCCCTCCCGGCCCTGAACAAGGCAGGACTGAAACGGAACGGACCCGCGCTCCGTCCCCGCCCGGGATCAACCTGCCGCCCGCTCTCCCGCCAGCCGGTACCTGTATGAGTGCACTGACGGGGTGCTTGGACGGTAGCTGCCGCCGCCACTTGCGCTGTGGAGCTGGGACTCGAGCTGGGCGCTGGGGACCTGCAGCCAGAGGATGGGGAAAACGCCGTCAGAGGGCCGGGAAACAGGGTCCCAGCACACTTGCCCACTCCCCAGCCCACTTCTGGTACTCCAGCAGCATGCCCAATTCTAACTGGTCTGTGCCCAGTGCACAATCCCCAGCTCCGTTCTGGGAAATCACCTCCCTATCGTGCCTCCCACCTGCCAAGATGGCTACCTGGTTCCCATAAAACAGCTCCGGGTACAGTCGCGGCCCCTGGCCCCTCTCACCTGCAGAGAGAAACACCATCAGGTGCTAATCTGCTCAAAAGCCGCAGAAGGGCTCCTTCCGTCCCCAACCAACCCCCTACCTGAGAACACGGCGGCATCTACTGGGAAGCTATGCAAGCAGGAAGAGGCAGCCGCAGCCCCCGGGAAAGCTCGGGGCTCACAGGAACGGCCGGGAGGCATCTCGGGGGAAGCTCTGTGGCTGGGAGGGGCTGGGGGAAGCAGCTCCCACTCCCTGGGGGCAGAGGCCAGCTGCGGAGAGAGCAGACAGGAAAGCTGTCAAGAGGCAGCGGGCCACAGTCTAGTGCTCCAACTCCTTCCGACACAAACCAATGGCGCCCACTTTTATTCCGTCGCTACACATACTGGCCGTTTGAGTCCATACACAAACCTTTAGCAATACAATTCGAACTACACACCAGGGAGTACACTGCGTGTCACTCCTGTGGCGCTCCTCTCATCTCTGACGGCAGCATGTACTACTGCCACCACTTACCCCTTCGGTGAGGGCCTGGTGCAGCTCTTCGCCTGCCGCCTTGGGGCCTTCACTCACAATGAAACGAAGGTCAGCGTCCTGAAAGGGCAAAGTTCCAAGTCAAGGTCTGAGCCAAGGATTTCTTGCTCCAGGTTTTCAAAGAACAGCCTACGGCGAACCCTTGGCCTCGGCGTGCAGGTGACCCAGGGACTCCCAGCCTTCACACTTACCTTATCACTGGCCCCAAACTGGATGGGTGGGCAGGTCCCCGGGGACTCGAGTTGGGGGCTCTGCTCAGACTTCAGAACACCCAGGCCCTCCGCGCTCTCCTTGGCCTTCTCTGCCCGCTGGGAGCGCTCCGTGCCAATGGCGCCAGGGGGAGGGTGGTCCCGGGACAGTGGCTCGGGGGAACTGCTCGCCTGTTGCAGAGGAGGGTGAAGCAGCTCATGAGGCAAACTTTTCCAACCTTATCAGGCAGGCCTGGACCCGCACATCTTGAACGCACCACCTATCCACTGAACGGGGATAGCACCCACCCTGCGCAAAGGGCCCAGCATCAGCCTCACAAGTGACGCACAGCCACCCCTCGCTTCAGTTGAAGGCCCCGTGACCACCACTCCTTCCACCCCTGCTGGAAAGATGAAGACGACGCAACTGGCTTCAACCAGGACCGAGGCAGGGATCTGGTGGAATTTCTGGTGCTCACAGACATACAGTATCTCGCCTATGCAGTCTGGTAGACTAGCTTTATAAGACCGTCTCTCTTGAAGACCAAAAGGAGAACCAGGAGTGAATCTTGAAGGGGAGAGCTGGCAGGCTTAAGAGCCAGATGTAACTCAGAACACTTGTAAGTGCTCATTTCAAGTCAACCTGACAAGTCTTACTTCAGGGCTGCAGATAATTTTGTAAAAGCAACACACTACCTCCACCATTAGACACCAAGCACCACATCACTTACTTTGATTAAGATAGATATTTCAACACTTTAGAATGCAAAGACAAGCACAAAGAGGTGCGGGGTGATGCCCAGCAATCTGCAAAACTAGAAAAAAGTTCCAAGGCAGACTGTGAAGGTGGGGTGATGAATGGGGTTGAGCGCCCTATTTAAGGGTCCTATTTCGCTGGGTTGCAAGGATCTCGCAACAGTGAACCATGTCCTCACTGCTTGACTAGACTACTGGAATGGGGCTGCCATTGAAGGCCACCCAGAAAACGGAACTGGTGCAAAATGGAGCAGCCTGATTATACCTTGGCTTCAAGCCCTACAGCATACTGTTTACCAAGAGAGCGCTTCCTGGGTGCAATTCAAAGTGCTAGCTTTGACTTATAAAGCCCTATGTCGCTTGGGACCCAGGTACCTGCAGGGCCGCCTTGCCTTATCACAGCACCTAAAGCAGCAGAGGAAGAACATTTGGAAACAAAGTTTGAGGGCCAACTAGCAAGGGAGACAAGAGTGAAAACAGAGGCAGAGGAGAGTGTCTTCCAAGTCCAATAAGCGTAGCCTGATTGTGTCAGAAGAACACACAGGTTAAGACCTAGATGGCAGAACGCACACAAACACACCCTCGTCAGAAGCTATTAAGATCAGTTATGGCAGAGGCAGAATGGTCAGTGAAGTATCAAAAGTTTGCAGCTACCCAAGAATAAATGTTGTACCTTCTTGTCCTTGAGCAAACTGGAGTCTCTAGTTGGGGGCGGCCTCCTCCTTTGCTCTTTAGTGTCCGCTCCTTCTGGATCAGTGGCCATGGTGTCATCCTTACTTTTGCCAATGGCTCCACCCCGTTTGGTGGTAGCATCTGGCGTGGCTTTCAGACCCCCATCAGGAGAGCTGCGTTGGCTACAGGTGGCCGAGGAGACCTGGGAGTCACTACTGAGGTCCACACCACTGTCAGACAGGCTCATCTGGAAGAGGATTCAGCCAGGAGGGTTAAGGATTGAAAGGAAGCCGAGAACAACGTCCTCCTCACCCGTCAACATCAGTTCTGCTCTCTCCCGGACCTATTTCCTCCGCCCCCTTCAGCAGAGATTTACCCAGCCAGCTCTCACCTCTGTACTTGCAACCTCTTCAAAGGCATTCAGTGGGTCAATCCACGGCTCTACCGAGGCAGGACGGTAGCTTTTCCGGGAGGGGTCTGATTGAATTAAGCACAGGGGCAACTGGGTGAGGCTTTTCTACTACAACTTCTAAGGAGGCCTCCAAGGCCGACCGGACCCAAGCGTAAGACTTCTTCCAGCTCATAAGGCGAGTTTACTTATTTCCCACCCACGGGAATGTTGCCATACATGGGATGCCCAGAGGCTGCAGAGACTCCCTGCCTTTTCCTTGCCAAACGGCTACCCAGGATTCTCAAAGAATAGCTGCTTCCTGAGCTAAATAAAAGGCACCTGTACAGAGACATCTCTAACTGGTATGATCAGGTTTGCTCTAGCCCTTCCCCCTCACTGTCACAGCTGCCTATGTACCCGGACCACCAGGGACACCAACCCCACTCCTTCCCTTCCCTTCCCAACCTGGAGACTGCCAGACGCCAACGCTCTATGACATCTCAAGGAACTTACTTGAATCCAGATGGTTCCAGATCTGTGGGGCGAGCCCTTCTGACACTGGGACGCTCCTGCCGAGAGGCTCCCCTGGAGTCTCCTCTTTGGAGGGTGCGAAACCTGGGCCACCGGGAAAGCCCAGAGGCTCCTGGGGGGGGGGGGGGAAGGCAGCAGAGTTATCCGTAAGGGTTTAAACCAAATGCTCACCTCTTTTCCTCAACTTCGTCCTAGGATGAGAAAAACCCGCTTACCTGCTGTAGCAGATCTTGCTTGCGAGGCCGCTCTCGGCGTTTTGTGCCAAAGCCACTTACCGTGCCAGGTTCCTTCAGTGGTGCACTGCTGGCACGGAGAAGCTGGTTCTTGTCCAGGAAGCAGGAATCTGAATGGGGAGAAGCAGAGAGTGTTTGGATTCCAATCAAACCGGACAGAATCAGGCAAAGACGTTACAAAGATGATAAAAACTCTATAATCTGAATTCTGTCCCTCTCTGGAAGCTCATACAGGTAGTCCTCGACTTACAACCATTCATTTAGTGACTGTCTGAAGTTATGACGGCGCTGGAAAAAGTGACTTACGCCCAGTCTTTGCACTTACGATCGTCACAGCATCCCTGCGGTCACGAGATCAAAATTCAGGCACTTGGCAACTGGCATGTATTCACGATGGTTGTAGCGTCCCGGGGTCACATGATCACCATTTGCGACCTTCCCAGCCGGTTTCTGACAAGTGAAGTCAATGAGGGAAGCCAGATTCGCTTAACAACCACAGCGATTCACTTAACGACAGTGGCTTAGCGACGGAAGTTCCAGTCCCAATTGTGATCCTAAGTCGAGGACTACCTGTACACCTTACTTCTCCAAGACTGGAAGAACTTGGCAGCAATAACCCATTCCAGAACCCATTACTGGTAATCTGCAAAACCAAGCTTGCACTGTGCCTTGGGGAAACCAGGTCTGCCATAAAAAAACTCATGAACTTCTTGAAAATTTACCGTCAAAGGAGGTGAGAGATGGGTGCTCCAAAATATTATGGTTTTCCTGGCAACTTCAATTTGAAAATTAATAAATATACAGCTAGTAATCTTTGAATTGTGATTAAATTTTAATGCTTCCCACGAACATTTCAAGTTGTTTTTCTTTACATCGTGTCAAGTCTCATTTGATTGCAGTGGGACACCAGCATATTCAACCAACCAACAAAATGCTTTTCTCCCCCCCCCTCCCCAATGAGCTGAGCTTCCACTCACAATTCCAGCGCAAACCGGTATTCTTGCTAACTAGCAGAGTAAAGAACGAAGATTTTGGAGCCCTGGCCTGAAAGAGCCCCACGTTACCTGTACTGCCGCCACTCCTATTCTCAAAACACCCCAACGGGAGGCCAGAAGCGCTCCCACTTCCAGGCCCCAGGAAGGACGGCTGAGTCGGGCCAGGGGAGGCGGGCTTGGTGTGGCGGCTGCCCAGTTCTGCTAGAGCCTGCTGGATGCCAGCTGGGTCACTGTGAATGACGCGATCCAAACGATACACCGTGCTGGTAGTGGGAGCGGGAGGAAGGCTCAGGCCTGGAGAGTGATCGTCTGCGTTTCGGCTGGAGGGGAGCAAAGAGTGATCAGGGGAAGCGTTACAAAACAGGAGATGGCAAGGGAGGAGTGGGCAAGTATTTCTTCTCCCTCTGTCCGCAGTAAGCCACCCTCAAATTCCCTTCCTTCCATTTTGGGCCGGGGGCTTTTCTTTCTATGCCTGTGATGGATCAGCCCACTGCCCATTTCTCACTCTGCTGGTCTTGACCCTTGACCCCATCGTGACAGGGGCTTGCTCTTGATCCGGCCTGTCAGCCAAAGGATTTTGTTAACACCAAAAATAGGATGATACCCAACAAACCGGCAAATAGCTACGGCAGTGCTTCTCAACCTTGGCAATTTTAAGATGGGTGGACTTCAAATCCCAGAATTCCCCTTAAAATCGCCAAGGTTGAGAAACACTGAGCTAAGGGTTCAATTATAAATTCCTAGAAAGGGGACCAGGTAGCCACAGAAGGGCTTATTCTATTTTTGGACATTCAAGCAGCACTTGGGTGCTCTTGTTGAAGGCACCATTGAGGACATCCTGGTTACAGCCAGCTTTGGCACGGAGGTTATCCTGGAATTCAACCAAGGTGGAAAGTGACTGAAGGGCCGTGCTCCACAAATACATTCCTAAGCAGAGCCAAGCCCTTCAGAAGTGGCTGCTTGAACCGGATATGAATCAGTGTGTGATACTTCAGCTGCCAGGGATAACCAGGCACAGTAGGTAAGGCTGTCTCCGAAAGAACCTGCTTACGCTCACTGTGGGAAGACAGACGGGGCCGGGGGACACAGGTGGGAGGTTGAGAGCGTCTCCAAACACTCTTCCTTTTTGCCCAGAGCAGGAGGGGGCGCCTTTCCCACATGGTTTGAGGCTTGGTAACCTTGTTGATTCTTAATTTCTTTGCACTGACTGACATATGTTACAAGTTACAGTTTTTATCCTTGTACACCACAGGACTTTTTGAAGATAAGCAGTGGTACAGAAAGCACAAACAAGCAAAAATGACAACTACTGGTTAACCGACTGGGACACGCCATTAACCATTACCGATGACCCTTCCGCCAACCCTTAGCCTGGCCCTTTGGACTGCTGCTCCCATCATCCCTGGCCAGGAGAACCAGGCTGCCTGGAGGTGGAGGCTATGCCGGCCCAAGTCGACCTGAGCGTTTCAACCGTGCCATCGTTCCCCTTGCCAATCTCTCCATGCTTTGCTTCGGGCACTCGTCCTTTCCCGCTTCGCCTCAAGCAGGATCTGCCTCCCACCCACCCACCCCTCCCGACTGCCGCCCCAGGACTTGCCTGCGGTTCTTGGGCGAGGGCCAGCTTCTTTTATCCCCTCCGCTGCGACCACTACCGCTCCCTCCCCGGCCGGCTTTGCCTCCTCCCCCGGAGCCGGGGTTGGAGCGCCGGTTCTGCCGGTCCATGCCAGGCCGTTGGCTGGAGAAGCTGCGCTTGGACATCTCCTTCCTCTGGGCTAAACTGAGCTCGTTGCTAGAGGGACGCCCCCCGACCGAAGGCACGCCAGAGCAGCCCCCTTTCAGGAAGGCGGTTGGGGGAGGCCCGCCAGGTGCCGGCTCTTTCTCCCCGCCCCCACGGCGCTCTGTGAAGTCACTGCTCTCCGACGCGGTCTCCCATTCCTCGTTTGCCTGGTCAGAGTTCTGGTTGGATAAGTCCGGAGACTTCGTGCCAGCCGCTCTTCGGGCAGTCGATTCCTCGGGGAGGGGGGCAGAAGGCGCCGGGGAGAAAGGCTGACCGGCCCTCTGCTCGCCGTTGAGCCGGGCGGCATTCTCACGCTCCTGCTTCAGCCTCCGGAATCGAGGCGGCTTGTCCTGTTGCTGGGAACGGCCGTGGCGCCGTCGCCGAGGTGGTCGGTCAAAGCCACGGTCGGAGATGGGGCCAAGGGGGGGTTGTTTTGGGGGAGCTTGAAACCCCCCAGTATCTTCTGGGGCCACCACTGGAGGTCCCGATGGCGTCTTTTCCTTCACCGAGGATTCCAGAACTATTTCTTGCTGCTTTTCAGGTTTCTTGTTGGGTTGGGGCTTGGATGGAGGGCTCCATCCGCCCGGGGGTGCACGGCCACCTCCTCGGCCGCGACGGGAGGGTACACCCCGGGGAGTGAACACACGCCCGCTACGGGTTCCTGGATCTGAGAGGCGCGGGGGCATCTTGTCAGCAAATCGAGGCAAGCCGGGGTGCTGGGAAGAGGGCGCCGTCGTAGAAGCCATTGGAGCGCCTCGGTTGCGCTGGCTAGGGGCCGGTTCTTTGGTCATCTCCTTGTCCGAATGGGCCACGTCGCTGGCACTCTCGTGGGTCTCGCTCCCTGTCTCAGACCCCCGCTGACGCCGTCGTTTCGGGATCTCTTCATACTCTGAGCCTTCGCTCCGCGTCTCACTGGTGTTGCGAGGGCGGAAGTTGGAGCCGGGCCCTGTAGGCTTACCAGCCCCGTCATCAAGTCGATAGAAGGGCTCGCGGTAGCTACGGAACTCTCGGCTTCTTCCCCGGCCACCTCGGCCCCGGCCACTGTAAGCGCCTCGGAAACCTCGTCCTCGGGCAAAATACTCTCCTCGCCCCCTTGCCCGGCCACGGCCAGCGTAGCCACCTCGCTCGTAAGGGCCTTCTCGCCGCCGGCGGTTTGGTGACAGTGTGCCCTGCTGTTGCTGCTGCTGCTGCTCTTTGGGTGGCATCACTGTTCCACCATTGACCACTGGCTTGGCTTTATTCTCCTTGCCGGGCTTTGGAGACTCTTTAGATGGGTCTGGCTTATTACTCCCTGCCTCTCCACCTTCCTTGGCCTTTCCTCCAGCACGCACATCCTCGCCGTCTTCTTTTATCTCCTTAGGGGGTGGCGGCTTCTTGATGGGCCCAGCTCGGCGTGGAGCCTTGTCTCCAGAAATGTCTTCAATTCTCCTGCTGCTGCCGGGACGGGGACCCCAACGCGTCTCTGTTTTGGACTCGCGCCGTGGCTGCTTATGGAATTCATGCTGCTGCTGCCGTGGCGGCTTCTCCACCCGCCGTAGGATATCCTCTTTGATTGGAATCTCCTCTTTTGGCTGTTCAGAGGGAGGTTTCTTAGCTACGACTGGACGAATGATTAGCGGCTCCACTGATTTGATCTCTTCCGGGAGGTCACGGTGGAGCAACTGGGGTTCCTCTTCGCTTTTGCGAGATGGCTGGATTTGGGGCTCGGGTCGTCCATTTCTGTTCACTTCTGCCGGTGTGGCCAGAGTCATGCTAGCTTGCCAGGGCCCTCCTGGCCGTGGTGGCTCGTCCATTGGGAAGCGATGCAATGGTGCAGGATTGCCATTTTCTGAGAAACCCTGGTAGTTCCCCATGTATGGCTGAGGGGTGACAGCATCACGTAGGCGAACAGGTGGTGTCTCGCTCCTGAAAAGACATCAAGTGTATCTTTTACTAGAGAAGTCAACAACGGCAGTCCCGAGTAGTGCCATCTGCCTTCCTCTGTCTCCTCACCAACTCTCCAGTTTCATACCAGAGGCGTAAGGAAGAGCAGATTTGGAGGCAACGGAGATTCAAAAGCTGATGTCTTGGGGGATGAGGCACATAAACTTGGCTTCCCTTCATCATTCAACAGGACCACATTTGCTGATGTGGTTCCAATAAGAAAAACAGACCAGTCAGATCAAGACGGGCTGTTCATTTACCCTACTTCTCATCCCCGCATCCAAGCAGCCCAAAGATCACCAAACGTTTCCTCACCTTAAGCCTTTCTCCTCTTCATCCTGCTGCCGAAGAGATGCTGCCTGAGGCCGCGAGTCAACGCTGGAGGGGGCGTTGCTGAAGACGTCGCCAGCCCAGGCTAGCTTGGCATCAACAGGCGGGGTGCCACGCTCTCGGAGGATGGGTGGATGGCGGTCAAACTGCTCTGAGCTGGAGCCCCCGCTGTCCGACCGCTCCCGGGGCAGAAGACCTGAGGGGAGGAGGGAGTGGGGGAGGGAAAGAGAGGCAGCACGCGGACAGCAATCAGCTCTAACGCCCTCTGCGGTCCTCTAAATCCACCTTCCGTCGGGTTAGCTGGTGAGCTTAGCTACAAATCGTTATTCGTTTCTCCAGTACTTACCAGAGGGGTGCACGCCAGGAGGATAAAAATCCATAGGGGGCCGGCCCTGCATCATGCGTGGGTCCATGTAAGGCGGGATCATCATCCAGCGAGGGTCGAAGTTGATCGGGGGCATTGGCGGAGGCCGCCCGATGGAGCCTGGGTACATGCCTTTGGGCGGAGCTTGCTGTGCCGGAGGGGGTGCCGAGGGCTGCTGCTGCCCGGGTGGCCCCGCCTGCGGGTGAACGTTGCCCGAGGGGCCCAGAGGAGCCAGAGGGACACCTGCGGCCTGCTGCTGGGCAGGGGAAGGCAACGGAGGCTGGACCTGGCTTTGTTGCTGCTGCTGCTGCTGCTGCCATTGCTGCTGCTGTTTCAGCAACTGCTCCTAAGAGGGTAGCGAGAGCATCTTTTACTACACGGCCCTCAAGAGCCGCTCCTACCCAGAGCCCCCACTTGCCCAAGCAGCTGCTAGGTAGGCTGCTTCAGTAGCTGCGAGGACACCAGCGGGTGCCAAATCCTCATCTGAACTCAACCCAACGAGTTCGACTTGCTGCTTTCCGTCTTCCCAATGAACCCCCTTTTCTTCCCAGACCTCTCATGCTGTACCTGCTGTTGCCGCTGGAATCGAGGCGGTAACGACTTCTGATATTTTGAGTAGCCGAGAGTCTGAGCTGGAA
Source organism: Charina bottae (assembly GCA_023362775.1). Classification (NCBI taxonomy): domain Eukaryota; kingdom Metazoa; phylum Chordata; class Lepidosauria; order Squamata; family Charinaidae; genus Charina; species Charina bottae. The sequence continues at coordinate 21,895,018 of JALMGJ010000002.1, forward strand.
TCGGCTGGCGAGCTGGAAGGACCGGCTCTCCCTTGGACTCCACCTTGGCGGGGATGGGAGCTGCTGGAAGGACAGGTCCAGGTAAGGCTGGCGGCTCTTCCCTTGCTTCTGGAACTTCCTTGGGAGGAGGGGGAGGAGCCAGAGGGGGCTCGGCTGTGGGGCAACAGGATGGGAAAGACAGGAAATGAGTTGTAGAGTCTCCCACATTGACCTGTAGGGTCCTGAAAACTTATCGTCCTGAACACACCTCTCTCTCTATCCCAGGCTTCCGTGTCTCAACATCTCCCAGGAAGGATCTTTTCAGCATATCTTTCTCACTTGTTAAATAACCAATAAGGAAAGAGCTTTCCCAGTTATGGTGTTGTAGACTGTCTCCCCTACTGCTGCATTTTTATGCCATTTAACACTTGATCATATCAGCGGTTTGTGATTGGCCATTCGATGTTCTATTTTTCATTCGGTATCTTTTGATGCAGGATGGTTTGTAGATGTCTAAATTAAGTAAAACGCAATCCTGTTCCCTCAGCCTGCAATGGCCTAGCGCAGCCAGAAATACGTCATAATTGGATTTTAGAGGTTTTTGCAGAAAATGAGAGTATCAGGAAGAAAAAGCAGACTTTTCTTCTCAAGTCAGTTATGTGCCTACAATCAAAGTCTGAGGTACCTTTCCTATTTCTTTTGAAAGACTGATCGATAATGCCTTCCGTTATTTCCTTGACTAACTGGGATCTCCAGTGCATTGCAAAAGATTCCGAGGACCTCTTCTACAGTAGTATTACCCAACTTGGAGCCCTCCATGTCCATTTAAAATCCTAAAGCATGGTCATACTAGCTGGGGATGATGGAGGATATAGTCCGACACCCTAAAAGATGCCAGGTTGTGGATGGCTGCTCTGGAACATGCTTGCCCTCTTGCTTATGGAACTGAAGGCAGAACGCGCTCTGAAACCCAGCCAATGTTCTCCTGCAAGAGGGAGGGGACGGGGGCTGCTAGGAAGATGGGGGCGGGGGGGGCAGGGAGGCAATGAGATACGCTGCACTGCGATGTTGGTGGCAGCTGAGGGGACAGAAGGAAAGTGCTGGGAAGCCTGGGGGAGGGAGGATGGCCAGTGGGCTATACCATTGCGGCAGCTGCTGAGGGGAGGAGAGGAGCGCGTGGACAACATGCACCCGCCTCGCTCCATTCACTCTGACCGGATTTTGCTTAATCTGAAACTTGAAACAACCCAAACGTTCCAAGTTTTGTTTCTACTGAACTGGGGCGGACTCAAGACAGGACTGCCGGAATATGACCGTCTGTTTTGAAAGAGAACCCTTTTTTCCTTTCTGCGTACACCCTATGACACAACCGCAATTTCGCTGGCTCTTTGGCCGGCCTCTCAGATATACTTTTCTAATGCTAAGATGAACACAGTTACCAAGAGCAGCCGAGTCCAAGGTGCTCCCGTTGCTGCTGCTGCTGCCGCTGCCACCACCGGCAGCGTTGCGAGGTTTGCTAGTCAAAACCGGCTCCTCTTTTTTTTCTTCCGGGGAGCCTGGGGCAGCCAGAGGATTGGGGGGCGCCGGGGTGGGAGGCGGGGGAGGAGCAGGAGCCTCCTTGGGGGGATCTGGCTTAAGGCGCTTGTCAGGGGCGCCAAATTTCTCATCCAGCCGCTTGAGCTTCTCGGCGCAGGCGGCTCGCCGTTCCTCTTGCATGCGCCGCTCCTCCTCCTCCCGCCGGCGCCGGGCACGCTCCACCGCGGCGGAAATCTCAGAGGACGACTGTTTCCGGCGCTGGCGCCAAGCCTCATCCTCATCCTCGGGAGGAAGCGGCCGTGGCGGGCGGTCCTGGAGGGAAGAAACGGTCTCGACTCAAAGCTGCTCCCTTAACGAAACCAGGAAGCTAAACACACCAAGCGTTGGGAGGGAGAAGAGGGGGTCGTCCGCAGTGGAAATTCAAATGTCAGAGATTTCACCTGCAAGTCACTTAAGCCCCTCACCTGCTATTTACGTGAAAGGCAGCCCTTGCCTTGTTGGGCGATAAGGCAGCAGCAAACTAGCTTCTTCTCCTTAGTGTTTTCCCATCATTTACACCCTTTGGCTTAATTCGGAAGCATAATCCAGTCTGTCTAGGTTCCTCATCACTTGAGTGGCAAAGGCCAACCCTCACCCACTACCAAGCTTCCCAGCCTCAACACTTACCGGGAAATCGTTGGGCTGCCCCCAGTTGCCCCGGTTTGGGGGGGGTGGGGGTGGGGGTGGCGGAGGCCGGACTGCAGGGGAAGGTGGCGGCAGGTCCTTGGCGCCCTCTGAGGGACGCGCGTTTTCGGCCCAGGCTGTTTTCACAAGAGATTGGTCCTCTTTTGGAGTTCCAGCCTTCTTTGTCTCTGCGCCTGATGACTGGTTTTCAGGACCAGAAGGTTCATCATTACTATGGAGGGAGGGAGGGAGCAGTGAAACAAGAGCTTTGGGGGTGTTGCACACAGTTTGGAGCTGGGGCAACCAGCAACAAGAACAGCTTTGACTCAGGTACCCTGGAGATGCAGCTGCAGCCACCTGGGAATTGTTTTCCCTGGATCCCAGATGGCCGAGGGCCTGTAATGGCATGTGGGAATGACCGAAGAGATGCTGCCTAGGGAACAGTCAGATAAGAGAAGGCATAGCCCGCAGCAGGAATGCGGGTGGAGCAAGAGGCTCAGAAGGGACCCTTCCCTAAGTTCTCGGGCTATAAAGCAGAAGGCGGGAGATTTGTACTTTCAGTCTTGCAAGATTCTGTTAATGTAGCCTAACAATAAAGTAGAATTAGCTCATCTGGTTGTGTTTCCTGCCTGGTCTACCTGGGAGGGCTGACAGGGCTGCATCTCCACAGTGTCACATGAATAGGGGCACTGTTTTTGGCTCTCTTTCCTGCAGAACTGATAGCCCAGGGGCCCAGTTCATAGGAAGATCCCTGCCATCGGCTACCGCGCTGACCAATTCTCACCGGCTTTCAGTAGTTTCTTCATCAGACTCTTTCCCGTCTTCTTCATCACTGAATTTTAGCTTCTCAGTGTAGTCCACTTCTTCATGGGCTCCTGGTGGGGGAGGAGGGGGGAAGGTGATCAGACTGACCTGAAGCGCTAGCATCCCTGGGGGGCTGGAAACGAAGTGCACAATCTAGCAACAATTATGTGACCCTGCCCTCCAGTTTACCTGCCCAGCCCTCATCGTTTTCCTGGTCCAACTCATCAAATTCTTTCAGGTCATCCTGCTTGAGGACGGGTGGCCGGCTTACAGGTTCGGACACGCGCAATGGAGGTTGTGCGGGGCGAGGCCCTGAGAGCCGCTGGAACCTGAGAAGGAAAGAAACAGCAAGATCGCTGAAGCTCCACGTCTGTTCACTACTAGCTAACCGAACGACATGGTCTTAAACCCATGAGGAGGATTATTTATTTATTTATTATTTAAATTTATATGACCGCCCATCTCCCCCAACGGGATCCAGAAGTCAAAAGATCACCCAACAGCATCTGAGTTCAGACGTTCTCCAGTCCACGTAGTGGAGAAACAACCCAGACTCGTTCCTAGCACAGCGGCTGCCAGAACATATTGCACCTCGCGCAGAAGCGTTTGCAGCCAGAGTGTAGAACTGTGAATTCTACTGATTTAGAATTCCCTGTTACTCTCTTTCTTTGGCATTTAAGTGTTGGATAACCAGCTGTGTAATTCTTTATCTAAATGTGGGTACTGGGAGCAAAGTAAGAAATTAGGGAAGTGTGTTTCCTTTACCCAATTGCGTGTTTTCCTAGGACTGTGTGGCTGCCGCGTGAGCCAAGCAAAAGGGGCAGCTTATTTAATGAGGCACCCGCAGATCCAACAAGTGCCCCCTCAGAAACACCTTTTTCATTGTGGCTGTACATCCCTTTCACTTCTCTATTAACAGCCATATCTAGCTTCCTTCTCCCTGAAAGATATGAACTTTATCATAAGGATGTCTTCATCTGCCTTAACTAATCCTGAAACTGAAAATAAGTACTTCAGTCAAGTGGTCTAAACAGTTTTAGAGTTCCTTTATTAGACTCTTAATATTATACCACAAAAAATTTCAAGAATTTCACTCTTGCTTCTGCTAGACCAGAGCTTTCCAAACTTTTCATGTTGGTGACACAATTTTTAGACATGCATCATTTCGCGACACACTCTTACAGCAGGGCATCGTTTCGCGACACACTCTTACAGCAGGGCCCAAGGCAGGCACTAGGACCTGCGCGGAATCCTGGTAGGGCTTGGAGGCAGCAGCAGCCGTGACACACCCAGACACTGCAGCTGACACACTAACGTGTTGCGACACACAGTTTGGAAAGCTCTGCACTAGAGACTGGATGTCCTCCTCAAACCACATTTGCTGATCCCTTGACTCCCTCTACACACAACCCTCCCAATCTCCGATTTACCTCTGTGCCTCTGCTGTGGGGTAGCGGTAAGGTCCCTGTGGCCCATATGGAGGCGGGAACGGGAGATATGGGGGATAAATCTACAATTGGATAGAGAAGGAATTCGTTAAAGGAGAATTCCCCCCCTGCCTGCCCCAATTTCCAATGAATAAAAAAGGGCTCATCTTCTTCCACAATATACTTACAAATGGCGGCATCATCCCCCGATAGGGAGGGAATTGAGGCGGGACGCTGGGCTGCATGCTGACACCAGCCCGTCCATCCTCAGGCACCAGCTCCCCATCGGTGCCCCGCCCACCTCCATCCCGCCAACTGGTTGCGTCTGCAAGAGATTCATTGGAGGAGGGAAATAAATGGGAAGAATGGGACAAAGCCTCGTGAATGAAATGCACCCCTGGTTTACGCAGAGGGAGACGCCCCTTTGCCCCAGACCTCAGAAGCAAGTCACTCACTCTGGGGGCGGAGGTTTGGTCCGGGCCCATACGACGCATCGGTAGTGTCCTTTTCTTTGCCAGCTTTGTCCTGGTCGCCAGCCGCCTGCAGGGTCGGAAATTCCTCGCGAGAGAATCGCGACAGTAGGCTTGATCCCTTTCCACCTTGGCGTCAGAGAAAGGGAAAGACAATGGAGACTCTCTGGCAAGACTGCTCCGTCTCACAAAACAACGTTGTATGAGTTGCAACACAACCTACCATCTCCTTGTGCTCCATGGGTAACGCTGGCCTGTGCCCAGGACTTTACCCCGCTTGCTACCGTAGGGGGATTCTGAAAGAAGGGGACAGGATGAGGAACATGTGCTAAAAAAATCTTGATGGCTTCCAATTATCCAGGGGTCTCAACAATATATTTGAGTAAACTCCGAGAGACAGTGGAGGACAGGAAGGCCTGGCGTGCTATGGTCCATGAGGTCACGAAGAGTCGGACACGACTAAACGACTGAACAACAACAACAACTCAACAATATAGGTCACCAGAGATCCCAGGGACTAGGCCAATCTGCCCCCAAGTGTCAGTTTAATGATGGATGTCAACTGCCACACTGCTAGCCAGCATAGGATTTCAAGAGTTCAGGATTGGTTGGTTGGGAAAGGCTGACCTAGAAGATCACACCAGTTCCTTCAGGAGAATAAACTTTCTAATATCATGGTTAAATAGAATATTGATGTGCTAAAGAAGATCCAGAAAGCAGAAGAGTGAAGGTTAGAATTGTTCAGGAGTTATTACCCAAGCATTCTTGCCTCTTACAATGGTTACTGAAAAACTCATATAACACTAAACTATGTTCACTTTTAACAAGAATTAAGTTTCAGGCTTTTGAGCAACTCTTCATTCTCTGGGGCAACTACACACACAGATCAGAAGCTTTCGTTTAACAAACCATAGCCATTCTTACATAACCAGGCACTTAATGTTTTTGATTGCATGATGTGCAAACATGCTCATTATTGCTCAACACCACACATGAATCAGACTGTTATGGTCTGGCCACATCGCTATCCTCTCTCGCATAAATTACTGCAATGTGCTCTACATAGGGCTGCCTCTGAAGTGTACTCAGCAGCTGCAGTTGAGACAAAATGGCAGAGCTCATGTGTTGGCGGGTAAAGAGTTGCTACATGCACTTTAAGTGGAGCTACAGGCTTCTAGGCCCAATCCAAAGTGTTGGTTTTGATTATCTAGCCCTATATGGCTTATGTACATGCCCTGCAGGAGATTCGTGGGTCAGAGAAAGAGGCCGTGGCACCAATCCCTCTAGAATAGCCTTCCACCATATGGTGCCTTTGCTTCTGGCCTTTGGGGCAGCTGTTATCACACAGCTTGTTCAGACAGCTTTGAGGGGTTAAATTTGATCATTGGGTGTACAGTAACAACAACAACAACAACGTTGTTTGGATTATGAATTTAACATTAATCCATTATGTGATGACTTCCACAACAGAAAACAGTATTGACCTTCTGCTGTGATACCTTTTAGGCATTTGAAATGTGCCAACTAGCCACCCTTTTCACACGTCTTCTCAATGCAAAACACTTCCACTTTTAAACATCTCTCTTCATAGGAATGATAATCTTCACTGCCCTTCTATGAAGCTGTTCCAATTTATCTAAATTAAGTGGTGCCCAGAATTGGACATTAAGTTCAAGGTGGGGTCCATATAGAATGAAGTACATCAATTCTTTTCCATGATTTAAAAAAATACTGTTCTGTTGATGCAAATTAAAGCTGGATCTGCCCGTTTTTTCCAGCCACATCATATTGCTGGCTCATTCAGTTTCTGAACTATTACTCATAAATGTTACAGCCATCTCACTTCCATACCTGTTATTTGCTTTGTTTCCTTAGTGAGGAAATTTGCATTTGTCTGTTAAAATTCATTCTGCTATTTTCAGCCGATTTCTAAACTATCAAGATCATTTTGAATTTTATTTTTGACTTATAAAATATATGCTATTCTACCGTAACTTATGCCATTTGCAAATACAATATCCATTCCCTCTATCTAATGGAATACTTTGCTAAAATCAAAATATTTTACATTTATACTATCCCTACAATCTATTAAAGAACTTCACAATCAAAAACTAAGACGTATCTAGCAAGGTTTGCTCATGACAAACCCACACTGACTTCCAGAAGTTACTGCATTTTTCTCAGGGGGTAATGTTGGCATGATCTGCTCCAGAATCTTCACAAGCACCAATGTTACAGTGACTGGTCCACAGTTCCCCAGGTACTCTTTTTGAAGATGGGAACAGCAGTGGCTCTTTTCTAGTTATGGAGCATGTCTCTAACACAGTGTTTCTCAACCGTGGCGACTTTAAGATGTGTGTATGTCTATGAAGGTTCTCAGTCATCCAGGTGGAATTGTCTGTAGCTTGAATCATGTCAACTGGATTTCTATTTTCTCAGTGGAAACGTTTCGCTCCTTATCCAAGGAGCTTCTTCAGTCTGAGCAAAGTTGGTAAGGGAATCCTAAATATGTTCCTAGGTAGCTGTGTGACCTTACACCTGGGGCTAGGTCATGGTTATATTGAGATGTAATTTTTAAGTCCTTTTATCATCTAAAGGAGGGTCGTTAAAATCACCATGCTGCTGTTGAGCTTCTGAAATGGTCTTAATCTTCCTAGGCACAGAAGACAAAACGGGGAGGAAGATGGGGGAGAGTTTGTGCCTGAGGCCCCCACCTCTATTCAAGGAAGGATTTTCCAAGTTGGCATAAATGGATTCCTTGACCCCTCTCTCAAACCACCTATTATAGACAGAGAAGATAGGTTGAGCTTCTTTTCCTACACAGAACCCCACAATCCCACTTACCAGTGCTCTGAATTTATTAAAACCCACTTTTCTGAAATCCAATATACATTTTGAATAGTTTTAGTTTCACTTAAAATCAAGAACTTCGGCATTAGTCACTTTTCCCCAGTGTCCCTTCTACTGCCTTTTCTTCTGACTATCTTCTTGAAATAATGCTAAACCGTTATTTATTTTAAATATGTTTACAGAAGATGTGTAGTAGTGTGACTCACGAACAACACTAAGCCACCAGCCATACATTACAACTTACAATGTATGGGTAAACATACTATACTATACTGTGCCAAGCCAAGCCACACTTAATGTCATCAATATTGTGATCAATATGGTTAGAAAATAAGCAAGTTCAAACTGCTACGATCATAGCTTCTATCAGCCTTGCTATCCTCAAGACCCCCTTAAATGAGCTCAAAGTGATATCTATTAACAACTGAAAGCAGTGCCAGCACCCTCAAATTAAAAATCACCCTTTCATAAAATCCCAAAGTTAGGTGGTTTATTCTGCCTCGTACACTGAGTCTAAGTGCAATGATTTTATTCCAGAATGAACCTGCGTAGGAACCAACCTGCACAACTTGGATTGAGGTAAGAACAGCCTGCCATGCTTAGAGACACCATTTTCATTGTAAACAGAGCAGGATGCAATAAAAAAAGTCCCACTGAAATGTTGTCACCTACCATAAAGCTCCAATGCAAAATGGCTGTGGAAGGAAGCGCAAAGCCTACACTGTGTGCACTCTGCTATTCCTCTTAAAGGAGTGGATGCGCTTGGAAGGCGCTGCCAAGTCCAGCTGGACCTTCTATCTGCTGCTCTGGAGGAGATACCTTGTTCTGCAGGGTTCCAGCGGCCAATAAGGAAATCCAAATCAACTTTTTCTTCCACTGCCAACTTTCTCCACCTCTGTTCCTGCTTTATTGAGAGTTCTACGTACTTTGCAAAAGCTGGAATAACTTTTATTTTACATTTTACATTACACTTTACATTCAAAGCCCCCAGAATCTTTTCACCTTTTGGCAGGTACAACAGAAGAGAAGGGAGGGGGAAAATGAAGTAAAAAATCCTGTCTTCCTTGCAATTGCACTACAAGCGAGGGGAGACACGATCTCCAAGCTCACACAGATGATAATGCCAATGAACTGTTCAGTAGCGCTGCGTAGGGATGTGGAAACTCACTGAGGGACAGCACGCTCAGAGGAACTCCGGAACATTTGGTTGCCCTTCTGGGCTATGCAGTACCACGCAGCTTCCAAAAGGGTATCTTCCAAACTGGAAGCAGTTTGAGGCGTGCCTGGTGTTGCGTTCTGGAGCAAACAAGCCTATTATGCAGCTGGATCAGCAGTTCCAAGGATTTACTTCCGGAAACTGCCAAACCACCCCCAGAACAGCATGGTTTGGAGGAGACCACACTGGCCAGAGGGGGAAATGAATGTTGGAGAAATCTTGTTTTCCAGAACGTTAGGTTCCTAAACCGGTCAATTTGGTACATTCCTCGTATTGCATTCTCTCTCAAGTCAGTTATAGCAGAGCCAGCTTTCTTCTAGAAAACTCCTATCCCCTACCTAAATCTTTTATAGGCCCATGATGGCTGGCTGAGGTGAGAGCGGATGTAAAATTATCACCAAGGTAGAATGTGGATGTGCACGCCTGCCAAAGCTTATACTCGGTCTTTAGGGAGGCAGAGGTTGCAGGAACTGCTTTTAATCCAGTCCTGGCCAAGTCTTTTTTCCGACAAATAACTGCCTCCCAGGGAAGGAAGAGGAAAGTGGCCGCATGGTGGACCACTGAATGACAAAAAGAGGGACACCTGATATACCAAAGAGGGACAGACTGAGGAATAATTGGTAAGGGAGAAGAGGCTAGAGCTAGAAATCCTAGATTTTTGCCAGATGTAGGCTAGAACTAGATACACACAACTGTCCAGGAAAAAAAGGAGTGTCTGGCTGGGCGTTTCCAGTCCCCCATTCTTGCCCCAGATTTACCTCGGGGGCTGTTGGGGGTCGTTTCGGTTGGTTTGAGGCAGACGTCTGTGAAGCCGGCGGTGACTGCGATTCCGGCGGCTGAGCTGTTGAGGCATCGGTACTAGAGGCAAAAAAGGCCCATAAATAAAAAGTTAAACGGTGTAAGCTTGAAAATGTGCACAGAACCCCAATAGCATCTGTCTCGCCCTACCTCTTTGGGTCTGGCTGTTCCTGCTTGCTTGCCCATCCTGTCCCGTCTTTCGGCACTAGTGAGACGTTGGGGTCATTGCCTTTGTTCTCTGCTTTTAAGCTTGGCAGATTTGCAGGGGGTGGCATGCGACGGGCAATGGCAACCTTACCGAGACTCTGCAAGCCATGGCGGGGGGTTACTGCAGGAAAGAGGATTTCAAAGGTTAAATACAGTCCTGAGACACCTTTGAGCGATCACTCTATTGGTTCACACCTGTCAATCCCCCCTTAACAGGCTAAGATAAGGGACAGCTGCTCAGGGCGCTGCGAGTACCATCATAGCATCAGAGATAGAGCAGGTTCATCATAGCAACTGCCTCCTCCTTTGAGAACAGGACTTGGAAGGATCACCCTGATACACACTGGCCATTTTACCTGTGGGTTTCTGGATCTCTAAGGACTTGCCCTTGTACGTATCAAACAGGTTGAGCGACGAATACTTTTTTCCATCCTTCCCCTTTGCTGTTTGCCCCAAACGATCTGACATTGCGCTGTAAGGTCATTGAGTACGATGGTTCCTCCTGGCTCCCCGCGAAACGTGCCTATGTTGGATGAGGAAGGGGGAGACTAAGAGGAAGACAAGGCAGCAATGGTGGTTTCATCTTTTCCCATCAATCAGCACCTATTAAATTTAGTAGCGAATGGACACAGGCAGCGCCAGCTTTAGGCTAAGGCCAAGTCGGCACTGGCCTAGGGCGCCAAAGCTTAAGGGGCACCAATGTTGCCCTTCCTTCTGAATCATTCTACAGTGCAGATCTTCACATCGGCAGGAGACAGAGCCATCAGTCAATGTGGCCTGGGGGTGCCATATACCCTTGAACCGGCACTGGACACAAGGCTTTTCCTTACACAACACTGAGGCTAGTCATGGAGAGATGTCCAACTTTTGAAAGAGATGTCCAATTTTTGACGTCCATTTGAGAGAAACATAATTAATTAAGTAATTGACTATTAAACATATTTATATGGCCACCCATCTTACTGAACATGACTGGGCGGCGTACAACCAACAATTATTTAATTATTTAATTATTGTAACCCGCCCAGAGTCCCTTGTATGGGAGATGGGCGGGGAATAAATTAAATTAATAATAATAATAATAATAATAATAATAATAATAATATATATTTATTGTAAACCGCTCAGAGTCTATTGCAATAGCGATGGGCGGTGATAAATTTAATAAAAAAAAAATTAAACGTCACAACTATTAAAACACTTTAAAAAATAAATAAAAACAAGATCTAATCTAAACACAATACAACCACAATGCAACCATTGCACAGACTCCCCATGGGGTCCCCTAGGTTGCTGGAAGAGCCACATTTTCAGGGCCTTCAAAAGGGTTAAAAGGGATGGGGCTAACCTCACGGGGGGGGGGGATAATGTTTTAGAGGGCGGGAACCACAGCAGAAAAGGCATGTTGTCTGGGTCCTGTCAGATGGAACTCTTTAGCAGACGGGACCCGCAACATACCCCTCTTGCTGGCCCTGATGGGACAGGAAGATGTGATTGGGAAGAGGCGGCCCCTCAAATAACTTAGTCCCATGCCATGTAGGGCTTTAAAGGTCAGAACCAGCACCTTGAATTGCACCCGGAAGCAGACTGGCAGCCAATGCAGCTCATGGAAGAGAGGTGTATGTGCCATCCTAGAGGCACACATAACTGTCTGCGCAGCTGCCTTCTGCACCAGTTGAAGCTTCTGGATACTCTTCAAGGGCAGCCCCATGTAGAGCACGTTACAGCAATCCACTCTGGAGGTGACCAGGGCATGACTGACTGTGAGTAGTCATGGTCCAGGAAAGGGTGCAACTGGCACACAGCACGAAGCTGTGCAAAGGCCCTCCTAGCTATGACTGCCACCTGCTCCTTGAGCAGGAGTCTTGAGTTTAGGATTCCCAGATTGTGCATTGAGTCTGTCTGGGGTAGTGCCACCCTATCTAGTACCAAAGATGGTAAAGTCTCAGATCCAGAAGGCCCAAAAACCCAAAGCCACTCAGTCTTGCCAGGGTTCAGTTGAAACCTGTTGTTCCCCATCCAGACCCCCACAGCCTCCAGGCACCAGGACATCAGCCACATTGCTTAGTTTGCCAGGGGCAGAGATGTGTAATTGGGTATCATCAGCACACTGATGATATGTATTGTCGAAGGCTTTCACGGCCGGAGTTCAATGGCTGTTGTGGGTCTTCCGGGCTGTGTGGCCGTGTACACGGCCACACAGCCCGGAAGACCCACAACAGACACTGATGATACTTCACCCCATGGTGACAAATGATCTCACCCAGCGGGTTCATGTGGAGGTTAAATAGAGTGGAGAGAGTACCGACCCTGCAGCACTCACACATAGTAGGGGCCAAAGGGAGGACCTTTCACTCCCAATCAACACTGACTGGTACCGGCCCCATAGGAAGGAAGAGAACCAGCCCAATACTGAGCCGCTGTCAGGGTAATTGGAGGATTGAGTCGGAGTTTGCCAGACTAAAGGTTCCTAAACTAAGGGGAAAAATACCCTTGGGGATCTAGGGCAGTGCTAGTCTAACTTCCTTGCCCCCCCCACTCTCTCCAAGCTGTGATAACACTTATCTGCCTGGAATGCGCTCTCTACTCCCTCAGCTCCCAGATCCATCACACCCGCCCACTCCCAACCCAGGGAGCTGATCCAGAAGGATACCAAGGTTGACGGTATTGAAGGCTGCCAAGAGGTCAAGGAGAGCAAGGACAGATGCACTACCGCTGTCCCGCTTTTACCAGAGATCATCCAAAAGTGTGACCAATGCCGTTTCTGTCCCATGCCCATGCCTGAATCCTGACTGAAAGGAGTCCAAATAATCCGCTTCATCCAGGGCCCGCTGCTGCTGCTGCACAACCACCTTCTCCACAACTTTCCCAAAGAAAGGGAGGTTAGAAACTGGACAAAAATTGTCTAGTGTGGTGGGATCCAGCAATGGCTTCTTAAGGAGGGGTGGACCAAAGCCTCCTTAAGAGCACCAGAACGACTCCCCCAAGGATGAATTAACTACTGCTAGAACCCAACCACACGAACCCCCCCCCCCCCCCGTAGCCTTAACTAGCCAGGAGGGGCATGGATCTAAGGAGCGAGTGGCGATGCTCACAGTCATAAGGACCCTGTCCACTTCCTCAAGTCCAACAGGTTCAAACTGTTCCCAGATAACTGGGCAAGACTGTGCCCCAGGCATTTCCACCGGACCTGTACCAAAAGTGGTATCTAACTGGGAACAAATTCGAGTGATTTTGTCTGACAGATGCTCTGCAAATTCTTCCATGCAGCCCTATAGGTGAACTTCCGAGTCCTCCTTTTCCAGCAGGGCTCAAGTCAACCTAAACAAGACTGCCAGGTGGCTATCTGTGGATGCAATAAGGGTGGAGAAGTATTGTCGCTTTGCCGCCTTTACCCCCACTAGGTAGGCCTTAATAGTGGCTCTCACCTGTGTTTGACCGAATCCATCCCTTGTTGACCTCCAGGAGCATGCTAGACGTTGCTTCTCCCATTTCATCTTCCTTAGCTCTTCTGTTAACCACAGAGTGCGACAGGATCCATGGTAGAGGAGAGGTCACATGGACGCGATCCAATCCAAAGCCTCAGCTGTCCTCTCATTCCAAGTGACAACCGAGGCCTCAGTTGGATGGTGCAGTAGACCATCAGGAATAACCCCCAGTTCTTTCTGGAACCCATCAGGGTCCATTAGTCACCAGAGGCAGACTGATCTAATATGCCCTGCCTCCCTGATCTGACCATGAAGTGGAGCTAGAGAGCTCCTCCAACTTCAGATTACGTTGCCACATTCCAACAGGAAAACCAGATCAGGTGTGTGACCGCTGTCCTGCGTCAGACCCTGGATGACCTGGGATAGGCCCATGACTGTCACGGTGGCCATAAACTCCTGAGCCACCTCAGACCCCGCTCCCAGGGAAGGCAGATTGAAATCCCCCAGGACCATAAGCCAAACCCGAGACAGAGTTAAGGAGCTCAGGCAGGGAGGCTGCTACGCAGCAGGGAGACCGGTACAGTAGCAGCAGTCCCAACTGATCCGTAGAGCCCAACTTAAGGAACAGGGTCTCACATCCAGCAACCTGTGGAGCAGCGCCCCTGAAAGCCGTAAGAGACTCCTGGATGACAACCGCCAAACCCCACCCCAGCCCTGGGGTCTTGGCTGATGCCACACCCAAAACCCAGCTGGACACTTTTCCGAGAGAGGAATGCCCCCTTCCAGACTCAGCCAGGTATCGGTAATACACACCAGGTCACCCCTCTCATCTGTGATTAAATCACAGGTGAGGGAGGCTTTATTACAGGTTGACCTGGCGTTTAGCAACAGCCGAAAGCCAAGGCCCCTCAATCAACTTTTAATCAACTCATATTAACACAATTCTCTCCATGAAGAAATGCATCCAGGTTGGAAAAACAAGCAACCGAGAAAGGGTCATGAGAAATGGAGACTGACCAACAGCCCTATCTATAAATGCCTTCTATCAGCTTTACACACTGATTTCACAATTAAGTAATAACAAATTGTATGTTAATCACTTGTTCCTTTTGACCATCAAGATCAAACACCCAAGGGAGTAGGAATGCCATTCAATAAGGAGGCCCTACATTTTCAATTGCATCAACTGATAGTAAAGAAATGATACATGTAGTCCTCGACTTACGACAGCACTCGGGACAAGAATTTCCATTGCTAAGCGATGCCGTTGTAAAGTGTGTTCGCATTGCTTAGTGACGGCAATCCCTGCAGTCCCAGTTGCCGTCGTTAACTGAATCCCATGGTTGTTAGGTGAGGCAACTTCCTGCCAACCAAGTCAGTGGGGAAGCTGGCAAGAAGTTGCAAGTCCCAGGAGGCTTGCAAGCAGGCTGGCAGGCTGCTGCCGGGTGGGGGAGGATGAGAGGAGGTGCGCGAGGATGTGAGGGAGGCAGGGCAAGGCTTGGGGAGGGCATGTGGGGTTGTGCGAGGGGCCGGCACAAGTGCAGAGGGGCTGGAGGAGGGTGCGCAGGTGGGGGAGACTTACCCCAGCGACTTGCAACTTTCCCTGCCAGCTTCCCCACTGACTTTCTGGGGAAGCCGGCAGGGAAGCCCGCAAATGGCAATCATGTGACCATAGGGCGCTGCAACTGGTCGTGTGAGCCAGTTGCGAAATACCCAGATCATGATCATGTGACCGTGGAGGTGCTGGGACAGTTGTAACTCCAAGGACCAGTCGTAACCACCATTCATTCAGCACCGTCGTAACTCCGAACGGTCACTGAACATACAGTTGTAACTCGAGGACAACCTGTAGTTTCTTTGGTATCCCATTCCTTAGGAACTTGGGTGATCAGTATATGCCTGATCAAAGACGACTCTATTCATGAGAATCTCACTTAAATAATAAAGTAAGCATTGCTATGTGTCACTACAGTATCCCCAAGGTTCCAATTAAAAAGACAAGAACTATTTAAACTTCTGAATATCGTTTACATATATTTGAGCTTCACTGTGAACTATAAAGCACTACTCGTTATAGTTCAAGGCTTAATTTCTGTATGTTAATAGTTAATTTCTCTCTCTCTTAGTCTACTAAATTGTTGCTTTAAACTCCTAAATAACCCAAACAACAAAACTTGTCTACATACAGGATTAGACATACCTGTCAGGGATGGATTTAGGACAGGGATGGGCAATGTACAAGACAGTGCTTTCCAAACTGCCGCCGTTGGCGACACACCAACGGTGGCAGCGGCGGCCTCGCTAAAACACGGAAGCGCCGATGGCGCCCCGCTGCCGTCGTTGCTGCCGCCACTGCCACACACACCCTCGCTGCGCGCGCCCCGCCACCACTTCACGACACACTAAACTGTGTGTTGCGACACACTAAAGTGTCACGACACAGAGTTTGGAAAGCTATGAAATAAGAGGTAGGGGCTGCAACTCAGCCATCCAGCAATGTTGTGATGTCACTAAGAAGGGCATTACAGATTTCTTCAGCCCATTTTTTGGCTCAAAGGATTAGGGTACAAATGGGAGTGGGCTTACTCCCAGAAACAAACCACTCTATTGTGGCTTTTAAACCACTGCTAAACAAACAGGCCTAACAAATGATCATTTTACTACAAAATTTCTGTAGTATCATTGTGGGATGCTGGGTGACTGCACTCAGCTGATGGATTGCCCACCCTTTGTTTGAGATTAAGGAAGTCTATTTTCCCAACATATATAACCTAATTATTTAGAGTCCCCTTTGTGGGGGGAGATGGGCGGTGATATAAGTTGGAATAATAATAATTTAGCTCTTTTTCTATTTTTAACTCCTGAAGTACATGAATCAAACAGAGGAAATAAATTCAGATGTTTTTGGTGCAGCATTACCACTTTGTCACACATCTTCACAAAACCTCTGAGAAAAATCAGAACTGAAACTGATTTTGGAAGTCATCTAGTCCAATCTTGTCAATGCTGCAAACCTGTCACTTTTTCTTTTATGTACAGGCCATTACACATGAACCTGGAAGATATTCTATAAGCAAGACTGGACAATTCTATCCACATCTATGGGAGAAGCCAGACTTTACTTGTGAATTTGCAAGCTATCCGATTATCCCAGCTTGCATTTTACACTGGTGTCTTTGCTGAAGGCAATCTATTTTGTACTTATGAAATCTGTACAGCCATTAGATGGGGATACCCGTCTTGCCCTAAGAAAGGGGAAAAGTTGAATATGAGTGGGCATCATTTTATATTTCTAGAAACTAGAATTGTCCCAGTTTAACCCATACACTGGACTGAATATTCCCAGAAGTATAACCCGTTACCTTAAAGAGAGAAAAAACCTATACACGATGATCCATACGCGATACATGAATAAAACATCATTCATACATGAAAATCCATTCAGGATAATCAAACCTGCTCCCTTACCTTTGAAGTAGTCCTGTAAGAGGTTTATTAGCCATAGTAGCTATTTTATTCAGATAAGAACAAGAATGATCTATAAATTAAGTAAGTTTACTATACTTAAGAAGTTTATTATACCTAGTAACATTCTTGCCTCTTGATACTTTATTACAGTATTTTCCATTCTGGCCTAAAGAATATGAAATATTCAGCTGTGTGATTGTCAAATTCAAGTGCTTATTCGCTAATAAATACCTAATAAACGATTAGCTGCTTGTAAATAAACTTTTACTGGCATCCCAAGGCGAGTTTCAAAACTGGGCGCCCTGGTTGCTGCCCATAAATTCTCATTCTGTAAACCTCCTTTAAGACTGTCATGTTAATAATGGTGTCTTTACACAAAACTATCCAGAGAATATCCAGAGAAGGTGTAGGTGGTGGCTCAGCGGTTAAGACGCCAGGCTTGTCGATCGGAAGGTCGCAAGTTCGGAGGTTCGAGACCCTAGTCCCGCGTGACGGAGCGAGCTCCCGCACTGGCCCCAGCTCTTGCCAACCTAGCAATTCGAAAGCATGCAAATGCAAGTAGATACATAGGTATCACTTCGGTGGGAAGGTAACAGCGTTCCATGCTTGTCATGCTGGCCACATGACCGCAGAAGCGTCTTTGGACAACGCTGGCTCTTCGGCTAACAAACAGAGATGAGCACCAGCCCCTAGAGTCGGACACGACTGTGTGGGGGAACCTTTATTTATTATTTGGATTTATCCCCGCCCATCTCTACCATTTTAAGACTCTGAGCGGAGTCTTTACTTTTATTATCCAGTGAATCTACATTTCTACACCAAGAAAGATAAAAAATCCATATATGATAATATATGTATGGAGTAGTCATTGTACACTACATTATCCACTCAAGATGTAATGATCAGGATTTATCCAACTAGCCTATGGTTCAGTATTCAAGTGAGGTTCCATGTATGGAAATGCCTGTAAACTCAAATTACTAAAGATATGACAGAAAGCATCAATATTTCATTTAATACCTAATTAAATAGTACTCCCTCATACATATAAAGATCCTTAACCTCGACACAGAATATCCTCAGTCCCATTCTTTGTCTTATTGCCTCGTGTGGTGCAGAGTGGTAGGCGGCAGTACTGCAACCGAAACTCTCCCCACGACCTGAGTTCGATCCCAGTGGAAGTTGGTTTCTCAGGTAGCTGGCTCGGGTCAACTCAGCCTTCCATCCTTCCAAGGTCGGTAAAATGAGTACCTAGCTAAGCTTGGGGAAGGGTAATCACGACTGGGGAAGGCAATGGCAAACCACCCTGCTCTATAGAATTTCTTAATATAATTCTCAATAGAACTTCATTCTATTGTGCACTTGTATAGTGTATAGTGGGATGACAATAAAGTTATTATTCTATTCTATTATTCTATTCTATAGTCTGCCAGGAAAACGTCAGCGAAAGCGGCGTCCCTCCAAAGGGTCAGTAATGACTCGGTGCTTGCAGAGGACCTTTCACCTTCTTTGTCTTAAATCAACTACATGGATCCTGGCTTCTGGAAACAGCTCCACATTACAACAAATCAAAATTTAATATTTAATTTTGCACTTACGTTTAAGTTGTCAGCTACTAAGCCTTCAAAATCTAAACTTAAACTAAATTAGCAAAACAATCATACAGCCCATTAATTCCACAGAATCTGACAACTGAGAATCAACCGATTTGGTTGAAAAAAACAGGCACTGCCTTGCCTACAACACTACACAACATTGTGGCTTAGCACAATATGTAAATGTAGCAAATATCTCTGTATCTACAGTTTGTCTTATGATAATACGGGTAATTTGCCATAAAGGCAAATATATGACTAATCATGTACTTTGTATACATATATCCCCTATGTAAAACTCATTTAATTCTAGATTTTTGTTGAGGATCACAAAACTTTTATTTATTTATATTTTTTCCTGCCATTTATATGCTGCTCAGTTCCAAAAAAAAAGGCTGACAATAATATAAAAAATTAAAAAAGAAAAGAAAAAACTAAAACCAATGACAAGATTTAGCGAAAGTTATACTGTATTTCCTCAAATGACTTTCTCCTCCATCATAGATTAAATCAGCCTAGAATTTGGCCCATTTATTTTGTACTAATTTGTATCAACTTCAAATGTTCATTTTAAAGGATTTTTAAACAACAAAACTAAATATGGATGGGTGTTATATGTGAGTGCATGTAAACGTAATTTAAGAAAAAACCTACAAACAATATTGATTTGAGTCTATCCTGGAGAGGTAACGCTTCATTTGAGGTAGCAAAGCATACGTATCTCTGTTGCTGGTGGCGCACTTCAATGGCACACCCTTGGTTTGCTCCTTGAAGCCAAGATCAGGGGAACTGAGATGGATTGATGCACAAAGGCTCATTGACTGGTGTAGGACTGAGGGCAGAGAAGGACAGGAGTCTGTCTGGGACACTAAAAGGTTTCAACTTTCACCTAGCAGGAAGCAGCAATAAAACAAGTTTAACAGCAAGAATATTGCTCAGCAAGAATTCAGCATGGACACTTGCAATCTCGGTAAGAAACAGGGTAGGGACAATCAGCCGATTACACAGGCCTACGTAGTGTCAGGTGATCCAGCTAACCAAGTTCAGCTACTGCAACTCACAGTGGCCCAACTTGCTACTACGTGGAATTCAGTCCTAATGTAAGATATTATTTTGTAGGAGACAACGCAACCAGTTCCCTAGCCCAGGGGTGATTACTGTCCATGGCAGCTGATCACAGGCAGAGGTTATTTCACCTTACAACTTCTAGTTAGAGATACAAGGACTGAAGTAGGGGACCATCTAGCACTCGCCCCAGCTCTTGCCAACCTAGCAATTCGAAAGCATGCAAATGCAAGTAGATGAATAGGTACCACTTCGGTGGGAAGGTAACAGCGTTCCGCGCGTGTCATGCTAGCCACATGACCACAGAAGCGTCTTTGGACAACGCTGGCTCTTCGGCTAAGAAACGGAGATGAGCACCGGCCCCTAGAGTCGGACACGACTGCACAAATGTGCGGGGGAAACCTTTACCTTTTACTAGGCGATCACCAGCATGCAAACAGGTTCTTTCTCGATGAGTTGTCATCATACTTCTGCAAAGATGATGAGGGTAGGGAGGGCTCTTCACAAGTCAGCAGTACCAGGAAGGGTGATTGGTGCACACAGGAGAGAGTTGGTAGTACCCAAATTAGCTGACCAATGAACACAGGTCAGAAGCTTGGGGGCAGCTACTATATCAAGTTACATCCCTCCTCCAAACCTAAGAGGGCAAAGGCCAGCTGATAGATTGGGCTTCATCTACTTTTGTAAGAAAATAAACAAAGCCACTCCCTAAAGGGAATGCATGGTTAATCAATATGGAAGCACCCTGGCGGCAGCAGCAGCTACACTCGGCACTCACAAGGTGAGTTAGCTATGGCAGCTATTCTAGCTAGGTTTTCTTCAGCTCTACATTTACGGAATATGAGAGAATTTCTGGTTTGAGAAGATTCAAAGGATTTCATACAGAATGAGTGCAAATAAACTCAAAAAGAGCTTCTGTTCTTGCTGTACAGTAGTTGAATGTCTCTCCTCCTTGATTTCCCATATTATTTATTTATTTTTTATCCTGCCTTTATTATTTTTATAAATAACTCAAGGTGGCGAACATACCTAATACTCCTTCCTCCTCCTATTTTCCCCACAACAACCACCCTGTGAGGTGAGGAACTGGATTTATTAGGAACTGAATTTCTCCAAATGCTCAATCTTTATTACATAAGTAGCTTATTAGTACTCATGGTGATTTAGCAGTTTGAAAATATCACTTCAACTTCACAAAGCTCCTTGTTGTTTTTTCAAGGTCCTTTACATTCTCCTTAAATTGCTCTATTTCGGCTGCTATTATTGTAGGAATGAACTCAAACATACTACATACTAAGCAAACTGTACATGGTTGAGAATAATTCCCCATATTACATCCTGTCCTTTCAGCACGCAAAACTCATAGCGGGGCCAAGAAACAAAGCAGGCGCAGATTAGATCAAGCCCAAATTCTGTTAGATATCTGGGATTATATCCGGGATATCTGGGAATATGAAAATAGCACACATTAACTTTTTATTCTTCCACCCCCTGCTAATTTGGTGGTGGCGGGGTTCGCTCATCTTAGTAAAAGTTGTTATGAATGAACTTGGCAGAAGAAATACACATTGCAAAACACTACTGCAAAAAAAAGGGAAAGATAAAGCATAGGTGATTACTGCAATCTGATTATTCTTGGAAGACAAAGATGCACAACCATGAAAAATATAGGGATGGGGGTAGGCAGGGAAGCCAAAATAATTGAACGTTCTCACACAGCAATCCAATACTAGGGTTTCTGGCTGTCATTCAAATATCACAAGCATGAAAGAATAGCCCTGTTGGATCAGAATAAACCTCAAAACGACATCTATTTAACCCAGCATTTGTTCTGGTGGTGGCAAGAACACTCTTTCGTTTGTGCTCTGCAGCAACTGCTAATGAGAGGCGTAAGGCTTCTTATACTGGAGATACTATATAACTACCATCTGTAGCCCAATAGCTTTATTCTCCAGGAACTTGTCTAATACCCTTTTAAAACTATCCAAGTTGGTCATCATTCTTCTCGTAGTAGTGCAGAAAGAAATACTCCCTTTTATCTGTCCTGAATCTCCTACGAATTACCCTCATGGGATGACCCAGGTTTCTAGTATACATCTTTTCCAGCTCAACAATATCCTAAGATATATCATTATTGTTCACAATATTCAAAGTATGCTTGCTTGTACCCATTACTTTCTCTGAAAGCATTATGATATTGGCAGTTTTATTTTCCATTTGTTTTCTAACGGCTCATTTTTGAATTTGCTTTTCTCGTAACAGCCACATACACCGAATCCTTCTTCAGTCAAGAAATCTGTCAGAACCTCCATATTATTTTTCCTAGGCAGTTACTGCTAGCTTAGATTCCTTTCTGAGTATCTGCATTAAAGGTTTTTTTTTTGGGGGGGGGGGCAGGGGCAATGTGCATTTTACATTTGCTTATGCTGAAAAGCAGCCATCATTTTAGAGATGTATAAGTATTTTATTTAACCTATTTCTTTTTGCTCACAACAAAAGTTACAAATCTCTTCATTAAATGTGACAGAAAATTAGAAATGTAAAGATTGTGAATGTGGGAAAAAATTAAATGACACATTTTTTCATACTGCATCCTTCAGGGAGGACCTTTTGGTTCCCTCCACCCTCAATTATTTGGTGTTTTCAGCAAATGCCTTTGCAATAACTGATCATTTAGTCCTATTCTCAATTTTTTATTCCTGGACTAATTACTGGCCCACAGGAAAATTTCTTTTTATCCTTCATGTGCTGAGTTTACAGTAGGCAGTAGTAGGCTTTATCAAAAGCATTTTGAAAGCTTTGTTTCCTAGATCACCCAGTTTATGTGGCATTTCCTGGGAAATCAAATTTAATTATGGTTAGGGTAATTGTACCAAGTATTTGGTTACGACTCAACAGTTATATAAACTAGACCCAACCCAGAAATGTTACAATTTAAAGAGAAAGATGCAAAAATTACAATGTTTCACAGAAAATGCAATTTTCTAATCAGAGTTTAACTTGATCAGTAATTTTATCTCTTAGATCAAAACTTATGACCTTAGATTTTAATTGAAAACACGTAGTATACTTATCCCAGAGCCATTCCAGACTGAATCTAAGCCACAGATAAAAATACTGAAGGTATAATCTGCCAGCAATGTTTTTTAAACGCAAGGACCCCATTCATTCCTATGGTTTCAGTATCAGATGAGTTAGGCTTCCCTAATGCTGCCCTCCTCTATAATCTAATTTTATATAAGCAAAGCCAAGAGAAATTGCTTACAGAGTTAGCATCTATGTCTAATCCGGTTTTCCTTTATATTATGGAAAATAGGTAGTCCTTGTTTAGCAACCACAATTGGGACTGGCAACTTGGCCATTAAGCAAAGCAGTCGCTAAGTGAAACCATGACTCTGCTTATGATCTTCAGCTTTCCTTTGGTTTACAGATCTGCAAAGGTCATAAATGTGAGGACCAGTCATAAAGTTACTTTTTCATCATTGTTGTAACTGCAACAGTCGCTAAACAAGGCAGTTGCTAAATAAGGACTACTTGTATTGCCATACCACCAAATTCGCAAAACTCCCACGCTGATTATTTTTAGCAGAATGAGAAATAGCATTACTTTTCCTCTCAATCAAAAAATAACATCAAAATTAAATTATGGCATGGTGCAGACCATTAAACTACAGCCAATCATAGATCATAGGACAATGGCATAATATTTTATCATCCAGTACTACTAATCATTTTGCTGCTGTATTTTGTACCAACTGGTTTGTGTTTGTGTGCACATACTGCAATTTTTTTAAAAATGCTGTTAGGGTAAAATGAATATATGCATCACATTTCAAAACTACTGTTTTGGTCCTAGAATCAAAATATAAGAACAGTGAACTTTAAGTTGCTGGATCAATTTACTCTAACCAAGCCTTCTAGGTTTAAATACTCCTAGGTACCTGTAAGTTGGCATAAAACACCTGATCTTTGACAGAACCTCTGCTTGTATAGAACTGTATTCACTGTACACTGAAAGAGTGTACATCAAAACACTACAATTGCATAGGTATTTCCCACAGAATCAGGCACAAAGAAAATACCACTACTTCTTTAGGGGAAAAAAAGATACAATTGCTTTTCCATGTGGCAGCACTGTAAAAGTATGTACTCCCAGTTGTACATTATCAGTACTAAACTAAAGCAGTTCTCACACAGCAAGGTACTGAAAGCTAGCTAAATGGGACCACACACTGAGCTTCCTTGGCCATCATATATCTAAGCTACTGCCAAAAATGAACTATGCAGGTAGCATGACTGAAAAATTGTTTCAACCTCCAAACTGTAGCCTAGAACATCCTCTTGTGGAACAGTAAACTACATGAAATTTGTTCACCAACCAAAATTCATAAGAGCAGGAATCTGACAGTATACTTTTTCGTACACTTCACCTCTTCAAATGCCAAGCTTGAAAACATAACTGAATTATTGGAAAGGGAGATGGAAGTGAGAAAAAGAACCAAGTCTTTCGCTTCATGTTAATTAATATATAGCGGAGTACATTTAAGATTTCAGTGGTGATTAATCCAGTTATCAGGCACATGTCACAGTCAAGGCCTCTAACATCTAAATCCTAATTATATATTTAATTATAAGCGTACCTCTAAAGTGTTGCTATAGGGATAAATAGCTAAAGAACACTGTATGATCAACATACCATTCTAAGCACTGTCAATAACCAGTAGTAGAGTCTAGGTCACCTACACTCACATTAATTAATAAATACTGTTCGGGATTTTAAGATACTCTGAAACTCCTCTCTTCAACAAAAATAGACCTAAACATAATGATAGTCAAATAAAAACATAGATCAAATGTTGAATGAAATGCTTAAAAAGGTGCTTCAGTCCCCTCCACATGCAATGTTTAATATCATTTACATTATCTAATGCTGCAGAAAATATAAGATTCAGTTTCTGTCATCCCAAAGTTGTCATCATCACCCAGTCAGGTAATTGTTAATAGAGCTGATTTAAAGGGAGGGAGGCAGGGAATCTAAAGCCAGCCCTTGGCTCCTTCTGAGATATAGCTGATCAGCATTATTGCTAATATCTAACTACAGTTGGATTAAACCTTGAAGTGCTACAGAGCAGCTATTTGACTGTGGAGATATCTCCAAAATCTACAAGGGCAAGTGTTTGCAAATTATTTAACATGCATGATTAATTAGTATTATTATATTAACTCATTGTGCAAAGTACCCAATATATGTATTAAAAGCAAGCATCTCTGGCAAATCACTTCAGCCACTTCCTTATGCCAAAAGAGCACAATTTTTCATTTCAACCATATGAAATAGGAATTGTTTCTTCTTTTAGCAGGATTTTTAGGGTAATATTACATTTATGTTTTAACAAGGTTGTGTCATGCTGCTTAATGTTCTGAAACGATATCTAATACCACAGCCCTCATTGTGTTTTCACTACATAATGCATAGCTAAGATGTTCAATTCCCCCAGCACTGCACAACCAGATATAATGGCACCTGAGTGAAAACAAGCCAATGGAGATTTAAAAATAGCACTCCTACTAGTAGCAGCTGACAATTTTTTATCCATTATTCATGCAGCATTCATTTCTGGAATATAAATTTCCCATACTATTCAACTTTGTGCATCGTCCTTCTGAATACTGGCTATTCATGTATTGTAAATCAGCTGGACGCTCATTTATTAGAAAACTACATGTTAAAGCAAGTTTATAAATCTGAACATTTAATAATTCAAGTGATAAAAACCTCAACTAATTATATTTTAACCATCTGTTAGAAGGAGAAAGAACACTGTTCCAAAGCTACCCTGATACCGAATCAGCTATCATTAATTATTAATATATTCAATTTATCTGCAGAATCTCAAAACTGCATTAGAGGACTATGTTTTGAAGTCGCCCTTCACTAGCAACCATGCTAACCAATATTTATTTAATTAGTACCCCTCCCCCTACAACAAAAAAAACCAACTGGATCTGAAAGTAGATGCAATTTCAACAAAAAAGCAACGGTCTAAATTCCATCACTAGAACAGAAAAGCACTGGATAAAAATGTCTTTCTCCAACAACCATTTTGGTTTTGAACCAAGCAGGGAAACAAATAAGACACCGCCTCATCTTACACCCTTCCCCTGCATTTAGCCCCAAAACACTATGTGTAAATACTGAAATTCAAGACTATCAGGGAAAGCGGAGGGAGACACAGAGTGCCCCCACAATCTTCCTCTTCCTCTCAACTAGCATCAGCAACTGTCTGAAAATTTGCATGAAAAGGATTTGAAATTCAGAGCATATGCAAATAATGTCAAACCGAGTTGCCCTGAAATGCAAGATTTAGCGGTTTCATTTTCAAATGCTTCATTGGAATCATGTATTTTTATCTTCTGTGCACAGTAAACTTAACAAGGATCGTCAAGACATTAATGAAAAACCTAAGTTGGGTTTAACCAATATCCAATATTTTGGAGACACGCTTCTTGTTTCACAAACACACCCTTTATTTTGGAAAACACCTCATTCAGAGAATCACAGTTCAGAAATGAAAGGGAGCCATATTAGCTCTTTTTGTGTCAGAAGACACCCTCAAATTACCATCACCCACCGTCTAGCCACAGTGATGGGAAATTCAAATTTAGCTTTTAAAGCTAAATTAATTCTGGCTGTGGCATTAAAAAAAATACCCTCCAAATGGAATACACATACCACAAGGACCCATTAATATTTACTAACCACAGATGACAAGGGAATTCTCCCCCTCAAACAATTGATTTGGTGTTTAGAATGCTATAAAAAACGGAAGACTTTAGATCAACTCGCCACTCTCTCTTTCCCCAAAGGCACACCCCTCATTTATGTTCTACCCCCCCCCCCCATGTGATATGTTTATCCTCTCTAAACGGATTCTCCATTAACCAGATTTAAGGAAATACATACTTGCATTCCAATACTAACATGCTGATGTTTAGCGTCATCCCAGAGCAGCATAAGGAATTACAGCACCTGGTTTTTAAATTGATTCAGATTTTTAAGTGCAGTAAAACAGGCTTTTATGCAAACCCAACAGCCCATCTCACAATTAACATGGCTGTAACTTCACGATTATCTCAAGACTACCTTCGATTAAGGGGACCTTCTCTGAGCAAACTGAGAAGCACCATTCCCCCCCTCCATTTAGAGTGATACTAAAGCAGGCACTGGAAAAGGATTGATGGATGGTCTCTTCAAATATTAGCCCTGCCTAAATCATTATTAAAACACCCGCCACACCTCCTCCCTTCCCACACCTCGCTATTTTAAATAGCAGGCTGAAATGCAACACTGAAAAAATAAATAAATAATTTGGCCTACATGCTGCAGGGGAACTGCAATGATCGAGCTTTAAAAAAAAGGGGGGGATCCCCAGTTTTTTTTTTTTTTAAATCCAACTACCCTTCCCCTTCAGATGTCTAGATTTTCCAGCAGTTTCTGATTTTTGGCTTCTTAAGAAAATAAGAAAGGCCCCAGGTGATTCGATCTCCTGTTTCAACAGCATCCCATCTCCTGAATGTCACCACTACACGGAAGATATGCTGGGGCGGGGGTAGCGTATTCCTCACATTTGATCCCCAGCGGCATTTTGGACTTCGGAATCAAATGCTCTCCACCCCTTTCCTGCAAGGGTTGTGGAAATAATGGCGAGGTACAAAGGCAGCCCAGCACATCCTCAACGCCAGCAGGACAGACCCTCGAGGGGCAGCTCCCGGGGAAGAAATAGAAATAAAACCCAGGCAAAATTAAAGCCTTTCTCCCCTTTCCCCTCAATCCAGCTTCATTTCAGGGCTTTAGCGAGGAGCCTTTTGTCAAATAAAACCAGCCAGGGGTGGAGGAGAAATAAGGCATCTCGGGATGTCTTCTCACTCCCAGGGGCCGACCTCGTCCCCCAAATGCAGCCTCCAGGACCCCCAACGATGGCTACTGGACAATTAAGGGGTGGGGGTGCTCTTGCCCCCAACAGCTGCCCCGGGGAGACCCTTCAGTCACACCCCCTTCAAAGGGAGGGGACTCAAACCCCCCAGAATTACCAGGTGTGTCGTGAAATGGGAGCAAGGGTGGTGCTGGTGGTCCTAAAACTGGGTCATAACTGAACTCTACCTGAAGGCTGGACCTCCTAAAGGCCTGTTGTCGGCCCTTCTGAGCGACGCCCGCGCCTACCCGCGGATTTTCGCGAGGGGAAACCACTCCGGGGGTGGGAGAAGGCCTGGTGGAAGACCCGGCGTCTCTTTTTGCAAGCATCCTCCTTTCTTCTCCCTTTGGAGGCGGCTCTGCTGGGGAGAGCAAGTACGCGCCCAGCTACCCTCGACGGGGGCAAATACCCACCAGCAGCAACAAGGGCAACGCTCCGGGAAGGGCAGGGCCGGTTCAGGGGAGCGGAGAGCGCGGCTCGAGGGGCGGATGGCTGCGGATTCAGTTTGGTTAGAGTAATCAAGAAGGATGAAGTAGGGGACAAGATGGCGGAGGCCTGAACGTTCTACCGGCTCAACCCGACCTATTCTCCCTCCTCGCACCAGCACCGCTTTGTAGGAGTTTGAGGACAGGCTTACTGAGAACGAACCAGGCCGATACCCACCTCGTCGGATCGGGCTCGGTCCGCTCTTTCCGGATACGAGCTTCCCGGGGGCGGAAGGGAGTCCAAGGCGGAGGATGGAGGCAGATTACGCTAACCCCCTCCCCCGGCTTTGTAATTTGTCCAAGGCCCGATGTGGCAGCCTCGGCGTCTAAGCACCGACTAAACGGCCATCCGGGTCCCAGGCCCCGGCGGCGGCGATGAAGCCACGCCCCTCTACGCTATATGAGAGGAGGGGCTTAAGGGAGAAAACCCGGAGGAAGGGAATTCAGAAGAAGATTGTGGAGTTGCGTTCAGTTGGGGACGCGGATTAGCGGTTTGGAGGACCCGTGTCATAGCATAACAACCTGCGATGCGCGGAGGGCTTTTTTAATCCTCGATTGCGAAAAATATTTTTTACCAATGAAACGTAACGGGAGACATTGTAGGAGGAGAGCCGTGTTAGTCTATCGTGGCAAGAAAAAAATCAGGAGGAGTCTAATAGCACCTTTTCCGACCACAGTAATCCATTTTATTAAAAGGCATAAACTCACCAGCTCTCCAAAGCTGCTGCCTTTTAATAAAATGTGTTACTCGGAAAAAGTGCTACCAGACTCCTGATTTTTTTACCTAACAGAAGATGGCTCAAATTCCAGCATGATTATCAATTGCTATTGAGCTGACCGGCTACTGGAAGTAAGCATACTCTTTGCAAAAAATGAATATTCCCTTGTTTATTAATGAAGGACTTCCTTTCAGTCAGTGTATTGCATGCTAAAAGGAGGGGGCTTGTTTTCATGTGATTTGGGGCCATCCAAGGCATGGCTAGATATTTGAAATGGTTAGGTCAGCCTTTCTCAACCTTTTGACCCTGGAGGAACCCTTGAAATATTTTTCAGGCCTCGGGGAACCCCTGCACATTCAGGCTCAAATATAGCCCGGAAGTTACAAAATTATTATATTCATTTCATGTGTAGGCCTGTATAGAGGCATTAACCGTGTTCTTAAACTGAAAATAAAGAATGAAACTTACCTCTTTCATGTGAAGTTGCCTGAATTTGAAATAATTTCTTAAATAAATCATGATCTCCCAGGGTACCCCTGGTGACCTCTCGGGGAACCCTGGTTGAGAAACCCTGGGTTAGGCAGATTTAAGATGTTTATTTCAAAGCAGTAAAAGGTATCAGTTAAAAATGTCTGCAAGCAAACAACCAAGCTCAGAGAGCACCAAGGACTCCACTGTTAAAATTGAGCCCAATGAGATATTTCAATAATTTGGTTTCTATTTACTGAGCAAGTAGTAGTAGTAGTAGTAGTAGTAGTAATAATGCCTAATAATAATAATAATCCTAATAATAATGCCTAATAATAATAATGCCTAATAATAATAATGCCTAATAATGCCTAATAATAATAATAATAATGCCTAATAATAATAATGCCTAATAATGCCTAATAATAATAATGCATAATAATAATAATAATAATAATAATAATAATAATAATAATAATAATGCCTGTGTTCACTCAGGCCATGGTAGTGGAACGGGCTCAAGTGGATATTTTGCTCCTGAGTTGCTTCAGAAAGAGGCCCTGAATTCTGAATAAAGATGTGGTGTTGTCACAGTGAAGAGGATATGGCATGAAATAACAGCAGTGCACGAATTTGTTGCCTGTACAAGCCAAGTTTAAAATCCCTGGTTTGTTTTATATATGAACCCTGGATAATTTGCTTATTTATTTATTAAATTTATATGGCTGCCCATCTCACAAGAAGTGACTCTGGGCAGCGTGCAGCAAAAAAAATTATAAAGCAATAAACCTGTCAAAAGCAGTCCTATTAAAAAGTTTAAAAAGCATAAAACACACAAGAGATTAGATCAGCGAGGGAGCCGCCTCAAGATCTCTCAATTTTACATGACCCGGGCTGTATTCACATTATGCACATCGCATACTAGGCAACCACGTGGTGACTTGGTGTGTTGTGCAAGTCCAAAAAGTTAATTGGGTTATTCCGTGGTTCATTTAAGAGGAAGAGATTAACTGGGTTGTGGGTAGTGTGCGTTGCATTCTTGGTGAATTTAGCATAGGATGGCCCAGGTGGGTACCCTCCAACATCTTGCCTTTCCATTCTTGGAACTTGCTGGGGGCAACTGAAGTCTGGCAGCTGTCACAGCCACTAGGCTGGGTAAGATTATGATGAATTAACCACGAATAAAAGCTTATTCCCATGGCATCAGAATGGGGAACTCAGCCCAATGCACAGAGAAGACACCAGGCTAGCAGGGGAGAAAGAACAAGGCTTTCCTTTGGCCGAAGAGAAAAAGAGACAACGTTGGGGACATTATTTATTTTCAAAACGCGTGCAATGATTGCATTTGCCTCCCTCTCCATCCCAGTCTATAGAACTCTGGGCCTGTGCTGGTAAACTGGTGTGTGTGTGTCTATGTTACATGGCTCTTCTCTCTTCTCTTCTCCAGGGAGGATTAAGGAAGGTCTGCCACTGTTTTCTTTGGAGCAGGGCCAGTTGGGAGCTCATCCTTCTCTTTCATTTTTTCGTACATCAGAATTCTGCAGCAAGAAGCAGAAGAAAATATGAATTGGCAGAAGGCACTTCTTCGTTTTCTGCTGGTTAGCTCCTCTTCCTCTTCGAAACCTGGTTGTTACAGCTCTCTTTATTTCAAAGTCTAATTTACATCTGGGAGGAGGATTAAGATTAGGGTTAAATAACTGGGTTCAGGGAATCCTTGCTAATCTATTCGCCTTGGAGATCTACCCACAGATTCCTAACTTCTGCAGAGACTTGCTTTTAAACCTGCTCTACTTTTTGCCAGCCCATGCACTAGTATGGTAGACATCATGCCAACCTGAGGAACTTCTGGGCCTCTAGAAGTTGCTGAACTACAGCTCCCATCAGTCCTAGCCAGCATGGTCCGCAGTGAGGGATGCTAGGAGTTGTAGTTTAGCAAAAATATGAATAAGATTATTCTTATACGCACATAATATAAGAGAATTAGGACAAGTTGCTCCCCCGCGGCTTGGTCATTAGTGATCCCTCTTCCAAACCTCCCGGTTTTAACCTGCCTCGCTCTGTCTGGACGAAATTGAATAGAATCAGATGGGACACTGGTAGGAGTGCCTCTGCTCTGTCTCGATGGGGCTGGAAGGATTCTCCTTGTTGCGATTGCGGTGCCAAAATGCAAACTATTCAACGCATTGTGCAAGACTGCCCACGATGTGCGTTCCCTGGCTCCTTAGAAGATCGGCACGAAGTAACACCGGAAGCGATCGCTTGGTTAGCTGAACTGGACATCCAGTTATGAGACTACTCTGTATCCCTGCAGAAGTTTGCATATAATTGTGTGGACTGTGTGTATTTATGTGCTTTCTCTTCTGTCATGTATTCCTCATACGTGATATATATAGGACAAGTTTACAATGTGGTGAGGGGCGTGGTGGCTCAGCGGGTAAGATGCCAGGCTTGTTGATCAGAAGATCGCAAGTTTGGAGGTTCGAATCCCTAGCCCCGCGTGACGGAGTGAGCTCCCGCACTAGCCCCAGCTCTTGCCAACCTAGCAATTCGAAAGCATGCAAATGCACGTAGATGAATAGGCACCACTTTGGAGGGAAGGTAACAGCGTTCCGTGCGCGTCATACGGCCACATGACCGTGGAAGCGTCTTCGGACAACGCTGGCTCTTCGGCTAACAAACGGAGATGAGCACCGGCCCCTAGAGTCGGACACGACTGCACAAATGTGCGGGGGGAACCTTACAATGTGGTATGGGGAATGAATACATCATACTTACATTTTAAGGATAGCCGATCGCTTTCCCAGCATCACAGAGACAAAGTCCCGGTAACAGATGGTTTCGCTCATCCCTCCCGTGACCTCAGTGATCATTTTTTTCAGTTCTAGGTGGGTCTTGGCAGCACCCAACTTTTCCAACATCCGCTTCAGAGCCATGATATCTTGAGGGAGTAGGAGGAACAAGAATGGACCCAGTAAAAATGAAGACATAAGGCATAGGAGACATACCAGCTTCTAAGAAAATATGTAACTTTTAAGGTGGCAAATGCCTTTACGTATATTTCTGCTCCCTGGACAGAAAAATAAGTGACATGTCAATCATTGCAAACTTCTACAAAGTCATTGCTCTTTTGGGACTCCTTCAGCAATGCTGGTCTGGATCCAGCCAAAGTGATTCAATGGCGTTAACAAAAATAACTTAGAAGAAATCTAACATCTCCCTAACTTAAACTCCTTTTTGTCTCAGACCTGGTCCTGAGAAATATAAAGGCTACGAATTGATTGGGCTAATATGTAAGCTCTACCTAGATTAACTGAATCCCAAAGGCAACCCTCTGGTTTCCAGCACAGCCTGTGTTTTCAAACATTTTCATCCAAATTATATCTTTAAAAAAAATGGCAAATTAAGCTCCAACTCTCAAGAATCAATCAAGTGTGGGACTTCTGGTGGGGACATGGCAGACTGAACAGCTGTGCCCGCGAGCTCAGCGGGCAGAACTGACAATGCGGCAGTTTTTTTGGGCTCAGGCAGGTTTTTCCTGAAGCCCAGGAGTGTTTTTCCGTAAAAAAGAAAACACCTGGAATCACCCCATCTGTCCTCCGGACGGCTGCTTGCAGCCAGAAGATTGCAAACAGTGTTCACGTTCGACTGGTAAGAGCAGCCAGGAGCCACAATGTAGCCTTAAAGGGACACTAAGACCAGCCACCCCATTTTTAAATCACCCAATTTATATATATTTTTAGGTACGTGTACCCTAAGAGAGGATTTCTACAGCAAGAAGTGGGTTCTCTTGGTGCTTATCGTTATTTTTGGGATCAATTCTTAAAAAAATTCTTTTTAAGTTTTGGACTTTGTTTTCCATCCAAATATTAAGGAGGATTGAGAGTAAATAATTGTCTCCCTGTTATTATTTTTGTACTAAATTTGAAGATATTAGCATTTTCCTACACATTGAATCGGCTGTTTTGAACTTTCAGTTTTCTGCTTCTACTTTCCCTGGGGAACTGTCTGCATATCTCACTTTCGCTTATGTGAACACATTCCTCAATTCTTTCATATCTTCGACTTTTGCTGGTTAAGCTGCTAGGGGGCGCCATAATCTATTGCTTGAGACATGGAGGATTTTAAACAGACTTTCTCTGACTTCCAACAAGATTTTAAACAGATTCTTTCAGATTCCTACCAAGTTTTTATGCAAGGCATTCAGGACATTGCGGAAAATATGAGGTCTAAAATGTGTCATCTGGTTGGGGATGTCGTGGATGAAACTGAGGAATTTAACAGCAACAGAAATGTCTCTTCTAAGAGTGAGATCGGGACTTCTGTTGAAATGCTGGATGAACATTGGATAGTCTAGTTGAAGAAATTAAAGGGAGAGATGGAGTTGCAAGCCATAAGTGAAATGGATCTTCTGATGGAACGCCATGGAAAAGAAGGGGTTATTATGTACAGGAGGTCTTCTGAAGAGAAGTTGGAGTTTTTGAGGGGGGCAGTTGGGCTGTTCGGTTTTTTAAAAAAGCTCTGTGCGTATCGTGGGGATATGTAAATTCTCTGGTTTATTTTGAAGTGGGATAAGGGCTTAAGAATATTTATCTAGATTGCTTTTAGGGTTTGGCTGATTTCATTTATCTTTAACACTTATTTTTGGATTAAGATTATTAAAGTATAATAAAAAATAAATGTCTGGTTTTGGGTTTAATATGATTAAGATTATTAAAATTGTTGTATTATCAAGTACAATTTGTTGTTTATTCGTTCAGTCGTTTCCGACTCTTCGTGACTTCATGGACCAGTCCACGCCAGAGCTTTCTGTCGGCCGTCACCATCCCCAGCTCCCCAATGGTTGAGTCCGTCACCTCCAGAATACCATCCATCCATCTTGCCCTTGGTCGGCCCCTCTTCCTTTTGCCTTCCACTTTTCCTAGCATCAGCTTCTTCTCCAGGGTATCCTGTCTTCTCATTATGTGGCCAAAGTACTTCAGTTTTGCCTTTAATATCATTCCCTCAAGTGAGCAGTCTGGCTTGATTTCCTGGAGTATGGACTGGTTTGATCTTCTTGCAGTCCAAGGCACTCTCAGAATTTTCCTCCAACACCACAGTTCAAAAGCATCTATCTTCCTTTGCTCAGCCTTCCTTATGGTCCAGCTCTCGCAGCCATAGGTTACTACAGGGAATACCATTGCTTTAACTATGCGGACCTTTGTTGTCAGTGTGATGTCTCTGCTCTTAACTATTTTATCAAGATTTGCCATTGCTCTCCTCCCAAGAAGTAGACGTCTTCTGATTTCCTGGCTGCAGTCAGCGTCTGCAGTAATCTTTGCGCCTAGAAATACAAAGTCTGTCACTGCCTCCACTTTTTCTCCCTCTATTTGCCAGTCATCAATCAAGCTCGTTGCCATAATCTTGGTTTTTTTGAGGTTTAACTGCAGCCCAGCTTTTGCACTTTCTTCTTTCACCTTCGTCATAAGGCTCCTCAACTCCTCCTCGCTTTCAGCCATCAAAGTGGTATCATCTGCATATCTGAGATTGTTAATGTTTCTTCCAGCGATTTTAACTCCAGCCTTGGATTCCTCAAGCCCAGCATGTTGCATGATGTGTTCTGCGTACAGGTTGAATAGGTAGGGTGAGAGTATACAACCCTGCCGTACTCCTTTCCCAATCTTAAACCAGTCTGTTGTTCCGTGCTCTGTTCTTACTGTTGCTACTTGGTCGTTATACAGATTCCTCAGGAGGCAGACAAGATGACGTGGTATCCCCATACCACCAAGAACTTGCCACAATTTGTTATGATCCACACAGTCAAAGGCTTTAGAATAGTCAATAAAACAGAAATAGATGTTTTTCTGAAATTCCCTGGCTTTCTCCATTATCCAGCGGATATTGGCAATTTGGTCTCTAGTTCCTCTGCCTTTTCTAAACCCAGCTTGTACATCTGGCAATTCTCGCTCCATGAATTGCTGGAGTCTACCTTGCAAGATCTTGAGCATTACCTTACTGGCATGTGAAATAAGTGCCACTGTTCGATAGTTTGAACATTCTTTAGTGCTTCCCTTTTTTGGTATGGGGATATAAGTTGATTTTTTCCAATCTGATGGCCATTCTTGTGTTTTCCAAATTTGCTGGCATATGGCATGCATCACCTTGACAGCATCATCTTGCAAGATTTTAAACAGTTCAGCTGGGATACCGTCGTCTCCTGCTGCCTTGTTATTAGCAATGCTTCTTAAGGCCCATTCAACCTCACTCTTCAGGATGTCTGGCTCTAACTCACTGACCACACCATCAAAGCTATCTCCAATATTATTATCCTTCCTATACAGATCTTCCGTATATTCTTGCCACCTTTTCTTGATCTCTTCTGCTTCTGTTAGGTCCTTACCATCTTTGTTTCTGATCATACCCATTTTTGCCTGGAATTTACCTCCGATGTTTCTAATTTTCTGGAAGAGGTCTCTTGTCCTTCCTATCCTATTGTCTTCTTCCACTTCCGCACATTGCTTGTTTAAAAATAATTCCTTATCTCTTCTGGCTAACCTCTGGAATTTTGCATTTAATTGGGCATATCTCCCCCTATCACTATTGCCTTTTGCTTTCCTTCTTTCTTGGGCTACTTCCAGTGTTTCAGCAGACAGCCATCTTGCCTTCTTGGTTTTCTTTTTCTTTGGGACGTTTTTTGTTGCCGCCTCCTGAACAAT
Source organism: Charina bottae (assembly GCA_023362775.1). NCBI lineage: Eukaryota > Metazoa > Chordata > Lepidosauria > Squamata > Charinaidae > Charina > Charina bottae. The sequence continues at coordinate 21,930,864 of JALMGJ010000002.1, forward strand.
GTTGCGAACTTCTGTCCATAGTTCTTCTGGGACCCTATCTACTAAATCTAGTCCCTTAAATCTATTCTTCACCTCCACTGCATATTCCTTAGGAATATTAGTGAGCTCATATCTAACTGATCTGTGGGTCTTCCCTATTCTCTTTAGTCTGATTCTAAATTTTGCAATAAGAAGTTTGTGATCTGAACTACAGTCAGCTCCAGGTCTTGTTTTTACCGACTGTATAGATGTCCGCCACCTTTGGCTGCAAAGGATGTAGTCAATCTGATTTCGGTGTCGACCATCTGGTAAAGTCCATGTATAAAGTCGTCTTTTAGGTTGTTGGAAGAGAGTGTTTGTTATGCACAGTGAGTTGTCTTGGCAAAATTCTATCAGCCTATGTCCTGCTTCATTTTGTTCTCCCAGACCATGCTTGCCTGTAATTCCAGGTGTCGTCTGACTACCCACCTTAGCATTCCAGTCTCCTGTAATGAAAATAACATCTCTTTTTGGTGTATTATCTAGTAGGTGCTGCAGATCCTCATAGAACTGATCTACTTCTGCTTCTTCAGCATCTGTGGTTGGGGCGTATATTTGGATCACTGTGATGTTAAATGGCTTACCCTGAATTCGAATTGAGATCATTCTATCGTTTTTTGGATTGTATCCAAGCACTGCTTTAGCCACTTTATTATTAATTATGAAGGCTACTCCATTTCTTCTGTGGTCCTCTTGTCCACAGTAGTAGATCTGGTGGTCATCTGATGTGAAGTGACCCATCCCAGTCCATTTCAGTTCACTGACACCTAAAATGTCTATATTTAATCTTGACATCTCACCAATAACCACATCCAATTTGCCCTGGCTCATAGATCTTACATTCCAGGTTCCTATGGTGTGTTGATCTTTAGAACATCGGATTCGTCGTTCACCACCAGCACCGTCGGCCGCTAGCCGTCCTTTCGGCTTTGAGCTAGCTGCGTCATCACGTCTGGGGCTAGTTGAACGTATCCTCTGTTCCTCCCCAGTAGCATTTTGACCATCTTCCGACCTGGGAGTCCCATCTTCCGATGGTATACCGACATATCTTTGGTTGTACTGATCCATTTAGTTTTCATGGCAAGAATACTGGGGTGGGTTGCCATTACCTTCCCCAGGGATCGTATTTAGTCTGACCTCTCTGCCACGACCTTCCCGTCTTGGGTGTCCCTTCACGGTTTAGCTCATGGTTTCATTGAGGTGCTCAAGCTCCAGCACCACGACAAGGTAACGATCTCCTTTGCTGGAGATCAAGTACAATGGCAGACAATTTATATATTTTTTAGTTTGGCCTTTATTATAGTAGACAGGAATGTATAGAATAGTAGTAGGAAGGAAATAAATAAATGTCATCTGTTGGGGGGAAGTTGATTAGGAGGTTTATATATTTTTCTTTTAATATAAGGGGAGGGAGCAACTGTATTTAGTGATTTTTATAATGTGCCAATGGAATGATTTATAGAAATAATGTGATTTTGGTTTAATATAGAGTAAGGGATTGATTATGGAAAATTGTTGTATATCCTTGCTGTTAAAAGTCAGAAGTCACCTCTTTTTGTAATTTTGAAAAATTTTCTCTTGTGTTTCTACACTTTTTTAGTTTTTTCTTTTTCTTCTTTGTAGATTTTTGTTTTTCTGTAGCTTTTATCTTTGCTTGAAACTTAATAAAATTCTTATGTAAAGAAAAGAATCAATCAAGTGTGATGAGGCCAGAAGGCAAGCAAGAACTGCTTTAGTTAATGTCAGGTGTGGAGAAGACGTACAAGGGAAGCTGTTTATTCAGTATACAGGAGAATGAAGTTACGCACTAGTCAAACAAACATATATTTGAAATCATAATAACATCAGTTGGAATGTGGAACCATGGCTGCTTTTTCTCCTTTGTGTACACAGGTGGATGAGGAATGCCCCAAACTTGCATTCTGTGTGTGTGTGGAGATGAATGTGTGTTTCCATTCTCCAGGTGATGGTCTCAGCTCCTGGGTGTATTTTGCTTTAAAAATGGCCTGTCTACAAATAACTACATACAATGGATATGGGTAGCTGTATTATTCCACTTCAGATAAATCTATTGACTTAATCTCACCTTTTCTTCAGAAGTTCAAGGTGGCTTATATGTAGGCTGACCATACGTCCCGTTTTGAACGGGACAGTCCCGTTTTTTAAACCCAGCGGGAATGGTGTAGAAGGAGGATCCGAGCCAGAGCTGCCGATTGGAGGCAGCTCGGAAGAGGAAGCCCACCCGCCTATCAGCGCATGGCAAAAGAGGGCGGAGAGGAGGGTGGACCAGGGGTGGGGTTTGCAGGCAGGAGCTAATCGCGCGGACGGGGGCGGGGTTTGCAGGCGGGAGCCAATTGCGTGGACCAGAGGGTGGGGACCCCTGTCTTTTTCATGAATACGGAATATTACATAAGACCCCGTCCCGTTTTGCCATCCCAATGTCCCGTTTTTGTCTCAAGGAAATATGGTCAGCCTACTTATATGAGGATGATCTTTCATTTTAGCCCCCAAATAATGGCCCCGTGAAATAAGATCCAGAATCATCCAATTTCCATGAGTGACAGGGGATTTAAACCTGGGTCTCCCCAGTCTTAGACTTAATCTTAATCTTAATCTTAATCTTAATCTTAATCACTGTACTGCACTCGTTCACAAATTTATGAACACTTAATATTTTTACGTGTTACTTTTTTATGGCCCTTTTCTTTCAGGCCCTTCCAATCTTTGCCCTGTTAATGTTAATTGTCTTAACTTCTGATTTACTTTCTTGACCGATTTTAATTCTTTGGTTTTTATTTTATTTTGTTGTTAAATAATTTTCATGTTGGCTTTTGTAGTTTAAACAACTTGGCTTTTGAGAGCAAGATGTTTTGTTTTTTTAGCTCTTTCTCTTTAATGATATTATTTTTTAATTGTATGAAGCTTGGAGAGCTCTCCATGTATATAAATACAAAATAAATTTCTATAGTGTTGCCAAAAAAATGACATGGGTGCAAACATGAAGACATGGGGAATCAAGCTTGACTCGGAGGAAACATACTTTTACTGTGGTTATTATTGATTAGTAATTAAAACAACTGACAAAGAAGGCTACTTGAAGACTTCATTCTTTTAAAATTGTGATAGAAATGGATTTGATCCAACCCATATTTCCTGAATTAAGATTTGGATTAGAATACAGTTTCCTTTCTAATTGTGCACCTCCAGATTTAGTAATGTAGGGCCTGATTCAAAAAGCAACCCAAATGCCTATTCATATGTATATTTTTGAATGAGTTTAGAAATGTTTACTTTGAGAACACATATGTTTGGATATACTTTTAAAGCAAATATTTAATTTTGAGGATGTGAGGGTTGTTTTGACAAAATGGCAGATCGATGCAGAAATAACATGGAACGGAAACTGCAAAAGATTTACAAACAGACACATAGAGGTAAACAACATTTACATACCATTCATAAGAGACAATAGAAAAGCCAGAAGACCAGAACACCTCCTTGCCAGCAATCAACACCCAGATATGCAAAGATTAACACCAGGATTAGCACCAGAGGAAAAATCAAACAGCACAATATACCCTAATCAAGGAACTATTAACTCAGTCAACCAAGCAAGCAGCAAACAACAGCCCAATCAAGGAACTCCTAAGGGGAGAACAACACCTCCACCAACACAAGCAGGACAAGCCATGGTATATAAACAGAGAGCAAGTCCCACTCCCTTTTCTCACTGAAGATGTTGCCTAGTCTGGCAATGAAATGTCTGCAAGAAAACAACAAGGCTCAGAGAGCAGCAAGGACTCCACAGTTCAACCCTGAGCTACAAATATTTTCTTTGATTGATTTACAAATAGATTGACCGGTCCATTTTTACACTAAATTGTAAATCTATATTTTTTTGTACAACATGGCAATTTCATTTTGAAAACTGTGATTAATTTTACATATCTTGGCTGAGAACTGGAAAAGTTCCTGAGAGTGTAGGATAGAAAACAAAGCATATTTCTGTATGTTTATTTATGGTCTGTATTATTTAGGGAGCAGGAAGATTATGGTGGATATGGAAAAAATACCTGTTTGTGCACCCATTAGTGTGAATCCCACCTATCAATAAAACTTACCTATATCACCTTGTGCATTGAGATCAAATTCCATGTACTTCTCTGCAAAAGAAAACAGATCAACAGGACATTTGCCTTACTAAATCAGGCATAAAGTCTATCCAATCCACCATAAATTCCAATAGTACTGCTCAGATGATCCTATGAAGGAGAGATCCAGTCCTCAGATTTAGATGTATACTGCACATGACCATGGAGATTTTATTCTGTCTCATGCTAATTTGACTCTTCTATGTTTGGGTGCACAAGGAAGAGGGATCATGAGTCAATGTAATTCAGTCTGCCTGTCTGTCTGTCTATCTATCCTGAAATGAATGGGATCTATAGAGGGAATCCTATCCATCCATCCATCCATCCATCCATCCATCCATCCATCCATCCATCCATCCATCCATCTATGATTTAACTCCCCTTAATAATACAGTAGCATGGAATATTGAATAAATGAAGGTTCAGTGTAATATGAAGATGGGAGAATTAAAAAAAAGGAGTGGCTGTAAAGGATAAGGAAAGAGATTCATTGATATACCAAAGGAGAAGGGGGAAAAAACATATAATTGACTTGAGATTTCCTGCTTTTTTTAGATTTTTTATCCTGCCTTTATTATTTTTATAAATAACTCAAGGCGGCGAACATACCTAATACTCCTTCCTCCTCCTATTTTCCTCACAACAATAACCCTGTGAGGTGAGTTGGGCTGAGAGAGAGTGACTGGCCCAAAGTCACCCAGCCGGCTTTCATGCCTAAGGCAGGACTAGAACTCACAGTCTCCTGGTTTCTAGCCTGCAGCTTTAACCACTAGACAAAGTTGCTTTTTAAAAATGCCTCCAGATATGGAACATGCACTGTATATTTGTTGTTACTCAGTGTGGAAATCAGACAACTAAAGGTACCTGGGATTACCCTCCTTCCCCAAAATCCCCCAAATGAAGAAAAAGAAAATGAAGACATTCCCTACTCCACCCCCAAAATTAGGCTAATGAAGATTGAATAAACTTACAGGGCATGGAGTGCTGACTGGTGGTTGGAGTGAAACAACTTCCACTCAAGTTGTTTACACCGCTTCTGATTGGCTCAACATTCCTGTTATTTTTTTGCTGTATTTTTTCCCCAGCATCTGAGCTGCTTTATTTCTGGGTCAAATGCCTCATGAATGGCTTTGAAGCCAGCTTTGAGCAGGAAAGGCTGGGGAACTTGGAGATGGGCCATTTCTCCATTAAAACAAACTCTTTCCTCTTCTCCTAGTTCCTGAGCATCAGCTGCACTGGAAGGACCTTTAATGGGCATGTTGGCTTGCCAGCTTTGCATCATCCCCTCAGTAGCCCAGGCAAAGCGAGCGGGGGTGAAAATTGATAAGATCCTGATCATTTCCTCCTCCTTTTTGGCAGGGAAACTACATTGTTCTGAAAATCACTGTCCCCACGTGTTCCCGTTATTGCATCTCAGAACAAGGATTGTGGAGCTGTTGTCCTCACATGAGAGAAGCTGCATTCTCCAGAAAGCATGGAAGTAAGGGACAGGAAAGGGAAGATTAGCAGAGAAGGGGAAAGATCCATGTTTGGCCCTGGTCTGATGGTTACCTGCTGCTGCTATTGGGGACAGCAGTGGTGCTCTTTAGCAAGCAAGAAAGTAAGGGAAGGGGCAGTGGAGGGGAAATGGTCAGGGAAGGGGAAAGATCTGCGCATGACCGAGATGCTTGGCAGTGGAGGAGAGAGGCAGGCAGAGAAGGAGAACAATGAGTTGGGGAAAGCAAAGAAGGCTGAGATTGGCATGGTTGGAAGTACTGTTAAGGCTTGGGAGTAGCTTTTGTTGTTGTTCAGTCGTTTAGTCGTGTCCGACTCTTCGTGACCTCATGGACCATAGCACGCCAGGCCTTCCTGTCCTGCACTGTCTCCCGGAGTTTACTCAAATTCATGTTCATTACATCGGTGATGCTATCTAACCATCTCATCCTCTGCCGTCCCCTTCTCCTTTTGCCTTCAGTCTTTCCCAGCATCAGGGTCTTTTCCAGGGAGTCCTCTCTTCTCATTAGGTGGCCAAAGTATTTGAGCTTCAGCTTCAGTATCTCTCCTTCCAATGAGCAGTCAGTGTTGATTTCCTTTAGGATTGACTGATTTGACCTCCTTGCAGTCCAAGGGACTCTCAAGAGTCTTCTCCAGCACCACAGTTCGAAAGCATCAATTCTTCGGCGCTCAGCCTTCCTTATGGTCCAACTCTCACAGCCATACATTACTACTGGGAAAACCATAGCTTTAATTATACGGACCTTTGTCGGCAAGGTGATGTCTCTGCTTTTTAATATGCTGTCTAAGTTTGCCATAGCTTTCCTCCCAAGGAGCAAGCGTCTTTTAATTTCATGGCTGCAGTCACCGTCTGCGGTGATCTTGGAGCCCAAGAAAATAAAATCTGTGGAGTCCTTGGTGCCCTTTGAGCCTTGCGTTTCATTGCCAGGCTAGGAACATCTTCAGTGTGAAAAGGAAGTGGGACTTGCTCTCTGTTTATATACCCTGTCTTGTCCTGCTTGTGTTGGTGGAGGTGTTGTTCTCTCCTTGGCAGTTCCTTGATTGGGCTGTTGTTTGCTGCTTGGTTGATTGACTGAGTTAATAGTAAAATAAAATCTGTCACTGCTTCCATTTCTTCCCCTTCTATTTGACAGGAAGTGATGGGACCAGATGCCATGATCTGAGTTTTTTTAATGTTGAGTTTCAAGCCAGCTTTTGCACTCTCCTCTTTCACCCTCATCAAGAGGCTCTTTAGTTCCTCTTCGCTTTCTGCCATTAGGGTGGTATCGTCTGCATATTGAGGTTGTTGATATTTCTCCCGGCAATCTTAACTCCGGCTTGTGAGTCATCCAGCCTGGCATTTCTCATGATGTACTCTGCATATAAGTTAAATAAGCAGGGTGGTAATATACAGCCTTGTCGTACTCCTTTCCCAATTTTGAACCAATCGGTTGTTCCATGTCCGGTTCTAACTGTTGCTTCTTGACCCGCATACAGGTTTCTCAGGAGACAGGTAAGGTGGTCTGGTACTCCCATCTCTTTAAGAATTTGCCACAGTTTGTTGTGATCCACGCAATCAAAGGCTTTAGCGTAGTCAATGAAGCAGAAGTAGATGTTTTTCTGGAACTCTCTTGCTTTTTCCATGATCCAGCGAATGTTGGCAATCTGATCTCTAGTTCCTCTGCCTCTTCGAAACCCAGCTTGCACTTCTGGTAGTTCTCGGTTCACATACTGCTGAAGCCTAGCTTGTAGGATTTTGAGCATAACCTTGCTGGCATGTGAAATGAGCGCAATTGTACGGTAGTTTGAGCATTCTTTGGCATGGGAGTAGCTTACCAACGTGAATGGCAACCTTATGGAAGACCTGCTTTCGGTCTTCCTCAAGATCATTACTCCCTGTACCAAACCTCCATCCTACAAAAGAATGGACAAACTGCAAGAGAGATGTTTAATCTTACGGCAGGCATAGTTAAAAGGCCACTGGGACAGAGAGCCCTGTGGTTGGATGAGAGATGGTGGTGCTGCAGTGGGCCAACTGATGGGCTACAGATTGCTGATCTCTCTGAGGTTCCTTCTTCATGTGACACTGAATGTTGTTATAGAGGAATTTTGTTCCATTTTCTGATGGAAAACACTTTCCCCACTGGATCACTCTGATCCGGCTTCAGTCTGCCTTAGCAGTGGGGCTGGCAATGAGTTGGAAGCTCTGCTATGAGGAGATGTCCTCTGCAAAGGGTCAGTAGGGTGTCTTTGAACGGGAGCAAGGGGGCCTATATGGATGAGTCTTGAGTCAGCAGAAGTGAAGTCAATCACAGATCATTTCCCAACTATGTTTGAGGGATTGGGGAGTGGAAACTGGTTGTGTGGAAGTGTCTGGAGAAGTGCAGGAGTGAAATGGGGTTGATGGAATCTTCTTCAGAAGCACTCCACACTTCAGTCTGTTGCAAGATTCAAAGAATCGTAGGATTGGAAGGGATCTCCTTCTTCTCATCCAGCCCCCTGCCCAGGGCTGGAATCCTCAGGCCTTCCACTTGCTCTACCGTCTAAAAACTGTCTAAGGTTCTGACCCTCCCATCATTTAAAAACTTTGGAGTAGATATGTTTAACTCTGCCAAGCTGCAAAATCCCATTCCACTGCCCCCATTACTTCAAGTCCTTCACCAATGTCACTCACTTTTAAAGAGTTCTAATTTTTCAGCGAGGTCTTCATCCGTGCTGTATTTTGGGCTCTCCATGAATTCCTGTAGAAGGCCAGGGGGAAAAAAGGAGTTTAGAGTGGGAATGCAAGGAATAGGTCCTAACAGAAAGCAAGGAGGCAATGTTAGGTTGGGAATAGCATTCAGCATGTCCTAATAGGAAAATGGCTGCCCATCGTAAGACCCATTAAGACCATTAAGACCCAATTCCATTCACACTTACCTGGAAGTAATTGTCACTGAGCTCTACTAATACCCTAGTAGATATAAAGATATGGTGTGTTGGCTATGTTTCTTAGGCAAGACCACCCTTTTTTATTCTGAATGAAGCTGAATAAATACTGAGTAGCCTGGGGACTAAAATGTGCATCTAGCCTTCCGCCTACAGTGGTGTGGATTCCTTTCACACACTTCAGATCAAGGCTGAGTAATTGCCTCCCCACCCTTGTTTTCATTAGATTTAAGCCTTTCATATGAAGCGGAGGGGTTAACCTTTCCAGATTTTCAATTAGATCATTGGGCATATATATTTTGACTTCTGTTTTTAAGTGGAATGAGGGTAATTTTGACTACAAACCAGTAGGGGTTTAACGAAGAAAGCTATTATTTGATTCCTTTGAAAATACGGCAACTGCTTGGTTTTAATTTCCCTCAATCAATATTCAGTTACTTTTCTTGATTTAATTGCAGCAAGATATATTTGAAAGACTTTTGGGGTGAAGGTTTAAGTTTGATCCTGATTCCCATGAGAAACTTGGTCCTTTGTGATAACGGTGATTTAAGAGTGGCAGATAAAAGACATTTTTGGGAGAACCTAGGCAGGAAAAAGAATTAATATTTAACTCAATTGGTCATTAAAGATTCTTTTAAAGTTTTGAGGCACTTCAAAAAGAATTTGGATTGCCTAAAAATGCTCAGTGGCAATATATCCAATTAAAACATTGTTGATATTGCAATGCGACCCAGTGCATTGCCGGCTGCTGAAATTTCTAAATTACTGGGTATGTTAAGAAAGGTCTTGGTGGTGTCTAAATCTATAGGCAGGGTCATCTGGGGGATGTCAAAAAAGTAAAGATGGTGACTGTGACCATACAATGGAAGCCTTTTTAAAAAGAAGTTGGGGCTTGAATCACATATTTGCAGCTGCTATCCTGAATTTTTGACCCCCCCAAATATAAAATTGCATTTTTACACATATTGAGATGTATCTTGTTCTATTTTAACTTTAGTTTCTCTATCATATCTATCAATCTATCTACCTACCTACCTACCTATTATCTATCTATCTATCATCTATCTATCTATCTATCTATCTATCTATCTATCTATCTATCTTCTATCTATCTATCATCTATCTATCTATCTATCTATCTATCTATCTATCTATCTATCTATCTATCATCTTTTTCTTTGTACTTTAGTAAGTGAAACAATAAAAATATTATTAGGGCATCAGATTGAGGAGGGCTGTCATGACAAAACTATTTTCACACTCTTAATAGGTCTGCCTGGGCAGAAAGCCATTGCCATTTTCTGCTGAGGTTCTTAGTGATGGTGAACATACAATAATTCTGCTGGAAGACTGGTGAGCATATGATTGCTGTGTCCATCAGCAAGAAAACAGAATGTACAGGTAGTCCTCACTTAACGACCACAATTGGGACTGGGATTTTGATTGCTAATCGAAGTGGTCATTAAGCAAATCTGACCCAATTTTACAACCTTTTTTGCAGCAGTTGTTAAGCGAATCACTGCGGGCGTTAAGCGAATCATGTGGTCGTTTAGCAAATCACGCGGTTCCCCATTGATTTTGCTTGCCAGAAGCCAGCCAGGAAGGTAGAAAATGGCAATCACGTGACCACAGGACGCTGCAACGGTCATAAATGTGAACTGGTTGCCAAATGCCCAAATTGTGATCACATGACTGTGGGGATGTGGCACCGGTCATAAGTTGTTTTTTTCAGCACCGTTGTAAGTCTGAACCGTCACTAAACGAATGGTTGTTATAAGCGAGGACTACCTGTACATCAGATTTCAGGGAAATATACTTTGATCATTTTTACTCATCGTTACAATCTGTATGAGCTCAGGATGTTGAAGGCAGAATGACTGCCCTGGTCAGACCCCATGTGGAATTCTGTGTCCAGGTCTGGGCACCCCAGTTCAAAAAAGGATAGTAAGAAATTGCAATGAATTTAGAGGACAGCTACCAAGATGGCTAGAAACTAAGCCCTATGAGGAACAGTTAAATGATGTGGGTTTGTTTAACCTACAGAAAAGATGACTGAAGGGAGGTATGATTTTTGTTGTTGTTCAGTCGTTTAGTCGCGTCCGACTCTTCGTGACCTCATGGACCATAGCACGCCAGGCCTTCCTGTCCTCCACTGTCTCCCGGAGTTTACTCAGATTCATGTTCATTACATCGGTGATGCTATCTAACCATCTCATCCTCTGCCGTCCCCTTCTCCTTTTGCCTTCAGTCTTTCCCAGCATCAGGGTCTTTTCCAGTGAGTCCTCTCTTCACATTAGGTGGCCAAAGAGTTTGAGCTTCAGCTTGAGCATCTGTCCTTCCAATGAGCAGTCAGGGTTGATTTCCTTTAGGATCGACTGATTTGACCTCCTCGCAGTCCAAGGGACTCTTAGGAGTCTTCTCCAGCACCACAGTTCGAAAGCATCAATTCTTCAGTGCTCAGCCTTCCTTATGGTCCAACTCTCACAGCCATACATTACTACTGGAAAAACCATAGCTTTAACTATATGGCTTCTAAGGTACCTCCCAAGCCTATGATTCTAATTATTTATAAAGCTTGGACTCAAAAGTTACTGTATTCAAATCTCGCCTACATCATAAATTTGTGGGATTCCTACTACTCCTTAACCAACCCCCCTGTCTGCAAAGGGTAGTACAAACTTTGAACCTAATGTCCTCCAGATGTGTTGGGCTTGCAAGATTCAAGATTCCCAGCCAACGGTGAGAAGGCAGGGCCCATGGATTGCACGCCAGAGTAAAACGGTTCCTGTTGAAACGTGAAGCTCAACTGAACAGCCTAAGCTCAAAGCAATGACCCTGCAGGTTTGCTGTGAATGTTGAAAGGCCGTGAGGGAGATGTGGCCATGAATACCTCCATGGCAGAATAAACATGTATGGATAACATGGATCAACCTTTCAAGGTTGTCATAAGGACTGTTATGGCAAAGTATGTGTGAAGCATTTCAATCCAGGGGAACTCTAATGCAGTTATGCTGGACTTTGTTCTGGAGATGAACATGAAGCCTATTATTTGGGAGACCTACGCCATGTTTTTATTCAAAGGGTAAGAGCTGCTCAGAGCCTGTGGGGCCACTCGTGTAGCCTCCCTTTTTCTCTAGCTGAAGTGTTGTCTGCTTTTGAACTGAAGCGCTGCCTGAAACCCTCTGGATATGCTGGGACTACCATTCCCCAAACCCCGATTAATCCTAGTGAATCCTCAGAATTAGGAAGGCTGTCGTAAGTAATTCTGAGTGAATTCCACAGGGCAGAGCAAACACAGTCAGCCCTTCAAGGTAGTCCATTCAAGAAGCACGAACCATGGATACCAACACTGCCTTTATTATAAGCTTACAGTAAGAGAGTCTTGCAAGTCTGAAAGTACACCTCTCCCCCTTCACCTTTACAGTCCAAGGAACAAGGGAGGGTCCCTTCTGAGACGTTTGCCACGCCCCCATTCCTGCTGTGGGCTAAGCTGCCTCTTATCTGACCGTTGCCTAGTCTGCGGCTCTTCCTCCTCCTCCTCCTGTCTGTCAAGGACATTCTCACAGACCATCACACACACTCAGGGTTGGTCCTATGACCCATGGCAACATAGCGAAGTAAAATAATAAAAGATAAATAGATGTCAGACAAAATCCATTAAAGATATCAATTTGATAAAAATGTATACTTTATTATTTTTATAAATAACTCAAGGCTTCAAGGTGAAGCCAGCGTTGAGCAGGAAAGGCTGGGGAACTTGGAGATGGGCCATATTTGGTACGTTCGCCGCCTTGAGTTATTTATAAAAATAATGAAGGCGGGACAGAAAATAAATAAATTTAAAAAAATTAAAAAATCCTGGAACAAAATTACTTTCACCGATTGCCCAAAGGTCAGTTTCTCATCTGGGTGCCCCCCACTAAGAAAGTATTTTCTTTGTTCCTCCCTGTTGCAGCTAACAGAACTCCCACCGCAGTATGTATGCTCAACAAGTCCATATTTGATTTTGTGTGGTGTTATCTTTGAATCCATATTTCCCAATAGGTATGTATTAGCTCATTTGGATACTGTTATGATATAGGTTAGACACTAAAAAGGTAAAGGTACCCCCCGCACATTTGTGCAGTCGTGTCCGACTCTAGGGGCCGGTGCTCATCTCCGTTTGTTAGCCAGAGAGCCAGCGTTGTCCGAAGACGCTTCCACGGTCATGTGGCCGCATGACACGCGCGGAACGCTGTTACCTACCCACCGAAGTGGTACCTATTCATCTACTTGCATTTGCATGCTTTCGAATTGCTAGGTTGGCAAGAGCTGGAGCTAGTGCGGGAGCTCACTCCGCACTCAGGGCTAGGGATTCGAACCTCCAAACTTGCAATCTTCCGATCAACAAGCCTGGCGTCTTACCCGCTGAGCCACCACGCCCCCGTCAGGTTAGACACTAGGGGGCAGCTAAATTCTAGGGTAGACAATATTTGGGACCAGTGAGAAACTAGAATTTTAAGAATTTTAAGAATGTTGGGTGGGTACATTGACAAGATAGCCATAGTGTATATAACCATTCACGTAACACCTAGAGGTGAAGGAGCCCATCCTGCTTTTTAAAAATGTAACAAATCTTCCAGAAATTTCAGATGTACAGTCAGGAGATTGAGCGGCATCCCTAACCATCAGGAGGAGTCTGGTACTTTTCCAACTAACAAATTTTTATTAAAAGGCAGAAGCTTTTGTGGTCTACAGCTCATTTCATCAGAAGCCATGGAATGACTAGACTCATGTACGATTTCAATTGGGATGAAGTTGAGGCGGGGGGGAGGAGAAGGAGGGGAAGACAGAAAATACCCATCTTAGAAAAAAAAGAAATTGTATCAGCACAACTGGGCGTGAGATTGCTGAACTCCCATCCATCAAAAGGTTTCAGGCTATCTCAAAAGGTCTTAACAAACACAATGGGTTTTAACACATTACAGTTTTTAATTGACAAGGTATTTAGAGTCTGTCTCACATAGGGTTACCAGACATCCGGCAAAAGGAGGACATGTCCTCCTTTTTATCCTCATGTCCTCCGTCTGGCAGGCATAGCCTTAAAATCAAATACCTGGCTTTTTGGATGTCTTGGGGTTTTTTTGGACTGTTTTCACAACAGTAGTCGTTGAAACTTACATTTATTGTGACCTTGCAAATGATCTGCTTCTTTCTATCCCTCGTCCGTCAACAGACTCGACCGCCTAGATTTTCCTTATTTAATTCATTTCCTGATTCCAGCCATCGGCTTCAATCCAGCCCCTTCAAATCTAAGATCCCTGTAGATCACATGACTCCTCATAGTTTCTATGGTGAAATTTGGAAAGTGCATCGTTGTCGATTTTATATCGCTCTTAGTGAGATGGGCGGTGATGAAATATGAAATATAAATAAATAAATATTATCACTAGCACATGTCCTTGGAAATAAAGATTTGTTGGAAAAATATTGCAATTGAAAAACCAGTCTTCCTGATGCTGGAAAAAGTAATTTCATATACATGTAGGCCTAAGTACATTTCTTTTTGCAGGTTTTCGCTGTAAGTTTTGTTGCTGATACCAAGAAAGTTAAACAGTTACTGTGTCCTCCTTTCCAATTGTCCAGATATCTGGTCTCATGTGTAACCTGCAGCTCCATAACCAACTTGTCATTCCCTACCTTACCCAATTTAAATCCTCCATCATTCTGACTTGTTAGTTGGAAAAGCTGCTGTCAGACTCCTCCTGATTTTCAGCGCCCATAGATTAACACCATTCTTCTCCTACAATGTTCCTAACATTACAGGAAATCTATGGTGGTATTCATACTGTAAGATGAACTCTGGTAAGGACATGATGGAATAACTATAGATTGGCACCCCCCCTCCAAAACCTAAGGAGAATATATTAGTTTTGGAGATATTTTGGACATCTTATGAAAATAAAGACCCGAAAGGGTATTATGCTGTAGATAATCTAAAGACTTTGGTTGATATAAATAGCTTTATATGCTGATCAATGTGAATTGCAGAAATTGAGATTTGCAGTAGAGTTTATTTCTTGGTTTGTAATCTATTATCTGAATCTCTCTGCTCATGTACTTGCTAGTGGGATTATTTCACCAGTAATTAAAATGCAATATGGAACCTGAGGGATGTCCTTCATTTCCCCTATTTTTTAATCGAATGCTGGGACTTTTGGCATAAGGGTCCCTCCTTGTGGGGGAGATGGGCGGGATATAAATGTAATAAATAAATAAGATAACCTGGTGAAATCCACAGTATCTGGTTTGTTGAAATTTAGAAAAGATGTTATCTCCAGATGTGTGTGTGTGTGTGCAGCAATTATAAGAATCTTTACCTGAGTTTGTTGAAGTGATATAGCTATATGGTAAATATTCAGGTATACAATAAATTGGAGTACGTCAAATATATTGATATCAGACCATCAGCATTGGACCATACTGGCTTTTTGGGCCAGTCCCCCCGCCAAGAATCACTTAAGGAGCTTTCATGACTCAGGGTAGACGTGAACCTGGCCTGACCCGCAATTCCTATGTTTGCAGAATATCTTCTCCACCGTTAACCAAAGGATATTTTACTCAATGGTTACTCAGTTTTCTGGGTTCCCGTAAACGAACTGCGTAGGCAAGGTGAGCATCCCGGCTCAAAAGTGACTGGTTTATGGTGCAGGGTGTGGTGTAAACACAGCTGGAGTCTTACCTTGTTGACAGAGTCTAACAATTCCTCCTGCTGAGCCTTCAGCATCCCGAAGGCCTTTCCTCCTAAGGGAGGGAGACAATACGTTTGTACGAGAAGGGCAGTGAAGAAATGCGATAGATAGATAGATAGATAGATAGATAGATAGATAGATATAGATAGATCAGAGCTTTCCAAACTTTTCATGTTGGTGACACACTTTTTAAACATGCATCATTTCGTGACACACTCTTACAGCAGGGCACAAGGCAGGCACTAGGACCTGCGCGGAATCACAGCAGGTTTGGAGGCAGCAGGGCACAAGGCAGGCACTAGGACCTGTGCGGAATCCTGGCAGGGCAGGTTTGCAGGCAGCAGCAGCCTCGACACACCCAGACACTGCAGCCGACACACTAACGTGTCCCGACACACAGTTTGGAAAGCTCTGAGATAGATAGATGATAGATAGATAGATAGATAGATAGATAGATAGATAGATAGATAGATATTAACAGTCCTACAGGGACATCTGCACGTCCGTCCCTTCCTTCCCACATTGTTCCTCTGGACCTTTCCAATGTTCACAGTTCCTCTTTCAGCTGCAGTTTCATGATGGGAATGGGGGTGGGGAGAGATGTTCCCCTGCTTGGTTTTTGGTTTACAGTATATCTTGAGTAACCAAAGAGGAACTAAACCAAATATTCTGACTCTGGGTTTTTCTGTCGATTCTCCCCACCCCCTCACCCTCCAGTAGCAAAGAGGAAACGGGAGAGGTGAAAACAGCTCTTGGAATGAGAGGCAATGGCTGCAGTGGAAAGACTGACATTGCAAAGCTGGGGATGGGACATGATCAGACACATAATGAAAGAGCAACCCAATCAGGAGCGAGTGAAATCTCCTTTCAGAGCGTACTTGCGGGTGTGCCACGCAACAGGCAATGCCGGAACACTTGTGCAACCTGGTTGTAGGGCTTCCTGCCAAGGGTGTCTGCAAGACGTACTCAAAAAAGTCAAGTCGGCAGCTGCGACGGTGCCATTGAGGCTCTGTTGGCCACCATGTTGACTTTTTTGACCCTATCCTGCAGACACCCCTGCTTCCTGCTGTTCAAGCTGGGACTGTAGCCATGCCTCGGGTCCTAGGGGACTTTGAGCAATATCTTGTTCTAACAGGATGCCATTGTCAGCTTAATCAGCTGAGTTCCCCTCAAAGGAGTATGCCCAGGCTTGCAAGAATATCTGCTCGTGAGATCAAGGGGCTGATAAAAGCTTCAGCCTTTGCTCAGCTAAAGCTCTGTGGGTCATCTGGGAGCCCTCCTTAACTCGAAGCCTTTGGGGTCTCCCATTAATCTCCTTTCCCAACTTTGGGTCTTCTTATTTATTTATTTATTTTTATTATTTCAATTTATTCCCCGCCCATCTCCCTTCTCCTGTGCTCCTGCTGGGCAAAAGCCATCCAGGTTCCGTTTTCGCCCTCCCTTCGGTGTCTTCCACTCCCTCTCTCTGTGGGTCTCGTTGGTTCCCTTGCCCGTTAATAATTTCTCAATGCCGGTCTCTTTCCACACCTCTCATCTCTCAATTGCAAGAGGCTCCACATTGCTTCCCCAAAGACACGTTCCCAAGCAGCTGGTACCTTGTGGATTCATCGGCTCACTTGCGCCTTGGCCTTTTCTTCCAAGAGATTCCCGCTCCGCTCTGCTCTGCTCCGCTCGGCTTTCTCCTTCTAAAGCAACGGGTCTTTGTATAGACAGTATGCATGCATGTATGTGTGAAGTGGCCACTTCCTTTTTCTGCTCAGAGAAACCACAGTTCATTGATGCTCACCCGTTGCATGTGTAAAAGAAGGCTTAATGTTTCAGGAAGCCTCATGCTGCAGAGAACCATGCGGGGGGGGGGGGGGGAGGATGAAAATGACAGGCCCACCCTTTGTGCCGAGGGAGCAGGTGGAAACTCAAGGCAAGGCTGGGGCGAAGGGCGGTTGAGGGTTGGGGGCACGTTCCTAGCAGCTGCAAAGTTGGTATCTTCAGATTTGTAGCATCTCAAATTGTTAGGCTATTTAAATACACATTAGCTAATTCTTATCCACTGCTGCAGTGTTGTGAGAACTGCATTGTATGTTTTAAGGTAAGAGAAGGTCACTCATCCCCCCCCCCCCCCGCATGGCCCATGAAGCGCTACAGGAGACTGCCAAAACGTGATGACAAATTGACACATTTTCAGCTGTCTTGAGTTTCACTCATTGTAGAGTGGGTTGGAATAATTTTAAAGATGGGAATGGGAGCCTAAGGCCTCACTGGGGCAAAATGTTCCCATTTTTCCAACCCCTTTCCCCCCAAAACAGGCCAAGAAATGTTGAGTTCTCATTCTTCTAACAATGTTACTGCATCAGTTTCTGATTGGCCCATTGGCTAATCAAGTGGGTGTGTTCCCACCCTGTCTTAATGGGGGCACAATTTTTTCCAGGCCAGGTGCCATGTTTGTGTTTGGAGGGGTATGCCAGGGTATGATGTAGAGGGTGAAGCTATGACAATAAGGAAATATGATTTCATTTTGTTTACAATGACATTTTTTTCCACAATTGCATCCCATTAATAGGGTTCCTTCATAGAACAAATCAATCGAGAGTCAAATTACCTATTTTAGACATATTATCTGAAGACCAAGCTCTCTGGAAAAGTTTTATAATGCTGGGAAAGGTGGAAGGAAAGAGAAAAAGAGGACAACCAGCAGCAAGGGCGATGAACTCGATTACAGCAGTGATGGGTCCATCATTGGAAGATTTGAAGAATCAAGTTGGGGACAGACTGTCCTGAAGAAAATCTATCTTATGTGGTCATGAAGAGTTGACACCAATGTGATGACACACAATCAATCACTCAGCAATCTGGAGAACTCTATAATGCTGGGAAAGTTGGAAGGAAAGAGAAGAGGTTGCAAGGTGGATAGACTCAGTTACGGTAGTGATGGCGACATTGTTGGGAGACCGGAAGGACCAAATTGGGGAGAAAAGCTATTGTGGGGTCACTATGAGTCAGCACTGACTTGATGGCACATAACCAACGAACCAACCAACCAACCAACCACTGCAAATTATTAGCATCCAGTCATCTATTTAGTAATTTCCTCCCTTTGTAACATTAACAAGGCCAGCCATGGGGGTCAGCAGGCTCCTGCTCCTTTGGTTGGAATGAGGAAAGCAGCATTGCATCATCAACTTGTTGTCAAGCCCTGCCCCTTTTGGGCACACACACAACAACAACAACATTAAACTGATACAAACATAGGGATAGGGCTCGTTTGAACCCCTGCAGACACTGCTGATGCAAGCAGAACAGTGTTCTCCCAGATATCTGAATGGGCCTGTCCCTCTTGGTATGTATGTATGTATTATTTATTTATTTAAATTTATATCACTGCCCATCTCCCCCAATTGGGGGACTCTTTTTAGGAGGTCCATCAAAATATGGCCAATTCATCAAGCCTTGGGTATGGAATAATATGACCTGTTCCCTTGACTAATGGAAGTTGCTTTTGCTTTGCAGCCATTGAATGGATTTGATTCCCAGTACTAGATGCTTCTACAAGGGGGGCGGGTAAGACGCCAGGCTTGTCGATCGGAAGGTCGCAAGTTCGGAGGTTCGAGACCCAAGCGCCGCGTGACGGAGTGAGCTCCCGCACTAGCTCCAGCTCTTGCCAACCTAGCAATTTGAAAGCATGCAAATGCAAGTAGATTAATAGGTACCACTTCGGTGGGTAGGTAACAGCGTTCCGCGTGCGTCATGCCGGCCACATGACTGCAGAAGCATCTTCGGACAACGCTGGCTCTTCGGCTAACAAACGGAGATGAGCACCGGCCCCTAGAGTCAGACACGACTGTGCAGGGGAAAACTTTACCTTTACCTACCTGTATATAGTAGCTGTATATAGTAGAACGGGCGTGGTGGCTCAGCGGGTAAGACACCAGGCTTGTAGATCGCAAGTTCAGAGGTTCGAATCCCTAGCCCTGCGTGCGGAGTGAGCTCCCGCACTAGCTCCAGCTCTTGCCAACCTAGCAATTTGAAAGCATGCAAATGCAAGTAGATGAATAGGTACCACTTCGGTGGGTAGGTAACAGCGTTCCGCGTGCGTCATGCCGGCCACATGACCGCGGAAGCATCTTCGGACAACGCTGGCTCTTCGGCTAACAAACGGAGATGAGCACCGGCCCCTAGAGTCAGACACGACTGCACAAATGTGCGGGGGGAACCTTTACCTTTTACTAGATGCTTCTATGTATTGTTATTTTTATGAACTGTGGTTGCTACTGTTTGATTGCAATATAGATGATATGTTTTAACTCCGTTTGTGAGTTGGGATGTACACCGCTCAGAGTGGGCATCGATTGGAGCAGCTTATAAGCCCGGTAAAAGAAATAAAAAGAATTAAATTAAAAAAAATCATTTTGAAAGCCATTCCGAAGGCCTCCAAGGTAGCCATGAAGCTTCGGACTGTGCGTTTCTGGTTTGCTTACTAAATAGTCCTAGAATTAGCTGCATCTGGATAGATCCCAACACAGCTCAAGACTTGGAGGTGAGGTTTTGGTCTAGGGGTGTGTGGTGATTCTCCCCCCCACCCCCGTGTGGTGAGTGTGGACTTTTGCTACTTTCCAGTTTGCAGAGATCAAAGCTTCATGTTTGCTGTTGCTAATCTCTGCCTTTCAATGATGGTGGCACAACCCCCCTGCCCCCCCCCCCCCCCGCAGCATTCAGGAGGTAGAGGGGAATCTGTCCTCCTGTTCTTAATTGGAACACCAGGCAGTGCATGCATGCAAACTAGATCTCTTTCAGCACCATCACTAGGATTCCCTTCCCTTCCCTCTGCTGTGGGGAGGTAATCCATCTGCAGCTGTTATCCAGCATGTGGGTGCTAACACATGCTCCTTGGTTAGGGGTTGGGCAGCACAGCTGTGCCTTGCCATTTTTTTTTGGTGCCTTTGAGTCAGTCTTGACTCCTGGCGACTGTCGGGACAAGTCCCTGCAGTTTTCTTGGCAAGATTTTGGAAGTGGTTTGCCCTTGACCGGACCAAAGTCACCCAGCTGGCTTTGTGCCTAAGGCGGGACTAGAACTCCCGGTCTCCCGGTTTCTAGCCTGGTGCCTAATCACTCCACCAAACTGGCTGTCTTGTGCTTCACCTACCAGGAGTCAAAAAGTGGTTCAATTCAGGAAGAACCACACAGTGTGGTTTTTCTACATGTTTCAACTGGTTCTGAGAAACCAAGGATCTCTGTAGGCTTGAGATGGCTTTAGGGTGGTGAGCACAATGGTACTAATAGTTGCAAATGTGCCAAGTGAGTAGGGAATTCCATTTGGAAAACACGGTCACCCAGCTCTGTGACATCAACTGCAGTGGGAGCTTTGCTAGCCATGTTGCAGGGTGGCGTCCCCTGATTATACCAGTTGCTTGAGACAGCTGCCTCCTCCCTGTATGACAAAGGTACAAATCATTTTTTGTCCACATGGGGACTTTGGATGGATGGCCAAGGGCTGTTCTCCACCAAATAGGGACAAAAAACGAAGAACAAAACCAAACATAGATTTAATTGGATATTTAATTAAATTAAAATTACACTAAAGCAATTAAATATTACCAAGTTGGGCGGGATGAGGGAAGGACACTGGGAGTGGTTGCCAAGAGTATATATTCCCAGCAGGGTCACCCAAGGCGTGAAGGTCATCCCAGCTGTCCAGTTAAAGTACAGGTAGTCACTTAACGACAGGTAGTCACTTAACGACCACAACCGGGACCAGAATTTTGGTTGCTAAGTGAAGCAGTCATTAAGTGAATCCAACCCAATTTTATGACCTTTTGCGGTGGCCGTTAAGTGAATCACTGCGGGTGTTAAGCGAACCACAAGGCTGTTAAGCGAACCACGTTTCCCCATTGATTTTGCTTGCCAGAAGCCAGCCAGGAAGGTCGAAAATGGCGATCATGTGACCACAGAAAGCTGCAACAGTCATAAATGTGAACCAGATGCCAAGTGCCCAAATTGTGGTCATGTGACTGCAGGGATGCTGTGACGGTCGTAAGTGTGAGGACCGGTCGTAAGTTGGTTTTTCCAGCACCATAAGTCTGAACTGTCACTAAATGAATGGTTGTTAACTGAGGACTACCTGTAAGCAGGCACTCATATTGGACAGCAGCAGTGATATAGGAAGATGTTGGAGGCAGATGATCACCTGAGTGACAACGGCAAAGGCATAATCTCATACTGCACAGGAGAAAATGATAAACCATCAAGAAAACCAAATGGATAGACAAGATAAAGTGATTATTGATGTACAGGTAGTTGGATCCTTAGGTTGGATAGTATTCAAGATGCTACTGAGGAAAATCTGAGGTTCTCTCAAAGTATTGATGATGTTCATGACACGGTTAGCCTTCTGGACATCTAGTTGCTGATGCTACCACACAGTAGCAAAAAT
The DNA here is from genome assembly GCA_023362775.1 of Charina bottae. Lineage (NCBI taxonomy): Eukaryota > Metazoa > Chordata > Lepidosauria > Squamata > Charinaidae > Charina > Charina bottae. Next base: position 21,952,589 of record JALMGJ010000002.1, read on the forward strand.
TCAGAAGCTGCAAAGACAGAATTGCAGTGGGATCGTGGAAGGAGGCATGAGACAAAACAAAAACCAGATTGATAAAACTCAGTAAATATTGTACGGACAAAGCAGTAATAACTCTGATTAGCTGCAGTGAAGACAAAACAAATTATATACTGTAGAAGATCACTCAATAGGAAATACTATTAAAATATAAACATCCATAAAATGTGCAAATGAAATATAATCCCCAAATTCTTGAGAGCTAAATTGCCATGCCTGAAATATCACCCTCGGGAAAAGTTCTGTGTCCTTTTGTCTGAAGGTGGTAGGAAAATGCAGTGTGAAGGAGATGAAAAACGGTTTCAAAATGCCAACGAAACTTGACACTGAGTAGGCCAGATGCAGAACTTTTACCCAAATCTTAACTCCTTGCCCAAATCTAAAACCACACAGAGATCACCTTTCAATACAGATTGTTGAAATACCAAGTTATAAATAACTCCAGTATTGACCATATGCTAGTTAATGCATCAAGCAATCTCCGTAATGTAAATGCAAATATATCAAAAGAGAATAAGAAAATATAAAGCTTTTCTTATAAAGCAGATTGCAATCACCTGAACTAATTAACTGACTGAATACTGTACCACTGCAAGCATTTACACCACACTCCAATTTAAGGAGGAGAGCAGCAGTAATGGGGGAACAGATCACAGTTTGTTAAACAAAGGTCTGGATCACCGTGGGACATGGTGGCTCAACAGGTTAAACTGCTGAGCTGTAGGCTGCAGATCAAAAGGTCTGCAGTTCGAACCCCGTGCGATGAGGTGAGCTCTTGTTGCTAGTCCCAGCTCCTGTCAACCCAACAGTTAGAAAGCTTTGCAAGTAGATAAATGGGTACCACCTTAAGTGGGCTAATTTGCTGGTGTCCTGTCGGGAAGTCGGCACCACCGGAGGAAAGGATCGGAGGAAGATCAAATGGCGGCGGTGACGACGGACCCGGATGCAACAGCTACAGGACGTCAGCAGCCGGCTCAAGGCATCCTGGGAATTGTAGTCCAGAGCCTGGAAGAGTCGGTTCCCTTACCCCCTCCCCTCACGCGTGGTGAAAATGGTGATTTGTAAAAATTGTATAATTAATGTATATATATGCTTGTAAGCCGCCTAGAGTCCTCCATTAGGGAGGGGATAGGCGGGGTATAAATACCACAATAAATAAATAAATAAATAAAAATTATATGACAACATGGCAGTCAGTGTGTTAATCCAAACCAAATGGAGCCAAAGTTTTATAGAATCTAGAACAATTTCCTCCAAAGGAAGGAATTTATCACTGGTGTTTTATCACTGGTCTTTTCTAGGTACCAGAATTTTACCTCTTGTTCATTAAGGCCCTTATCTAGATAGGGTTTGATTAAAGGGTCTTTAGTCCCTAGGGTTATCAAATGTTTGGTAATTTATGGCAATATTAACCAACTGTGCATTGCCAACATGGATGTTGTCCTATGAGAGATCTTTCCCAACCTGGTTGCTGATCATTTCTTTGGCATCATGAATTTTTGGCATGAACTAACATATCCTTAATATTCCTACCTCTTCTGTATGTTATCAGGGGTAAATTTGTACACCTAGGGAGGCCATGTAGCAAATGCCAGTGTTTGGAAATAATATTCCTAATGTATTGAAAGTGATGGGTGTAAAGATAAATTTAGATCCAGAATTATCTTTTTGGAGGGAAGGCATTAAATTTGATCAATTGATAGATCTAGCTTTATCGAATGCTGATTGTATTTACTAAGTGTTCTAAATTGATGTGTTAGGAAGGATGCTTGTCTGCAAAATCTCTCATTGGTGAAGCACTTTCTTTTCAGTCTCAAAAAGTGGGAATATGGAATATTAGATGTAAAGGATGATGACTATCATACCTCAAAAATGAGTTGACATCAGTGGGTTTTCTATAGATGTCTGTTGCAGTCCAGTTATTCTTAAGCAGGGGTCCCCCAACCTGTGGGCCGCGGCCTGTTAGGAAGTGGGCCGTGGGGCTCCTGCCTGCAAACCCCGCCCCCTGGTGCGTGCGATTACCCCGCCCCCGGTGTGTGCAATTGGCTCCCGCCTGCAAATCCTGCCCCCCAGTGCATGTGATTGGCTCCCACCTGCAAACCCCGCCCCCCTGGTCCGTGGAAAATTTTTTTTCCATGACTGGTCCCTAGTCCCAAAAAGGTTGGGGACCACTGTCCTTAAGGACAAAGTATGCAAAAAAGCAAGGTTTGGTTGTTTGTCCGTAAAATCTTCTGAGATCCCATGGGTGATTGCTGGAAATCACATGAGCACTTAAATCTGATTAAGCCTTTTTAATTTTTTAAATTAAACAATTGGGGGGGTTTGCTGCAGATGCCCTGACACCCACAGATCATATATCGTCAATTGCTATGGCAGTGCTTTCCAAAGTGCCGCCGTTGGCGACACACCAACGGCGGCAGCGGTGGTGGTGCGGGGGCATGCACGGCGGCGGGGGTGTGCACGGCGGTGGCGTGGGGGGGGCGCGGCGGCAGGGACGTGAATGGCAGTGTCGGCAGCGGCGGTGGCCTCCGCTAAAATGCGGAAGCGCTGATGGCTCGTTGCTGCCGCCACAGCCGTGCACACTGCCGCCGCACACGGCCCCGCCGCCACTTCCGGGTTGTGTTGCGACACACCAAACTGTGTGTTGCGACACACTAAAGTGTCACGACACACAGTTTGGAAAGCTATGTGCTATGGTATAGCAAAAACTGGTCAGTCTTTAATGCAGCCTTCCTCAAACTACCTACTGATGCTGGTTGGGAGTTCTAGGAACTGTTATTCCCAACTGCTTTGGAGGGTGCCAGGTGGAGAAGGCTACCTTAAAGAGTGTTACTTATCTGACTCCAAACAAGGCAGCTTCAGAAATTCGAGCGCGTCGGAACTCACACGGCTGGTGTGGGCGGCCCCGTGTTGTGATCCACTGTGAAATTGTTCATGTTTCCATTCCCATCACTGATCAGGAGCTCTGCTAAAGGAGAACAGCAGTTTGACCTAGAGAGGAGACAAACGTGGAAGAGGGCTAAGCAGGAGAGGGTAAAGCGGAAGAGCAAAGTTTTGGTGCACTAATGAGGGTTGGAAGGAAGGATGGAAAAACAAAACGGAGTTTATAAGTTGGGCATGAAAATCTGCACCTCGTCAGATATTACTGGATTCTTGCCTTGGGCGACCAGCAGACATGGATAAGAACTGCAAATTGCCTACCCTTGATGGAAATGGTACTAGTTATTTATTATTTTATTTCTTTTAAGAGATTGAAATGGCTGCCCCTCTCACAATAGCGACTCTGTGGCAACCGAGGGTAAACCATGAACAGTAAATTAACACAAACTTACAGGGAAAATTAGACAGCATATTAAAAAGCAGAGACATCACCTTGCCGACAAAGATCCGTATAGTTAAAGCTATGGTTTTCCCAGTAGTAATGTATGGCTGTGAGAGTTGGACCATAAGGAAGGCTGAGCGCCAAAGAATTGATGCTTTCGAGCTGTGGTGCTGGAGAAGACTCTTGAGAGTCCCTTGGACTGCAAGGAGGTCAAACCAGTCAATCCTAAAGGAAATCAACCCTGACTGCTCATTGGAAGGACAGATGCTGAAGCTGAAGCTCAAATACTTTGGCCACCTAATGCGAAGAGAAGACTCACTGGAAAAGACCCTGATGCTGGGAAAAACTGAAGGCAAAAGGAGAAGGGGACGGCAGAGGATGAGATGGTTAGATAGCATCACCCATGTAATGAACATGAATTTGAGTAAACTCCGGGAGACAGTGCAGGACAGGAAGGCCTGGCGTGCTATGGTCCATGAGGTCACGAAGAGTCGGACACGACTAAACGACTGAACAACAACAACAACAGGCAAAATTAAGTTCCTGACCACCATGCCTGGGAAATAGACAGGTCTTAAGAGCTTTCTGAAAGGCTGGCAGAGTTGGGGGTAATGGTGTTCCAAAGGACAGGTGCACAACCCAAAAGACACATTTTTTGGGTCCTCCTAGATGACATTCTTTAATCAATGGGACCTGGAGTGTTTTCCTCCTGTCAGACCTGATGGACCAGGTAGAAACAATTGGAGAAATGTGGTCCCTCAGGTATCCTGGCTCTATGCCATGAAGGGTTTTATAGGTGACAACCAGCACCTTGAATTCCACCCAGCAGCATATGGAAGCCAGTGAAGCTTGTGGAACAAAGGTGTAATGCGAACATAATGAGAAGTGTCCAAAACTGCTCGTGCCCCCACAATCTGGACCAATTGCAGCTTCCGGATGGTCTTCAAGAGAAGTCCCATGTAGGGTGTATGTAGTAGTTGTATGGAAAGAATGTTGCTCAGGGGGGTTGCATGCAGAAGACCCCCAATCAACCCCCTAGCATCTCATTCTCTAGGTAGCAGGGAAAGACCCCTGTTTCAAACCATAGAGCTGCTGCAGTGAAGGCCAAGGTCATGCAAACAGCAACCCTCAATCTAATTTCAGAAGGCCTCCACAAACAATTAACTTGCAACTCAAGCGAGAGATGGAGAGGGAAAGGGAGAAGCAGAAGAAGGGTGGGGAGGGAAGAGAAAAAGAAACATTTTGGAAAGAGAGGAAAAAGGTGGATACTTCTGTCTGGGGTCTTCTAACTCTGCCATCTACTGGCTTCAGACTCACCTACCAAAAGCATACAATAGCCAAGATTCCCACCAAGACAATGCAGCCCTTGTCTGAAAAATGTTCATCCCACTAGACCAGTGTTTCTCAGACTTGGCAACTTTAAGACATGTGGACTTCAACTCCCAGAATTCCCCAGCCAGCATGCTGCCAAGTTTGAGTAAACACTGCACTTAGCAAGCTGGTGGTGATCAACGTTGTCTAAGCAGCTTCTTCGTATATTTAATTTACAGGATGGACAAAATTCAATGTGGAAGGGCCAGAGAGAATGCCAAATGATGGGCTCTTGCAAGATATTTTTTTACACCTAGAATGTTACTCCTGCCCTTCCCAATTTCACAGGTGTGTTACATGTTGCTTTCTGTGTGGAAAAGCTAACTGTGTAGAAGAAAAATCACATTTGAAATGGACCTCAGAAAGGCCCATGAGATAGGAAATTTCAAATGTGATGAACCTAAGCTATCTACTATACTAGATAGACAGACAGAAGCTTAAGTTAAAAAGAAACAAGATAAATACACAAGACAAATATAACATTGTTGGTCATGTGACCAAAACTAAAACTAAAAATTACATACAGGTAATCCTCGCGGCCACATGACCGTGGAAGCGTCTTCGGACAACGCTGGCTCTTTGGCTAACAAACGGAGATGAGCACCGGCCCCTAGAGTCGGACACGACTGCACAAATGTGCGGGGGGAACCTTTACCTTTTAATCCTCGCTTAATGACCACAATTGGGACTGGAATTTTGGTTGCTAAGTGAAGCAGTCATTAAGCGAGTCCAACCCAATCTTATTACCCTTTTTGTGGTGGTCGTTAAGTGAATCACTACAACCATTAAGTGAACCACGTGGTAGTTAAGTGAATCACGCGGTTCCCCATTGATTTTGCTTGCCAGAAACCGGCTGAGAAGGTCAAAAATGATGATCATGTGTCCACAGGATGCTGCACTGGTCATAAATGCAAACCGGTTGCCAAGCACCCAAATTGTGATCACGTGACCGTGGGGATGCGGCGACGGTCATAAGTGTGAGGACCGGCCTTAAGTCGGTCTTTTCAGCACCATCATAAGTCAGAACCATCACTAAACAAATGGTTCTTAAGCGAGGACTACCTGTACATAAACTGGGAATCTGAACATTCAAACGCAAAAGAACCAGCCTTTTGTGCAGAGGAAGAGTTATAACAATCCTGCCCCCAAGGCTAGATGGAACAACCAAGTGTTTACAGGTCTTCTGAAAATCAGAAGGGAGGGGCCATTTGAACATCTGGTGATACTATTCCAGAGGAGGGAAGGCAGCCACTGAAAAGACATCTCTACATCAGCATCTCCAATCTGGTGCCCTCCAGATGTGTGGGAGACCAACTTGCAGAATTCCCAGTGAGCATAACCTTTGGAATTCCTGGAGTTATTGCTCAAGTACATCTGGAGAGCAGCAGGGTGATGACTGTACATTCTGTAATGCAGATGTTCAGAAAGCAGAGATACAAACTTATAGTCACAGATGAGCTTCTTCCTGTTACCGTCCTCTGCTGGCCAACAAGATAAAGCACCGGGATTCGGGTTGATCTGGACAGTAACAGCAGCTTCCGCATCCTCAGCAGAAAACGTCACGCGCCAGATGAGCCGAGAGCAGTCGGGTCTGTGCCGGCTGTCAGCTCCACAAGGTATAGAGAATTTGAGAAGCTGATAGACTGGTGGGTTCTTTTCAGTTTCCTGAAGGAAGAGCACATATTCACCAACCCTATTTGTGAGGAGACATCCGTCCCTGACTGAACGGCAACACTCATCCCGCATAGCTGATCTCAGTAAGCGAATCAAGGATGGAGTGGAGGCAACCAGGTAATCTGAGGGCCGTAACTAGAACTGGGTAGTTGAAAACCCATCCTGGAAGAGGGCAAGGGCTAATCACTTCTGTATTGTTGCCAAGAAAAACTAAATAGAGATGTCCGTATTATCCCTAGGAGTTGAGCTCCATTCATGGAAGGCTTCAGCTATCTATCAATATGACCATCCACTTTCACACAGAATCCTAGCCTTTCAGACCTCCTAAAGCCTTGAGGATGTGCTCTGACCGTGCTCATATGAAAAACGTTACTACGCTGAGAGTTAAGTGTGGATCAAAGATTGATTCATGGGCGCCATGAACATAGGCAGTACAGAAATGCCCATCTAGCTGCAATTTGCTGGTTGCCTTCTTATGTGGCCTTTTTATTTGGCTAGAGGAAGGCTTTCTTACTGTTTTTTTTTCTCCTAAAGCAAACAAACCCAAAATGGCAGGAAGGTGGTGTTGGAGTGTGCGCCATTGTCTGCACGTTGGGAAACCTTCACCCCCATGGTTTGTTTTTTAAATTCCCCAGCGGTTAAATTAAAACAAAGTGGCTCCATTTTTAACTGTCAAGAACCAACCCTGGAGCTGCCAAACCAAGCAAAATACAGGATTGCAGATTATGATGCCCTCCTTAACCGTGACCTGTACCTAGTGTGGGTTCAGGTGATGCACTAAGCGATATCCAGGTGTGACGTTTCAAGGGAGAGTTATAATGGGATGGCTCTGGGTAGATCAGTGTTTCTCAGCCTTGGTGAGTTTAAGATGGGTGGACTTCAGATGAGTTGAAGTTCAGCCATCTTAAACTCGCCAAGGTTGAGAAACACTGGTGTCAATTGATTCATCAAGAGGCGTGGACAGAGTTTTCTAATCAGAAGGTCTAGGACAGAGCTTTCCAAACTGTGTGTCGTGACACAAAAGTGTGTCGCCACACACAGTCTGGTGTGTCGCCACACAACCCGGAAGTGCTGATCATCATCAGAGCTTCCGGGTTTTCCCACGGCGACACACCAATGGCGGCGCGCAAAAACCGAAAGCGGCAGCAGCGCTTCCTGGTTTTTGCGCGCTGCCACAACGGCGGCACTTCCGGGTTTTGCCGCGGCGACACACCAACGGTGGTTGGTGTGTCGCCGCGGGAAAACTTTGGAAAGCCCTGCTCTAGGATTATGAATACTTTCCAACTCTTGGAGAAGTATATAATTATTTTACTTTCTGTAGGTACCAGCAGCACAATCTGTTCAGTCCAGTATATATTTTTCCAGTGACTATACTGTATACTGAATTTCCTGAGGAATGCCTTCATCCCAAAAACAAACAATAGTTTTAAATGAGGAAAACAGTCACAGAAAGAAATACATGGCCCAAAGTTTTATGAAAATTGCCCAGAGTTGCTGGGAGTCGGGCAGCATATAAATTTAATACATTATTATTATTTATTTATTATTATTTATTTAATTTAATTTATATGACCACCCATCTCCCCCAGTGGGGAACTCTGGGCGGTTTACAACAAAACAAGTTAAAATAGAATATAAAACATCAATTTGTACAGTAAATATAATAAATAGTTATAAAATCCAGATGGGCGATAAAATTAATAAAAGGAAGGGCAGTATGGAATTAAGGGATTAGCCACCCCCACGAGGAACTAATAACTATTATTATTATTATTATTATTATTATTATTAGTTTTTAAGTATTCTTTCTTAAACAAGAAAATTGTAAATGCAATAAAAGGTAGTCCTCACTTACCAACCGCAGTTGGGACCGGCAACTCTGTCTCTAAGTGACACAGTCATTAAGTGAAACATCACATGATCGCACCCGACTTACAACGTCAGTTCCAGCTGTAGTCGTTAAGCAAATCACCCGCAGTCGTTAAGTGCGATGTCATGTGACCGGAACTTGCAACTTCCTGCCGGCTTCCACATTAACTTTGCTTGTCAGAAGCTGGCTGTGAAGGTTGCAAATGGCGATCGTGTGACCGCAGGACACTATGATGGTCATAAATGCATGCCAGTTGCCAAGCGACCAATTGTGATCATGTGACTGCGGGGACGCTATGACAGCCACAAGTTCGATGACTGGTCGTAAACCTACTTTTTCAGCACCGTCGTAACTTCGAACGGTCGCTGAACAAGCAGTCGGTAAGCGAGGACGATCTGGAATGGCGGGCCTCTTTAAGGAAAGCTTCTACAAAGCCGGTGTTTCAGCAAAAAAAGCCGAACCTCTCACCCCGGCTGTTAGTTACTTCTTGTAGTGGATGTAGGGCTGGCCAAGGCAGTCCTTCCTTCATACCCAGTACAAATGCGGACTCGACGGGCAGCTGAATCTTTCTTCAGCTGGTGGAGGCTCGTCCTCCCTTGCACCTGAAGGTGGCAGCCTAGCCTTGGTGCTGCTGTTGGAGATCCCAGTCCGGTGGCCCTGACCCTTCCGCCCTTCATGGCCTACTGATCACAAGAGGGCAGCAACGTGTAAATACCTAAGGATTTCCTCTCGATCATTCTGCCTGCTCATTGTTTCAGGAGATGGCTAATCTCTGGTCATTTCCTTCTGTTTTTGTTCCCAGGCACCCCGCACGGAGGTTTTTGATTTGTCCTTTGTAGGATGCGGCTAGCTAGGTGCTGGGCTTTGCTATTCCTATAAGGCATTCCCTGTAAATAAATCTCCTTGTTGCAGCTATAAAACCTGCTTTACTAACTAATGCTCAGGTTAGATTCCTGCTGCCAGGAATGCTAACATGCCCCACTTCTATCACCAGCAGCTGCAGAGAGAACATGTCTGCAATGACTTGCAGCCAACTTCTACCATCTGCCACCTGATACAACTGCCTCGTTCTACCAGGTAAACAAGACGCCCGCAAACCCCGCCCCCTTTCGCGCGATTGGCTCCCGTCCGCAAACCCTGCCCCCTGGCCCTTGAGTGATGTGATAAATGTCAAAATGGCCCTTGGGATAAAAAAGGTTCCCTGCCCCTGTTCTACCTAATGGCAGGACCGGCCCTAAACGGATCACCTTCCATGGATATCTCAGGATATCACGGCTCATATTCGAAGACTTGCTGCCTTCAGTAAAGCGGACCTAATCCTCACAAGCAAGCAACAACTTTATTGATTAGTCTTACGACCATATCAAAGATAAAATAAGATAACAAGAATACAATACAATTCAATTTAACTGATAAAATTGATAAAAATACACCAAAATAGGAAATAAGATAATTGAATAACCTGAAATAATAATAAATACAATACATGTATATCTAATCAGAATTCAAATGAGTTCATCACCCCTACATGGCACTCCAATCTTTTCCATATAATGGGCTCTCTGGTGAACTGCCTTGACTACAAACTTGGCAGTCCTATTCACAATAAAAGTATTTGAGCCCGAAAGAAAATAAGATAATCTGTGATTAGAATCCCAGTGTGCTGTTCTTTCTAACAAAGGAGACAGGAATTTAATCCTAAGTGAATCATATAATTTGCAGTCGAACAAAACATGGGCAATATCTTCTATGGCTGGGTCCCCACATACACAAGTCCTCTCATCATATGGCAAATGATGAAAACGTCCATATTTAACCATAGAGTCCAACAATTCAAACCTAGCCCTGGAATAGGCCCTTCTCAGATTTTGTGTTAGACTCATCGACAGGTATTTTTCAAATTTAAAAATAGTTTTATTCTTAGCTAACCATTTTAATGAACCATTTTTTGCCAATGTCTCCATGTCCAATTGGGCACTGATATCCAGGGCTCGCTGTTTAAAAATATCTTTTGCCTGCGGTGCAGTTATGAGTACCTGTTGAATGGAAAATCCATATTGTGTAATAACTTTAGTGAGATGTTTTAACCAGGATGTGGTAAAATCCAAACTCATTTGTTCAAGTAGGCATAATTTGGGAAGCCTATCATGGTCCATTGAATGGACCTTCTGCCAGTAAGAAAAGACCTTTGATACTGTCTGGCTATGTATAGAGTGGATACCTGTTTCTGCTCTAATTGCGGGTGCTGACGTATTTTTATCAACTCCCAGTATACTTCTTAAAAAGCGGGTTTGAACATATTCAAGTGCAGCAGAATTTGTAAGACCCCACACTTCCGCACCATAAGTCAACATTGGGACAATTTTTGCTCTAAATACTTTCAGAATAGGGGTCAAAGTGCCGGGATATTTATAATTATACAGTTTAGATAGCCTTTTGGCACAGACCTCAGCCCTCCCTGCGGTCCTTCTGAAATGATTGTCCCAGGCTCCAGTATCAGTAAAAACCACTCCTAGGTAAGTGAAAGAATTCACTTGTTCTATAGGCTCCCCATTTATTTGCCATTTATATTTCATCCTTTTTCTTTTACCAAAAACCATCACTTTAGATTTAGACTTATTTATAGTTAAAGAGTTATGAACACAATAGACATTCAACTTTTTCAGGAGTCTTCTCAGGCCAACTTGTGAATGTGCCATCAAAATCATATCATCTGCATATAATAGGACATTCACAAATATGCCATGGATTTTTAACATGTGAGTATCTACGGTACGCATAAACCCTGGAATATCATTAATATAAAGATTGAAGAGCATTGGAGCTAAGATACAACCCTGCCTGACACCTCTATGAGTAGGAATACTTTTGGTTAAAGAGCCATTTACACCAGTTCTTACTTTTAAATAAGTATTTGAATAGAGGGCCTTTACCAGGAATAAAAGTCTGGGCTCCATATTTAAATTAATTAATTTCTTCCATAAAATGTTTCTATCTATGGAATCAAAAGCTGCGGTAAAATCTATAAAAGCAGCGAACACTTTTTTACCATTTGCCAATTGTTTTGAAATAAGATGATGTAATGTGAAACAATTATCTATTGTGGAGCGATCTGGTCTAAAACCAGTTTGTTCCTCTACAAGGAGGTTTGTCCTAATTACCCAGTCCTCTATTTTGCCCAAGAGGTGTTTGGCATACATTTTTGCAGCAATTCCTATAAGACTGATTGGTCTATAATTTTGTGGCTCAGTCCTATTTCCTTTTTTAAATATAGGGACAACAATTGCTACTTCCCATCCTACTGGAATGAATCCTGTGTTGTTTATATAAGAAAACAAACCTGCAAGTAATGGGGCCCACCAGTCAGTATGGGTTTTAAAAAGTTCTGGTGGTAAAAAGTCCTCTCCTGGAGCCTTGTTGGGTTTCAAGGAATGGATGATAGATTTGACTTCTGCCACTGACACTGAGGGCCAAAGAGGGAGGTTTTCAAAATAAGTAGGATCAATTATACTTTCCTGCAAGGGTCTTTGGTTTGACTCAGTAAATAAACTTGTATAGAAATCCTCCCAGACTGAGGCAGGTATAGGAATGTCAAGTTGAAAATTGCGTTCCTTCAATAAACCCGAGACGGAATTCCAAAAAAATATTGAATTAGTTCCTTTTGCTGATAATTCCAAGTCTGCCCATATTTTAGCTGTATAAAGAGCTTTTTTGGACACAATAAGTTTCTTATATTCCCTCCTGATTTGTAGCATTTTGGATTGATTTTTTATACTAGGATAACTCTGGGCCATACGCATTGCTGCCCTTAAATGTTTCCTAGTATGTAGACAATCAGAATCAAACCAGTTCATACTGTTTTGAGAATGATTTCTAGCAGGAACTTTATCTATCAAAAATTTCCTCAACGAGCTAGACAAAAGAGCATATTGTGTCAAGATCTTGTCTGGGCATTGAAAAGGAGTTGAAATAGAATTTCTCCAAGACTGAACCTGCTCTGAGTTTAGATAGGTTGTTATTGCCTTTGTATCTACCTTGTGCCACCTAAGTCTTCTGTTTTGCCTAATTTCAATATTGGCTAGTAACCTCTTATCATAAGTCATAAATGATCTAATATCTGATCTGGCTGCAAAATAAACTGTAATCGGCTGATGATCGCTGTCTTCTCTCACATGGGCTTGAATATCTGAAAATAACCCAGACTTATTTCGAGAAACACAAATATAATCTAGGACACTACTAGAGTTTCCTGTATGAAATGTAAACGGATATATAAAATCAGATTCTTTGCCTCCTAAAATATGAAGGTTACATTTATAAATTAGTGAGACCAACTGAGAACCCGCCATGTTCCTTTTGGAATCTCTAGAACGCCAGGGTGGGTTGTTAATAAGGTAGTCCTCAGGAATAACACCCAGTCGTACAAAATCAAATAAAGAAGCCCCCACTCTGGCATTAAAATCTCCCGCTAAAATTACAATAGCATTGGGGTAATTAAGGTTTATCTTCAACAGTAAATTTTCTAAATTTACCCAAATGTTGGGAGAAAAGTATGGAGATGAATATGGTGGCAGATAAATGTTCACTAGTACTACTACAACTGCTTCATACGAAAATTTAACCACCAAATAGAAAGGAGAATCAAAACCAAACACCAGTTCCTGGCCTTGCCAACCCAACTCAGCCTTGGCAAGTATCGACAATCCTCCCGATGCCCTTCCTTTAGTCTTGTGTTTCACTGCCGGGACTGACCAGGAATTAAATCCTGGAATGTGGATCCTTTCTTCCTCTTTGGACAGCCAAGTTTCTTGAAGAGCTATAAAATCAAAGCCAGAGAGAAATTCCAACAAGTCTCCATCAGATACTCGATTTTTCCAACCGGCAATGTTCCAAGTCAGTAGGTGGAGAAAAACCTTGCAATTGATGTTGGCAGGCGGCCCCATTGGAGACTTGAAATTTTGGGTTAGAGTACATGAGGCTTTTAGTCAATCGGCAGGGGTGATGTTGTCTAGAATGCCTTCTGTATCGAAGAAGACACATTGATTTACAAGTTGTCTGCCTTCGTCATTGTCTTGTTGATGGGGAAGCGCCAACAGAGATTGGGGAGCAAGACAATTATGATGAAATACTTTAACAGGTTGAAGAGTCAAAGTAGAATCAGCATCCAAACAAACAAAGTCCTCACTAACAGGTAAGGATGTTCCAGCCTTTAGTTCTTTCCATAACCCATTTTGAACTTCTCCTTCAAATGCTGTAGATCTAGCGTATGCGGGACTCATTTGAGACAACATTTGGTTGGAAATAGAATCCTTAGGACTCAGTTCTATTCCACCACCAGCATCCGATTTTAACACACAAGATACTTTAACTTTCTGCAAATTATCTGGGACTGGATTGAGCAATGCCATTTCCTCACAATCAGCCTGTGTTTCTAGACATTTCTTTTCTGTTGAAGTAGTAGTATTTTGTTGAACAGATATATTTTCACAGGCCTGAGTACTTAGTAATGCCATATTTATTAATGGCTTTGCCATAGATTGTGTTGTTTTCAATATCTCTCTTAATTCATCCAGTCTTTGTATAACATCTGATTGCTCTGATTGTGGTAACTCCCCAAATAAGTCAATCAGCGTTTCTTCTGGCATTTCCTCCCTCAGGGTCATTGCTGTTGTAGCAACTTCATGATTATCTGTATGTTTGCTACTGCCAACAGAACTTAAAGCAATATTACCCCCTTTCAAAGACTGATCAAGGAGAGGACTCACTTTCTCTGAGCTAAAAACACGTATTGGAAATATTGAAAAAGTACTCAGGAAAGGCTTCATTTTAAAAAGCATGCTGGGAACTATAGGCTGCTTAAATATTAACAAAACTCGGATATAGTCTCTTCTGGATGGCAGCCATTCAGCATGCACTAAGTCTATCAGAGAGCGTTCGCATCGTAGCAGCAGACTCAACGAGAGCATAACAGCTCTCCTATCACCCCATCTCCCTCTATTCATTTTATTATCATAAATCTGCAAGGTAATCTGTTTGGTTTGTAAGTAATAACTACATGGATCTCCTCTCTGCCTTTTTCCTGGTTGAGAGCTATTTTCTTTAGAGCTATTCTTTCCTCTCCTTTCGGTTTTGGGAGTAGAGCCAGCTTTATTTTCTGTATTAACCCCTTGATGACTGTTGGTGGGAGTAGTAGTAGATATCTTCCTGTTTCGTTCTGTTTTATTTGGATAGTTCTTAATGAATTTTACAACGGACTCCTTCAGGGAGTCAACCTGATCCTTAATTGATGTTAGAAGTTCGAAGATTGAAACCACTGTCTGTGCGGTAAGCAAGCACTGTCTAGATATAAAGTCTCTTGCATTCTCCCTTTTTAAGTCCATAACAACTCCCTCCTGCATAAGCATAGCAGCTGCCGAGCAAGCTGCTGTAGTCTGGGAGGGGGAAACATTTTCTGTAAGGCAGGAGGAAAGTTCTAAAAGCTGTTGACTATCCCATTCCACTGAGCTCTGTAAGTTAGCTCTACCTGATAAGGAGTCCAAGGTTAAGTTACTTACTACAGCAGTCTCTTTACTTGTTGTATAATTATCCATTTTCTGCTGCTTCAGTGGCTTCTGTGCTGCGGAGTGCGCACGCTGCCTCTTTTTCCTTTTCCCCATTCCTGAGAGCTAATTTAAAATGTTGATAAATTATAGCTAAAAAGTTGCCTGTCTGTCATAAAATGATGATAAAAGTGGTTAAAAATAGTTAAAAATAGTTAAATATATAAAAATTTTAAAATAAAGTATAAAAATAAACTACTAAAAAGTAAACTTTAGAGGAGCTCTTTCCAGCAAATGCTGCCTCATCGCCATCTTGGCCCCACCCCCTAATCCTCACAGGGCCTAAAATTTTTTTCAACCGAGCCAAGAAAAGATTTTTAAAGCAAGTGGTGATGAGCTTCCGGTCTAAATGGCAAGAAACTTTCCAATTGAGCCAATCTCTGATTGATCCACATCATGACTTCTGAGCAGCTGGTTCTTGATTGCTTCTTTGTCCCGCTAAACTTCTATTTTGAGGAGATGCCAAGATTATTAAAGCATTTAATAATAAGAGTCCCCTTTTTGGGGGGGGAGGTGGGCGGTGGCAAAATTTGAAAAATAAATAAATAAATAAATAAATTTATTTTAAGGACAAAGGAAAACAAAGTTGGTTGCACAATTGTTAGGATGTTAGGTTTGTTAGGTTTTTCAAGCTGGGAGGCAATATAGGACACACACACACACATATTTGCAGAAGATTAGCAGGAATTTGAGAATCATCTGAGTAGAGTTGAGACTCACCAAGGCTGTTCTGGGAGTGACGGTGATGGGCAGCATCCGGTAGTTTTGAGTTGAGTTGCTTTTAGCTGTAAATGTTGCAAGACTGAAAGAAGGGTTGGCGATGATTGTTAATAATGCAGGCATATCTTTGGAAAGGTGATATGAAAAGCCCACCACCCCCTCCAGAAAATCCAGCACACAGGTTGCTATTCAGGGCTGGCTCTGACCCAGTTGCAAATTCACAATAATTGAAAGAAGTCAGGGAAGTTACAAAACACAGCCTTCGGACCGGCTTTCTCCAAGATTAGGTAACTGAACTACAATCCTATCTGCTTTAAGAGTCCATCTAAGGAATCCTTCCTTTTTATCCACGTGGAACTGTAGATAAATGTCTAATGGAAGGTTGCCTGAAGATGGTATGAACGATCGAGGTAGGAAGTGGTTTTCTAACAACTGGGTTTGTATATTGCACTGAACCAAAATGTCATTGCTGGCTTCTGGCTTAGTGTGCTATGCAAACCCAGCCAGTATGGTTTAGAACCATGCGGTGAATCCAGTTTTATTGTTCAAAATTCTCTCACCGCCCATCTCAAACCAAGCCACCTGATTCAAATCCTAGTTTGGGATCAGGATTATTCCCAAATAGCAAAACTTTTGGAATGTCCACCTCCAAATCCCGGCACGGGATTCCAGTTTAAATTCCCATTAACTGTCCCAGATCCCCTAGTGCCTTGATTTCTAAAATGTTGGTACGGCTGTCCTACCTCGAGGCAAAGCTGGTGCTCTTGACAGGTGCCACAAAAGTTGCAGTGAGAATGGTGCTCTCTCCTTTTGCCAGGAAACGCTGTGTTGGCCTAAAGCTCTGTGTGAAGCCCAGGACATCCCAGACTTCAAAAGTGAATGTCGTAGCTGATCCATAATTCACCACCTGGACAGAGACCTCGAGGCTCTCACCGGGCAACAGGGTACCTTGGAAATAGAGGGCATGCTGCAGATGGGGAGCCCTTGATGGATAGCTCGCAATTCAAGGTGAGTTTGAGTCGTAATACAACGGTGGTCCTCAACACTTGGTGCCAATGGCTCCACTGAACTTGCTGAGAACATGTTATGGGTGCCCAAGGACAATGGTTATCGTGGGGGAGGGAGTAGCCTGGTCCCCAGATGGCTGCTATGGGGGGAGTGGTCCGTCTCAAGACCACCATTTATCGGCAGGCCTTTATCAAAAGCCAAGTTCACTTCTTAAAAGGCAACCCCGCCCAAGTTCTATGTCCCTTCGGGGTTCTCTCCACCCTCCTGGCCCTTACTTTTGTTTGCTTTTCCGAGAAGTCAGGCACATGTACGGCCTAATTGTGCACCCACAACTTTTATTTTCCGAGACTGACTATGGAGTCTCTAAGTGAGCTGCTTCTCAATTCTTCCCTTTTCTCTGGTTTCTCCTCCCCCCCCACCCCCAACTGATGCTTTCTCCCTGTAGATGTAGGCTGACCATATTTCCTTGAGACAAAAACAGGACATTGGGATGGCAAAATGGGACGGGGTCTTATGTAATATTCCGTATTCATGAAAAAGACAGGGGTCCCCGCCCCCGTTCCGCACGATTGGCTCCCACCTGCAAACCCCTCCCCCGGCCCGCGTGATTGGCTTCCACCTGCAAACCCCGCCCCCTGGTCTGTGCAATTGGCTCCCGCCTGCAAACCCCGCCCTCTTTTGCCGCGTGCTGATAGGTGGGAGGGCTTCCTCTTCCGGGCTGCCTCCAATTGGCAGCTCCGGCTCGGATCCTCCTTCCGTGCCATTCCCACCGGGTTTAAAAAATGGAACAAAATTGAGATTTTCATCAAAACGACGGGACGGTTGAAAAATGCTAAAAAAAATGTATGGTCAGCCTATGTAGATCGGAAGCTTCAGGTGAGGCTGGCCTCCCTTTTTTTTACTACCTCTTTGTAAAATATTACGTAAGCAGATGTGGCTGTATAAATTATTACTAGAAATCTGCAGATGCTGTTTTAGCCGCTGTTGCTCAGCAATGCCCGTTCACAGCCAAGGACAAACTTGTGAATGATTACAACCTATAATCCATCGCCGTGGTCTACTTCCTGCATTTAATTTCTCTCCGATCTCCACTTCTATAATTCCTCCTGTCCCACCATGGGCTAAAAGTCCAGGCATCCAATTAAGTGGATTATATTCCACTAAAATGTGAGCATGCAGCCGTTTTTGGGCTGAGGCCATCTTTGAGCAGCACGTCAAGTCCTCAAAATAGATGGAGCTAAGGGAAAGACGTTGGAGGTGCTAGTACAAAAACTATTTTTGTTGTTGTTGTTCAGTCGTTCAGTTGTGTCCGACTCTTCGTGACCTCATGGACCATAGCACGCCAGGCCTTCCTGTCCTCCACTGTCTCTCGGAGTTTACTCAAATTCATGTTCATTACATCGGTGATGCTATCTAACCATCTCATCCTCTGCCGTCCCCTTCTCCTTTTGCCCTCAGTCTTTCCCAGCATCAGGGTCTTTTCCAGTGAGTCCTCTCTTCTCATTAGGTGGCCAAAGTATTTGAGCTTCAGCTTCAGCATCTGTCCTTCCAATGAGCAGTCAGGGTTGATTTCCTTTAGGATTGACTGGTTTGACCTCCTTGCAGTCCAAGGGACTCTCAAGAGTCTTCTCCAGCACCACAGCTCGAAAGCATCAATTCTTCGGCGCTCAGCCTTCCTTATGGTCCAACTCTCACAGCCATACATTGCTACTGGAAAAACCATAGCTTTAACTATACGGACCTTTGTCGGCAAGGTGATGTCTCTGCTTTTTAATATGCTGTCTAGGTTTGCCATAGCTTTCCTTCCAAGGAGCAAGCGTCTTTTAAT
The DNA here is from genome assembly GCA_023362775.1 of Charina bottae. Taxonomy (NCBI): domain Eukaryota; kingdom Metazoa; phylum Chordata; class Lepidosauria; order Squamata; family Charinaidae; genus Charina; species Charina bottae. The sequence continues at coordinate 21,971,017 of JALMGJ010000002.1, forward strand.
TTCATGGCTGCAGTCACCGTCTACGGTGATCTTGGAGCCCAAGAAAATGAAATCTGTCACTGCTTCCATTTCTTCCCCTTCTATTTGCCAGGAAGTGATGGGACCAGATGCCATGATCTGGGTTTTTTTAATGTTGAGTTTCAAGCCAGCTTTTGCACTCTCCTCTTTCACCCTCATCAAGAGGCTCTTTAGTTCCTCTTCACTTTCTGCCATTAGGGTGGTATCGTCTGCATATCTGAGGTTGTTGATATTTTTCCCGGCAATCTTAACTCCGGCTTGTGATTCATCCAGCCCGGCATTTCTCATGATGTACTCTGCATATAAGTTAAATAAGCAGGGTGATAATATACAGCCTTGTCGTACTCCTTTCCCAATTTTGAACCAGTCGGTTGTTCCATGTCCGGTTCTAACTGTTGCTTCTTGACACACATACAGGTTTCTCAGGAGACAGGTAAGGTGGTCTGGTACTCCCATCTCTTTAAGAATTTGCCACAGTTTGTTGTGATCCACACAATCAAAGGCTTTAGCGTAGTCAATGAAGCAGAAGTAGATGTTTTTCTGGAACTCTCTTGCTTTTTCCATGATCCAGCGAATGTTGGCAATCTGATCTCTAGTTCCTCTGCCTCTTCGAAACCCAGCTTGCACTTCTGGTAGTTCTCGGTTCACATGCTGCTGAAGCCTAGCTTGTAGGATTTTGAGCATAACCTTGCTGGCATGTGAAATGAGTGCAATTGTACGGTAGTTTGAACATTCTTTGGCATTGCCTTTCTTTGGAATTGGAACGTAAACTGACCTTTTCCAATCCTGTGGCCACTGTTGAGTTTTCCAAATTTGTTGGCATATTGAGTGCAGCACTTTAACAGCATCATCTTTTAGGATTTTAAATAGCTCAGCTGGGATACTGTCTTCTCCGCTAGCTTTGTTGTTAGTAATGCTTCCTAAGGCCCACTTGACTTCACTCTCCAGGATGTCCGGCTCAAGGTCAGTGACCACACCATCGTATTTATCAGGGATATTAAGATCTTTCTTGTATAGTTCTTCTGTGTATTCTTGCCACCTCTTCTTAATCTCTTCTGCTTCTGTTAGGTCCCTGCCTTTTTTGTCCTTTATCATGCCCATCTTTGCACAAAACGTTCCCTTGATATCTCCGATTTTCTTGAAGAGATCTCTAGTCTTCCCCATTCTATTGTTTTCCTCGATTTCTTTGCATTGTTCATTTAAGAAGGCCTTCTTATCTCTCCTTGCTATTCTCTGGAATTCTGTATTCAATTGTTTATATCTTTCCCTTTCTCCCTTGCCTTTTGCTTCCCTTCTTTCCTCAGCTATTTGTAAAGCCTCATCAGTCAGCCACTTTGCTTTTTTGCATTTCTTTTTCTTTGGGATGGTTTTAGTTGCTGCCTCCTGTACAATGTTACGAACCTCCATCCATAGTTCTTCAGGCACTCTGTCTACCAGATCTAATCCTTTAAATCTATTCCTCACTTCCACTGTATATTCATAAGGGATATGATTTAGGTCATACCTGATTGGTCTAGTGGTTTTCTCTACATTCTTCAATTTAAGCCTAAATTTTGCAATAAGAAGCTCATGATCTGAGCCACAGTCAGCTCCAGGTCTTGTTTTTGCTGATTGTATAGAGCTTCTCCATCTTTGGCTGCAAAGTATATAATCAATCTGATTTCGGTATTGACCATCTGGTGATGTCCATGTGTAGAGTCGTCTCTTGTGTTGTTGGAAAAGAGTGTTTGCTATGACCAGCGTGTTCTCTTGACAAAACTCTATTAGCCTTTGCCCTGCTTCATTTTGTACTCCGAGGCCGAACTTGCCTGTTATTCCGGTTATTTTTTGACTTCCTACTTTAGCATTCCAGTCCCCCATGATGAAAAGGACATCTTTTTTTGGTGTTAGTTCTAGAAGGTGTTGTAGGTCTTCATAGAACCGGTCAACTTCAGCTTCTTTGGCATCAGTGGTTGGGGCATAGACTTGGATCACTGTGATGTTGAATGGTTTGCCTTGGATTCGAACTGAAAGCATTCTGTCGTTTTTGAGGTTGTACCCCAGTACTGCCTTTCCCACTCTTTTATTGACTATGAGAGCTACTCCATTTCTTCTAAGGGATTCTTGCCCACAGTAGTATATATAATGGTCTCCTGAATTAAATTCGCCCATTCCTGTCCATTTTAGTTCGCTGATTCCCAATATGTCGATGTTCAATCTTGTCATCTCATGTTTGACCACATCCAGCTTACCTTGATTCATAGTTCTTACATTCCAGGTTCCTATGCAATATTGTTCTTTACAGCATCGGACTTTCCTTCCACTTCCAGACACATCCACAACTGAGCGTCCTTTCGGCTTTGGCCCAGCCGTTTCACCCTTTCTGGAGCTACTCGGAATTGCCCTCCGCTCTTCCCCAGTAGCATTTTGGACACCTTCCGACCTGAGGGGCTCATCTTCCGGCGTCATATCTTTTAGCCTTTTGATACTGTCCATGGGTTTTCTTGGCAAGGATACTGGAGTGGTTTGCCATTTCCTCCTCCAGTGGACCACGTTTTGTCAGAACTCTCCATCATGACCTGTTCTTCTTGACCTGACTTCATTGAGTTACGCAAGCCCCTTCGCCACGACAAGGCAGTGATCCATGAAGGGGTACAAAAACTATAGTTGGTTTCATTTCTTCTAAATGTCAGATCGGATTATAACTATGTATTGACATTTTGAGGTCCACGTGTTGCTCTGGAGCCCTCAAGTTGTAGACCAGTGTTTCTCAAACTTGGCAACTTTAAGACGTGTCAACTTTGACTCCCAGCTGGCTGGAGCATTCTGGGAGTTGAAATCCACACATCTTAAAGTTGCCAAGTTTGAGAAACATTGCTGTAGACCCTTGGTTTAAGTTTCAACATTCTTCTTAGTGGTGTCTATGGATCCTGAAAGGAAGTAGGTACTGTAGATGTAGGTCCACTAGATCTGGGTTGCAAAAATTCAGATGACCACTAGATGGCAGCAAATGCTATATATTTTTTTCCTGTACCTCTTTGCTACCACCTGGTGGACGTCTTGATTTTTGCACGCAGATCTGGTAGTCTCAGGTGGATCAGAATGGGACTTACTGTTTTGGTTTGCCAGGGGCAGAATCCGCACTGACTCCACATGGATGGGATTGATGTTGAGACGTGAGAAGGGCAGCTGGCTGGGAGACAGGCCTTGTACTTTCAGCATTGGAGACTGGAAGGTAAAAAGGGAGTTAATGGCTTTTACATTGACTGTCTCTTGCATCCTGAAAAGAGAAGAGATTATTCCAATCATTTCTGCTGTTCCGGGCAGATACTCAGATGCCTAGAAGCTGCCTTTTAAATAAAGATAAACTGAGTCCTCTAAAGCAGGGTTTCTCAACCTCAGCCATTTTAAGATGTGTGGACTTCAACTCCCAGAATACTCCATCCAGCATTGTTGAAGTCCACACATCTTAAAATGGCTGAGGTTGAGGAACCCTGCTCTAAAGGCTTATATAGCTCTAGTCATTTTTGTAGTTTGTAATAGCTGGCTACAGAAGGAAACCTTGACTCTGCTTTTTTCTTTTTTTTCTTTTTAGGAACTTATCTTAACCCTCTGTGTGAGTAATTTTAATTGGAGCCATCTGGCTTATTTATTATTTTTTTTAAATGGTGATATTTTACGTTGTGATTGCATTTCTTTGGCTGATTATTTATTTATTTATAGTTTTCATTAAAAGATTTTACATAGAGGATAAGAAATACATTCAAAGAAAGAAAAAAATATAGGAAACGTGAAAGAGAAAAAAAGAAAAGAAAAAAAACAAAGATAAAGGAATATAGAAAAAAGAAAAAAAAGAAAGGAACAGAAAACATGAAAAAGAATATATATAAAGACGTGGCTTTCGGTCTTCCTCTCAGCAGTACATACAATTCTAATCAAACCTCTCTAAGATTTCTTCATAATTTCCTTCTTTCTATAACCTTTTTAATCATCAAAACCATAAGTCACAACATCATTTTCTTTTTCATGCAAAAAGTCCATAAAGGGTTTCCAGTCATTGATGAATATCAATAACGACCTTCTGATTATTTATTTATGATATTTGACTGGCCCAAAGTCCCCTAGGGCAGGGGTCCCCAACCTTTTTGGCACCAGGGACCGGTCGTGGAAGACAATTTCTCCATGGACCGGGGGGTGGGGTTTGCAGGCGGGAGCCAATCATGCGGACGAGGGGGCAGGGTTTGCAGGCGTGAGCCAATCGCACGGACGGGTGGGGTGGGGTTTGCAGGCGTGAGCCAATCGCACGGACGGGGGGGCAGGGTTTGCAGGCGTGAGCCAATCGCGCGGACGGGGGGCGGGGTTTGCAGGCGGGAGCCAATCGCCCGGACGGGGGTGGGGTTTGCAGGCAGGAGCGAATTGCGTGGATGGGGGTGGGGTTTGCAGGCGGGAGCCAATTGCATGGACCACCACCGCTCACCTGCTGTGCGGCCCACTTCCTAACAGGTTGGGGACACCTGCCCTAGAGAACTTCTGTGGCTGAAGGGGGACTAGAACCTGGTTCTCCAAACTTCTAGTCCAGCACCTTCACCGCTACCCCATACTAGCTCATATTCTCATAAAAGATGAGGTATGACTAAAGGATACCAGGACAATCAGGAATGGCTTCTCATTTGTTTTACCCTTGTTAAAGGTAGTGGTCCTGGTCCAATTTGATGCTTTTAAACTTTGTAATCTTATATAGTTTTGCTGTTTTTACCTTATTGTACCCCATTTGGGGGTTTCTTTCAATGGAAAGCAGGCAAAAGCCAGTAGAAATGAGCATATAAATATATATTTACACCCCGTCCCCCTGGGTGAACTTGAGGCCCAGGCCAGGAGGCCTTCCTGCTCTATGAGCCCCCGATTGGCTCTGAAGAGTGGTGGTGGCTGAGAGTGAGTGAGCATTCAGGTCTTCAAGAGTGATTCCACTGATAAAACTAGAGTGTGAAGGCTAAGCTCCCTTTATGGTTTAGTGGATACGTTTGGCATTTGGGGAGCAAGCTGAAAGTGCCCTCACAAAATGGCTCCCATTGGGAGCTTGCAGATTCCCCAAATGGTTACCAGGGGAATTCTAGCCAGTCCTGCAACATGGAGTCAAACAAGAAGATGAAGAAATAGTCATGGATCATACCAATGTATCCAGATGAATAGGGGCAAAGACCAAGATATTGTCAAGGGCATCAGATGTTTGGTTTAAAGTGATGGAGTGAATAGGACTTCCTAGTCCGTCATAAATGACCAGACGCTGGATCTGGGCACCTTTGGCTGGTCCCAGCAACTTCATGGAGATGGTATAGTCTGATTCTGGGAAAGAGGCAGAAAGTTAGCAGAGCACCCCTCCAGAATCCCATCTCTTCCTCGATACTTCTTTCTTCTGAAGTGGATTTTTCTCAGCACTTAAAACTTTTGTCTGACTTTTTCTTTTAGCACGGCTGTTGGTAATGGGGGTTTTGACCCCAGTGTAGCAACAAGACACTCCAGAAAGCAGCAGACGGGTGGGGGGTTTGCTTGCAGCTGTGGTCTTGCCTTTTTAAAACCCGAACTGTGGATGCTGCTGAGGGTACTCACTTTTTTACTCCGTTTAGTTACCTGAAGGCTGAAAGATATTAAAGCTGAAATGGTTATGCCCGAACGTCTTGAATGAGATCGATATTTCGGAGAGAGATTCATCCACAGGGAAGGAGAACTCAGACCCATCCACATAATCATGGGCTATTTTAACAGGGGCAGCATTCAGGGACATCTCCACTATGCCAAGGACCTTAGGAAGTTGGTCTCTGGTAGTCTTCACATAGTAGCCACTAGAAAAGGATGCTAGTTCTTCATAAATGTTATCATAATCTCTTCTAGAAGCTCCAGCATTCCTCTTGGCAAGTCCTGTAAAAATGAAATACGGATTTCTTATTTTCACTGGCTTCTGGGTTTACCCAAAGTTTTAGTCAAGTGCCTGTTTGTTCCTATACCAGCTAGTTATCGATTCATTTTTATTTAATTTAGTTTTATATATTTGACCAAGGCTTATAAGGCGTGCTAGTTGAAGCTGACTCTTAAGTGGCGTACAATTCCCGCCTCGTAACTCAGATTAAAAACAAAACAGATTATCATAAAAACCGGGTTAATAACAATCCCAACCCATAAGAACAATATATAAACTATGAGAGCCAGTTTGGTGTAGTGGTTAAGGCAGAGCTTTCCAAACTTTTCATGTTGGCGACATACACCAATGGCGGCGGTGGTGGTGCGGTGTCCTGGTGTGTCGCGCGCAAACCCAGAAGCGCTGATGGGAAACAGAAGAAGCGGCACCCCCGCCAATCAGCGCTGCGTGGAATCCTGGCAGGGCAGGTTTGGAGGCAGCAGGGCACAAAGCAGGCACTAGGACCTGCGTGGAATCCTGACAGGGCTCAGAGGCAGCAGCAGCAGCGACACACCCAGACACTGCAGCCAACACACTAACGCAGTGCTTTCCAAAGTGCCACCATTGGTGACACACCAACGGCGGGAGCGGCGGCGCGTGTGTGCATGGCAAAGGCGCAGGGGGGGCAGCGGCGGCGTGCACAGCGAAGTCGGTAGCCTTGCTAAAACGCGGAAGCGCTGATGGTGCGCCACTGCCGCCGCCATATAGACCACCGCCACGCACGCCCCCGTGCTGCCGCTTCGCGACACACTAAACTGTGTGTTGCGACACACTAAAGTGTCGTGACACACAGTTTGGAAAGCACTGCACTAACGTGTCCCGACACAGAGTTTAGAAAGCTCTGATGTAGAGTATGGAATTTGCAAAGAATGCATTTTTCAAGCACCCTTATTAAGTTCATTGAGATCTAAACTGCATACTGAGGCAACATGAAAACAAATGATATGGGAATATTTTTTTCAGAAAATAACAAATCTTTCCCGGTATTTGGAGAATTATGCTTTCATTCATCTCGTTCCCCATTCAAGTTCTCTTGATCAGATCATACTGAGGTACATAACTCGGCGTGTCCTTGGAGCACAATATCCTGTGAGAATGAAGTGTGTTGTGGACCCGGTGGTTTCATCCAGAAGTTTGATGTCATCCTTCAGGAATTCATCTTTGGCTCCAGCATCAGTAAAGCTGTAGATTTGGGATCTAGAGAAGATGGAAGGGATTTCACACTGAATTTTCAGTCAAGGAGTACAGTATGTTGCGCAAGCAAAAAGGTCAATGTACTTTTCTGTGGGCAAAGCCATCAGTGAAGAACTGATGCTAGGTATATATTATAACATAGCTTTCCAAACTGTGTGTCGCGACACTTTAGGGGGTGTGCACGGCGGCGGTGTGGTGGTGGTGTGAATGGCGGCGGCAGCGTCGCGCCATCAGCGCTTCCGCGTTTTAGCGAGGCTGCCGCCGCTGCCACCACCACCATTCACACCGCTGCCGCACCCCCCCCACGCTACCGCCGTGCACGCCCCCACCCCCACGCCGCCGCCGCTGCCACCGTTGGTGTGTCGCCAACGTCGGCAGTTTGGAAAGCACTATATTATAATCTTGCTCAATGAACCAGAGTAAGAGTATATCAGAAATAAGGGAAAGGAAAACAATGGCTCTTCCGTGCTCACATGGGCATCCATAGAGTGGGGTGGGAGAAGCGGGGAAATGATGAAATGTGCATTGTGACATCACAATGCAAACTCCTCCCTTTTTGGACTTGCATCAAACCCTGCATGCAAGTACATCCAGGCAGAACTTGCATCCTGACATCACAACTCATGTTTTCTCATTTTGAGGAAATCTTGCCTTACTGCAGATGCCCTGATCCAGTGGTTAAAGGTCTGGAGCAGTTCTTTACAATAACATCAAAAAGATCAGGTAGAGCCTTGAGGCTGGCCCATAAAGGAGCCAGGACATCAGCCAACGCCCCAGTTATGACATTTGTTTAAATTGAACGATTGACATCTTTACAAAATTGCCAAATCTCCTGTGAGACTTCAAGGCAAGAACTCTGAAATCTGATGAACTTTTTATTTGGAAGGCGTGTCTACTTGGTTGTGTGATGCCATGTGATGATGGCTTAGATGAGAAAAGGCCACTACTTCTGTTTTAGTCATTACCTTGGTAAGCTCTCTTTCAAAGCCAACTTCAAACCACTCAGTGACATTTCTGGGCAATCCCCACCTCCATTAACAGACAGGGAACTGATATAGGACTCAAACACGTCCACCTTCTGAGTCTTCAGGACTGGACCAACATCTATAAGAAAAGACAGGATAGGGACAAAGAACTCTGCATTAGACATTAGAAGTAACACTAGGACCAGGGTCGTCCAACCAAGCTGATTGGAAAGAGATTGAGAACCAGAAAAAACCACCACCACCTTCTTTACATGTGTCAGCCCTACGAGGTAGACCAGATCAGGAGACTGACTCCACAGGAAGACTAGAACTACAGCAGCAGAATCTTGCAAGCCTGACTGGGTTTTTCTTCCCTCACCAACCCCAATGAGTCACGGAAGAGCCAGGAGGGCCTTTGGGCAACTTTGTGTTGTGCACCAGTTGCACCCGATCCTGGATTGGGAGGCTCTACTCTCAGTCACTCAAGCCCTGGTCACCTCCCAAATAGATTACTGTAACGAGCTCTACATGGGGCTGCCCTTGAAGAGTGTCCAGAAGCTTCAGCTGGAGCAAAATGCAGCGGCGCAGGAAGTTATGGGTGCTTTTAGACCTGCACTTGTTAGATTATGTTAGAGTTAAGAGTTGAGGTGTGGAATGTTGAATTTTATATATGTTCATTAATGTTAAAATCTTAGAGCTTTGTTTGGATCTTTTGCTGGTAACCGGATTGAAGAAGAGGTTCCTTATCTGATTTTCTTATTTTTAAGAAATGGGGTATGGGATGAAGAGTTTTATATTTGTTAGCCAAGAGGAGGTGAAACGATCAGGGAATTGTGTTTACCTGCCATGATGAGGGTGGGAAGTGGCTTTCTTAGGGGGGGGAGAAGGGTTCTTTTATTCCTTCCTTCCTTCCTTCCTTCCTTCCTTCCTTCCTTCCTTCCTTCCTTCCTTCCTTCGTCTTCTTTTTGAGTTTATATTATCTTTTATCGTTTTATTCAAACATTTTAATAAAATTCTTTGCAAAAAAAAAAAAATAGAACTGCCCATGTTACACCTCTGCTTGGCAAACTGCATTGATTGCCAGTTTGCTTCCGGGTCCAATTCAAGGTGCTGGCGATGACCTTTAGAGCCCTACATGGCCTGGGGCCAGGTTATCTGAGAGACCCCCTCTCCCCACTTACATCTACCTGTCCCATCAGCTCCGGCAGAAGCGGCAAGTTGTGGGTCACGTCGGCCAAGGAGCTTCGTTTGGTGGGACCCAAGAGGAGAGCCTTTTCTGCCATGGCCCCCACCCTGTGGAATACCATCCTGCCAGAGGTGAGATTGGCCCCAACCCCATTGGCCTTCTGGATAGGCTGACCATATTTTAGGATGGCAAAATGGGATGGGGTCTTATGTAATATTCCGTATTCATGAAAAAGACAGGGGTCCCCGCCCCCCAGTCCGTGCAATTGGCTCCCATCTGCAAACCCCACCACCCAGTCCACGTGATTGGCTCCCACCTGCAAACCCTGCCCCAAGTCTGCACGATTGGCTCCCGTCTGCAAACTCCACCCCCTGGTCCGCACTCCGGCTCGGATCCTCCTTCCACGCCATTCCCGCTGGGTTTGAAAAACGGGACAAAATTGAGATTTTTATGAAAACGACAGGACGGTTGAAAAATGCTTAAAAAATGGGACTGTCCCGTTCAAAACGGGACGCATGGTCAGCCTACTTCTGGAAGACCCTTAAAACTTGGTTTTGCCATTGGCCTGGGGATCGCATGGAAATGTGGAGCCCGTTAAATGCTTGTATTGTGTGTGAGTTTAGAATGCACTCTCGTCTGGCTTTTTGTCTTTTTATTATTATAGTTTTTAAACTGTTTTTAACTGTATTTTAATGGTTTTGTTTTAATTATGGTGATTGCTTGGTTTTGTGTGTTTATTCGTGTGTGCCACCCAGAGTCATAAGTGAGAGATGCACTTCTCTTTCTTTTGCTGTTGAGAAAACAAAAATATCAAGACAGAAACTTAAACTAAACTATGCAGCCAAAAAGAAATATGAGAGAAAAACAAAAGGAAATGAGAAGAAAGAGGAAGTCCAATATTCGTATGCATACTTTTCTATTTCTTTCCAGTTCAGTACAGGTAGTCCTCACTTAACAACCATTCGTTTAGTGATGGTTTGGACTTACAACGGTGCTGAAAAAAATGACTTACAACTGGTACTCACACTTACAGCTGTCACAGCATCCCCACGGTCACGTGATCATGATTTGGACACTTGGCAACCAGTTCGCATTTATGACTGTTGCATTGTCCCATGGTCGTGGATTGCTTTTTTCAACCTTCCCGGCCAGCTTTTGGCAAGCAAAATCAATGGGGAACCACATGATTTGCTTAACAACCATGTGGTCTGCTTAACCTCCATGGTGATTCGCTTAACGACTGCCTCAAAAGGTAAAATCGGGTCAGATTCACTTAATGACTGCTTTGCTTAGCAACCGAAATGCCGGTCCCAATTGTGGTTAAGTGAGGGCTACCTGTAAGTCTGTTCAGAATGACATTTGTACTGCTGAAGGTTATCTACTAGGAAATAACATTATTAATATACTGTAACTATTAATAAACAGTAACCAGGTTTGAATAAATTTTAATAGGAGAGTTTTTCTAATTGTGGTTGTGATAATTTTTCGGCCAAAGCATTTTTCTATATTTTAAAATACTGTAGGTTTAATGAAAAACGTGCCAGTATTGTACAACAATATTCCTAGCAACTATCTACAGAAATTGAATCAATGTCTGATGTGGTATCAATTTAATACACATTAGAAATTTGGACAGTAAACCAAAAGCTAGGTTAATTGTAAAAAAAAGTGTAAGGTGATTTTCCTAATTTCTTCAAAAAATTTTTCGACCAGAAAGAAAGACTAATTGTGTATTACTAACAAATTTTGTACAAATTTGGTTATACAGGTAGTCCTCACTTAACAACCATTCATTTAGTGACGGTCAGACTTACAACAGTGCTGAAAAAACCGACTTACGACTGGTCCTCACGCAACCGTTGCACTGTTCCCGCAGTCACATGATCACGATTTGGGCACTTGGCAACTGGTTCACATTTATGACCATCTCAGTGTCCCGTGGTCATGTGATCCCCATTTTTGACCTTCCTGGCTGGCTTCTGGCAAGCAAAATCAATGGGGAACTGTTTGATTCACTTAATGACCACATGGTTCACTTAACGCCCATGGTGATTCGCTCACAACTGCCGCAAAAAAGGTAATAAAATCAGGTTGGATTTGCTTAATGACCGCTTCATTTAGCAACTGAAATTCCGGTCCCAATTGTGGTTGTTAAGCGAGGACTAACTGTACTGTAATGCCACCTTTACAAACAAGAAAGTTAAAGTGCCCTTAATTCACTTGCAAAAATAGCCATATTTTTCAGCCCTGCCCATTCTGGTGATACCGTAAGTTTGCCACCTCTCCTGGCTTCTAGGCAAGGAACAAGAAGAAAATGCAGGCCACGTTTGCCCAGTTCTGATACAGGGAAAGAAGCTGTAAATAAGACACTTCAAACTAAAGGAATGGAAACTTCCAACAGCTTCATTATGCTATTCCTTCCAACCGTTTGGCAATAAACATCCTCGGGATTCTCCTTAAAACCGAATGCATTGAGAAGATCAACAGCATTTCTCTCTCCCCCCCCCCCAAGGCTGACGTGGGGTACAATAATCCTCATTTCTCCTTGGTCACCTTACCTGGATCGTTGAACGGCACAAGAATGTAGTTGTGGGGGGCATCGGGAGAGGTGGAATAATCCCGGAGGATTTTGAGGCAGTTGACTTTGACTTGGGCAATATCCTCAGCCATGCTGCTAGTGGTGTCTATCACGAAGGTAAGGGAATAGCCTTCCAAGTTGAAAAATTTCTTGAAAATCTTTTGACCCGCCTGACTCAGAAGACTAGCATCTGAGGAAAGACCAAATCAGGATCAGAGCTTTCAGGAATGGGCAGCATAGGGAAGGAAGGAAGGAAGGAAGGAAGGAAGGAAGGAAGGAAGGAAGGAAGGAAGGAAGGAAGGAAGGAAGGAAGGAAGGAAGGGAGGAAGGATCTGTAGGACCATTTCTTCTAAGCTGATTTCAGCTGGCCTGTTCATTCTGTGTGGAAGGGGATCCTTTGGGGACCTTCAACCTGGGAAATAAAATGAGCAGAGGTCAGAAGCAGTGTATCTCCACCCCTTCCTCACCCTCTGGAACAAGTTCCCTCGGAGATCTGGATGGCTTCCACTCTAATCATTTCCCAGAAAGTGGTTAAAACCTGGCTATTCCACTGGCCTCTGTGCCTGGCCCCCAAAGTTAGTTTACAGTCCTGAACTTCCACAGTTGTCTCCCACCCAAGTCATAACTAAGCCCAACCCTACTTAGCTTCTGAACTCAAGCAAGGTCAACAGGTTCTTTCACCTCCTCCAAAAAGCCGAAATAACATCTCAGCCTGTCCCTCTGGTGACCTCACTGCAGGGCATCCCCACTATCCCTCCTGCAGCTCTCAGAAGACACATCTCTTTTTATATATGGTCCCCTGATCATTGAAACACTGCCCACGGCCAGGGGCGTCTGCATCAAGCTGAGATTCCATGGAAATGCTGAAACGTGTCTCATGGCCTCATGGCCCCGGCACAGGGCAACGAAGCGTAAAAGGGGTGGCTTTTGCATCATGACCTCATGACACCTACTCCGTCACGAAAGCTCATGGCTGTCACTGGTTTTCTCCAGTGACTAGGGATGTCCTGGGTAGCAAGGCATTTCTTCGGGATGTTTCAGATCCACCAGGGACTCTGGCTTACCATCTCGTACAAAAAAAATTCTTTGTGGCTTCTATGGCCACTTGAGCGACATCCTTGTGCAAATAGGAATGAGGGGAGAGCAGGGGGTCAGACGTCTCTTTTATTGATTCCCCCAGTAGGGTAGGTATCTTGGGTCACATCGTTTTTCCCACCATGTCCACATTTGCCTGCAGGGGAAAAAACAGAATAAAAATGCACGTTAAAAAAGGGCAGGGCTTTGATCGCACAGTTGTAGTGGCCATCTTGACACTTTTAACCCCCTACCTGGGTGTCATAACAGAAGCAGAAAGCAGAAAGCATATAAACAGGGAGCAAACCCCACACTCCCTTGCACTGACGATGTTACCTAGTAGGGTAATGAAACGTCTGCAAGCCAACACCCGAGCTCAGAGAGCGCCAAGGACTCCATGTCATTTTTGTTGTTTTTAACTCTGATTGCTTTTTTTTTTTACTGTTTTTATTCTGCTTGAATTGTGAACTGCCCAGAGTCATGTATATGAGATGGGCGGCCTATACTTTAACTAACTAACTAACTAACTAACTCACTCACTCACTCACTCACTCACTCCCCTTAACTGAAAAAGCAGGCAGAAAGGCAGACTCTGCAAGGCATACATATAGTACAGACAGATGTAAGAGCACTCCGAGATTTGGAAAGATATTTCCACCCTCGGGGGTGGCAGAACCCCACAAAATGGTCCAATAGTGATGGAATAAGCCAACTGAGCATCAAGAACTGAATTCTTAAATGGGGGGGGGGGGACACATGCAATGGAGTCTTCTGGGAGAGGATACACTGAACAGAACCCAACGTTTTTACAGCAAGTACCCCTTCTCCTTTGTGAAACCTCAATATCTAATAAGCAGGTACAGATTTTCTGTGAAGATGCAGAGTGCCTTTATTTCTGTTCTATCAAAACAAACAAACAAACAAACAAACAAACAAATCCCTCTGTTTTTAAAATTAATTTAACAAAAATAAAGACAAAAATCAGAGAAAACAACTTCCAGAATGAAATGGCGTATTTTAACAACAGGAAATGGTCTTACCTTGAATTTTTTCCTTGCAGGTTGCCGATAATTTGTACCCGCTTGTGAGCATGTTATTAACTAGTATGTTATCCTCACATGAGTACTGGCCACTGTTAAACATAGAAGTACATTAATAAATTAATTTAGGTTTAATGTTCCCTAGGGGGGAGGGAGAATCTAGGAAAGAGTAGATCAGCACTGAGGAATTTACATCCCAAACCCCTAATAATGAACCTGCAAAATTTAGGGAAATAAACTAGCTAGTATCAGACAGGGGCATTTACAGGGGTGTGAATCCAAAAGTCAAGTTGGTGGCCACAACCATGCAGTCAAAGCCCTGCCCCCTTCAGATAGAGGTAGTCCTCGACTTATGACCATTCGTTTAGTGACTGTTCGAAGTTATGATGGCGCTGAAAAAAGTGACTTACAACTGGTCCTCGCACTTATGACCGTCACAGCATCCCTGTGGTCACGTGTTCAAAATTCACCTGCTTGGCAACCAGCATGTATTTGTGATGATTGTAGTGTCCTGGGGTCACATGATTGCCATTTGTGACCTTCCCAGCCAGCTTCTGACAAGAAAAGTGAATGTGGGGGAAGCTGGATTTGCTTAACAACCATGTGATTCACTTAATGACCACAGTGATTTGCTTAATGAACATGGCAAAAAAGGTTGTAAAAGTTGGTGTGACTCACTTAACCACTGCCTTGCTTAGCAACAGGGGTTCTGGTCCCAATTGTGGTCGTAAGTCGAGGGCTACCTGTACTATCCCCGGGTCTTTAAAGTCTCTTGGTGAAAGCTCTCCTCCCATACAGATGGGAGCAGGAAAGGACAAATCTCGGTGTTGAGCTCCACACCAGCCTCCGTTGTAAACATCAGCTCTCCAGACGTTTAACCCTTTATTTACTGGTTTACTTGGCTGAAGGCTCATAGACATGTCTATGAAGGTTCTCAGTCATCCAGGTGGAATTGTCTGTAGCTTGAATCATGTCAACTGGATTTCTATTTTCTCAGTGGAAACGTTTCGCTCCTTATCCAAGGAGCTTCTTCAGTCTGAGCAAAGTTGGTAAGGGAATCCTAAATATGTTTCTAGGTAGCTGTGTGACCTTACACCTGGGGCTAGGTCATGGTTATATTGAGATGTTATTTTAAGTCCTTTTATCATCTAAAGGAGGATCGTTAAGATCACCATGCTGCTGTTGAGCTTGTGAAATGGTCTTAATCTTCCTAGGCACAGAAGACAAAGCAGGGAGGAAGATGGGGGAGAGATTGTGCCTGAGGCCCCCACCTCTATTCAAGGAAGGATTTTCCAAGTTGGCATAAATGGATTCCTTGACCCCTCTCTCAAACCACCTATCTTCGCTGTCTAAAAGGTGGTTTGAGAGAGGGGTCAAGGAATCCATTTATGCCAACTTGGAAAATCCTTCCTTGAATAGAGGTGGGGGCCTCAGGCACAATCTCTCCCCCATCTTCCTCCCTGCTTTGTCTTCTGTGCCTAGGAAGATTAAGACCATTTCACAAGCTCAACAGCAGCATGGTGATCTTAACGATCCTCCTTTAGATGATAAAAGGACTTAAAATAACATCTCAATATAACCATGACCTAGCCCCAGGTGTAAGGTCACACAGCTACCTAGAAACATATTTAGGATCCCCTTACCAACTTTGCTCAGACTGAAGAAGCTCCTTGGATAAGGAGCGAAACGTTTCCACTGAGAAAATAGAAATCCAGTTGACATGATTCAAGCTACAGGCTCATAGACATGACATAGTTAAATTAGTTTCTTTGTTGCAGACAAAAATGGATCCATGCTCTACTGAAAGCCCTTATATAGATGTATGCTTAGAGTTTAAATTCTAGTCCTTTTCCTCCTGTCTGTCTGGATCAACAGATATTCGGAAGGTGCCTTGCTTGCCTTAAGACTGCTCAGCATCTGCTCTGTGTTGACATAACAGCTCTCTTTTGCCTGGGAACTGCTGGGACCTGCCTCCTCAGCTCCCTTCCGTACACCCAGGCTTGACTGCACATCAAGATTCCCATTTCTAACTTCTGATTTAAAAAGGGATTAGAGTAGGGTCCCCGTATTAGTTGAGAATTGAGAATTAGTTGATATTGGCAACAGTATCAGCATTCTCAACTAATACTTGGAAGATGACAGACTAGATTAGAAAGATGCAGAATTGTGCCCATCTGCTCCATTTTACTGTTCATGCTAATAGAAGAGTATTTCAATCCACCAGCTGGGGTTTTCTGTCTCTGTCTCTTTTTACAGATTCTTGTTTTTAAAAATCTGTAAAAAATATCCACATCAACATTCCATTATGTACAGAGCTGCTATTAGCAATTTTGCTTAAATGCATAACTGTAGAGCATATTTCCAATAAATCAATTTCTAATGCTAACTTCTCTTATATCCTTCTTTGTTACATACATTTCTTTAATTAGGTCTTTAATAGCAAATTTCCCCAGAGTAATTAATGCAAATAGTCTTTTATATGCACCAGTTGAAGAAGCGCACATTCTTTTTCATGCCACCTCTCAGAAATTGATGGGATTTGGGGGGCAGATTTTTGTCCAAAGAAAAATGGATATGCTGTTATCAATGATACAGTAAAGTCCATTTTGGTGGATCTTGCAAATCAGTTTGATAGGAATCTCTGAGGGTTTCCCTTGCTATCTGGGCTCAACTCTTAAGTCTCAGTCTATCTGCATTAGCAATTTGTCTGTTGTTATGATTTCCCCCAAGGAATTCTGGGAGTTGCCAAATAGACGAAGCTTCCTGTTTAGGGGTCCCCATTGGGAGAGCCTTCTGCTCTTCCCAGAGATCATTAGAGAGAAGATATGGCCATTAGAGCACTGCATACTTGTAATATTACTCCATCCATTGTGTGGCTTAGAAGAAACAGGTCCATTAAGGCAGGGGTCCCCAACCTGTGGGCCGTGGCCTGTTAGGAAGTGGGCTGCGGGGCTCCTGCCTGCAAACCTCGCCCCCCCAGTGCACACAATTACCCCGTCCCCAGTGCGCGCAATTGGCTCCCACCTGCAAACCCCGCCCCCCGGTGCGCGTGATTGGCTCCCGCCTGCAAACCCTGCCCCCGGCGCGTGCGATTGGCTTCCGCCTGCAAACCCCGCCCACGGTGTGTGCGATTGGCTCCCGCCTGCAAACCCCGCCCCCCGGTGTGCGCGATTGGCTCCCGCCTGCAAACCCCACCCCCCGGTGTGCGCAATTGGCTCCCACCTGCAAACCCCGCCCCCTGGTGCACACAATTGGCTCCCACCTGCAAACCGCCCCCCAGTCCATCGAAAAATTTTCTTCCACGACCGGTCCCTGGTGCCAAAAAGGTTGGGGACCGCTGCATTAAGGTATTTCTGGATGACAGCAAGAACCAGTAGTTCCAATCCACAATGAATGGATGGTAACCTTTAGTTGTCTTTCCATTCAATTGGTCTTTAGGATCAAGCAAGCTTTACTCCTTCCCTCATCAGATTGCAAAAGTGTAAATATGAACCCAGGTGAGGCCAACTTCAGGAAAAACAGGCAATGTCATCTGGGCAGCAGGTATTTATGGAGATGGTGGCCAAAACGGCCATTAATCAGCAAATTTTGGATTGTGGTGTCATCCAGTGCTGAACCTATGCTCAGTGGCTTACCCGTGATTGAAAGCAGACTTGACTCAATGTATGCAAACATACTGTTCTGTCCTCTGTTTCCGATATTTCTCTTCGCAGGGTTGGGCTTGTGTCATTCCAGGGAAGGGGAAGAATCTTACCTTGGCTGTTTAATACAGTCTCTACAAGTTGCCTTGGAAGCAGGGGCGACAAATTCCATGTCAGCATCTTCATTCACTGGGAAATGGGGGAAACGGAGGGATCCAGTTTTAGACTGCAAGGAGTTAAATGCAAAATTCTACAAATTGTGTACTTTTCTGATAATTCTGGAAGCCTCGTTGAGAGCTTACATTTTTCAAACAGTACAACGGTTCTAATTATTTGGATTCTTCTAATTTGGAAGCCTGTCTCACTTTTCTCCAACTGGGCACCCTCTACATGTAGAGATATTCCAGGTCAGCCCCACCAGGTAGACCAGACCAGGAAATCAACTCCACAGGAAGGCTAAAAGTACAGTACTTTTATTGAGTCTGGCTGTAATAACAGCCAGAATCTTGCAAGTCTGATTGTACTGTACCTACTCCCCCTTCTTATACTCCTGTGAATTAGGGAGGTATCTGTCTCAGCCTCTGCCAAATATTATTTGCCTGTTGTGGACTTAAGATATATTTCTCCCCTCATCTCTTTGGTAACAGAACTTGCGTATCTGTCCTGACTTCAAGTGAAGGAAAACACGCTGAGACTTGGTGTACAGGCTCTAGTGTTTTATTGTTCTACTCTGCTAGACAGAATCCAGCTAAACTAAAAGGAACTAGTGATGCTCAAAAAGGGTCCAAGAAATCAGGGCGGGGCCTTCTTTAGCCTCTTGGGAGGAAAGCAAAGCGATTCAGTACTACGCATGCATTTCTCCCCCTGGAAGGAGCCCCCTCCTTCTTCACCAGTTATCTCCCTGACAATCTCTCAGTCAAGGTCATCTTCCTTACTCTCTGCACCTCTGTTAAACAACGCCATCTTGTGGCACCAAGCAGCCCTGCCTTTTCTGTTGTGATGGAATAGCTTCACCGGTGGGATAGCCTCACCCCAGACATTGACCTCTTAGTCTTCTACTTGGCCTCTTCCCCCAGGGATTGGGCCGGGAGGATAGATGAGCCCAACATAGGTGGGGTTTATGAGGTTAGGTTTGTTATACTGTGCCTTGGTTTTTAACTATGATTATTTTAATGTCATTTTCTGTTTGGTTTATAGAGAGTTTATTATACTTAGTTTATTATACCATATTTCCTTGAGACAAAAACGGGACATTGGGATGGCAAAACGGGACGGGGTCTTATGTAATATTCCGTATTCATGAAAAAGACAGGGGTCCCCACCCCCTGGTACACGCAATTGGCTCCCGCCTGCAAACCCTGCCCCCGTCCGCGCGATTGGCTCCTGCCTGCAAACCCCGCCCCTGGTCCACCCTCCTCTCCGCCCTCTTTTGCCACGTGCTGATAGGCGGGAGGGCTTCCTCTTCCGAGCTGCCTCCAATCGGCAGCTCTGGCTCGGATCCTCCTTGTACACCATTCCCGCCGGGTTTAAAAAACGGGACAAAATTGAGATTTTTATCAAAACGACGGGACGATTGGAAAATGCTTAAAAAATGGGACTGTCCCATTCAAAACGGGACGTATGGTCAGCCTAATTATACTGTTTTTGCTGATTGTTGTTAGCCACCCAGAGTTTGTATGTTAGATGGGGGGGCATATACATTTTATAAAGAAACAAATAAATAAATAAAGTGGGGCTCCAACTTTCAGGCAGCAGGGTCATGATTTCCATCTTGACATTTTTGACACCTCATGAGGATGTACCTACTCATAGGATTCCCAGGAAGTTAGTCGAAACCTTACTTGAGGGTGCCAGATTTCAGTAGCCTGGTTTAAACTATGTTGGAAACTCTGGGTTTTTTTCCTCCCTTCAATTTAATTTATTTAGTATGCTTAAAATATTTCTTATGTGTAGATCACTTATCGGTGATTTTCTTTTGAATATCCTTAACGCTAATTGCGTTAAATGCTGCTTTAAAAGATAAGTAGTACTTTTGCAACCTCCAGATTAACTGTAATTAATATAGGAAACTATAAATACAGAATGCAGGTGTGCTCTGTATTACATAATTCACATTTGTATGATGATGTCATAATGCACATGATGTCATCATGGCTTCTAACAGAATGTCGCTGCTAGACCAGAGCTTTCCAAACTGTGTGTCGGGACACGTTAGTGTGTCGGCTGCAGTGTCTGGGTGTGTCGCGGCTGCTGCTGCCTCCGAGCCCTGCCAGGATTCCGTGCAGGTCCTAGTGCCTGCCTTGTGCCCTGCTGTAAGAGTGTGTTGCTGTTAGGATCTGAGAAACCATGGGCCACAGACCTTGGCCTGGAAAACACCCTGCTCTAGTGTTTCCCATAGTGCAACGCTGCTAGAACTCCACTGAACCAAAGATTATGCTTGGACCAAAGAGTGTTGACCCAGGGATGACCCTGAGAGGGGCTTTGCCTTAGCAAAGCCCCAAAGAATTCTGCATAGTGATGTTAGGTGCTATAAAGTAACTCTACCTCCCTTTAGAATGCATACCAGCTTGGGGCTCTCCCTATCTGGTCAGCGTCTTCTTCCTGACAAGCTAACATGGTTACCTGACTTCCTTGTAATAAGTCATTCGTTCTGTCCTCCCCCAAGATGTGAATATCCAAAGACTTGATTTTATGGCTCTGACCTCTGTAATTTAGTATGCTTGTGTAACCCAATGTCCCTGTAAGTGTTACTATTATCTCTGTAAGATGCAAGTATTAATCTCATAGAACAAATGGTGTGAATGTTGCCAAGCTCCATTCTTTGTAACTATGTTGATGACCCACGTCACCCCTTGACCTGGTGAGTCCCAGAATCCTTCGGCTCTGGGAGGGACCCTGGTCCCCAAAAACCAACCAATCCCAGGGAATGGTCATCAGAAACCTCACCCACATATGGGCATACCATCATCATCCTCATTTCCTGTTTGTATTTGCTGTATAAAAGCTTGTGTACTCCTGAACTCTGGATGGCTTTCCCACTCAGAGGTCACCTGCGTGTGATGTCTGTAGGAGATAGCCATCCGGCAATCTTTGCTTGGCCAAATAAATCTTGCTGATCTCCGTTCCCAAAGTCTCTGTTGTGTACTTGGCTTATTCTGGAAGGCGCATGGTAAGTTTGGTGCCTAACATTGCGAAATGATGCATGTCTAAAAAGTGTGTCACCAACATGAAAAGTTTGGAAAGCTCTGTGCTAGACTATTCTCTGTAGCAGGCTGTTATGATCATGTCCTATCTCTTCTATGCCAAGTACATTAACTTCTACTTTGCATTCAAAATGCTGTTTTTGGCTTATCCCCCAAAGCCAAGAAGACAGGGTGAGGTCAAAAACATCAAAATGGTGGCCAAAACCATACAATCAATGTTCCACCTTTTTTTTTATATGCATCACGACACACGTAAAAACAGGGGTGGGGCTTTGTAATGGGCTGTGAGAATAACCTTGAGGGACAGGAGGAAGAGCCGCAACCAAGACAATGGTCAGATAAAAGAAATCTGAGTCTAAAGCAGGAATGTAATCTGAGAAAGCGTCTCAGACTTGACCCTCCTTGGTTCTCTTGTAGATAAAGATGAGGGGGGAGGCACTTTCAGAGTTGCAAGATTTTTTTATAATGAAAGTAGTTTTAGTATTCATGATTTTGGTTTCCTAGTCTGGTCTACCTCGAAGGGCTGACAGGCTTCGATCACATGGTTGGGACTGTTTTGACCCCACCCGTGTGGACATCCATGTAAGAAGAGTGGGACCTGGTTAGTACTTAGACAGAGACTTTTGGTCTGCATTTTTTATTACAGAGTATTGTTTCATAAAGGAGCTACAGTATTTGAAACAGAGACATCCAGCAGGGAGGTAGGTCAAAAAAGTCAAGATATTGCAACCATACAATTGAAGCCCTGATCTTTTTAATGTGTGCTATGCTGCATGTAAAAAAGGAGTGGGACTTTCATCATGCTGTTGTGGCCACCATCTTGATTTTTTTTACCCCTCCTCCCTCCGCAGACACCCCTCATCTGAAATCCATAATAGGATAAAAAGAGGCCTAATATAACAGCTCTTTTTGAGTTTTTCTTTCTAAGGTTGTTCTGCTGTCTGGTTCCCCTCTTTTTTCCTACTGATCTTTAAAATGTCTAAATGGCTTAGACCAGCCTTTCTCAACCTTCTGACCCTGGAGGAACCCTTGAAATATTTTTCAGGCCTCGGGGAAGCCCTGCACATTCAGGCTCAAATATGGGCCAGAAGTTGCAAAATTATTATATTTGTTTCCTGTGTAGGCCTGTATATGCATTAACAGTGTTCTTAAACTAAAAATAAAGAATGAAACTTACCTCTTTAACGTGAAGTTGCCCGAATTTGAAATATTTTTTTAAATAAATCGTGATCTCCCAGGGAACCCCTAGTGACCTCTCGTGGAACCCTCGTTGAGAAACCCTGGTTTAGACTGAGATTCTACAAGGACCCACCCATCCTATTATGAATTTATTTGGTAATAAAAACCCCGTTTTGAAGATGCCTCTCTTGTTAGAGACCCATCTTTGCAGCACCCAGGAAAGGGCCTTCTCCTGCCTTGTTCCCCCATTGTAAAAGGTCCTTCCCTCAGAGTGACATTTCATCCTTACTTTCCCAGTGCTTAGAAAATTCATAACGATCTTTGTTTCATCAAGCATTGAACCCATCACATACTTTCAGTACCAATGTTAGTGTTAATTTTAATGTGTTTTTTAATCTTTTAATCTTTATTATATTTATATTTATATTTATATTTATTATATTATTTATATATTTATTATAATCTTTTTATATTCTCTTCTTGTACTTTAAATTTGGATAGCTTCCTTGAGTACTTGACAGAGTAGAAAGTCAGGATATAGACCAAATAAATACAGAGCTAGCTTACGAGTAGTACAGAATAAGGCAGTATTTCTCAATCTTGACAGCTTAAAGATGTGTGGACTTCAATTCACAGAATTCCCCAGTCAGCATGTGTGGACTTCAGCTCCCAGAATTCCCTAGCCAGCATGCTGAAGTCCACACATGCTGACTGGGGAATTCTGGGAATTGAAGTCCACACATCTTAAAGTTGCCAAGTTTGAGAAACACTGGAATAAGGCAATGCCATTTCTTTGTTTTCTATGTTCATGACAACTTACACAGATATTCATATGGATCCATGTTCCCCATTTCAATCCAGTTGGTGTTGCTGTAGAATTTCTGGAGGATATGGAGGGCTTTCCCAGCAATGAGCCGAGCTGAGTCCAGAGCTGCCGAGCTCACTGGCTCTTTCAGATTAGCAAACATTGTATCCCTCAGATTTCGAAACTGACGGATACCTAAAAATCAGAAGAACGTAGAATCTTTTAAAATAAGCAAGGCTGCCCCGGGGGATCAGCACCATTGGGCCCTTGCCCAGGCCAGTATCCCACAGGTATGGTCAGGCGTCGGCTTGAAAGAGAGAGGTCTCTTCTACTTGAAGAGCTATCCAAATTTGATTTAGAAAAAAAAGAGTGAGAAGGAAACCAGCAGATCTATTGAAGCTGAAAGACAAGGGACATCACATATTTCTGTTTCAATAATACTGAAAATCCAAACCCAATGACTTTTCAGCACCACATGATCTACCACCAGAGGGAGGCAGTAGGATGTAGGCCAGTGCTTCTCAACCTTGACAACTTGAAGACTGTGGACTTCAACTCCCAGAATTCCCCAGCCAGCATGGGGAAGTTACAGATCAAGCACGCTGGTTCTTTATTTATGGATAGTTGTGCCTAGGACAGGAGCCTCCTCACAGCCCAGGAGCCTCATGTAATCTTTCGGGTCAGCTTACACAGCCCCCGACAACCGTTAGGAAAGACGGAAGAGAAAGAGCTGAATTCACACACAGAGTAGGAGAGGGACTATTGGAAGTGGGGGAAGAACCGGTTCACCTCAGTCAGGCACTACGGGGCCTCCCTTAGGCTGGGGAGAAAGCCTGACCCCATGGCCAGGTGGGGCAGGCCAAGGGGCGGCTGCACTCCTAGCCCCACTCCGAAGTGACACCACAGCCAGGGCCAGGGCCTGCACCCATTGCCACCGCCCCTCTTTACTACGGTTTTAGGGCGAGAAGCGTGGCTTCTCCTAACCTTACATCAAGACACCACCAAAACCAGGCCAAAGTCCAGCCATCCCATTTCTATAGCACCCAATTTATATTTTTTTAAAGTATTTTTACCCTAAGAGAGGCTTTTTACATTAAGGAGAAAACGATCTCTCTTGGTGCCTGTTGTTATTTTTGTGATTAATTCTTTTTTTTTTTAATTTTTTTTTTTAAGCTTTGGACTTTGCTTTTCATCTGATACTAAGGAGGGTTGAGAATACATTATCATCTCCCTATTATTATTATTATTATTATTATTATTATTATTATTAATTATTGTGCTAATTTTTGAAAATTGCGGCATTTTTCCTACACGTTGAATCTGCCGTTCTGAATTTTCACTTTCCTGCTGCTGCTTTCTCTGGGAACTGTCTGGTATCCTATCTTAACTCAGTTCGGTAATTTTCCATTGACTTTCACTCTGGCCAGTTAATTCTCTAGGGTTCATCTCCATCTTTGATGGAGACATCAAAGCAGATATTAAGCAGACTCTTTCTGATTCCTGCCAAGTTATTCTGCAAGATATTCGGAGCATTGTGGTAAATATGAGGTCTGAAATGTGCCATCTGGCGGGGGATGTTTTGGATGAATCTGAAGAATCTAACGGCGATGCAAATGCTTCTCCCAAGAAAGAGACTTTGGCTTCTGTTGAAATTCTGAAAGAAATTGGCAATGAAAATGGCAATGCTGAATGGAAGAACTTAAATGGAGAAATTGAGCTGCAGGACATGAGTGAATTTGACTTTCTGGTGGAATGTTATGGGAAAGAAGGGGTTATTATGTATGGGAAGTTTTTTGAAGAGGAGTCTGTGTTTGTGAGGGGAGCAGTTGGGCTGTTTGATTTCTTAAGAAGATAGTTTTGTGCCGGTTACGGGGATATGTAAATGTTTTGGTCTACTTTGATGTGGGTTAAGGG
This sequence comes from Charina bottae, assembly GCA_023362775.1. Taxonomy (NCBI): domain Eukaryota; kingdom Metazoa; phylum Chordata; class Lepidosauria; order Squamata; family Charinaidae; genus Charina; species Charina bottae. The sequence continues at coordinate 21,995,746 of JALMGJ010000002.1, forward strand.
ACTAAAATATTTGCCTGGATGGTCTTTTGGCTTTGGATGATTTTATTTTTTATTAATGATTGGGGTTATGATTATTAAGGGTTTTTTCATGTTTTTTGTATTCATGTTTTCTGTATTAATTATAATGATAGACAATTTACATATGCTTTATTATAGTAGACAGGAATGTATAGAATAGTAGTAGGAAGGGAATAATTAAGTAATTGTTATTTTAGGGGGAGATGTTCATTAGGTGATTTACACATATTTTTTTTCTTTTAATATAAAGGGAGGGAGCAATGATATTTAGTGATTTTTATAATGTGCTAAGGCATAGCTTTCCAAACTGAGTGTCGTGACACTTTAGTGTGTCACGACACACAGTTTAGTGTGTCGCGAAGCGGCTGCACGGGGGGGCGCGCGGCGGTGGTGTGGGGGCGTGCGGCAGCGGCAGTGTGCATGGCGGCGGTGGCAGCGGCGCACCATCAGCGCTTCCGCATTTTAGCGAGGCCGCCGCCGCTGCTGCCACCACCATGCACACCGCCGCCGTGCACGCGCGCGCCCCCTGCGCCACCACCGCTGCCGCCGTTGGTGTGTCGCCAACAGCGGCACTTTAGAAAGCACTGTGCTAAGGGGTTGAATTGTAGAAATAATGTGATTTTGGTTTAATATAGAGTAAGGATTATGGAAAATTGCTGTATATTCTAGATGTTTAAAGTTGGAAGTCGTTTCTTTCTGCAATCTATTTTAAAAAAAATTCTCTTGTGTTTTCACTCTTTGAGGGGGGTTGTAATTTTTTGTTTTTCTGTATTTTTTTTTACTTTTAAAAATACTTTATTGTATAAAATTTTTAACATATAACATATAACTTACATACACCTTGAGACAATTAAACGGGGTGTAAGGAAAGGGAAAAAAAAGTGTGTGAAAAGGGAGACAAACAAACAAACAAACAAAAAAAGGAAAAAAAGAGGTTTGGTTCTCGATTTCCTTAACTGTGATTAATATATTTGTCTCGTTACTTAATTGCTTGTTTAAATTACATTTGTTACTTTTCTATTTCTTACCTACTTAATCATTAAATCCTATAGTTATTGTATTATTTTTTTGTATGTTTATCATATAGTCCAGAAACGGTTTCCAATCATTTTTGAATTTGTCCATATTCTTATCTTTTAACATCTCTGTTAGTTTTGCCATCTGTGCTAGGTCCATAATTTTTGTAATCTAGTCTTGGATTGTAGGGGTTTCTTCTTTCTTCCATTGTTGAGCATATGTTATTCTGGCAGCTGAAATCATATATAGTAACAAGTTTCTATGTTTTTTCTCCAGTTCATTGTCCAAGAAGCCTAGTAAATATAATTCTGGTTTAATTTGTATGTCCATTGATATAATTGTTTTTATGGTTTCATGTATTGAGTTCCAAAATTTTTTCGCTTTCTTGCACGTCCACCATAGAAGGTAAAATGTTCCATTTTCCTTCTTACATTTCCAACATTTACTTGATACATTTTTATACATTTTTGATAATTTCTCTGGAGTTATATACCAACGGTACATCATTTTGTAAAAAATTTCTTTTAAGTTATAATTTAATGTAAATTTTAAACTTTTTGTCCACATTTTTTCCCATTGATCATACATAATATTATATCCAAAATTTCTGGCCCAATTTATCATACATTCTTTGACTTGTTCGTCTTCTAATTTTATTTGTAGTAGCATTTTATAAAATTTAGTTATAGTATGATCAGTGTTATCAAATAGTTGGTTTTCTAACCACGTTGGTTCTTTTACAAATTTATAGTTCTTTTTATCTTATTTGAATTGTCCTTTTAACTGTAGATATATAAACCAGTTACATTGATATTCCTTTTTTTTTTCTAATTCTTCCCTTGATTTCATTTCAATTTTGTCCCCTTCATAGTATATTAAATCTTTATATTTAAACCAATTACGGTTATTTGTGCTTTCTATTCTCGTGAAAGCTTCTTGTGGGGATAACCAGAATGGTATATTTGGCAATAGTCTTTTCTTATATTTATTCCAAACTTTAATTAGTGCTCTTCGTATACAGTGATTATTAAATATTTTATTTACTTTAATTTTGTCATACCAAAGGTATGCAGGTAAGGTATTTAAAGGTATTTTTTATCTTTTATCTTTTTCTGAAATTTAATAACGTTCTTTAAAAAAAAGAGGGCTAAGGTATGTCAATAAGGTAATAGGGGCGTAGTGGCTCAGCGGGTAAGACGCCAGGCTTGTTGATCGGAAGATTGCAAGTTCGGAGGTTCGAATCCCTAGCCCTGCGTGCAGAGTGAGCTCCTGCACTAGCTCCAGCTCTTGCCAACCTAGCAATTCGAAAGCATGCAAATGCAAGTAGATGAATAGGTACCACTTCGGTGGGTAGGTAACAGCGTTCCACGCGTGTCATGCAGCCACATGACCGTGGAAGCGTCTTCGGACAACGCTGGCTCTTTGGCTAACAAACGGAGATGAGCACCGGCCCCTAGAGTCGGACACGACTGCACAAATGTGCGGGGGGTACCTTTACCTTTACCTTTTAAGGTATGTCAGCTCAGGGGTGGTAGCAAGGAGTTGGAGCCGTGACGTGCCAGTAGCTCTGATAGGAATGGAGGGAAGCATCTCCACCTGGATTTTCAGTGCCCTAATATTATAAGGAGAGCCAGTGTGGTGTAGTGGTTAAGGCATCAAGCTAGAAACCGGGAGACCCTGAGTTCTAGTCCTGCCTTAGGCACAAAGCCAGCTGGGTGAACTTGGGCCAGTCACTTTCTCTCAGCCCTAGGAAGGAGGCAATGGCAAACCACTTCTGAAAAACTTTGCCAAGAAAACTGCAGGGACTTGTCCAGGCAATCTCTGAGAATCGGACACAATTGAACAGAGATAGATAGATTAGATAGGTAAATAGAGATAGAGATAGAGATAGAGATAGAGATAGAGATAGAGATAGAGATAGAGATAGAGATAGAGATAGAGATAGAGATAGATAATAAGGGGGTTCCTGGGGTCAGAGCCCACAACTTTGTTGCTTCTAGCCATTCTCCAGGCAAGAACCATCTACCACACATCCAACTCCAGGGTCAACTGTGGTCAAAGTGACAAAAACACAGTCACACCATCATTCTGCAAGCTCCACTCTTTAGGGGCATGCGTGACATCACAAAGCATGTCAAAAGAAGCAGGGCTTGCATCATGACATCACAATGCTCTTACCTCATTTTGCCCTCCTCTTGACCCCACCCCACAGATGCCACTGCACACAAAGAAGCAGCTGCTCCAGATGTGGAGTCAGAAAGACCATTGCCGCCCATTTTGAGTCTACCACCTGAAGTGGCTGTTTCATTCTATTTAACCAGAAAACTGGTCCTGCTTTCTTCCTCACTTCAGGACTGTTAATGCATCTAAAAATTCTTTCAAGACGGTTCCATGTAGTGTCTGTTGCAATAATCCAATAAATTTGGCTGCAAGTCTGTGGTCATTGATCCAGGAATTAATCTCACTGAGCACAGTGGGACTTATTTTTGAGTAGACCCATATCTAGTTAGGTGCATGAGAACATGGGCAGCTCCTACTCAGTAGATGTCTACATGCAGTGAGGATTTTCTTCAGTGTTCATACACATAATTCCTCACGTAATCCTAGAAAAAAAGGTAAAGGTAAAGGTTCCCCCTGCACATTTGTGCAGTCGTGTCCGACTCTAGGGGCCGGTGCTCATCTCCGTTTGTTAGCCGAAGAACCATTTAAACCATGGCAGAGGGATATTTCCAAGTTTATCTGGCAAGGAAAAAAACCAAGAATAAAATATGAAGTTCTACAAGATTCAAAAGAAAGAGGTGGCTTAGGCCTCTCGGACTTGAAATTATATTATGCAGCCTGTGGTTTGGTATGGCTTAAAGAATGGATTGTTTTGAAAAATGAAAAATTGTTGAATTTGGAGGGTCATGAATTAAGATTTGGATGGCATGGATATTTATGGTATGACAAAGCTAAAGTTAATGTGGACTTTAAAAATCATTATATTAGAATGTTGGGCCTAGCCCCCCCATTGTAGTTTATAGTTTAAAGGTTCTAATAAACTTTTGTAGGTTTTAGCATTTTTAATATACACAAGAAACACCTCTAGCATTTGTAATGGACTTTCCTTGTAAACACAGTAATCAATTCCTTCCTTTTCACACTAGTATTTGTTTAGAGAGCAGAAGCCTCACTAAGAGAAAAGCCCCATTGTAAAGAAGAGATAAGAAGGTGTGTGAATGCTTTCCTTTTGAAATGCAAGAAGATAATTAGGCCAGCCAGAAGGGGAGTATAGCATAGCCCCAGGGTCACACAGACACTGGCAGAGGGAATTGGAAAGATCATCAAAGAAGGGTGATTTATTTTGGGTACTAGTCTATGTTACTGCTTGATCTTATGATTGTTGAACTATTTTGCCCAGTCTGAAGATGCCAGGAAGGAAGAGATAATAAAATCCAAAGCAATTGCCTGTATATCATATGATTGAACACTGTGTGTCACTAACATGTTAATTTCTTTTACCTTTGATCTGTACCTCATATAATCTCCTATTGACCTCCATGGGGTTGTCAGTCCATCCCTGCTCAGCCCAGGTTGCGCGCAGAGGGACTGGACTCACCCGGCATCTCATTTGATCAAATTAAACGCTGTTTCCCTTTTCAAAAACCTCCGTTTGAGATCTTTCATTTGGGTAACGTGGGATCTCAGATTTCGCCAGAAATCCAGGGGTTGGCCATACATTTCCTGGCGCCCATTCAACGTGGGGCTTGAGGGCCTCCTTCCTTCGGGACTGACCCACCCAGGGTCCCCCACGGCCGAATCCCGTTGTGATTCGAGGACCTTCGGGGCCAGGCAGACGGACGAAACCGGCCCTCACCGAGAAGACGTCAAGAGCGCTCCTGAACCGTTTGTTCAGTGACTTCACCCGGAGAGGATCGGCAGGCTCCGTTTTCTGCTGAACCCGAACGCCCCAAGGAGGTTTCAACACTGCCACCCTTCAATTGACACTGGGACCACAGGAACGGTGTGAGTATTGGTTTTGGTCTCAGGTTTTGGTATTCAGATTTTGGGTTGTGGGGAATGTTGTGTGAATGTGTGTGAATGAAACGTGGTAGAGGGCCACTAGGGGCCTCGGACCCACGGCGCGAGTGAGGAGGTCTATCCGCGTTTCCGTTTCTCCGCGAGGAGCACGGCCGGAGAAAACCAACGCAATTGTGAAGACTGATTGTTGAGAAAATTTTGGTTACTTGGTATTTGGGAAGCCCTACACGAGAGGGGGGAGAATTGGCGCCCCCGAACTAAACAGTCCGAGAAACCTCTCAGGGCATTTGGGATTTCCTACACGAGGGGGGGAGAGCTAGCACTCCGAGCCCAAAGGAAGGTCAGAAAGAAGCGCCAATCGCTTTCTTAGAACCTCTCCCCTAAAAGGGCCCGAGAAACCCCTCAGGGAATCATGGGAAACCGTCCTAGTTTGCCAAGGGCAAATGAGGCGGAAAGGTATAGGTCTCAGCCAGGCACCCCGTTGGGCTGCGTGTTAGCCCACTGGGATGCCCTAAAACCCCAAGTGGCAGTGAAAGTGTCCTTTAAAAGAGAGAAACTCCGGAATTTTTGTTCTTTTGTCTGGCCCACGTATTTTTTGGGCTTCCATCAGAAACCTTGGCCCCGTGATGGGTCTACGGACCCTGAGCTCATCAACCTATTGACAAGTTTCCTCGAAAGCCAAGGAAAGACCGAGGAAAAGCTTTATGCCAGCTTCTTTTTCAACTTATCAGGCAGGCCTGATATTCAGAAGTCTTGTGGCCTTTCAGTCTACCCGCCCAACCTGCCTAAGGTTTGTCCCCTCGTCTCTTCAAAAAGCCGGCATCACCATGCCAAAGAAGAAGAAGAAGAAGAGGAATTTCCTCCTCCGTATTCTTCGCCACCAGCTCCACCCAGCCCACCAGCAACACCACCACCACCACCAGCAGGAGCAGCTGCCCCAGCTGGAAATGCCCTGCTGCTCCCGGCTCCACCCGTCCCTGCAGCCGCCCCGGCAGCAGCAGCCCTGCCGCCAACGGCTCCACCTCAGCCTCAGGAGGAGAAGCCAATAAGCCCTGCGCACACCGGATCAGGGACAACGTATGCCTCCGTGGTGGCTGGTTCATCTCCTGCTGTACTGGCCCTGCTTCGCCATGTTCCAATGGGGGACCGGCTCACTTTCGTCCACACCCCATTTACTACCAGCGATCTGTTTAATTGGAAAGAGGGGCTGCCTCCCTACCGGGAAGCCCCCCAAAGATATGTGGACTTAGTTCAGCGCATTGTGACCACCCATCGACCCACAGTGCCAGATCTTTTTACTCTCCTGTCCTCTCTTTTGGGAGCCGAAGACAGAAGACAAGTCCTTAAAGCTGCCACTGCAGCTTATGAGGCCGCCCGAACTCAGGGGCTTCAAAACAACGGACGTGCTGCTGCATGGCCAGAGGCTCTGAAGCTCCTTACCCCCACCTTTGAAGCTGATCCCAATACAGAGGATGGGGAGGCAGCTCTGGTCCACGCCCGGGAGGCTATTCTCCAGGGGATCAAGCTGGGGGTCCCAAAGACTGTAAATTTCCATCGAGTTCACCAGATTACCCAAGGTCCCACCGAGTCCCCAACTGATTTTCTCAACCGCCTTAAAGACGGCTACAGGCGATTCACGGATCTGGACCCTGAAGCCACTGCTAACGAAGTAATATTAAAAATGGCCTTCGTTAGCCAAAGTGCCCCAGACATCCGGCGGAAACTACAGAAACTCCAAGCCCCATTGACCCAAAACCTGGAAACCTTAATTCAGACAGCGTTCACTGTCTTTTCCCAACGAGAGGAAAAGAAGGAGGAAAAGAGACTGCGCAAGCAAGCTCACATCCTTGCAGCTGTCCTCCAGCCCCAAAATCAACTGCCCCAAAGAAAACGGGGGCCACCCAACCGCAGTCAGTCAAGCCTCCAAAAGGACCAATGTGCCAGATGTAAACAGTTTGGCCACTGGAGAAAGGAGTGTCCTTTGGGCCAGCCACAATTTCCCCGCCGCTCAGAAGAAGGACGCCCCCGCCCCAGGTCTCATCACCAGCTGTCTGCATTGGCTCCTGAATTTGACCCCAGGGGGGCTCCGGAGGGCCTTTTTCTTCCCCCGACCCTCTGGTGGAGTTAACAGTGAGGGGGAAATCCTACTCCTTCTTAATTGACACAGGGGCAACCTTCAGCGTCCTCAACGACCCCTCCATACCCTGCCTGTCTTCTCAGACTACCCCGATTGTTGGAGTGACAGGGAGAGAAGAAGATGCCCCTCAGAGTTTACCTCTCAATGTCCAGCCGGGCAAAGGGCCCACCCTCCAACACTCCTTTTTGATTTTGCCTCACTGCCCCGTGAATCTTTTGGGGCCCGATCTCTTGGGAAAACTGGGAGCCACCCTAGAATGCTCTACTCAGGGGGTGGCCCTTAAAATCCCTGCCCAGAGGTCTTATATTTGTTTCTTAAAAGAACATCAAACTTCAAGTATCCCTGCCCACCTTCCAATCAACCCTAAGGTGTGGTATCAAGGGACTCCAGGACTGGCTTTGTTTGCCGTCCCCCATCGAGTCCAACTGCTGCCAGAAGTAAAACCCGTCTCAATCCGGCAGTATTCATTGAAGCCAGAGGCTCACCAGGGCATCAAGCCCCAGATTTCACTATTTTTGGAAACAGGAGTTCTCCCACGCATTGAGTCTTCATGGTCCACCCCTACTTTTCCGGTCCCAAAGCCAGACGGCTCATGGAGATTCGTGCACGATCTCCGGGAAGTAAACGACCGCATTCAGTCTTTGCATCCTGTTGTAGCCAACCCATACACCCTGTTGACCACATTGTCTAGTTGCCAGGTTTGGTATACAGTTATAGACCTTGAAGATGCCTTCTTTTGTATTCCCCTGGCTGAAGAAAGTCAACAGTACTTTGCCTTTCAATGGGAAGACCCAGATTCCGGTCTCAGGGGCCAGCTTGCCTGGACTCGGCTTCGCCAAGGCTACTGTAATAGCCCAACTGTTTTTGCTGCAGCCCTGGCTCAAGATTGAAGAGACTTTTCCCCCGACCCTGTCACCCTTCTCCAATATGTTGACGATTTGCTCCTGGCGGGAGCCACGAAAGCAATGGTTGAATCTGCCTCCGTTGCCTTGCTCAACCACCTAGCCGAGAAGGGATACACTGTGTCCAGAAAGAAAGTCCAATGGGCTCTACAAGAAGTTCAGTACCTGGGTTTCATTCTGCGGAAGGGCCATCGCCTTTTGCACGCAAGCCGCCTTGAAGCCATCGCTTCTCTAAAAGAGCCCACCAACCCAAAACAGTTAAGAACCTTTCTTGGAATAACCGGGTTCGCCAGGCTATGGGTCCCCAGGTATTCTCTTCTAGCCACGCCCCTTTACCAGCTCACCCAAAAGGACGTTGCCTGGGAATGGACGGGTGAGCACCGGCAGGCTTGGAAGTCTCTGAAGCAAGCCCTCGCCACAGCTTCCAGCTTGGCCCTGCCGGATCATAAGCGGGGTTTTCAACTTTTCCTGACAGAACAGAAGGGCTGCGCCTTAGGTGTGCTTCTGCAATTAGTAGGTCCCGAGAAAGTGCCTGTCGGGTACCTCTCCCAAGAGACTAGATGACGTTGTTAAGGGGTGGCCAGGATGTCTGAGAGGGGGCGTGGTGGCTCAGCGGGTAAGACGCCAGGCTTGTCGATCAGAAGATCGCAAGTTCGGAGGTTCGAATCCCTAGCCCTGCATGCGGAGTGAGCTCCCGCACTAGCTCCAGCTCTTGCCAACCTAGCAATTTGAAAGCATGCAAATGCACGTAGATTAATAGGTACCACTTCGGTGGGTAGGTAACAGCGTTCCGTGCACGTCATACGGCCACATGACCGTGGAAGCGTCTTCGGACAACGCTGGCTCTTCGGCTAACAAACGGAGATGAGCACCGGCCCCTAGAGTCGGACACGACTGCACAAATGTGCGGGGGGTACCTTTACCTTTACCTTAGGATGACTGAGAGCTATCGCTGCCGCTGCTGTGCTAGTCCAGGAAGCTCAGAAAATCACCCTGGGGGCCCCATTGAAAGTTTTTACTCCGCACTCTGTCCAGACGCTTCTGGAGCAGAAACTGCCGGCTTGGGCAACTGCCAACAGGGTCTCCCAGTATGTAAGCCGACTTGTTGAGCAAGACAACGTCCAAATAGCCAGATGTGAGAGACTCAACCCAGCTACGCTTCTGCCCGTGCCCGATGACAGCCAATCCACACCCCATGACTGCCTGCAGGTTTTGGAGCAGGTCATTGGCATCCGAGCAGACCTTAAAGCTGAGCCCTTTGAAAAACCTGATGTTGAATTTTGGACAGATGGCTCTTCTTTTGTCAAGAACGGCAAAAGATATACCGGGCTTGCAGTTGTTACTGAAGACGGTCCCATCTACAGCCAAACCCTTCCACCCCACTGCTCAGCACAAACCGCAGAGCTTCTAGCCCTCATTGAGGCTTGTTATCTAGCAGAGGGATACACAGCTAACATCTTTACTGACAGCCGCTATGCTTTCTTGGCTGCACATACTCACACTGCCCTTTGGAAAGCCCGAGGATTTACTGGGGCTGATGGAAAGACTTTAAAAATGAAGCCTCTGTTAGAGGAACTCACAGCTGCTGTCCTTTTGCCCAAGGAACTTGACATCATCCACTGTAGAGGCCATCAAACAGATAACAGCCACATTTCCCGTGGAAACAGATCAGCCGACCATTGGGCAAGGAAAGCTGCTTTAGGACAAAGTGACCAAGAGGGAGAGGCTTTGATGGCTGTAATCCCAGTGGAACCCACGGTCGATCTCCCCCCCCCCCCCTATACGACCAAAGAGACAAACTTTTACCTGAAGGGAAGTGGGAGGATGGATGGTGGACCATAGGCACTAGAGTCCAATTGCCACGGGCCCTAGTGTGGAAAGTGGTCCAGAGAAGCCACCAGTCGTCCCACATGGGACCCAAGCGCCTTGCTCGCTGGCTCCAACAGAGATATTGCAACCAGGACCTAAGACATCTGTGTCAACAAGCCATCAATAGTTGCGAAGCCTGCCAGCGCAACAACCCCCGTGGGGGAAAGCCTACTCCCCCAGGGCACCTTCCTACAGGCTCAATACCCAGGAGAAGCCTGGCAGGTGGACTTTACCGAAATGCCAAAGCATGGTGCCAAGTCCCAACTCCTCATTTTTGTGGATTTGTTTTCTGGATGGCCCGAGGTGATCCCTACGACCACCCAAACTGCAAAGGAGGTCGTTCGAGCCCTCATAGACATTATAATTCCGAGGTTCGGGACACCCATGGGTCTTGAGTCCGATAATGGCCCAAGTTTCACTTCTCAGGTCACCCAGGAAGTCAGCAACTTTTTGGGGATCCCTTGGCACCTCCACTCAAGTTACCGGCCCCAGGCTTCAGCTAAAGTTGAACGTATGAACAGGACTTTCAAGGGACAGGTTGCCAAGTTGTGCCAAGAAACTAGTCTCCCCTGGCCAAAAATCCTCCCCATCGCCCTCACTCAGATCCGAGCCTCCCCAGGGGGAAAGTTAGGTCTGTCTCCCTTTGAGATGGTCCATGGCCGCCCCTTTGTGGCCCAATCGGTGAGGGATCGGGATGTGGGGGAAAAGAATGTGACCCAGTACCTACAGTAATCTGGCCCGAGTTCTGTCCTCCATCTCTAACCAGGTCCAGGCTGCGCTGCCACCTGCACCAGCACACCCTCCCATAGCCGAACCTGGAGAGTGGGTCCCTGTCAAGCTCCTGTCGCCTGCATCCACCGGAGCCAAGTGGTCGGATCCGCTCCAGGTTCTCCTGAGCACCCCAACTGCTGCCAAGGTCGAAGGCATCAAGGCCTGGGTCCATGGGAGTCGCCTGAAGAAAGTTCCAGCCCCCAGTGAAGCCTGGCAGGTCGAACAGACTATCCCCGCTGAAACTGCGTCTGCAAAAAACAAGCTTCACCAGTTGATCTGTTTCTCCTTGCAGGGAGCTGAAGGATTGAACTCTATTAAACCCCCTTCCTATGGAATGTGTACATGTTCAGCAGAATGTATGAACTGTGGATGCCACAGAAAATCTTAATTAAGGACAAATAGTTAATCTCTTCACAGGAAGGAAATCTTGATTGCATCCACCTTTGTTTATCTCACAGAATCCCTGTGAGATAACCACCTAACACCAGACCCCTCTCCTTCTCTTATCAAAATTCCAGGATATTCAAAACTAACTTGTGATGTCTGTAAATTAAATTGTGATATCTGAAATCTTTAATGAAATCTTGACCTTTACACTTCCGTTAAATCCTAAAAAAACTTATATCCTGTGTGATGTATGTGTTAGAGATCTGAAATGTATAAAAACAGATTCTTCTTTTGTCTGGGGCCCTCCTTTTCAGAGGAGGTTGCCCCCTATTACTTGAGCTCAATTAAAAGGGTTATCCTATTTCTCGTCTTGGTGTGAATTTATTTTGGGTTCTTCGTACCAAGTTAAACGTGCTTGGACACGGGACCAACTTTGGGTCCAACAAAATTGGCGACTCCGCCGGGACAAAACTTGGTCTCAGGACTTGTGGTTCATCTAACCCAGCGCGCATTCAGAATTTTTTCTGAAAGGGTTTCTGACCACTCTCCTGGGCTCAAAGACGAAGTCCTGAAAAAAAACCGAGAAATAGACAAAAGAAACTTCCAAAAACTGCCACCGCTGACAACAGTCCACTGAAGACGGGTAAGATACCTTCTGTGTTTGTCTTTGTCAGAATCCCATGAGCCTAGAGGGGGCAGTGAGTGGTCTGGGAGGGAACCAGAGAAGTAGGACAAAATGGGGTCTGCGCAGACTAGACAAAAGGGACCGCAAGGGTCAAAAGGTAAAAAGGAAAAAGTTATGCAAGGTATCTGACCAAACCGGTAATCTGTGGGGTTCCAGTCCTCTGCAGTGTTTGGTCTGCCACTTTGGTCATTTTGAAAACCCAGAAATGACAGTGGAAAAAGTGAATCATGGACTAAGGCAACGGAAGGCATTTGGCCAAAGGAAGGATCAATTGACTACAATGTGCACGAAAAATTAGGAGACCTTGTGTTGACATTTGGGGAGGAAGACCAGGCTTATTATGATTTATTTTGGAAATTGTGGGATGATGATCCCATTAGAATACAATATAGCTTTGGGAAGCGAGCTGATCAAGGAAAAAGACCCATAGCCCAGTCCCTGGGTGAGCAGTTCCAGCCCATTTTTGCCTGGCCAGCAAGGGCATGGAGCAGCTCCCTTTCTCTTCCCAGGAAATGGGGGTATGGAGAAAAAGGGCAGTCCAAGTTTTCATCAGCTCCCTGGGGAAGGAACGTTTAGACTAAGACTATCGTTGGGGAAGAGGCCATTTTAAAATGCTCCATGGCACTCTGTGCATGCTCCTTGGAGCCTTTGCAATTTGCATAATCTCTTCCTCCAGCTGGAACGTTTTTCACCCCAGGCTTGTGAAAACCAAGAGTTACTAGCAGTTTTTGCTTTGTTTTGTTTTCTAAGTATGTCTGTGCATTCAGTGTTTTGACTGTTTGTGTGTCTGAACCCTCTGTTGTGTTCTCTCAGGAAGATGCTCTGGGCTACCATAGATGCCCATTGGCCCTTAAGGCCCTGCTTCCACAGTTTGCTCCCTTGATGGAGAAACAGCCGCTTGAGAAGTATTAAAAAATATTAAGGTTACTGCTAGAACCCCTTATTTATAGGAAAGAACAAACTATTGCAGGAGATGAGGGGAGCACATGTAAGGACAGCTGCCATGCTTGCAGCTATCCTTGATTTCTATAACTGTATGCCTTGTTTGTAAGAAAGTTGATGAAACCATTCATCAACTTTCTTACAAACAAGGCATACAGTTATAGAAATCAAGGATAGCTGCAAGCATGGCAGCTGTCCTTACATGTGCTCCCCTCATCTCCTGCAATAGTTTGTTCTTTCCTATAAATAAGGGGTTCTAGCAGTAACCTTAATATTTTTTAATACTTCTCAAGCGGCTGTTTCTCCATCAAGGGAACTGTATGTACTGTAGACAGGAAGTTTGAGAAAGTGCCATGCTCTAGAAGGAACCAAAAGAGATGGTCTGAGTAGGAAGGAAGCAAGAGGAAAGTTTGTGCTTTATATGGTGAGTAATAAGAAAGTTTAAGAAATGTGATTCAGAGAGCCTGAAGGCATGTGTTGTGTGTCTGGATCTGATTGATTGTTGCAATTGGGTCTGAATTTGTCTTTGGTAATGCACGTGAAGGCATTTTAGCAAAGAAAGAAAGGCATTAGAAAGGAAACAGGAATGTTTAACACACTTTTGGTTAATGAAGCATTGCCTTGGGAACTCCTTGCCACTGTGAAGGAGGTGACAAGTCATTGCTAAGTGTATGTACCAATTTTTCTTCCCTTTTCTTGAAGCCAAGGAAAGGAAGGCAAACGGTTTTTTTAAAGAGAGCCAGCTTGGTGTAGTTGTAAAGGCACCAGGGTAGAAACTGGGAACATTGAGTTCTAGTCCTACCATTGTTGCAAGGAAGCCAGCTGGGTGATTTTGGGTCAGTTAAACGTGCTTGGACACGGGACCAACTTTGGGTCCAACAGAGCCTAGACTGCTAATGGATTGGGAGCTTTCATTTTGGTCTATTCATTTTCTTGTCTTTTGCTTCCTTGGGACTGGTTGCCATTTGCTGCTGTTTCTTTCCCCGCACCTTTTGGGGGAGGGGAAGGGACGGTTCTGACCTTTATTTCGGCCCAAATACCTGCAAGAACGTTTTTGACAGCCCTGATCCTGAGTGACTGATTTCTCAAAGGGGTGGCTGAGGGAAGAAGAAACAAGGGAAGAAGGGGGAGGGGAACCAACGACTGCATTCCTGAGCAAGCTGACTTGGTGTGGTAAAAGTAAGTCTGTAACAATGAGCTCCATAGGCAGATGGGTATTTGCTCTGTGGGGTTTTGCCTTGATAAGTACATACTGTGCCACCAACCCTCCCTGTTGTCCACCTCCACCCCCTCGACCTCAGCAACAGCCCAAGCTGCAACTACCACCCCATAACGATCCCACACGGCAAATGAAAGACGGCGAGTACCTAGAGAACACTCTGTCCTTGGTTCACGGTCTACTTTATTTTATTTATTTATTTATGTTTCAATTTATATACTGCTCCATCTCCCCTGCATCCTACTTAATCAAAGTAACCCAGACATGGCTGAACACTGTTGGCTGTGCATGCCTGCTTCCTCCTCCACACACCAGGCAGTTCCGGCCGACCCCCAACACTGGTTTCAAACAACAGCCAAATTATCAACAAAGGTCATAGAGGTGTTTGAGGGTAAAACTCATTCAGATGCCAAATTATATCATGACCTTCTGGGAAAAATGAGAAGACTGGGTCTCATCACTTTAACTATTTCTGGCCCAGTAGCTGTCAGAGTCCCTCTTCTGGGAAACCCCTCATTGTGTGTAACACGACTGCAAGGTGAGGGGGGAAGTGAAGTAGGGAAGGTGCCCAGAAATATTTGTCTCATGGAAGTCATCATCAGTGCTTCACAAAAGCATACCTACTTCCAGATTGATCCCAGCCTGTCCCCCTCTACAACAAAGCTCTACAAGAACAAGGTTCTGTTTTCAGCTCGCCCCCAGGTAAACATCACCCAAGGATGGGGGGCTAGAGTAAACCCAGAGCTTTGCAAAGGGAAATCCCCTCAGACAGGGCCTAGGCTTTCTCCCTGGCTTGGGGCCATTCGAACAGGGAAAAATTGTGTTTTTGTCCCTACTGAAGATGAGAAAGGGAATGGAACTTCCCTCTCAGACTACTTTGTGGAGCCTGAGACTCCCATGGTTTTGGAAGTTTCCCACAAGCAAAAGAGACCACCCCTCCAACCTTTAACAGGCCTGTTCTTAGCAGGATCTCTAGGGGTCTGGAATAATGAACATACCACGCCTTCACTGTACCAGGCCTTCACTGTTGGAGTTTGCTTGGAGAAGGGGGGAGTCTTCTTCTTGTGTGGAACCAATGCTTACCTGTGTCTACCAGCTAACTGGACAGGAACATGCACCTTAGTGCATCTCCTCCCAAGGATGGGAGTGGTCCCCAACGGTGAGCCGCTCCCTGTGCCCCTCATCGGACATGTGCAAAAACGAGTGCCAATACTAATACCTCTGCTGGTGCTCCTAGGTGTTGGGACAGGGATTGGGGTTGGCGTAGGGGGGAATCACTCACGCTGAAAATAAGTTCCAAGAATTGTCCACAGAATTCCAAAACAGCCTAGAAAAGATTGCCCAGAGTCTAGTGGAGATTCAGGATCAGATAGATTCCCTGGCCGCAGTTGTTTTGCAAAACAGGCGAGGGTTAGACCTCCTGACAGCTGAGAAAGGAGGATTGTGTCTGTTCTTGGAAGAAGAATGCTGCTTCTACATGAATAAATCTGGGCTGGTAAGAGATGCAATAAAGGACCTACAGGAGAAAGCATCACGTCTAGCACCCTGGCAATCTGAATTTGGCCAATGGTTCGCATGGTTGCCAGGGGCAGCATGGGTCAAGCAAGTCCTGTTTTTCTTGCTGTGTGGCATAGCTGGTTTATTGTTTCTTCCATGCGTGATCCCCCTGATTCAAAGGGTCGTGCAAACAACAATAACTGGCATGACAGTTCTCGCAACCCCACCCGCAGAGAACACGCCTGCCAAGGTAATGGTCCTTAACGCCATGCCCAAAGGGTGCCACCATCTGTTGCAAGACGAGCATGTCGTGCCTGTAAAAAACGGGGGATTGTTGGGCCTAGCCCCCCATTGTAGTTTATAGCTTAAAGGTTCTAATAAACTTTTGTAGGTTTTAGCATTTTTAATATACACAAGAAACACCTCTAGCATTTGTAATGGACTTTCCTTGTAAACACAGTAATCAATTCCTTCCTTTTCACACTAGTATTTGTTTAGAGAGCAGAAGCCTCACTAAGAGAAAAGCCCCATTGTAAAGAAGAGATAAGAAGGTGTGTGAATGTTTTTCTTTTGAAATGCACGAAGATAATTAGGCCAGCCAGAAGGGGAGTATAGCATAGCCCCAGGGTCACACAGACACTGGCAGAGGGAATTGGAAAGATCATCAAAGAAGGGTGATTTATTTTGGGTACTAGTCTATGTTACTGCTTGATCTTATGATTGTTGAACTATTTTTCCTTCCGTGCCCAGTCTGAAGATGCCAGGAAGGAAGAGATAATAAAATCCAAAGCAATTGCCTGTATATCATATGATTGAACACTGTGTGTCACTAACATGTTAATTTCTTTTACCTTTGATCTGTACCTCATATAATCTCCTATTGACCTCCATGGGGTTGTCAGTCCATCCCTGCTCAGCCCAGGTTGCGCGCAGAGGGACTGGACTCACCCGGCATCTCATTTGATCAAATTAAACGCTGTTTCCCTTTTCAAAAACCTCCGTTTGAGATCTTTCATTTGGGTAACGTGGGATCTCAGATTTCGCCAGAAATCCAGGGGTTGGCCATACAAGAAGATCTTTGCTGAGAATTTGGAATAAATACAAGCCAACCTTATGTTATAAGAGACGCTTATGGATTTCTACGCAAGAAACATTTCACAGAACAGAAGTAAGAAATAAAGATAAATGGCTGACTTATAAGGACTTTTTAAAAAAAG
The DNA here is from genome assembly GCA_023362775.1 of Charina bottae. NCBI lineage: Eukaryota > Metazoa > Chordata > Lepidosauria > Squamata > Charinaidae > Charina > Charina bottae. The sequence goes on from JALMGJ010000002.1 coordinate 22,012,427, forward strand.
AACAAGGGCATTATGTAACAAAATCAAAAGAAGAACTTGCTCAAGAAGGATATACTTTTCAATGGCTTTCTTATATGCAACTTATAGAGAAATTCAAATTAGACAAAAAAAATTGGAATTTGAACAAACTAAATCGGAGTTTGAGATACAACTATGTGAAACAGATGAACACCTAATTGCTAAAATGTATAAATTACTGTTAAAAGGAGAAATGGTGGAGGAACAAGTTAAAGATTGCATGATTCAATGGGCAAAAAATATTGGACATAATATACAAATGCAACAATGGGAAGATATGTGGAACAAAGGATTAAAATTCACTCTGTGTTACAATTTGAAGGAAAATTTTTATAAGATGATGTACAGGTGGTACATGACCCCACAAAAACTTGCTAAAATGTATGGGAATGTCTCCAACTTATGTTGGAAATGTAAAAAACAAGAGGGGTCTTTTTACCACATGTGGTGGACATGTGAGGTGGCAAAGAAATTTTGGACTGAAATACATTCATTGATGCAAAATATATTACAAACAAGAATTCCATTTAAACCAGAAATATTTTTACTTGGTCTATTAGATGTAGAAATAGAGAAACACTTCATTAGAATTTCACAATACATGATTACAGCAGCGAGACTTCTTTATGCACAAAATTGGAAAAATCAAACTTTACCAACAATACAAGAATGGATGTTAAAATTAATGGATATGGCAGAAAATGATAAATTGACATGTTTATTAAAAGAAAATTAAAATTGTTACTATCTTAAAGAGTGGAAACCGTTGATGGACTATTTGCAAAATGCAGGCGGAGCAAAGCTTGCATGGGGTTTTGATGATTATATTATATTATATAATAAAATATATTAGACAAGAAATGTATATGTAAATTATATCAAATGCTAGCATGTAAGAAAAATTCTTTTTATGTATTCTTATGACCATAGATAGATCGGAAGTCGACTACTTTCTATACCTTTTTCTATTTTTCTATTTCTTTTCTTTGCTTTTCTACACTTTTCTCTCTCTCTCTCTCTTTGATTTGCATTTCTATTTTCGTTTCGTTTCTAACTTTTAACTATGTATATTGTAAAATTTGAATAAAAAGTATATAGAAAAAAAAAAGAGACTATAAGTTTCAGGGCTAATTAGCGGTGAAACTTTTCTCTTGGCCTGCAATGAGGGAAGAGATGAAACAAACAGAAATTCCGAGAACAAACATGGCTGCATTACCATATTGCCACAGCAATATGTTATTTTCACTGGGGAGTCTTTGGTGCTCTCTCTTTATTTTCACATTTGGATTTTTACACTCTCCAGAAACAGGTCTGTGAAGTTTTTCAGATTAAATTGGATTGCTTAACTAGCTAGAAATACACAAATAAAAAATGTGGAACTTTAGGTGGAACTCATAAATTATCAGGTTTTGAAGGGACTTACTGAATTGTGGTTGTAACTTTAAGATCCTGCTCTGTAGCAGAGCCTGCCCTCTGGAACGAGGTTCCCCTCAAGATCCGGATGGCCCCCATTCTACCATTGTTTGAAGAGCCATGAAGACCTTGTTCTCCATCTAGCCCATAGCTTTCCAAACTGTGTGTTGCGACACAGTACTGTGTCGCCTGCGGGGCCCAGGTGTGTCGCGTGAAAACCCGGAAGCGCTGATGGCGTGCTGCCGCGGGCCATCAGTGCTTCTGGTTTTTCCCGCGGCACACCAGGACACTGCTGCCGCCGCTGCTGCAGCGCGCGAAAACCTGAAAGCGCTGCGGTGGTGGCGCGTGAAAACCTGGAAGTGCTGCCACTGCTGCGGCACACAAAAACCTGGAAGCGCCGCTGCCGCAGCGCACGGAAACCTGGAAGCCCCGCGGCAGCGGTGTTTCCGGGTTTTTATGCACCGCCATTGCTGCGCTTCCGGGTGAAGGAGAAGTGAGAACCCTCACATCATCGCGCTTACCATCCTTTTTTCCTTATTTATTTATTTTGATGTTTTATTGTAATTTCTTTGTTTGATTGTTATGAGCCAGCCAGAGTCGTTGAGAATCGGGTGGCATACAAGTGTAATAAATAATAATAATAATAATAATAATAATAATAATAATAATAAATAATAATAATAATATACACAATAACGTGAAATCACAGCTGCCAATTCTTTAGCTGGTGTTGGCCTTCATTCGCATCGAGTTCTTCCCAAGAACCTTGGATGTCGTAATGTATTGGCGTAGTATATGTGCGCATCCAAGCAATGCGGCCTTTTGTAATGGGCAGATGGAAATTTTGTCAACACGCAGATTTTCTAAGTGCCGTCCAAGGCTTTTTGGTATGGCACCCAGTGTGCTGGTAACCACTGGGACCACCACAGCTGGTTTATGCCCTAATCTTTCAACTTCGATTTTCAGATTTCGTTATTTTGTGATCTCCAATTCTTCATCTTCTATTCTACTATCCCCTGGTATTGCCACATCAATTATCCACACTTTTTTCTTTTCAACCACAGTTAAATCTGGTGTGTTACGTGCCAAGACTTTATCAGTTTGTATTAGGAAATCCCACAATATTTTAACCTGGTCATTTTCAACTACTTTTTCAACATCATCATTATTATTATTATTATTATTTATTATTATTATTATTATTATTATTATTATTATTATTATTATTCTGGCTGATGTCCTTTAACCAAAGGGGTTGATGTGTCTATCAAATCTCAAAACCAATGAAAAAATACTGTTCTTTTTTTCTAGAGGTGCAGCTCCAAAGAACGTTGGTGAACAGATTATTGACATGGAGGAAAAGAGAACAGAAAATTATAGACCAAGTAAATGGTCATAAAGCCCCTATTGTTCCTGGCCAGATAGTATAGATATTACAGACAAAAGAACTTCTAATATTGCAGCTGAAATAGCTGTTGCTAAGAGACATTTAAATCCTGGCAAACCAGAAGCTGTCAAAAATCTTAAATCTCTGACCAATAGTGCAAACCTCATGCTTTACCATAACACAAAAGTGTATCATGAAATCCCTACTTTGAAGGTACCTCAGCTTCCTCTAAACCAGTGTTTCACAACCTTGGCAACTTTAAGATGTGTGGCTGGGGAATTTTGGGAGTTGAAGTCCACACTTCTTAAAGCTGCCAGGTTTGAAAAACACTGCTCTAAACCAATGTTTCTCAACCTGGGCATCTTTAAGATGTGTGGACTTCAAATTTAAGATTTCCCCAGGCAACATACCAGGGAATTCTGGGAGTTGAGGTCCACACATCTTAAAGTTGCTAAGGTTGAAAAACACTGCTCTAAACATATGACTTTGGATCACTTCCTTGCTGGACCAAACACACCTGCTTCAGTCTGGGCATGGACTATCTGAAACTGGCTGTTCTACATGTGGAATGTTTTGGATATTCCTACAGGGGACATTCTGGGGGGAATATTCCAAAAAAACCCAACACCTGAGCTCAGTGCTGAATACTGGCTTTTGCTCTGCATCAGAAGTGACAAAGGTTAAAGCTTTACCGAAATTCATATATTTTCCTTGGAATGATGCATTCCAGCCTTCCCCAGAATTCCTAGCCTCAGTTCCATTTTATTCATGAGTAGGAGAAAAAAAATTAAACAATGATAATTTACATTGTCAGTCAGCCATAACTGTGGAGACAAATTGGTAATGAAAATTTGGTAACATCACCTCAATGGGCATAATACCACATAAAATGTGCACATGCTGAATACCTTTTGATTTTAGTTATTTTCTGAAGGGGGGGATAGAATAAACATGATGCCACTGAAATTTAGCAGTTAAAAATTTGGAAGGGGAAATTTGTAGACCAGAAAAATTGGATTTGTTACATGTGGCTTGTACAGCCTGTTGAAACCGAACAACTAAGTAATATCTTGTTTTGTATTTCTCTATAGAATACTTTTTCCCCTCTAAAATATTTTCTCTCCCCCATGGATGCATTTCTAAATATGTTTTATCCTACAACACACATTTGTAAAGCATTTTAGTTCCTTTGGGCGGTGGGGGGGGTGAGTCACTGCCAAATCTGAAGAAATGCAGAATCGATGCACATCTTACTTTTGTTAATTTCTTCACAGTGGAAGAAGTATCTGCTCTCCGCTATGTGAGCGGCTTCCACTTGATTATTCCCGTCGATAATTTTCTCCAGAGCTTCTTGGAATCGACGGGGAGAGACTTCAGCTGTATAAGAGAGAGAGGGAAAAAAGAGATGATTCTAGCATCATCAGATCTGTTCAAGCATATCTTCGATGCAATCTCCTTTAGAAGATTTAAGTGCTAAAGTGACAAGTAAATTAACCAAAGGAATAAGCAGCGGCTGTTCTTAAGGCCCCATGCTAGCCTTCCCTAACCTGAGAACCTCCAGATGGCTAAGAATTCTGGGAACTGTAGTCTTAACACATCTGGATGGACTCAGGTTGGGGAAACCCACTCTGCAATCACCATCAACTTTCAGTGAATTTATTTATTTATTTATTTATTTATTTATCATATTTATTCACCGCCCATCTTGTATAACGACGACTCTGGACGACACAGGGTCTGAGTCTTTGGTGAAGTCCTAGTCTCTGGGGAAGAACTGGGCAGAAGAGGTTCTGAGAGAGATTCTTCCCCCAACAGAGGAGGATCAGGTAAGTGGATCCAAGGAAAGGAGATGAGCATGCTGACCACACTCATTTGTAAATCCAGCACATTCCTTCCTTTTACTCTCTCTGGATAATCCCAGAAATGGAGAGGGAGATGGAGTGAAGGGGGAGGAACTGAAGCATTTAGGAGGAGAGTTAGAGGGGAGAGAGTTAGAGGAGAGAGACTTAAGAAGAAACCTGACCTTGGGCAGAAGCCAGGATTTTGTTGTAAATACCTATTGTAAATACTTTTGCTGCATATAGTAAAGAAGAACCACAAAAGCCTCCACTGTCTTGGTTTCTCCGTGCCAGTTACCATCCTTGTAACCCTAACTACACCTCCAGTTCTAAAAGAACCCAGTCACACCATGACAGATGGAGATAATGGACCTTGTAGATTCATACCAAGCTTCCTGTTTTCTCAGGGAAGAAGATGGTGAGGCCCAAAGCCCACAGCGGGAATGGCGGAGGGTCTCTTTGGGCCTGGGGAGAAGTGGGCCACATCCTATTGTTGGGATCTTCCCCCAGAACACTGTCTGCCCTCCATGTTGTCTTCCTCAAGAACATGTAAAGGAAGCCCCAATTGTTAAAAAGGTTACAAAATAGAATGAGTTTGATAATGCCAGAGATTAAGATGGAAAAGGAAGCCCAACTGCTCAGACAAAGGGTTCCCTTCGATTCAATTGGAAAGCTTGGAACACAAAAGGTCAGCTCATTCACAGAACTTAGCCAGCCCATTCAGGCAGACCTTTTTCCCCAGCCAAACAGATCTCCGTAATCAAATAACAAAACATTCCTTCCAAGGTGCACATTCCAAGTAAGTAGACAAAGCCACAGCCTGCAGGGAACACAGACAGGAAACACAAACAGCACGGGGCCCAACCACAGAGCGCCTCCTCTCTGAAATCCAGCAAATTACACTTCTCTCAAGTTCCTAGGGGGCGGGAACACCTTTGCATAGCAACGACCAAGCTCTCCTATATAAATGGCCTGTGGGGGAAATACAGGTGTGGCCACCTTCCAACCAGCATATTCTATACTTCTGTACTCTGCATGTGCTCTTGGAAATAAACCAGCAAACCTCTGTTCCAGAAACTGCCTGCGTCTATTCATTCCCAGCTTGGGACGAACCTTGGTAAGATTACCTTCTAACTCTATGAAGCGGCTTCCCCCTTTCCACCTCTTACCTTCAAAGTGGGCCTTAAATAGTTCCACTGGGTTCTTGTCCTTGAGTTCTCCCGGCTTCATGAGACGTTTTCCAGGCAAAGGGTTCTTCTCCATGAACCAGGCGACAGCCTGCAACACCCCCTTTTCTGTGATGTCGGCATCTGTGAAATCACTCGAAGCAATGCCCCCCGATTCGTGGTTGGGGTAAAACCCGCCCACAAGACCCACAGAGAGAAGCAAAAGGAGCCCTCTGGGCAACAGCATGGTTTGGGGCTGGGCGTGGAGAGGCAGGACAGAAACTCAAAGTTTTCCCCAGCTCTGCCTCGCCACCCCTGCCTGCCTGCCTGCCTTGGCTGTGGGAGTTAAATAGCTGATGTGCCCTGGGTGGGGGTGGGGGTGGGGTGGGGAGGCTGTTCAGCTTATTTTTTTCATATTGAACCTGCCTCTCCAACAGGGTCAGGATCATACCCTCCAGTTGCAAGGGAGGTGCACTGCAAACAGAGTTCCTGACCAGTTGCCAGGATGATATTTGTTGAAACTCCATGGGGTGCGATGGGGGAGTGTGTGAGTCTTGTCTGCTTAGATCAGTGTTTCTCAGCCTTGGCCATTTGAAGATGTGTGGATTTCAACTCCCATGCTGGCTGGGGAATTCTGGGAGTTGAAGTCCACACATCTTCAAATGGCCAAAGTTGAGAAACACTGGCTTAGATCAAAACCAAAGACTCCTGTTTGCTTAGAAGACCCTAGCCCCAACTCTGGATTCACACAGTCATCCATGAGGGACCTCTAGTAGGACAAATGAATGACAGCCCTCCTAAATCTGTTCCCCAACTACTGTCATTTAATGCATCAGTGAAGCTTTCTGTTCTGGGATCCTGTCAGCCAGTCTGCCTGACTTCCAGATTATCCCATCCCATCCTATCCCATCTGATTTATTTATTTAATCAAGTTTATACACCACCCATCTCACTATATAAGTGACTCTGGGCGGCTTACAAATAAAAGGTCATAAAAAAAACCATTATAAAAAATACAAAGTTAAAGGAGAAAAGCTAAAAGGTAGAGAGAGCATCCTCAAACCACCATGCCATGCCATGCCATGCCATGCCATGCCATGCCATGCCATGCCATGCCATCCCATCCCATCCCATCCCATCCCATCCCATCCCAATCTTATTAGTTTATTAATCATTGTAATATTGCACATTTATTAAATATGTTTGAACTTACTAGACTGGGGCAAAGGAAGAATTATTCTATAATATTTTTCTGTTTTCTTCTTTGCGGAGGGAGCATTTCTGTAAATCTTGGGATACCCTGAAGAAGTTGATATTCTGAGTGTATGCAGGATTGTTTGATCTCTATAAAAATATCGATGTAAGACAGGAGTAAGCAGCTGCTTTTGCTAGGGATTACTTACCCCTATTTTGCTAGAGGAGAAGGGGACGGCAGAAGATGAGATGGTTAGATAGCATCACCGATGCAGTGAACATGAACTTGAGCAAACTCCGGGAGACAGTGGAGGACAGGAAGGCCTGGCGTGCTATGGTCCAACAACAACAACAACAAAAGCTTATCTTAAAACTCTGAAATCCACATTGATTTGGGACTCACCAGCCAGCTCTTTGGGTTCAAGCTTTGAGCAACCATTTACAGTAAAACGCTGCTCCAAACACTGGGCCCTTTCCCAGAAACTGTGGCCTTCAGCCCTTTCTCCTGAACTAAGAGAATAAACTTATAATGTTTGTTTTTAAACAGGTCTTCTAGGATTAAAAGGATTAATTCTAGGATTAAAAGGGGCGTGATGGCTCAGCGGGCTCAATCGGAAGATTGCAAGTTCGGAGGTTCGAATCCCCAGCCCCGCGTGACGGAGTGAGCTCCCGCATTAGCCCCAGCTCTTGCCAACCTAGCAATTCGAAAGCATGCAAATGCAAGTAGATAAATAGGTACCACTTCGGTGGGAAGGTAACAGCGTTCCGTGCTTGTCATGCCGGCCACATGACCGTGGAAGCATCTTCGGACAACGCTGGCTCTTCGGCTAACAAACGGAGATGAGCACCGGCCCCTAGAGTCGGACACGACTGCACAAATGTGCGGGGGGAACCTTTACCTTTTTTTCTAGGATTACGTGAGGAATTATGTTTCTTCACAAATACACAATTATGTGTATGAACACTGAAGAAAATCCTCACTGCATGTAGACATCTACTGAGTAGGAGCTGCCCATGTTCTCATGCACCTAACTAGATATGGGTCTACTCAAAAATAAGTCCCACTGAGCTCAGTGAGATTAATTCCTGGATCAATGACCACAGACTTGCAGCCAAATTTATTGGATTATTGCAACAGACACTACATGAAACCGTCTTGAAAGAATTTTTAGATGCATTAACAGTCCTGAAGTGAGGAAGAAAGCAGGACCAGTTTTCTGGTTAAATAGAATGAAACAGCCACTTCAGGTGGTAGACTCAAAATGGGCGGCAATGGTCTTTCTGACTCCACATCTGGAGCAGCTGCTTCTTTGCTCTTAAAATGTGTGCAGTGGCATCTGTGGGGTGGGGTCAAGAGGAGGGCAAAATAAGGAGGTAAGAGCATTGTGATGTCATGATGCAAGCCCTGCTTCTTTTGACATGCTTTGTGATGTCACGCATGCCCCAAAAGAGTGGAGCTTGCAGAATGATGGTGTGACTGTGTTTTTGTCACTTTGACCACAGTTGACCCTGGAGTTGGATGTGTGGTAGATGGTTCTTGCCTGGAGAATGGCTAGAAGCAACAAAGTTGTGGGCTCTGGCAGGGACCCCAGGAACCCCCTTATTATCTATCTCTATCTCTATCTCTATCTCTATCTCTATCTCTATCTCTATCTCTATCTCTATCTCTATCTCTATCTCTATCTCTATCTCTATTTACCTATCTAATCTATCTATCTCTGTTCAATTGTGTCCGATTCTCAGAGATTGCCTGGACAAGTCCCTGCAGTTTTCTTGGCAAAGTTTTTCAGAAGTGGTTTGCCATTGCCTCCTTCCTAGGGCTGAGAGAAAGTGACTGGCCCAAGATCACCCAGCTGGCTTTGTGCCTAAGGCAGGACTAGAACTCAGGGTCTCCCGGTTTCTAGCTTGATGCCTTAACCACTACACCAAACTGGCTCTCCTTATAATATTAGGGCACTGAAAATCCAGGTGGAGATGCTTCCCTCCATTCCTATCAGAGCTACTGGCACGTCACGGCTCCAACTCCTTGCTACCACCCCTGAGCTGACATACCTTAGCCCTCTTTTTTTTAAAGAACGTTATTAAATTTCAGAAAAAGATAAAAGATAAAAAATACCTTTAAATACCTTACCTGCATACCTTTGGTATGACAAAATTAAAGCAAATAAAATATTTAATAATCACTGTATATGAAGAGCACTAATTAAAGTTTGGAATAAATATAAGAAAAGACTATTGCCAAATATACCATTCTGGTTATCCCCACGAGAATAGAAAGCACAAATAACCGTAATTGGTTTAAATATAAAGATTTAATATACTATGAAGGGGACAAAATTGAAATGAAATCAAGGGAAGAAATAGAAAAAAAAAGGAATATCAATGTAACTGGTTTATATACCTACAGTTAAAAGAACAATTCAAATCAGATAAAAAGAACTATAAATTTGTAAAAGAACCAACGTGGTTAGAGAACCAACTATTTGATAACACTGATCATACTATAACTAAATTTTATAAAATGCTACTACAAATAAAATTAGAAGACGAACAAGTCAAAGAATGTATGATAAATTGGGCCAGAAATTTTGGATATAATATTATGTATGATCAATGGGAAAAAATGTGGACAAAAAGTTTAAAATTTACATTAAATTATAACTTAAAAGAAAATTTTTACAAAATGATGTACCGTTGGTATATAACTCCAGAGAAATTATCAAAAATGTATAAAAATGTATCAAGTAAATGTTGGAAATGTAAGAAGGAAAATGGAACATTTTACCATCTATGGTGGACGTGCAAGAAAGCGAAAAATTTTTGGAACTCAATACATGAAACCATAAAAACAATTATATCAATGGACATACGAATTAAACCAGAATTATATTTACTAGGCTTCTTGGACAATGAACTGGAGAAAAAACATAGAAACTTGTTACTATATATGATTTCAGCTGCCAGAATAACATATGCTCAACAATGGAAGAAAGAAGAAACCCCTACAATCCAAGACTGGATTACAAAAATTATGGACCTAGCACGGATGGCAAAACTAACAGAGATGTTAAAAGATAAGAATATGGACAAATTCAAAAATGATTGGAAACCGTTTCTGGACTATATGATAAACATACAAAAAAATAATAACTATAGGATTTAATGATTAAGTAGGTAAGAAATAGAAAAGTAACAAATGTAATTTAAACAAGCAATTAAGTAACGAGACAAATATATTAATCACAGTTAAGGAAATCGAGAACCAAACCTCTTTTTTTCCTTTTTTTTTTTTGGTTTGTTTGTTTGTCTCCCTTTTCACACACTTTTTTTTTCCTTTCCTTACACCCCGTTTAATTGTCTCAAGGTGTATGTTATATGTTATATGTTAAAATTTTTATACAATAAAGTATTTTTAAAAGTAAAAAAAAATGCAGAAAAACAAAAAATTACAACCCCCCTCAAAGAGTGAAAACACAAGATAATTTTTTTTAAAATAGATTGCAGAAAGAAATGACTTCCAACTTTAAACATCTAGAATATACAGCAATTTTCCATAATCCTTACTCTATATTAAACCAAAATCACATTATTTCTACAATTCAACCCCTTAGCACAGTGCTTTCTAAAGTGCCGCTGTTGGCGACACACAAACGGCGGCAGCGGTGGTGGCGCAGGGGGCGCGCGCGTGCACGGTGGCAGTGTGCATGGTGGTGGCAGCAGCGGCGGCAGCCTCGCTAAAACGTGGAAGCGCTGATGGTGTGCCGCTGCCACCGCCGCCATGCACACTGCTGCTGCCGCACGCCCCCGCACCACCGCCGCGCGCCCCCCCGTGCAGCCGCTTCGCGACACACTAAACTGTGTGTCGTGACACACTAAAGTGTCACGACACACAGTTTGGAAAGCTATGCCTTAGCACATTATAAAAATCACTAAATATCATTGCTCCCTCCCTTTATATTAAAAGAAAAAATATATATGTATAAATCACCTAATGAACATCTCCCCCTAAAATAACAATTACTTAATTATTCCCTTCCTACTACTATTCTATACATTCCTGTCTACTATAATAAAGCATATGTAAATTGTCTATCATTATAATTAATAATATTATATTATTATTATATTATTATATATTATATTATTATATATATTATATATATATATATTATATATATATATATATATATATATATAATAATATATATTATATATTATAATATTATTATAATAATAAGTAAGGGGCGTGGTGGCTCAGCGGGTAAGACGCCAGGCTTGTTGATCAGAAGATTGCAAGTTCGGAGGTTCGAATCCCTAGCCCTGCGTGCAGAGTGAGCTCCTGCACTAGCTCCATCTCTTGCCAACCTAGCAATTCGAAAGCATGCAAATGCAAGTAGATTAATAGGTACCACTTCGGTGGGTAGGTAACAGCGTTCCGCGCGTGTCATGCGGCCACATGACCGTGGAAGCGTCTTCGGACAACGCTGGCTCTTTGGCTAACAAACGGAGATGAGCACCGGCCCCTAGAGTCGGACACGACTGCACAAATGTGCGGGGGGTACCTTTACCTTTATAATTAATACAGAAAACATGAATACAAAAAACATGAAAAAACCCTTAATAATCATAACCCCAATCATTAATAAAAAATAAAATCATCCAAAGCCAAAAGACCATCCAGGCAAATATTTTTAGTCCCTTAACCCACATCAAAGTAGACCAAAACATTTACATATCCCCGTAACCGGCACAAAACTATCTTCTTAAGAAATCAAACAGCCCAACTGCTCCCCTCACAAACACAGACTCCTCTTCAAAAAACTTCCCATACATAATAACCCCTTCTTTCCCATAACATTCCATCAGAAAGTCAAATTCACTCATGTCCTGCAGCTCAATTTCTCCATTTAAGTTCTTCCATTCAGCATTGCCATTTTCATTGCCAATTTCTTTCAGAATTTCAACAGAAGCCAAAGTCTCTTTCTTGGGAGAAGCATTTGCATCGCCGTTAGATTCTTCAGATTCATCCAAAACATCCCCCGCCAGATGGCACATTTCAGACCTCATATTTACCACAATGCTCCGAATATCTTGCAGAATAACTTGGCAGGAATCAGAAAGAGTCTGCTTAATATCTGCTTTGATGTCTCCATCAAAGATGGAGATGAACCCTAGAGAATTAACTGGCCAGAGTGAAAGTCAATGGAAAATTACCGAACTGAGTTAAGATAGGATACCAGACAGTTCCCAGAGAAAGCAGCAGCAGGAAAGTGAAAATTCAGAACGGCAGATTCAACGTGTAGGAAAAATGCCGCAATTTTCAAAAATTAGCACAATAATAATAATAATAATAATAATAATAATAATGGGGAGATGATAATGTATTCTCAACCCTCCTTAGTATCGGATGAAAAGCAAAGTCCAAAGCTTAAAAATTTTTTTTTTAAAAAAAAATTAATCACAAAAATAACAACAGGCACCAAGAGAGATCGTTTTCTCCTTAATGTAAAAAGCCTCTCTTAGGGTAAAAATACCTTAAAAAAATATAAATTGGGTGCTATAGAAATGGGATGGCTGGACTTTGGCCTGGTTTTGGTGTTGTCTTGACGTAAGGTTAGGAGAAGCCACGCTTCTCGCCCTAAAACCGTAGTAAAGAGGGGCGGTGGCAATGGGTGCAGGCCCTGGCCCTGGCTGTGGTGTCACTTCGGAGTGGGGCTAGGAGTGCAGCCGCCCCTTGGCCTGCCCCACCTGGCCATGGGGTCAGGCTTTCTCCCCAGCCTAAGGGAGGCCCTGTAGTGCCTGACTGAGGTGAACCGGTTCTTCCCCCACTTCCAATAGTCCCTCTCCTACTCTGTGTGTGAATTCAGCTCTTTCTCTTCCATCTTTCCTAACGGTTGTCGGGGGCTGTATAAGCTGACCCGAAAGATTACATGAGGCTCCTGGGCTGTGAGGAGGCTCCTGTTCTAGGCACAACTATCCATAAATAAAGAACCAGCGTGCTTGATCTGTAACTATGTCCCAGCAATCTCTAAATCAGTGCTTCTCAACCTTGGCAACTTGAAGACGTCTGGACTTCAACTCCCAGAACCTCCCAGCCAGCCATGCCTTCAAGTCGCCAAGGTTGAGAAAGCTGCTTTATATCCTTACATTTTTCTGATATGGCTTTTTCTCCATATTGGAGTTCCCTTGACCTATCTTTTGTAGCTGAGTCCATTGTCTTGATGTGTGGCATTGAATTTCCTTTCTCTTTTTTGGCATATGGTCCTTTCTGGGCTGTTGACCACAATCAGATCCAGCCTTTGTCCCTCAGATGATCCCAATTCAAACAAATCCAATTTTAGAGAAAGCTTCCCGTAGACCCAGCCTGGCCTTTGCTCCAGCATATCTGTTTGGACTTTGCAGCCTGTGGTGTCTGCGGGTACATTAAATACTGTATTTATCTAAATGAATGTCGATATCCCGGAATTTAAAACAACTGTCCTGACCCCAAAGAAAGAACAGATAGAATCTCTCTCTCTCTCTCTTGCCAATTAATATACAGTATGCACATTTCTCTGTGTTTGCTTGTTTATCTATTGATTTGTCAGTATTATATCCCTTCACCTGCTACACAATCCTGTGGTTGCAGCCACCACCTTGACATTTTTTGCCCACCCTTGATGCCCCTGTTACCAGCCACCTTTTCCTCAAGTTGGAAACTGTTTACCTGGGAAAATGTCATCTTTGTTATTTGTCAATATGATAACTCATATTCTGCATTTCTGCATAACAGTAAGTTTCTTTATTCCAGGCTATGGGAATTAATAAATTATTTGTGAAAGCTCTAGGCCTTTGACATTAAAAAGGCGCACTGTGTATTTGCTTTGAAAGCATTGTGTTTCAGAGATCTTGTTGCTTTCTAAGTTTCCCAGGGTACAAGAGCACAACGCAGCCCTCTGACGATTCACCCTTTTTGGAGTGTAGATATCTAGAGTGTCATAAGAATGTCACTGGCTCCACAGGTGATGCTGTTGAGGTTCTTACCTGGAGTCTGTGTGGGTCTGTGTGGGGGAGTGCAGGTTACAACTCAACCATGGCAAGACGGAGTAGCTCTGGGTCTTTGGGACCCCTGGATCTGGTGATTTTTCATCTCTAACTCTTGATGCGATAACACTCCCCCAGACAGAGTTGGTGCGCAATATGAGGGTCCTCCTGAACTCAGGGTTCCTGCTCAAAAAGTAGGTGGTAGCTGCAGCCAAGGGGGTTTTTGCACAGATTCATCTTGTGCACCAGTTGCACCTGTTTCTGCTCTGCGCACCTTCACTTCCTGACTGGATTACTGCAGTGCGGTCTACGTGGGGCTACCCTTGAAGAACAATTCAGGTGGTGCAGAACGTGGCACTGTGCGCAGTTTTGGCTGCACCAAAGTTCACTTGTGCCACACTACTTGTCAGGATGTGTCTTCCTGCCATCATAGGGGTTAGAGTGGTAGAGATTTAGGAATGGGATTTGTAGTAGTTGGATTAGTAAGCAATTAGGCTTGGGAAGGAAAGGAAGGTGAAGACGAGCTGAGCAAGCATCTGCAAGGTCAATGGTGTGAGCTGTCAGTGCTTGTTAGTCCGGAATGTGAGACAAAGGGGGAGAGTGGCCAGAAGGTGGAATGGAATTTACTGTTTGTTAGTTAAACAAGAAAGGGGGGTTTCTTTTAGCTGGTTGATGTTATGGGAATGGTTGGGAGGGGTGAGTACTGTAGGTGGGATTTTAAGTTAGTTTTGTGCGTGCTTTTCTTCAGACTGAGCTTTGCCTTGGAAGTGATAACTTGCATTAATAAAGAATTATTTTATAGCCATTAATGGCTTGTAATACAAGTCTCTGTGTTAATGACTAAAGTATCAGGACCATCACGCTACCGCTGCATGAGCTGCATTGCCTTCCAGTGTGCTTCCGGGTGCCATTAAAAACGCTGATCAAAGCCCTAAATGGCACAGGGCCAGGTTACTTGCAGGACGTTCTGTCGATCTGATATCAGATCCAATGGGTGGGCATGCTCCGGGTGCCTTCTCTTTAACAGTGCAACATTGTGACCACCAGGAGACGTGCCTTCTCTGTCGCGGGGCCTGCCCTATGGAACAGCCTCCCCCTGAGATATAGAAGTCCTGACCCTCTTGGTCTTCCGGAAGGTTGTTAAAACTTGGCTTCCCCCCCCCCCCCGGCACTAGGGCCAGGATGTTAGAGAAGCGCAATATATACGTGTCACTGAGTTTGTGGAATTGCTATGTAGTACCTTGGATTTTTTTTTTATTGGATTATTTTAATTGGTGATCATTTTTTAAAAACATTGTTTTTGTACAAATTGTTCGCTGCCCAGAGTTGTCTGTTTAAGATGGGCGACTCTATAGATTTTCTAAATAGAATAAAATAAATAAAGAAAAACTCTCAACAGACACTCTGTTGCTCTCAGAAGTTTGTTTAATTTGGATCATTGCGTCATCAGCATGAGAGATGGGGCAAGGGAACCACAACCATTTGGCTGATTGTGATCTCAGTGTAAGGGACACCCAGGGACCAGAATTGAGATTCATTTTGCGTCAGGACATTTCTGCGACGTACGTCATCTGTCTGGAGTGAAAGCGAACAAAGGAATCGACATCAGAAATGTAAGCTGTTTTTCAGCACCTCCCTTCCCAAACCCTAATCCATGAGACTATCAGAGAAAGTAGCAGCCCTCGGCTTCTTTGGGCCAAAACCTTTTTCCTGCTTCTTTAGTAGTTGCATGTAAGGCTGAAATTCAGCAGGTGCGCTTTGAATTGTAGTGCTGAGAAGGGCCAATGGGAGAAGCTGCACCTGTTGAATTTACATGGGCTGCAAGCTGTTCCAGAGAAAGGCTATCGGCTTTGTGGACTCTTAATCCTTTCTCTTTGTTCTTGGCAACACTCTGCTTGGGCTACAACAAACAAAAAGTGCAGTGTGGTTTCAGATGGCCCTTAATATTGTGTTGTATTCCTCTTAGGAGATCTCACAAAGTCGATTCCGGTTAGGCTGACCATATTTCAGGATGGCAAAATGGGACGGGGTCTTATGTAATATTCTGTATTCATGGAAAAGACAGGGGTCCCCGCCCCCCGGTCTGCGCGATTGGCTCCCACCTGCAAACCCCGCCCCCCGGTCCGCACGATTGGCTCCCGCCTGCAAACCCCGCCCCCCCCGGTCCGCACGATTGGCTCCCGCCTGCAAACCCCGCTCCCAGTCTGCGCTCCAACTCGGATCCTTCTTCCGCGCCATTCCCTCTGGGTTTGAAAAATGGGACAAAATTGAGATTTTTATGAAAACGACGGGACGGTTGAAAAATGCTAAAAATACAGGACTGTCCCATTCAAAACAGGACGTATGGTCAGCCTAATTCCGGTGGATCTAGACTTTTTAAAAGTTTATCCCCTCCCATTAGGCAGAGTGAGCCAACAATCTCACACTGCTCAATTTGAGTAACAGGAGAAGGCAGTTCACCATGACTTGCTTACTATTGAATTTTAACTGCCAGGGACAAAGAGAGTCGTGTACGGGATTGTCAGTCCCACATGCCAGAATAGCTTTGCTGGCATTGCTAATTATGCCCCTTGACTTTGGTGCAGGAAAGGTCTCTGATTTTTTTACTCCAAGGTAACTCTTGACAATGGCTCTCGTTCCTCCCAGTGTCTACCAGCATTGTGGCACCATGCTCCAAGCAACACCCCCTTGGAGCCTGCATGTGATATTGCACGGTGCATAGAAAAGGGGCGGTGCTTGTGTTGTGATGCTGCAACACTGCCTGGGTCACTCTCTCTTTGCCCCCGGGATCCCATGTCAGGACCAGCATTTTTTCTTTCCTTATTGCGTTATTGAAATAGTATTGCTGTTATTGTATACATGGAAGTAAACAGCTGAGTTGAACGGCAGAAAACGGCCTTGAGCTGGCAGAAAATAAGGCTGATATGAAATCTGCTGTCCTTGTTCCTGATTCCTCCCCTGCCTCTGTTCCCAGTCACTGCAGTCCCCGAGTGTTCCCCTCCCCAAAGTAATGGTGGGCAAAGCCTAGCAGATTTTACCCATCTTGAGGCTGTCCTCGGCAGGCCCGCAACTAGGGTCTGTGTCACCTGGGGCAAACATGGATTCTGCGCCCACCCCTGGATTCCACACCCATCTGCAGGGTCGAGTCCCTTGTCCCCCAGCGGGATGTGGGTGTCAGATATTAAAAATTAGTGTTCCTCAAAGAATAATTAAATCCCATAGAAGAATGAGGAAATCATTCTTCCTAAATAGCTGCCAAAAATTCTGAAATGGAAAAGGCCGATGCATATAGGTGATAATGAATCCGGAGGGAGACAACCCATTAACACCAACCTCCAACACATACCTGCCTGAGCACCAAGGGATATTTGCAAGACAAGGGTCTGGGAAGGAAGGGAGAGAAATAAGCAAACTCCTCTTTCTGTGTCAGCTTCAGGTAACTTAAGAAACAATCAATGGGTAGTCAAAACAAAACCAGCCTGTCAGTTGTGTCTCCTATCGAGAGGAACTAAGCTACATTGAGTTCAAAGGAAACAGCTTCAATGAGCTAAGCAAAGTTAACAGGAAAAGCCTAAACACAGGAAAGAGTGAAGGTGCTTAAGGCAATTAACACAGGGTAGCCCTGGGGAGAGGGGGAAGATGCAAATAGATATCTTGAAAGGCTGTCAGTCTGACACTTTGCAAACTTGTGTAAATATGTAAACTGAATATGTAAACTGACTTTTCTTTGAATTACATGTATAAAAGAAATGAATGAACTCATTCATTTGGCTCTCTCTATACTAGTCAAATTCGTGAGGGTATGAGGGAAGCCTCTTTTGCAAAAGACCAATAAAAAGGAATTTAGTGCTGCTATTTGCCAGTTCAGTCTTTTATTTTTGTGGGAAAAGGAGCCAAATCTCACAATTGGGGGCTCGTCCGGGATTACTGGGTTCGTTGGAACCGGCACTGGTCCAGATTCCCCTTGGGGGCGCGCCGACTGATTTCAGTCGCCTGACGGTTCCTCGCAACCCAAGAAACCCCTTGAACTAGCACATAGCAGACAGGGGGACTCCAGAGGACACCGAGAGAACCAAGAGGACGACCAGGTAACGTCGTGCGCACAATCCCAGGTAAGAGCCGTCTTAGGTCTACTTCGTGAGGACCTCCGGTGGCGGTGTTTCCTGGGTGGTCTCGGGGAGGGATCGGGTTATAGCTGCACCTACTTCGTGAGGGCCTTTCGGAGCTGGCGCCTGTGCTGGACCGCTGGCAAACACATCCGAGAGAGCTGTTTCCTGGATCATAGGGAATTGATTTGAGACCTCGTGTGAATGTTGAGATACCGTAGGGAAGAGTAGAAACCTTCCTGCACGGCTAATCTGAGACCCATACTTGCAGTTCCGTGGCTCAAGTGTTGGAACGTCCACTGAGTCTGGTCAGGTGTGGGTCGGTTGATTGTGTGTGTGTGCGTGTGGAGGTCAAGAGGAATCTTCCCCCCCCCCCCGCCGTTGTCCGTCTCCAGAATGGGAGCTTGGCTAAGTAAAAGAGAAGAGTGTCCAAAGGAGTCTAAGAGGTACCTTGATGAAAGTAAACCGGTAATACCAGCTATATCCCCTTTGGCATTTGTTTTGGACCAGTGGGATGAAGAAAACTTGATCCCCTGGACTAAGACACTGCTCAAGGAAACCATGGTTCAGTTGTGTGTACAAAAATGGCCAATATATGTTCTATTAGAACCAAACTACAGGTGGTCCAGGTTTTCATCAGCTCCCTGGGGAAGGAATGTTTAGAAGACTATTGTTGGGAAAGAGTTTATTTTAAAATGCCCCATGGCACTCTGTGCATGCTCCTTGGAGCCTTTGCAATGGGCATAATCTCTTCCTCCAGCTGGGATTTTTTTTTCACCTCAGGCTTGTGAAAATCAGGAGTCACTAAGTAGTTTTTGCTTTGTTTTCTAAGTATGTCTGTGCATTCAGTGTTTTGATTGTTTGTGTGTCTGATTGCTCTGGGCTATCATAAATGCCCATTAGCCCTTAAGGCCCTGCTTCCACAGTTTGCTCCCTTGATGAAGAAACAGCCAAGGGCAGCTGCTTGAAGAAGCATTAAGAAAAATTAAGGTTATTGCTAAAACCCCTTCATTTATGGGAAAGAACAAACTATTGCAGGAGATGAGGGAAGTACATATAAGGAAGCTGCAGTGCTTGCAACTACTCTTGATTTCTGCAACTCTGTCTTGTTTGTAAGAAAATTGATGGTGGGTAACTATATGTAGCATAGATAGGAATTTTAGAAAGTGCCATGCTCTAGGAGGGACCAGAAGTCTGAGTAGGAAGGAAGCAAGAGGAAAGTATGAGAAGTAAGAAGGTTTAAGAAATGTGATTCAGAGAGCTTGAAGGCATGTGTGTGTCTGGATCTGATTGATTGTTGCACTTGGATCTGAATTTGTCTTTGGTAATGCATGTGAAGGCATTTTAGAGGGAAAAATAAAAATAAAAAAAACAGGAATGAAGTTTAGCACGCTTTTGTTTAAGTTCAAAATCTAATGAAGCATTGCCTTAGGAATTCCTTGCCACTGTGAAGGAGGTGACAAGTCATTGCTAACTGTATGTACCAATTTTTCTTCTCTTTCCTTGAAGCCAAAGAAAGGAAGGAAAACCATTTTTTTTAAAGAGAGCCAGCTTGGTGTAGTGGTAAAGGCACCAGGGTAGAAACTGGGAACATTGAATTCTAGTCCTACCTTTGTTGCAAGGAAGCCAGCTGGGTGATTTTGGGCCAGTTGTTTTTCTCTCAGGAAGGAGGCACTGGCAAGCCACTCCTGAAATCATTGCCAAAAGAATGCCAGGACTCGTCCAGGCATTTGCCAGGAGTCAAAATTGAGTCAAAAAGTACAAGAAAGGTAAGGGGAGAAGGCCCAGCCTAATTTTCTTAGGAAAATGTCATGAAGTTTCCTACTCTTACTGTTTTGAGGCTTGCAATACTCTTTTTGCATTCTGTCCTGCCTCCCTGAAGTGTGCCTCTTGCTAATTCCCCCCCCCCCATGTATATGTGTGTGCGTGTGTGGCCTTAAGCCACCCCATCTTTACTCTCTGTTTAACCCCTACCTGTTAATGCTTAAGATACCAATGGAAGGGGGTATAAACCAGTTAATTTTTAACAAGAATTGGGTAGTAGCAACAGAAATTTAGTTGGAAGGTTGTGAGTGGTTTTTTTTTGTCTACCAGTCCGTTTATCTAAGCTATACCTAACGACTTCAACAACAGCTGTTAACTATTTTAATCTCTGCAGTGCTTAAGATGCCAGCCAAGCAGCAGAAATGCATGCGTGAACAATAAATCAAACTAAGCTGGAGAGAAAAGGAAAGGGCACCACCAAGTATAGCAACAGGCAGTAAACCTGACATGTAAAATTACTAATGAGGATGCACTTAAACACAATGCAACTGGAAATAACAGCATCTCAGTTTGTGTATAACTCTCCTGCTTTTAAACCTTTTTGTTAAGTGAACTGTCCTTTCTTTCCTCAATGCCATACACAGGAAGCAAGTTGGAAGTCCCTCAGTTGGAGGCTAGTGATAAAAGGTTGAAAGAATATGTGTGTGGGCTCTTTTCTGTTTTGTCTCACCTCAGGAACAAAGGACTGTTGACCTAGACCTTTCCTCTCGAATTTACAGTCCACCCGCATCAGCCTGGCCAGTGGGTTCTCATTAAATCCTGGAAGGAGTATAAGCTGAAACCACAGTGGGGAGACCTCGGTGCACACAGCTGAGAAGGGATGGACACATCACTCCAGAACTAAAGGACCTGTGCCAGCCCCAACCCAACGGATGGTGGTTCTTTCTGATAACCCACTGAAACTCACCCTCAGGAAATGATCCTGTAATTATGTGTTGTTGTGACTGTGCCCCTTTTCATAATGATTGTAAAATTGTATGTGATATAGTAGTGATAGAAGATTGGGAATGAGAACATAAATAGACATTCCTCAAGACCCACGGAAAGAAAGGATGATGGTGATAATAGAAACTATAGACCCAGAGAAGCCCAAGATACTCCCAGTGTGTGAAACTAGAATCCGTCCCCAAAGGGAAGACATTGACATACATCGGTTTAAATTGGGAATATGGAGTGGCCCTTAACCAACACTAGACTCTTAATCTTGGTCTGGGTTCAAGTATGTGGCTCCCAGATCCAACGGTTGTGTTTCCAGAACTCAGGGCAGTGGGATTGGCAATCCCAAATTAATGAACCCCGCCAACAAGTGGGAAGATATAGTAGCTGTGAAGTCACCCTGGCTATAACACCTGGAGATTGGGCAAAGGGAGGAAGGAAAACTCCTTGTAAAGACCCAAAGCCATTTGATGACTGGGTTAACCAGCTATGCATGTGGAAAACTGGATGGGATCTCTTGGCCCCTGCTTGTAAAGTTCTGGGACCTACCTCGAGACAAGGGATGTGCCATAATCTGACTCTACACGAACCAGATTGGGACGTAGAGTGTGGAAAAGGAGGACGTACTTCAAAGTTATCCCAGTTAACCTATGGTTGGGCAGGAACATGCTTATGGGGGAAAACGCTCCGCCAGTTAAAAGGAGAAACAGTGTATTCAGGAGGAAAGGTCCAACAGACAGTAATTTATAGGAGTTTTCATGAGTGTAAGGGAAATACCACCCAATGCCAGTTTAAGGACGTAACCCTTAGCGTTTGCAGAGAGGATGGAAAAGTAACCTGCCACGATCCCAAAGGAACCCAGACTATATACCGCACAACAGTTGTCAGAAACATTAGGGGAGAAATAGTGACAGAGACTAGGGTGGGAGGAGAAAAGAATTCAGGAACAGTTGAGTTTGATGCATATAAGGTAATGAATGATAACAGTTGGCCTAGAAAAAAACTGTGGGAGAACTAACATGGGGGAACAAAGGCCCCCGGAACGCATAATCAATTACTATGGTCCAGCATCTTGGGGACCCACAGTCAGAGGGTATCAAGGTCCGGGATATCTAATCAATAGGATAACAAGGTTACAAACCGTTCTAGAAATAATAACCAATAAAACATCGGAAGCCCTATTGTTGCTAGCCGAAACCAATGAAAGGTTGCATACAGCAATATACCAGAACAAGTTAGCTTTGGACTACCTGTTAGCTCAAGAAGGGTGTGTGTGTGGTAAAGCTCATGTGCCAGTACAGACCTGGAAGGGTATGGGAGACTTAGGGATCAAGAATTGGTTCAGGGGCATGTTTTTTGGAAAAGGGTCCTGGTTTTAATAGCTCTGGGCTTCGGGGGACTGCTTGCCATACCTTGTTACCCATTATTCAAGGAATGATAAGCGAACCATACAAAGTGCTACCTTAGTAACTCAACCAGGGAAAAACAATATGATGAGACTGAAGGTTGGAAGGGATGACCCAGGGCCAAGAAAGTTCTTGAAGGAAACTTACAAATTATACCCCGAAAAAGCAATAAAAGTCAATATAATGAGGTATGAATAAAGTTCTTGAGGAACAATGGGCTCAAAGAAAAAAAAGGGGGAATTGTCAGATATTAAAAATTAGTGTTCCTCAAAGAATAATTAAATCCCATAGAAGAATGAGGAAATCATTCTTCCTAAATAGCTGCCAAAAATTCTGAAATGGAAAAGGCCGATGCATATAGGTGATAATGAATCCGGAGGGAGACAACCCATTAACACCAACCTCCAACACATACCTGCCTGAGCACCAAGGGATATTTGCAAGACAAGGGTCTGGGAAGGAAGGGAGAGAAATAAGCAAACTCCTCTTTCTGTGTCAGCTTCAGGTAACTTAAGAAACAATCAATGGGTAGTCAAAACAAAACCAGCCTGTCAGTTGTGTCTCCTATCGAGAGGAACTAAGCTACATTGAGTTCAAAGGAAACAGCTTCAATGAGCTAAGCAAAGTTAACAGGAAAAGCCTAAACACAGGAAAGAGTGAAGGTGCTTAAGGCAATTAACACAGGGTAGCCCTGGGGAGAGGGGGAAGATGCAAATAGATATCTTGAAAGGCTGTCAGTCTGACACTTTGCAAACTTGTGTAAATATGTAAACTGAATATGTAAACTGACTTTTCTTTGAATTACATGTATAAAAGAAATGAATGAACTCATTCATTTGGCTCTCTCTATACTAGTCAAATTCGTGAGGGTATGAGGGAAGCCTCTTTTGCAAAAGACCAATAAAAAGGAATTTAGTGCTGCTATTTGCCAGTTCAGTCTTTTATTTTTGTGGGAAAAGGAGCCAAATCTCACATGGGGGAGGAAGGGGACCTTCCCCATCCCCGGGGACGCCGGGGCTCCCTCCGGCTGGCACTGATGGGGCAGGGGAGGATGCCAGGGGCAGCCCCAGCGTGGCCAAGAAACGCCACCTTCTCCCCGGGAGTGCCCCCGCTGGCCCACCGCGCAGCCCAGCGGCTTAGGGGCTGCTCTGAGCAACAGTGGCATCCCCCTTGGAGCATTGGAGCGGCAGGACCACCCTGCACCTCCCTCCCTCCACGGCGAGCGCCGGTGAATCAAGCACGGCGAGTGGGAAGAGGTGCCTCTGCAGAAGCGCTCGGCTCAGCTGCAGAGGAGTGCCTGTGCAGAGGCAGGCTGGGATTGAGGGCGGTGCTCGGGCAGACGCGGATTGGCTCCGGCCTCGGCCAATGGCGAGCGCGCGTGAGAGCCGCTCGGCCTCCTCAGGGCAGGGGTGGGCCGGCTGGCCTGTCTCCATGCTGCCCCGCAGCGAATCACTGCCGGCGGGGGCGGTCCCCCGCCGTTGCATGCTGTGCCCTATCGCCGATCGCTGTCAACACAACACATGGTATTCAAGTGCCAGGGAACAGTATACAAATACTATTTTCTCATTTTGGTGCCCCCCCCAGTGCAGTGCCCGGGGCACATGCCCCACTTGCCCCCCCTTAGTTGCGGCCCTGGTCCTTGGGCAGGGTCAGAATAAGGGGGGAAATGTTATTCCAATGCTGGCACAGCTAAGGATGACTGAAGGTTGTCTCGCTCATGGGTTGGGGAGAAGATAAAGGCAACTTTGTAGGGAGCAATGCAGAAAAAAGAGGTTGCCAAGGGTTAGGTGCAAGAACATGGCCATGAAATAGTCTAAAGGAGGTAGATAGCTGCCTTAACAATGAAAACATGAGGAAAAAATACAAAAACACTACACAATGACCCAAACATAAAACAAACAAACAAAAAAAAGATCACCATCTAATAGGGGCTCAAGGAATCACCCCATCCCAAAGCCTAGAACAGAGCTTTCCAAACTGTGTGTCGCGACACAAAAGTGTGTCGCCACACACAGTCTGGTGTGTCGCCACACAACCTGGAAGCGCTGATCATCGTCAGCGCTTCCGGGTTTTCCCGCGGCGACACACCAACTGCAGCACGCAAAACCCGAAAGCGGCAGCGCGCAAAACCCGAAAGCGGCAGCAGCGCTTCCGGGTTTTTGCGTGCTGCCGCACTTCCGGGTTTTCCCGCGGCGACACACCAACGCCGGTTGGTGTGTCGCCGCGGGAAAAACTTTGGAAAGCCCTGGCCTAGAAGAATAGCCAGGTCTTTAATAGCTTCCTGGTGGATCTGGATCTCTGGATGTCGTAGAATAGTTAGGAAAACATGATTTAAGCCCAGGAGAAGAAGAGAATATTAAAGCAAGTTACACTGGCTCCACCTTAACTGTCTTTGGTATAAGAGGGGGGGAGGGAAAAGGTGTCAGGTGTTCAAGATTCCTGACTATGTCCTATATTAGTGTTTCTCAACCTCAGCAACTTTAAGATGCATGGGGGAATTCTGGGAGTTGAAGTCCATGCATCTTAAAGTTTCTGAGGTTGAGAAACACTGCCCTGTATCAATAAGGTGGGTTCCAGGACTTCTGGTGCAGTCTATTCCTTGACCTGGTCTACCTTAAAGGGCTGATAGGATACATCTTCCAGATTCTTAGTTCTTACTTTTAATTTTTTTTTTGTTATTATTGTTGTTGTTATTTACACACAGTCTACCAAAGCATTCCAACTGGATTTGGTACTTTTGACTATTAGGTCCTCCCCAAAGATCTAGGCTAGCTAAAGATACCATTGGAATATACGCGCTGTTCCAGGTAATGCAACTTTTAGTAATGGAAGAGTTTGAGATTCTACCCATTCCTATTGCGTCCCAGTGCTTTTCCAGATCTTCTGGTACGGCACCAGGCGCACCAAGCACTCTTGGCCTCACTGCGATTTTCTTTGTCCACATTCGCTCAATAACTATTTGAAGGTTCTTACGTTTCCCTATTTTTTTTTCTAGTTCTTTCTTACTGACCCTTCTATCTCCAGCCTCTGCAATGTCAATTATCCAGACTTCATAGCTACAGTCAAGTCTGGCTTATTATGGGCTAAATGTTTAGGAGTTTGCATTTGGAGGTCCCATACGCCCTTAACCTATTTGTTTTCAACCACTTTTTCCATATTATGATTCTTGCTGGTAAGTTGCAATTCTTACTAAGCTTCCGACAAATCGAGGTGGCCACTTCATTGGGTCTTTCTAAATTCTCAGTCTGGGCAATCTTCTTACATTATTACTGATCTAGGGAAGGCTCCTCATGGGGGTATTTTGACTAAAGAGGAGAGTAAAATGCTTTAATGAGTGGGCCGGCAGCTTCAGGTGCTTAACTCACTAGGCTGGAGCAGGACGAGGGTTTCTGTAGTCCATTGTGAAAGTGTTGGTGTTTCCATTCTCATCACTGATCAAAACTTCTGCGAATGGAGTGCAGCAGCTTGACCTACAGAGGAAAGCAAAAGGATGAAGCGGATAAATAACAGGACGGAGCGGAGGAGGAAAAGTTAGGATGGGTACAAGCTGAACTGGGAGAAAACCCGAGGCCAGAATGGAGGAATTCTGCCAGCAGGGGAAGATTTAGAGGGCATGCCCAATTCACAAGGGGACTCCGCTGTTCATAAGCTTCATCAATGCACAGTACTTATTTTCTCATGCTGCACGGTTTGGTTGCACATTTTCCTTGAAATAAAAACATATATTATTTTAGCTTATCAATGAAGAAAGAAAAGGAAGAAGAATATAGTCTAGTTTTGTGCAGTTCCTTTTAGGCTGAGGGCTGAACCTGGGGTTTGAACAGGATGCCTTGAAAATAACTGGCAGGGGCATGACAAAAATGAAATCTCATTCAATTTTGTTCACATTTAATTTAAATATACAGGTAGTCCTCGCTTAACGACCACAATTGGGCCCAGAATTTTGGTTGCTAAGCGAAGCAGCCATTAAGCAAATCCGACCCGATTTTCTGACCTTTTTTGCAGCGGTTGTTAAGTGAATCACCACGAGTGTTAAGCGAACCACATGGTCATTAAGCAAATCATGCGGTTCCTCATTGATTTTGCTTGCCAGAAGCCGGCTGGGAAGGTAGAAAATGGCAATCACATGACCACAGGAATCTGTGATGGTCATAAATGCAAACCGGTTGCCAAGTGCCCAAATTGTGATCATGTGACCGTGGGGATGCTGCAACAGTCGTAACTGTGAGGGTCGGTCGTAAGTAGTTTTTTCAGCACCGTCTTAAGTCCGAACTGTCACTAAATGAATGGTTGTTAAGTGAGGACTACCTGTAGTATTTAAATTGTATCAATACAATTTTTCAGTACTAATGTATTTAATATTTTTTTCCCCTTTACATTAAAAATTACAGTTTGGTAAAAACTGTGGATGGGGGAATTTAGAATATGCTAATTTTTCTTAAAGTAAGAAATTGGCTTAATAAGATGCGGACGTGTAATGTCAGTAATTAGTAATTTTACATACTGTAGATGGAAAGAAAATTATTCTCCTGATGTTAAGGAATGGATTCAATATATGTGATAGTTATTATTTTTTGGAAATATCTTTATATTCTGAAAATGAGAAGATGTTGCAATATTCTTTATAAATAGTGTAGATTTACAGTAATAATAAGTTTAAGGACTGAATTAATCTTATATTGATATTATATGGTTCTTTTTTTAAATTTTTCCTAATTTATTTTTTCCTCCTGTTATGTTCAGTTTACTTTAATTCCTGTAATGTATGTAGGATTTTTATTATGCAATCACTGACATTATTTTTTGTTTGTTATTATTAATAAAAATAAAAAATAAAATAATTGTACTGCTTTGATTTTTGCATTGCAAAGAAAGTTAAACTAAATTTGTAATAAATTAAAAAAAATCAAAAAAATCTTCCTGGAGTTTCAAAAGAGGAAAAAATAAAATTAAAACATACTTAATATATGCACTGTCCTAAATATTAGCTAATTTTAAACCTAAAATTAGCTAATATTAATAACTGCACAATTCTGCTCTGGCACCAGTTGTAAATGCTTTTTGCTACTTCTTACCTAATAAAGATCTACATACAGTAGCTAAAATCTGTGTTTTTGTAATTTTTGGTTTCAAACTAATAAAAGCATTACTCTAAAATTAATTTTGGATTTTTTTCCCCTGGGGAAAAGATATTCCATAGTTGGGGAGAAAATTAGTAGAGACAACTGTCTCTTTGCATCTTTGTTTTCCACTTTTGCTGGAAACTTTGTAAACTCAAGAGGGCACTCTTAGTCTGTCTCAGGATGGTTTGAGGCCTGCTGATTTCCACAAATACCCAATATTCCACTTTTCAGGAACAAGCACACAACCAGCATGCAAATTGTTGTAAACGACTGATTATATGAAACAGTCTTTGTTTTCAGTGTGGGTTGCAATCATTTTAATTTTCTCTGCATAATTTTTAACTACAGGTTGTCCTTAACTTACGACCACAATTGGGACTGGAACCTCCATCGCTAAGTGATGTGTCATTAAGTGAGTTGCGCCCGATTTTACGACCTTTTTTGCCACGGCCATTAAGTGAATCACGCAGTTGTTAAGCGAATCTGGCTTCCCCCATTGACTTTGCTTGTTGGAAGCCCCCTGGGAAGGTCGCAAATGGCAATCACATGACCCCGGGATGCTGCAACTATCATAAATACATGCCGGTTGCCAAGCGCCCGAATTTTGATCACGTGACTGCAGGGACATGGTGAGGGTCGTAAGTGCGAGGACTGGTGGCACGTCACTTTCTTCAGCACCGTCGTAACTTCGAACGGTTGTTAAACGAATGGTTGTAAGTCGAGAACTACCTGTAGTTATTGCTAGAGAGTAACTGAGGTTGTGGGAGTCTTACTTCTCCCAAACACCAGAGTTAGTGAGAAGAAGGCTAGGTGAGGTGCTCCCTGGGATAAAGACAGTAGCCGTTCGAGCTGCCAAGCTTTTGATCTCAGGAGCGTGGGTTTAATGCTCTTTCAAAATGCCACACCCTCTCAGATTTGCTGATTGCAGAAGTGCAGAGTTTTGAAAGAGTGTTAAACTCAACACTCTCCTGAGAACATAATGAAGCAAGAGAAAGTGGGCCTTTCAGAAGCTGGTGCCCCCTCAAGCCTGCTGAATAGAGTGGTGGACCCACAGCCCTGCCCCTCTCTTTTGGCAGGGGGGGAAAAGAATGAGTGGCGGTGGAGCCGAAGTGGACTCGAGGACCAGAAGGGAGGACCGAAGTGGTCAAAGGCTCTGGCCACAACAGAATGGCTGGCAAAGCATGTGAGATTTTATACCCGTGGAGGCTCTGCAATTTTCAGTGGCACCACTAAGGGCCGTTTTAGGCTCTTGCGTGCAAAAGCATGGGACGAGGCTGTGTGATTGTAGATGCAAATGGGAAAACGGCTTTATGGGTGATTTTTTCCCCAGGACAGTGGACGTACACATACCTAAATTCACAGGTTACGTTCTTGTTATCCCCTCCTTTCGGAGAGCAAGAGAGACCAGAAGGGTTTGTATTGATTCGGACGGTGACAGCGCTTTTAGCATCCGTTGCAACAAACACCATGTGCCAAGTATGATGACTACAGTCTGGTTCCTGCTGGAGTTTGCCCTGACAAGGCACGAAAAATTCTCTGACTTTGTGCTCAGGTGGGACCTCATCTATCTCCTGTTGGATAGCAGATGTGTTGGTTAGTAATAAAAACAATTAGCCGTGAATAGACATCAACATCAGTACAGGAATTTAAAATGCAAATGCAAGGACATGTAGATCGCCCTTTCCCCAATCTGGCAGCCCCTGGATATAATAGGACTGAGACTCCCAGAATTCTCAGCCAACTCCCTGGGAATCCTAGAAACTGGAGTTGTTGGCAATGTTACTTCCACAGCACTGACCCTTCAGCATCTTCCATTCTGCTGGCCACAAAGGACAGTGAGTTAAGGATTTATTCTGTGTTCCCTCATGGTTTATCACTCTGCCTGCATTTTGTTCACTTCCCTGTAAGATCATGTTTTTTAGAATCATCTGACCATCACACCAAAGGAGCAGTAATGACAACGGGCTGGGTGATGCTCTGAAGATGCTGTAACCAGTAATGGGGAAATGTCTAATCTTAGGGTACTTCCTTCTGTCTTTGTGCCCAGACATACATGTGTGGATGGAACCCTTGCCTTTTGACTCTCCTCTTGGAAGGATATACATACTTGGCTAGTTGCTAGGCATTGCCTCTCTGAATCGTTGATTTATTTAAATAAATCTCCTGTTATAATGATAAAAACATATTCCCTAATCATTGCTTATAAGTAGGTTGACCATACGTCCCGTTTTGAATGGGACAGTCCCGTTTTTTTAGCATTTTTCAACTGTCCTGTCGTTTTGATAAAAATCTCAATTTTGTCCCGTTTTTTAAACCTGGCGGGAATGGTGTGGAAGGAGGATCCAAGCCGGAGCTGCCGATTGGAGGCAGCCTGGAAGAGGAAGCCCTCCCGCCTATCAGCGCGCAGCAAAGGAGGGCGGGATTTGCAGGCGGGAGCCAATTGTGCGGACTGGGGGGTGGGGTTTGCAGGTGGGAGCCAATCACGCGGACCAGGGGTCGGGATTTGCAGGCAGGAGCCAATTGCGTGGACCAGGGGTTGGGGTTTGCAGGCAGGAGCCAATTGTGTGGACTGGGGGTCGGGGTTTGCAGGCGGGAGCCAATTGCATGGACCGGGGTCGGGGTTTGCAGGCAGGAGCCAATCGCGTGGACTGGGGGGCGTGGACCCCTGTCTTTTTCATGAATACAGAATATTACATAAGACCCCGTCCCGTTTTGCCATCCCAATGTCCCATTTTTGTCTCAAGGAAATATGGTCAGCCTACTTATAAGCATGCACAAACACTTTCCCTCTGTTGGGATTATCGGGAGTCAACTCAGCATTGTCTCATAAGCATAATAGGGGGTCTTTCTAGTAAACGTATCTCTACTGTGCTTGTGGGATGTTACCTGAGTCACCTGATTTCCTCTTCCTCCTCCTCCTTGGTTTGGGGATTAACATTCTCCATTACTCCTTGGGCACACATGCAAGCGGGAGGGCTGCACCATGCAGCTCTCGTCCATTCCATCTCACTTGCACGCAGATCTACTATGAACCTACTCGTATCCAGATCTACTGAATAAATGTAAGCTATCTCTATTTTTCTTCATATAACTAATGTGTGAAGACTGAATTTATTTCTGAACGCAATTAAGCTTAAAATGCAAGTTCCCTGCTGGTTCACACTTCTACTCTGCAAGATTGTTGTTAGCTGCTTGGAGTTCTTTTATTAACCTTCAAGACTCCATCACCCTCCACAGCAGTCCCAACCAAGGGCATCCTTGAAGGGTGTCCAAAAGTCAAGATGGCAGGATGATCATGCAACTGAAGACCCACCCCCTTTTTAGGTGCATGTTTAGAAGGGGTGGGGCTTCAGTTGCACCGTTGTGCCCACCATATTGACCCCTCCCCTCCCCTAAAGTTGCCAAGGTTGAGAAACACTGCTCTATATGCTGTTGTATTACCTGGAACCCTGGACTAGATACGGACTATCCTTAGATCTTCCTCAACTCGAGTTCTGACTCTCTGGACTCATTTGAAAAAATGAAGCTCTCTTGCCTGTTTTTTTATAGAGAATGCTTTGAGTTTGCAGTGTGTTGCGTTTATGTTACTTTGGTGGAAGATTGACAACTGCTGGTTGTTTGTGTCTAATGAGCAACACAAAACATAGATAAATAAAAGTGCAGGAAGGTCTCCATGCTGGCGGGCCACTTTCTGCCACTGTCCAATGTTGCTAAGGGCAAGCATCAAACCTACCAGAAGACATTCTCTTTGTTTATCTGAGGCTGCCGAAATCAGGTTGCGAGTCCTTGGTAATAGGGGGGCTTAAGTAGGAGAAGAACAGAATTCTTCATGGAAGATTAACTAGGGAGTGATCGTTGTGAATTTCAGACTCACCAAGGCTTCTTCAGGAATGACATTGATGGGAAGTTTCAGGTAGTTCTGAGCAGAGTCGCTTTTAGCAGTGAATGTCGCAACGCTGAAAAAAACGTTTGTGGATCATTAAGAACAAACAGTATGTTCTCTCCCTTCTGCAACTCTGCTCCACTCTGCTGCATTACCATGTTTCAAAAAGCTTTTCAGAAGTATTATATTAGCCATTATATTAATATTTGGGTTTGTGCCTTGACCCCTGATGACTGCCTGAACAAGTCCTTGGAGTTTTCTTGGCAACAATTTTCAGAAGTGGTTTGCCATTGTCTCCTTCCTAGGGCTGAGAGAAAGTGACTGGCCCAAGGTCACCCAGCTGGCTTTGTGCCTAAGACAGGATTAGAACTCACAGTCTCCCGGTTTCTAGCCTGATGCCTTCGCCACTATGCCAAACTGGCTCTCCTCATTAAATTAATTATGCTATTTCTTCTCTAGCTAAACAATACATCTCCCTCTTTCCCCAGAAAGCATTTCTACTAGGCATTTTTCATTCACTAAAGGGATCACAAATCTCCAGGTAACCCACAAATTCTCTCTCTGGTTTTCTCTCCTTTACAAACTGCCACCTTTACAAACACTTGATTTCTCCAGGTGTTATCCTACCTGGAGGCAAAGCTGTTGTTCACAACGGGTGCGACAAAGGTTGCCATCAGAGTAATATTTTCGCCTGTGTTCAGGAAACCACTTGTTGGTGCATAGGTCTTTAAGAAATTCAGATCATCCCAAACTTTAAAAACGAATGTTGTAGCTGCTCCAGAGTTTATCACCAGGACGGACAGTTCCAAGCTCTCGCCAGGTGCCAGTGTGCCTGGGAAAAATGGGCAATGTGCTCACAATATAGGTAACTATTGTCATAGTGTAATAACATAGTGCAATATCAATTTTCTAGGAGATACCATAGGAAATACTCTCCCATATAAATAAGACTTTCTTCAGTTTCAATTATTGGGCCCCAGCATCATCTAATTTGGTTACACACAGAGCTTTTCTGATGAAAAGTGGTTCATTTGGTAAATGACCATCCTGTTAAAGAAAAACCCTAATGACCAAGGTTATTAAGCAGAATGACTTGTATGAAAAGTCCTTTGTGGGCAGGGAAGTGCCTCTCAGCCAACTGTTGCACAGAAAGCTGTCTATGTTACTTTCTGTGCCAGCAGCATCTTAACTGGTCTAACTGCAGAGATGTGGTAAAGGAAAGTGACATACTCTTTTCCCATCTCAGGGATGGGAGGAAAACACATCTCTAGAGGTATGAGGAACAGCCGAAAAGTCTACGCTGGTGTTAGCCCTTCGAAGTAGTCCAGGCAAGAAGCACAAACATGAGTACTAACTCTATCTTTATTGTAAGGTTACATGAACAGAATCTTGTAAGTCTGAAAGTACCCCTGCCACCCCTTACTTTTACTCTCCCGAAAACTAGGGAGGGTCCTTTCTGAGATGCTTTCTCTATCCCTCCTCCTTCGGACTAAAATTTAGTTTACTAGACCATTGTCTAGGCTGCGGCTCTTCCTCCTGTCTCCCAAGGTCATTCCCACATACCATTACAGGTAGTCCTCGACTTACGACCGTTCATTTAACAATGGTTCAAAGTTCCGACTGCCTCGGAAAAAGTGCTTTATGACCTGTACCCGCACTTATCGTACCACCCCCACAGTCACGTGATTTCAATTTGGGTGCTTGGCAACCGGCTCATATTTACGACTTGTTGCAGCGTCCTGCAGTCATGTGATCATGATTTGTGACCTTTTTTGCCGATTTCCAGCAAAAAATGTCCATTGGGAAGCTGGATTCAGTTAACGGCCATCATAAAAATGGTTGTAAAATCAGGTCCGGTCACATGGTGGACTTATGGACTTATGACCATGACTTACGACAGAAATTCCGGTCCCAGTTGTGGTCATAAGTTGAGGACTACCTCTATAGCTGGTGACAAAGGGGAATTACTCCATATATGTGTGGAGGATCCTGAGATCACCTAGGCAAAACCCACCTGCTAGTGTTATTATTTTTTAAAAAAAATTATTTATTTTATATCCCACCTTTATTATTTTTATAAACAACTCAAGGCGGCGAACATACCAAACACTCCTTCCTCCTCTTATTTTCCCCACAACAACAACCCTGTGAGGTGGGCTGGGTTGAGAGACAGGGACTGGCCCAAGGTCACCCAGCCGGCTTTCATGCCTAAGGCGGGACTAGAACTCTCAGTCTCCTGGTTTGCCATTGGCTCCTTCCTAGGACTGAGAGACAGGGACTGGCCCAAGGTCACCCAGCCGGCTTTCATGCCTAAGGCGGGACTAGAACTCTCAGTCTCCTGGTTTGCCATTGGCTCCTTCCTAGGACTGAGAGACAGGGACTGGCCCAAGGTCACCCAGCCGGCTTTCATGCCTAAGGCAGGACTAGAACTCACAGTCTCCTGGTTTGCTATAGGCTCCTTCCTAGGACTGAGAGACAGGGACTGGCCCAAGGTCACCCAGCCGGCTTTCATGCCTAAGGCAGGACTAGAACTCACAGACTCCTGGTTTCTAGCCGGTTGCCTTAACCACTAGACCAGACTGGCTCTGGTGATCACATCCCCTTCATCAAGCTTCAGAAGGGTTGTTATCCATGTACCAATGCAAGCACACACAAGTCAAGCATTCCTTCTGTACATGTACACATAGAGCTCTTTTCGAGGTGTGCTAAATTTGATTGGTAGAACACAACAGCAGTGGGCAGTGGAGCTACCTCAGATGGTCCTGCAACATCTCTCATGAATGTAGAGAGGGATTATCTGCTTCCCCTTTCTATTATTAGAAGAAACCTTGGACCACGACTTAATTGGATTAAATTAAGTGGAGCCCAGCCAAAAACCATACAGGTAGCAGGAAATCCTGAATGAGGGATATCTGAAATATAACTTGAATGCCACCAAACAGTCAGCAAGCAAGTTTTCCTGGAATTCTTGATATAATAATAATAATAATAATAATAATAATAATAATAATAATAATAATAATAATTAGATAAGACAGGCCCCCTCACTCCTGGACTTCAGGAAAGAATTAAAAACTTGGCTCTGTGATCTCGCCTGGGGCAAGAAGGAAAGTGGTCATGCTTGGGCCACCTCAAATATTTTAAATATTTTTATCTTCACTGTAAGAACCACCTGCCACTTGGATTTTATTGTATTTGTATTTGTATTGTTATTTGTATTGTATTTTAATGGTGTTTTGTTGTGGTTGTAAACCGCCCAGAGTCCCTCCTTGAGGGGGAGATGGGTGGTCACAGAAGTTTAGTTAATAATAAAATAAACAAATAAATAAATAAATAAAATAGAACTAGAAAGCAGAAGCTGTTCTTAGGATTAACAGCTCTTATATGAGGAGACAGGAACTGTGAAGGAGCAGTTTTGGTGACTTTTTAGGGATCAGAAGGGGAACAGGAGTGCAAAAGGAGTCAAAGAAAGTCTGTGTGTGTGTGTGTGTGTGTGTATCTAGCCATCCATTCATCCATTTGGGAAAATGTGCTGCTAAATGTGTACCTTCATTAAATAACAGAAATCAATTGGAAAATCATATGGCAAAAAGCATTAAGACTGGAAGCTTTGAGAGGAAATACCCATGAAAATTCACAAGAAACCTTTTTTTGACATGAGGAGACCTGGACTAAATACAGAAAAAAGCTAGAAACTGAACCGAAAGCAAAACTGCCAATCCCGTGTTATGGCTGATATACTGTATTCCATCCTGCTAGGGACTTACTGTTTTGTTCAGGCAGAGGCACAATCTGCAAAGACTCTATGCTGATGGCATCGCCACTGATTCGTGAAAAGGGGAAATTGCCTGGAGTAAGGCCCTCCAGTTTCAGTAAGGTTCTCTGGAAGGAAAAGATGGAGAAATTACTATTAAAAATCTTCCACACTGTTCCTGTGCATATTTATGAAACAAACGGGGACGCATATTAGAAGATTTACAGAGAATCTGATCCTCCTCTTGGGAATTCGGTAGCTCAGTGGTAGGACACCAACTTTCAGTTCAAGCTCAGCTTCTCATCTCAAGTTCCTCCTGCAGGATTGTCCGCAGGGAGGGGATTGTGTCAAAAAAAGTCAAGATGGCGGCACAACCATGTGATCAAAGCCTTGCCCTTTTTTACATGCGAGGCATGTAAATAAAGGGGTGTGGCTTTGATTGTGTGGTTGTGGCCACCATCTTGACTTTTTTGCCTCCCCCATGACCTGTCATGAGCTTTGAATTTCAAACAGCTCAATTCGGAGCATCCTTTAGTGCTTCTAAAAGGAAGCATTTCTGATTGGCTACTGATAACCATTTGGTTATATTAAGGTGTATCTCTCCCATCATTTCTGAATAGTAGCAAGGAGATAATCAGATGCAGCGGCTAGATTGTTGGACTGGGATCAGGCATCCTCAGGTTCAAGTCCCTGCTCAGTCAAGTTGATCACTAGGTAACTTTGGACCGGTCCCTACTTTCTCAGCCTTACTTTACAGGGTTCTTGATAGGATAACCTAAGTAAAAAATGAGCTATGCTTTAGCAAATACAGTAACTACCAGAAAAGGATACGTACCGGGGCATGCAAGGAAACATGTGCAAGAGCCAAGGGGTTGCCAAGAGCATCGAAGGTTTGGTTCAAGGCTATAGATTCTAGAGGAGTTCCCTGTTCAGATATAGGGACCAGGCGCAGGACTTTGATGCCTGCAGTATCTCCCATCAGCTTAATGGAAATGGTATAGTTTAACCCTGAAGAAGATGCAGAAGAGTCAGACAAGAAACAACTTCCTCCCTCCCTCCCTCCTCCAAGGTTTCTCCAAACCTACTCAGGTCCTAAAATTTCCTTTTCATTTATAGTTCCCTTCTAAGCTTCTAAAGAACAGAAGGTTTTTTTGGATATTATGTATAGTCAGGGGCCCTTCATTCATCTCAGGTGAGGTGTCATGAACAACACAGTACAACTTGATGATGAGTAAGAATATGCAATCAGGCTTAGAAGTATTTGTACACTGGTTAATGCTGGGGGAAAGGGTAACCCTAAGGTAGTAATATATAGTTCCATTCTCGGAATGGCGTGTCACACCCAGGAAGAAGGTACCTTTCACTGGTCGTCCTTGGATTGGAACCACATAGCCATTCTGCTTCTGCATAATCTGGTAAGAAAAGTCAAGCAAGCTTTTGCCCTCAACCTTTATTTCGTAATTGTTGATGGGAGACATAGTCACGGTCCATGAACCTCGCTCAGGGATAGGAGATATCTTCACAATCTTGTGTTGGTCTGTGTCGATCAACATCTTCAGAGATCTCAATAGAGAACCTGCCAGGAGATGACACATAAAGGTAAAGGTTCCCCCCGCACATTTGTGCAGTCGCGTCTGACTCTAGGGGCCGGTGCTCATCTCCGTTTGTGAGCCGAAGAGTCAGTGCTGTCCGAAGACGCTTCCGCGGTCATGTGGCCAGCATGACGCACGCGGAACGCTGTTACCTACCCACCGAAGTGGTACCTATTACAGATATCCTACCCGCTGAGCCACCACACCCCAACCATATGACACATAGAGATGACACATAGGTAGACACAAGAGCAGGTGTAGAGGAGGTAGGAATTTAAGAAAGGATTCCCCTCCCCTTATCCATTTGCAGCCAAGCCTGTTGTATTGTTCTGTATGTCCAATTCCCTGCTAGTGCCTCTCAAGATCTTCAAAGCATTACCCAGGTTTCACTGAAGTGATATAAAGCCTGTCCTCATTTCCTGTTATTTTGGCACAATGATGGTTGGATGCCTCCAGATACTACCAATGGCTTGTGAGGAAACGCCCTGTATCACACTGCCTTTTACCTGAAGGTTGGAGCACACTCATGCTGAATGGAGATGATGCTTTGACAGAGATGGTCAAGTCTTTCAGTGTGTCGTCTACAGGGATGGAGAACCGCGAACCGTGCACTCGGCTATCGACCACTTTAACAGGAGCAGCATTCAGGAACATCTCCATGAGGCCCAGGACCTGTGAAATCAGTTTCTTTGTGGTGAGCAAGTAGAAGCCCCCAGCATAAACGGCCAGTTCTTCATAGATGTTCGCGTATGTTCTAGACCCTTCCTCAGCAGGACCTGTGGAGGAGAATTACAGAAATTTCCTTTGAAAGCA
Organism: Charina bottae; assembly: GCA_023362775.1. NCBI lineage: Eukaryota > Metazoa > Chordata > Lepidosauria > Squamata > Charinaidae > Charina > Charina bottae. Next base: position 22,049,903 of record JALMGJ010000002.1, read on the forward strand.
GCCTCAAAAGTACAGGGTTTCTCTTGATTCTGGTCGCTGAGGCAAAGAGTAAGTTTGCATGCCTCAGGGCCTTTCACCACCAACACTGAACAGTGGCACAAGCATGCCCTGGCATTTTTTTCCCCCTTTGATTGCATGCTTGTTTCACTCTGAATGGTCAGATTTGGGTGGCTTTACAAATCTGACATGTACATAAATCTATGCCTGTCAGCTGGGCTGGGCTGGAAGCCTGTAACTTTCAGTAGGAAGCTCTCTTCTTGTGAACAGGCCAGAGTTGGAAACGGAGTTTGCATTCCTTAAGTCTCTATTACCGGTTATTTTCTATCTCAACCTTCTGACTGATTTCCTGGGCTTTGAACTGATTTCTTGCCTTGAGCTTGATTTTCCTCACACCTGCATCTTTGATGGCTTCTCCTAACCCCATTGCCCTGGCTAGTTGCTGTGGGATCCTATTTTTCCTTCTGTTCTGCTGAGCTTCCTTCCTGGGACAGCCTAAGAGAACTGGCTGGAGAGGGGATAAGGGGGATGATCCTTATTGGTCATTTTATCTTCCAGTCAATTACAGGTAGTCCTTGCTTAACGACCATTCATTTAGTGACGGTTCAGACTTACAATGGTGCTGGAAAAAACGACTTACGACTGGTCCTCACACTTATGACTGTTGCAGCGTCCCCGTGGTCATGTGATCACGATTTGGGCGCTTGGCAACCGGTTCGCATTTATGACCATCGCAGCGTCCTGTGGTCACGTGATCGCCATTTTTGACCTTCCTGGCCAGCTTCTGGCCAGCAAAATCAATGGGAGAACCACGTGATTTGCTTAATGACCATGTGGCTCGCTTAATGCCTGCAGTGATTTGTTTAACGACCACCGCAAAAAGGTCGTAAAGTCGGGTCAGATTCACTTAATGACCACTTTGTTTAGCAGCCAAAATTCCGGTCTCAATTGTGGTCGTTAAGCAAGAACTACCTGTAGCTGCTTTGGATGCTTTTAGGTGAAGAGTGGAATAAAAACGTTTCAATGAAATTGATTAACTAGATGGCTTTTTTTTTTAAAAAAAAAGAAAAACCTTCTCAACATTTTTACTGTAAATATTTACTAACCCATGGAGGAAAGGCAGGCACCTTTTTAGGAAACCCTGTTTTGCTCTCCTCCAGGCAGAGAAAACAGCTTTTTAAAGCTGGCACCTGGTCTATGATGTTGGAATGCCACCGGCCCCAAAACACCCATCCTCACACCCTCTGCCCCCTTTCTTTAGAGGTTTTGTTTTCCTTAGCTGCCAACGGCTGCAGATTTCATCATCCATCAATGGTTATATTATCAAGCGACTGTATTTGCTTTCAGTGAAATCCAAAGGTAAATACAAAACTGGCTGCCTGCTTGGAAAATGCTCCCGAACATAAGCCAGCCCGGTGTCATGTTTAGATCAAGCCCAGAAAACTTGGCTGCCGTGCCTGATTTTCAAGTTGAGGCAGTGCAGAAACTTGGTTCCCTTCTATGTTATCTCAGGAATGTAGAAAGCCCTGCCCCATGATTCCCTCAGGCGGTGCAACCAGCTTCACAAAACCGGTGCTTAAGGCATTGCTGGAGCAACAGGAACTAGACACCCACGGGGCTGGCTCGTGATCTCTCTCTGCCTGAAGCAAAAATCAAGATGAGCCTCCTTCCTAGATTCCACGGGCAGAAGCTGATTGCGCTTGCATGCTGCTTCTAAACTAGTGTTACTAGTGCATTGCCTCTGAGGTCAGGAGGTTAGATTACAGCAGTGTTTCTCAACCTTGGGAACTTGAAGACTCGTGGACTTCAACTCCCAGAATTCCTCAGCCAGCATGGCTGGCTGGGGAATTCTGGGAGTTGAAGTCCACACGTCTTCAAGTTCCCAAGGTTGAGAAACACTCGATTACGGCATCTAGAGCAGGCCTTGTGATAGACCTAGCTCTTCCGTTCCCTCTTGGCCACACTTCCCTGCCTCTTGGGCTGTGCTGTCTCAGGCAGCGGCCTCATGCTTAGAGAAGGGCAGCCCTTTGTATGGAGCAACTTATTTGCTGGAGTAGGTGAGGGGATTTCCTGCAGGCAAGGATATGGAATTATCTGCATGGAAGTCAAGGGGTCTTGGAAGGAAAGATGGATTTTCTCTCTGCCAGTCTGCTGGGCCATATCTGAATGGCATGGGAAGGGAAATAGTTCCTGCAACATTATTCCTCCTCCACCAGCCTATGTGTTATAGAAGGTATTACCTCCCCCTCCCCTCCCTCCTCCCCCCTCCCTCCCCATATTACCCACTTCAATTGCCTGTAGTGAAATGTCATGTACTTTCCTGTTAGGAAGCTGGTAAAAAAACAAGATGCAGGCTAGTAATTTTCTGGGATTATTTACAAGGCTTATGACAGGGCAGATTTTTTTCCCAGCCACTATGCCTTCTGCCTGAGAAAACATCAGAATATTTTCTTTGTTGAGATTGACCTACTTCTGGGTTTCCTCCTGGAACAAACGCCTGTGAGGACGTAGCTCACTACGGACTGAGAAGAATCAATCAGAATTTTCACTTCATCCTTCAGATGCTCATCTTTAGCTCCAGCATCAGTGAAGACAAAGATCTTGGATCTGGAGAGACACAAAAGATTTTAGGAGAAGGCTCAGGAGGTGGGTACACCGTGCTGGGAGAAAAGTAGCCGAAGAGTGGGATTGGCAAGATATTGTTCCCCTTGAGAGTTGTGGACTTTAACTCTCAGAATTTTCCAACCAGCGACTGCTACGTATTTTGGGAATAGAAATCCTTCTATCTGAAGAGCAACCAGATTGAGGAAGGTTGGGTGGCATATTATAGAATTCAGAGTGAGAATGGCTGACAACTTAGAAGGTTCTTACGTGGGATCTGTAATGGCAACCTGCGGAAGACCTTTGTATTTCGAGGAGTTAGGTGGCATGTTTTGATTTTTCTTCCCCCACACCTAGGAGATTAGAGTTTGCTTTGAGTTATACTGATGTTTAATTAGCTTGTTTTTGTTGCTGTTTGGCATGAGTGGGGGGAGAGAAGAGGCACATGTTCACTCCTCCAGCAGCCCTTCAGAACATCTCTCTGTGGGAAGTGGGGGGAGAGAAAGTCCCCAGCTTGTTAATTTAAGCATAGGTTCACTCCTCCAGCCACTCCTTTAGCGGCTTGGAATGGGGGGGGGGATGATTGTTTTGGTTAAGCACTTGCTTATCTGATGGTTTCCCATGCTATTAGAATGATGTCATGGTCAGGTGCCGGGACCACATGAAGAATCCCAGTCAAGGTCAGGCCATGCAGCTTCAGTGCCATGGAAACTTGGTCACGGGGTTTGGGAGCCAGGCTTTGATAAAAACCTTAGGATTGTCTTTGGAGTTTGGGAGTCCACACAGGCCTGAGTGCTGGGTGCTGTGAAAATTGCCACCTTGGGGTATCTCCGCTGTCCTTATTAGAGGGCTCCTGGCAGCCTATGGGAGATTAGGTATCACCTTGTTTGCTTGGTATGTATGTATTATGTATTTCTGTATGCTATGCTATGCTTGTTATGCTTTGTAAACTGTGTTTAGACTGTTTAACTTTGTTTGTTTATAATAAAGCTTTAAGTTTCTTTATCCACTGGTGTGCTATTATCTCTGGATCTAAAAGAACTAATTGCCCTAGCCCCTGATCAAAGAGGCGTGGACTCTTGGCAATACACAATCTGATAAATTTGAGTGGGGATAAGGTCACTGATAGTTTCAGGCCATAAAGACTGCATGTTCCCTCCTAGGATCAGCAAGATGAAGCGATTAAATGCTATCACTAACATATAACATTAAGGCCAGTTGTACTCAGTTAACCTCCTTGTCAACATCCGTGACGAACAACTTGCCCCTCATTAAATCTGCAAAGACATTCCACATATAAAGAGGCAGAAGGAAAAAAAATGAGACAAACTATTTCAGGAAGCAACGGCTTACGTATGTGATCGCCGGTTTAGGCTGAGGAGCGTTGAGGAGATGGTTTTGTAAATTGCCTGAGCCCTCCAGATGATTACTCACACCCTAGAACTCATGTATGGGTTACTGCAATGCGCTCTACATGGGACTGCCTTTGAAGATTACTTGGAAGCTGCAGCTGGTACAGAAGGTGGCTGTGTGGGATGCCCATGTAACCGTGCTGCTGTGTGAGCTGCACTGGATGTCAGACAGCTTCCAGGTGCAGTTCAAGGTGTGGTAACCACCAATAAAGCCCTTCATAGCATAGGGCCTGGCTATCTAAGGGTCAACAGTATTTTTGCCTGTCCTGTACAATCTGGCAGTCCGCATGTTGTAGATGAGTGTTTCTCAACCCTGGCAACTTCAAGATGGGTGGACTTCAACTCCCAGAATTCCCCAGCCAGCCATGTTGGCGGGGGAATTCTGGGAGTTGATGTCCACCTATCTTAAAGTTGCCAAGGTTGAGAAACACTCATCTATATCCTGTCAATTAAACAATGTCCCCTGACGGGGCCTAGGAAGCTGGCCTTTTCTATCATGGCACCTGCCCTCTGAAACATCATCTCCCCAGAGTTCCCTAGGGCCCCCACCCTTATTTGTAAAAGACTTTGAAAGCCTGGCTTTTTTCTCAGGCCTTGGGTTAGGGTGGGTGGTAAGGCTCTTTTAGGATTTTATATGTTAGTCGAATGTTCTTTCCTCGTTATTTTGGTTTCTACTGTTTCTAATGTTGTACACCACCAACAGTCCATAAGAGAGTTGGGCAGCTCTCTAAATTAGAAGATAGGTAGGTAGGTAGGTATGATATTAAAGGCAAAACTGAAGTACTTTGGCCACATAATGAGAAGACAGGATACTCTGGAGAAGATGCTGATGCTAGGGAAAGTGGAAGGCAAAAGGAAGAGGGGCCGACCAAGGGCAAGATGGATGGATGATATTCTGGAGGTGATGGACTCGACTATGGGGGAGCTGAGGATGGTGACGGCCGACAGGAAGCTCTGGCGTGGGCAGGTCCATGAAGTCACGAAGAGTCGGAAGCGACTGAACGAATAAACAACAAAGGTAGGTAGGTAGGTAGAGGTAGTCCTCACTTACTGACCGCAATTGGGACCGGTAAATGTGTCGCTAAGCAGCACAGTCATTGAAACAGCATGTGACCGCGCCGACTTATAACGTCAGTTCTGGCTGCGGTTGTTAAGCAAATCGCCCATGGTCATTAAGTGTGACGTCATGTGACTGTAACTTGCGACCTCCTGCCAGCTTCCCTATGGACTTCGCTTGTCGGAAGTCAGCTGTGAAGGTTGCAAATGGCGATCACGTGACCGCAGGATGCTGCAACCTTCATAAATGCATGTTGGTTGCCAAGCACCCGAATCGCGATCACGTGACTGTGGGGATGCTGTGACGGCTACAAGGAGGACTGATTGTAAGTCTTTTTCGGCACCATCGTAACTTTGAACAGTTGCTGAACAAGTCATCACTAAGCGAGGACTACCGATAGATAGAGATAGATAGATAGAGATAGAGATAGAGATAGAGATAGAGATAGAGATAGAGATAGAGAGATAAATTTGAGATAGAGAGATAAATTCGAGATAGATAGCCTCCTTGCCAATTCCCAGGAAACCCATTAGAAAGAAATGAAGGAAGTCTTTACTCTAATATATTGAGGGATAAACTGGTTCTAAATCAGAAATAGTCCAGCTGCTGAAATTCTCGCAACCCTACCCCTTTCTTCTTAATCAATTTTGGCTAAAGAGAGGATTGTGCTTGGAAAAGGAGCTACTCTGCATTTTAGGCAGAAGCCAAAATCCTGACAATGGGGCTGAAGCGATTTATTTATTTATTCAATTTATACAGCCGCCCATCTCAAACCAGTGACTCTGGGCGGCTAATGCGATGGAATAAAGGTCATCGGAAGAGGGATACACTATTGGGAGGTATGGACAGAAAGAGAGAGGAGAAGCATCATCCTGGCGAGTTCTCACCTTGGCATGCTCTCTAGCAAAGCCAGTTTCACGCCAGTCATTGACATTTCCGGGCAATCGCCACCACCAGTAGCAGTCAGTCTAGAGATTGCGGCTTCCAGTTCGTCCACACTGCGGGTCTTAACAATGGGACCAACTTCTGCAAAGACAGGTCTAGGTGGGCATTGAGCCGTGAGAATATGAAGAAGACTCGCCAAGGGCCACAGTTTCAGACAGAGCCTTTGTTTTTTATTATGTTAATTCTGATTTTCCTTTCCCAGGGCTCTGAACAGATTTTTACAATACCTTCCTTTTTAGTAATTAAGGATGAACATCCTTACCTGTTCCTGGAATAAGGAGACTGGCACCTGATTTCCACATGTCCTGATTCAGGTTATTTAGTTTTATTCACTCTAATGGCCAAGAGCTTACCACAGTATCAGTTCCGATGTACAATTCATTCCTTACAGGTTTAATTAAAAGCTCCTTTGACTTCAGGCTCTATAACTGCTTTCTGTACAGTAAGGGTCAATATCACTGAATTCATAGAATCATAGGGTTGGCAGGTATCTCAGAGGTCATCTAGTCCGACCCCTGGCTTGGTGCAGCATTTGCTAAAGCATTGTGGACAGAAGGCTATCCAGCCTCGGTCTGAAGACCTCGGTCAATAACTGTTCCATGTTAGGATGGGACTTTCTACAGCAGCGTTTCTCAACCTTGGCAGCTTGAAGATGTGTGGACTTCAACTCCCAGAATCCCCCAGCCAGAATTCTGGGAGTTGAAGTCCATACATCTTCAAGCTGCCAAGGCAGAGAAACGATGTTCTACAGCAATGGCAACATCACAAAATAGCATTGATGCAAACAGAAACAATAGCACAGCCTACAGATAAGTATCTAAAGCACACCCGGACACAGGAGGCAGGAACTGAGTAATTAAGGGACATTTCAAAATGTCCCTCTGAACAAGATGCAATTACAGACGCACAGTTCAGGGGGGAAAGCTTCAATTTAAATAGATAAACCATCTATTTAATTTGTCATCTTGGTGGCCCTCCTTTGAACTTGTGTCCACGAGTCCACGTCCATGTCGTTTTTAGATTGTGGACTAGACCCAGTATTCCAAAATAGCTTGAAGTCAATTTCAGTTCATTCGTACTAGATAGAATTGATTTATAAAACACATGAACTTAACTAAGAGTAGAAGAGTAGAAGAGATTTATAAAACACATGAACTTAATATGAACACAAAGATCTGCTATGCCATCTTTCTCTTAGTGAGCAAATGCTCTCAAAAAGAACAACTTTTAACTTCCCCATTTAAGGGGAGGATTTAAGTTTCTATCATCTGCCTGGTTATTTTCCTCATTTTTCTCCTTCCTCTGCATTAAGCGGTGACAAGGACAAACTTTGAGAGCGTCACGAGTCCTTTGTTCACTTTCCACAGAAGGAGGATCTGTCACTTCAACCCGGCCACCCAAGCAGAGATATAATTGCTCCTGTTCTTATTAAAAAAATAAAAGCTGCATTCCCTCACAGGCCATTGTTAAGTCACACAATCCCTCCTAGCTGGCCATAACATTGCTTGGATTCTCTGAAAATATGGAGCAAAAGAAGAAGGGCAATTCCAGCCCAAACAGGAGGAATGAGAAGGAATCACGTCTTCTACTGTCTCCTTACTTGGATCATTGAAGGGCACAAGAATGTAATTAAAAGGTGCATCAGGAGAGCCAGAATAATTTCGGAGGAGTTTGATGGAGTTGATTTTGACTTGCTGGATATCAGATTTCATGCTGCCGGTTGTGTCTATCACAAAGGTCAGGGAGTAACCATCCAGGTTGAAAATCTTCTTAAAAGTATCATCTCCCACTTTACTTAAGAGGCCGAAACCTGAGCAAAAAAAGAGGAAGACCAAGTTATGTCTGTACTACCGCATATCTCGTTTCAAACTGCTGTGAAAGGCAATGGTTTTTATTGCTTTGATTTGTGAAGGAAAAGCCATAGCTGCATTCATGTCCACCTTTTGAGCCCTGCAGATGCATTAGACAGATATTACTAAAATTCCTTCATGGATCACTGCCTTGTCGTGGCGAAGGTATGGTGGGTATGCCAATCTGTGCAGTATGCTAAGAAGTATGCTAAGAAACTTTTTAATAGATAATTTGCAGCCAGGAATCAACAATCCATAAGATCTAATTGGTTCAACCTTGATAGCTCCTGCTCAAGAAAGACCCTAAGAGCAGCCATGCACTTGGTTCAAAGAAATCCCACATCAAACAATCGTGCTAAGATGCTAAAGCTCAGACGCAATTACAAGAAACTAACAGCCACTTCATGGATCACTCTCTTGTCGTGGCGAAGGGGCTTGCGTAACTCAATGAACTCAGGTCAAGAAGAACAGGTCATGACGGAGAGTTCTGACAAAACGTGGTCCACTGGAGGAGGAAATGGCAGCCCACTTCAGTATCCTTGCCAAGAAAACCCCATGGACAGTATCAAAAGGCTAAAAGATATGACGCCGGAAGATGAGCCCCTCAGGTCGGAAGGTGTCCAATATGCTACTGGGGAAGAGCGAAGGGCAATTCTGAGTAGCTCCAGAAAGGGTGAAGCGGCTGGGCCAAAGCCAAAAGGACGCTCAGTTGTGGATATGTCTAGAAGTGGAAGGAAAGTCCGATGCTGTAAAGAACAATATTGCATAGGAACCTGGAATGTAAGATCTATGAATCAAGGTAAGCTGGATGTGGTCAAGCATGAGATGACAAGATTGAACATCGACATCTTGGGAATCAGCGAACTAAAATGGACAGGAATTGGCGAATTTAATTCAGGTGACCATTGTATATACTACTGTGGGCAAGAATCCCTTAGAAGAAATGGAGTAGCCCTCATAGTCAATAAACGAGTGGGAAAGGCAGTACTGGGGTACAACCTCAAAAACGACAGAATGATCTCAGTTCGAATCCAAGGCAAACCATTCAACATCACAGTAATCCAAGTCTATGCCCCAACCACTGATGCCGAAGAAGCTGAAGTTGACCGGTTCTATGAAGACCTACAACACCTTCTAGAACCAACACCAAAAAAAGATGTCCTTTTCATCATAGGGGACTGGAATGCTAAAGTAGGAAGTCAAGAAATAACTGGAATAACAGGCAAGTTCGGCCTCGGAGTACAAAATGAAGCAGGGCAAAGGCTAATAGAGTTTTGTCAAGAGAACACGCTGGTCATAGCAAACACTCTTTTCCAACAACACAAGAGACGACTCTACACATGGACATCACCAGATGGTCAATACTGAAATCAGATTGATTATGTACTTTGCAGCCAAAGATGGAGAAGCTCTATACAATCAGCAAAAACAAGACCTGGAGCTGACTGTGGCTCAGATCATGAGCTTCTTATCGCAAAATTTAGGCTTAAATTGAAGAACGTAGGGAAAACCACTAGACCACTCAGGTATGACCTAAATCACATTCCTTATGAATATACAGTGGAGGTGAGGAATAGATTTAAAGGATTAGATCTGGTAGACCTAAAGATCTGGTAGAGTGCCTGAAGAACTATGGATGGAGACTCGTAACATTGTACAGGAGGCAGCAACTAAAACCATCCCAAAGAAAAAGAAATGCAAGAAAGCAAAGTGGCTGTCTGATGAGGCTTTACAAATAGCTGAGGAAAGAAGGAAAGCAAAAGGCAAGGGAGAAAGGGAAAGATATAACCAACTGAATGCAGATTTCCAGAGAATAGCAAGGAGAGATAAGAAGGCCTTCTTAAATGAACAATGCAAAGAAATCGAGGAAAACAATAGAATGGGGAAGACTAGAGATCTCTTCAAGAAAATCGGAGATATCAAGGGAACGTTTTGTGCAAAGATGGGCATGATAAAGGACAAAAAAGGCAGGGACCTAACAGAAGCAGAAGAGATTAAGAAGAGGTGGCAAGAATACACAGATGAACTATACAAGAAAGATCTTAATATCCCCGATAAATACGATGGAGTGGTCACTGACCTTGAGCCGGACATCCTAGAGAGTGAAGTTAAGTGGGCCTTAGGAAGCATTACTAACAACAAAGCTAGCGGAGAAGACAGTATCCCAGCTGAGCTATTTAAAATCCTAAAAGATGATGCTGTTAAAGTGCTGCACTCAATATGCCAACAAATTTAGAAAACTCAACAGTGGCCACAGGATTGGAAAAGGTCAGTTTACGTTCCAATTCCAAAGAAGGGCAATGTCAAAGAATGTTCAAACTACCGTACAATTGCGCTCATTTCACATACTAGAAAGGTTATGCTCAAAATCCTACAAGCTAGGCTTCAGCAGTATGTGAACTGAGAACTACCAGAAGTACAAGCTGGGTTTCGAAGAGGCAGAGGAACTAGAGATCAGATTGCCAACATTCGCTGGATCATGGAAAAAGCAAGAGAGTTCCAGAAAAACATCTACTTTTGCTTCATTGACTACACTAAAGCCTTTGATTGTGTGGATCACAACAAACTGTGGCAAATTCTTAAAGAGATGGGAATACCAGACCACCTTACCTGTCTCCTGAGAAACCTGTATGCGGGTCAAGAAGCAACAGTTAGAACCGGACATGGAACAACTGATTGGTTCAAAATTGGGAAAGGAGTACGACAAGGCTGTATATTATCACCCTGCTTATTTAACTTATATGCAGAGTACATCATGAGAAATGCCGGGCTGGATGAATCACAAGCCGGAGTTAAGATTGCCGGGAGAAATATCAACAACCTCAGATATGCAGATGATACCACCCTAATGGCAGAAAGTGAAGAGGAACTAAAGAGCCTCTTGATGAGGGTGAAAGAGGAGAGTGCAAAAGCTGGCTTGAAACTCAACATTAAAAAAACTCAGATCATGGCATCTGGTCCCATCACTTCCTGGCAAATAGAAAGGGAAGAAATTGAAGCAGTGACAGATTTTATTTTCTTGGGCTCCAAGATCACCGCAGACGGTGACTGCAGCCATGAAATTAAAAGACGCTTGCTCCTTGGGAGGAAAGCTATGGCAAACCTAGACAGCATATTAAAAAGCAGAGACATCACCTTGCCGACAAAGGTCCGTATAGTTAAAGCTATGGTTTTTCCAGTAGTAATGTATGGCTGTGAGAGTTGGACCATAAGGAAGGCTGAGCGCCGAAGAATTGATGCTTTCGAACTGTGGTGCTGGAGAAGACTCTTGAGAGTCCCTTGGACTGCAAGGAGGTCAAATCAGTCAATCCTAAAGGAAATCAACCCTGACTGCTCATTGGAAGGACAGATACTGAAGCTGAAGCTCAAATACTTTGGCCACCTAATGCGAAGAGAGGACTCCCTGGAAAAGACCCTGATGCTGGGAAAGACTGAAGGCAAAAGGAGAAGGGGACGGCAGAGGATGAGATGGTTCGATAGCATCACTGATGTAATGAACATGAATTTGAGTAAACTCCGGGAGACAGTGGAGGACAGAAAGGCCTGGCGTGCTATGGTCCATGAGGTCACGAAGAGTCGGACACGACTAAATGACTGAACAACAACAACAACAATTAAAATTCTCTGTTGGTTGAAAATTCGGAGAAGTGCTGTCTAAAGGGCACCAGATTGAGGAAGTACAGGTAGTCCTTGCTTAACGACCACAATTGAGATTGGAATTTCGGTTGCTAAGCGAAGTGGTCATTAAGCAAATCCGACCTGATTTTATGACTTTTTTTGTGGTTTGTCATTAAGCGAATCACGTGGTTCCCCATTGATTTTGCTTGCCAGAAACCAGCCAGGAAGGTAGAAAGTCATGATCACGTGACCGTGGGGACACCGCAACGGTCATAAGTGTGAGGACCGGTCGCAAGTCTGTTTTCTTAGCACTGTTGTAAGTGTGAACCATCACTAAATGAATGGCTGTTAAGCGAGGACTACCTAGCCTTTTTAAGTTGGACAGATCAATAGAGCAATGTCCATGCAATGATTGGAGAAATTTTCTAGCAAGTCATCAAAACTGGGGTCCTCACAGGATCTAGGACCCAACCTTACCATCTCCAACAAAAAAACTCTTTGTGGCTTCTATGGCTAATTCTGCTGCTTTCTGATGCAGGAGATAGTGTGGAGAAAGCTCGGGGTTAGAAGTCTCCTTGTTGATGCCACCAATGGTAGCGAAATTTTGAGTCATATCAGTTTTCCCACCGTGTCCACATTTGCCTGCAGAAATAATGTAGAGAAGAGAAGGAAAAAGCACAAACACCTTGGGTTATCAAAGTCAAATGTATAGCCCGTGAAGAGCACTGCATTTTATTTTCATATATGGACAATATGTGACCGGATAGACCTTTAGGTCAGTGTGAAGCATCACCACCATGTTGTTAAGACTGCTCTTAGAAGTTCAGTTCAACATAATTAGAAAGGCCATCATTACCAATTTATATTGTAGGTATTATTGGCTTGGTCAATGAAGGGCTAGCTAAGCATAGAAATCAGTTCCCCTCCGCCTGTTTGAAACACAGAAAAATAATTGATGAAAATATCTGGCACACATAGGTGATTTTTACCTGGTGGCTTCATTCTACAGGAATTTGATATTTTGTATCCACTTGTCAGCAGGTCTTTCGCCAGCAAGTTTCCATCACATGATAACTGGCCACTGTAAAACAAAGACATTGGGATTCATGAACTTAAATTTGACTTAAATCAGAAATCTGTCCTGGACTGCATTTCAAAACATGCTGAAGATAACAGAAACCATTAATATTATGTATGCAATACAGGAGTTTGTAGGCAACATTTGAACTGAACTGAAAAAAGAGAACTGGAAAAAAAAGTTCTGTGCCAAATCTTTCAGAAGAGTTGTCGATGAAGGTTCTCAGTCATCCAGGTGGAATTGTCTGTAGCTTGAATCATGTCAACTGGATTTCTTAGAATCATCTTAGATATGAGTCATGACACCAACATTGGTGCTGGGACTTATATCTCTCTGTCTGGAATCAATCTGAAGAACAATGGCAATAGACATATAATGCGAACTGGTGTACTGCCAGCTCCAAGATTGAGAAAGATCTTGCAGTCCTATCTATGAGTATCTTCTCCATCATTGCCCCCGCTGCCAAGGCTAGACCCTGATTCCATTAAAAATACTATCTTACTTAGCAATCCTATATGCCATATAAAGTAATGGTGGGGAAGACACCGACAGGGCTAACATCAAGGGCCAATGTGGTTGGGTACTTGCAAGGTAGCCCAGACCAGGAAACCAAAATCATGAATACTAATACTACTTTTATTATAAGGCTACAGTAACAGAATCTTGCAAGTCTGAATGTACCTCTCCCCTCCCTGCCTTTACATTCCAGAGAAGTAGAGAAGGTCAATTCTGAGATGTCTATGAAGGTTCTCAGTCATCCAGGTGGAATTGTCTGTAGCTTGAATCATGTCAACTGGATTTCTATTTTCTCAGTGGAAACGTTTCGCTCCTTATCCAAGGAGCTTCTTCAGTCTGAGCAAAGTTAGTAAGGGAATCCTAAATATGTTTCTAGGTAGGATTCCCTTACCAACTTTGCTCAGACTGAAGAAGCTCCTTGGATAAGGAGCGAAACGTTTCCACTGAGAAAATAGAAATCCAGTTGACATGATTCAAGCTTCAGAAGAGTTGCTTCACGGAAGTGGATACAGGTAGTCCTCACTTAAAGATGGTAATTGGGGCCAGAAACTCCATCACTAAGCAATGCGGTTGTAAAGCGTGACGTCATGTGACCATGTCGACTTATGACGGCAGTTACGAGAATCCCACGCAGTTGCAGTGTCTCGCAGTCACGTGATCGCCATTTGCGACCTCCCGCCGGCTTCCCCATTGACTTTCCTTCTCGGAAGCTGGCAGGGAAGGTCGCAAATGGTGATCACGTGACTGCGGGATGCTGCTACTTCATAACTGCAAGCTGGTTGCCAAGCACCCGAGTCACAATCATGTGATCACAGGGATGTTGCGACAGCTGCAACTAGGAGGACTCATCATAAGTCCCCCCCATTCAGCGCCATCATAAATTTGAACAGACGCTGAATAAGTGGTCGTTCAATGAAGACTACCTGTACACAGTTCTCTCTTTGAACAAAACACAATAATAATAATAATAATAATAATAATAATAATAATAATAATAATATACATACACTATCAAAGAAAAAAAACATAAAAATGTGCTATTATAAAAAAGTGAAGAAATACAACAAAGGAAAAAAAACTTGTCATAGGGTATTGTCATAGTTACAAATCTATAAGCATTAATCAGCTCTGATTCTGTTTAGCGTTTTCAAACCCCAGCAAGTGTTGTTCCCCAGCTGAGCAGGTTAATATGTAATACAGGTAGTCCTTGTTTAGCGATTGCCTCATTTAGTGACCATTCGCAGTTACACCGAGTTGCCGGTCCCAATTGTGGTTGCTAACGAGGATTACCTGTACTTGATTTATATGCAGGTGAAGGTCAACTTTTACAACCCACTAGGCTCAAAATAAGCCTTTGTGTTTTTTCAGATGAGCCCATTTGTGGATTTACCTTGATTTTCTTTCACAGTCACGACATGTTTTCTTAGAATGAGGTGCAGTGGGAAAGACAGCACTCTTTGTGTTTACTGGAGGGGACATAAAAAGGAGAAAGATTCTGTTTAGATGTAGCTGAATTCCTCTTAAGACTGAAATTCCTCCAAACCCACTTTTGTAATTTTAATGGTATGTTGTGAGGGTTCTCACCAAGCAGCGGTGGTGGTGCGGCTGGCCATAAAGCATACGATTATTAGAAGGCAAACTGGTGAGGCTAAAATTAATTGGGCCAAGAATAAGAATAAGGCAGAAGGGAAGTTGGAGCCTCCATAGCCAAGTCACAAAATACAAGATATCTTTTTCACAAAAGGAGAACTGATAATGCTCAGAAGTGCGTGCACACACATGTGCGCACACACACACACATCCTTTCAAGTGTAAGACACAGCTGCAGAAACCTGTTATTATTAGATTTTGTCAGCCCTCCAAGGTAGATCAGACTAGGAAATCAATGCTATGTAGGTCAATACTACTTTTCCTGTAAAGCTCTAGTAACAGGATCTTGCAAGTCTGAATGTGCTTCCCCCTCCCTCCCTTTATCTTCATGTGAACTAGGGAGTGGCTGGTCTGAGATGTTGCCTTAGGTTACATTCTTGGCCCAGGCTCAGGTCTGGGCTATCTGACTATTAGACCAGACCAAACTGGCTCTCCTGTATAACCTAAGGAGACACCCATCACTCTCCCTCCTATTTTCCCCAGCACGGCAACTCTGTGAGTGGGTTGGGCTGAGAGAGAGGGACTGGCCCAAGGTCACCCAGCCGGCTTTCATGCCTAAGGTGGGACTAGAACTCTCAGTCTCCTGGTTTGCCGTTGGCTCCTTCCTAGGGCTGAGAGAGAGGGACTGGCCCAAGGTCACCCAGCCGGCTTTCATGCCTAAGGCGGGACTAGAACTCTCGGTCTCCTGGTTTGCCATTGCCTCCTTCCTAGGGCTGAGAGAGAGGGACTGGCCCAAGGTCACCCAGCTGGCTTTCGTGCCTGAGGCGGGACTAGAACTCTCAGTCTCCTGGTTTGCCATTGGCTTCTTCCTAGGGCTGAGAGACAGGGACTGGCCCAAGGTCACCCAGCTGGCTTCTGTGCCCAAGGGAGGATGAGAACTCGTAGCCTCCTGGTTTCCAGCCTAGCACCTTTGACCCTTATACCAGATTGGCTTTCTAATTTCAATGGGCCCCTGAGGCATTCTTTGAAACAAAACTGATGTAAGAGTCCAGTGATTTGCTGTGCAGCATGTCGGTGACTCGCTGTTTCAATGCACAGACACACGCACACGCATGCACACATATACCCGACCGAAAGTCTCCTTCAAGCGGAGCTCAACTCCCTGTGGCTTTGCAGAGACACTGCTGCAGTTTTCTCAGCAACAATATAGAGGTAGTTTGCTATGCCTTCTTCTAGGGTGTGGTTTGTGTCCCCTGGCTTGTATGTGAGTGTCCTTGTGTGTGTGTGTATGGAAACATATGCACATATGCTAACACACACGCAAGAACATGTGGGTACACACAGACAAGTTAGGTGGCCAAGAAAGCCCGTCTGGCATTAACAAAGGTATGTATGGAGACATCAACACCCAGGAACTTCTCAATGGGTACTTCAACCAGAAGCTGACCTAATAATAAAAGTGGAAAGATAGGCTACACATTTCAATAATAAATAAATAAAAATAAAATCAGAGCTTTCTGCAGTTTCGGGCGGGGGGGGGGGGAGCTTTATGCAGACATAGGAAATTGGTTTCTATGTATTTATTTCAAACTGGTGTCTTCATCTCCTTGGACCAGCTATTGCTCTCCACAGCTGACCATGAAAATGTGAATTGGACTCCAAGGCATCAGCAAAGTGGCAGGTTGGGAATCCAAAATATACTGTATTCATTGGATCAAAGTCAGAAAACACTGCATGGTAATACAAACAATTATGATTTTTTTAAAAAACCGTATTTGGCACATGTTCTTACTTGTTCTTGCCATGAAGTTTAATATGAAATGTGATATCATTTTTTAACCTTCTATATCAGTGTTTCTCAACCTTGGCAACTTTAAGACACAAGGACTTCAACTCCCAGAATTCCCTAGCCAGACTTGCTGGCTGGGGAATTCTGGGAGTTGAAGTCCACATGTCTTAAAGCTGCCAAGGTTGAGAAACACTGTTCTGTACAGCCATAATTACAAAGGGAGTACTTTTCTTCCAGGAAATTTAAGGAAACTCCATTAAAAACAAGGCAGTACCAAGGTTATTTGCAGTGTGTGTGTTTGTGTGTAAAAAACATCAAGATGGTAGCCATGACCACTTGATTGTGGCCACCATCTTGTCTTTTTTGGCTCCCTCCCCCAATGGACAACCCTGGGTGGTATCCAGTTCTTTGTTTCCACATTCATAGTGACTTACACAAGTATTCGTAAGGGCTGCGATTTTCCATTTCGACCCAGTTGGTGTTGCTGTAGAATTTCTGGATGATATGGAGGGCTCGTCCAGCTCTTCCGCGAGCTGCTCCCAAAGCAGTTGAATTCACCTCACCTCTCAGACTGGAAAGCATAGAGTCACTCAGAATTCGAATCTGGTTAATACCTGGGAAAAGATAGCGTGGAACGTCTGAATAGCTGAATGTAAGGTTAGAATGAGCTTAGCCATCTACTCCTACACACTCTTCAGAACAAGAATCAGTTACTATGGCATCCCCCAACAGATGGTTAACTTGCTTCTGGACTTCTGGTAGAGAAGAATCTGCTACCTCCTCTCTTTTTTTTTGGTATATAATTTTTATTTTTTAACAACAATGTTTTTTTAATCCATTCAATCGTGTCTGATTCTCAGAAACTGCCTGGACAAGTCCCTGCAGTTTTCTTGGCAAGGTTTTTCGGAAATGGTTTGCCATTGCCTGCTTCCTAGGGCTGAGAGGGAGTGACTGGCCCAAGGTCACCCAGCCGGCTTTCATGCCTAAGGCGGGACTAGAACTCTCAGTCTCCTGGTTTGACATTGCCTGCTTCCTAGGGCTGAGAGAGAGGGACTGGCCCAAGGTCACCCAGCTGGCTTTGCGCCTAACGCGGGTCTAGAACTCATGATCTCCCAGTTCCTAGCCTGATGCCTTAACCACTACACCAAACTGGCTCTCATTAACAGCAATAATAAGAACTAATACAAGCTAAAATAGAACAGAGAAAAGGAAAAGGAAATAAATAAATAAATAAATAAATAAATAAATAAATAAATAGCTAAAAGTGCAATAAGAAAATAAGTAGAAGAAAGTAGAAAATAAGAGAAAGATATAAAGAAAGATATGGAGAAGTGGTTCCAATATTCTTCACAGCAGTTACAGGTACAATTATACTTTAACCCAGCCTTTCTCAACATTTTGACCCTGGAGGAACCCTTGAAATATTTTTTAGGCCTCGGGAACCCTTGCACATTCAGGCTTAAATATAGGCCAGGAGTTATATTTGTTTCATGTGTAGGCCTGTCTATAGGCATTAAGAGTGTCCTTAAACTAAAAATGAAGAATGAAACATACCTCTTTAATGTGAAGTTGCCCGAATTTGAAATAATTTTTTAAATAAACCGTGATCGCCCAGGGAACCCCTAGTGACCTCTCGCGGCACCCTGGGGTTCCATGGAACCCTGGTTGAGAAACCCTGCTTTAACCTCTCTCTCTAAATTTACATCAAGACTCTGCTGCCTCTAGAAGCATGAACAGTTTTTACTGCTAGGAATTTTTTTCTCATATCCAACCAAAACCCCCTTCCTTATAATTCCAGTCCACTCTTTCTTGTCCTATATTTTGGAATGACTGTGAACAATTCTGCCTCATCTTCTACATGACAGCCCTTCGGATACTTGAAGACAGCTCATATATCTCTTTGTAATCTTCTCCTCTCCAGGTTAAACACACTCATTGTCTCCAACCAGAATCCTTATCATCTTGGTTGCTGTCCTCTGGACACATGCAGTTTGTCGGTGTCCTTCTTAAAATTCTCTCTTCCCTGAATGCTTATGACATTAGGCCAGGCCAGATAGTAATCTAAACTTGAAATCTTCCCCCCCTCCCTGGAATATCTTGAACATGAGAAGAGCTATGATGGATCAGGCCTAGGCCCATCTAGCCAGCATTCCATCTTACAGAAACCTTCTACTTCATGGGAGGCCAGCCACCTTAAAATTGTTTCCCATGTTTGAACGGAAATTAGTTTCAAGGACCTAGAGAAGGTCCAAGATTCATTTCCATCTAAAAGGATCTTGGCCAGTATAGACCAAAGAAGTTTTTTGTGTGCCAGCCCATAATGCTGGTACCTGTCAGGCATTGATCAAACTCAGGATACAACTCAGAATCATAGAATCCTAAGGAATCTATGCTGGTTTTCACTTGGGTACGACTTCCAAAACTTTTTTTCATTTGGCTTTTGAAGGCTTTTAGTTGCCTTCGACTTTGATCTCTGAAACTTCTTAATTTGTTTTCACTGGTGTTAGTGTTGTGTTATTATAACATTGTCTTAAAACTTTTATTTATCTATCTATCTATCATCTATCTATCTATCTATCTATCTATCTATCTATCTATCTATCTATCATATTTATATGGTTGCCCATTTTACAAAACGTGCTTCTGGACAGCGTACAATAAAACCATAAAATAACAACATTAAGACAGCGTACGATTTCAGTGATCTGAAACGTTCTTATTTTTAAAAACAAATACATAAAAACAATAGGGCCAAATTTTCATGAAATCAAAAGTTCCTGCTCTACGTAAAGCAAAATTGCCCTCTGCACACATCTCCTATTGATGTTCATTACTTATCCAAAGCTCTTTCTTTGTGCAGTCCTTGGTGCTCTCTGAGCCTTGTTGTTTTCTTGCAGACGTTTCATTGCCAGGCTAGGCAACATCTTCAGTTCGTACTGAAGATGTTGCCTAGCCTGGCAATGAAACGTCTGCAAGAAAACAACAAGGCTCAGAGAGCACCATGGACTCCACAGTTCAACCCTGAGCTACATATATTCTCTTCAATTGGTTCTTTCTTTTAACAGAACTTGGAGGCCAATGACAGATGTACACAATAATAAAGCCACATAGCATTTCACCCACCCTTTGTATAACTGATAGGCATTAAAACATGAATGAGTGAATGAGTAATGGGGTTGGGCAAGACTATAGCTACTAATTAACCATCCATGTTCAACCAACCATGTTCAAGCCTACTGGAAACATGGCAGTTTAGCATAATTATCATATTCCATTTTCCTTTAATCCACTGATTGCAATCACTCCTTCCCCTAGGTCAGAGCTTTCCAAACTTTTCATGTTGGTGACACACTTTTTAGACATGCATCATTTTGTGACATACTCTAACAGCAGGGCATCATTTCATGACACACTCTTACAGCAGGGCACAAGGCAGGCACTAGGACCTGCGTGGAATCCTGGCAGGGCAGGTTTGGAGGCAGCCGGGCACAAGGCAGGTACTAGGACCTGCGTGGAATCCTGGCAGGGCAGGTTTGGAGGCAGCCGGGCACAAGGCAGGCACTAGGACCTGCACGGAATCCTGGCAGGGCAGGTTTGGAGGCAGCAGGGCACAAGGCAGGCACTAGGACCTGCACGGAATCCTGGCAGGGCAGGTTTGGAGGCAGCAGGGCACAAGGCAGTCACTAGGACCTGCGCGGAATCCTGGCAGGGCAGGTTTGGAGGCAGCCGGGCACAAGGCAGGCACTAGGACCTGCGCGGAATCCTGGCAGGGCAGGTTTGGAGGCAGCCGGGCACAAGGCAGGCACTAGGACCTGTGTGGAATCCAGGCAGGGCAGGTTTGGAGGCAGCCGGGCACAAGGCAGGCACTAAGACCTGCGCGGAATCCTGGCAGGGCAGGTTTGGAGGCAGCAAGGCACAAGCAGGCACTAGGACCTGCACGGAATCCTGGCAGGGCAGGTTTGGAGACAGACGGGCACAAGGCAGGCACTAGGACCTGTGCGGAATCCTGGCAGGGCAGGTTTGGAGGCAGCAAGGCACAAGGCAGGCACTAGGACCTGCGCAGAATCCTGGCAGGGCAGGTTTGGAGGCAGCCGGGCACAAGGCAGGCACTACGACTTGCGCGGAATCCTGGCAGGGCAGGTTTGGAGGCAGCCGGGCACAAGGCAGGCACTAGGACCTGCGCGGAATCCTGGCAGGGCAGGTTTGGAGGCAGCCGGGCACAAGGCAGGCACTAGGACCTGCGCGGAATCCTGGCAGGGCAGGTTTGGAGGCAGCCGGGCACAAGGCAGGCACTAGGACCTGTGTGGAATCCAGGCAGGGCAGGTTTGGAGGCAGCCGGGCACAAGGCAGGCACTAGGACCTGCGTGGAATCCTGGCAGGGCAGGTTTGGAGGCAGCAAGGCACAAGCAGGCACTAGGACCTGCACGGAATCCTGGCAGGGCAGGTTTGGAGACAGACGGGCACAAGGCAGGCACTAGGACCTGTGCGGAAACCTGGCAGGGCAGGTTTGGAGGCAGCCGGGCACAAGGCAGGCACTAGGACCTGCGCGGAATCCTGGCAGGGCAGGTTTGGAGGCAGCCGGGCACAAGGCAGGCACTAGGACCTGTGTGGAATCCAGGCAGGGCAGGTTTGGAGGCAGCCGGGCACAAGGCAGGCACTAGGACCTGCGTGGAATCCTGGCAGGGCAGGTTTGGAGGCAGCAAGGCACAAGCAGGCACTAGGACCTGCACGGAATCCTGGCAGGGCAGGTTTGGAGACAGACGGGCACAAGGCAGGCACTAGGACCTGTGCGGAAACCTGGCAGGGCAGGTTTGGAGGCAGCCGGGCACAAGGCAGGCACTAGGACCTGCGCGGAATCCTGGCAGGGCAGGTTTGGAGGCAGCCGGGCACAAGGCAGGCACTAGGACCTGTGTGGAATCCAGGCAGGGCAGGTTTGGAGGCAGCCGGGCACAAGGCAGGCACTAGGACCTGTGTGGAATCCAGGCAGGGCAGGTTTGGAGGCAGCCGGGCACAAGGCAGGCACTAGGACCTGCGCGGAATCCTGGCAGGGCAGGTTTGGAGGCAGCCGGGCACAAGGCAGGCACTAGGACCTGTGTGGAATCCAGGCAGGGCAGGTTTGGAGGCAGCCGGGCACAAGGCAGGCACTAGGACCTGCGCGGAATCCTGGCAGGGCAGGTTTGGAGGCAGCAAGGCACAAGCAGGCACTAGGACCTGCACGGAATCCTGGCAGGGCAGGTTTGGAGACAGATGGGCACAAGGCAGGCACTAGGACCTGTGCGGAATCCTGGCAGGGCAGGTTTGGAGGCAGCAAGGCACAAGGCAGGCACTAGGACCTGCGCAGAATCCTGGCAGGGCAGGTTTGGAGGCAGCAGGGCACAAGGCAGGCACTACGACTTGCGCGGAATCCTGGCAGGGCAGGTTTGGAGGCAGCCGGGCACAAGGCAGGCACTAGGACCTGCGCGGAATCCTGGCAGGGCAGGTTTGGAGGCAGCCGGGCACAAGGCAGGCACTAGGACCTGCGCGGAATCCTGGCAGGGCAGGTTTGGAGGCAGCCGGGCACAACGCAGGCACTAGGACCTGTGTGGAATCCAGGCAGGGCAGGTTTGGAGGCAGCCGGGCACAAGGCAGGCACTAGGACCTGCGCGGAATCCTGGCAGGGCAGGTTTGGAGGCAGCCGGGCACAACGCAGGCACTAGGACCTGTGTGGAATCCAGGCAGGGCAGGTTTGGAGGCAGCAAGGCACAAGCAGGCACTAGGACCTGCACGGAATCCTGGCAGGGCAGGTTTGGAGACAGATGGGCACAAGGCAGGCACTAGGACCTGTGCGGAATCCTGGCAGGGCAGGTTTGGAGGCAGCAAGGCACAAGGCAGGCACTACGACTTGCGCGGAATCCTGGCAGGGCAGGTTTGGAGGCAGCCGGGCACAAGCCAGGCACTAGGACCTGCGCGGAATCCTGGCAGGGCAGGTTTGGAGGCAGCCGGGCACAAGGCAGGCACTAGGACCTGCGCGGAATCCTGGCAGGGCAGGTTTGGAGGCAGCCGGGCACAAGGCAGGCACTAGGACCTGCGCGGAATCCTGGCAGGGCAGGTTTGGAGGCAGCAAGGCACAAGCAGGCACTAGGATCTGCACGGAATCCTGGCAGGGCAGGTTTGGAGACAGACGGGCACAAGGCAGGCACTAGGACCTGTGCGGAAACCTGGCAGGGCAGGTTTGGAGGCAGCAAGGCACAAGGCAGGCACTAGGACCTGCGTGAAATCCTGGCAGGGCAGGTTTGGAGGCAGCAAGGCACAAGGCAGGCACTAGGACCTGCGTGAAATCCTGGCAGGGCAGGTTTGGAGGCAGCAAGGCACAAGGCAGGCACTACGACCTGCGCGGAATCCTGGCAGGGCAGGTTTGGAGACAGACGGGCACAAGGCAGGCACTAGGACCTGTGCGGAATCCTGGCAGGGCAGGTTTGGAGGCAGCAAGGCACAAGGCAGGCACTAGGACCTGCGCAGAATCCTGGCAGGGCAGGTTTGGAGGCAGCAAGGCACAAGCAGGCACTAGGACCTGCACGGAATCCTGGCAGGGCAGGTTTGGAGACAGATGGGCACAAGGCAGGCACTAGGACCTGTGCGGAATCCTGGCAGGGCAGGTTTGGAGGCAGCAAGGCACAAGGCAGGCACTAGGACCTGCGCAGAATCCTGGCAGGGCAGGTTTGGAGGCAGCAGGGCACAAGGCAGTCACTAGGACCTGCGCGGAATCCTGGCAGGGCAGGTTTGGAGGCAGCCGGGCACAAGGCAGGCACTAGGACCTGCGCGGAATCCTGGCAGGGCAGGTTTGGAGGCAGCCGGGCACAAGGCAGGCACTAGGACCTGTGTGGAATCCAGGCAGGGCAGGTTTGGAGGCAGCCGGGCACAAGGCAGGCACTAAGACCTGCGCGGAATCCTGGCAGGGCAGGTTTGGAGGCAGCAAGGCACAAGCAGGCACTAGGACCTGCACGGAATCCTGGCAGGGCAGGTTTGGAGACAGACGGGCACAAGGCAGGCACTAGGACCTGTGCGGAATCCTGGCAGGGCAGGTTTGGAGGCAGCAAGGCACAAGGCAGGCACTAGGACCTGCGCAGAATCCTGGCAGGGCAGGTTTGGAGGCAGCCGGGCACAAGGCAGGCACTACGACTTGCGCGGAATCCTGGCAGGGCAGGTTTGGAGGCAGCCGGGCACAAGGCAGGCACTAGGACCTGCGCGGAATCCTGGCAGGGCAGGTTTGGAGGCAGCCGGGCACAAGGCAGGCACTAGGACCTGCGCGGAATCCTGGCAGGGCAGGTTTGGAGGCAGCCGGGCACAAGGCAGGCACTAGGACCTGTGTGGAATCCAGGCAGGGCAGGTTTGGAGGCAGCCGGGCACAAGGCAGGCACTAGGACCTGCGTGGAATCCTGGCAGGGCAGGTTTGGAGGCAGCAAGGCACAAGCAGGCACTAGGACCTGCACGGAATCCTGGCAGGGCAGGTTTGGAGACAGACGGGCACAAGGCAGGCACTAGGACCTGTGCGGAAACCTGGCAGGGCAGGTTTGGAGGCAGCCGGGCACAAGGCAGGCACTAGGACCTGCGCGGAATCCTGGCAGGGCAGGTTTGGAGGCAGCCGGGCACAAGGCAGGCACTAGGACCTGTGTGGAATCCAGGCAGGGCAGGTTTGGAGGCAGCCGGGCACAAGGCAGGCACTAGGACCTGCGTGGAATCCTGGCAGGGCAGGTTTGGAGGCAGCAAGGCACAAGCAGGCACTAGGACCTGCACGGAATCCTGGCAGGGCAGGTTTGGAGACAGACGGGCACAAGGCAGGCACTAGGACCTGTGCGGAAACCTGGCAGGGCAGGTTTGGAGGCAGCCGGGCACAAGGCAGGCACTAGGACCTGCGCGGAATCCTGGCAGGGCAGGTTTGGAGGCAGCCGGGCACAAGGCAGGCACTAGGACCTGTGTGGAATCCAGGCAGGGCAGGTTTGGAGGCAGCCGGGCACAAGGCAGGCACTAGGACCTGTGTGGAATCCAGGCAGGGCAGGTTTGGAGGCAGCCGGGCACAAGGCAGGCACTAGGACCTGCGCGGAATCCTGGCAGGGCAGGTTTGGAGGCAGCCGGGCACAAGGCAGGCACTAGGACCTGTGTGGAATCCAGGCAGGGCAGGTTTGGAGGCAGCCGGGCACAAGGCAGGCACTAGGACCTGCGCGGAATCCTGGCAGGGCAGGTTTGGAGGCAGCAAGGCACAAGCAGGCACTAGGACCTGCACGGAATCCTGGCAGGGCAGGTTTGGAGACAGATGGGCACAAGGCAGGCACTAGGACCTGTGCGGAATCCTGGCAGGGCAGGTTTGGAGGCAGCAAGGCACAAGGCAGGCACTAGGACCTGCGCAGAATCCTGGCAGGGCAGGTTTGGAGGCAGCAGGGCACAAGGCAGGCACTACGACTTGCGCGGAATCCTGGCAGGGCAGGTTTGGAGGCAGCCGGGCACAAGGCAGGCACTAGGACCTGCGCGGAATCCTGGCAGGGCAGGTTTGGAGGCAGCCGGGCACAAGGCAGGCACTAGGACCTGCGCGGAATCCTGGCAGGGCAGGTTTGGAGGCAGCCGGGCACAACGCAGGCACTAGGACCTGTGTGGAATCCAGGCAGGGCAGGTTTGGAGGCAGCCGGGCACAAGGCAGGCACTAGGACCTGCGCGGAATCCTGGCAGGGCAGGTTTGGAGGCAGCCGGGCACAACGCAGGCACTAGGACCTGTGTGGAATCCAGGCAGGGCAGGTTTGGAGGCAGCAAGGCACAAGCAGGCACTAGGACCTGCACGGAATCCTGGCAGGGCAGGTTTGGAGACAGATGGGCACAAGGCAGGCACTAGGACCTGTGCGGAATCCTGGCAGGGCAGGTTTGGAGGCAGCAAGGCACAAGGCAGGCACTACGACTTGCGCGGAATCCTGGCAGGGCAGGTTTGGAGGCAGCCGGGCACAAGCCAGGCACTAGGACCTGCGCGGAATCCTGGCAGGGCAGGTTTGGAGGCAGCCGGGCACAAGGCAGGCACTAGGACCTGCGCGGAATCCTGGCAGGGCAGGTTTGGAGGCAGCCGGGCACAAGGCAGGCACTAGGACCTGCGCGGAATCCTGGCAGGGCAGGTTTGGAGGCAGCAAGGCACAAGCAGGCACTAGGACCTGCACGGAATCCTGGCAGGGCAGGTTTGGAGACAGACGGGCACAAGGCAGGCACTAGGACCTGTGCGGAAACCTGGCAGGGCAGGTTTGGAGGCAGCAAGGCACAAGGCAGGCACTAGGACCTGCGTGAAATCCTGGCAGGGCAGGTTTGGAGGCAGCAAGGCACAAGGCAGGCACTAGGACCTGCGTGAAATCCTGGCAGGGCAGGTTTGGAGGCAGCAAGGCACAAGGCAGGCACTACGACCTGCGCGGAATCCTGGCAGGGCAGGTTTGGAGACAGACGGGCACAAGGCAGGCACTAGGACCTGTGCGGAATCCTGGCAGGGCAGGTTTGGAGGCAGCAAGGCACAAGGCAGGCACTAGGACCTGCGCAGAATCCTGGCAGGGCAGGTTTGGAGGCAGCAAGGCACAAGCAGGCACTAGGACCTGCACGGAATCCTGGCAGGGCAGGTTTGGAGACAGATGGGCACAAGGCAGGCACTAGGACCTGTGCGGAATCCTGGCAGGGCAGGTTTGGAGGCAGCAAGGCACAAGGCAGGCACTAGGACCTGCGCAGAATCCTGGCAGGGCAGGTTTGTAGGCAGGCGGGCACAAGGCAGGCACTAGGACCTGTGCGGAATCCTGGCAGGGCAGGTTTGGAGGCAGCAAGGCACAAGGCAGGCACTAGGACCTGCGCAGAATCCTGGCAGGGCAGGTTTGTAGGCAGGCAGGCACAAGGCAGGCACTAGGACCTGCCTGGAATCCTGGCAGGGCTCAGAGGCAGCAGCAGCCGTGAAACATCCAGACAATGCAGCCGACACACTAACGTGTCCCAACACACAGTTTGGAAAGCTCTGCCCTAGGTCAATAAGTTGGAGTTAGGGCCATGTAATTTGGTTGAGATATTTTGCTGGAACAGGCTAGAATGGCTGCCTCTATTCGAAACTTGACCACTGACCAGATTTGTTACCCATTTTCATTCATAATTAAGTTTCCTCCGGTTCCTAATGCCCCCAAACATTCCTAGTGCCCCCCCCAAGCATTGAACATACTCCTCTTCTAAGCAGCAACAATCATAAACTCCATCTTACTTTGGCTAATCTGTTCACAGTAGAAGAATTCGAAGGCGTTTTGACGGACATCGTTTTCCACTTCATTATTTCCTTTGACAATTTCCTGAAGGGCTTTTATAAATCGACTGGGAGAGACATCAGCTGTGCATGAAAAAGTAGATCGGTTAGAATTATTGTTCTCATCAGTAGTAGTTACAGTAGTAGTATTCTTCTTGACCTTTCAATCTATCTGGCATATACCTTGAGCTAGTTTGGAGGTTCTAGCAGGGGAGCGCAGCTATTGTATACCCTTGACCGAAGATCGGTACACTCCTTCTATCTGGGATGGTCATCCTCTTCCACCAAGTGTGCAGCTTCGGGAGGGACGCACATGGAGCGGTGAGGGAGGAAGGGGACACCCGCCTAGCCAGTCAGATCAGCCAGATCAACCCTGCCGATCAATGGGGTGACAGATGTCGCAGCCAGATCGCCCTCACATCTGGCATATACATGCTTTGAGAATGGTCTAGGGCTCAATGAGATGACATTAAAAGAGGTCTCCTGAAATCCCATTTCCTCCCAAGATGGCTGGGGAATAAGGGATTTGGAGCCCAGCTCACCCGAGGAGCACCAGATTGGGAACATTTGTTAGTATGGAAGAAAAGGCTGGAAAGAGGCTAGAAGAGCCATCTAGATTCTCTGCAGATTGATCAACATACCCCAAGGTTCCCCAAGATGATCAGTCTTTCATGGGCTGGAGGTGGGATGAGGCATTGATAATCAGAATTAGCTTTCTGGAGAGGATTGTGTTGGAGAAAGGTCAGCCTTGGGAAGAATCATGCTATTTAGTTCTAGGTGTGACAAGGAGATCCAGTGTCTTAGAACCGAGTGCCAGGACACTGGGCTTTGCAGCAAGACTAACCCTCCTGTTTGGGATCCCAGGGCCAGCTTACCTTGGAAATAGGCCTTGAACAGCCCGGTTGCATTCAACGGCTTCATGTTTTCTAGCTGCCCAGGAGTCATGGGAGGTCTTCCAGGCATCGGGTTCCTCTCCATGTACCACGCTACGGCCCGCAGTGCCCCCATTTCCGTGATGTCGGCATCCGTATAGTCACTGGGAGAGACGCTCCCCGATTCATGGTTGGGGAGGAACCCGCTCACAATCCCTGCACAGAGAAGCAAGGAGAGCAGCATGGTGTGTGGCGGAGCGGCCAGATGGTAGAGGAGGGAAGGTGTGTCAGCTGTGGGTCTTGTCCTGCCTCTTAGCTTCCCTTTGCTCTGGAGCATGTCCTTCATTCTGCTGGTTAAATAGCTCAAGTGGCACTGGGGAAATTCCCCACCTCTTCAGCCTGTTTCCTCCTCCAGGGAAGGAGACTAGCTGAAGAATCCAGGAAAAACAACTCTTCAGCCGCAGCCCTTAATCACCACACTCAGGGCCCAGGTAAAGGGGAGTTAGCAACTGCATCAACAAGGCTGCCTCTGGAATCGACAGTTTTCTTCTAACAAAACGGCTATGCTCCTAAAACAGTGTTTTTCAAACTTGGCAACTTTTAAGACCCGTGCGCTTCAACTCCCAGAATCCCCCAGGCAGGCTGCAATCAGGACCGCCACATTGCCCACCATGTTGGAGGGCAGTAGGTTAGCCTAGGGGTCAAACGGCAAGCTAGTTTAGGGGTTCAGATGGCCTGTAGAGATGGTGAGGAGGCAGCTGGGGCTTTTCGGTCCCCAAGCTCTGCTGTCCACCCCAAACAACTGCTTCCCGTTGTTCAGCGGTGCCAAGCTGGAACTGAGCCACCAAATTCAGCCCAGAACTTGCAACTCGGTGGGACACTAAATGCAGCAACGTCTACCCTTATATCGTTATGTATTTTTTAAATTAAGTAAACCTTCTCCTGAATCCTCATCTTCTTCCTCCTGCTCCCTACAGGTCTTTTAGAGAAATGATGATAAGAAAGAAGGAGAGCCTTTTCCGTGGTGTTGTTGTTCAGTCGTTTAGTTGTGTCTGACTCTTCGTGACCTCATGGACCATAGCACGCCAGGCCTTCCTGTCCTCCACTGTCTCCCGGAGTTTACTCAAACTCATGTTCATTACATCGGTGATGCTATCTAACCATCTCATCCTCTGCCGTCCCCTTCTCCTTTTGCCTGCAGTCTTTCCCAGCATCAGGGTGTTTTCCAGGGAGTCCTCTCTTCTCATTAGGTGGCCAAAGTATTTGAGCTTCAGCTTCAGCATCTGTCCTTCCAATGAGCAGTCAGGGTTGATTTCCTTTAGGATTGACTGGTTTGACCTCCTTGCAGTCCAAGGGACTCTCAAGAGTCTTCTCCAGCACCACAGCTCGAAAGCATCAATTCTTCGGCGCTCAGCCTTCCTTATGGTCCAACTCTCACAGCCATACATTGCTACTGGAAAAACCATAGCTTTAACTATACGGACCTTTGTCGGCAAGGTGATGTCTCTGCTTTTTAATATGCTGTCTAGGTTTGCCATAGCTTTCCTTCCAAGGAGCAAGCGTCTTTTAATTTCATGGCTGCAGTCACCGTCTGCGGTGATCTTGGAGCCCAAGAAAATAAAATCTGTCACTGCTTCCATTTCTTCCCCTTCTATTTGCCAGGAAGTGATGGGACCAGATGTCATGATCTGGGTTTTTTTAATGTTGAGTTTCAAGCCAGCTTTTGCACTCTCCTCTTTCACCCTCATCAAGAGGCTCTTTAGTTCCTCTTCACTTTCTGCCATTAGGGTGGTATCGTCTGCATATCTGAGGTTGTTGATATTTTTCCCGGCAATCTTAACTCCGGCTTGTGATTCATCCAGCCCGGCATTTCTCATGATGTACTCTGCATATAAGTTAAATAAGCAGGGTGATAATATACAGCCTTGTCGTACTCCTTTCCCAATTTTGAACCAGTCGGTTGTTCCATGTCCGGTTCTAACTGTTGCTTCTTGACCCGCATACAGGTTTCTCAGGAGACAGGTAAGGTGGTCTGGTACTCCCATCTCTTTAAGAATTTGCCACAGTTTGTTGTGATCCACACAATCAAAGGCTTTAGCGTAGTCAATGAAGCAGAAGTAGATGTTTTTCTGGAACTCTCTTGCTTTTTCCACGATCCAGCGAATGTTGGCAATCTGATCTCTAGTTCCTCTGCGTCTTCGAAACCCAGCTTGCACTTCTGGTAGTTTGTTTGTTTGTTTGTTTGTTTGTTTATTTGTTTATTTATTTATTTATTTATTTATTTATAATTCAATTTGTATTCACTGCTCCATCTCCCCACAGGGGGACTCTGGGCGGTTTACAAAAATCAGCAATTCTAGTTCTCTGTTCACATACTGCTGAAGCCTAACTTGTAGGATTTTGAGCATAACCTTGCTAGCATGTGAAATGAGCACAACTGTACGGTAGTTTGAACATTCTTTGGCATTGCTGTTCTTTGGAATTGGAACGTAAACTGTGTTCCACAGTAAAATTGTTCCGTGGTGGCACCCCCATTTATGTAATTCCTTCCCTGAAGGGTTCCACTTCAGCCCACATTGGCATCATTTTGGTGCCAGGTGAAGATCTTTCTATTTTCCTAGGCTTTTTAAAAAAAACACATTTTGATCCTATTTTAATTTGTATCATTTTAGATTTTGCTGACCGCCTTGCGGCTACCTAGTTTGGTGTTGCTATTTTGTAAGTTATTTGATTTTATTGTATATGTTTTAACTCCGGATTGATGGATGGATGGATGGACAGACGGACAGACAGACAGACAGGTGTTTTATTGTAAAGCACCCACAGAGCTTAGGCTATGGAGTGATTTGATTTTTTAAAACTGTTGGAAGACCCTGAAAGACCAGGTTATGGACAGATTGTCGTGAAGAAAATCTGTGTGGTTGCTAAGACTCAACAACGATTTGATGGCACATAATCAATCATTTAAAAAAAAATTAATAAAATAACAGGAAGAGAGAGGGCATTGAGGAGGGAGTCCTGAGGGTTGAACTGAATGAGACAGAAACTGGGGGAGCATCCAGAAGTATGACAATGCCCCCAATTGACACTCGGCCCAAGATGTCTTCAGCGCTAGCACTCAGCTACATGCTTAATGCTGGGATCTCCAATGTGGCACCTGTGGGTATCAAGGTGCTTGTGAAATGCTTCTCACCTCTCAAGTTTTGATTTTTTTAAAAAAGATTGGCTTAATTTTAAACAAAATGAAAAAGGAAGCTGCAGGTCAAACACTAGTTTCCCAAACCATCTTAATTTCCAAAGATGTCTCAGGTCATATACTGGCTCCATACATATTCTTAATTTTTTTTTAAAAAAAGTCAGGGAACAGCTGTGACCTAAGGCTGTTTGTAAATGTGCCCATCTGCTCTGAAAGAAAGGAAGGAAAGAGGAGAAGAGAGGAGGAAAAAAGGGGGAAAAAGGGGGTGTCCGCAGGGTATGGCCAGAAAGGTCAAGATGGTGGCCATGATGATGCAATCAAAGCTCTGCCTTGTGTGCATTGTACATAAAAAACAGGGGGAGCTTCAGTCGCACCCTTGTGGCTTTTGTGATTGATGCCTTCTCTTGGTTTGACTGGGGATGAGATGCATGCAAGATTACAACGACGTGGCCTATGAAATGGTCACCAGCTCATGTTCAGATGGATGTGAGGGTAAGCCTTATAAGTCACTAATGGGGGAATGACCTGAATCTACCTTTGATCTAATGCAACTAGTTTCTCCCTGATATTTCCCTGCCTCCCACCAATCTAGTTCAAACCCTGAGAAGATGCTGAACTTTAGACTTCCTTTATAACCAGAGACACCTATACCTGCTCCTGCTAATCACTATCCAGCATGAAGGGGTGTGTGTGTACATGTGTGTGTGTGTGGGTGCTTCTCAGGGACAGGAGCTGATTTAGAAGACTGGATAATCAAGTTCTCTGAGATACAGTGCAAACCTCAGATTTAGTGAGATTAATTTATACCGCTTCTCGCAACAAGTCAGGCGCAAAGTCAACAAAGTTGGAAAATAAACTGTAAGATTGACTTATGGAAAGCTTTCATACCTCATCCCTGGCTTATTTTAGGGTATGCTGAAAGATTGCCGTCTCTCCGTCTTCTCCCTTCCTGGTTCTAGATTTATTTACTTTTTAGTTCTTCTTGCTATGTCATTCTTAATTAGAGGCAGATCCAGAATTGCATTTTTTGTGTGTGTCTATAATCACCATCTCTGTTCAAGTCTTCTCCCTTCAGATGACGAGCAGTGACCCCAATTAAAGAAGTTCATTTTTGGTAAGGCTGTGGTAGACTTTGAATTGGCAATCTTTTTTTGTCAATTCCCTGATCCTGATTAATGAAAAAAGCCTGAGTAATTATAATAAGGATGGAAAACCTCTGGTCCTCCCAATGTACAATTCCCAGCATCTGTCACCACTTCTGATGCTGACCAGGGACTGATAGGTTTTGTTTTGCTGAAACATCTCAAGGACAAAGATGATTCAGAGCACCGGGGAAAATCAGGACCATAGGCAGGGAAGTAAAAAAAGATCACGGAAAAAGGCAATGGCAATTAATTATTATTTATTATTATTATTTACTTCATTTATTCAATTGATAAAGCTGCCCATCTCCCATATGTGACTCTGGGTGGCTCACAATTAAATAAAATAAAACAATAAACAAATGCAAATAAACAACCAAAACAAATAAAATAATTAAAAGCCAATTAAAACAGTTCAAACCATAAAACATTAAATTTCCTTTTGTATTGTTCCCAAGTTCAGGGGTATATTCTAAAGCAGATTTTTTTCACACTGTGTCCTGCAGAACTCTAGAATTCTGTGAGAACTTGATAGAGTTCAGATGCCACAGCCTGAAAAAGTTTGAAAACCCTAACCCTAAAGTCCACAGGATCTGAGCCCAGCTCAGAACAGATGTTACTCATATTCAGAGTCATGTTAGACTAGCCATTAGCAAGCTAGAGCAGTGCAAAATATATTTCTAGAATCATTATTCCAGGACTGTAAAGGTAAAGGTTCCCCCCGCACATTTGGGAAGTCATGTCCGACTCTAGGGGCCGGTGCTCATCTCCGTTTGTTAGCCGAAGAGCCAGCGTTGTCCGAAGACGCTTCCACGGTCATGTGGCCAGCATGACAAGCGCAGAACGCTGTTACCTACCCACCGAAGTGGTACCTATTCATCTACTTGCATTTGCATGCTTTCGAATTGCTAGGTTGGCAAGAGCTGGGGCTAGTGCGGGAGCTCACTCCGCACGCAGGGCTAGGGATTCGAACCTCCGAACTTGCGATCTTCCAATCGACAAGCCTGGCGTCTTACCCGCTGAGCCACCACGCCCCTATTTCAGGACTGTATTTATGGATATAAATCAGCACATGCAATTTCTGTTCACATATGTGCTCTGTTTTTTGGCCAGCCTTGGTTTATATTTGGTCTCTCTAATCCAAGGGTGGGCAATCTTCTGGTGGCTAAGAGCTTTTGATGACCAAGAGCTATTTAACATAGAAAGATGCACATTGGGCACATTCAGGTGACTGACATGGATTTTCCTAAGTGTAAAGTAAAGTAAGGCTGGTGCAAATCTCTCCCCGCCTTAACACATACAGAGATAGGCTCGCAGCCATCAGAAGCAGATCTTGAAGCTGTAGTGGAAACCTCTTAAGATGCCAATGCAAAGTCCATGCCAGGGAGCATCAGGAAGGGGGTAGAAACTGACGCTGCCAACATCCTCATCTGGAATACTGTGTGGAGTTCTGGTAAATGTAGAAGAAGACGAACAATATGATCAAGGGACACCATCACCTACTTTGTGAAAAAAAAAGTTAAAATCTTTGGAGCTCTTTGGCTTGATAAAAAGGCAACCGAGGGCCATTCATGTGGATGGCTTTAAAAGGGGACTGGATAAATTCATGGAGGACAAATCTATAAACAGCTATTAGTCTGGAGATGCAGTGATAGCACTGAGTCGGGGGGGGCAACATTATTTATTTGCTTATTATTTGGGTGCCACCCACTTCATAAGATTCTGGTAGCTCACAGCAGTAAA
Source organism: Charina bottae (assembly GCA_023362775.1). Lineage (NCBI taxonomy): Eukaryota > Metazoa > Chordata > Lepidosauria > Squamata > Charinaidae > Charina > Charina bottae. The sequence goes on from JALMGJ010000002.1 coordinate 22,083,585, forward strand.
AGCACCAACAAAACTTCATAACTATAAAATCATAAAGCATTATTCCCATAAAACCATAAAAGCAGAATCATCACTTCTAAGCAGGACAATTATAACCCCCAAGACAATACATCAACCAGAATAACATGCCTTCAGACACAGGTTACAGGGGAATGGTGGTAGCAGAGGGATGTGTCTGTGTCTCTTGCTTGCTACCCAGCAGCCCAGTGGCACATGGACTAAGATGGGCCTTGGACAGACCCAACACGTCTATTTTTTGTATAGCAGCTTTTCCTGATCTGTGTAATCCCAACACTTCTGGAGGAAATCAGATTGGGGACTGATTTATTTATTATGTGTGATCAAATTGTTGAAACTTAGCAATTACATAGATAGGTTTTCTCCATGATGATCTGTCCCTAACCTGTTCTTTCAGGTCTTCCAATGGTCCATCCATCATCACTGTAACTGAGTCCATCCCCCTTGCTGCTGGTTATCCTCTTCTTGTTCCTTCCACCTTTCCCAGCATCAGAGCCTCCTCCAGAGAGCTGGGTCTTCACATAATGTGTCCGAAGTAGGATAATTTGAGCCTGGTCATTTGTGCCTTGAGTGAGAACTCCAGGTTGATTTGCTCAATGATCCATCAGTTCGTTTTCTTGGCTGTCCATGGTATTCTCAGGAGTTCTCTCCAACACCAAAGTTCAAAAGCATCAATACTCTTCCTATTCTGCTTCTTCAAAGTCCAAATTTTCCATAGAGTGGCACAGGGAATACCATGGCTTGCATGATTCTGATCTTTATAAAGATCACACATCATGGCTTTTGAATATCTCTTCCAAGGCCTTCATGGCTGCTCTAACAAGCATTAGTCTGCAGCATATTTCTTCACTGCTTGTCCCTTTACTGCTGACAGACTGGGGAAGCTTGGCCTAAAACTTACCTATTTTCATCAGTGAAAAATGGGAAGGACTAAGAAGTGAGTCCAATTTTTATGTATCTACCAGGTGATATTCTTTCAGCCACTGATCAAGCATAGATAAAACCTTCCTTCCTTCCTTCCTTCCTTCCTTCCTTCCTTCCTTCCTTCCTTCCTTCCTTCCTTCCTTCCTTCCTCTGTCCATCTCATGGCAGTGACTCTAAACCATGCTTTTTTAAAACAGAGTTCATTCCATAAATTATAAATAGCTGGCTTGATGTGACATACTAAGCTAAAAATGGGCAAAACACCAGTGTCTAGCATCATATTTATTTGCAGGAAAGCCTTGGGCCCCCAAACTTCCACCTAGGATGGGAGGGAACCTCCTGGAGGATAGGTTTGCAATCTGGTAAATGGATATTTTGTGACTCGCCAAACACGACATGGCCACTGTTTTTTGATGAGGCAAGTCTCCTGGGGTCGCCATTTTGTAAACATGCCCATGTCTGTTTCCTGACCCAGCCTACCTTGAAGGGTTGACATCAGTCTTGACAGCCTATGTTTTCCCTTCCCTCCTTCTTATACCCCAGTGAATTAGGCTGGATCCTCTCTGAGTTTCTCTCCATGCTTTGTCCGTTTCCCAGACTTAACTCATGCTTTTGTTTCTGTAACCATTTCTGCATAGTTTCTCCAAGGTCATCTCTGTGTCTCTTGACCGTCCATCACATGCTCTGGAAATTCCAAATAGGTTCACTGATGTTGATAATGACAATGATTTAAAAGTTGCCTATCTCTGGCTTCAAATAATCCTGGAACAAGGGAGTGGTAAATCACTTCCTAACATAACCAAGAAAACGGCATGGATACCTTCACCAGGAGGATGGGCATCCACAGCAAACATCCAATGACGTCAAGATGATCTCACATGCATAGTGATGTCATGGTGCAAATCCCTCCCTTACCTATTTGTGTCCTGATGTCTGATGTGTGTTCATGGATTGTCACTTGTTCTTCCCCCCAGTGGTCATCCGTGTCCATGAGGTTGAGCTTGATGCAAGGGCTTCACTATTTTCTGCAGAAAGCCATCTAGTCAGCCTCTCCCTTGAGTAGGATTTTGTTGTTTATTCGTTCAGTCGCTTCCGACTCTTTGTGACCTCATGGACCAGCCCACGCCAGAGCTTCCTGTCGGCCGTCGCCATCCCCAGCTCCCCCATGGTTGAGTGCGTCACCTCCAGAATATCATCCATCCATCTTGCCCTTGGTCGGCCCCTCTTCCTTTAGCCTTCCACTTTCCCTAGCATCAGCTTCTTCTCCAGGGTAACCTGTCTTCTCATTATGTGGCCAAAGTACTTCAGTTTTGCCTTTAATATCATTCCCTCAAGTGAGCATCCTGGCTTTATTTCCTGGAGTATGGACTGGTTTGATCTTCTTGCAGTCCAAGGCACTCTCAGAATTTTCCTCCAACACCACAGTTCAAAAGCATCTATCTTCCTTTGCTCCGCCTTCCTTATGGTCCAGCTCTCGCAGCCATAGGTTACTACAGGATTGAATAGGATAGCGAGAGAGAAAGTTCCACCATTTACTTTTCCATTTTTTATATGACCGTTTCCTTTTTTTCTCAGCACATAAAGAGGTAGATTGATACGTTACTTTTGGGATCTAGTGGTTTACTTATTGATTTTTATTGTGTGTTGACTGTAAATATTGTTCAAGGCTGTGGACATAACAGCAGCGACAACTTGACTAAGGCTTGTCATCGTTTGAGCTTAAGTGTGCTTCTTATTTCAAAAGCTGTATTGTGATAACTCCTGCCTCTGTGTGACATGGTTCTTTAGTAATTATAAGGTATCAAGATGGGAAAGGCTACCTCACTGTTAATCCTTTAATTGTGTTTTATAATAACAGTCGCCTGTCTCCTGCTGACAGCATGGACATGGAGTGTTTTCCTGGCAACTCTACAGAACTGATTTGCCATCAACTTCTTCCGGATGCTTTCTCAATGTCCCAGTTTAGCCTCAGCTCTGGGATTTTCCTCCTCCAAGTACCGGACAGATCCAACTCTGCCTGGTTTTTTAAAGACCCCCTGATGTAATGGTATGTGGGAATGACCTTGGGGGACAGGAGGATGAGCCACAGATTGGACAACCACCACGCAAAAGGAATCTCAGTCCACAGAAGCAGAGGGGACCTGGGAAGCGTTTCAGAAGGGGCCCTATCAAGTTTTCTGGAGAGTAAAAGAAAAGGAGGGGAGAGATGCTTTCAGACTTGCAAGATTTTGTTAATGCAACCTTACAATAGAGCAGGGTTTCTCAACCAGGGATCCGTGGAACCCTCAGGTTCCACAAGAGGTCACTAGGGTTTCCCTGGGAGATCACGATTTATTTAAAAAATTATTTCAAATTCGGGCAACTTCACATTAAAGAGGTAAGTTTCATTTTTATTTTTTAGTTTAAGAACATTGTTACTGCATATATACAGGACTACACATGAAACAAATATAACAATTTTGTAACTTCTGGTCTATATTTGAGCCTGAATGTGCAAGGGTTCCCTGAGGCCTGAAAAATACTTCAAGAGTTCCTCCAGGGTCAAAAGGTTGAGAAAGGCTGTTCCAGAGACTATACTAGAGCTAGTATTCATCGTGCTGCTTCTTGTCAGGACTACCTCGAAGAGCTGACATCCAACTTTATCAACCTCACTTCTCCTACAATGCTTTCCTTGTCCGCCTCAGTGTGCTATTTTGTACATCCATGTAGTCTTTGTTTCTCTAGTTTTAGTATTTTCATGTCTTTTACCTTTGTGTTATTGTTTGTGCAGGGAAAAAAAGGAAGGTAGAAAGAAAAGAAAGAAGAACAAAAGATAAATGAAGCAGGAGGGAGAGATTGCCAGCATTGTGAAAAATGAAACGTTTAGGCTATAAAAAGATAAGGTGGCTGTCTGCTTTCAAATGGGAGTCTTCTGTTTGAAGGTTAAAGAGCTGTTGGATCTAAGTCCAGTTTAAAAATTGAGAAGGATCCAAAGAAGGACAAGCAAGAAGGTTAGTTAGTTAGACAGAGACAGAGACAGAGACAGAGGTAGAGATGATAGAGATGATAGAGATAGAGATGATAGGTAAAGTAAAGGTAAAGGTACCCCCGCACATTTGTGCAGTCGTGTCCGACTCTAGGGGCCGGTGCTCATCTCCGTTTGTTAGCCAAAGAGCCAGCGTTGTCCGAAGACGCTTCCACGGTCATGTGGCCGCATGACATGCGCGGAACGCTGTTACCTACCCACCGAAGTGGTACCTATTCATCTACTTGCATTTGCATGCTTTCGAATTGCTAGGTTGGCAAGAGCTGGAGCTAGTGCGGAAGCTCACTCCGCACGCAGGACTAGGGATTCGAACCTCCGAACTTGCAATCTTCCGATCGACAAGCCTGGCGTCTTACCCACTGAGCCACCACGCCCCTTTGATAGAGATGATAGAGATCATATAAAATATACCCTCTCCTAACTTCCTCTTTTTTCTGCTGTGTCCCCATGACTTTGCCCAGTTGCTGGTGTAACTTTAAACGGAGGCTGGGTAGGGTTCAGCAATAGGGACAGCCCATTTCACACCAGTATAGCTTTCTGCTGATCAGACATGAATACGTAGTGTCTTGTCTCAGCTGTGGGAAAAGGCAGACATTCTCATGGGTGAGAAAGGGGGCTGTTCCACATGGCTGCATTAAGACCATCTTCCAGTCTTTGAGCCATCAGAAAACTGCACTGGTATCAATTGTGCCATCCCACCTGGGAACCCAGTTCCAACTCAGGAACGAACTGATGAATGGTGCTGTTTTTACATTTTTAAGAAAGGCTCTTGTAGGGTTCCCAGTCTTTGTTTCCCTTCTCACTGAACATCTTCTTCTGGCAGGATAAACACCACCAATCGCTCTCCTGAACATGCACTGGGGTTGGGTGAGTGTGGAGGGGCATGGAAGGTCTAGCAATTTTTCAAATTGTCTGAGTGATGGATTGCTGGTATGGAGGTGCTCCATGCCTGAGTTTAGTGCTTTTTTGAAAAAGCACTAAACCCACGTTTAAAAATAGGCCGGCTGACTGACCACAGATGTGGAGCAAGGATATCAGGAGGGAGGTTACCCAGTGCAAATATCTCTATCTCTTGCTCGTTCTGTTGTTCTCAGGCACTATCTTGATCCTTCAAACTCTTGCTATCACATTTCATCTCTCTGTCTCTTGCTTGCTCCGTCTCTCTCACATGTTCTCACACTCACTCTCTGAGTCTCTGTCTCTCACTTATTCCACCTCTTTCTCCTTTTCTCTCTCTCTTTCTCACATCACTCAAGCGCACTAGTCCTATTTTTTAAGCACAGGGACAGCATTCTTTCCAAGGAGCATTAAACCCATGTAAGCCTGTGCAAGACCACATGAATATTTTGGTTGGATATTATGCAGCAGATGCCTCTGAAAAGGTTGGATGTTTGATCTTGCAGACCATCCCAAACCAAATGACAATAGGGACACTGTCCAGTGATCAAAAAGGAAGGGATGTGCTTACTCTAGCATAAAGTGGCAAGCAGGAACAGGACAAATCCCAGTTCCTGACTGCATCATCAATCGCATCATCAGTGAAGTGTCCTACATTATCTCAAAGACAAATTGTGTCAGGAGAAGAGGGAAAACATTGCTTTAAAACAGATAAAGATAACTTTAAGCTGCCTGAGAGAAAAGTATTTTCTTGAGAACAGGTGATTTAAAAACAGGTGGTGGAGCATGACCACACTGCAGTTAGAGGGACCTGAGGATAGGCTCATAGCCTAACACATTTTACATGTTTTGAAGCTGCCCTTAGATGTTGTCACCTTTGAAGCCCATTTAGCAGTCTGTTAGAACTACTGAAATGGAGCAGAGCTGCAAAGTTCGTGTACAGAAAAAGAATGTTGTTTAAAAACAGAGCCCATGAGCATATTAGAGAGATCCAGGTTAGTCTTACACCTTTAGCCCACCCAAGCATAAAGAAACATGCGCTTAGACATGGCAGGTATGAAAAATAAGTACAAAAGGGTCCTTACGTTTATTCATTGCAGGGACAGCCTTTTTGGCAGATAAGTGATGTTCCATTTCTTCCTTCTGTTCCCTAAACTTAATACCTCTTGCCCTGTTTGCTGCAAGAGGCTGCATGTAGAAAGGGGGAAAAATCTCCTAGGCCCATCCATGGCCTAGGATGGAGCAGCACACAGCCATGTGCTTGCTCCTGGTCCAAAGGGGGGAGAGAGGAATGAGGACTAGCACATGGCCTCTCCATGGAGAGGAGCAGCCACATGCTGCATCCTTCTCGATGGAAGAATCAGAGAGAGAGAAGAGAGAGGAAGTGGGAGTGGCCAAAAACAGCTTCCTCAAAAGCATGGAGAGCTTGCATCCTAGAGCAGCCATCCATATGCTGATGAGGCATTCTGGATTTGCCAGAATCTCCAATAAACTTAAGGGAGAAAATACTAGTTATAACAGTATAACTAGGACAGGGGTTGGCAAACTTTTTATGCCTGGAGCCATTTTGACATGCTCGTGCACATTTTGAAATGCTCGAGAGCCAGGGGGCGGGGTTTGCGGGCGGGGGCCAATCGCATGGAAGGGGGCGGGGTTTGCGGGTGGGGCCAATCACGTGGAAGGGGGCGGGGTTTGCGGGCGGGAGCCAATCACACGGCTTATGGGGGGTGGGTGGGAGGGCGAATCTGTTTGGGAGGGTCGGGGGTCCTCCTCGGCGAGCCCGGCCTGCAGAGCGGGGCATGTCTGGCCGGGCGGAGCGGGCGCGGGGGAGCTGCACAGGCGCCGAGGGGGGCGGGCCCGGCGGCGGAGGCCCGGGCCGCCCGCCCGCCCCGCCCGCTTGCCTGCCTGCTTGCCTCCCTCTGCGAGGCCCCCCGCTGCCTTCCTGGGATCCAAGCCGGAGAGAAAGGGCGGCGGCGGGGCCGCGCTACCGCCACTCGGCGTGGGCGGGGCTGCCGCTTCCGCCCGCCCGCGTCGAGCCAAGGAAATGATGGGGGGCAGGAAACGAGGCGGGCGGCGACGACAAGCGGCGCGCTTCAGGGGAGCCGCTGCCGCTGCCGCCGTGTGGGTCCCCTCAGGGCGGGCGGAGGCAGGCGAGCAGCTGCTCCACCTTCTCTCCCGCCAACGGAGGAGGAGGAGGCCCAGGCCTCCCGCCCGCCCGCCCGCTCGCTCGCCCGCTCGCTCGCTTACCTGCCGGCTTGCCTCCCTCCGCGAGGCCCCCCGCTGCCTTCCCGGGATCCAAGCTGGAGAGAAAGGGCGGCGGTGGGGCCGCGCTACAGGAGCGCCCGAGTGCCAGACAGGCAGCTCCGCCTGCGCGCCTTCCACGCAATCGGCCCGTGAGGACCGGCCAGGGAAGGCGCGCGGGCGGAGCTCCCGTCCCGCTGCACCCCAGCCGGAGCGCCCGAGTGCCAGACAGGCAGCTCCACCCGCGCGCCTTCCACGCGATTGGCCCGTGAGGACCGGCCAGGGAAGGCGCGCGGGCGGAGCTCCCGTCCCGCTGCACCCCAGCCGGAGCGCCCGAGTGCCAGGCAGGCAGCTCCGCCCGCGCGCCTTCCACGCGATTGGCCCGCGAGGACCGGCCAGGGAAGGCGCGCGGGTGGAGCTCCCGTCCCGCTGCACCCCAGCCGGAGCGCCCAAGTGCCAGGCAGGCAGCTCCGCCCGCACGCCTTCTCTGGCCGGTCCTTGCGGGCCGCCGGCGATGCTCCCGTCCCGCTGCACCTCTCCAGCTCGTCGGCCACCCGCCGCAGCGTCTTGGCCGTGCCCGCTCGCTCGCTTACCTGCCGGCTTGCCTCCCTCCGCGAGGCCCCCCGCTGCCTTCCCGGGATCCAAGCTGGAGAGAAAGGGCGGCGGTGGGGCCGCGCTACCGGAGCGCCCGAGGACCGGCCAGGGAAGGCGCGCGGGTGGAGCTCCCGTCCCGCTGCACCCCAGCCGGAGCGCCCGAGTGCCAGGCAGGCAGCTCCGCCCGCGCGCCTTCCACGCGATTGGCCCGCACGCCTTCTCTGGCCGGTCCTTGCGGGCCGCCGGCGATGCTCCCGTCCCGCTGCACCTCTCCAGCTCGTCGGCCACCCGCCGCAGCGTCTTGGCCGTGCGGCTGGGGGGCAGCGCCGCGTCCCCCAGCCGGTGCTGCAGGTAGTCGCCCAGCAGCTGCGCTGTCTCCTCTCGCAGCGCACCCAGCATGGCGACGCTCTCCTGCCTGCCTGGCGAGCGCTTCGGGGGGGGGCGGCGGCAGCGGCCGTTGCAACGCGGGCGGAGGAAGAGGCGGCGGCGGTGACCAACCAACTTCCCCACCCGCCAACCTCGAAGAAGCGCTGCCCGACTCTGGAAGGCTCCGGAGGGCGGGAGGAGGAAGAATCAATTGCCCTCCTCCAGCGCCGGCCATCAGAGTTTGGGGGCGGGATCCAATCGCGTGGAAGGGGCAGGGGTGAGTTCAGCTGCGGAAGAGCCACACTCAAGGGGCCAAAGAGCCGCATCTGGCTCGCGAGCCGCCATTTCCGACCCTTGAACTAGGAGAACTTAAACCTGTCTCATTCATGGGCCAGAGGCCAGATGAAGGCAACATCATAAAAAGCAATTGCCAGGGTGTCTGCAGTATGGTTAGATCCGAGTTGGGACACAGCCTGTGTAGGTACAAAGCCATCTAGTCATTCTCTCCCCCTCTATGTCAAAATATATTTCTAGAATCATTATCCCAGGACTGTATCTATGCATATAAATCAGCACTTGCAATTTCTGTGCTCTGTTTTTTGGCCAGCCAGCATCATAGGCCTTGGTTTATACAGTATTTGGTCTCTCTAATCCAGGGGTGGGCAATCTTCTGGTGGCTAAGAGCTTTTGATGACCAAGAGCTATTTAACATAGAAAGATGCACACTGGGCACATTCAGGTGACTGACATGGATTTTCTGTTTCGTTCTGGGGAACTTTTCAAAAAACCTATATTAGGCACATTCGACTGTGGTGTTTTTCCTATCACAAAATGGTGGGAAAACCCTCTTCCAATTTTAGGCAGGTGCCATGTTTGGAGGAGGCCAAGAGCCACAAAAATAGGCACGGGAACTGGAATTTGCCCACCCCTTGCCCTAATTTTGCTGATGGTCTCCTTAGCCTGCAATTGCATGGATGGAATCATGAAGCTTTTTATGCTGGATAAAGGGTAAAGGAGCAGGCTCACATTTTTAAATGCTCCTAGCTCTAATTATTCGACTGGCAAAATAAATCTAGCGGTCTCTTGCCATTTTTTGTACCGATTTTTCATGAGAGCCCTGCCTTCTGGCACGCTCATCAACAATCACTTTATATTTTTGAACAAAGTACTTAACAAAATAATACTGATCTAGCTGCCACAAATAGCAGAGTAAATGTCAAGATTTTTAAAAATAAACACTTAAAGTGAAGAGCTAAATCTGCTAAATCCTATAAATGGATATGGTTCTTATCATATCAGGAAGAAGGAAAATAAAGTAGTTGCTAAGAGTGGATTTTAGAGAAGGAATAAAGAACACAAGGAAGCTGAGTTTATTAAGGAAGTCTATTGGAGTACCTGCCGAACAAAAGAGGTGGCTGAAATCTGCCATAATTCACTTAATAATGAATAAACATAATAATTATAAAAATAGGAAGCAGCTACTGTAGTTTCAGTAAACCTGAAGTGGGAATATCACGAGATGTTTGCCTTTAAGATCATGCTTAAAAGTGACACCTGTGACTTTCTGTACAAAAGTCCTTTTGTTTCTTAATTCTTAGGAACTTGCACAGAACTCCTGGCTGTAGCTAAGCAGGTAAAGTTAATGGGCTGCCTGCACAGGAAGACATCTGAGGACGTGCCTTTTGTAATCTGGAGAACTTGCTGAGATCTCCTTCCTGTCTCCCTGTGGTTTCTTTGGAGGCACTCCCATCACAAGCAGGAGCCATTCCTAGATCTCAGTATCCATACCTGAGACCAAGAAGTTAGTTTGGGAAGTGAAGGGCAAGATACAGGAGGTGCAGAATTCCATTCCACCAGCACCTCACGATTTTCTTCCCAGGATTTTGGTGCCTGAGTGGACAGCATCCGTCTTCCCAATACAGGTAGTCCTCAATTTACGACCATTCATTCAGTGACCGTTTGAAGTTACAACGGCGCTGAAAAAACGTGACTTACTTCTGGTCCTCACACTTACGACCGTCACAGCGTCCCCGCGGTCACATGATCAAAATTCGGGCACTTCGCAACCGGCATATATTTATGCCGCCCAGAGTCCCTTGCAAGGGAGATGGGCGGGGAATAAATTGAAATAATAAATAAAATAAATAAATAAAATAAATTATGATGGTTGCAGCATCCTGGGGTCATCTGATCGCCATTTGTGACCTTCCCAGTTGGCTTCCGAAAAGCAAAATCAATGGGGAACCATGAGATTCACTTACCAACTGCATGATTCATTTAATGACCACCACAAAAAAGTCATAAAATTGGGTGCAGTCATGTGATGCGTCGTTTAACAACTGCACCACTTAACGACAAATTTTCCAGTCCCTATTGTGGTCGTAAGTCGAGGACTACCTGTAGTAGAGCTGGCTCTCCATACTTCCTTCTGGGACAGCAAGGAAAAAAAAGACTCAAGAGGGCCAAGGAGGTTGTAGAGAGTAAAGAGGATTACCTTGAAGGAGAGAGGGAAGATTATTTACCAAAGCAACAAAAAGTCCAAACAATGGGGGTGATTACAAAAACAAGTCGGACACCCCCCCAATTCACATGAGTATAAAGAGGGAGGAGGGGAAGCCTAATCAGACTTCCAAGATTATGTTACTATAGCCAATCTAAATAAATGCAGTTTTTAGACTTTCATGGAATCTATTTCTTGGTCTGGTCTGCCTCATAGGACTGATTCAGAGGTATTAGAAATAAAACTCACTTTCCTGAATAAGACTGAGAAGCCTGTGGTTCTAAGAGAGCTCTAAGACCTCGTCAAATTTTGGATCTTCTCTGCTTCTCTATACCTCGTTTGTTGTACTTTCTCATCTGACTAATGCAGTCCAGAAGAACTCAAACATTTGCATGCTTTTCTCCATCATTTTAGATGATCCTAATATTCAACTCTCAGTTTGGATTTTTCTTTTCCTCATAGGCCCACATGGTCATCTGTTTTTAAACATCCTGTTAGGACATGTTTCTAGTAAAAGTGAGTCACATGACTCTAGGAACTTACAAGCCTGGATGAAAGCATATTGCTCAGACCACACCTGATTAAGAAGGATATGGACCAAGCAGATGGATATGAAAGAAAGTGGCAAAGATGCTGAGTGATCTGGAGACCAAATCCCCTGGAGACCAATTGTTAAGTGAGGGTGTTTAATCTGATGTAGAGATTGAGAAGCCAGGGAACAAAGGGCAGATGGCAGAAACCATCACAGCTGGGAAACAAGCTGTGATGAGGTTGCTAACTTACGTGGAAAAAAGAAAAAAAGGTGGAAAAATTGAGATTAACATATATGGAAGGCAGGAATCCCTGGAGCTGTTAGATACCATCTTCATCTTCATGGTTTCCTAATTCTCTGTAGTAAATCTACTTATCTAACCTTCTTGTGATTACTTGGGAATGTTCAGTGGAGAGAGAATGTAAGTGCCATACCCTTTTTGAAGTCTTGAAACTATGAGGCAAATGTGTGTCTGAACAGTACACATTTTATTTAAAGTATTTAAAGATTAGCTAAAGATCAGGTCAGGCAGGAGAGAGTATTGCAGGGTTTCTCAACCAGGGTTCCATGGCAGCCTAGGGTTCCGCGAGAGGTCACTAGGAGTTCCCTGGGCGATCACGGTTTATTAAAAAAATTATTTCAAATTCGGGCAACTTCACATTAGAGAGGTAAGTTTCATTCTTTATTTTCAGTTTAAGAACACTGTTAATACATACATACAGGCCTGCACATGAAACAAATATAATAATTTTGTAACTTCTAGCCTATATTTGAGCCTGAATGTGCAGGGGTTCCCCGAGGTCTGAAAAATATTTCAAGGGTTCCTCCAGGGTCAAAAGGTTGAGAAAGGCTGGAGTATTGTGAAAGGTGAGGATGGTTGGTGGGAAGGAGCTGTACTACCTTGACTTCTGGGAAATGGGGGTTGGCCTTCTGTGCCCTCAATATGCTCCCCAAATTCCACAGGTACTCCCAGGCCCCAAAATGTAAGAGTTTCATCTTCTATGTTCTGCAACATAATTGGTTCTCCAGGTTCTTGGCAGATTGGCATATTGTTTCCTACCCTGGCCCACCTTGAAGGGGTGACACCTAATTAGGGATGGCTCCAACTGGAATGGTTGATCAAACAATGAGGCTAAATAATAGAAATCAGAGATTGACATCATGAACACATAGCAGGTATCCCACCATTGAGCTAGTTTTCTGTTCTAGCTTTTTCTTTCTGGCCAGCTATTCACATTTCCCTTAGTCACTCATATTCTATGACGGTCGGATATTTTGTGTCCATAGATGAGTCAACATCTACTGGACTGTAACAAAATGTCGGATTGTCTCAAAGCAAACACGATTCTTTTCGAAGCAGGATTCTCACGGAGTTCTCTTTAGCAAGATTTATTGGGATGAAAGGGATAGGGCAGAGTTTTCCAAACTTTTCATGTTGGTGACACACTTTTTAGACATGCATCATTTCGCGATACACTCTTACAGCAGGGCATCATTTCGTGACACACTCTTACAGCAGGGCACAAGGCAGGCACTAGGACCTGTGCGGAATCCTGGCAAGGCAGGTTTGGAGGCAGCAAGGCACAAGGCAGGCACTAGGACCTGCGTGGAATCCTGGCAGGGCTCGGAGGCAACAGCAGCTGCCGTGACACACCCAGACACTGCAGCTGACACACTAACGTGTCGCGACACACAGTTTGGAAAGCTTTGGGATAGAGGATTACAAGAATTCCAGGAACTGAGCTATTTCCTATTTGGAACGAATTGATACCAGGTAGATTAGGGCAAAATGTTCTAATTTTATTTCTAATACTCTAATACTTTCTAATACTTTCTAACACTCTTCCCCCAGAGGTGAGGCAGGCCCCCACTCTCCCAGCCTTCCAGAAAGGGGTAAAGACCTGGCTCTGCCATCTCGCTTGGGGCGGGAGGAGGGGTAATTAATCCTGGGGGTGGTTAACGCCTTGAAGAGGCCCCCATGAATTCATGAATTTAAATTAAGAAATTTTAATATCTTCATCTTGGATTTTATATTTTACATTTACATTTACATTTAAGAAGCACTGTTTTTATTGCATTTTCGTCTGTATTTATTTTTAGTTTTACTGTAAACCTCCCAGAGTCGCTCTTTGAGTGAGATGGGCGGAGACGAAATTTGAAATATAAACAAACAAACAAACAAACAAATAAATACTGTAATAGCCTCCCTGTCATCTGGTGGGTGGGCAGGTCTTTTCTCTGATGATGTCAGGGAGACACAGGAGAGCGGAGGGGGGAGCTTGCCCATGGGAGGGAAGCGAGCACGAAGCTCGGAGGGCCTGGCCTTCTTTCCCAAACGCCTCCGGAAAGCTCCGCCCTAGATTGGACTCATGTCTCTGGGATTCTTCGGGCACTATCAGTTTAGCAGGATTCTGTATGTAGGAAGCAATAAACACTAGAGACTAGATTCCCAGCCTCGGCGTGTTATTTCTGCACCTACACATGGCAGATGATGGAGATCAGCCCTGGATTAACCATTAAGCAAAATAAGCATATGCTTAGGGCCCCAAGGGAAGGGGGCACCACAATTCCCCCCCTAGCTACCATGCCCTTAACTCTTTCGTAAGTGTCCTTATCTGATGTCTTTGACTTTAATCTGCATTGTTAAAAAATGTTTTCCTTGGCATGGTGAGTGACCAATGTTTAAAAGTTTGGTTTGAAGGTGTTGTCAGATACCACATTCATTTCCGTCTCATGGCGTGAGAGTTTCGCTTCTGTGGAGAGGAGTGACTGGGCTGTCCTTAGGGTATCAGTCGGCCTTAACCCAGCTCTGATGGAGATGCAGCTGGGTGATTACAAAACAGCCATTTGAAGCTTTATGCATTTGGGAACCAATCCTTATACCCAGTTGTCATAATTTCAAGTAAAGGATGATTCTGCATTATTGGTTTATTTATTTGATTTTATTTTCTGATACAAAGTTTTTTATTGCTTTTTAGAGCAAAGATAAAAAACTACAAAAAAGAAAAAACACTACATACAGAAAGAAAAACATTAAAGGTGCAAAAACAGAAAAGAGAAAACTTCTAGAAAGTTACATATACACAGGTGGCTTCCCGCTTTTCACAGCAAGAATATACAACAATTTCCACAAACAAACCCTTCCTCTAAGTCAAACCATAATCACATTATTTCTATAAATCCTTCCAATAACACATATATAAATCTCTAGTACAATTGCTCCTTCCCCTTACATAAAATATATATATACATATATTTAATTTTTTACTTCAATCCCTTCCTCTTAAAAAATAATCCATTTAATAATTTTATTCCCCCTTCTACTACTATTCTATATACTTCTGTCTACACAATACACATCAAATTATGAAAACAGATAAATCTTCTGCCTTTATAATAAACAATCTTAACTCTATTAGATCTCAAAGACAGTATAAAACATTATATCTTATCAATATCCTTTAAGTTTTATAAATCTATAACCCTATAAAACAATCATATTAATCTCTTTATCAATCCAATTATATATTCTTAATTTTTATAAATTGTCTACTTATATAATTAACTATCTTAACCCTAATTATGCTTAAAAAACAATATAAAATATTACTAGAATAAAAAATATCTTTTAATGGCTGTTGTGGGTCTTCCGGGCTGTGTAGCCGTGTTCTGGAAGTTGTGGTTCCTAACGTTTCGCCAGCATCTGTGGCCAGCATCTTCAGAGGGCAGGAGCACAGACAGAAACACTCTTTCTTTGCTCAGGTAGAATGGCCGTGAAAGCCTTCGACAATATCTTTTAAGTCTTAGAAATCAAAAATCCTATAAGTCAGATTAACCTCCTATTTATTTGATTTTATTTTAAGAGTGTTAGCATGGTGTAGTGCCATGTTTTTCAACCTCAGCAACTTTGTGGATTTCAACTCCCAGAATTTCCCAGCCAGCATGTGGACTTCAGCTCCCAGAATTCCCCAGCCAGCATTTGATTGTGTTGTGATGGCCTAGTGCTTGTGCTGTCATTTCCCCCTCCCTGTGGCTTCTGGTGAATGCCTCTGTTCCCCATGGCTGAGTTGAAGAGGTCTCCCCCCTCCTTGAGTTGGTTGACACCAGCGCGCCATTGTTTTTTTCCCCTTCTCCTGGTCACCACCACTCCCTTGGTTACCCTCCAGCACTACCCCATTCAGACCAAGTGCGGAATCTGGGGGTTCTTCTGGACTCACGGCTCCTGCTCAAAGAGCAGGTGGAAGCCGTGGCCAGAAGGGCTTTTGCACAGCTTCGTGTTGTGCGCCAGTTACACCCTTTCCTGGATCAGGATGCCCTCCGTACAGTCACTCATGCCCTGGTCATCTCCCATACAGACTATTGCAATGCGCTCTACATGGGGCTACCCTTGAAGAGTATCCGGAAGCTTCAACTGGTCCAAAATGTGGCTGCTCGCACAGTTATTGGTGCGCCAAGATCAGCACATGTGACACCTCTGCTGCGATGGCTGCACTGGGTACCTGTGTGCTTCCGGGTCCAATTCAAGGTGTTGGTTATCACCTTTAAAGCCCTACATGGCATGGGACCAGGTTACCTGAGGGACCGTCTCATCCCCATAACGTCGAACCGTCCCACTCGGTCATTTAGAGAGGGCATGCTGCGGATCCCGTCGGTAAGGGAGTTTCACCTGACGGGGTCTAGAAAGCGGGCCTTCTCGATAGTAGCGCCCACCCTTTGGAATATGCTGCCCCCGGAGGTGAGGCAGGCCGCATCGCTCCCGGCCTTCAGAAAGAACTTAAAGACCTGGTTCTGCCGCCTTGCGTGGGGGGGGGGGGACAGCTTGGATTTTGTATTTAAATTTATTGTATTGGAGAGTATTTATATACGTTGTTTTAATTGTTGAATTTTAACTGTCGATTTTTTGTAAACCGCCCAGAGTTCCCTCGCGGGGAGATGGAGCGGTAAATACAAGTCGAATTATAAATAAATAAATAAATAAATAAATAAATAAATAAAGTGTGACAAAACCTACTATATGTTTGCACAACATGAGACTGGGAAAATGTTGCTGTGAATACGGGCCCTGCTAAGGATTACTGACAGCCCGGTTTCACTTATGGGTTGGGGAGACGGGGAAAACAATGTGATGAAGGGATGCCAGGTCTTGTGCTTGTATCATATTTATTTATTGGTGGGTTTGTTAGAGTTATATCTTGACTTTCCCTCAGATCTTAAGGCAGCATACATAGCACCCCCCCCCGATTTTACCCCACGATAACAACAACCCTGTGGGGCTGGGAAGGAGAAAATGGCCCGTACTCACCCAGGGAGTTTCAGTGGCTTGGGGGGGGGGGAGACCAGAACCTGGGTCTCTCCAGGGTCAGTCCAACATTTTAACTCCTCCGCCACACTGGCTGGCTGTGGATAGGCCAGGATAAGCCAACAAACGGATTCTGGGTGCATCTGGATAGCTTCACAAGATGACAAGATGTTAGAGTTGTGGCCAGGGGAAGCATGCAAGGTTTTTTTTTTTTTAAAAAAAGAAAGATGTGGTCTGATTTCTTTCTCTTTTTTTAGATGTTAATGGTAAATAATGGGCTACTTGCCTGTTACTGGACTGTGTTTAAGGTCTGAAATTTTACTCTTCCTTTTTTTGTCATTCTTTACAGCAGCTTCTCCTAATTTGGTGTGCTATAGACTTCAGCAATGGGATTGCCTCTATTCTGACATCAAGTACCGAAAGAGTATCACCTTGAGTGCATCTTCCATTTTCCACCTCTCGTACGGTTTTTCCTTCGTTTCCAGTGTGAATTTCCTTTAGTGCAGGATTTTATGGTTTTCCAGAGCAGGAAAAGGCAGCCTTTCAGTTTTTATAGCGGAAAAGAAAATTGCATACTAAGGGAAAGCATCTTGGTGGGGGAAATACATCCCCCTTCCCGGTAGTTCTAATTTCTTGAAAACAGAAACGTATGTTTGTATCTTATTTATTTATTTATTTATTTAATTAAATTTATATAAAGATAATCTTTATCTGTGGGTGGGTGGAATTGCACATTGCTTATTTTGTGCCATGGTTTTTAATGTTTTTTAGTCATACTAGAATATGTCAAAAGTTTGAACCTGGCTATACAGAAAGGGTGGGTTATGTATAAAGTATATTCAGTAAATTTATATACTTACATTCAAGTATATTCAGATTGTAATCAGTTCTGCTGAAGACATGCCTTGAAACTGAATCCACAGCATTGCTGCCCAGCAAAATAGTCCAGGAATAACGCTAGAAACAGCTAAAGCCTATTGTCAGCCCAAAGGCAGACTAAGAAACCAATGCCATATAGGTTTGGACTATCTTTATTGTAAAGCTCTAGTAACTGAATCTTGCAAGTCTGAATTTGCTTCCTCCTCCCTCCCTTTACTGTATCTTCGTGTGAACTAGGGAGAAGCTTGTCTGTGTCAGGGGTCAGCCCAAGAACAACGACGAGTCAGTGTATTCCAAATCTCCAGTTCTTTATTGCTCCGACCATACAGACATAGGCTGACCATATGTCCCGTTTTGAACGGGGCAGTCCCGTTTTTTTAGCATTTTTCAACCATCCTGTCGTTTTGATAAAAATCTGAATTTTGTCCCGTTTTTTAAACCTGGCGGGAATGGCGCGGAAGGAGGATCCAAGCTGGAGCTGCTGAGTGGAGGCAGCCTGGAAGAGGAAGCTCTCCCACCTATCAGCGTCCGGCAAAGGAGGGCGGAGAGGCGGAGAGGAGGGTGGACTGGGGGGTGGGGTTTGCAGGCGGGAGCCAATTGCAGGGACCAGGGGGTGGGATTTGCAGGTGGGAGCCAATCGCACAGACTGGGGGGCGGGGTTTGCAGGCAGGAGCCAATCGCGCAGACCGGGGGGGTGGGGACCCCTGTCTTTTTAATGAATACGGAATATTACATAAAACCCCATCCTGTTTTACCATCCCAATGTCCCGTTTTTGTCTCAAGGAAATATGGTCAGCCTATACAGACAGAATCTTGCCAGACTAAAGCTATCCTAACTAACCTAAGGGGAAATAACATGGGAGACTCTAGGGCAGGGCTACTCTGACTCTCTTTGACTCCCTTCCAAGATGCTCTAGACTGCAAGACATTTTATCTTCTTGGAATGTGCTCCCTCCTTCCTGAGAACCAGCGGCAGCCTCGAAATCCACCACAGTCTGAGATGTTTTCTCACGTTATCTTCTTGGCCTGGGCTCAAGCCCCTCTTATTATTTATTATTTAAATTTATATGACCGCCCATCCCCCCCAATCGGGGGACTCTGGGCGGCTTACAATAAAATCCACAATTAAAATACAAATATAAAATTACAATGATCAATATAAATATAATAAATAAGTATAAAATCCAATCTGGCTAACCCATCTTAAATAACGGTCTTATCTGACCGTTGCCTTGGTAGCAGCTCTTGCTCCTGTCCTTCAAGGCCATTCCCTCTTTCCTCTACATCTATGAACATTTCCACACAACTGTCTGTAGCTGTCGGGAATATCTGAGGACTGGTGTGTCCCCAAAGAAGCAGGAAGCAGTACCAGATAGACAATCAGGGAAGAAACAATACCCTAATCAAGGAATCATCAAGGAAGAACCACACCCCCACCAACACTGGCAGGGCAAGTTACTGTATGTAAACAGGGAGCAAACCCCACACTTCCTCGCACTGATGATGTTACCTAGTTGGGTAACGAAACATCTGCAAGAAAACAACCAAGCTCAGAGAACAACCAAGCTCAGAGAACACCAAGAACCCAACAGTTCAACCCTGAGCTATATATATTCTCTAGCACTGACTTTGTTCAAAAGGCAAATATATATTTTTTCTAATTCCGTTGCTGATTTATTTGAAACCAGAGCAAAACTATTTTTTTCTAGTGCAACACTGCAGCTCTGCAAAACTTGTGGAAGGTCAGTTCCCACATTGGTAGAAATTCTTGTCTTATATTACTTAAAGGATCTAATACAGAGCTTTCCAAACTTTTCATGTTGGTGACACATTTTTTAGACATGCATCATTTCGCGACACACTCTTACAGCACGGCACAAGGCAGGCACTAGGACCTGCGCGGAATCCTGGCAGGGCAGGTTTGGAGGCAGCCGGGCACAAGGCAGGCACTAGGACCTGCGTGGAATCCTGGCAGGGCAGGTTTGGAGGCAGCCGGGCACAAGGCAGGCACTAGGACCTGCGTGGAATCCTGGCAGGGCAGGTTTGGAGGCAGCAAGGCACAAGGCAGGCACTAGGACCTGCGCGGAGTCCTGGCAGGGATCGGAGGCAGCAGCAGCCGCGACACACCCAGACACTGCACCTGACACACTAATGTGTCCCGACACACAGTTTGGAAAGCTCTGATCTAATAAATTGACCCCATGCTGAGAAGCCCAAAGAGATATAATTGCTGTTTTTTTCTTTTAAAAAATCCACTCCCATGTAATCCCATTTATACAGTACATGGTACAGTTGCTGAAAATTAGCTGGTATCTTTTTGATTCAATCACAGGTTCATTAGGAAGGTGGGTTTGGCCACCCATGATATCAAAGATGGGGCCTTTTGCTTGAATGGTCAAAGCAACTATTTGTCTCAAGCAGGCTACCTTTGAGTTACGATCTACATTCTACAAAAATGATGATGAAGAAGAAATGGCAAGCAGGGCCTGCCTAACAACGACCAAACAGAACAACTGCATGCTTTCCTTTTCAACCATTTTCTCTGCAATTAACTGTGAAGATGCTGAAATCGAAGATATCGTTCAAGCAGGTAATAAGTAACTACAGTAAACCATCAGTTCAACTGACTTCTTTTTACAGGACTTTTTGTTCAGACTTCACCTCCGTTTAATGAAAATTGAGGATTTGTCCATTTACTGCAAATGACACCATTTACATTAAGAATGTAATTATACAAATGATATATATAAGTTGACGCAAATGGGGTAAGTTGATACAAATAATATAAATTCAGATTAAATGGACATCCTCAACTGACATTTCATTGTAGCTCTGTGCAGATTTTATTTTATTTGGAATTCTCTGGTGTGATAATTACTTTCCCTTGCGCCTTCCTTTCTAATTTTCCTAGTGTTGGTCTGAAGGAGCCATTACTAGCAGAAGGGCTAAGAGCTGAAAATACTGGGAGATGTCAGGAGGACCTCTTGATAGGTGACATCCTATTATAACTATCCTTTACTGGGGAATCCTTGGAAGGACCCTACCAATGAGGTTTAAATTACTATCTGTCCTAGTTCATAACACATAATTTAGTGCATACACACCTCTGTAAATCTGTGTCTTCTGTTATTCTTTATTTGGGGGGGGGGGAATGTGTAAGTGGCCAACCTCATTGCAAAGAGTGGTTATAAGTAAAGAACGGAAAGGTTTGTTGAGTGATTAGTGCTGTTCGCCTTGGATGTCATCTCTATAAACCCAGCTCGCAGGGATCATCTGAGAATGGGAAAGCCGCCTCATTTTAATTCCCTGGTGCCTTTGATCAGAGCATGAAGCAGATGTGGAAGCAAGGAGAATAGCTGAGCTGAAATATGCAGGAGCTCATTGTGAGGAACCAGGAAAAAAATACGCCTCAAAGGGAATAAGTAGTTATACCTCTGTTAACAGGTTAACAGGTATGATGTAAGGCAGTGTTTCTCAACCTCAGCAACTTTAAGATGTGTGGACTTTAAGATGCTGGCTGGGGAATTCTGGAAGTTGAAGTCCACACATCTTAAAGTTGCTGAGGTTGAGAAACACTGATGTAAAGTATTGGATTCCATTTGCCCTCTTGCTTGTCCCAGAAGTAGATCTCTTCTATCTTTGAATGGATTTGAAGCAGCAGCATTTACACAGCCACATGATAAACCTAAATCAAATAAACCACATTCTTACATAATGCACAGTGTCAAAATGAATAGAGATGACAAGTCCTTCCTTCAAAGCCATTAGAGTGCACTGTTCACTTCATCTTAGTGATTCTGTCGCTTTTCCTTTTTTTTTGGGTAGGGATGTAGAAATGGTGGTGATTCTCATATTTCTCCAGATGATGGCACCCTCCCTTCGCTATGATCAGCAGAACCAGGAAACTGCATGAAGTTATATATTTTAAAGAACTGCAAAGGTAATGTGACCAAAATCAATTATGGCATCTAGATTAGCAAAAGTATTATGGCATACGATTTATGTATTACAATCAAATTTATCCAATGTATGAAGCATTATACTGTGGATCTGGGGCGAGGGCAATAATGAAAGTGGTATCTGAGAGAAATAAAACTCTGGAGGTACAGAGGATGATACTTATCTATTGATAATGGCCATTCACAAAATGGCGGAGACTAAAGGTTTTTTGCATGCTGAATGCATGTAGTGGTAAAGATTCTCTGACTTAAAAATCAAGCTGGCCGATCTGTTTCTGATGAAGTCTGTCTTTATTATTATTTGGTTCAAGGATAGCCATCTTGGGTTTCCTGTGGAGCATTACTTTGGATGCCAAATTTGCGTCCCGAGAATCAGGCAGTTTGTCCTACATAGCGCAATGGTGAATTGCTGAAAAAGATGCATGGATCCCCTTAGAACAAAGCTTTCCAAACTGTGTGTCGGGACACGTTAGTGTGTCGGCTGCAGTGTCTGGGTGTGTCGCGGCTGCGCCCTGCCAGGATTCCACGCAGGTCCTAGTGGCTGCCTTGTGCCTTGCTGCCTCCAAACCTGCTGTGATTCCGTGCAGACCCTAGTGCCTGCCTTGTGCCCTGCTGTAAGAGTGTATCGTGAAATGATGCCCTGCTGTAAGAGTGTGTCGCAAAATGATGCATGTCTAGAAAGTTTGGAAAGCTCTGCCTTAGAAAATAAGTAGGTGTTGCTGATGGTGACGTTCTGAGGTCCAAAATAGTCTTGTCAAAATAGATACGGGAGCCGAGGTTTCCTCTAGATCTGCTGCGAAGTTTGGGTCCTAGTGTGACATCACTACAGTGCAGTCTGTTGTTGGTCTGGAGTTGGGAGCTTGCGTAGGTCTGCCATTAAGGGCCGACATGCTATGCAAAGGAAATTTCATAATGATTACTTGCTGGTGGTTTTGCTTGTGAACTGCAGGCGATGTAGTTTCGTTTTCTTCTTGCAGGAAATTATCCCTGGGCACTGGTCTGATTTGATTGATATTGCTTGTTTGGGGTGCGTGTTTGTGTGTTTGTATGTGTGTGTTTTAACATGGTTGGATAGGTCTTGTAGTTTGAGAAATGCCTGCTTTAAAACCCTTTCAGCGTAAACCTCTCTCTGCTGATTCTGAACAAGGAGAGCTTTGGTGCGCTCTCGAGGGAAAGCTTGAACTGTGTGTGATGTGTGAGGACTGATCTGTTTCCAATATAAGCTGGTGCTTCAGGAGGCCTTTCGTCATTTCACAAGCGTGACAGTGAATCTGCTATGTGACATTTTCTCGGCTCAGTTTCATTATGAGTGAAAATCACTGAAGTTCTACACCAGCCTGCCTTTTGCCCTTAAGTCTAAGAAGTTAAGATGCTATCAAAGGATCTCGGGGAGAAGAAGCTTTTCGAGACAGGCTAAGGTGCTGAAGATAAATATTCTCTCCAAAGGAGCCATTAGGCTTTACTTTAAGCAGGTTTTGCCTTCTGCAAACCGAACATCTTGTTTCTTTTAAATGTATTACAGCTAGTCCTCGCTTGATGACCACAATTGAGACCAGAATTTTGGTTGCTAAGGGAAGCGGCCATTAAGTGAATCTGACCCGATTTTACGACCTTTTTTGCAGTGGTCATTAAGCGAATTACCACGGTCATTAAGCAAACCACATTGTTGTTATGCAAACCATGTGGTTCCCTGTTGATTTTGCTTGCCAGAAGCTGGCCGGGAAGACTGAAAGTGGTGATCACGTGAACAAAGGATGCTGCGACGGTCATAAATGCAAACCGGTTGCCAAGTGCCCAAATCGTGATCATGTAACTGTGGGGACGCTGCAACGGTCGTAAGTGTGAGTACCGGTTGTAAGTCAGTTTTTTCAGCACCGTCATAAGTCTGAACCCTCACTAAAAGTGTGGTCATTAAGCGAGGACTACCTGTAATAATATTCTGCTGGTGATATTGAAGAACAGTTTTCTCCATCCAGAAGCATGACTGACTCTCCTGTCAATGTCCATTTTAGCATTCTCTGAGAAAATAACAATTTCCACATTTCCCTGGGGCAGTTGACATCTGTCACCGAATCCTCTGGAAAGTGCCATTGAGGAAGGGTCCTGAAGGGGAAGAAGGCATGCAAATGACAAACTACTCCCAAGTGCTTCAAATGGGGCTGCCTTTGAAGATTATTCAAAAGCAGCATTTGGTGCAGAATGCAGTTGTTGGCATGCTGATGAGTGAAAGTTGCCATAGCCATTGTGACACCAATATTGTACATGCAATATCATGTACATCATGTAAATGTAATATCAGCACTGAGAACTGGGAAGCCCTAACTCATGAGCGTTTCAATTGGAGGTTAGCCTTTATTAATGGCGCTATGGACTTTGAAGAAGCACGAGTACAGGGTGAAAGGGAGAAAAGAGCTAAAAGGAAGGCACATCAGGCAAACCCTCATCATGACCGTCTCCCACCCGGAAACCTATGCCCTCACTGTGGGAGGTTGTGCGGATCCAGAATTGGCCTTTATAGCCACTTACGGATCCACCGTTAAAATTTTACCTTTGGAAGACAATCTTACTCGGCTACGAGTGATCGCCAATGATAATGATGTACATGCTGCATTGGCTTTCAGGGGGTTTCCATGTACATTTCAAAATACTGCTTTTGACTTTTGAAGCCCTACATGGCTTAGTTCCCAGATACCTGTAGGACCACCTTTTCCAGGTAGAACTGATCCATCTCATCTGTTTATCCTAGTTGAGGATGTTGAATATTGCTGAGTTAAAGAGGTAAATATTGGGCGATTTGGAGATGGGGTTTCTCTGTGTAGGTTGCATGTTGTAGAGGGGTATGGAGATAGCCTAGAACAGCGTTCCTTGAAGTGTGGTCCAAGGACCCCTGAGGATCTCCCAAGACTCTCAGGGGTCCGTGAAATTTATTTATTTAATCAAATTTATTCCCCGCCCATCTCATTCAGAGAGCGACTCTGGGTGGGTTACATAAGACAGGATAATAAGAAATCAAAACTATTTGCCAGATATTGAAGATATTTGCAAGATTTAAAACAATGTCACTCTTCTCATTATTATTTTTTATTTGCTAAAAAACCCAGGTTTTTTTCATGAAAAATATTTCATTTACATTAATATCTAATGGGTTTAATATTGTTACTTTTGCATGGTTCAATAAATAAATATTCTATGAATGCATCAATTTTAATTTTTCATAGGTAAATATTGATAAATATAACCCGTACAGATAAAAGCTCTTTTGGGGTCCTGCATAATTTTTTAAAGTGGAAAGGGGTCCTGAGGGCAAAAGGTTTAAGAAGCACTGGCCTAGAAGAAGGAATTCAATAGTCATTACGTAAGCACCAGCTTAGCCCTGGAAGGGAGGAGAGAGTGAGAAAGAAACTCAAGGTGGTCCTGCCTTGATTCTCTTTGGTATAAGAGTGGGGAGAGAGAATCTCTATGTGGTATTCAAGATTTTATTATACCCTGTAACAATAAAGTAGAAGTCGAGTAGTCCTTGTGATGTCTGTTTCTTGACGTAGTCTACCTCAAAGACCTGACAATATTGTGGAATAGTTTCTCTGCAAAGGTCCAATTGACAACAACTCCATCTTCAATTATCTCTGCACATCCTATAAGACAGAGCTTTCCAAACTTTTCATGTTGGTGACACACTTTTTAGACATTCATCATTTCGCAACACACTCTTACAGCAGGGCACAAGGCAGGCACTAGGACCTGCGCGGAATCACAGCAGGTTTGGAGGCAGCAAGGCACAAAGCAGGCACTAGAACCTGCGTGGAAGCCAGGAGGCAGCAGCAGCTGCGACACACCCAGACACTGCAGCCAACACACTAACGTGTCCCGACACACAGTTTGGAAAGCTCTCCTATAAGATCTGGCAGGATGGGCATGCTTCACATCCCTTCCAACCTAGGAAACTGTTCTTCTCTGTTACAATGCCAGCCCTTTGGAACAGCATTGCTCCTGAGATCTGGATGGCCCTAACCCTGTTGGCTTTATGTAAGGCCTTGAACACCTGGTTCTTTCCCTGTGCATTGGCCCAGAATGTTGGATGAGTCTGTCCTGGAATGTCTCTGAATTGGTGTACAGTACATTGTGATTGCCTTGGTTCTATTATACTATGGGGGTTGTGTTTTTTCATTGGCTTTCTGTTTTTATGTTTTTAATTACTGTATATGTAAATCATCCAAAGTTGCCATTTTGTGAGTTGGGCACCTAAACCAACCAGCCAACTAATCGACCGACCCTGGCAAATTTTCGTAAAATTACCAAAACACAATTTTTCCACAGGGCATTTGATAGTTAGCAATATGGTTTGGAGAGCCAGTTTGGTGTAATGGTTAAGGCATCAGGCTAGAAACCAGGAGACTGTGAATTCTAGTCCCACCTTAGGGACAAAGCCAGCTGGGTGACCTTGGGCCAGTCACTTTCTCTCAGCCCTAGGAAGGAGGCAATGGCAAACCACTTCTGAAAATCTTGCTAAGAAATCTGCAGGGACTTGTACAGGCAGTCTCTGAGAATCGGACACGATTGAACGGATTTTTAAAAATGGTTTGATTGTTCCATTCATGCCAGTGTGTTTAACACTGGTTATTATTTATTGAATTTAATTATTGATTTTTGTTATTTTGTTATAACTGTTTGAAGTTTTTAATTGCATTCTAATGCTTTGAATGGCTATTGAAACTGCTGTGAGTTGCAAGATTTGGCAGCGTACAAGCATAATAAAGAAAAACAGAACACACATGATTATTCACAACAAGAACCAGTGCTCAACCCAAGGAATCTCTTAGCATCAAGTCTGGAATATTTCTTGGCTCAAAAATGACATCGAAAAATGAACATTTACAGCAAGTTGAATACACAAGATATATGGATTTGTGAAATGATATAATTTGTCTTACTTTTTACATTTGTTGTATTTTTATACTGTGTTAGCTGCCAAGAGTCTTGTGATTGCAGCAGCATGCAAGTGAAGAAATGAGAAATGAATGAATGAATGAAATGATGTCAGTCTAAGGTGCAATTGTACAACCGCAGGAAGATTGATAGAAGATGACCGATATTTAATGGCCTGCCTTCAGCATGACAGCTTTGTCACGTAGACCTGATCTGTTCTGTTGACCAAACTGGAATTGCATAACAAGAACACAGAAGAAGTTGTGTGAACACAGGACCTCCCTTCTGTTTATCGAGGTAGCCCAATATTTTTCAGGCTTACATGGAGATGTGAAAACAGATACAGTTGCTTAGAGAGTTGTGTCAGCTTGAAGGAGCTGGTTCCTTAAAACAGCCCCATCTTTCCAGCAGGTGTGGACATCGGAAGAAAGGCAAGCTGCTTTAATGCAATAGAGAGGTGCTGTGTTCGCATTTGTCTGGCTCGTTGCTCAAAGCAATTCTGCCGAATCGTCTTCAGAATTATTCCAGCAGGGCTATGACACGGAGGCGGCCGTTGTCGCTTAGAGAAGCTGCAAAAACAAAGGAGCCCAAAAATGTTTAGGAAAGAAGTTGTGCTACTGGGGTTGCTAACGGTAAGCCCAGCTTGAGAGGAACTCTTGAAAAAACTTGTCTCCTCCCTGTGGAGAAATCATAGAATCATAGGATCGGAAGGGACCTTGGAGGTTCTCTAGTCCAACCCCCTGACCAGGGCAGGGATCTTCAGACCATCACAGACAAATGACTGTCCAATTTTTCCTTGAAAATCTCCAGGGATGGAGCACCCATGACTTCAGGAGGCAGGCTGTTCCACTGCTTAATAGCGCTCATAATCAGGAAAGTCTTTCTTATTTTGAGTTGAGATCCCTCTCTGTAAAGCTTCCACCCGTTGTTTCTTGTCCTACTCTTGGGAGCTCTGGACCACTAATCCATACCCTCTTCCCTGTGTCAGCCCTTCAAGTATTGGAAGATGGCTATCATGTCTCCTCTTAGCTTCTGTAGTCTAAACATACCAACCAGTCTTCATAGGAGGTAGCCTCCGAGCCCAATAAAAAGATCTCCAAACTTCCAAGAGATTGCGTACCCCTGCTTCTATTTTTCTCTTTTAACACTTTTCACATGTTCTGTGAAAAGGTGAGCAGGGGATTGTGCACATGACCCTGCACCAAGGGGAGAAGATTTTGGGTGTGCCACTCACATAATATGATGCTTTCAAACCTGTACACCTCTACAGATACCTTGGGCTTTTGATCTTGAGTGACCTTTTTGAAATTTTTAGCAATGATGCAAGTTCTACCCGCAGGCCATAAATAACAGCTTCCCCACCAATGACATTTCCTTCCTCTGTATTGCCAGCCATTCTGTTACGTGTGTGTGTGTGTGTGTGTGTGTGTGTGTGTGAGTTGTATGTTTTGTGACCTTTGCTGTTGTGGAACAGATAATGAGAAGAGATTGCATTAAGATTTATGTTCTTTCTTTCTGTGAAGGGTGATGGACCATTTGTTTATAAGACTGCTGCTTCTTCTGGAAGCATAGGGCCAACCATTGCATGAGCAGAGAGAATAATGAAAATAAATCATCATCATCATCATCATCATCATCATCATCATCATCATCCAGTCAGGTTACATCCAGCTTCCTGCAAAACCTTCCTAGATCCACATGCAAAGACGGGAAGGTTCATGCTACCTTATGGAGTTCAGGAGGGGGATGACCAGGGCAATGTACATGCAAAGTCTCTTCTCCCACCAAAGTCTCTCCTCCCACCACCATTATATTAGATATTTGCCACATAGATTTTAACTGTATAGCAGTTTGTGGAATTCACTCCTTGCCATTGCCTTATGCCCAGTAGAAGTGCCTTCCCTGATTTATTAGGGTGGGCATAGCATTCTGCTGGAAGTCCTTTATTCTCTCTCTGATCTATGGACTTTTGTCTCAGTTTGCTGTACAACAGAATCCAGTAGAAGCTGGATCCACACCAAATTTTCTTCTACCACCTCCATCACTTCCTGAAGTTGTCCATCTATTTCAGTGAGTTGTGGAGGAGTTATGAGGAATGTATCAGCCCTAGCTTCTTGGTCCTCTGACTGCTGTGTTGGGTGTTGAGTAAGGTGAGGGCATCGAAGCATAAAAATCTAAGTGTCTGGGGACTCTTGAAGTAGCGGAGCCAAGAGTTGTATTTTATTTATTTGTAAACATTGAAAATACATCTGAGCAGGCTTTCTTGGCATTTAATAAGCCCAATATTAATGTGTCCCAATGGGAGCATATTTGGGTGATGTTCTTCTTTTTTCTCCCTCTCTTTTCTCAAACTTCTCCACTTAATCACCACCATTTGCTTCACACTTCTGCCAATGGACCAATTTCATGGCTGAAAGAACCCCAACCTTTCTCTCGTCAACCAGGTTCTGAAAGTCCTTTCCATCTCTTCCACATCTTTTGTTGTTGTTCAGTCATTTAGTCGTGTCCGACTCTTCGTGACCTCATGGACCATAGCACGCCAGGCCTTCCTGTCCTCCACTGTCTCCCGGAGTTTACTCAGATTCATGTTCATTACATCGGTGATGCTATCTAACCATCTCATCCTCTGCCATCCCCTTCTCCTTTTGCCTGCAGTCTTTCCCAGCATCAGGGTCTTTTCCAGGGAGTCTACCTCCTTGAAACAACGATTAAGCAGAGTTGAGAAGCAGAAGCAGAAACTTTTGCTGCAACGCTAGGCCTCGCACCTCATGGGGCACCAAAGAGGTGAAGTTGGATCCCACTGTCACCCACCCTACATGACTTGGGGCCTTCCAACTTCCACCTTTCCCCCAAACTGAAGGAATACCTTCATGGACATCTGTATGTCTCAAATGAAAAGATGGAAAGGACTGCCGGAATCTGGTAGTGGGGTTCCCAGCAACCACAAGGATATGAGATTTTGTCCGGTTTTTGCATTCCTGAGTGCTGCTAGGTGTACTTTCATGGACTTGTCTGTGGATATTTCTGTCTCTATTATGATTTGTGGTTAAGGTTACACTTTTGCTATGCTTTGCTTAATAAACTTTTTCAGTTTTTATCTCTTTGGGGTGTCTACTGCCTTCAAATTTTACTGGTTTTAATATTATTGTAACCTCCCTTGAGACAGTTTCTTTTTCACCCCTTAAAGCGGCCTCTTTCAAACAAAACGGCTTAAAATAACAATATTGCGATTTCCTGGCCGGAAAACAAGACAAACAAAGTTGATGGAGCTGTCCTCTCAAAGCCCCTTCGTTCTTTTCCATTTTATTTCTGATGCAAAAATGAGAGAAAGATCCTCAACGAGAACATCTCTCCCTCGTATGCTAAAAGAAAACTAGTCTTAAATAGGTATTTGTGTCACATTCTACAATTACATTCTTCATATTTAAGTCATTTTTACTTAACAATAAGAAAAACAATGGGGAATTAAACATATCAACTAGTATACAGGTAGTCCTCGACTTACAACCATTTGGTTAGCGACTGTTCGAAGTTACAACGGTGCTGAAAAAAGTGACTTACGACCAGTCCTCACAGTTACGACCGTCACAGCGTTCCTGTGGTCATGTGATCAAATTTCAGGTGCTTGGCAACCAGCATGTATTTATGACGGTTGCAGTGTCCCAGGGTCATGTGATCGCCATTTGCAACCTTCCCAGCCAGCTTCCGACAAGCAAAGGCAATAGGGGAAGCTGGAATCGCTTAACAACCACGATTCACTTAACGACTGTGTTGATTCGCTTAACAACCATGAAAAGGTCATAAAATTGGGCATGACTCAGTTAATGACTGAGATGGAAGTTCTGGTCCCAATTGTGGTCGTAAGTCAAGGACTATCTGTATACCAGTTGATATGTTTAAGGAGAGCCAGTTTGGAGTACTGGTGAAGGTGCTGGACTAGACACCAGGAGACCATGAATTCTAGTCTTCCCTGAAGCAGGAAAGCCAGCTGGGAGACTTTGTGCCAGTCCCTCTCTCTCAGCCCAACCCACCTAACAAGGTTGTTGTGGAGAAAATAGGAGGCATTATTTACACCTCTTGGAATTGTACAAAATATAAGTGGGATATAAATCTTCATATTTCTAAATTTTCCAATTAAGACTCCTGGCAATAAAATGCTTATGCAAATATATAGAGGGAGGTAGTATCAGTCCCTTAGAACATTGTACAGTGATGTCTAATGAGCATCCTTCCAGCCTTGTTTTGTTAGTGTTTTTTGTAAGCCAGAAGTATCCATGTCCTCCTGTTAGTTTCCAAACCAGTGCTACTTAATATATAAGTATACGAGCATCTACAACGACCAATTGAATCTTCTAGTTCAAAAGTAATATGTACAATAGCTTCTGTCCAAAACAGATTTTTTATAGCACATGACTGTATCATATGTATACCAATGTTTCTCAAACTCATTTACTTTAAGATGTGTGGACTTCAACTCCCACTGGCTGAGGAATTCTGGGAGTTGAAGTCCACGCATCTTAAAGTTGCCGAGTTTGAGAAACACTGATATATACCAATATTGCATTTTGAGTATTGCAACTCCAATAATTCATTGAACTGGTCAGTTTCAAAGATGCATAATGTAGGTGCCCAACCATTACAAAGTAACAATTTTAAATATTAATTTTAGATATATAGAACTACGACATTCATATGCGCAAAGGGTCCTCTCTAAGCCATCTTACTTAGGAATCAACCATTTAGAAGACTGTGGGGCCATGGAAAGCAGTGCATCAGAAATTCAGCTGACTGACCGCTTGAAAGGAACTGCCAGCTGGAAGGAAACACCAAGAAGCAATTTGAAGTTCCGCTCCTTTAAGAAGCAGCTGCTATAAACCACCATTTTAAAAATCAGTGTACAATGTATTTGTATCATGTTGTATTTATAGGAAAGGTGGATTCAGCCGCCTCCCCAAAACTTTGACCCAACTGGTGTCCGGTGGAAGAATTGGGCAATAGCTCCTGGCAGTCTTGAGGTCACTTGCTAAATGTGCCACCTGCCTTTTTCAGCATGGAAACTCTTATGTACTTTACTCTGATGTGTGTCTTGGTGCTGGTGTCAAAGATCACACTTCATAAAATATAGGAAAAAACAAGACATCAAACCATAGTTCTTTCCCCCATTGTTTCAGTGGTTTGCAGAAGACTGCATTGCTTGGTTTCTTCTCCCCCACGCACAGCGATTCACAACTGAAGAGGGTCTGTCTGCTTGGCATGATATGGATGGTGGTCACGAATTGGGTGGCCTCTGCTGAATAATTCAAGATAAGCCGTTTCTCTGAAGAGTGATGCGGTGGGATTTCTTTATTACTGTGTAAAATGAGTTTTGCCTTTCCTGGAAGGTTGTGGTCAGATCTGCTGTTCTGCAGAACCGGAGGTGACCTAAGGGGACAGAAGAAACAAAGGATTTTGCTCTTAAATTAGATTAAGGAGATGAATGCAAAAGCTGGAGATTTGTAGTTTGCGGTACTTTTGTTCTATTTATTATTTTTCTGCATTTCTTTTAGGAATGTTCAATTCATGCCATGTAGAGAAGTACTTCTACATTTGGTTTTTTCCTAAACTGTTGTTCCATTTGATAAGAGAAATTTTGCCTTCGAAAGAAGAGACAGTTTTGGTGAAATTTGTATGCATGGACTGGGAATGGACTTGCACTTATTTATTTATTATCCTTCTATCCTGCCTTTCGTTCAGGAGCTCAAACCAGCACATGTAGCGTTCCTACCACCTATTCTTTTTGCCCAACCACAATCCTGTGAAGTAGCTTGGGCTGTGATGGGCTCAGAGGGACTTTCCATGGCTTGATGGGGAGCTAGAATTTTCCCACACTTGCGCAGGCAGGACCTTCCCCACTAGAACACACCGGCTCCTGGTTTTAGAGGGAGGGACTGGCCCAGAGTCCCCAGAGAGCTTTGTTGGCTGAAGGGAAACTTCAAGGTAGTCCAGACAAGAAACGAAAACCATGAGTACTAACACTACCGTGATTGTAAGGTTACAGTGACAGAATCTTGCGAGTCTGAAAGCCCTTCTCCCCTCCCTTGCCTTTACTGTCCAGAGAACTAGGGAGGGTCCTTTCTGAGATGCTTTCTCCACCCCCATCCCTCTTTGGACTCAGATGTCTCTTATCAGACCGTTCTCTAGGCTGCGACTCTTCCTTCTGTCTCCCAAGGTCATTCCCACAGTCTATTACAAAAGTAGAACCGAGGTCTAGTCCAGCACCTTCACCATTAGACCATGATGGATCTTGGGTTGAGAGGGAGGACTTGCTGCAAGTTGTCAGAGCACTTTTGTGGCTGAAAGAGGACTTTTCCCATGCCTAGTCCAGCACCTTCTCCACTATCCCCCACTGGCCCTTGGGGTTGAGAGAGAGGGACTGGATGACGGCCACCCCATGGTCTTCTGTGGCTGATGGGGAGACTAGAACCTAGATCTGTTTGATGCCAGTTCAACACCTTAATCATACACTACACCTGCTCTCTTATTTTGAGGTGGTAGTGTGTGCTGCTACCTTTGTTGTCCTTTGCTATTTGTCTCATGGTCATTCTCCAACTTCCCTGACTGCCCATATTTCCTGACAAATCTCACGGGAGGAATTTATTTTCTATCCCGCCTTTATTATTATTATAAATAACTCAAGGCGGAAAACATACCAAATACTCCTTCCTCCTATTTTCCCCACAACCACCACCCTGTGAGGTGAGTTGGGCTGAGAGAGTGTGACTGGCCCAAGGTCACCCAGCTGGCTTTCATGCCTAAGGCGGGACTAGAACTCTCAGTCTCCTGGTTTGCCATTGGCTCCTTCCTAGGACTGAGAGACAGGGACTGGCCCAAGGTCACCCAGCCGGCTTTCATGCCTAAGGCGGGACTAGAACTCACAGACTCCTGGTTTGCCATTGGCTCCTTCCTAGGACTGAGAGACAGGGACTGGCCCAAGGTCACCCAGCCGGCTTTCATGCCTAAGGCGGGACTAGAACTCTCAGTCTCCTGGTTTGCCATTGGCTCCTTCCTAGGACTGAGAGACAGGGACTGGCCCAAGGTCACCCAGCCGGCTTTCATGCCTAAGGCGGGACTAGAACTCTCAGTCTCCTGGTTTGCCATTGGCTCCTTCCTAGGACTGAGAGACAGGGACTGGCCCAAGGTCACCCAGCCGGCTTTCATGCCTAAGGTGGGACTAGAACTCTCAGTCTCCTGGTTTGCTATTGGCTCCTTCCTAGGGCTGAGAGAGAGGGACTGGCCCAATGTCACCCAGCCGGCTTTCATGCCTAAGGCAGGACTAGAACTCTCAGTCTCCTGGTTTGCCATTGGCTCCTTCCTAGGACTGAGAGACAGGGACTGGCCCAAGGTCACCCAGCCGGCTTTCATGCCTAAGGCGGGACTAGAACTCTCAGTCTCCTGGTTTGCCATTGGCTCCTTCCTAGGACTGAGAGACAGGGACTGGCCCAAGGTCACCCAGCCGGCTTTCATGCCTAAGGCGGGACTAGAACTCTCAGTCTCCTGGTTTGCCATTGGCTCCTTCCTAGGACTGAGAGACAGGGACTGGCCCAAGGTCACCCAGCCGGCTTTCATGCCTAAGGCGGGACTAGAACTCTCAGTCTCCTGGTTTGCCATTGGCTCCTTCCTAGGACTGAGAGACAGGGACTGGCCCAAGGTCACCCAGCCGGCTTTCATGCCTAAGGTGGGACTAGAACTCTCAGTCTCCTGGTTTGCCATTGGCTCCTTCCTAGGACTGAGAGACAGGGACTGGCCCAAGGTCACCCAGCCGGCTTTCATGCCTAAGGCGGGACTAGAACTCTCAGTCTCCTGGTTTGCCATTGGCTCCTTCCTAGGACTGAGAGACAGGGACTGGCCCAAGGTCACCCAGCCGGCTTTCATGCCTAAGGCAGGACTAGAACTCACAGACTCCTGGTTTCTAGCCCGTTGCCTTAACCACTAGACCAAACTGAATAAAACATGTAATCTCTCAGGTGGCCACAAGATTTCAGATGACAGTGAGACAAATAAACCTCAACGATGCTTCAAAAATAAATGTGCAAGAAATTCTGGGAAATGAGGTGGAAAAACCAAAGGTCAACTTAGGGAAAGGAAAAATTCAGGAAATTTGAGGATAGAATTCTGTGCAGCATTAGGTCAGCTCAGCAAAGTAAAATTGTTCATGATCACCCATCTTCTATTTAAAGCCTTGGAGAACAACAATTGCTTTGGGGATTGAGGGGTCTAATAAATCGATAAAACTTCATCGGGCACGAAATTAGAACCTTATCTCAGAAGAAGAACCACACTTTCACCATATTATGTCAAGCAGAACTGAAAAGCTGAGAGCTCCCTTATCGGTGCATGCGATCTGTGCCTCTTTGCTCTGCCCCAGCACACCTCATCCTCATCCTTCACCACATCTCAGCAACCTTTCTCTTCATCTGCCCAAGGAACAGGAAGCCTCTTTTTCAGCAGAGCGTTATTCAGACAGCAACAGAAACAAGAGGCAAGGCTGTACTTCACCAAGCCTGACCAGAGCATGCTCTCTACCATGGATTTCATTGCCTTCCTCTGCCATTATCTCAGTACCTTCCTGCAGTTGGGCCGCCTGTACAGAAAACCGCTCAACTTGATGCTTGTCCTAATTGCAGGTATCTTGGGGATACCCAGTTCCTCTCGCACCTTCCCCAGTTCCTTTCAGCGGGGTTGGGGAAAGAATCAAAGAAAGGTAGTTCAGAGAACTAGGATTATCCATCTTGGACAAGAGTTTTGTCTAAGCAGATCCTTTTCATGCATCCATCAGTTGCTTCACCGATGAGAATCCAGTGGCAACAACTTTTCCAGTCGAGGAGACCAGATTCTCCACCAGCTTTCTTTCTGCTGGTAAACACATGGGAGTTCTTTAAAAATTATTTAACTAAGAGCCCACAATTCGAGGGTTGGATGGATTTGACGGGAGGTTTTTGGTTGTACTTCGGCTTCGACTCTTTGGAGAATGGAAGGGGCTTTTCTTCGATCGTAGCGGCAGGTAAATTTGCACTCCATGTGGATGTGTAACATTTGTAACTGAAGGTTTGGCTGAGTCTCATGCTTGTGGTGGTGCTGGTGTTTTGCTGTGGTCCAGATCGCATGGTTTGGTCTGGGGTGAGTGGTAGGTAGACAGTTGCACCTTGAAAGCTGGGAATGTTGCAGAACGAAGCTCATAGAGCTACCTTAGGATGGCTGGCTGATTTGGGAAGGAATGCGGGATACACTCCTTGGGCGGATACATTTCTTGGTTTCTTCACTACCTTCTGCAGGTAAAGTCGAACAAGTTTGTATTTGAAATTCCAGATAACTGCTGCCACATAATGGAGGCAATATTGAACCGAATGGATCTAGAGCCTAACTCAGTAGAAGGTACCTTGTATTCCTTAGGTCAGCAACTGGAATCTGTCAGGCCAAATCCTGGTGCCTTGCAGATGAGTTGGGATTATAGCCTCCCCCACCCCTGAAATTCCCAGTCAGTCAGTATGGCCATGGCCATTCAGGAGAGCACCAAGTTAGAGATGGGTCGGAGTCCATCTCCTGGTTGTGTGGATGATTGGTTAGAACATGCCCACCTGCTAGGTCTTTAATTTTTATTTGTTTTTTTATACTTTGTATTTTATGTCTTTTATCTGTTTTATTGTGGATCATAACAAATTGTGACAAGTTCTTGGTGGTATGGGGATACCAAGTCATCTTGTCTTCCTCCTGAGGAATCTGTATAACGACCAAGTAGCAACGGTAAGAACAGAGCATGGAACAACGGACTGGTTTAAGATTGGGAAAGGAGTACGGCAGGGTTGTATACTCTCACCCTACCTATTCAACCTGTACGCAGAACACATCATGCGACGTGCTGGGCTTGAGGAATCCAAGGCTGGAGTTAAAATCACTGGAAGAAACATTAACAATCTTAGATATGCAGATGATACCACTTTGATGGCTGAAAGCGAGGAGGAGTTGAGGAGCCTTATGACGAAGGTGAAAGAAGAAAGTGCAAAAGCTGGGCTGCAGTTAAACCTCAAAAAAACCAAGATTATGGCAACGAGCTTGATTGATGACTGGCAAATAGAGGGAGAAAAAGTGGAGGCAGTGACAGACTTTGTATTTCTAGGCGCAAAGATTACTGCAGACGCTGACTGCAGCCAGGAAATCAGAAGACGTCTACTTCTTGGGAGGAGAGCAATGGCAAATCTTGATAAAATAGTTAAGAGGAGAGACATCACACTGACAACAAAGGTCCGCATAGTTAAAGCAATGGTATTCCCTGTAGTAACCTATGGCTGCGAGAGCTGGACCATAAGGAAGGCTGAGCAAAGGAAGATAGATGCTTTTGAACTGTGGTGTTGGAGGAAAATTCTGAGAGTGCCTTGGACTGCAAGAAGATCAAACCAGTCCATACTCCAGGAAATCAAGCCAGACTGCTCACTTGAGGGAATGATATTAAAGGCAAAACTGAAGTACTTTGGCCACATAATGAGAAGACAGGATACCCTGGAGAAGAAGCTGATGCTAGGAAAAGTGGAAGGCAAAAGGAAGAGGGGCCGACCAAGGGCAAGATGGATGGATGGTATTCTGGAGGTGACGGACTCGACCGTGGGGGAGCTGGGGATGGTGACGGCCGACAGAAAGCTCTGGCGTGGACTGGTCCATGAAGTCACAAAGAGTCGGAAACGACTGAACGAATAAACAACAATCTGTTTTATTGTAAGCTGCCTAGAGCCATGTAAAAGTGAGATGGGCGGCTATATAAATCAAATAAATAAATAAGCTGGCAAAGGCTGCTGGGCATTGAGGCTCCGGGGCCACTCAAGATCTCCCCAACTTTTCAGTATGATCCCCAAAAACTTCTCCCAAGGTTGCCATCTCACCTTTATTTGTCATGGCCAAAAGGGGAGAATTATTTCCGACATGGAGTAAAAGCTTAGCTTTTGTCTGTTATGTTTGTGCTTGCTGATTTGGTTGGTTTCTTTTCTGATCCATGGGATATCGTTGTATCCGTTGAATTTAAGAGCTTTAAGTTGAAATGTAATTTTAATTCAATTCTAATTCAGATTTATATTTAAATTGCATTTTTTTGGAATGTGGCCTTCCACAGGCTGCTCAGAAGATAATCATGGCCCTGAGTAAAATAGGGATTTTGTGGTTATTTTCTGTATCAGGGCAAGCTTGTGTCTGTTCCATCCTGGAAAGTCAATAACTGCTATGAATAAACAATTTCAGGGGCATCGACATGGCAAACATCTACTTCAAATGCTCTCTGCAAATACGACTGAGTAACAATTGCGGGAAGCAGATTTTTTTTTTTAAGAAATAGGTAGGAGAGTTACAAAAATGACATGTTAGGTGAAGGTTTGCACCATTGTATAATTTAATGGTTTTAATGGTTTTACCTTGCATTTTGATCATTGCTCATTCCTTCAGTCCGTGCTTGAGCAGAAAAGTGAGCTATACATTAAATAACAAATAATCATTTATTGACTCCTAGATGATGGAAAATTAAATGATGGAAAAGACATCCATGCGTTAGGAACGAAAGGAATTGTTTGGTTAGGCTCTGGGTACGTAAGCCGAGAGAGTAAATTAATAAAGTAGTGAGGAGCCGATAGGACATCAGAGAAGATACAAAGATTTCCTTTCATAGACATTTTTAAAGGGTCTGTGATGCGTATAAAAAACGGGTAGGGCTTTGATTGTTTGATTCTGGTCGCCATCTTGACTTTTTTGACCCATCCCCTGTGGACATCTCTGCGTAGCTTGCCTCCTGCTGGTCAGGCAGGATATCCTCAGACCTTTCCTCTCTCAGCCCTTCTGTGCCATTCAGGTAAAATTTACCTGATTTGCTCTCCCTCCGTAACGGAAGAGCACAGGCTTTCCGCTGGCGACCGGCTGAAGTGAGTCAGGCTTTCCTACCCTCCTTTTATAACCTAAATAAAGCTTATCTTGATTTTACTTTCCCATAAGCAGCAGCCTCCAGAATAGGCCCTTATAAAAGTTATACTCCTAACTTTAGTGTCCCTGTCTCGGTGCATTCTTTCCGTTGTATAAAGTTATCTGCTATGCAGCAAAGATCACCCATAAAAGCAGTGGGTTTGGGCACATCAGGTCCTGCCAGTTGATCTCCTCTGGAGGGGGGGGAGACGTGCTTTGCCCAGGGCTCCTAGAAACTCTAGTACAGGTAGACCTCGCTTAACGACTGCCCTGTTTAGCGACCATTTGAAGTTATGACGGCGCTGAAAAAGTAACTTTATGCCTGCTCCTTGCACTTATGACCATCACAGTGTCCTGCAGTCCTATGATCGCCATTTGCGCGTTTCACAGCTGGCTTCCAACAAGCAGAGTTAACAGAGAAGCCAGCAGTGAAATCGGAAGTCGCAGTCATGTGATGTATCACTTTAACGACCGCAGGTGATTT
This sequence comes from Charina bottae, assembly GCA_023362775.1. Classification (NCBI taxonomy): domain Eukaryota; kingdom Metazoa; phylum Chordata; class Lepidosauria; order Squamata; family Charinaidae; genus Charina; species Charina bottae. The sequence goes on from JALMGJ010000002.1 coordinate 22,122,196, forward strand.
GGTGGAAGTGAGGTCATAAGTCTGTTGTGGCCACGTGATTCCTCGCTTAATGACCATGTTGCTTAGCAACGGAGCTGCCAGTCCCAATTATGTCATTAAGCAAGGACTACCTGTAGTTCCTCAAGGCTGTTGACCAACTCTTGATCAATTCCCATTTCATGTGCACAAAATTACCTCATACAGCTTCAATGTACATTACATGTGATTCTCCCCAGGAGGAGCTGGTTCACAACTTGGGGATCCCTCTGGCCTTGGGGTTCCTGCTAGACCAGGAGTGGGAAACTATGGCCGGGGGGCTTTGCCCAGCTTTGGCTGGTGGACCAGTGTGTGTTGACTTCAACTCCCAGAATTCCCCAGCCAGCATGTTGAAAAACACTGATCTAGATGGCCTGTTGAGAATCTGCCCCCTTAAGAAGTAGAGGGGTGTGTGGGCTAGCTGACAGGACACCCACCCGCTGGGACTTTTCCCCTGGACGTATTTTCACTCCCATTCCTTCTTGCATTTCTGGAATTTTGATTCCTTTTTCCAGAGCCCCCTGGATGTTAGTCGCCCCCTGGGTAAAGATCTGGACTACAGGAGGGGGCAGGGAACCTTTAGGGTTTCAATGCCCTTCCGAGAGCCCTCTGGATATAGAGGGTGGTCTACAGGGGATACGATTAGAGGACCTGGGTATAAGGGGAGCAACAGATTGCATGCCCCCTTGGCTGGATAGATTCACCAGCCAATTGGTCTAGTCATCCCATTCGATCTAAGGCAGCAGAGGGTTTGTGGGGGTCCCTTGGCATGAATGTGGTACCCCCCCCGGGTGAGAGACGAGGTGAGGGGTCCAAGATTGTATGAGAGTGTAAGAGTATCCCCCTGGGTGAGAGTCAGGTGGGGTAGGAGTGGTTGTTGATGATTGTTGGTACCTCCCCCTGGCCAGTGAGAGAGGTTGAGGGGGAGGTACAGAGTGTGAGTGGGGGTAGTGCTAGGCCCTACCAGTGCCGAGAGCGAGAGCTGGTGCACTGGGGGGTCTTGCCACCGCCCAGGGTTGTTTGGTATCGGATGATGGATGGATGGGACAAGGGACTCTTGGTTAAGCCCAGAAATTCCGGAGGCCTGGGAGTGGAGGCTACTAGGCCAGAGCCAGGAATCTCTGGGGGCTATATGGCAGGCTATCCGATTCAGGTGGTGACGGGCAAGGGACGGTATGACGGGAACCGGAGGGCAAGCCATCATCGGGGAAGGCGCCCCCGGTGTTTGTTACTGGTGGTGCGTTCCGGCCCTCCATGTTCACTCCCAGGCCCTGGTAAGCAGATCCTCGAGGGCCCCGGTCTCCGGCTGCTGCTGCTCAGCGCCAGGTCAATGAACAACAAGGCCCCCCTTATAGGTGACTTGATCACAGAGGAGGGGGCTGACCTGGCGTGTATAACCGAGACCTGGCTGGGTCCAGAGGGGGGAGTAGCCCTCTCGGAAATGTGCCCAGCCGGGTTTCAGGTGTGGCATCAGCCGAGACACCGGGGCAGGGGAGGAGGGGTGGCAGTTGTCATCCGAGAGTCCCTTGTGGCCTTCAGGGGCGCTGCTCCACAAGTGGCTGGGTGTGAGACCTTGTTTTTCAAGTTGGGTTCTCGAGAGCAGCTGGGAGTGTTGCTGCTGTACCAGCCTCCCTGCTGCATGGCAACCTCCCTGCCTGAGCTACTCGAGGCTGTCTTGGGGTTGGCAGTGGAGTTCCCCAGACTTATGGTTCTGGGGGACTTCAATCTGCCATCTCTGGGACGAGCCTCAGAAGCGGCCCAGGAGTTCATGGCTACCATGGCAGCCATGGGCCTGTCTCAGATTATTCGTGACCCGACTCGTGACAGTGGTCTCACCCCGGACTTAGTTTTCTTGTCTGAGCAGTGGCAATGTGATCTGAGGGGAGAGTTACATCTTTCCCCATTGTCATGGTCAGACCACGCCTTGGTGACCCTGAGACTCTCTTATGCTGCCCCACTCCGCAGGGAGGCGGGACCCATTCGTCTGGTCCACCCCCGGCGACTGATGGACCCAGTGAGGTTTCAGAAGGAGCTGCGGGTTATTTCCAAGGACTTGCTTCATGGTCCAGTAGAGGTCCTGGCCGCAGCCTGGAACAGGGCAGCGGCCGGAGCCCTGGACAAGATCGCACCTGTGCGACCTCTCTGGCCCTGCTCGGCCCGTCACTCTCCATGGTTTATGGAAGAGTTAAGGGCTTTGAAGAGGGTTAAGAGACGTTTAGAGCGCTGCTGGAGAAAGACGAAGACTGAATCTGACCAAACACAATCTAGAGCCGCTGTTAAGGCCTACCTTGTGGCGGTAAGAGCGGCAAAATGTGAATATTTCTCTGCTCTTATTGCATCCACAGAATGCCGTCCAATGGCCCTTTTTAAGATTACAAGATCGCTTTTGGGTCGGGAGGAGGTGGTGACCCATTTACAGGGCCGGTCAGAATAGTTTTCTGAGCATCTGCAGGACAAAATCACTGAGATTCATTCCAAGTTGGACTCTAAGCATGAGACAAGATCTGGGGAGATGCCAGAGGACCGTACTTACCCTGTTATCTGGGAACGGTTTGATTCTGTTGGACCTGATGAAGTAGACAGGATCCTCCGGATTGTAAACACCACCACGTGTCAGCTTGACCCGTGTCCCTCCTGGCTGGTTAAATCAGCTAGAGAGGTGACATGTGGCTGGGTCCAGGCGATGATCAATAGTTCCTTGAGTGGGGGGGTGTTCCCGGCTGCCTTTAAGGAGGCGCTGGTGCACCCGCTCCTCAAGAAACCATCCCTGGACCCCACCATCTTGGGAAATTTTCGCCCAGTCTCCCACCTTCCCTTTTTGGGAAAGGTGGTTGAGAAGGTGGTGGCGTTGCAACTCCAGAGGATCCTGGAGGAAACGGATTATCTGGACCCCTTTCAGTCAGGTTTCAGGCCAGGATATGGGACAGAGACCGCCTTGGTCGCGCTTATGGATGATCTCTGGCGGGAGCGGGATGGAGGGAGTTCATCCATACTGGCTCTCTTAGATCTCTCAGCGGCTTTCGATACCATTGACCACGGTATACTTTTGGGACGGCTCAGGGAGTTGGGGGTGGGCAGCGTGGTTTTATGCTGGTTCACCTCCTTCCTCCAGGACCGTTCCCAGTCGGTGTTGATAGGGGAGGAGAGAGCTGACCTGCAATCCCTGACTTGTGGGGTGCCGCAGGGGTCGGTTCTCTCTCCTCTCCTGTTCAACATCTACATGAAACCGTTGGGCGAGATCATCCGTCACCACGGGATGAGGTATCACCAATATGCTGATGATACCCAGTTATACATCTCCATCCCGGGTGAAGTAAGTGATGCGGTCGATGCCTTATCTCAGTGCCTGGAGGCTGTGGGGGTCTGGATGGGGAACAACAGGCTTCAACTGAACCCGGGTAAGACGGAGTGGCTGTGGATTGATGGCCCCCCTGTATCCGGGAAGTTATCATCTTTGGTTTTGGATGGGGTTACACTACCCCACTCGGATCCAGTGCGGAATCTGGGGGTCCTCCTGGACTCACGACTCCTGCTCGAAGAGCAGGTGGCAGTCGTGGCCAGGAGGGCCTTTGCACAGCTTTGAGTTGTGCGCCAGCTACGCCCTTTCCTGGATCGGGATGCCCTCCGAACAGTCACTCACGCCCTTGTCATCTCCCATATAGATTATCGTAACACGCTCTACATGGGGCTACCCTTGAAGCGTATCCGGAAGCTTCAGCTGGTGCAGAATGCAGCAGCGCAGGCAGTTATGGGTGCTATGAGATCAGCACATGTGACACCTCTGCTGAGCGAGCTGCATTGGGTTCCAGTTTGCTTCCGGGTCCAATTCAAGGTGTTGGTGATTACCTTTAAAGCCCTACATGGCATAGGGCCAGGGTATCTGAGGGACCGTCTCATCCCGATAACATCCGCCTGCCCCACCCATTCATGCAGAGAGGGCATGCTTTGGACCCCTTCAACAAGAGAATTCCATCTAGCGGGGTCCAGGAGGCGTGCCTTCTCTGCGATAGCACCCGCTTTATGGAACATCTTGCCCCCGGAGGTGAGACTGGCTCCCTCACTCCTGACCTTTCGGAAGGCTCTTAAGACCTGGCTCTGCCGCCTGGCCTGGGACGACAGAGGTGGTAGTGCCTCTTGGGGTTGGTTGGCCCCGTAGTATTGTGTTCCATACTACGGCTTTTAACCATCTTTGGATTTTATTTATTCTTGTATTTGTTGTTTTTTTTAGAAATTTTGTATAGATGTTAAATTTTCATGTGTTGTAACCCGCCCAGAGTCCCCTATTCGGGGAGATGGGCGGGGATAAATTGAATAAATAAATAAATAAATAAATAAATAAATTTTCACAAGCAGGAGAAGACCACACTATTCCTTTGGCCTTAGTTGAGAGTGGGGGCCCATTGTCATCGGAGTCCATTGGAGTTGGGTGGCTAATACATTTAAATAAATAAATAAAATAAATAAATAAATAAATAAATAGGAATGTTCTTTTTGGATTTTATCAGCTGTTTTATTGTGATTTGTGGTCTCGTCTCGTTTCATGTCAGAAATGCAGGAAATAAAAAAGGGAAACATATTAATTAAAAGTTAAAAAGTTAAAACATTTAATAAAAATATAAAATTTATATAACTCTAGCCCAATGCCGGGCCACATTGATGGCAGAGGTGTTTCCGGCCAGTAAGTCACTCTGTGTGCATGTCGGTCCCAAAGGGCAGTGTAAAAGATGGGTAGTTGTTTGAATATTGCCGCATTTGCAGCAAGTATCCTTTCCCTCAGGGAGAAACCCCCATTTTTCCATATTATCTTTAGTTCTGGCCAAACCAGTGCGCAATCTGTTTAAACATCTCCAAACCATCCACTCCTCCTCCGAACCTCCGGGTAGCTCCTCAAGCGGTTCTATCCAATTATGAAGATGTTTTGCTTGAGATTTCCATCTGTTTAATCATTCTGTTTGAGGTGTAATAGCAATCTCCTCAGCGCAGTCTAAGAAGCTCCTTCTTGACTTCAATCTTTTTGTAGGTGGTACTTGGTCAAATAATGGGTGTGCTGGATCATGTAACACCTTTCCATATTCCACGCCTTGTGCCACACTCCTTCTAATGCCTGGCGGGGCTATTCCCGCCAAGATATATAATTTATCAAGTGGAGTGGGGCGTAAACATCCAGTAACAATGTGGCATGTGTCACTAAGCACCCTATCCACCTGCGTAGAGTGCGCAGAGTGGCCCCAAACGGGGGAGGCATACTCTCCCGCCGAGTAGCACAATACAAGGGCGGCCGTGCGTAGAGTAGTAGGATGAGCACCCCAAGTAGTACCAGCCAACTTTCTGAGGAGATTATTACGGGTGGAAATCTTTTGTTTTAAGTTGCAACAAAGTCTTTTAAAGGTTAATGTTCGGTCCAATGTTACTCCGAGGTAGCATGGCGTCTCACAATGTACGAGACTCACTCCATCCCAGATAACAGCAAGCCTGATTTGCTTTGTGGTGCATTACCCTGAGATCCTCAGAGGGCGGGCTACAAATAGCATTTAGTAAATATATAAAATCTATTTTTTCCCATCTTTTTTCTGGGTGTTAAGAGAGATCGGTGCCCAGTGTCAGGGAAAGAGAAGTCAGAGTGATAAAATATGAAAAGCAGAGTTTGTACAGACTTAGAACTTACAGTTAGCTATTATTATGTCTCAGGAATGACTGCCTTGTTAAGATACTGCCTATTGAATGCTTTGCTCAATTATTTCCTAATAAACAACAAATAGTTTTATAGAATGGCCTCTGCAATTGTAAACTCTCTTTCTCCTCTCTCTCTCTTTTATAAATTTTATTAAAACGTTTGCAAAGAACATAAAAACTAACACAAAGTAATAAAGAGTAAAAGAAGCAAAGAAAGAAAGAAAGAAGAAAGAAAAAGTGCAGAAAGAGAGAATAAAAAGAACTAAAAAGAAGAAGCTTCCAATTTCTTTTGCAGCAAATATAAGTACAATTATGAAATTAACTCTTACTCTATGGTTACAAAATTACCTATAGTTACCTATACCTATAGCAGAGCTTTCCAAACTTTTCATGTTGGTGACACACTTTTTAGATATGCATCATTTTGCGACAGACTCTTACAGCAGGGCATCATTTTGCGACACACTTTTACAGCAGGGCACAAGGCAGGCACTAGGACCTGCGCGGAATCACAGCTGGTTTGGAGGCAGCAAGGCACAAGGCAGGCACTAGGACCTGTGCGGAATCACAGCTGGTTTGGAGGCAGCAAGGCACAAGGCAGGCACTAGGACCTGCGCGGAATCACAGCTGGTTTGGAGGCAGCAAGGCACAAGGCAGGCACTAGGACCTGCGCGGAATCACAGCTGGTTTGGAGGCAGCAAGGCACAAGGCAGGCACTAGGACCTGCGCGGAATCACAGCTGGTTTGGAGGCAGCAAGGCACAAGGCAGGCACTAGGACCTATGCAGAATCCTGGCAGGGCAGGTTTGGAGGCAGCAAGGCAGAAGGCAGGCACTAGAACCTGCATGGAAGGCAGGAGGCAGCAGCAGCCACGACACACCCAGACACTGCAGCCGACACACTAACGTGTCCCGACACACAGTTTGGAAAGCTCTGACCTATAGGTTACCTATAGGTTATCTATGGTTACAAAAAATTAAAAAGTTCCTTTTTTTCTGTTATCCAGTTTTTTTTCCTAATCATCAAAACCACAAATCGTAAGTGCATTTTTTCCTGTTTCATGCAAAAAGTCAGTAAGGCAGTGTTTCTCAACCTTGGCAACTTGAAGATGTGTGGACTTCAACTCCCAGAATTCTCCAGCTGGCAAGCAGCAGCCTCTAGAATAGGCAAGTGGGCTAGAGAATTCTGGGAGATGAAGTCCACACATCTTCAAGTTGCCAAGGTTGAGAAACACTGCTATAAGGGGTTTCCAGTCAGCCATAAATGTGGATATTGTTTTTCTCTAATCAAAAAAGTTAGTTTAGCCATCTCCGCAAGTTCCATCATCTTCACCAGGCATTCCTCCATTGTGGCAATTGTAAACCGTCTTGTGTGTGACAGAGGAGACTCTGCTCCACGGACAGAAGCTAACACCACAATTAATCTCTTAGTCTAAAAGGTGCCATGGCATTCTTCGCTGTTTATGGATTTATGGCTCCCAGCAAGACAGGTTTGTTAACAGAAGAAAGACTCATTGCAAACAGGCAACAGGAACATGTAAACAGATGTCAGTAATATATTTTTGATTTACCTTAAACAAGAGGGGAAAACATGGCAGTGAGATGTGTAAAAATTTGGCCAGGCATAGAGTCAGTTATGACTGCAGCCCTTCCTAATCTGTGGACCGATCCAGATGTGCGGAATATCAATCCTCATCAGACCCAACCAGGACCATACCGGTTAGGGATAGAGCGGATTGAAATCAAACTCTTGTGGCCGACTCCCCACTGGGTAAAGCTTTTCAAGAGGACAAGTAGGATATGCAACAGAAGGTTACACCACCAAGTATGGTTGCTCACCAATGACAACTGTGCCATTTTACCCAGTTCCTGAATTCTAGTTTCCTTCCCATGACATCCAATATTCAAATTTCTTTCTGGGTGCAATTCAAGGTGCTGGTTATCACCTTTGAAGTCCTGAATGACACAGGCCAGGTTGTTTGTGGGACCACTTCTCTCTGAGGGTATCTGCCCATCCCACCCAGTCATCTAGGGTGGGTGTGCTCCAGGTCCTTCCCCTTACATGTTGCCATCTGGTGGGACCTAGGTGTCTTCTCGGTAGCGGTCCCCACCATTTGGAACACCCTCCCCATGACATCTGGCAGAACCCCACCCTCTGTGCCTTCTGAAGGCCTTCAAGAGCTGGCTCTTCCCACAAGCCTTGGGGTAGAGTGAGACTGGGGCCCAGTAACATTGTTTGTAGACATGTAGGGATGTGTTGTGTTTGGGGATGCCGGGAGTCTTTGTGATAGTTTCCTTTTTTGTTTTTATTGCTGTTTGTAAGCCCAGGGTTATGGTGCATAAGTCAATAAAATAAAATAATAAAATAAAATAATAAAATAAATAAATAAAATAAAATAAAATAAAATAAAATAAAATAAAATAAAATAATAAAATTAAAATAATAAAATAAAATAAAATAAAATAAAATATAAAATAATAAATAAAATAAAATAATAAAATTAAAATAATAAAATAAAATAAAATAAAATAAAATAAAATAAAATAATAAAATAAAAAATAAAAAAACCAAAATAAACCAAAATAACAAAATAAAACAAAGCCAAGGTCCAGTTGAATCTGCAGGGGAGGTCAAAATCTGCAAGATGGCAGAAGTGGCATTGCAATCTAAGCCCTGCCCTTTTGTATATGCCTCGTCCACACATACGCACCCCCATCCAAATGGGATGGGAGTCACGTTGCAAACGGTCCTCCTTATGGCTTTTACAGCTCTCATTTTATTTAAAAGGCCTTCTATATATATGGGTGGATGTCCCTACAATCTGCTAATTAATTGCCTGTCCAAGAAATTATCATTACATGTTGGGATGCTTTATTTATACAGTCCCAAGAGCTACATTTTCTTCCTGCTTAATGGATTCTATGCCCCGGTAGTTTTGACCTGACAATAATTCTTGTTATTTACTTTCAGATCAAAATCAGTATATCTTTGACAATGTTGCTTTGTTTATCTCAGAAATGTTGAAGGAATGTATTTAAGATTAACACTGTGCACCATCCAAAACTGATACTTTGGTTTATACATTCTTGTATTGGAGCCATTGTTCCTACAGGGGTTTCAGCTGTGCAATTATGTTTAATGATCTATAGTTGAACAAATAAATAACTTTGTAAAAAGCACAGCGTCAATGTGACTATTAAACTTTGAGAGGTAGCGCATTCAGGACCAAATCGTACATCACCTTCAAAGACAGCTGGCCATGCCATCAACTAGATTGAAGTAGTTGCATCAGGCAGCCACAAACTTTTTGGAAAACTGCTGGTTCACACTAGTCATTTTACCTAGTGTGTTCCCAAAGTAGTCCCCTGTCAGGTGCAGTGAAGGAGACCGTCCCAAAAGGTGCAGGGGCAAGTCCAAAAAGCAAGTCCTTTTTTTGTTGTTGTTCAGTTGTTTAGTCGTGTCCGACTCTTCGTGACCTCATGGACCATAGCACGCCAGGCCTTCCTGTCCTCCACTGTCTCCCGGAGTTTACTCAAATTCATGTTCATTACATCGGTGATGCTATCTAACCATCTAATCCTCTGCCGTCCCCTTCTCCTTTTGCCTTCAGTCTTTCCCAGCATCAGGGTCTTTTCCAGTGAGTCCTCTCTTCGCATTAGGTGGCCAAAGTACTTGAGCTTCAGCTTCAGCATCTGTCCTTCCAATGAGCAGTCAGGGTTGATTTCCTTTAGGATTGACTGATTTGACCTCCTTGCAGTCCAAGGGACTCTTAAGAGTCTTCTCCAGCACCACAGTTCGAAAGCATCAATTCTTCGGCGCTCAGCCTTCCTTATGGTCCAACTCTCACAGCCATACATTACTACTGGGAAAACCATAGCTTTAACTATATGGACCTTTGTCGGCAAGGTGATGTCTCTGCTTTTTAATATGCTGTCTAGGTTTGCCATAGCTTTCCTCCCAAGGAGCGTCTTTTAATTTAATGGCTGCAGTCACCATCTGCGGTGATCTTGGAGCCCAAGAAAATAAAATCTGTCACTGCTTCCATTTCTTCCCCTTCTATTTGCCAGGAAGTGATGGGACCAGATGCCATGATCTGAGTTTTTTTAATGTTGAGTTTCAAGCCAGCTTTTGCACTCTCCTCTTTCACCCTCATCAAGAGGCTCTTTAGTTCCTCTTCACTTTCTGCCATTAGGGTGGTATCGTCTGCATATCTGAAGTTGTTGATATTTCTCCCGGCAATCTTAACTCCGGCTTGTGATTCATCCAGCCCGGCATTTCTTATTATGTACTCTGCATATAAGTTAAATAAGCAGGGAGACAATATGCAGCCTTGTTGTACTCCTTTCCAAATTTTGAACCAATCGGTTGTTCCATGTCCGGTTATAACTGTTGCTTCTTGACCCGCATGCAGGTTTCTCAGGAGACAGGTAAGGTGGTCTGGTACTCCCATCTCTTTAAGAATTTGCCACAGTTTGTTGTGATCCACACAATCAAAGGCTTTAGCGTAGTCAATGAAGCAGAAGTAGATGTTTTTCTGGAACTCTCTTGCTTTTTCCATGATCCAGCGAATGTTGGCAATCTGATCTCTAGTTCCTCTGCCTCTTCGAAACCCAGCTTGCACTTCTGGTAGTTCTCGGTTCACATACTGCTGAAGCCTAGCTTGTAGGATTTTGAGCATAACCTTGCCAGCATGTGAATACTTTAGAGTGATTAAAATGTCCAACCCAACTTTCATTTCAAGGGCAGTCCCAGATGTATTGATCTGTAGCCATTCTGTCAGAAGTTGCTAGAACATGGATCTCCCTGGTCTCACTGAATAATAAACAAACATAAATGAATTATTTCTAACTGGCCATACTGTCAGTGTATGTAAAGAAAAATATATTATTCTTGGGATTTTACTGGTCTGACAAGGAGGTGCAAATGAGATAATGGCTAGCAGCTGAGACTAATTAACTCAGGTGTTGGCTGAGCTCACCAACCTTGAGAGGTAATTGAGGTAATTGACTGCTGCTAATTAACTGCGCCTGTATCTTGGTATGAGTAAGCAGAACTATGTGTATATATATCGTGGATGTGAAACATGGCGTGTGAATAGTTTTTGTATGGAGTTGGTTGAGGAGTGTACTTGTAAATATTGTGTGCTGTATAGTAAAGGTATATATTTGAAACAACAGACTCTGTAGTTTGTTACAGCAGCAGACAAGCAGATTTCTTTCACCGCAGCAGCGGACGGTGCAACACACTAAGCACTCTGACACATACCAATATCTCCAGCTGGTGTGGCAACATTTTACGTCTGTAGCAGTTCATCCTACATGACTTTTTTAAGTATTTCCTCAATATATGGAAATAGAAAGAGGAAAGAGAATTTCCTCAATATATGGAATAGAGAAGTTGGCTGAAATGCTTTCTCACTCAAGTCCAAGATTGAGAAACAGCTAGATGTAGGAGTGAGTAAGATTTGGTATCATTTTAAAAAATTGAATATAGGGCTTTAATACAACAAAAGAAACCTAAATATATAAAATACAAAAAGAAAAAAATGAAATAAAAACCAGCAAACAGTTGTACTGTATATATTTAGAAGATAATATAGTTCAGTTTTGGCCAAGTCAGCCTTGGGTATCTGGTGTACAAATATCTTTCCAAGGACATATAATTCTTTGCAGCAATGGAACATTCTTCCTAAACAGAGAAATTCCAAATTTTAGGAATAATGTTCAACAGTTAGTAAAGGAGTTTAAAACTTAACTGTGGAACAGACAGTTCAACAATATATTAACAAATATTATTTGGATAGGCCAACTGGTTGTACCGTATTGGTTTAATATTCTCAGTTGTTAATAAAGTTTTATTTTATTATGAATAATGTATTTATCCCTAAGATAAAATAAATTACATAAGAAATGCAATATCCTAAGCTTCGTTCTGCAGAAATGGCCTTGGATTTGAGTGAGCTCATTTTAGCACCTCCCAATGCCTTGGAATGTATTTTGCAGAGGTGTCAGTGCGGGAAGCAGTTGGGGGGGGGTGGGGAGAGACAAATGACAATGCAGTGTTGTGACACAAGCTCTGCTGCTGTTGTATAAGTGTTGTGATATTGCATGCACACACAAAAGAGGTGGAGTGTGTGTTGTGTTGCTGCAATGCTGCTTTCATCATTTTGACAAAAGCCTTTGATCCTGTAGGTGCCACTGGTGTTCTTCTCTAGAGCTTGGATTCTATTTTCATGATGTGCTCCACCTTTCAATCAGGCATATCATCTCTAAGCATATATTTCAAATGCTTTCTGTACTGTAAATCCTACAAAGCATTGGAATCTCAGGGATTATTATCTATATAAATAATTATTATATTATATTATATTATATTATATTATATTATATTATATTATATTGCCAAGAAAGGGGGCACGATGGCTCAGCAGGTAAGACGCCAGGCTTGTCGATCTGAAGATCGCAAGTTCAGAGGTTCGAATCCCTAGCCCTGCGTGCAGAGCGAGCTCCCGCACTGGCCCCAGGTCTTGCCAACCTAGCAATTGGAAAGCATGCAAATGCAAGTAGATGAATAGGTACCACTTCGGTGGGTAGGTAATAGCGTTCTGCGCACATCATGCCAGCCACATGACTGCAGAAGCATCTTCGGACAACGCTGGCTCTTCGGCTAAAAAACGGAGATGAGCACCAGCCCCTAGAGTTGGACACGACTTTGCAGGGGAAACTAAAAAAAAATTGCCAAGGAAACTACATGGATGTCTCTGTAAAGTCAACCAAGTATCATGTGGAACCCAAAGGAGGCCTTCTATATGTACTTTCAACAACTTCAAAATTCTTAGTATGTGAAACTAATTAACCATCCCATGTAGAATTTATAATCTAGCCTTATCATGAAGTTTGCTAACATTATTAGCCTGAAAAGAAACCTACCCTGCTAAGATTTTAGTTACTTGTTTTGCAAGAACTACACTCTGAGAAGGTGTAATGGGATGTGGGAATGACCTTGGGAGACAGAAGGAAGAGTCGCAGCCTAGAGAACGGTCTGATAAGAGACATCTGAGTCCAAAGAGGGATGGGGGTGGAGAAAGCACCTCAGAAAGGACCCTCCTTAGTTCTCTGGACAGTAAAGGCAGGGGAGGGGGGAAGTTCTTTTAGACTTGCAAGATTCTGTTACTGTAACCTTACAATAAAGGTAGTGTTAATGCTCATGGTTTTGGTTTCCTGTCTGGACTACCTCGAAGACAGGAAGTGTTACCAGATGTCCAGCAAAAGGAGGACATGTCCTTCATTTTGTCCTCATGTCCTCCGTCTGGCAGGCATAGCCTTAAAATCAAATATTGTCCGGCTTTTTGAATGTCTTGTTTTTTAAAAAAATTGGACTGCTTTCACAGCAGTAGTCATTCAAACGTTCGTGTTTTGTGACCTTGTAAATTGTCTGCTTCTTTCTTTCCCTCGTCCGTTGACAGACTCGACAGCCTAGATTTACATTATTTGATTCATTTCCTGATTCCAGCCATCGGATTCAATCCAGCCCCTTCAAAACTATGATCACTGTAGATCACATGACTCCTCATATGTTCCTATGGTGAAATTTGGAAAGTGTGTCGTCGTCGATTCTATATTATCGCTAGCACAAGTTCTTGAAAATAAAGATTTGTTGGAAAAGTATTGCAATTGGAAACCAGTCTTTCTGATGCTGGAAAAAGAAATTTCATATACATGTAGGTCTAAATAAATGTCCTCCTTTGCCTTTTCAGATATCAGGTAGGGTTCTACCTGGGGGGCTTTGGACCAGTCTGTCCCTCTCAGCCCAAGAGCTAATTTGGTCTAGTGGTGAAAGATGCTGATTAGGGTGACCATACGTCCCGTTTTGAATGGGACAGTCCCGTTATTTTAGCATTTTTCAACCGTCCCGTTGTTTTGATCAAAATCTCAATTTTGTCCCTTTTTTAAACCCGGCGGGAAGGAGGACAGGAAGACAGGAAGGAGGACTGGAGCCAGACTTGCCATTGGAGGCAGCCCGGAAGAGGCCCTATCAGCGCGGCAACTGGAAGCCCAGTTGCCACGTGCGAGCCCAGCAGCAGAAGCAGCACCACAGTCCAGGTTCCTGCCTCCTTACCTGATCCTGAGATTGTTTGTCCAGCAGTGGTGAGGCCAGGGAAAGCAGGCACAGGAAGGTTGTGGAAAGAGGGTGCGTGTGTGTGTGCGCGTGTGCGCGCAGATTACTTGCTCAGCGTAATCGCGTGCGCACACACACACGCACCCCACACCCTCTTTCTCCAGCCTCCCTGCAACAGGTGGGGGGAATTTGGTCATGGGGAGGCTGGAGAAAGAGGGTATGGGGTGCGTGTGTGTGTATGTGTGCGCATCTGATCGGGCTTGGCCGAGGGAGGAGAGTTGTCGGGCCGCTGAGCAGGAGAATCCGGCTGCGCTCGGCTGCTTCAGCCACACCACTCCGCCCCTTGCTGCCCGCTGAAGCCCCCCAGCGCGGCTGCTCCTGCTTCTCCTGCTCAGCGGCCCAACAACTCTCCTCCCTCTGCCAAGCCCGATCAGATGCACACACACACACACTCACAGGACAGACTGCCCTGGCAGGAGCTGGCCTTGCTGGGGGGCTTCAGCGGGTGGCGAGGGGCGGAGTGGTGTGGCTTTTATTAAAAAAAAAAGATGCACACAAACACACTCACACACTCACAGGACAGACTGTCCTCGGCAGGAGCCGGCCGTGCTGGGAGGCTTCAGCCACACCACTCCGCCCCTCGCCACCCGCTGAAGCCCCCCAGCATGGCCAGCTCCTGCAGAGGGCAGTCTGTCCTGTGAGTTTGTGAGAGTGTGTGTGCGCATCTGATCAGCCTTGGCCGAGGGAGGAGAGTTGTTGCCCCTGCCGCCGCAGAGCAGGAGAAGCAGGAGCCGGCTGCGCTGGGGGGCTTCAGCCACACCACTCCGCCCCTTGCCACCCGCTGAAGCCCCACAGCGCAGCCGGCTCCTGCTCGGTGGCCCGACAACTCTCCTCCCTCAGCCAAGCCCAATCAGATGCACACACACACACACACTCACAGGACAGACTGCCCTGGCAGGAGCTGGCCATGCTGGGGGGCTTCAGCGGGTGGCGAGGGGCGGAGTGGTGTGGCTGAAGCCTCCCAGCACGGCCGGCTCCTGCCGAGGGCAGTCTGTCCTGTGAGTGTGTGAGTGTGTTTGTGTGCATCTTTTTTTTTTAATATAAAATTTTAATTTTATTTACATTCAACATAAACAAAACATATAACACATAACAATAACTACATTTATGTATACATATTTACATTTGATTTATAATATTCATTATCTAATATATTTCATATAACATATCTTTATTCTAAATTATTTTCCCTGTTTCCCTCTTCCCTTCTTCTTCCTCTAACCCTTTCTAACTACTTTATTTATATATATCTATTTCTAACCTTATCACTATTTTCTTTTTCTTCTCTTATGTTATATTACTGATTTATTAAGTATTTATTTCAAATTCAATTTTTGACTTATACATCTTTACCATACAATACATACGTACATTTCATTAAAATACCTCGTTTTCTTAACAAAAAGAAAACGAGGTATTTTATTTCTTTTACTGCTAGAAGAAGAAAAAAACCTTTAAAAATCGGGAAAAAAAATTAAAATCCGAGCCAATCACACTGATGGGGGCGGGGTTTGCAGGCGGGAGCCAATTGTGTGGGGCGGGGCGGGGTTTGCAGGTGGGAGCCAATTGCGTGGACTGGGGGGCGGGGTTTGGAGGCCGGCATGGTGGCATAAGACCCTGTCCCATTTTGCCATCCCAAATGTCCTGTTTTTGTCTGAAGGAAATATGGTCAGCCTAATGCTGATTTAGTAGCAGGAAGACCCAGGTCCAACCATGAGTTAGAACAGTGTTTCTCAACCTTGGCAACTTGAAGATGTGTGGACTTCAACTCCCGGAATTCCCCAACCACCCATGGCTGGCTGGGGAATTCCGAGAGTTGAAGTCCATACATCTTCAAGCTACCAAGGTTGAGAAACACTGTGTTAGAAGCTCACCAGGTATATTTCCCTCTTATTCTTCCTCTGCTTAATCTATCTCATAGGATTTTTGTTGTAGGGAAAATTAGGGGGCAGAAATGCTATGTATACTACCTTGAGCTCCTGAATGAAAGGCAGGAAATAAATTTAACAAAGATTGAATAGTTATAGTCATGAAACTTTGTTTTTGTACATGATAACTGCAGCAAGATTATGGCATGCACAAAGATGGAAAGATTCAGCACTACCCACAATGGAGGAATGGTTGGTGAAAATGATGAACTTGCTGAGATGGCCAAGTTGACTTCTTTGATCAGAGAAAAGACAATATCTACATTTATTGCTGACTGGAAGCCCCTTATAGACTTTTTGTGTGAAACAGAAAAAAATGAACTTCTGATTTATGGCTTTGATGATTAGATAGAATGGGTTATAGAAAGAAGAGAGGTATGTTGTAACGAGAGAGGAAGAGGTAAAGTTAAAATTGCACTTACAACTGCTGTAAAGAAAATTGGAAGCTACTTCTTTGTATCTTTTTTCTTTCTTTCCAATTTCTTTCCTTTTTTTCTTTTCTTGCACTTTTTGCTTTCTCTTTGATCTCTTCCTTTTCCTTTTCTTACTTTATATTAGTTAGTATTAGTTTTTATTTTCTTTTTAAAAAAAAATCTTATAGATGGATAGATAGACAGAATAGATGTATATTTGTTGCACAAAGCTGGATGGCCACCTGGAGCCTAACTCTTATCTCATAGTACTTGTATTATTCTTCTTCTAGTATCTTGCACCCAGGATCTCGTGGTCTTTCAGCCCAGGTCTGTTCAAGGCATTGAAGGTGGCTCTGTTACCTTAAACTGTTCCTTCGACTCCAAATCCACGCCCAAGGTTGGCAGCTATTGGTGGCTTAAAGATCAGAAGGCGGAGGTTAAAAACACCACTGGGGAATTTAAGGGCAGAGTGAAGCTTACCAGGGACCTGGATTTCATATTGAAGAAAAGAGCCAATATAGAGATACGAGATTTGAGGCATTACGACTCAGGAGTCTATCAATGTGTGGTGAACATGCCTGGACTTCTTGACACCTTTGGGAGTGGGACGGAGCTTCGAGTCATTAAAACACAACCCCAGCCAGGTAAATAGACTTCTTTCACTGAAAAATGAAGGTTTGGTTAGCTCGCATGGCACCCCCATTAACCACAAAGTTATCAAGAGGGTGGGAATATTTTTTTTCCTCCTTGCTGTTTCTCCTCTGCTTTAATCTCCAGGTTGGGTTGAAAACATTACTAGATGAAAATGTTTAAATGGCGAGCTTTGCCTTTTCCTTCTACATATCAAACACTTTCAGTCTGGTTGTGTTCTATTCTAGCTCAGGGCTGTTGGATGCATCATTCCCGTCCACCAAATTGTTTCCAAATGGTGCAAAGGGATCACCTGGTGTCCTACTTTCCAAGTGAACCCTGTTCTGATGCCATTACGTACATAAAAGGGTCAAAGCTGGAATAATCAAATTGCTCCCTTTGGGACTGTCCATGCTAATTGCCCACAGTATTGTTTCCAGTGGCTCAGGAAAATTCTGTGCCTTTTGATATATAGCAGTAGATATATAGCTAATTTTAGATTTTCATTTATTTACTTATTAAATTTATATTAAATTTTGGCATTATGTCCTTTGCCCTTTTTATCTCTTGCCTGTTCATGTCTCTCTCTCCCTCTTTTTGCCAGTGAACTGGTTTTGTTGTTTGCTGATGTTTAATAAATAAGCATCAAGCTTAGGCTGACCATATTTCCTTGAGACAAAAATGGGACATTGGGATGGCAAAACGGGACGGGGTCTTATGTAATATTCCGTATTCATGAAAAAGACAGGAGTCCCTGCCCCCCGATCCGTGCAATTGGCTCCCGCCTGCAAACCCCGCCCTCCTTTGCCACGCGCTGATAGGCGGGAGGGCTTCCTCTTCTGGGCTGCCTCCAATCGGCAGCTCCAGCTCGGATCCTCCTTCCGTGCCATTCCCGCCGGGTTTAAAAAATGGGACAAAATTGAGATTTTTATCAAAACGACGGGATGGTTGAAAAATGCTAAAAAACCGGGACAGTCCCGTTCAAAACGGGATGTATGGTCAGCCTAATCAAGCTATTCTTTTTTGCTAGCCGAATTGAGTGGCCTTTATACTTGCTCTGATCAGATAGACTGGGAGGATGCTGGAAATTGTTTTGGAAACAAAACTGGAAATTGACCCCCATAATTTTCCAACAAGGGTCAGTGGGAGCAGCAAAAGTGTGATTTTAAGACTGTGTACATTTTGAAAATGATTCAGAAAAAGTGCTCCGGAATATGTGTGAGCACAGCACCTTTCTCATTAAAGCAGCTATATCGTTTTTCAGGCTTCTATATGGCCTTATAGATTTATAGGCCTTATATATGGCCTATAAAGCCAGACTGCTCACTTGAGGGAATGATATTAAAGGCAAAACTGAAGTACTTTGGCCACATAATGAGAAGACAGGATACCCTGGAGAAGAAGCTGATGCTAGGGAAAGTGGAAGGCAAAAAGAAGAGGGGCCGACCAAGGGCAAGATGGATGGATGATATTCTGGAGGTGACGGACTCAACCATGGGGGAGCTGGGGATGGTGACGGCCGACAGAAAGCTCTGGCGTGGGCTGGTCCATGAAGTCACGAAGAGTCGGAACCGACTGAACGAATAAACAACAAATATGGCCTTAAAAATCCAAATCAGTTTTCTTTCTAACAGTCATACATGCGTCAGTGAATTGTTGAACACTGCCTGCCTGACATCAAACTGCACTACACTTCCCAAATTTTGCTTTTTTGTCATTTCTTCTATCTGTCAGAAATCTGCCCACTCCCTTCCCAAACACCCTTAAAGAAATTCCCCTATGGGTTTTGCATCAACTTTCTACCTTTCCCTTAAAAGCCATATCAAGCTTAAAGATTAAAAAAAAACCTTAGAAAGAGTAGGGACTTTGAAGTTGTTTACTTCCCTCTATGTAATTAATTATAATTATAATTATTAGATTTTTTCCCACCTTTATATTTGGTCACCTCAAGGCGGCAAACACACTTAATACTCCTGCCCACTATTCCAATTTATTATAATTTAGTGTATAATAATATTATAATATAATATAATAATATTATCTGTATCTATATCTATCTATCTATCATATTGTATATAATCATTAATTTATTAAAATAAGTATTAACAATACAAAAATAAAATAATAAAAATGTTTACAGCTTTGCGTAACATTATAAGACATTACAATACTAAATGTAAATTATAATCATGAATAAATTATATATATAATACACACACACACACACACACACAAACACACACCTATTTATTTATTTATTTATAATGATAATTTATCACAATGGAATACAAAGCTGTGCTTTTTCTTTTTTGTGACCCACTTTCTCTTTTTGGATGATACTGACGGGGCCACCCTAAGGTTGCAAACCAGAAAGGGAGATTAGAAAAAAAAAACTTGCTTTTGTCCAGCATCCTTTGTATTCCTGTTGCCTGAGTCTCTCTTTGATGTTTGGATTTGTGCAGTGCCTAAAGCTTCTTCCTTAGAAGACTCCTTGGTGCTGGTCTGGCTTCTCCTGCGTGGCATCCTTTGTGCCTTTGGGATGACCACCCTCGTTCTGGTGACATATTCTCATATATTATGAGAAGACAAGTAAGTGCTCTCTGGGGCCTTTCATTTTCTAGGGAAACAGAACAAATTTGGTAAATAAAGCGATAAACCAGAGCTCCTCAGCACTCAGTATTGCAGCAAAGGCAGCAATTCTGCATCTCTCGTCTGAAAAACAAACATTCCAGATGTGTTGGAACTGCAAGTCCCAGGATTCCCAGCCAGCATGGGTGTTCCAGTCCCAAATGTTGCTGGGGCATGTCAGGTGGGGAACCGCTATACTACCAGAATTCAAATCCAACATACCCATTAGAGATAGTCAATTTTTGAAACATGTTTCTTATTTTTGTGAATCTGTTTACATTTGGGTTTAGTTTTGAGGGCTTAAGCCAATTTATGCCCCTTCACAGAATAACTCTGGATGGATTGTACAGTGGAATCTGCAGGGTGGAGTGGATTTCGCAGTGGTAGACACAGACACACAAATAAAAATCTGTTGCGGTGAAGGAGGACCATGAAGCTCTCAAGCCACCTTTCCCCTTTAAGGACCTATGAACGGAATATTATATCAGCAGAATCCCAGACATTTGGATGAGGGCAGAGTTCTAACCAAAGGAGAAAGAGGTTGCTTGTATGTTCTGTTGTATAGAGCTTTAACGTAGCAAATGGAAATATTGTGGAATTGAGGGGGTGTTTTTGCAATTTTAGATGCAACTGAGCCAGAAATAAATCAGCTCGCTTGCTGAATACAGTAGTATGGAGCTAATCCTGGAACGGTGCAAATTGCCCACGCGGAAGTACCCTGAGCTATAAACAGACTCAACAAAACTGCAATAGTAAAACTAACCATTCATAAAAAGAGGGTTTCAGCCAAGTGGCAGGGTTGATCATGCCAGGCTGTAAAGGAGAAATGGGCAGCGTATGAGCATCTGGAGACTGCTGAACTACAACGTCCATAGCTAGCGCCTTAGTTCAGCAGTGTCTAACATAGATGTCTGGTACCAACTGCAGTGATGTGACTGTGACAAAAAGTGCATTGTGACATCATGATGCAAACTCCAGCCTTGCGTCCTGGTGTCAGATGCAAGCATTTACCGAAAGTCTCAATGCATGTTTCATCATTGGCCCATCAACCCCATGCACCCTTTTGCCCAGGTCCTCTTCCCTTCCCGAGAGGATGAAACCATCAGGATTAAATGCATTGAATGTGTGGGTGTCTTTGAACGTATGAAATATGCCTGGACAGATTTTGAAAAACAACGTGGAGGACATGCTTGGACTGTTTGCAAGAGCAGCCTCTCTCTGCTGCTCATGAGAGCAGCCTTTTTTTCAGACTTCCACGTGAGCCAGAGAAAAAGATGCAGCTGCTTTATGGAGTCAACTCATTAAAGTTAATGCGGCTTTAAAAGCAGCCACGGTATGAAAAAATCGGGTGGCTTTAATTAATGGCAGTGGGAGGCTCTGTTCATGCTCCCATTCCCTCAGAAGCACCTCTTCCAAGCCATTTAGCAAATTTAGGTGGCCAGCACCCAACATTCTTAATAAACTCTTCTTCCTCTTTCAATCTTTAAAAGATTGAACTGGAGAGCCAGTTTGGACTAGTGGTTAAGGTGCTGGGCTAGAAACCAGGAGTCTGTGAGTTCTAGTCCCGCCTTAGGCACGAAAGCTGGCTCGGTGACCTTGGGCCAGTCACTCTCTCTCAGCCCAACTCACCTCACAGGGTTGTTGTTCTGGGGAAAATAGGAGGAAGGGGTATTAAGCATATTCCCCGCCTTGAGTTATTTATAAAAATAATAAAGGCGGGAGAATAAATAAATGAATGAATGAATGAATGAATGAATGAATGAATGAAATAAAATAAAGTAAAATAAAGTAAAATAAAGTAAAATTCTGGTCTGCACTTCTTTTATTTTTATTTTTGGCATGCTCTCCCGCCATCAGGTTTCTTAACAGGTTTCTCTACTTACGATACTCCACCTTGCGGGATTGTAGGAGGCTTTCCAATATTGTTTTTCATAATTATTACTTGGAAAGCAGAACCATCGACTTCCAGTCATGGGACAGATCAGGCGCATGATGCAAAATCCAGGCTCCTTTTTTGTCAGAAATGAAGGTCTATTTTTAAAAATGAGTATCAGCTCACAAAAACCTCAGTGGGTGTGTAGACTCTGTGCAATTACTCTGGTTGATCAGGACACGCACATGTGCACTTCTGAAAATGGCATGGGAACAGGAATAATCATCTGTTACTGCCATGTGACTCTGAAGGGCAGCTCGCTGCAGGACACAGCACAGCCACTGTGCTCAAAACAGATCTGCAGTTTCAGTTAGCCTTGGTGTATGTTGAAGGCAATGACAGTGCCTTAATGCAGGGGTCCCCAACCTGTGGGCCACGGCCCACTAGTGGGCCGTGGCCTGTTAGGAAGTGGGCCACGGGGCTCCTGCCTGCAAACCCCGGCCCCAGTGCATGCTATTACCCCACTCCCAGTGCGTGCGATTGGCCTGGAAACCCCGCCCCCTGGTGTGCGTGATTGGCTCCTGCCTGCAAACCCCACCCCCCAGTGTGCGCGATTGGCTCCCGCCTGCAAAACCCACCCACCCTGGTCTGTGGAAAAAATTTCTTCCACGACCGGTCCCTGGTGCCAAAAAGGTTGGGGACTGCTGCCTTAATGCACAGTTCTCTTTTACCCAAATGCCGAGAACCCTAAGCATTGCCCTTTCATTTCAATCCAGCCATGGCTTTATATTATTCACTTCTGGCTTATGGCAAGAGGTCAAAGCCAAGAGATTTCTGGCTGCTTAGCAGAACTGTCAGGAAGACACATTTTAGAAGCTAAGAATATTTCTCCACAATATTATTCTTATGCTTCCAATTGGATCAGCCTGCATTTCAGGCCTTCCTTAAGGTGAAGCCTTCTGACTGAGGAATGTTATCCGAGTGCACTTGCTCAACGAAAGCTATCAGCTCAACATTTTTGGAAGAAGAACTGCTACAAAATGTTGCACTGGCAATGCTTCTATTTAGTCTTCTAGCCAGCGGTCAGCCATGGCCTTCTCCAGAATCCTTCACTCCATTTCGCTTCCTCCCCAGTTTTCCACCTTCCCTTTCCAACTATTCTTCAGCTTTCCAGAGCCACTGAGCATGCTCCGTCTTTACTGGCCTATTTTGAGATTTGTCATTCTGTTTTGACTGTATAATTGTAGGGTTTGGGTTCCTAGACACCAGGAGATTGTTATGTAAACAGTCAGCTGCCAACTTCCTCATTATCAGTGAAGAGACTAGCTTACCATCTTGCTGGGTCATAGGAAAGAAAAAAAAAGTACATACTTAAATAAGTTCTCTGGGAAAACCTGATCAATACCTTGTTATTGATCTCCCGAAACCCAGAGAACCTGCCTACTAAGTACAGTATGTATAGCAAAGCTGACTATTCCCTTCCAAAGAATTCTTAAAAATCAGAAAGTTTCTGCCCTAATCTATCCGTGGATAAATGGGCTTTAAATAGGGAATAGCTCAATTGTTGGAATCCTTGTAACCCCATCCCTTTCTTTTCAATAAACCTAGCTAAAGAAAACTCTGAGAATCCTCATTGGAAAGGATTCACTTTAAGTTTCAGGTTGCTGTCAAAAAGCCTGACATTAAGGATCGACATCCAGCTTGTTAGAGATATCGGGTTTCAACCAAACACGTCTCACTCAAGCTTGAAGGAGGAGGCAGCCTCTGCTGTAACCTAATATTACTTGCTTTGTGTGGGAGGGGCTGAATCCCGGTTTCCTGTTCCTGTTCCCTTCCCTTCTTCCCTTTCTGCTCTAATCTCCTACCAAGGAGGATGGTCAGCTATGGCTGCGCACCTTGCTCATACTTCCATTCAGGTGGGCCACATTAAAGAAGCATGTGGGTCACGTCAGAACCAATTGCTCACACGCACGGACCATTTCTATTAAGGAACTGTGAGCTACAATAAAAATTGTAAGCTCTTTTTTATGTTACTTTACATTAATGTGTGAAGTGTGTTTATTTTGTGTTTTTGAACTGATTAAGCCTTGTGCAAGTTTATGGGAACGCTTCTACTCTGCTATATACTAATAAGAAGCTGCGTGGAGTTCTGGTACTGAACTTCTGATACAAAACACAGCTTTGCTTTTTTTTTTTAAACCTCTTTCTTCTTTTTTTATAGGTCCTCAATAGATCCCAAAGAAGCCCTCAAGTTGCGAAGAGGACAAGCAGGAAGTGATCCCTGAAGTCCTCTGTCTAACAAAAGAATGAAGAAAAGGCACATGTTTCCATTCTCAGTTCCCTCTTTTCTTGTTCAATGCTCATGGGCCTTAATCCTTCTTATTTCTCTTATTCAGAGGGATATTCCTATGTTGAAAAATAAAAAAGGAAATGTGTCATCAAGTACAGGTAGTCCTCTACTTATGACCGTTTGTTTAACGATGTTCCGAAGTTACGATGGCCTCAGAATGGGTGCTTTATGGCCTGTAAAGCATTTCTGAGTGTCGCAAAACATCTCGCCACCCCCCTGCGGTCACATGATCGCATTTCGGGCGCTTGGCAACTGGCTTGCATTTACGACTGGTTGCAGTGTCCCACGGTCACCTGATTGCATTTTGCAACATTTTTGCAGCAAATAACGCCCATTGGGGAAGCTGGATTCGCTTAATGTAAAATGGTCATAAAATTGGGTCTGGTCACTTACGACAGCAACGACTTATGATGGAAATTCTGGCCCCAATTGTGGTTGTAAGTCGAGGACTACCTGTACAAAGATACTTGAGAGGAGGGGAACACAGTTTGCCCTCCCCAGCCAGTATATGCAAATTCAGAAACAATTGTGATACTTTAAATAGAAATATAATACATTTTAAAATTGTGAGGAAGACTGGGACCTGCTGATCTGTACATTTACAGTGGGTTGGTGGACCGTTGAGCAAACCCAGGATCCCATGGATGTCTGTGGATGCAGAGGGAGGTCTCAGAAATCTGTAAGATGTTGGGCATGGTGTCACAATTACCATCTTGCATATTTTGATGCTCCCCTCAGATGCCTCCAAGATGCCCCTGCAGCAGACAGCAGGGACACAGTGCCCACGTGTGGCAGGATGTTGCTCACATTCCAGGACAGCATCCAGGGATCTTTACTAGGAAATACATTTTAAAAAATAATTAAAACACCTTTAAGGTTTCAGGCAAGAACGAGTGGGTTTTTAACAGTCTTATGCAAGATCACACAAGGCTTCAGAGCTGAAATTTCATGGGGTTTGGGCACTTGAAACATTATTATTTAATTTTGGGATACCCATGTCACTGTAGAAGATCATAGATTAGTGCTTAGCCTCTAAAACAAGTCCCTGAGTCCCCGAAAGAGAGAACCGTTCTCTGTGAAGTTGGACACACAACGTTATTGTATGAAAAAGATAACGCCAAATCCATCTGTGAATGCCTCTGAATCATAGAATGCCCAAAACTATTTCCCTGCCTCTAATGGAAATGATGGTTCAACCTCCCCAGTGTGCTGGGCTGACTGTATCAGGCACTCTGTATCACTGTGGAAAGCTATTTTAACCCATGAAGCAGAAAATCCTAGACGTTTTTCTCCCTGTTTCTAGCCGCGTAAGTAAAAAAAAAAAGCCGGTTTAAATAGCCAATGGTTTGCTATTCTTTCTTGACACCAATGCTGCTGCCTAATGAAGTTTCTTCACCCTGCCCAATGTTAGGGCCAGCCCTGAAATGCAGGTAACGCGTCAGTACTGGTTGCATGCTGTTACATTTGATGCACAAATTAAGAGTCACTTGTAGAGGCTTTTGTAGAAGCAACTGGGCTTAATTCATGCCTCTTGATCATTTTCTGTGTATTCATTTCCGGAACTGCTTTCTTGCGTTTATTCTGTTGGTGGGCAGCCATGAATATGTTTACCAGATAAATAATCATGTTTTTCTAGGGAATGGATGGTTACTGTATTTTCACTGCTTACTCTGAACTGTTTCGTGACTCCATATTTAGGAGAAAAGATCAAATATAAATGCTTTAAATAAATCCATATAGTCATCTTTGCTGATATTCTACATTAAAACACCCCATAAAACACCGCCTTTCCAAGCATTCTGCTTTCTAGATGTGTGGGGTTGCAACTCTCAATGTTCCCCAGCACCCCATTATAGTTTATTGGGCTGATCGAAGTAGAGCTCGACATCTGGAGGACTTAATTAATTAATTAATTAATTTTCTATCCCGCCTTTATTATTTTTATAAATAATTCAAGGCAGCGAACATACCTAATACTCTTTCCTCCTCCTATTTTCCCCACAACAAAAACCCTGTGAGGTGAGTTGAGAGAGGGACTGGCCCAAGGTCACCCAGCTGGCTTTCATGCCTAAGGTGGGACTAGAACTCTCAGTCTCCTGCTTTGCCATTGGCTCCTTCCTAGGGCTGAGAGGCAGGGACTGGCCCAAGGTCACCCAGCCGGCTTTCATGCCTAAGGCGGGACTAGATCTCTCAGTCTCCTGGTTTGCCATTGGCTCCTTCCTAGGACTGAGAGAGAGTGACTGGCCCAGGGTCACCCAGCCGGCTTTCATGCCTAAGGCGGGACTAGAACTCTCAGTCTCCTGCTTTGCCATTGGCTCCTTCCTAGGGCTGAGAGGCAGGGACTGGCCCAAGGTCACCCAGCCGGCTTTCATGCCTAAGGCGGGACTAGAACTCAGAGACTCCTGGTTTGCCATTGGCTCCTTCCTAGGATTGAGAGACAGGGACTGGCCCAAGGTCACCCAGCCGGCTTTCATGCCTAAGGTGGGACTAGAACTCACAGACTCCTGGTTTCTAGCCCGTTGCCTTAACCACTAGACCAAACTGGCTCTAACTTATGTTGGGGCAAGACTGAGCTAATTGGTTCATTAATCTCACATTGCTTCTCCGGCTTGGTTTTCAATTCTGTATAAAAACAGTGAAGGTGATAGATATGGTGAAGGACATGATTTCCCATTTTTTTTCTGGTAGGAAGCAGAAGTGAGAGTTTCTTCTGATGCAACTTTTCATTTGACTAAAAATCTGCACCTGTTGGAACAGTCAGCCGAAGGCACCTCTGTCCATTTGCTTGGAAGTAAACTTCATGAGACTCTGAAGGATATACCTCCAATTAACCATATGAGGGGGGCGTGGTGGCTCAGCGGGTAAGATGCCAGGCTTGTCGATCGGAAGGTCACAAGTTCGGAGGTTTGAATCCCCAGCCCCGCGTGACGGAGTGAGCTCCTGCACTCGCCCCAGCTCTTGCCAACTTAGCAATTTGAAAGTATGCAAGTGCAAGTAGATTAATAGGTACCACTTCGGTGGGATGGTAACAGCATTCTGTGTGCGTCATGCCGGCCACATGACCGTGGAAGCGTCTTCGGACAACGCTGGCTCTTCGGCTAACAAACGGAGATGAGCACCGGCCCCTAGAGTCGGACACGACTACACAAATGTGCGGGGGGAACCTTTACCTTTTTTTAACCATATGATGTGTAGAGATTCACAATCCATGGCCAAGTCTTCTGCATATTCGCTCTTGAATGGCATCATGCTTTACCCATACAGTATATGACTTGTGGAGTCCTTGGTGCTCTCTGAGCTTGGTTGTTTGCTTGCAGACGTTTTGTTGTCCGACTAGGCAACATCTTCGGATGTTCGTTCCTAGTCAGGCAACAAAACGTCTGCAAGCCAACAACCAAGCTCAGAGAGCACCAAGGACTCCACAGTTCAGCTCTGAGCTACAGATATTCTCTTCTATTGGTAGTATATGACTTCTCAAATCTTACATTGCAAATGGTTGTTTCAGTTCTGCTTTCTGTGGAAAAGCCAAAAAAGGCTGTAATGTACTTCCACTTGAGAAAGATGGAAGGAGATCTCAGGAGCTCCATGCTTGTAGCTGCTGCCATTATAACCATTAGTGGGTGAGAAATATCTTCCTTAGAAGCTCTGTTCAGGTTTTTGAATATTCAGAGTTCATTCATTCATTGGCGATCACTCATAGCTGAGTAAGATTGTCTTCCAAAGGTAAAATTTCAACAGTGGATCTGTAAGTGGCTATAAAGGCCAATTCTGGATCTGCACAACCTCCCACAACGGGGGCATAGGTTTCCGGGTGGGAGATGGTCATGATGAGGGTTTGCCTGATGTGCCTTCCTTTTAGCTCTTTTCTCCCTTTCGCCCTGTACTCGTGCACAAAGGAGAAGATGATGCCCAGTCCAGATTCCTCTTCAACTAATGGCATTCAGCTGAATGGAAACCCTATGATTTGCATGACCAGGAACCCTGTGTGATCCAAATTAAATCCTTAACTGTTCCAATTTACATCGTGCTTTTCCTCTTCTCTCAACACAGTTTTGCCTTAGAAACATTTGAGGATGCTTCACTGGCAACGTTGATAGAGATGGTGACAGAAGCTGGGATCTGCCCAACTTCCATTGGCCATTTTCAGCTGCTATAGGCATGCTCGCTCCAGTTTCCCCTTGTATGTCTATGAAGGTTCTCAGTCATCCAGGTGGAATTGTCTGTAGCTTGAATCATGTCAACTGGATTTCTATTTTCTCAGTGGAAACGTTTCGCTCCTTATCCAAGGAGCTTCCCCTTGTAGTTCATCTCAGAGGTCTGAGGCCATCTGAAAGGAAGATGTGGCAAAAAAGAACTTGGAAGTTGGATCAATGGGATGCAGGATGAGTCTGGGATGAAGCAGGAGAGAGCTCTCTTGATGCTTGGTGTGAGCCCTTTCCTGCTACATCCTGCCCTCTCCTCCTCTCCCCGATCTCTCAGCCAGGCAATATTTTGTCTTTCAAAAGACTAATAGATCCATGTCCAGAAATGGCTTGAGTGATAGATCATCTGCCACTCAGGCACCTTGAAAGATGAACCAAAGCCTCTGTCCCAAGGAGCTGTCCATACTTGCCCAAGTCTGCCCCACCACAGTTTAAGGAGGAGGATTGTTGGTGGCTTTTCCTACCGGCTGGTGCTGCTGTCTGGGAAGGGAAATGACACCAGGAATCCACCTATACAGTACCTCCCCTTAAATTGTCCTGCAGGACATTTGTAAGGGCAGGACCACTAATGAGCTTCACTACTGAGCCAGATTACAGCGTGGCCATTAGGGTAATACACATTACGCTAGTGTACTTTTTGGCTCACTGAAATGTGGCTGAACAAAGGCACAGTCTAGATCAGTGTTTCTCAACCATGCTGGCTGGGGAATTCTGGGAGTTGAAGTCCACACATCTTAAAGTCGGCAAGGTTGAGAAACACTGGTCTAGGTAGTGGGACGAGATGAATCCTGCTCGCTGAGCCCTTGAAGTCACAATTGGGGGGTTGCACTCTCTTGTATCCTGGTTTTCTTGGAAGAGATTCTTGGCTCACCCTGCCTTGCAGATCCTGGTACCTCTCTACAAGATTAGAAACTCAAATGCAGAATCGATGGCATGGCAGCATTGGGAGTTTGGAAGACAACAGATATTTGCCACCATGACAAACACAAAAACACACCCTGAGAGGCTGACAGCTCTTGGCCAGAAAGGGCAAGCACTGATTGGCTGGACCTGGCAGTTCTCTGCTGAGT
Source organism: Charina bottae (assembly GCA_023362775.1). Classification (NCBI taxonomy): domain Eukaryota; kingdom Metazoa; phylum Chordata; class Lepidosauria; order Squamata; family Charinaidae; genus Charina; species Charina bottae. Next base: position 22,151,155 of record JALMGJ010000002.1, read on the forward strand.
GTGAAGATCCACAAACATATAAACATGTCCATGTTCCTAGTGTCCTGATGTCCATATAGATTGGAAATTAGTCAACACAGCCTGTTTAAATTACGTTCAGGAAGGTTGAAGAACATAAAGGCTAGTCATCTGGAAGACCTTTGTGACTGCCTTAAGCCTTAGCATTTTCCAGTAGATCTTCTCCACCAAGGTGGTGAGATTGGGAGTGTCTAGGGTGAGTTAGGAGTATGGTGTCCTTCAGATCCATTGGGACTACAAATCCAAATATTCCCAGTCAGCATAGTCCAAGATATCTGGAGGGTATCAGACTGGCAAAACCTGCCTTGGAACATAGTGGAGGCTCTCAAAACCTTGTTTGTGCTCTCATATTTGAGTCCTTTGTTAATTGACTAGGAGACTGGAATTCTTGTTTGGCCAGCTGAATCCATGACTTCCTATCTTCTACTGTTTCCCACCACATTCTACATTTGTCTTACTCCTGAGCTTTCAAGCTGGGTAGAAGAGATATCTGGGGCCTTTTCTTGTCTGAGCTTTTCCCTGAGGAGCAGCTGTTGTGGGCAAGGTGGCTCTCAGGCTCACTGGAGCACAACCCTCACCAGGTGTGAGCCCGCAGCTCTTCTCTTGTGGTAGGCACCACCCAGCTCGATTTCCGCTCTGCAAAATCTTTCCTTTTGTTCAAAGAGCTCAAGGGTCTTTCTGTTCCAGCCCAATTCCCCTTCATTCTGCTATGTCCCACAGAGGGCTCTGAAGGATTCACAGCGTTTTCTCTTTCCTCCAGATGCTCAAGAGACAGAGATTTTGCCTTAGGAGGACTGACCTTCTGGAGTAGCAAAGTAACTCTGCAGCAGATTATGGATGTTCTGAAAAGGCCATGATTGATTGATTCATTGATTATGTGCCATCAAGTCGTTTTCAACTCCTGGCGACCATATAGATGGATTTTCTCAATGACGATCTGTCCCTAACCTGGTCTTTTGGTCTTCCAATGGTGCCCCCATAGCCACTGTAACTGTCAGCCTTACTAGACTTGAAACATGACCAGATGAGCTAATTCTACTTTATTGTAAAGCTACGTTAACAGAATCTTGCAGGTCTGAAAGTATAATTCTCCTCCCATCTCCTTTACAGCCTGAGAAACTAGGGAGGGTCTCTTCTGAGCCTCTTGCCCCACCCACTATCCAGCTGCAGGCTGTGCTCTCTCTTATCTGACCATTCCTTAGGCAGCGTCTCTTGGCCCAGTCTCCCAAGGTCTTTCCCACACACCATTATAGTAACTGAGTCCACCCACTTTGCTGCTGGCCGTCCTCTTTTCTTTCCTTCCACCTTTCCCAGCATTAGAGCTTTTTCCAGAGAGCTGGGTCTTTGCATAATGTGTCCCAAATAGGATAATTTGAGCATGGTCATACGTGCCTCGAATGAGAACTCTGGGTTGATTTGTTCAATGATCCATTGGTTTGTTTTCTTGGATGTCCATGCTACTCTCAGGAGTCTTCTCCAACACCAAAGTTCAAAAGCGTCAATACTCTTCCTATCCTGCTTCTTCAAAGTCCAGAAAAGGCCATGAATGGTTATTTATTTCTTTTGACTTTGTTGGGGGGAAAGATATTTTAGGATCTTCTCCCTGAGTGCCTAGATAGCTCAGCTGGCTTTGTGTACTGTCCAGGGCAGTCTGGGGTTGAGGCACCATTTACTGCTCTAGATTTCAATATCTTGGTCCAACCTTGTCCCCAACCTGCTGCTTAACGTGGTCTCAAACTACAACACCATCAACTCCAGCCAACCCAGGTTGTGTTGAGCAGAAACGATGGAAATTGTAGTTCAACACATCCGGAAAGCACCAAGTTTAAGGTTGCAGTGAGTATTTTACAAGATTCTTTATTTTCTCACAGTGCTACTTTCAGACATGTCTCCCTCCCTCCCTCCCTCCCTCCCTCCCTCCCTCCCTCCTTCTTTCCTTCCCTCCTTCCCTCCTTCTTTCCTTCAGTTCTGGCCCTACTGCTTTCTGGGTCTTATCATCAAATCAGAGAGGAATATGTGTGTGTGCAGTTTGGTATATAATGCTTAGTGGAGAGTACAGATTTATGGATTAGCATATTAACGGCCAAACTGACAAAGGAACAGGGTCCTGAAAGAAGGAGGCTCAGCAACCCCTCAACTGGAGGGAGTGCCCAAATGATGCGATCCCAATTAGCATATTCAACTCTGTGCTCCCCTGTCTTGTTTCTCTGCAGATTCATCGCATCACAGAATCGTGGAGTCATAGACACCTAAGTTTGGAAGGCATCCTGGAGGCCTTCTAGTCCAACCACCTGCCCAGGGCAGGAATTTTCATGATGCTTGTCCAACCTTTTGGATGGAGCCTCCACAACTCTAGGAGGTGGACTGTTCCACTGCTTAATAGTTCCCACCGTCAAGACATTTCTCCTTATTTCAAGTTCAGCTCTCCCTCTGTAAAGCTTCCACCCATTGGTTCTTGTCAACTCACCTCACAGGGTTGTTGTGGTGGGGGAAATAGGAGGAGGAAGGAGTATTAGGTATGGTCGCCACCTTGAGTCATTTATAAAAATAATAAAGGCAGGATAGAAAACAAACAAACAAACAAACAAACTATGGTGAATAAATCCATATCCTCTCTCCTGTTACAGCCCTTCAAGTATTGAAAGATTGCTATCATTATTAATTATTGTTGTTGTTCAGTCGTTTAGTCGTGTCCGACCCTTCGTGACCCCATGGACCATAGCACGCCAGGCCTTCCTGTCCTCCACTGTCTCTCGGAGTTTACTCAAATTCATGTTCATTACATCGGTGATGCTATCTAACCATCTCATCCTCTGCCGTCCCCTTCTCCTTTTGCCTTCAGTCTTTCCCAGCATCAGGGTCTTTTCCAGTGAGTCCTCTCTTCACATTAGGTGGCCAAAGTATTTGTTATTAATTATTAAAAAACATTAAGAACTATAAAAACTGAACTAAAAAAAAGTAGACAAAGGGCTGTTAATAATAACGGAGCCACCTCACTAGTTCACCCGTCCCCTGGGGTCCCCAGGCCTGCTGGCATAACCAGGTCTTGAGGGACCTCCAGAAACTCAACAGTGACAAGGCCGACCTCACCTCAAGGGGAAAGAAGATTCCAGAGTGTGGGGGCCACAGCAGAAAAGGCCCACCGCCTAGGGCCTGCCAAATGTAGCTCCCTAGACAACGGAACCCGTAACATGCCCTCTCTGCTGTATCTGGTGGGACGGGCAGATGAAATCAGGGAGAGGGGGGTCCCTCAAATAGCCCAGCCCCATGTCATGAAGGGCTTTAAAGGTCAAAACCAGCACCTTGAATCGGACCCGGAAACAAACTGGTAACCAATGCAGCTCACAAAGCAGAGGTGTAACGTGTATTCTACCAGAAATACACATATCTGCTCGCACCACTGCATTCTTCACTCATCCCTCCCAGGAACACCCTCCACTACAATCAGGCAGCACAGCAGGACTTGGGGGGCTGATCTAAGTAACATGGTAGATTTGTAGTGGGAGGGACAATCCCTCACTTGCCTATGCAGGGCCTGGGACATTCCCTTCCAAAAAACATAGAACTTTGCCCAGCAACAAGATTGGCCCAACTTGCTGAAAATCTACTTAAGTATTAAAGGCACTGGGAGAGGCAATTTGGTGTAGTGATTAAGGCACTGGGCTATAAACTGGGAGATGGTGAGGTCTAGTCCCGTCTTAGGCATAAAGCCAGCTGGGTGACCTTGGGCCAGTCACTCTCTCTCAGCCCTAGGAATGAGGCAATGGCAAACCAGTTCCAAATAACCTTGCCAAGAAATCTGCAGCGATTTGTCCAGTCAGTCATCAGGAGTCAACACTGACTTGAAGGCGTGCGTGCGCACACACACACACACACACAGAGAGAAAATTAAAGGCACTAGAATTCTCCTACTCCTACTGGTTGTGTAGGAGCGGAGACTAGAAGTTTTCATGGGCTGTTTCCACAACACCCTTAACCTAGCCAGCCCTTAATCCAGCCTTATCTCCCCACCAATATTTCTGGCAGCAATCAGAATGATGGGGTCAAAACCAGGGGTCCCCAAACTCTTCAGCTCATTGACCCCTTCATGAAGTACCAATCGAAGAATATACCCTAATCAAGGAACTATTAACTCAGTCAATCAACCAAGCAGCAAACAACAGCCCAATCAAGGAACTCCTAAGGGGAGAACAACACCCCCACCAACACAAGCAGGACAAGCCATGGTATATAAAGAGAGCAAGTCCCACTCCCTTTTCACACTGAAGATGTTGCCTAGTCTGGCAATGAAACGTCTGCAAGAAAACAACAAGGCTCAGAGAGCACCAAGGACTCCACAGTCCTTCATGAAGTTTCAGATTGTTCATTGACCCCCATACCATCGACCCCATATATTTCAATAGTACTATGAATAATAATAATAATAATAATAATGATAAAGATGATAATAAAAATTACAAAAAACATTGATCTTGGATAGTCCCATCGACCCTTGGGGGTCCATATTGACCATTTTGAGGAGCCCTGTCAAAACTCACTAAAAGGTAAAGATAAAGGTTCCCCCCGCACATTTGTGCAGTTGTGTCCGACTCTAGGGGCCGGTGCTCATCTCTGTTTGTTAGCCGAAGAGCCAGTGTTGTCTGAAGATGCTTCCACGGTCATGTGGCCGCATGACGCACGCGGAACACTGTTACCTACCCACCGAAGTGGTACCTATTCATCTACTTGCATTTGCATGCTTTCGAATTGCTAGGTTGGCAAGAGCTGGAGCTAGTGCGGGAGCTCACTCTGCACGCAGGGCTAGGGATTCGAACCTCCGAACTTGCGATCTTCCGATCGACAAGCCTGGCGTTTTACCCGCTGAGCCACCACGCCCCTTCAAAACTCACTACCTGTGAAATGAAAGAGTCACTTTTTCCAAGAAGTGATTGAAATCAAATAAACTCAGCAATAGGAGGGGATTGGCAAGGCTTCATTAGCTCACTAGATCCTTCCCCCTTGGCCAGGGAGGCAGCAGTAGGCACAGCTTGGCCATGGCAGACCATTGGTATTTGGGAAGTGTCTTCTGTGTTTCCAAATTATGGCAATTCTACCACATGATGATGCAAAGAATTTTGAAGCTTAATATTGAGATGAAACCAGACCTTTTCTTATTGGGACTTATGGATAGCCAATAGAAACAAGTTAGGGAAGACTAATTTTATATATGGTGAGTGCAGGAAGATTATTATATGCACAAAGATGGAGAAATACTGAAATACAGGTAGTCCTTGACTTACAACCATTCGTTTAGTGAACCATTCGAAGTTACAAAGGTGCTGAAAAAAGTGACTTATGATTGGTCCTCACACTTACGACTGTCACAGCATCCCCACGGTCATGTGATCAAAATTCAGGCACTTGGCAACCAGCATGTATTTATGATGATTGCAGTGTCCTGGGGTCATGTGATTCATTTATTTATTATTTAGATTTATATTACCGCCCATCTCCCCCAACGGAGGACCCTGGGCAGTTCATTGCCATTTGCAACCTTCCCAGCCGGCTTCCGACAAGCAAAGTCAATGAGGGAAGCTGGATTTGCTTAACGACCACAACTCACTTAACAACCATGGTGATTCGCTTAATGACCATGACAGAAAAGGTAATAAAATTGGGTGTGGTCATGATGCCTCGCTTAACAACTGCACTGCTTAATGATGAATTTTATGGTCCCTATTGTGGTCGTAAGTCAAGGACTACCTGTACCCACAATGGTGGAATGGATTGTGAAGATGGCAGAATTAACAGAGATGGAAAAACTGACCTGTTCGGTCAGGGACTAAACAATACGTCCTTTTATAAAAGACTGGAAACCTTTTATAGACTTTTTGCTGAAAATGGGAGAAAGTGAAATGGGATTTGACAATTGAAAAAAGATAGAATAAGGGGCTGAAGGGATTTCTGTAATGTTAAGGAGGGAGGAGGGAGAATGAGTTTGTTTGTAACTGTGGTAAAGAAGGGTAGAAGTCACTTCTTTATCTCTTTTTTTCTTTCTTTAACAGTATTCTTCTCTGCACTTTTTCTTTTCTCTTTTTCTTTCCTTGATATACTTCTGTATTTGCCTTTTAGCTATGCAAAAACTTTTAATAAAAATAAAAAAAAATTATGGCAATTCTGTAATGGAGAAGTATGTTCTTCCATTGTTCTTCCTCTCCAGTGTTGCTCTTGGTTGGACTAGGTGGCATAGCTGAGGGAGTAGAATTAGGTTACCCCTCTGGGATGGCTAAATCTAACCCACTTGAAGTTGACTGAACATTAAACCCCTTCTTGATGTTTCCATAGCACCCTTATATCACTCCCTTCCACTGACCCAGTTAAACATGGAACAGGGCCAGAACGAGCTCAGCAACCTCCCCACCCACACACAGAAACATATTCAGGCCTATTTTGTTCAGCCTTGTGGCTGAGTGGAAACATCTGCTTGTCCACTTCTAGTTTGTGTGGTAGGTCTTGGTTTCCTGGTGGAAGCAGAAGTTTCAGCAAGCACTTTTTTAAAAAATCTCTCAGAAGCAGAAATGCCTCAGATCCAAAAGAAGGCAGGCAGTTGAAGGTAGACACTCGCGTATCTGGAATGGTGAAGGAAGCTGAGAGTTACAGAGGATATCCAGCTGGATAAGGAGAAGAAGGTAAGAAGGGTCTAAAGCCGTTCTAGAATTTGACTGCTTTCAAGTGAGACAACAACTAGAAAGGAGGCAAAAGTAAGTCCAGATGATTTCAGAAAGTGGAAAGGATTTGGTGAATGAGGAGGGGTATGTGTGTGTGCCTTCGAGTCACTGTTGACTCCTGGCGACTGCCTGGACAAGTCCCTGCAGTTTTCTTGGTCAGATTTAGAAAGTGGTTTGTCCCCTTCCCTGCTTCCTAGGGCTGAGAGAGAGGGACTGGCCCAAGGTCACCCAGCTGGCTTGGTGCCTAAGGTGGGACTAGAACTTACGGTCTCCCGGTTTCTAGCCTGGTGCCTTCAACAATACACCAAACTGGCTCTCGAATGAGGAGGTACCTAACGTATTATACGATTGTATATATGGAGTGTATGTGAAGCCAGGGATGCTGGTAGGCCAGTGTTTCTCAACCTCAGCAACTTGAAGACGTGTGGACCTCAACTCCCAGAATTCTGGGAGGCAATTGTGATAGGCAATTGTAGAACTTGATCTTATGGGGAAGGGAATGGCTCATTAGATTGCAATGCACGTTGTCTCACTTACTTGTGGCAAGTAGGCCCTGTGGAGTGGACCCTGCATATTTGTCTCACACATCTGCTGTAGTAGCACCGCCGCTTAAATACTTTAAGCTTTTAAAACACTGTGGATCTGGGTTTTCTGTAAGTGAAACTTCTGGTTACCCCTTCCAGGGTAACCTTTGGGATTCTTCATTAGGATCAGTAACGGGAGAGAGATTTCCCTAAAATGATTTGTCCATCCATCGGCATTGGTACAAGTTGTAATGAAGGAAAAATGATGAAATGTATGTTGTGATATCAACCCCAGCATTATGTACTTGGTGAGGGAGGAGGAGGAGGAGGAGGAGGAGGAGGAGGAGGAGGAGGAGGAGGAGGAGGAGGAGGAGGAGGAGGAGAAGAAGGATGATGATGATGATGATGCAGGGTGATGTTGCAACCCACATTTTATCATTTGCACTCTATCATTCCCTCTGTGCCTCCATCACTTCCATAAGTCTTCCGCCATTTGTTCTCTGTTCTTTGTTTTTCAGAACACTTCCCCAATAACACTGGAAATGAATTCTCTTTTTGGAGATAAAATATGTAAAAATGGTAAGTATATAAGACGTACATAGATAGAGCAGGATGTGATAAGAGAGAGCATAAAAAATGAACAGACTGAGACCCAATAATGATGAGAATGGTTATTTGTTTGCTGAGTATCTGCTGAGAAAAATGATCTCTTGCTTTCAGATATATGGTTTAAGCTTAAATCTGTTGATATGTACACCTAGAAAAGGACAGCAGCTAAATCTGAAAGTATGATGGGTGTGAGAATGCTGTAAAATAGTAACGCTGCAGCAGGCGTGGATGGCGTAACTGGAGAGATGTTAAAATACGGAAGTGGTTTGCTTGTGGAGATGCTGTGCTACTTGCTGAACATTAGTCTGAAGACTATTGTGTCTGACGATTGGAAGAATGTTGATATTATTCCCCTAGATTACGAAAAGATAGCAAGAGTGTGTAGAGAAAAGGGATTATTTTCCCAGCCTGCCTAGGTAAAAAGCTGGGCAGAATTCAGAACTCAAGAGGTCACCAGGAGCAACATTTGAGAAGTACACCCTGAGAAATGGATTCATGTGAAAAAGGAAGTTTACTGTGCAATTCTTGAGAGAAAATGTGTGCTAAAACGAAGGGCCTTGAATTATGGTAAATTTCATGATGATAGAATTATGGAAATACGGAGTTGAAGGTTTATTTATATTTATTTATTTATATTTCGAATTTCGTCACTGCCCATCTCACTCGAAGAACGACTCTGGGAGGTTGGTTGGTTGCTGGGTGTGGTAAGACTGGTATATGGTGGAAGGAAGTCATTTGTGAGATAAATGGAATATTTGGCGAATGGTTCAACAGTGGGCACAGACTAAGAGACCCAGTTTGGTCTAGTGGTTAAGGTGCTGGGCTAGAAACCAAGAGGCTGTGAATTCTAGTCCCGCCTTAGGCATGAAAGCTGGGTGACTTGGGGCCAGTCCCTCTCTCTCAGCCCTAGGAAGGAGCCAATAGCAAACCAGGAGACTGAGAGTTCTAGTCCCACCTTAGGCATGAAAGGCGGCTGGGTGACCTTGGGCCAGTCCCTCTCTCTCAGCCCTAGGAAGGAGCCAATAGCAAACCAGGAGACTGAGAGTTCTAGTCCCACCTTAGGCATGAAAGCCGGCTGGGAGACCTTGGGCCAGTCCCTGTCTCTCAGCCCTAGGAAGGAGCCAACAGCAAACCAGGAGACTGAGAGTTCTAGTCCTGCCTGAGGCATGAAAGGCGGCTGGGTGACCTTGGGCCAGTCACTCTCTCTCAGCCCAACCTACCTCACAGGGTTGTTGTTGTGGGGAAAACAGTTGGAGGAAGATTAGGTCTGTTCCCCGCCTTGAGTTATTTATAAAAATAATAAAGGCGGGATAAAAAATAAATAAAAATAAAAAATAAATAAATAAGAGAAGAATGCAGGATGGATGCCTTCTTGGATGTTTAATATATTTATAGATAAATGTTTAAGGAATGCTTGGGAAGGAAAAGAACTGACATCTGCCGGAGGCTTTATGAAGGAATCAGAACATTAAACTCTACACGTTAGATTTAATTGGCATCTAGATTCTAATTTCATACAAATATGAAATCAATAATATGAAAGCAATAATAATAATACAATGATTAAAAACCTCACATTAAATGGGAGCAAATTGGACAAATATCTAATTTGTGTGGGTTTCAGATTATTCTCTTTTTTTAAATATAATTTTATTTAAAAAATTTAGAAAGAAGATAAAAAACTAATAGAAACTAATATAAAGAAAGAGTAAAAGAGGGAGATCAAAGAAAGAACAAAAAGGGCGAAAACAAAGGAAAAAAGGAAATACAAAGAAATAGCTTCCGATTTTCTTTACTGCAGTTATAAGTACAATTATAAGTTTACCTCTTGCTCTATGGTTACATAATGTTCTATAATGTATTCTTTCTAATTGTCAGAACCATATATCATAAGTTCATTTTTTTTCTGTTTCATGAAAAAAGTCCATAAGGGGTTTTCCAGTCAGCAATAAATATAGATATTGTCTTTTCTCTAATCAATTTGGCCATTTCAGCAAATTCCATCATCTTCACCAACCATTCCTCCTTTGTAGGTAGTACCGAGTCTTTCCATGTTTGCACATATAATAATCTCGCTGCAGCTATCATGTATAAAAACAAAATTTCATGTCCTTTTTCCAACTGTTTATCTATCAGTCCCAAAAGAAAAAGCCTCCGGTTTCAATTGTATATTAACCTTTAAAATCCTCTGAATTAGCTTATATATTTGAATCCAAAACTTTCTAGCTTTTTTGCACGTCCACCAAACATGATGTAATGTCCCTTCTTGTTCACATTTCCAGCATAAATTTGAGGTACTTTTATACATTCTAGACAGTTTCTTTGGTGGCATATACCAATGATACATCATTTTATAAAAATTATCTTTAAAATTATAACATAATGTAAATTTCAATCCTTTCAACCACATATTTTCCCATTGTTCCATCTGTATATTATAACCAAAGCCCACTTTGGATAAAGCCCACTTTATCATACATTCTTTCACTTGTTCTTCTTTTGTTTCAAATTTCAATATACATATTTCAATATATATATTTCAATATACAATAGCAATTACATATTCATCATCTGTATACCATTCTATTTCAAACTCAATCTCGCAGTGGTCAAAACCATCAATTCTTTTACCTACTTTAAATCTTTCTGATAATTGTACATAAGAAAACCATTGACAAGCATATCTGTCTGCTACCAGAACTTCTCTTGCTTTTATTTTACGTTCCCCTTGACAAAATTCTAGTATCTCATGATAGGTTAGTCATTTGTGTTTGCTTATTATTTCTCGTCTGTAAAATGTGTCTTGTGCTGAGAGCCACAAAGGTATTTTCAGGCACAACCTGGGTTTGTATCTATTCCATATTCTCAATATGGCACGTCTAACATAGTGATTTTTAAAATCCACATTAACCTTGACTTTGTCATACCACAAATACCCATACCACCCAAATCTCAGGTCGTGTCTTTCTAACTCCAAAAGCCTTTTATTTCTCAGCAACACCCACTCTTTCATCCAAACCAAACAGCAAGCTGCAAAATACAATTTCAAATCAGGTAGACCTCTTTCCTTTGCATCTTGTAGCATCTTACTGTATATTTAACTTGTGGTTTTTTCCCCTGCCACACAAATTTAGATACATCTTTCTGCCATTGTTGAATGGTGCATCAGTTGTCAAAACAGGTATTGTCCGAAACAAAAACAGCATTCTAGGAAAACATTCATCTTAATCACAGAAATTCTCCCCAACAAAGACAATTGTATTTTTCCCCATCTTAACGTATCTTTTTTAACTTCATTCCATGTTTTAACATAATTATTTTGAAATAACATACAATTCATGCTTGTCAAAATAATACCCACATATTTTACCTTCTTCTCAATCTTAAAAACCGTTTTATTCATCAATTCTTTTTGATCTTCTATTTTCATATTTTTGTAAACATCTTTGTCTTCTGTTTGTTAATCTTAAAACCTGCTAATGCACCAAATTCTTTTAGTTTGCCCATTAATATTTCAATTCCCTTTAAAGGATCTTCCAGAACCAACACCAAGTCATCTGCAAAAGTTCTTAGCTTATGTTGTTGTTTATTTGTTCAGTCGTTTCCGACTCTTCGTGACTTCATGGACCAGCCCACGCCAGAGCTTTCTGTCGGCCGTCACCATCCCCAGCTCCCCAATGGTTGAGTCCGTCACCTCCAGAATACCATCCATCCATCTTGCCCTTGGTCGGCCCCTCTTCCTTTTGCCTTCCACTTTTCCTAGCATCAGCTTCTTCTCCAGGGTATCCTGTCTTCTCATTATGTGGCCAAAGTACTTCAGTTTTGCCTTTAATATCATTCCCTCAAGTGAGCAGTCTGGCTTGATTTCCTGGAGTATGGACTGGTTTGATCTTCTTGCAGTCCAAGGCACTCTCAGAATTTTCCTCCAACACCACAGTTCAAAAGCATCTATCTTCCTTTGCTCAGCCTTCCTTATGGTCCAGCTCTCGCAGCCATAGGTTACTACAGGAAATACCATTGCTTTAACTATGCGGACCTTTGTTGTCAGTGTGATGTCTCTGCTCTTAACTATTTTATCAAGATTTGCCATTGCTCTCCTCCCAAGAAGTAGACGTCTTCTGATTTCCTGGCTGCAGTCAGCATCTGCAGTAATCTTTGCGCCTAGAAATACAAAGTCTGTCACTGCCTCCACTTTTTCTCCCTCTATTTGCCAGTCATCAATCAAGCTCGTTGCCATAAACTTGGTTTTTTTGAGGTTTAACTGCAACCCAGCTTTTGCACTTTCTTAGCTTATAAAAAATTACAGAGATTTTTTTTTTTCTTAGCTTATAAATCTCTGTAATCTATGGTAAATTTTGTTTCTTTAAGTATTCATCTATTTTTTCTAAGGAGATGTCACTTCCTTTATACAATCCCATCTGGATTACTGCAACACGCTCTACATGGGGCTGCCCGTGAAGAGCATTCAGAAGCTTCAGCTGGTATAGAATGCCGCTGCATGGGTTGTAAATGGTGTCGGCTATTCAGCACATGTAACACCACTGCTTCAGGGGCTGCATTGGTTGCCAGTGTGTTTCCAGGTATAATTCAAGGTGCTGGTTGTCACCTTCATGGCTTGGGACCTGAGGGACCGTCTTCTCCCAGCTGTTTCTCCCCATCTAATCCAGACCGGCAGCCAAGGAATGTCGGCTGGCGGGGACTAGGAAGCGTGCCTTTTCTGCTATAGCGCCTGCCCTCTGGAACATTCTCCCTCCGGAGATTAGGATGGTCCCGACTCTGTTGGCCTTTCATAAGGCCTTGAAGGCCTGGTTATGTTCTCCGGGCCTGGGGCCCTGAGTGTGTTAAGGGCCCCGTTTCCTGGTTATGTTAATATCTATGGATTATAATTTTCTCGGCTGCTGTATATATTTAATTTTCTCTTGTATTGTGTTTGTAATTTGATTTTAATTGATTTATGATTGTTCACCGCCCAGAGTCACTTTTTGCTTTGCTTAATTCATTTTTATTTCCATTGCGATGAAAGCCGGCTGGGTGACCTTGGGCCAGTCACTCTCTCTCAGCCCAACTCACCTCGCAGGGTTGTTGTGGGGAAAATAGGAGGAGGAAGGAGTATTAGGTATGTTCGCTGCCTTGGAGTTATTTGTAAAAATAATAAAGGCGGGATAGAAAATACATAAATAAATAAATAAATAAATACATACATACATACATACATACATACATACAATTTATTTCTTTATTTAAATTTATTGGCTGCCCAGCTCCAGTGAGAGGATTTACCCTAGGTTACAAGGAGGTCAAAGGCTTGTGTGACGGGCCTGTCTCTCACTGTACAATCATCTCAACCAGATAGAAGAGCTGAACTTTTTCTCTCAATATTCAGAAAATGTTTGAGCATTTGACTCTTTCAAAGAGCATTTGGGGACTGAGGTGTGAATAGAAGAAAGTGGGATGTGTTCTAATGTTATCTGGCTTTGTGATCGTAGGACTATGAATGCTTAGGGTTGAATTATTGTTATTACGCTAATATTATTCATTCTGATTATTGATGGATTATGTGCCATCAAGTCGTTTTCGACTCCTAGTGACCATATAGATAGACAGATTTTCTCCATGATTCTGATTATACTATTATGCTAATATTATAGATTCTGATGACTTGGCTTTATGTTTTTATGATATGTTATTTATTAGGGATATTGTATTACTGTATTTTCTGCTGCTCATGAGCTGCTTACAGTCAAAATGACTGAAACAGTGTAAAAGTATTCATGCATGAAGAAAGGAAGGAGTGAACCTCTAGGGGCCTGCAGGTCCTTGGCTTTGCACCATTCAGATATGTCCTAAGGAAAGAATTTGTCCCACTAGATTTTCTTTTTAATTGGTTTCACTGAGAAATTGTTGGATAATTTTTTCTTCTGGGGAAATTTGGAGAAATCATTCACCCAATTTCTCTGCCCACAAATCTGCTGGAGAATGTCACCATTTGGGCCCAGTTTTATCAATGCCTACTTACGTGTAAGTCTCATTAAGTTCACCAAGGTTTACTCCCAGGTAGGTGGGTTTTTGTTGTTTATTCGTTCAGTCGTTTCCGACTCTTCGTGACTTCATGGACCAGTCCACGCCAGAGCTTTCTGTCGGCCGTCACCATCCCCAGCTCCCCAATGGTTGAGTCCGTCACCTCCAGAATACCATTGCTTTCAGTTTTGCCTTTAATAGTTCAAAAAGCATCTATCTTCCTTCGCTCAGCCTTCCTTATGGTCCAGCTCTCACAACCATAGGTTACTACAGGGAAAACCATTGCTTTAACTATGCGGACCTTTGTTGTCAGTGTGATGTCTCTGCTCTTAACTATTTTATCAAGATTTGCCATTGCTCTCCTCCCAAGAAGTAGACATCTTCTGATTTCCTGGCTGCAGTCAGCGTCTGCAGTAATCTTTGCGCCTAGAAATACAAAGTCTGTCACTGCCTCCACTTTTTCTCCCTCTATTTGCCAGTCATCAATCAAGCTCGTTGCCATAATCTTGGTTTTTTTGAGGTTTAACTGCAACCCAGCTTTTGCACTTTCTTCTTTCACCTTCGTCATAAGGCTCCTCAACTCCTCCTCGCTTTCAGCCATCAAAGTGGTATCATCTGCATATCTGAGATTGTTAATGTTTCTTCCAGCGATTTTAACTCCAGCCTTGGATTCCTCAAGCCCAGCATGTCGCATGATGTGTTCTGCGTACAGGTTGAATAGGTAGGGTGAGAGTATACAACCCTGCCGTACTCCTTTCCCAATCTTAAACCAGTCCGTTGTTCCGTGCTCTGTTCTTACCGTTGCTACTTGGTCGTTATACAGATTCCTCAGGAGGCAGACAAGATGACTTGGTATCCCCATACCACCGAGAACTTGCCACAATTTGTTATGATCCACACAGTCAAAGGCTTTAGAATAGTCAATAAAACAGAAATAGATGTTTTTCTGAAATTCCCTGGCTTTCTCCATTATCCAGCGGATATTGGCAATTTGGTCTCTAGTTCCTCTGCCTTTTCTAAACCCAGCTTGTACATCTGGCAATTCTCGCTCCATGAATTGCTGGAGTCTACCTTGCAAGATCTTGAGCATTACCTTACTGGCATGTGAAATAAGTGCCACTGTTCGATAGTTTGAACATTCTTTAGTGCTTCCCTTTTTTGGTATGGGGATATAAGTTGATTTTTTCCAATCTGATGGCCATTCTTGTGTTTTCCAAATTTGCTGGCATATGGCATGCATCACCTTGACAGCATCATCTTGCAAGATTTTAAACAGTTCAGCTGGGATACCGTCGTCTCCTGCTGCCTTGTTATTAGCAATGCTTCTTAAGGCCCATTCAACCTCACTCTTCAGGATGTCTGGCTCTAACTCACTGACCACACCGTCAAAGCTATCTCCAATATTATTATCCTTCCTATACAGATCTTCCGTATATTCTTGCCACCTTTTCTTGATCTCTTCTGCTTCTGTTAGGTCCTTACCATCTTTGTTTTTGATCATACCCATTTTTGCCTGGAATTTACCTCCGATGTTTCTAATTTTCTGGAAGAGGTCTCTTGTCCTTCCTATTCTATTGTGTTCTTCCACTTCCGCACATTGCTTGTTTAAAAATAATTCCTTATCTCTTCTGGCTAACCTCTGGAATTTTGCATTTAATTGGGCATATCTCCCCCTATCACTGTTGCCTTTTGCTTTCCTTCTTTCTTGGGCTACTTCCAGTGTCTCAGCAGACAGCCATCTTGCCTTCTTGGTTTTCTTTTTCTTTGGGACGTTTTTTGTTGCCGCCTCCTGAACAATGTTGCGAACTTCTGTCCATACTTCTTCTGGGACCCTATCTACTAAATCTAGTCCCTTAAATCTATTCTTCACCTCCACTGCATATTCCTTAGGAATATTAGTGAGCTCATATCTAACTGATCTGTGGGTCTTCCCTATTCTCTTTAGTCTGATTCTAAATTGTGCAATAAGAAGTTCGTGATCTGAACTACAGTCAGCTCCAGGTCTTGTTTTTACCGACTGTATAGATGTCCGCCACCTTTGGCTGCAAAGGATGTAGTCAATCTGATTTCGGTGTCGACCATCTGGTGAAGTCCATGTATAAAGTCGTCTTTTAGGTTGTTGGAAGAGAGTGTTTGTTATGCACAGTGAGTTGTCTTGGCAAAATTCTATCAGCCTATGTCCTGCTTCATTTTGTTCTCCCAGACCATGCTTGCCTGTAATTCCAGGTGTCGTCTGACTACCCACCTTAGCATTCCAGTCTCCTGTAATGAAAATAACATCTCTTTTTGGTGTATTATCCAGTAGGTGCTGCAGATCCTCATAGAACTGATCTACTTCTGCTTCTTCAGCATCTGTGGTTGGGGCGTATATTTGGATCACTGTGATGTTAAATGGCTTACCCTGAATTCGAATTGAGATCATTCTATCGTTTTTTGGATTGTATCCAAGCACTGCTTTAGCCACTTTATTATTAATTATGAAGGCTACTCCATTTCTTCTGTGGTCCTCTTGTCCACAGTAGTAGATCTGGTGGTCATCTGATGTGAAGTGGCCCATCCCAGTCCATTTCAGTTCACTGACACCTAAAATGTCTATATTTAATCTTGACATCTCACCAATAACCACATCCAATTTGCCCTGGCTCATAGATCTTACATTCCAGGTTCCTATGGTGTGTTGATCTTTAGAACATCGGATTCGTCGTTCACCACCAGCACCGTCGGCCGCTAGCCGTCCTTTCGGCTTTGAGCTAGCTGCGTCATCACATCTGGGGCTAGTTGAACGTATCCTCTGTTCCTCCCCAGTAGCATTTTGACCATCTTCCGACCTGGGAGTCCCATCTTCTGATGGTATACCGACATATCTTTGGTTGTACTGATCCATTTAGTTTTCATGGCAAGAATACTGGGGTGGGTTGCCATTACCTTCCCCAGGGATCGTATTTAGTCTGACCTCTCTGCCACGACCTTCCCGTCTTGGGTGTCCCTTCACGGTTTAGCTCATGGTTTCACTGAGGTGCTCAAGCTCCAGCACCACGACAAGGTAACGATCTCCTTTGCTGGAGAGGTAGGTGGGTATGGGATTGCAATTTGAATAGATGTCAGACTAGGTTAAAAGGGGCGTGGTGGCTCAGCGGGTAAGACGCCAGGCTTGTCGATCGGAAGATCGCAAGTTCGGAGGTTCGAATCCCTAGCTCCGCATGACGGAGTGAGCTCCCGCACTCGCCCCAGCTCTTGCCAACCTAGCAATTCGAAAGCATGCAATTGCAAGTAGATGAATAGGTACCACTTCGGTGGGTAGGTAATAGCATTCTGCGTGCATCATGCCGACCACATGACCGTGGAAGCGTCTTCGGACAACGCTGGCTCTTCGGCTAACAAACGGAGATGAGCACCGGCCCCTAGAGTCGGACACGACTGCACAAATGTGCAGGGGGAACCTTTACCTTTACAGACTAGGTTTGCTGTCAAAATTCTCGTGAGTCATTCTTAGAAATGAATTTGAAAAAAAATCAAAGTAGCTATCTTACCTTGCTATTGGTTGCTGTTGATTTTTCAATAGCTGACAATTGGAACTTTACTGCAAGTCAGAAATCTGCCAGGAGACCTGCCCTCAATTCCTTTTTTAGATTAAATGTTAAACATTTTGTAATTGCTTTGATTCTACTTTATGATACAATTCCAATATCATTCCAAACTATTCATCCATCCATCTATCCATCTTCCTGTTAGGAAGAACAGAAAGCTGAACAGGGTGGAGGGGAACTCTTATGTCTACGGCAGATCGCTTTTGGCCTGAGGACCACTCTTGGCCTTTGAGCATTTGCTAAAGGAAACTCTTGGGAAAATAAATAAATAAATAAATAAATAAATAAATAAATAAAATATAAATAAATAAATAAATAAATAAATAAATAAATAAATAAATAAATAAATGGAGCCAGGACAAAGAAATGGATAACGTCATGACAAAGCCAAAGTTTGGTTTAATTAAATTTAATTATTTTTTTTAAAAAAACCCACAAATGTTACAGACTTAATATGGGATCACGTGTCTGCCCTTCACTGCTGCTCTGCAATCCCTGGGAAAGATGGGTTTGGTGGAAGGAATTGCAGATAGGTGCAACCCTATGCATTGCCAATGACCTTTTTGCCTTTGAATCCAATCTGTAGCGCAACCCTTGTGCAGTATTTGAAAATATTCCCATTCTGCCATATTAACATTTTACAATTCAGTAGCAAGTTTTAGGAGATTCTCTGTAGGCCACATTTTGGGTACACCGAAAGATGTTGTCCGTCTCTGGTCTGTAGCCTTATGATTCACTGTAGCCTTATGTGGTCAGTAGCCTTATGATTCACTGTAGCCTTATGTGGTCAGTAGCCTTATGATTCAGCCTTATGATTCAGGGTGATGTGAATCTGGGTTACATCTAGAATAACCACCATAGTCCAGGTAATGGGTTTTGGATCCCTTCGATGAAACAAGGCTACCTAGTGGGACCCAGGGGGCATACCTGCTCTCTTGTATCGGGGTTCAGATGGCCCTGAACCTTCTGTCCTTCCACAAGACCTGAAAAATCTGGCTCTTGTCCCAAACATTGGGCCAGACTGTGGGATGAGCCCATATAGAATGCAAGACCTTTGAATGCACAATATGTTGGTTGGCCTTGGTCACTTCTGTTATCCCATAATTTTGTTGTTGTTGTTTTATGTCACAAAGGCATAGTAAAGTATAGTAAAATATAGTGTATAATTTCATTTCATTTTTAAATTATAAGTTGCTCAGAGTCTCTCTTCCAAATTGGGCAGCCATATACATCGAATGGATGGATGGATGGATGGATGGATGGATGGATGGATGGGTGGGTCACAATAGACATAGTGATGGAGAAGAAGGGACCAGACTGCTCAGTGACGTCTTTCCTGATGAATCTGCTTGCAGGATGTAATTTTCCACATTGGGCAGTGCTTGTTGCAGCTGGCGTTCTCTTCTTGATGCTGCTGGCAATTGTTGTCCTCTCCATATGCCTGTGCCGGGTCTGCAAAAGAGGTGAGTATCTGGAGTTGAAAAGTTGGGGGGGGGGGGGGGACTCTTTAAATATGGGCACAGAAATTCAGGCCCTCTACTAAGAATTGAGATATGGAAAGTTGAGTTATATATTTGTCAATTAATTTCAATATTCTAGAGCTCTGTTCGGACTTTTTGCTGATAATTAGAAAAGAAAAAGATGTTATCTATTTGATCTGGTTATTACTAAGAGATGCATTATGGGATGAAGAGTTTCATATTTATTAAGAGGGATGAAGAAATTATGAAATGGTTTATACTTGTCGTGATAAGGGTGGGAAATTGCTTTCTTAAAAGGGTAGGTTGATTTTTTTTTGTATTTTTTTGTATTTTTTTTCTCTTCTTTTTCTTTTACTTTGTATTATCCTTTATTGTTCTTTTTAAAATTTTAATAAAATTATTCCAAAAAAAGAAAGAAAAGAAATTCAGGCCCTCTAAAACCTTTGGAAATGCAGAACACCCGTTTTTGCACTGGTCACTGACCATAATGAAGTCTGTTCTGTTCTGTTCAGAACTCCCATTCTCCACGTTTTTGTAAAAAAGGAATCAGCTTTTTTTTTCATTGAATCCTCATTGAAGAAACAATAGCACAAATTAGAACAGTTTCATGGGAATATTTTGAAATCAGAAAACTGATGGACATCAGATAGAAAGGTTTCTAGCATCACGGAGGTAAATGCATCTTTCTCTCCCAAAATATTTTTTTAATAAGAAAAAAAGATGGGAAAAGTGATGGGAAAGCATGGAAGGATTATAAATGGAAGTTTTATTTATTTATTTATTTATTTATTTATTTATTTATTCAATTTATATGACCGCCCATCTCCCCCAATGGGGAACTCTCAACATCTGGACTGCACTGAGTTGGGCTTGATGACCTAGATCAGGGTTTCTCAACCAGGGTTCCATGGAACCCTAGGGTTCCGCGAGAGGTCACTAGGGGTTCCCTGGGAGATCACAATTTATTAAAAAAATTATTTCAAATTCGGGCAACTTCAGATTAAAGAGGTAAATTTCATTCTTTATATTTAGCTTAAGAACACTGTTAATGCATAATGTTAATGTTAATGTCCTTCCTTATTAATTCTATCTTCCATCTGTATTTATAATTATTTATTACATGTACTGTATAATTGATGTTTTATATTTTATATTCTATTTTAATTTATTTTACTGTAAACCACCCAGAGTTCCCCGTTGGGGGAGATGGGTGGTCATATAAATTAAATAAATAAATAAATAAATAAATAAAAATAATAATAATAATAATAATAATAATAATAATAATAATAATAATAATAATACAGGCCTACCCATGAAACAAATATAATAATTTTGTAACTTCTGGCCTCTATTTGAGCCTGAACGTGCAGGGGTTCCCTGAGGCGTGAAAAACATTTCAATGGTTCCTGCAGGGTCAGAAGGTTGAGAAAGGCTGACCTAGATGTTTCCTTCAAATGTTATGATTCTATGACAGACTAGACCAGGGCTTCTCAACCTTGGCAACTTTAAGAAGTGTGGACTTCAGTTCCCAGAATTCCACAGCCACCTATGTTGAAGTCCACACTTCTTAAAGATGCCAAGGTTGAGAAGCCCTGGTCTAGACAATGTAAGGAAATCTGTGGGATTTTTTGTCTTGCAAAATGCCATGATTCATAAAAGTCTGTCATAGCCCAGATCCTCATGCTGGGTAGAATCTGTTTGTATCTGTTTGTCCCACTTAAAAATCTGAAAATCCTACCTCCTTTATCCATGACAGACGCATCCTAAAAGAAGGTGTACTTCTGATAGTTGAAAGTGGATGTAATAACTGATGGACTAATTAGCAGGAAATTATATTGGGGAAAATGATATGTAAAATTATGTAAATGAAGGAAAGTTGATATTCCTCTAGAGTTGATTGCAATTGCTTTTCGTAGCTGATGGAAGTCATTGCAACATCTAAATTAAAAAAAAAAAGGCTTCAGTATATTCCTGATGATGCTGATTTGGGTTGCAAATACATTTTCAAGGCAAAAATACTGTGCATGGCAGATTGTGATTCTTACCTTACTAAGTCTTACCTGTTAGTTTCTCATATAAAAATATATCTGGGTGGTCTGATAAACTCTGATAATGCAACATCTTTGCTGACCATAGCTGAAAGACACCAGAATTCTAATCAGAATAATAATTTTTCCACCACTCTTTTGTCTTTGCAGTGAAGAAGCTAAAACTGTCAGAGGTACGTACAGTGGGATTTAGAGTGGGATGGGCAGAACGCAGGGAGGTGAATTTTGAAAGATTTTGAAAACTTCCTGACATCCCAGTTCTCTAAAATTAAAAATTTAAAGAATGCTCCTCATCCCTGTCAACTTGGGCTGATGAGAGTCGCTGGGAGATGGGTGGTATATAAATTTAATAGCGGATGATTGATTGATGATTGATGGTTGATGGTTGATGGTTGATGGTTGATGATGAAAACAGGGAAGCTTTGGGGAAACCTAAGATCAGATTTTGTCCCAGCTTGGACATCAGCTAAGGGTTTCTGGTCCTCCTGTTCTGCACCTTGTCCTGGTTGATCAATGCAGACTCCTGAAGTCCCAGATTAAATTCAACTTTCAGTTGCAGAAACTCACTGGGTGACTTTAAGCATTGCCCCTCAGCCCAACCTACCCCACCGGGCTGCTGCTGTAGCGATAAGAGGAAGAAGAGAATATTAGAGAATATTCTAAGAAGAATATAAAAAGTAAAGACTAAAAAAAGCAGAGAAAAAGGAAAGAAAAAAATAATAAATAAAAAATATATATAAAGAAATGACTTCCCCCTCCATCAAGACAGGTACAAACTACTTCAATAACTTGTCACCTTCTCTGATATTTCAACAAAAGACCTCTTCTTCCTATATCTGATCTCTTATCAATAGACAAATTATAAAGCCTCGTCATTCAGTCCTCATCAGCAAAAGTCCACTAAGAGTTACCAGGCTACAGGAAGGGGGACAAAGAAGGCCAGGATTTGGAAAGGGCTGAAGGAAAGAGGAGGGGAGGGCTTGGCATCAACAGGTTGGGTTTAACCAGAAGGAAGAAAGCTGTGAGTCACAGGGCAGCAGATCTAGAGTTGGAAATGTGGCAGGGGAAATTTGGAAGTTGGAATTTTCCTCATTGCTCAAAGGGTTCAGAGAGAGGTAAGAAGGGGAGCATGGAAGCAGGGGCATCCACCAGGGGGTGGGGGGTGGGTCAGAAAAGTCAAACTGGCAGCCACAATTCTGGGACCCAATCCCCACCCCTTTTTATGTGTGTGGTGGTGCTGATAAAAAAGGGGCAGAGCTTCAATCGCACAGTCGTGGCTGCCATTTTGATTTTTCTGACATCCCTTTGGAAGCCCCTGCATGGAGCAGGGGGGAAGTTTACAAACCGACCTAGTCAGTTGCAATCTTCTAGCACCAACCTTCAGCTCAATCCTTTCTCAATTCATCAGGGTATGTCAGAAAACACCTACGAAGCCGACGTGCATTATGCTGAATTACGGAACCTTCCGGCCTCCGGCAGGGGACAATGCGATGGAGGAACCAGCCCAGACACTCAGGCCGTTCAGAACAGTGACTATGCGACAGTGGCCGTGCTGAAGGAAATTCCCAGCGAGGAAAATGTTGCCAGTGACCAGCCAGAAGAGGACAGTGGGGTGAAGGATGGGGAGAGGGAGGACCATATATTTGTAGAAGCAGAATGAGCTTCACCTGGCTTGCAATAAGGGAGTCAGCCAAGGGGAAGAAGCTTTGTGTATTCCAAGTGGATGGTAAGTCTCTTGTGCTAAAATCTTCCTTCTCAAGAAGCCCAATTCTATAGCTATATTGTTTATGCACATTTAGTATATATTCATGTGTCTTCTGCAGGTCCCCCCCCCTCTAGTCTCCAGCCATGATTTACAAATTGAATCAGCTTGGATTTTTGCAGGGAAAACAAGAGAGTGGGGAATAGAGATATTTTCTCACAATACATAGAATCATACAGTCATAGAATCATAAGGCTAGAAGGGATCATGGAGGTCTTCTAGCCCAACCCTTTGCCCAGGGCAGGAATCTTAATACTGTCCCAGACAAATGAGTGTCCAACCTTTGCTTGAAAACCTTGTGTGATGGGGCCTCCATGACTCCAGGAGGCAGGCTGTTCCACTGCTTAATACCTCCCAGGGTCAGGAGATTCCTCCTTATTTCAAGTTTTGATCTCTCCCTGTAAAGCTTCCACGCATTGTGTTTGTCCTACTCTTGGGAGCTATGGAGATTAAATCCACGCCCTCTTTCCCTGAGTCAACCCTTCAAGTATGGGAAATGCCTCCCCTTATCTTTTTCTTCTTCAGCCTAAACATACCCAGTTCCTTTAGCCATTCTTATGATTTAGTCTCTAAGCCCCTTACCTTCATCATTCTTCTCTACACTCTCCCAGTTTGTCTGTGTCTTTGTAATGGTATGTGGGAAAGACCTTGGGAGACAGGGTGAAGAGAAGCCCCTTCCTGTAGCCTGGCAGTTCCCTGCTGCCAAGGGAACAGTCAGATAAGAGAGGTCATAGCCTGCAGCTGGATAGCGGGTGAAGCAAGAGGCTCAGAAGGGACCTTCCCTAAGTTCTCGGGCTGTAAAGGAGATGACAGGAGATTTGTACCTTGAGACTTGGAAAATTCTGTTAATGTAGCTTTACAATAAAATAGAATTAGCTCATCTGGTTGTGTTTCCTGTCTGGTCTACCTGGGAAAGCTGACAGTCTTCATAGTTAGTGAGGTGGCCATATTATAGGCTGGGAAGCATAGATTCAAATGTTCAATCGCTGATATAGGCTTGGATAAGACATTTTGATCACCCTCACCCAGAGGTAAGAGTGGTAAGAGTATACGATCCCCTTTGTGTACTGTTCTGAGCATGTTGTGCAAATACGGTAGAAAATGAGTAGAAATGCACTTTTAAGGAAAGATACTCCATACTGGAAAACATTCTGTACTAATGCTGTAAAGGTTCATGGTCTTTTCCAGCAGACCACTGATTAAAAAAGGGACAATCTCCAGAATTCGGAACATCTTTCTTATCTTATTCCCCAGCCCCCTTTTTACATGACTGGAAGTAATAGTCAACAAATTATTGCCATTCCTTGGATAATAGCCTGTTGTACTTATTTATATTTCATTACTGACTAAAGGGACATCTGGATCTTTAGTGGTAGGAGAATCAGAGGAGGTACTGGAACAATGTAAGAATGTAAGATCCTGAGTGGATCAGATCAAAGCTCACCTAGTTTAGACCTCATCATCTGTAGTGAAGAGGGAAAAAAAAAAGATTACAAAACTATCTAAAGCAACTTGCCAGCAACAACAAAGGAAATAACATCTCTCACTGGTTTCAGAAAATTATTCTTCTCTTCTTCCTCAAACAGAGACGATGATGAAAAAAATTAGGAAATGGTTACAGTACCTCTCTTTTTCTCTGTGAGGTTTTAAAATGCAGAAGAAAAAGAAATTCATCACTTCCCCCTCATTGTTTCCTTTCTGCCTCCTCTCTTACACAAACATCACGCCTATGCGGCCTCTCTTATCCCAGCGAACCCAATACTCCCCGTGGTTCACGGGAGAGTTAAGGGTTCGGAAGAGGATTAAGAGACGCCTAGAGCGCCGCTGGAGGAAGACAAAGACCGAATCCGACCGAACACAGGCTAGAGCTGCTCTTAAGGCCTACCTTGTGGTGGTAAGAGCGGCGAAACGTCAATATTTCTCCGCTCTTATTGCATCCGCGGAGAGCTGCCCGGCGACCCTGTTTAAGATTACCTGATCCCTTTTAGGGAAAGAGGAGTCAGAAGTTCATCTACCGGATCGAGCCGAGGAATTTTCTAGGCATCTCCAGGACTAAATTGCTCAGATTCGCTCCAAGTTGGACTCTCAGCGTGAGGCAGAATCTGGGGAGACACCCAGGGAACGTACTCACCTTGTTATCTGGGAGCAGTTTGACCCTGTTGGTCCTGAGGAAGTGGACAGAGTCCTCCGGACTGTGAATGCCACCACCTGCCAATTAGATCCTTGTCCCTCCTGGCTGGTGAAAGGAGCCCGGGAGGTGACCTGTGGTTGGGTCCAAGCGATGGTAAATACATCCTTGAGAGAGGGGGTGTTTCCGGCAGCTTTTAAAGAGGTGCTGGTGCACCCCTTCCTCAAGAAGCCATCACTGGACCCCACTATACTGGATAATTTTCGTCCAGTCTCCCACCTCCCCTTTTTGGGGAAGGTGGTTGAGAAGGTGGTGGCGTTGCAACTCCAGAGGATTCTGGATGAAACGGATTATCTAGACCCCTTTCAGTCAGGTTTCAGGCCGGGTCATGGGACGGAAACTGCATTGGTCGCGCTTATAGATGATCTTTGGCGGGAGCGAGATGGATGCAGTGCATCCATTCTCGCTCTTCTTGACCTGTCAGCAGCGTTCGATATCGTCGACCACGGTATCCACGGCTCAGGGAGTTGGGGGTGGGTGGTGTAGTTTTGCGCTGGTTCACCTCCTTCCTCCAGGGCCGATCCCAGTCGATATTAATAGGGAGCGAGAGATCCAACCCACGGGCCCTTCTTTGTGGGGTCCCACAGGGCTCGGTACTCTCGCCGCTCCTTTTTAACATCTACATGAAACCGCTGGGCGAGATCATCCATCACCACGGGGTGAGGTATCATCAATATGCCGATGATACCCAGTTGTATATCTCCATCCCGGGTGAAGTAAGTGATGCAGTGACCACCCTGTCCAAGTGCCTGGGGGCTGTAGGGGTCTGGATGGGGAAAAACAGGCTTCAGCTGAACCCTGGTAAGATGGAGTGGTTGTGGATTAATGGCCCCTCAGTCTCTGGGAATTTGTCATCTTTAGTTCTGGATGGGGTTGCACTACCCCAGACAGACCCGGTGCGTAGCTTGGGGGTCCTCCTGGACTCACGACTCCTGCTCAAAGAGCAGGTGGCAGTCGTGGCCAGGAGGGCCTTTGCTCAACTTTGTGTTGTGCGCCAGTTACGCCCTTTCCTGGACCGAGAGGCCCTTCAAACGGTCACTCATGCCCTGGTTGTCTCCCATATAGATTACTGTAATGCACTCTACATGGGGCTACCCTTGAAGAATATCCGGAAGCTATAGCTGGTACAGAATGTGGCCGCACGGGCAGTTTTAAGTGTACCAAGATCGACACATATAACACCTCTGCTCCGTGAGCTGCATTGGGTGCCAGTTTGCTTCTGGATCCAATTCAAGGTGTTGGTCATTACCTTTAAAGCCCTACATGGCATGGGCCCAGGTTATCTGAGGGAACGCCTCATCCCCATTACAGCGTCCCGTCCTACCCGATCTTGTAGAGAGGGCATGCTGCGGACCACCTCTATGAAAGAATTCCATCCAGCGGGGCCTGGGAGGCGAGCCTTCTCTGCAGCAGCTCCTGCCCTATGGAACATTCTCCCCCCAGAGATAAGACAGGCCCCTTCACTCCTGGACTTCAGAAAAAGTTTGAAAACTTGGCTCTGTGATCTCGCCTGGGGCAAGAGGGAAAGTGGTCAAGCTTGGGGATGGCTGATACCTTAGAGCCGCCCCAAATATTTTAAATATGTTCAGCGTCACTATACGGACCACCTGCCACTTGGTTTTAATTTAAATTTAAATTTATTGTAGTTGTATTTTATTGTGTTTTTATTGTATTTTAGTGATATTGTTATGGCTGTGAACCGCCCAGAGTCCCTCCTTGAGGGGGAGATGGGCGGTCATAGAAATTTAACAAATAAATAATAAAATAAATAAATAAACATGCATGGATGCACACACATACAGTATATTCTGAAGATAAATCCAGGCCTTCTTCATGAGCTGCTCCACACAATCACAGAGCAGTAGGAGGCTGCAATCCTTTCGTTAGGCTAACTCACCACGTCCACATCTTAGCTATGGAGACCTGGGAGATGAAATCAAGGACACATGTGGTTCTCTGTGCTGACCTCCTCTTTGCACAGAGGTTGCAATCACACCTTGTGCTAGGTCATGATTTCTTTCATCCTGCTTTGCTCAATAAGCATCATTTGATGGAATTCACATATTCAGATCTAAACCATGATTCACAAACACAATGGGCTAGGTTTCCCGCAACAGGCTAAGCCAAGATCGAGGAAGCCATACTTGTCTGTGTGTATTGATCATCTCAAGATCTCTCCCCAAGGGAGAACATTCCACCTGATGCTGCCCAGATAGCTTGGACTCCAATGGACATGGAGTCTAGGTGTGATGGCGCTTGAAAAATATCTATTGAGCACCAAGTTGCGTAATTATCTGGAGGGGCTTTTATTTATTTATTTGTTTGTTTATTCATTTAGTCGATATACTGTACATATATTGACTAAATTTTGAGTAATCAATGGTCATGATGAAGTAGTACTGTAATCCTTTCATTACTAAAAGCTACACCATGAGAGAGGAGAGGAGAGCAGACACACACCTCCATCATGTCCAGGTCTACTGTGAGGAAACAAATACACAATTAGTTCCAGCTTCTGCCAAGGTAGCAGTTCAAAAGCATGCAAATGCGAGTAGATAAATAAGGTACCGCTGGGGTGGGAAAAATCACAGGGACAAGAAAGGAGCCTCCTCGGGCATCCCCCGGGCAACGGTGATGTCACCGGCAAATCCTTTCACTACAAAAGAGGTGGCGGCAGATTTGTACTTTCAGACTTCCAAGTTTCTGTTAATGTAGCCTTACCATAAAGTAGAATTAGGTCATCTGGTCATGTTTCCTGTCTGGTGCACCTGGTAGGACTGACAATGGCAGAGGAGAACTGACTTTTTCATAAGGGCAGAGTTAACTTCTTCTACTCCAAACACTACTTTGCTGAAGTTATTTTTTTGGTGCAGGTACAATCACTTCTAACCACCAGCACTTTGATGTGACACTTTCTGAGGTCTTTACATGGACCTGCATGCATGGGAAATAAACAAATTGGCATCATTTCCTCACAAAGGCCATGTTCCCACAATAGCCTGATCTTGAACCTAGCCAGAGTATATGTTTCCATGCATTGTGCAATTCCAGAAAATGCATTTAATTAAATAAATCATAATGAACCATAGAGTAGGACTTCCGGTGGGGACATGGCGGACTGAGTAGCTGCGCCCGTGGGCTCAGCGGGAAGAACTGACAATGCGGCAGTTTTTTCGGGCTCAGGCAGGTTTTTCCTGAAGCCCAGGAGTGTTTTTCTGGAAAAAGGAAATCACCTGGAATCACCCCATCTGTCCTCCGGACGGCTGCTTGCAGCCAGAAGATCGCAAACAGTGTTCACGTTTGACTGGCAAGAGCAGCCAGGAGGCAGGGACGTCACCATTTCCCAAGCCGCGTTGTAGCCTTAAAGGGACACTAAGACCAGCCACCCCATTTCTAAATCACCCAATTTATATATTTTTTAGGTACGCGTACCCTAAGAGAGGCTTTCTACAGCAAGGAGAAGCGGGTTCTCTTGGTGCTTATCGTTATTTATGGGATGAATTTTTTTTAAAAAAAATCTTTTAAAGTTTTGGACTTTGTTTTCCATCCAAATATTAAGGAGGATTGAGAGTAAATAATTGTCTCCCTGTTATTATTTTTGTACTAAATTTGAAGATATTAGCATTTCCTACACGTTGAATCGGCTGTTTTGAACTTTTGGTTTTCTGCTTCTACTTTCCCTGGGGAACTGTCTGCATATCTCACTTTCGCTTATGTGAACACATTCCTCAATTCTTTCATATCTTCGACTTTCACTGGTTAAGCTCCTAGGGGGCGCCATAATCTACTGCTTGGGACATGGAGGATTTTAAATAGACTTTCTCTGACTTCCAACAAGATTCCAACAAGATTTTAAACAGATTCTTTCTGATTCCTACCACGTTTTTATGCAAGGCATCCAGGACATTGTGGAAAATATGAGGTCTAAAATGTGTCATCTGGTTGGGGATGTCGTTGATGAAATTGAGGAACTTAACAGTGACAGAAATGTCTCTTCTAAGTGAGAGCAGGACTTCTGTTGAAATGCCATAAGTGAAATTGATCTTCTGATGCAGAGCTTTCCAAACTGTGTGTTGCGACACAAAAGTGTGCCGCCACACACAGTCTGGTGTGTCGCCACACAACCCGGAAGCGCTGATCATCATCAGCACTTCCGGGTTTTCCCGTGGCGACACACCAATGGTGGTGCGCAAAAACCTGAAAGCGGCAGCAGCGCTTCCGGGTTTTTGCGTGCTGCCGCAATGGCGGCACTTCCGGGTTTTCCTGCGGCGACACACCAACGGCGGTTGGTGTGTCGCTGCGGGAAAACTTTGGAAATCCCTGTTCTGATGGAACGCTATGGAAAAGAAGGGGTTATTATGTATGGGAGGTCTTCTGAAGAGAAATTGGAGTTTTTGAGGGGGGCAGTTGGGCTGTTTGATTTTTTTAAGAAAAAAGCTCTGTGTGCATTGTGGGGATATGTAAATGCTCTGGTTTATTTTGAAGTGGGATAAGGGTTTAAGAATATTTACCTGGATTGCTTTTAGGGTTTGGCTGACTTCACTTATCTTTAACTATTTGGATTAAGATTATTATAGATTATTATAATAAAAAAATAATAAATGTCTGGTTTTGGGTTTAATATGATTAAGATTATTAAAATTGTTGTATTATCAAGTATAATGGCAGACAATTTATATGTTTTTTGGTTTGATCTTTATTATAGTAGACAGGAATGTATAGAATAGTAGTAGGAAGGAAATAATTAAAGAAATGTTATCTTTGGGGGGGAAGTTGATTAGGAGGTTTATATAACTTTTTTTTCTTTTAATATAAGAGGATGGAGCAACTGTCTTTAATTATTTTTATAATGTGCCAATGGAATGATTTATAGAAATAATGTGATTTTGGTTTAATATAGAGTAATTGATTGGTTATAGGATTGATTATGGAAAATTGTTGTATATCCTTGCTGTTAAAAGTCGGAAGTCACCTCTTTTTGTAATTTTAAAAAAAAATTCTCGTTTTTCCATACTTTTTTCTTTTTTTTTCTTTGTAGTTTTTTGTTTTTCTGTAGCTTTTATCTTTGCTTGAAACTTAATAAAATTCTTATTAAAAAAATAATGAACCATAGAGTTGTATACAGCAGGGGTCCCCAACCTGTGGGCCGTGGCTAGGATGGATTAATAGATAGGTATATTTCAGCCTAAACATTTTTAATTGATGGATTTCCATTTGAAGAATGAACATTTCTTGTTAGAAAAAGTTTTGTTTTCTTTTTTTTAAACTTACTTCGATGCCAAACAGCTCTCCTCTAAATTTTAGGCTCCAGAACGCCATGGAGACTCTGCCCACCCAAAATTCCCACTGTATTATTTTCTTTGCAAGACTATTACTGCCCTGAGTAAGTTTTAATCAGCGTGGAATGAAAGGCCTTTCGCTATTATGACTGACCACAGCAGACTCTGCGAGACATAATGGGCCAAGCAAGGAAGTTAGGACTTACTTAAAGAAAGTGAAACAATAAAACATTTGCACCAAAAATGACTATTATTATTCAAATTATACATTTCTGAGGCCAAAAGTAGGGGGAAAAATAACTATAATTATTCAAATTATATACATTTCTAAAGCTAACTTTTCAAAGCCATTTGGACTCAGCAAGAAGTTTGTAGACGTTTCTATTGGCTATGAAATCACTGGGTTTGTATTAATGTATTTATAGGAACGGGGAAAGGGTCAGAGCCCTGGATGAAGTTGACTGCGTAAGACCCCAGGACTTTCCCAAAACTTTTACGCACATCACTTCAAGATCTATGAAGCACTCTCTTGAATTGATGGAAACCCCCCTCCTTAAGCCAATAGCTATTTTCATATTTGATGCTAAATCATTGTTCTAACAAGTTGGTTGAATAAGCCGGATTCAGTCTCACTGACAGCTGAGCTAATTCAATTGCTATCCTAAGCTATATTGTGGCATGGCTTGGCATGACACCTGGAAAAAGACCAAGGTCAAAGCAGAGTACTGCAACTACGGCGTGTAATTAGGGCTTGGGTTTGATTGGTTTACCTTAATCACAGTCCACATAGCATTCAAATCCAAACCAAGGGCTACTTTATAATTATTAAGCCTCCAGGAAAGTGATGTGGGATACAAGAGTAGCTGTAACGTGGAGCTGCTCCACCACCAGCAATATCTCTACTGCTCCTACTTTGTTCTCACTCCCAAGACACAAAGACACAAAGTAAAATACACAAAGGACATTCACCCTTCTCTACCCTCTCTGTTCAAAACTCATAGAACTTCATGGGCTTCTGTTCTTGTGCAGGAACAAACAAACAAACAAGCAGGAAGCACTGCAAACCTTGCTGAGATATTGTCCAAAGAGGAGGGAATTCATCCATGTGTGTGGGTCGCAGGTTCCATGTTGGATCCTCTTTAGCATTAGGATCCTGCAACACACTGAGTACTTGTGGCTTGTTGGATTAATTCCAGGTTGGGTTTCCCTGATGTTTACTGCTCTAAACCATATCATGGTTTATTTGCTGACTCTCATTTGCAGAATAAGCCTAACCAAAACTAATATTGCAGCTTAGTGTGAGATGAACTTAGGCCACATTTTGGAACAACATATTGTGTAAATCAAAGTGGTTAGTTTATGATTCCGTGAGTTGTGCAAATCCAGGCAAATGGGTCAGTCAGTAAACCAAAGTTAAAACTAATGCAGCTTGGTAGTTGTGCGAATGCAGCCAGCATGGTGGAATGTAAACGCTGAAACTGAAAAAGCCAAGTTCAAATGTCTTCTTATATATATTTTGCATGGGTTACTCTCAGCCTAATGGAGTTACAGGTAGTCCTCACTTAATGACCACAATTAGGACCAGCAACTCCATCACTAAGCAAGACATCATGTGACTGAGATGGACTTACGACTTCACTTCTGCTGCAGTCGCTAAGTGAGACATCACATGACTGCAACTTGCGACTTACTGCCAGCTCCTCCATTGACTCTGCTTGTCGGAAGCCGGCTGTGAAGGTCACAAATGGCCGTCACGTGACCGCGAGATGCTGTGACAGTTGTAAATGCCCACCTGTTGTGAAGTACCTCAATCTTGATCATGTGACTGCAGGGACACTGCGATCGTTGTAAGTGTGAGGACTGGTCGTAAAGGTACTTTTCCCGTGCTGTTGTAACTTCAAATGGTTGCTAAAAAGGGCACTAGTTAAGCGAGGACTACCTGTATTGTTGGCCTCAAACCCAGTTCCAGTTGTGGGATGTCAAGATTGGGGTCTATAATCCCCTAGCTGCTCAGTGAAAATACCTGGTCTGGAATCAAAAATTGGGGATGAGGTTCCCATATAACCCAGGATATCATTTTTTGTAGGAGGCTTCTAAGTGTACGGGCTAAATCGTTCCCTGACTTCCCTCCAGTCACTTGTTCAGTTTTTGCTGCAGGCTGTGGTATCACGTCCCAATGTATGTCCATTTACAAAGATGTAAGTGCCTTCACGCTTGTAAGTTTACAGGCAACCACTGTGTTTCTGATGTAAAATGAAACCCTCAGTGAGGCAACGTATATGCAGAGACTCTGAAAAACTGTCCCAGCAAAACCTGTAGAGATGCATGGCCAAGCACAGACATCATTCACCCTGCTGGAAGGAACCACTGGCCAACCGCCACCTGATTGGTGGGGGAGTTACCAGTGCCAAATCTGTAATTGTCAATTATACTATCATAACGTAATTATCAGCTCACTATATTTCTGCTAGGCTTCTTGCTGTTGTGGCTTATGGACCACCTGGAGACTTTTAAGGCTGAGGCAGTCTTAAAAAATTATTTCAGTCCATAAACACACTCCAGAAGCATTGCCACTACAAAAGCCATCAGCCTGTCAGAGAGATAACTGGTGGAGAAGGAGGGGGCTCCCTCCAGGGGGAGAAACGCATGCGTAGTACTGAATCCCTATGCTTTCCTCCCAAGAGGCTAAAGAAGGCCCCGCCCTGATTTCTTGGACTCTTTCTCTGAGCATTACCAGTTCATTTCAGTTTAGCTGGATTCTGTTAAGGAGAGTAGGACAATAAACATTACAGCTTCAACTCCAAGCCTCAGCGCATTATTCCTTCACTCCAAGTCAGGACATAGCCCCTGGGAATGATTGGAGTTGCTGTTTAATATATCTGGAAGGCAGCTTTGGAAAAAAGGGGTGTGGTGGCTCAGCGGGTAAGACGCCAGGCTTGTCGATCGGAAGACCGCAAGTTCGGAGGTTCGAATCCCTAGCCCCGCGTGACGGAGTGAGCTCCCGCACTAGCCCCAGCACTTGCCAACCTAGCAATTCGAAAGCATGCAAATGTAAGTAGATAAATAGGTACCCCTTCGGTGGGAAGGTAACAGCGTTCTTTGGACAATGCTGGCTCTTTGGCTAACAAACGGAGATGAGCACCGGACCCTAGAGTCGGACACGACTGCACAAATGTGCGGGGGGGGGGGGGACCTTTACCTTACAGCTTTGGAAAGGCCTCCAGGTGTCACTTCTGGTTCAAAGCAAAATAAGAAGATGCTCATCGCCACCTGGTGGTTTTCTGAGGAATGATGCTCCCATTAAAGTAAGTATTTTAATAAGTACAGCGGCAAGTGACATTTCTGAAAGCCTACCACTTTTGCAAAACTAAACTTTAGCTGAGTTTACGTTGTACCTGAGTTCATTGCAAAGCTGGACGTGGACTGTGCAGGGCCATACTCAAACTCAGAGTGGGCTGGCCCTTATTTAACTGAATCACGAGGTGGCACCGGATTCAGTAGTATCTGGAGAAAGCCAGGATTTCATGTGCTATCCAGTGATTATTTAAGAGACTGCGGGTTCACCTGGCTTCCTGACTGGCATGCCCTTCTAAGCCCTCCCATGGCATTTTCCCACCAGCCATCTCTGAGCTCATTTGAGTAAACTGGCATCATGGTCTTGAAGCCAAAGCGAATGTTACCACTGAGTTGGAAGGTATTTTCAAAGGTCATTTAATCCAACTCTCTACTGATGGAAGAGGTCCATCATTACAACACTTGCTGATCCTGCTCCAGTTGGCTCAGCTTCCAGCTTCCAGTAGTTCTACGAAGTTTGGCCAACCCCAAAGGCTTTAGCCTGATTGCCAATTACTCTGTCTGAGTGTATGCATCAGGGTGGGAACTGACTCCAGCTAAAGAACTAGACTGAGTCCTCAGCAGTTCTTACAAGCTAGATGCTACTCGAAGGCAGGGCTTTCAGAGTGGAAACACTCCTGCTGTTACAGCTGTTGCTGCAGTCGTTCTTCATGCATAGATAAGCAAGGAAAGTGTTTCTTCTGCTTAGTTATGGTATATGTATGGATGTGCCTTCAAGTCATTGTTGACTCCTAGCGACTGCCTAGACTAGTCCCTGCAGTTTTCTTGGCAAGATTTCAGAAGTGGTTTGCCGTTGCCTGCTTCCTAGGGCTGAGAGAGAGTGACTGGCCCAAGGTCACCCAGCTGGCTTTGTGCCCAAGGCAGGACTAGAACTCACGGTCTCCTGGTTTCTAACCCAGTGCCTTAACCACTGCACCAAACTGGCTCTCTCTCTCTAGCTATGGTAGCAGAACACTATCCATCTTTATCCGACAGGAGAAACAAGGCATGAATTGGCGTGCACCAGCAAGTGCAGCTCATCTAGCAAGAGAAGAAGAGGGCCCGACTTGAGGAACCTCAAAAGAGGAGAGCAACTATCTCAGATCTTCTGCAAGATAGCTAGGCCCACATACTGGAAGACCTCCATCCTTTTTATTCCCTTTGGTGCTTCAAGAGGCTTCTGAGGCCTGAGTGCGCACAGAAAGACTGGCCAGGGGGTCCCCAGGCCACTGTGAGAGGTTGTGGGAAGGCTGGGAAAGCAGTGGAAGAGATCAATGGGTGAATTGGTAGAAAAGCTTATCTCATAATCGGCAACTCAATCCAGGTGGGGAGAAGTCTGGGAAAAAGCATCTCGAACTAATCAAAGAGACTTTGCCATAATTAACTGATTATAAATGAAGCTGGAAAATCCCTTATACAGTTTCCAAGATTCTGTATTTACCCCAAACGATAAAGAGACCTTACTGAATTTTGTTGAATTATTTGGTCTTGCCCAGCTCTGTGGGGCTTGACAGATATAGAGTCATGGTTCCAGCTTCTATTCACTTGGAAATTTGAAAAAGAATCTTGAACCAAATCCCTACAACATTCCTACAATTCCTTTGTGAAGAATGGTTGAGTCTCAGGGTATCAAAATGCCAGGCACCGTACCAAATTCCACGTGGGCACAGTATGAACTTGAGGAGGGATTTTAGGGCAGGGGCAGAGCTTGCACTTGTGAAGACATGAAGGTCCCAACTTCAATCCCAAATATTTCTACACAAAAGGGGGTGGAGAATGCTCTTCTCTGTCTAAGACCTTGGAGAAATTCTGCCCATCAGAGACGACAAAGCTGAAGCAGACTTATAAATATGCCAGGCAACCAGCTATTTCATTTTCCAACCTGGACAACACTATGCCAGCAGCAGTGCAGGCAACACCCAGCTTTATCTGCCCTGACATAAAGTTCTTTCCGTATGTTTTGATACAAACAAAATATGCACAATTCTGCCTGTCATTCTAAAATTCTAATATTTTACTGAAGTCCAGAAAAGACACCAGTCCATGCCAAATGAGCAAGAGTCCAACTTTCCACCATCTCTTTTATCCACCGTAATGTTTATGAATGGGACAGGTTCGTCGTCTCAACAGAATAGGACAATAGCAGTCCATTTCTCCCAAACATCCTTTGGCTGGTCCACATCCTAAACAGCAAAGCAATTTCCAGGGTTTCTCCTTTGCTAGGCTGGCTTCAAGAGAGGAGGAAGGACAAAGATGGCAGGTTTAGAAGGGGCCATTCGGCTGCTGTCCTTCGGGCTGTGCCAGATCTTGATAGACTAGAGAACGGAGGAATCTAGGATAGGAGTCTTTCTCCATCAGCCCAAAGATCCTCTTCTGGGCCTGCTCAAAGCAAGACCGGGTGGGCAGCAAAATGTTCCGATTGGTGACATCTCTGGTCTGGGAATCCAGGTTTACCTGCAATGAGATGCAAATGTTTATCTACAAGGTACAAAGTGGCTGCAACTGTGATTTGTGCAGTGCCTCAAACACCAAGAACTCTTATTTGTAGCAGCAGGAAAAAAAATCAGGGGCTTGAAACTAGATGCGGTGAGTTCAAAAGTTAGAAGCTTGGCCACATGGCTGTAGACTGTTAGTAAATAAATGCTGATCCAGAACAGGTGTTGACAAAGACAGCACGTAAGCGGACCTCCCTCCTTTTAGTTGCATCTGGCTGAAGATATAGTTTATTCAGAGCATCGACGGCAGAATGAAACGGGAATTAGTGCACAGTGTATAGACATCCTTAGTTGTTTCTCAACAGGTCCAGTAGATCTTCATAGTTCCTCAAAGAAACGTAAAATCTGAAGAACCAAGAGCATACATATAAAGTGGGCAAAACTGCCTCTACCATATCATGTTTAGTTAACAACTGGCTGGATTTGCTCATTACCCTACAATGGTTTATATGGTTGCGGTTGGTTGAATAAACCACAACGGGATGGGTTTACATAACTCACTAAGCCCAAACCAAACAAAGCACATTGTAGGCTCAGTGCAAGGTATGAGCCAAGTCATTCTATGCCTCCCGCTGTGGGTTTCAGTCAAAGAGAGAATGTCCGAGGCATTCCCCACAAATCTCCTGCAGTCACCAGTCCAAGAGAGGCAGATGGCCTGCAGCCTTCAGCTTCATATAGTCTTGAGATTAGCTGAGCAACTGGAGGTCAAGGGCAATGATAGGGTCCTGTGCTGGCCTCTTTCATTGGAGTCATACCTACAGCAACATTTGGTTGCTCATGGAGGAGGTTCCCATAGGAGGTGAAACATAAAAACAAAACCATAGAGATGGCCTCTCTAAGGCCACCCCAGACCTTTGCCTCTGCTCCAGAAGATGGGCGAGAGGCTTAAACCTCCAGCAGCCCTCTGATGCCTGTCTGGAATGACATGGCTGATGGGTGGTGGAGAGTTTAGCCCCAAAGAAACTTCAGCCAGCTGAAATGCAATCTTTAGCATGCAAGCCATCTTGCAAAAAAAGTTGCCATTTAGGTATGTATGTACTGTATATATGTACAGTATTTATGCATTTATTTTATATACTACTATCCTTTGGCAATCAAAAGACTCTTGGCAGTTTTCACAGAATAAAAGCCAATCAAAACATCCACTGTACAAACTACCATAAAAACGATACCAGCCAAACATAAAAATGCCATCAATAAATATAGAAGTTAAAGATAGCATGATCACGGGAAGGCTCACCAAAACAAGTCTTTAGTAGCTTCCAAAACACCAGTGAGAGGGCTAGCTTGATCTCTACCACTGTGACACCAAAAAGCAATGTCTTCTCCCTCCAGCCTGCCAAAGCTCCCCAAAATATGGGATCAATAACAGTTTGTCTCTGTTTGATCTAACTGATCGGGCTGGTACTGGCTGGAGTAGCTGGTCCTGCAGATATCTGGGCACCGAGTCATAAAGGGCTTTATAGGTTAAAACCAGCACCTTAAATTAGACCCAGAAACCAACTAGCAACCAATCAGGGAACTGCAAAATCAGTGTTATATGATCCCAAAGAGACAGAAACAATGTGGGCTGCTGCATTTTGGACCACTTGTAATTTCCAAGGAGTGTTTACGGGCAGCTCCAAGTAGAGCACATTTTTGTTGTTGTTGTTCAGTCGTTTAGTCGTGTCTGACTCTTCGTGACCTCATGGACCATAGCACGCCAGGCCTTCCTGTCCTCCACTGTCTCCCAGAGTTTACTCAAATTCATGTTCATTACATCGGTGATGCTAACTAACCATCTCATCCTCTGCCAATTGGGTGGTGTCAAGGGCATGAGTTACTGTAGCTAGGTCCTGTTACCCCAAGTAGGATTGCAACTGGTGCACCAGCTGAAACTGGGCATAGGCCCCTCTGGCTATGGCTTCCACCTTCTATTCCAGCACAAGCCATGAGACTAGTGGGTCCCCAAGTGATGAACCTGCTCCCTAACAGGCAGTGCTTGCTCATCAAGAAACAACTCCAGTGGTGACAGAGAACCCCCATGTACCCACAGCAACTCTTGACTTACTGAGGTTCAGCTCCAGTCTGTTCTCTCCCATCCAGACCCTGATGACCTCCAGATATTGGGAAAGGACATTGATGTGGCCCTCATGCCTGGGTATCATCAACGTATCAATGATACCAAACTCTGAACTGTCAGATGACTTCTCCCAGAGGCTTCATATAGTAGATGTTAAAGAGCAGGGGAAAGGCGACCAACCCCTGCAGCACCCCACATATCAGGGCCCACCAAACTGACCTTTCCTCCCCCACCATCAGACTGGAACCGTCCACTGCGGAAGGAGCAGACCTTTTACAAAACAACTCCTATCCCCGACATCTGCAGACAGCCCAATAAAATACTACGGTTGATACCATCAAGCCTTGAGAGGTCCAATTAGACCACTCACAACCATCCTCACCCAGGTCTCAACAAAGGTCATCTAAGAGAGCAACCAGTGCTGTCTCTGTCCCAATCCTGCTCCTTTACCCTGACTAAAAAGGGTCCAGATAATTCGAACTGCTAGCAAGGTAGGAAAACCAGAACAAGACAAAACCATTATCCAGCCTTGTTTGATTGTTAACTTCATTCTCTTTGCTAATCTCTTGAAAACAATAGCAGAGTCATCACCAGAGCCTAGGAGCCATCAGTATGGCTCAGAAAAACAACCCAGGAAGTGCATTCACCTCTGCCATCATACCACTGTGAGGCACATATAATTTTGCATCTTTCATTTCATTGGCATCTCTTCCTCTCTAGCTTTCCAAAGTACACATGGGTCTTGATAAAACACTACAAAAAAGCAAGTTTAATGTGATGAGCCATCAGTATGACTACATCAGTTTTGTTTTGTGTGGCATTTGGCCTGATACAGACACACCCATTTGTCTGGATTAGTAAATACATAAGAAAAAAAAATCTGTTAAAATGATGCATACAAACATCTTAAGATGCCTATAAGTACGGTAATACCTATGCACGCACATGCGCACCCACACACACACACATATTATTATTTATTATTTTTATTTTCTATCCCGCCTTTATTATTTTTACAAATAACTCAAGGTGGCGAACATACCTAATACTCCTTCCTCCTCCTATTTTCCCCACAACAACAACCCTGTGAGGTGGGTTGGGCTGAGAGAGAGGGACTGGCCTAAGGTCACCCAGCCGGCTTTCATGCCTAAGGCGGGACTAAAGCAGAACATGGAATAATGGTTTTCTCTAACAAATCCATTCCATTTCATAAATGAGTCTATAAATTCAAAAGAAACTTTAATACTCCCCTACCTCTTTTGGAGCTTGGATGGTGATATATTGGTCATAAATTTTTTTTGCACTATCCTGGAGTTTGTCACACCCCCGGAGCTTTCGATAATCTTCACATGCCATCCAGAAGTCCAGGTTCTCTTCACTGAATTCTGATTTCAAGAAAGCATGAAAGGCGGCCCGACCATCTAATGTGGAGATGAACAGACCAAAACAATCTATTGAAATCTTCCTTCTTTACAGAAAATCTTTAGAAATGCTGATAATTCCATCTGGAATGTATCAATTACTACAGTGTACTCCAGGGATACGCACAGTGGATTGCTACCTAAATGTCTGATTCCATATAATTGTTGAAAATTATGTATTGTTCTGTGGATGATGATCTCTTAAAAGTCTGATCAGCTGATGCTGCCCTTGGAATACCTACCTAATATGAAGAGAATGAGAGAACGATATTTAATAACGAGCCTCTGTATAGATTTTTATGCTATATTTTTTCCAATAAGGGTTATGATTTTGGATTAGAGAGTACTTGTGTGGTTTTTGGCTTTATATTATAACACTAAACCAGCAGAAAAATAAAAGAAAAACAAGTGAGTGGGGATAGCTATTAGCTGTAACACCTTTTGTCAACCACGTTAGTTAGTTAGTTAGTTAGTTAGTTAGTTAGTTAGATATATATATATATATATATTTCCAACTTATATCACCGCCCATCTCCCCCCATTCCGGAGATGGGCGGTGATTTAGTTATGTTGGACTACAGTGACCTTCATCCATAGCCAATAGCACTGTTGGATGGGAATGATGGGAGCTATAGTTCAGCCCAGAGAAGGAAGATCTTCTTCTAGCTCTGCTATATATGAGTGTCAAGGGGAAGAGAGAGGGCCTTTTGAGCAATTCCTAAATCGCAGCCAAGACATGTCCTGCTCAAGGAAGTCATTACATTATGTTATAGGAACCAGCGCCCTAAATGATTTCATTCCTCTCTTCCAGAGCCATCAAGATGGTCTGCAGATCCCGGAGAACTAAAGATCATCCCATGTCCAGATAATGGTCCAGCAGGCAACAAGGAATTCATCAAGCAACGTGTCTGTTATCCATCAGTCCTGTTTCTGGGAGGAAAGTCTTCTCGGAATCTTGATCTGAAGAGGATGCCAGGAGAGAGTGGTGGTGGGAACCCTGCCAATAGACTACCTGCTTGGAGTCCAGCCACCACTGTATGCTGGACTGTTCCTCTATTAATTTGGACTTTTCTCCATGTCTCACAGGACTATTCTGAGGAAAACAGGACTTAATTCATTTGGCAGAGACAGGTCAATTTTTATGAAAATGCCTTTGATTTACATATTTATCTGAGGTTATCTGAGGGACCGCCTCATCCCCATTACATCGTCCTTTCCCACCCAATCTTGCAGAGAGAGCATGCTGCGGACCCCCTCTATGAAAGAATTCCATCTAGCGGGGTCTCGGAGGCGAGCCTTCTCTGCAGCGGCACCTGCCCTGTGGAACATTCTCCCCCCAGAGATAAGACAGGCCGCTTCACTCCTGGACTTCAGGAAAAAAATCAAAAACTTGGCTCTGTGATCTCGCCTGGGGCAAGAAGGAAAGTGGTCATGCTTGGGGATGGCTGATTTCTTAGAGCCGCCTTAAATATTTTAAATATTTTTAGCGCCACTGTAAGAACCATCTGCCACTTGGATTTTATTGTATTTTTATTGTCGTATTTCTTGTATTTTAATGATGTTGTTTGGTTGCGAACCGCCCAGCGTCCCTCCTTGAGGGGGAGATGGGCGGTCATAGAAATTTAATAAATAAAGAAATAAATATTTGCCTATGCTCCCTGCCAGTTAGAATTCTGGAATCAGCATTATTATTATTAAGCAGGCTGGGTTGGTGCCAAGAAATCATCTGGAACAGGCAAAAGTTCTCAGGATGACTAACCATCTAATTTTTACACATGTTCTCAACGACTAACCATCTAATTTTCACACACATTCTGTGAAAAAGACACCAGGAATTCTGTAAACCATGTATC
The DNA here is from genome assembly GCA_023362775.1 of Charina bottae. Taxonomy (NCBI): domain Eukaryota; kingdom Metazoa; phylum Chordata; class Lepidosauria; order Squamata; family Charinaidae; genus Charina; species Charina bottae. The sequence goes on from JALMGJ010000002.1 coordinate 22,192,543, forward strand.
AAACAATCCCTTAAAAAGGTTGACGAACCACATATGTACACTTACATGGGTGTAGTAGCAACTTTTCCAAAGATTCTGCCCATTCTTGGGCTTCCTCAGGAGTCGGCCTGAAGAAGAGAACACAGATGAGACACTGAAAAACAGATGCAACATATGAGAGGCCTTTGCCCAAAGAATGTTCGTAAGACTGTAGCTTGAATCATGTCAACTGGATTTCTATTTTCTCAGTGGAAACGTTTCGCTCCTTATCCAAGAAGCTTCTTCAGTCTGAGCAAAGTTTGTAAGGGAATCCTTAAATATGTTTCTAGGGTGGCTGTGTGACCTTGCACCTGGGGCTAGGTCATGGTTATTTTGAGATGTTTATTTCTAAGTCCCTTTATCATCCAAAGGAGGATCGTTAAGATTACCTTGCTGTTGTTGAGATTGCGAAATGGTCTTAATCTTCCTAGGCACAGAAGACAAAGCAGGAAGGAAAATAGGGAAAAGATTGTGCCTGAGGCCCCCACCTCTATTCAAGGAAGGATTTTCCAAGTTGGCATAAATGGATTCCTTGACCCCTCTTTCAAACCACTTATCTTCCCTGTCTAAAATGTGAACATTAATGTCCTCAAATGAGTGTCCTTTTTCCTTTAGATGAAGGTAAACTGTCATCAACATAATGTTCGTAAGAGTTATCCTATTAGTCTGTGCTGCAAAGGATGTAAGAGTAACATTGAGTTACTCTTTTGGACACATTATGTGAAGACCCAGTTCTTTGGAGAAGGCTCTGATGGTGGGAAAGGGAAAGGGAAAGAGAAGAAGAGGATGACCAGCAACAAGGAGGTTGGACTCAGTTACAGTGGAAATGACCACACAGTTGGAAGACCTGAAGGACCAGGTTAGGGACAGATCTTCATGGAGAAAATCTATCTGCTGTATGTGGTCGCTAAGAGTCAATACCAGCTTGACGGCATATAATCAATCCATCTCATGCAACAGATTGGCAAGGATGTCCAATTCCCACCAGTTAAATTGCATCAACAAAATGGAGCATTTTTCTTTGAGTGCTCAAAACTGCAGCTGTTTTCCTTCAGTTTCAGAATCGTGTTTTCCTGCTGTTTTTTCCCACATGAAGAAAAGTTTATTAATTAATTTATTTATTTTTCGAATTTATACAGCTGCCCATCCCACAAACAAGCGACTCTGGGTGGCATACAAAAGAGCTAAAAACAATCAATAAGTACATTAAAATATGTAAAAAAATACAAACTAAAACAAAGAATAATAGATGAAGGGATGTTAAAAAAATAAGGGAGCCACCTCGCTAGTTCACTCGTCCCCTGAGGTCCCCAGGCCTGCTGGCATAACCAGATCTTGAGGGACCTCTGCTCAACAGTGATGAGCTCAATAGTGACGAGGCCGACCTCACCTCAAGGGGAGAGAAGATTCCACAGTCCGGGGGCCACAGCAGAAAAGGCCCACCGCCTAGGGCCTGCCAAATGTAGCTCCCCAGACAATGGAACCCGTAACATGCCCTCTCTGCTGTATCTGGTGGGACGGGCAGATGAAATTGGGGAGAGGGGGTCCCTCAAATAGCCCAGCCCCATGCCATGAAGGGCTTTAAAGGTCAAAACCAGCACCTTGAATTGGACCCGGAAACAAACTGGTAACCAATGCAGCTCGCGAAGCAGAGGTGTAACGTGTATTCTACCAGAAACACACATAACTGCTTGCGCTGCTGCATTTTGCACCAGCTGAAGTTTCTGGATACTCTTCAAGGGCAGCCCCATATAGAGCGCATTGAAGTAGTCTAATCGGGAAGTGACCAGGGCATGAGTGACCGTGAGTGAGTGAGTGAGTGACCCCCTGATCTTCCACTCAGTTCCACTCAGAGTCAAAGCAGAAGGTGAATGAAGTTCTCCCTAAAATTGTTCAGCTCCAGCAGAAGGGCTGCATTTTCTCTAGCTTCAACTCTAGCAAGTTCTTTCAGCATGTTTCCAATCCTATATCTTTTCCTCCTTTTTCCTCTTATCACCATTAGCAGTTTGTTGGACATACAGAGCTTTGGGTTTCACTTTCTGTTTCTGAAATACTTCATACTCCAATCATATTAACCCAGCGTTTCTCAACCTTGGCAGCTTGAAGAGGTGGGGACTTCAACTCCCAGAATTCTGGTCCCCCCCTCTTCAAGCTGCCAAGGATGAGAAACGCTGTATTAGCCCAATCATCCACCCCACAGACCTTCTCCGCAGCCTCGCTGGTTCTTCTGCAGCCAAACATCCAGGTTATTCTTGACACCAAAAGAGGCAATCCATGGATCAGGGGCAGCTCAGACCCCAAAAGTCATGACCCAGAAAACCAACTGCAAACTTTGAAGAATTTCTGGCCAAATCTCCCCAAACAGGAAATTCAGGTAGCATCCCATTACTATCCCCTCTGGTGATGCCATGACTTCACCCTAACCCTGTCTCTAGTCCCATACAGCCCTTAGCAATAAAGAGAACGTATTGAAAATGTGCAGGCCCCTGGATACAAGAGGTTGCTGGGCCCTTCTGTCTTTCCTGTAGCTGCTGACCGAATAAGGACGTGTCCTCTTCTTCTTTCCAGCCCTCAGACTTGCTGTAAATCTGGTGCTACCAGGCTTCCATCGGCTCACCTGTGGCTGGGGATGATGGGAGCTTTAGTCCCACAATCTGGATGGTAGCAAAGTGGAGAAGGCTGCCTGATACTGGCACCCAATTCTTCCTTCTCAGATAACACACACACACACACACACACACACACACACACACCTTATCTCAGACTCCCCTCTAAAATGAGATCCATTCAGGAGACCATCCATAGCTCTAAAAGCACATTCAACATATTGGACATTCAAATCAGGTAATAAGATTACAGTAAACGTAGACCCATTACGGTAATAATGTTGCAAGCTCAGAACCAATCTAGCTATCTAGGGCACTCTCTTTCTCTCCATCTCTCCGTTTATCGCAGGGGCATGCAACTTGCTGCCCGGAGGCCACAAGAGCTCTTGGCTTACTTTCAAAAGCACTCTGCAAGGAATCAAGCTCTGGATAAAAAGCAATTTCTCCTAGCCAACTGTTCCTGGATATAAATAGAGGGAGATAGACGGAGGAAGATATATTGCCAAAAGATATAAAGTTGCACTGGGATATGTCCCCCTCACCAATTTTACATCCCTATATTTATATTCACGCACATACGGAAACACACCCCTCTCTCCTCCTCCCTCTGTAACTTCCTTCTCTCGCTTGTTCTGTTTCTGCCAAGCCAAGAGAGGAGACAAAACGGAAGAAAGACTATAGACCAGTGTTTCTCAACCTTTGCAACTTTCAGATTTGTGGACTTCAACTCCCAGAATTCCCCAGCCAGCATGCTGGCTGGGGAATTCTGGGAGTTGAAGTCCATAAATCTGAAAGTTGCCAAGGTTGGGAAACACTGCTTTAGGCTCTCATTTATGAGCCAAGGAAGAGATGAAGCAACATCCAAAGGCAGAACAGTGATATTGCCAGGGAATGTTTGTGCCATGATCAGGTGCAGGTGGGGACACGGCCAGAGAGAAGCATGCAAGGATGCCAGTATCAAAGATCTGGGTAAACAGATATGTCATGAGTGAGCACTGGAAGCTTTCGAGGCTCAGTGCCAGCCACAAATAAACCAACAGGGAGTTCCATAACCCAGGCATTATAAAAGGTTTCCAATTTGGAATCCACCAGTTAAAGTCGACTATAGAATCCAAATCTGTCTGCTGGGCGATGCCAAAGTCTCTTGGATAGATCTCGACTTTAGCTCTCTCTAAACCTAGGGGCCACAGAGAATAGATAGAAAGGCCGCAATAACATAGGTCAGCTGATGAAAAGCCATCGAGGAGAATTAATGGGGCCAACGACCCACTGGAAAACAAGAGTTTAAGCCATTAAGAGTCGGCAAACATAGGTTCTTGCCTCCAGTGAAATCATACCAGTATCCCTACAGATTAAAGCACTGGAAACACAGCTGGGACATGGAAGGGTGCTCATAAAAACCTACACTGGACAATGTCTAAAGGTGTAATGGCATGTGGGAATGACCTTGGGAGATGGGGCAAAGAGATGCTGCCTAGGGAATGGTCAGATAAGAGAGAGCGTAGCCCGCAGCGGAGCAAGAGGCTCAGAAGGGACCCTCCCTAAGTTCTCAGGCTGTAAAGGTGAAGGCGGAAGCATTGCACTTTCAGACTTGCAAGGTTCTGTTGACATAGCTTTACAATAAAGTAGAATTAGCTCATCTGGTCGTGTTTCCTGTCTGGTCTACCTGGGAAGGCTGACAAAAGGTTTGGAGTCATTGTCGGTGCATACCTGGACGCCATACTGCATTTGGGAGCAGTTTTGGTTTTGAAAAGTTTAATAGTGGAAGGTATGTGTCTGCCCCCTTTGAAATGATTGATGGGCAGAGGTCTAATTTATTTCTTTATTATTCGAATTTATCACCGCCCATCTCTACAACAGTAGACTCTGGGCGGTTTACAACAATATCATAAAAACAATTAAAACCTATACATCTAAAATCCACTATAATAATAAATAGAAAAATCCAAAGATGGTAAGTTCTTAAAAGGAGGGTATTACTAAGCCAACCACCCCCAGGAGGAACTATTATTATATCTAATGCTTCTGGAATGCACTTGGTCCTTGGTCAGGGAGACAGAGACTATAACTACACAGCCTCTTGGAACTTAATGCCAGCCTTTTCAGAAACGTGAAAGAAGTACGCACACGGTTATCCTTATGGAGATACGTGCACTGCAGCCTTTCCCAACCACCCTCTCTTGGTCCCCAGTCCCACTGGGGAAAACTGGTTTAAAGTGAGGTTACCTTAGTGATTGGAGGTCCTGATTTCCTGAGCTCCATAACCTTAGGAAGTTTCTCTTATTCTTCCTTCTAAGAAAGAGAAATCAAATATGGGGAATTCAGGGCAGCAGTCAAACTACACACCAATTCAGGCCCAAAAGCTAAGGGATGGGGGAAGCCACGGAGATGGATATGAAGTCATGACAAGCTTGGGAAAAGGGCCTTCAAGGTTGGGAAAAGGGCCGTCTATTCCCAGCTCCAAGCCACATTAAAAGAGAGTTACACATTTGTGTATCAACACATAGTTGTTCCTCACAGGCCTGTGAGATACGACAAGGATTGGACAGAAGATTAGATGAAGAGGACGGCACTTCCCATTGTAAGATTTTATTTCACCAGCAGTTATTGGCTTCATAATTTATCTACTTCCTCTTTGTTAGAAGCCACTAAGGTGACAACCGGAATTCACATTTATTTGTCGAGTGTTTGATTTAATTAATGCTCCACTGACTCACTCACCGGTGGCGTTTTTGCCTCTGCTGCGTGTTGTGGTGGCTGCCATCACAGTCTGACCCTAAGTCTGATTCCACACTGGAGGCTAGTGACTGAAACACAAAAAACAAGATTTGAGCCTCAGGGGCATACCACTCCACGGCTAACTCCCCAGGATCCAGGGCTACCAGATCCCGGCTGCAGATATCCAGGTGACAATAGATGGGAACAGAGACCTAGTTCCTATATCTTGCTGCTGCCTTCTAGCGGCCATGCAAATGCTTACAGTCCAGATCTGCTAGTCTTGGTCTAAGATCTCCTCGGAGCTCCAAGGCATCCGCTGAAGTCACTGTCTGATTTATCAAGACCCAAACCAAGGGCATTTGTAAGGTCACGCTATCTTTAGGCCAGTGTTTCTCAATCTTGGCAACCATGCTGGCTGGGGAATTCTGGGAGTCGAAGTCCACACATCTTAAAGTGGCCAAGGTTGAGAAACACTGCTTTAGGCTATTCCAAGTCTTTAAAGGAGGAAAATGGCTCTTCGCAATAACTCAGTGAAAGCAAATACTCCCCCCCCCTTTCTTCCGTTGATGTCACGTCTTTTTTAAATAGTTAGTCTAATGGCAGGATCTGTCTCTCTTTATTTATCTTTACTTATCTAGCTGAAGTGCAGGACATCCATACTTTAAATAAATAAACGCTTAAAAGAGATAGCCACAATAGTACTCAATGAATAATAATCCAAGAGGGCTGTCATGGACAAACTTCAGGCTTGTTCAGATTTTCCAAGAACCTTGGAAATGCACACATTGGGCTCAGAACAATGGCTGTGCAAGTATAGAACTGGCTCAAGGACAGAGCAAGTCATATACTGCTCCCCCCCCGCCCCACCCCAGAGCAGACAAGCTGAAATGAACTGCTTTCAAGTACAAATAGAAAATTCTCTCCAATCAGGACTTAGAGATAGCTTTTGAGTGAGGTGGAGCTTTTTTTGAGTTTGCTGTTATCAAACATTGGGAAATCAAACACGTTTGCTCATCCACTAAAATCGTATGAGGATTTACAAGTAGGCATTAACATCTCGCCGATCCCCATACACAGAGAATCCTTGTGAATGGGGTTCTTTTTCAAATGTTCCGAACAAGGGCTCTTTCAGCTACTTTACCAAACTGCATACTGTATATTCAGAATTTGCATTTAGGTGCTCATCTGAGCCAATGCACATGCAAAGGGCCTCCCCTGGAACTTACTGAGGATCCCGTGGATGCTCAGCCTTTCCCAGCCCTAAATCTCTGCCTGTGTGATTGCTGATTTGGGATCTCGAGATCTCCTATCTTTTCTTCCAGGATGCCAGAGGTTGGCAACTTGAAGTCTCAAACCTGCAGGCAGCCTCTGAACACATTTTTGATCACAGTTGCTGGAAACTGGTAGCATCATTTCCTGCCGCTGTGAGGTGAGAAACATGAACCTTAACTTTTTAAACCTTTTCCTTGGTTTCCTTAGATAGTTAAGGAACCAATTTGAAAGGTGGGTTCATTCTCAGTTATGGGTTGCATTATGAGTGACTTAGGTCTACTCTAAGTAAGATTGAAGCAGCCTGTCTTTTATTTTTACAGTTAGGGGAAGAATACCACTTGAACTTTGTACTTTGCACCTCTGGCACCAAACTGGCTTGAGCTAGCAACAGTGACAGAAAGGAACTGCTTTGCTTCATAATAGGACTGACCATTGTAGCCATATACCAAATGCCACTACAAAGTGGGGCAGAGAACCACAGAGCCCCAGGGACAGAGTGGCTCCCCCAACTAAGTGGTCCTCCTGGCCTGAAAATGGTGGCTTTCAATTAGGGGATTTTCATTTGGGACCTGCAAGCTAAGGGCAATATTTATTAGATTATAACTCCCATAATTTCCAGTCTACATGACTGGAAATCACGCAAGTTGAAATCGAACACCTTTTTTCCTTGCCCTGAGACCAGACCAGGTGAACCCATTTTCTTTTTTGACAATGGTCTTTGTAAATACACCAAATGGAGCCATTTCCATTGGCGTCTCCTGGGGTAAGGGTTGTCAGAAAGGCAAAATGGTGGTCGTGGCAATGTGACCGAAGTAGTGTGCTAATAGTGCACGCATGTACAAAGGCAGGGCTGTGACCACACGGTCGTGACCGCCATCTTGCCTTTTTTTTGACCCCCTCCCCTATTTCCCACTGAGAACTCTACCTTGTGTCTCTATTTTAGAAAGAGGCCCTGTTTGGGGACACATTTGGAATTGTGAGATGACGCGGGCACTCGCACAAACCCGCACCCATTGGGCACAGGGCTTGGCTATTCACCACATCGTTGCCAATGTCATGGTGGATATGTCTGGCACCAAAATATGCATTTTGCATACAGAAATTATGCTATGCAGTTGCTTGCTGCCATCCTCAACATTTCCAGGAATGCTCTCTGCCACCTCAGATTACATTTGTCTTCCTTTCGGGGCAGGTGGGCACACACTCACGCGACGCCCTGGAGCTCAGCCATCCGTCAATTTTCTTTGCTGTGAATGCTTGTGGGTCCTCGAGGAGGCACCCAGGCATTTTGGCTAATGAAGATGATGTTGGAGGTGAACCCTTTGCTCTGCAGCAGGCCAGCTTCTCGCTTATTATTTTTTTAAACTAAAATCTTATTCTGAAACAAAATCAGGTGGGTCAGGGAGCCTGGAGAATGCCGAAGAGGGTTTCCCAGTCACTCTGAGTAATTCACTAACCTCTTCAGCGAGCCCCACAGCTCGGTATCCCAGGGCCTTGGCCATAACCTTTCCTTGATCATTAATTATCAGCTATTTAATCTCGGGATACATTTTTCACGGCAGAAAATTCCAGAGATTAAAATCAGTGGGAAACACTTAAAACAAAGACGCTCGGATGTTTATACAAGCGAGCTAAAAATGGAGAGGCATATAAAGAAATTCCTAGGCTTCCATTTCTTGGGGAGAGGGGAGGAAGAGGAGAAAGACATTTGATAAGAAAGTGCTAAGAAGTCCCACTGACTTTATTTGATCCTCCAAAGAAATTCCTCAAGTGTTGCTTCGCTGCTGCCACTTTCTCTCCCAGGTGACGCTCCTTCCTCAAAGATTTGGGGGATGGCAAGCTCCACCCACTTCCTGTTTTGTCCCCCTCCTCAGTTTCCCCTTGGCACGGAGCCCCTTGTTGATCCAAGCGTCCCTCGCTTCGAGAGCGCCACACCCCTCCCGGGTCTTGGAGCGGGAGCTGAAGGCAGCTGACCACCTCGGTGTCATCTAAGCGAATGCTTGGGGTGCACGGCTTCTCCTGCCTTTCACAGTCACTCCTCGGCTCCGGATCCTCACAGCTCTGGCGCTGCCTTTGAAGGGTGCTCCGGTGCCATGGCAGGAAGTCACAATCGAGGAGACAGCCTTCGGAGCCACACTTCTGGAGGGGGCTCAGCATCTGGATGGAGAAGAACGAAACTTTATTAAAGTTTACTTAATAAAGTACTTGCCCACCAATGAAGACCTAGTGGAGATGTTCCTCTTGAGACTGCCCGATGATTCACCAGGTAGCAATCCAGAACAGCCATTCCTCATACTGGTGCCTGGGTAATGCAACCCTCTGTTGGTTAATTTGTGGCTGGCGCTGAGCTTCAAAAGCTTCCAGTGCTCGCTCATGACATATCTGTTTACCCAGATCTTTGATATTGCCATTGTTTCATCCCACCTGCATGTAATCATGGCACAAACATTCCCTGGCAATATCACTGTTCTGCCTTTGGATGTTGCTTCATCTCTTCCTTGGCTCATTCATGACTGGGGAATTCTGGGAGCTGAAGTCCAGACATCTTAATGTTGCCAAGGTTGAGAAACACTGGCCTAAAGACTTCATTAGCTGTATGGGTGCTGAAGTGGTATTTTCCCCTCTTATCCCAACACTATGGCACAGGCAGCCTCAAGGTGTATCAAATAGGCCAGCTTTTGTCAATCCTTATTTTGGAGGGAAGTCAGGTGACTGGTAATGACTGAGAATAGAAATAACAGAGGCGAGAGAAGGACTGGCAACGGGAGGAGCCCGTTTCGTGCTGTCCAGTTCTCCCACAACTCAAGGGTGGATAGAGAGCCATTAACAGTACCGCTGCCCTTTCCACAGTTTTTAGTTTAAAATGAGTTTGTAGATTTTTAACTGAATGATTCCTTTCAATTCTCCCCATTTTTAAAACTTAATTAAATGTATTCAGAATTGTTTAAAAAATGAAAATTCGGGGAAACGTTTTCCTGAATAAATACATCAGCGTCATTTTGCTTAAATCGATGGGGGAACACTACAACCCCGCATCACCTCAGCTGTTCTATTCTACAGGGCCCAATGATATACTGTAGGCCACTAGTCTTCTGCACCTCTAGACCACCCCAAAGGTCCAGCAAGGTAGCAAAGCCTGTAGTCAATCTTGGCTGATCTTGACAAGCTAAGGAGGGCAGGCCTGGTTGGTACTTTGATGGGAGACCACCAGCAATTTCCAGGGCTGGAGGCTAGACTGGGAAGGCAGAAAAACAATCCCCAAAAGGCAGGGGCAAGGCCCGTCCATATTGTCACCAAAAAGCTGTGCACACTCAACTTGGAGATGCTGCATGTACCCCCATAAAAGCCAGTATGGTTTGCTTTCAAAATATTGCCTGCTCCCTTCCTATTTTACATGTTAGGTGCAATATTACATTTAATGACTCTATCAGGGAGGGGAGAGTGAATCAACTTCTGTTCTCTTCTATCAATGTTTTTGCTCCTGAATGACACAGAAGCCAAAAAGGAGTTTGGCTTCCTCAACACTTCTTCCAGTTTGCAAATTAAAAGCTAGGATTAATACTGCAACCCTACGCAGTCAACTCAGAGGGAGTCTCACTGAATTCAGGGGGTCTTATTCCCAAGCTAAAGGCAGAAGAGCAGTAATAAAATGGCAAGAAATCCCCTTGGCTATTCATTGCTACTAATCAAAATGGCCATTACTGCAGGCTCGGAGGCCATATACTGGGGTACACAGTACACAGTTACTGATGCCCAGAAGGATCTGGTTGGCCATTTTGGGAACAGGATGTGGTTGGTGGGTCCTTTGGCTTGGTTCAGCAGATTCCTTACATTTTTTGGAAGGAACCCACTGATTTCAATGGGAACATACAGTACTTCTACAGAGATTGGTAATAAAATTTATTTATTTATTTATTTTTCAGTTTTTGCCACTGCCCATCTTTCCACAGAAGAGGGACTCTGGGCGGTTTACAACACAGCTAACAAGTTAAAACAAGTTAAAAACAATAGTCTTAATAATATAAAATATACATAAAAATACAGTATATAAATATAAAATAAAAACCCAGATGGCAATAAAGGATCGTATAGATGTGAGGAACACTCTAAGGTGCCAGCCATCCCCAGGAATAACTACTCCCCTCCCTGCCCCAAGCACGGTGGCAGAGCCAAGTCTTCAGGGTCTTCCAGAAGGTCAGGAGCGATGGGGCTTGCCTCACCTCTGGGGGCAGGATGTTCCAAAGGGCGGGAGCCACTGCAGAGAAGGCCCGCTTCCTGGACCCCGCCAAACGGAATTCTCTTACAGACGGGGTCCGTAACATGCCCACTCTGCAAGATCGGGTGGGACGGGTTGATGTCATGGGGATGAGATTCAGGTAACCTGGACCCCATGCCATGTAGGGCTTTAAAGGTGATAACCAACACCTTTTGAATTGGACCCAGAAGCAAACCGGTACCCAATGCAGCTCACGCAGCAAAGGTGTTACATGTGCCGATCTTGGAGCACCAAGAATTGCCCGTGTGGCTGTGTTCTGGACCAGTTGTAGCTTCCGGATACTCTTCAAGGGTAGCCCCATGTACAGTGCATTGCAATAGTCTATATGGGAGATGACCAGGGCATGAGTGACTGTTCGGAGGGCTTCCCGATCCAGGAAAGGGCGTAACTGGTGCACAACACGAAGTTGTGCAAAGGCCCTCCTGGCCACGACTGCCACCTGCTCTTTGAGCAGGAGTCGTGAGTCCAGAAGGACCCCCGGATTCCACCAGGTCTGTCTGGGGCAGTGCAACCCCATCCAGAACTAAAGATGACAATTTCCCAGATACAGAGGAGCCATCAATCCACAGCCACTCAATCTTACCAGGGTTCAGCTGAAGCCTGTTGTTCCCCATCCAGACCCACACAGCCCCCAGGCACCGAGAGAGGGCAGTCACAGCATCACTTACCTCACCTGGGACAGAGATGTATAATTGGGTATCATCAGCGTACTGATGATACCTCTTCCCGTGGTGACGGATGATGGCATTTATTTTGTCCTGCTTGTGTTGGTGGGGGTGTTGTTCTCCCCTTGGTAGTTCCTTCATTGGGCTGTTGTTTGCTGCTTGGTTGATTGACTGAGTTAATAGTTCCTTGATTAGGGTCTATTGTGCTGTTTTATTGTTCCTCTGGAGCTAATCCTGGTGTTCCAGAGGAACAATCAAACAGCACAATATACCCTAATCAAGGAACTATTAACTCAGTTAATCAACCAAGCAGCAAACAACAGCCCAATCAAGGAACTCCTTAGGAGAGAACAAAACCTCCACCAACACAAGCAGGACAAGCCAGGGTATATAAACAGAGAGCAACTCCCACTCCCTTTTCACACTGAAGATGTTGCCTAGTCTGGCAATGAAACGTCTGCAAGAAAAGAACAAGGCTCAGAGAGCACCAAGGACTCCACATGCATTTATATATAATCCTACGAACCAAGTTTCCTCTGAGAGATTAGTCTGAACCAAATACAGGGAAGGAGTAGGAAAATGCATTGTAAGCACATTGCATTCAGAAGTGGAGAGAAGTCCTCACTTCTTTAGTATCTTCTTTAGTGTGGGCACCAGTGGTGATGTAGCTGATGTAGCCAATCGACATCATCCCCCCACAAGAGAGGCATTAGCAAAGTTGGGGAAGCTTGCTGGATATGTTCAGCTTGTTAATTCTTGAGAAAACTAAACAAAAAAACCCACACCCTCTCCAAGGAAGGGGAAATATACAGAGATCCTGGGAAAGGGCAATGCTGGCTGGAAGCCTGAACAGAAGCGCTCCACACTGCACGATGTTACTCTGGTTCTGCTTGTTTAGTTCCTAAACCCAAATATGTGCAGGAAAGAGGGAGCTGAATGGCACTCTGTAGAAACTCAGAGGCACTCTTATTTCATCTGCCAGCTGCTGACTCTGTGCAAAGCCTGCAGACAGAGAGAAAGCTGGAACAACTGGACTTGTTCGAGCTACACTCCCCACCCTGGCTCTAAACATCTCCCTCTGGGAGAAGTCATACAAGTTTCTGGCCTGCGAGGAACCCGTCCATTTGCTCTTAGGATGGGAATCTGTCCAAAGCCGAAACTATTTCAATGAAGCTGATTCAAAAATTATTTGCCAGAGTCTTGGCATCAGGAATGGAAAAGCATTTTGAGCGGAATTGTATTCCTCTATTCACCCATTATTAGTATTACTTTTTCTTTTATTTTCTAGTGCTTCTCTAATGCTTCCTAGATGTGGGGAAGTGCTGAGACTGGTGGGAAGTAAGAAGTAACTACGTGTAACTCAAAACCCACTCTCCCACCAATCTTCATTCAATCTGGCATCAGCTTTTATTTCGGTTGCCCTGTGGATATCTCACACCAGCCTCTCAACCCTACAACAGAGCCAGACTATCTTCAGGGGGTGGTGGGAAGATGTTTCTGAGCTCAGCCAACCTTTCTTGGAGGGGACTTGCATGTGGCAACCACAATCTCTGAAGAGACATCTTCCCCCACATGGTGCGTGAGACCGGAAGGTGTCTCTTCTAAAATTATGCTTGCTGCTTCCACACTTAAAAACCCAAGAAAAGGCTTTAGAGTGATTGGAGGAGCTTCTCCCCCTTGTATGAAAATGTATTTTATTTATTATGTGGATGTATATGGCCACCCTATCATCACATGACCCTGGCCGGTTAATGATCAATAAAATAACCACAGTAATGGTTAAAAAGAAACAACTGAAAACAACATTTTGTGCACGAAGCAAAACCCAACAGAACAATCACCACATCAAATGGGCTCACCCCAAATCCAGGCCCAATGTTTGGGGGAAGAATCGGGTCTTTAGTGCCTTGCAAAAAGCTAGCCAGTTTGGGGTCATCCAAATCTTGGGGTATGGTGTTCCATAGGGCAGGTGCAATGACAGAGAAGGATGCTTCCTGGTTCCCATTATAATGCCCAATAATAGATGGCATTATTTAATATAAGCCAGTTTGGTCTAGTGGTTAAGGTGCTGGGCTAGAAACCAGGAGTCTGTGAGTTCTAGTCCCGCCTTAGGCATGAAAGCCACCTGGGTGACCTTGGGCCAGTCCCTCTCAGCCCTAGGAAGGAGCCAATGGCAAACCAGGAGACTGAGAGTTCTAGTCCCGCCTTAGGCATGAAAGCTGGCTGGGTGACCTCAGGCCAGTCACTCACTCTCAGCCCAACTCACCTCACAGGGTGGTTGTTGTGGGGAGAATAGGAGGAGGAAGGATTATTAGGTATGTTCGCCACCTTGAGTCATTTATAAAAATAATAAAGGCGGGATAAAAATTAAATAAAATAATAAAATAATAAATAAGGGACTTGGATCTTGCCCCCCGCCACGCCTAGTGGGAGAAATCGAAACAATCGGAGACAGGCGCCCCTGCAAATAGCCTGGCCCTATGCCAGGAAGGGCTGTGTAGGTGGTAACCAGCACCTTGACTTGCACCCAGGAATTCTTGGGGAGCTAGTGCAGCTCAAGGAGTAGGGGTTTTACATGGGTGAACCGAGACACCCATAACTACCAATGCCACTGCATTCAGGACCAGCTGCAACGTCCATGTGGTCTTCCAGGGTGGCCTTGTGTATAGTGCATTATAGTAGTGCAAATGGGAGGTGACTAAAGTAGGGAGACAGTGAGGAGGAATGGATGCAAATGGCGCACAAGACTGAGCTGTGCAAAGGTCCTTCCAGCCACAGCTGCCACCTGCTCCTTAAGGAGAAGCTGAGAGTCTAGGAGGACCTCCAAACTGTGCATCAGCTCTCTCTGGCGGGTGCTCCCCATTCAAAGCCAAAGGTGGCAAGTCCCTAGCTGGAGAAAGTCCGCAAATCCATGGAAAATGTATGAAGATTTAATCTATCAACTAAAACTCATATATACCATAGGTTTCCACCATGTGGTTTGTTTGGTTCTTTCTAAGAACGTTGCGTGCCAAACTCCCAACCATGATGGTTTACAAAACATAACTTATGGTTGACATGCTGCATGAGCCCAGAAAATAATACAGGTAGTCCTCGTTTAGAGACCACAATTGTGACTGACAACTTGGTCGTTAAGCGAAGCGGTCGCTAAATGAAACTGCGACTGTGCTTATGGTCTTACTTCAGCTTTCCCTTCCTTTACAGACCTGCAAAGGTCATAAATGCGAGGATTTGTCATAGTTACTTTTTCATCATCATTGTAAATGTGAATGGTCGCTAAACGAGGCAGTCATTAAATGAGGATTACCTGTATTTGATTTCGCAATGTTTAATTAAGCTAATTAGAGCTTCATGTGACATATGGATTCAGACAATAATTACGATTTAAGCAGGAAAAAGTCCTAATAATATTCTTTTGCCTTACAAAATTCTAGCCAGGGTCATGGAAGGGGTTAGAACAAGGGATCAGAGCAGCCTTGTATATAAGCTCACCAAAATGATCCTTTGCTTACTTATGAACCCCAGGGGGCAAGCAACAAAGAAATGCAATTTTCTCATTTCCCATTAGTCAAAATTAAAAAATGGGACAAGGGACAGAACAGCCCATGCTTTTTTCCTGGCTCACGAGGAGGATAAGATATTTATCCAAGGAACGCAGCAGGCTGGATGAGAGGAGAGGAGCAGTCTTGGACCTACCAGCTTGTCTGCTTGTCCATTTCTACGGAATTCTGATTATCCATAATAACCTAAGACAAGGCTGGGTTATAGCAAACAAGTCCTTCCCTAGCCTGATATGCTCCACGTCTGTGGGATCTCAACGCCCAGAAGTAGTAGAGTTATGTCAGAAGGGATTCCGGGTGTTGAAGCCCTACTTCTCTGGAGGTACTTGGTTGAGGAGACCTGTGGTTGACCCTTGCCAACTGTCAAAACTAACACCTGCACGGCTGGGCTCAACATTGTACAGAGCCCTGCTTTCGTTGTTCGGCAATCTGTGCAAATCCAGCCACTGTGGTTTATTCAAGAAATCATAGGTAAGCTAATTAGAGCTTAGTGCAATGTCTGAACAAGGCCTCTTCTCTCCTTCTGGCCAATGTCGGAGGGGAGCTGCCTTTGGTGGGGCCAGAGCAGTGTTTCTCAACCTTGGCCCTTCCCAGGTGGGTGGCGTTCAAATTCCAGAATTCCTCAGCCAGCATGGCTACTGATGAGAATCCTGGGAGCTGAAGTCCACGTACCTGGAAGTTGCCAAGGTACGGAAACGCTGGGCTAGAGACTAAAAGGGAGAAGTGACCTGCCTCAGATTGCTCAGTTCCATGTCTGAATGGAGATCTGGATTCTCGTCCCTAAGCCCCATTCACATCTACATCATATCAACTCTCAGTTACACACGTTTTGCGGATAGAAGTTTAGCCTCTCTAGTATCGTTGGTTAAAAATCTAACGGACTCTCCGAAAGTCTGCAGGATGTGAATGCCCACGTTGAGCATCCTTAAGTTGGCCAGGTCCTGCAAAATACAGCTTGGCTAGCTAGTTTGAGTCAGTCAATGAACTTTTCCCGGTCACCATTTCTTTGTGGTGCACTTGTTCTCTGCTGGTGGTGCACAACCATTTTCTTATGCACACCATGATGAGGACATGGAATAGGATGGAATGGAATGTAAACGGAATGTATTTAGTTATTGTTCTGGCCCACCCACTACTGTTTGGAGTGCATTTCTTGGCATGACTCAGCCCCGGGTCCACAAAAACAAAAAATAGTACACCCCAGCTTTAATCGGTGCCTCCAAATGGAAACCACCAAGCCTTTAAGATGGAGTAACAGCAGAAAGATTTCCCTCCAGAAATCAAGCAAGCCGGAGGGTCCTGGAAGTTGGGAAATGTTTTCTGGGCCTCCTGTTTTTTTAAAAAGTCAAACGAGGGAGCACAATTGTAGCATTAAAACTTCACTGGGGCGCACCAAAGCTATAAGCCTTTCTTGCTAAGACCAACGGGCCTCTGTCCTACTAGCTCTGGCTGCCAGGCAGGGAATGAAGAGTTAAACCCTCTCCAAATAGTGTTTGCACCCCAAGGGAGAGCAAAAGGTCACAGTTGGAGTTTCTGGCTTATGTCTCTGTGGAGATGTAAATCATGTAAATCGAGTGCCTGCAGAAAATAGGGAAGGGAGAAGCCTGGCTGATAAGCCCCTGCAAGCCGCCCTCTCTCTCTCTCTCTCTCTCTCACACACACACACACTCTGTGCCAAACGCCTTTGCCTTCCCTTGCCATCCTGGCCCTGGCAGCAAATGCCAGGCACCCATCTGGAGACCCACCCCCTCCGTCCAGCCATTCATCCATCTATCTATCCCAAAGGCAGAGGAATGCCCAGAGTGTAAACAGCTGTAGGCGATCGTGCTGGGGCCGGGCTGGGGGGGGGGCTGGGAATCTCCAGCAAAGCTGCAGCGAAGGACTACTGACCAGTTCCTAGGCTGGGAAAGATCACAAAGGGGACGTCTAAGCAATTTTTCTTGTGGGGGGAAGAGAGAACAGGCCCCATGGGGCAGGAAGATGTCTCTTTGGCTCTGGGGATAATATATTTTCATTGCCGATCACTCGTAGCCGAGTAAGATTGTCTTCCAAGGGTAAAAATCTTAACAGTGGATCCGTAAGTGGCTGTAAAGGCCAATTCTGGATCCGCACAACCTCCCACAGTGAGGGCATAGGTTTCCGGGTGGGAGACGGTCATGATGAGGGTTTGCCTGACGTGCCTTCCTTTTAGCTCTTTTCTCCCTTTCGCCCTGTACTTGTGCTTCTTCAAAGTCCATAGCGCCATTAATAAAGGCTGACCTCCAATTGAAACGCTCATGAGTTAGGTTTTTATTATTATTATTATAAACCCATATATAAACTGATTATAATAATATAATCCACCTGCTCTCCGCCTTTGAGGCAAAGAGAGGAGTCAAATACTGTGGTGACATGGGGAGGAATTAAAAAACAAAAAAACTAAACAAGGCAAGCCAGAAATGGAAATGCGTAAGTCAGAAAAGAAATTAGGAAACCTCCTCCTCCAGGGTAATGTGGGGCTGGGGAGGATAGGAGCTGTAGTCCAACTCATCTGGAAGGCAGCAAGCCTGTGTGTGTGTGTGTGTGTCCGCGCGCGGGCGCGGCGGCGTGTGTGTGTGTGTGTAGGGGGATCAATTAGGGACCTGCTGGCTTAAAAGACAAAATGGGGCGTGGGGGGGGGCTGTTAGTCTACTTCTGTCAAATGGAAAATTCTCGGGACACCTTCAAAGGGGCGGATTGCAGCGGAAAAGTCTGCGGCTCTTTTCTTCAGGTGTCACCCAACCGCTTTGCTTAACGAGCAGAAAGCGGACAGGGAAGGGTGGGGGGATAAGCCCGCTAAAGAGATTGGGGAAAGTACCCCCTGCGCCCCCAAAACGGGTGAGGGAGAGAGAGAGACGCGCGAGATCAAGCGCGTTGGCCGAGGAAGCAGGGGGCGGAAGCCAAGAAACAGGGCTGCGCCGCCGCTCGGCCGGCCGCCCCGGCCCTCGCTCACCTTCCCTGGCCGGTCCTCGCGGGCCGCCGGCGACGCTCCCGTCCCGCTGCACCCCAGCCGGAGCGCCCGAGTGCCAGGCGGGCAGCTCCGCCCGCGCGCCTCGCCCAGCCACGCCGCCAGCAGCAGCAGCAGCAGCAGCTCCCAAGGCACGCCGGTCCCTCCTCCGTCGAAGGGAGCGGCAGAGAGCCCCGCGGGCTGTGCGCGAGGTGTGGGCGGCTGCGGGTGGCCCCGGCCTTGGAGAGCGAGAGCGCGCAAGAGCCAAGCGCGAGAGGGAGCGAGGGAGGGACCGGCGATGATATCACGGGACGCTCCCCGTCGGCCGTCGGGTTGTGGCGCGGGGCACCGAGCGCGGCGGGCAGGCGGCGCCCTCGCCACCTGCGGCTTCGGATCCGAGGGGCGGCTACTCGACCTGACCTGGACTTTGCGCGGGGTGGGGGTGGGGGAGGCCGGGAGAGCCGCGGAGGTGAGTTCAGCTGCGGAGCGCCTCCCTTTCCTCCTAGCCCCCCCCCCGCAGCGATTAGGCTAACCTGACGGGGCTTTTTGGAAAGGGGGGGAACTGCCCCCAGCCCAGCCTCACACAGGGAGGGCGCCCCACCCACACGGTAGGTCCAGTATCTAAAATGACCGGATGAATGGAAACGACTCCCCCTCCCCGGACCCTTCCGAGCAGTAAAATGAAACAGCTAAAATGTAATCTCCGCATAGGGGGTCTCCCTCCCCCCATTGCACATTTTCAGGGTCGCAGACTGGCATTAAACATGACACTGAGACGTGCAGTAAGAAGAAACGTGGGGGGCTTCAGGGAACCTACTGCCCCCCTCATCTTCCAGCGCCTTAAAAAGGCCTTTCTTCCCCTAATTTTAAAGCGACCGGGACACGCACCGGCTACGTCGGTGTGTACGCTCACAAATGTTTTGTTCACAACGCTCCCACGACTGTCTGCATGGTCCAACCGCGATAAAAAAAAAATAACCACCAAGAACTAAGCAGCAGTTAAAATTACACGAAAGGAACAAAATCAATATCTACCACAATACATTTACAATCACGATGAAAACCACGCGGTACAGTTATAAAAACCTAGACCTACCTACCTTCTCTCTTTACCGATAAACACAGTAGCAACGACAACATGAAGATCCATCCTTGCAACGCGCTTGCTTACAAAATAACAACACGTGCCGCTTTAGCCATGCACCTGCCTGACTCTAAGATCTGTCCACAAGCCCCCATAGAAAGAAATGAAACCAAAGGATGCTGGGCGCTCGCCCGCTGCCTGCCAAGGGACTGGAGCCAGCCTGCACCTCCCTTCTTTCAAGGTGTCATTTGCAGCAACCCTGGCCTGCAGGTCTCAGGAGTGCCTGCCCGTTCTGGCCCTACCTGTGCTACTTACTGCCTGGGGTGGCCTTTTCTCCCGTGCGTTTTGAACTCCGGAAGGGGGAGGAACTTCAGGCTCCATAGCAGAAAAATAACAGATTGATCTGTCGAAGTTCTGCCTCTTGTGCAGCTCTCAAAAACGCACATCTGGGAAAGGCAATGAAAGCAAGAAGCTGGAAATTTCCCCAGCTGAGTTATAGATTCACAGCAAAATTTATCCTTCCCGTTAGTTCCCATGAACTGTTTAAAATGGTGCCTGCAAAGTGGGGTGCACACACACATACCAGGGGTGCACAAGACAACCCACTGGGAATTGGGGAAAATATTAGAATATCTATTTATATTTATTGTAGATAAAAAAATAAGAAAGAAATTAAACTATCTATGGAGTTGCTAAGAATTGACCCCCCTGACTATACAGAATACACAAAATGTAATACTGTATATATGGGAGCATGTTGTAGATTAAAAATGAATAAGAAAGAAATTAAGCTATACTAATATTTAATGCATAAAATATACAAAAGGTAATATATTTGGGGGAGGGGTCTGTTTTATAACGCAAATAATATTAGTGCAGTAATACATGTATGTAATACTTTATAAATAAATAAACATGTATTGGGGAGTGCATGCTGAAAAAGGTTTCATTGATAAAGGTGTGCGATCAAAAAGCTTTGGAGGAAAACCGTGTGTCGGTTATTATTAACAATGACTTACGGCCCTCTTTTGAGGGTAAAAAACCCTTTCAAGACAACTTGCAAGTAACCTAGAGACAGATACAAACTTAAGTCACCCACCTTTTAGGAAGCTTGGCATACTGAGTGGTCCTGAGCCAGTGCAGAGGGCTGGTGTGGTCCCTGCCTTTTTTTTTTTTGTTCCCTTCAGGAACAGAAGAAAAAATAAATATGTTAGGACACTGGAAGGCAGAGGCTAACTCCCCAACTGAAATGTCTAACACTTGACTCAGGATGTGACGTGTGACACAGGAGTATCAGATATGTGAGAGACAGGAGTAGCTGACACTGTCACAACCCACTCGCCTACATGGTGCGAATAAACAAAACAGAAAGGAAAGGTTGCTCGCATTTGCCTTGAGCCATCTAGGGAAAGATGCAAGATGGTCTGCCGGGGCCTTTGAACGCTGAGCTTTTAAAATCTCTCTGCTGGCAAAACAGGAATGCCGGAGGAGCGTTCAGCGGAAGACGGGCTTGATCTGTGCGACATCCCAGGCTCAGCACTGCGAGGAAAGTCTTTCTGGTAGGAAGGCTGAACAAGAACAGTTCCTCAGGAGCCCCTGGGAATCGCAACAGACCGGCTGTGTTTTGCTGACAATCGTTGACTTAACTCTGGCTTATTGAATACACCACAATTGTATTCTGGGTGCGCACAACACGTGGTTTACAAACCACCGTGTCTCGGTTTCTGTAACACACAAAGCTAGCAGCAAATCCACCACGTTTCAGTTTTTCAGATTTTTAGTTCATTTTCAATTTGCATTTTAATTAAAACAATTTGCATTTTTGTAACATCCCCCCCCATTGGTGAAATAGTCCATTAGTTGAATTCATATGTTAGGATTAAACAGGGGTGGGTGTATTAATCCCAAGTTGGTGAATTTGTTCATACGTCACGCTGATCCGTAAGGGCAGAGTTACATACTGTCCTTAAGCCAAAAATGAATCATGCTATGAGTGGACTAAGAACAGCCTCTCCAAACGCAGTGGCCTCCAGCTGTATTGAACTACAACTCCTAGAGTAGCTAAGTGGACACAATACACTGAACCACAAACTAGTTGGTCATATTTTAATCTAATGTATGGCATGAAGATAGTTGTAGTTAACGTTAGGATTGTGCAGCACTTCAGATTCAATCCCCTAAAGCAGGGGTTTGTTGTTTATTCGTTCAGTCGGTTCCGACTCTTTGTGACTTCATGGACCAGCCCACGCCAGAGCTTCCTGTCGGCCATCGCCACCCCCAGCTCCCCCAAGGTCGAGTCCGTCACCTCCAGAATATCATCCATCCATCTTCCCTTGGTCGGCCCCTCTTTCTTTTGCCTTCCACTTTCCCTAGCATCAGCATCTTCTCCAGGGTATCCTGTCTTCTCATTATGTGGCCAAAGTACTTCAGTTTTGCCTTTAGTATCATTCCCTCAAGTGAGCAGTCTGGCTTTATTTCCTGGAGTATGGACTGGTTTGATCTTCTTGCAGTCCAAGGCACTCTCAGAATTTTCCTCCAACACCACAGTTCAAAAGCATCTATCTTCCTTCGCTCAGCCTTCCTTATGGTCCAGCTCTCGCAGCCATAGGTTACTACAGGGAATACCATTGCTTTAACTATGCGGACCTTTGTTGTCAGTGTGATGTCTCTGCTCTTAACTATTTTATCAAGATTTGCCATTGCTCTCCTCCCAAGAAGTAGCAGGGGTACCCAACCTTTTTGGCACCAGGGACCGGTCGTGGAAGACAATTTTTCCATGGAACGGGGTGGGTGGGGTTTGCAGGCAGGAGCCAACTGCGTGAACCGGGGGGGGGGGGGAGGGTTTGCAGGCGGAAGCCAATCACGCAGACGGGGGGTGGGGTTTGCAGGCGGGAACCAATCATGTGGACAGGGGGCAGGGTTTGCAGGCAGGAGCCAATCATGTGAACCACCACCGCTCACTTGCTGTGTGGCCCACTTCCTAACAGGCCGCAGCCCACTAGTGGGCCATGGCCCACAGGTTGGGGACCCCTGCCCTAAAGGGCTTTGAACCATTTGAATTTACAACTGTAGCCCCATTCTGCAACTCTTTAAAGCAACTGTATCTTTTCTTGGGACTGAGCAATCCTGAAGAAAGATGTAGTTGCTTTAAACAGTTGCAAGAAGATGCTTTTGTTTCCATCTCTGCATGCTCTGAAGCACCCTTTTGGAATCAGCTCCAAAACATTGCACTGCCCTACTTACTATATGGTTTAGTGTGTCAGATAGACCCAGAAAATTGGGTTAACTGTGCTTCCATTCATAGATAAGGATGCCAAGTAGGTACAGAAGTAGTGGGTACAAGTTTCAGCTACCTAGATTTCATGTAAATATAAGGAAAACGTTCCTGACTGGAAGATCTGTGCAACAGTGGGGCAGTGTCCCTTCAGAGGCTGTGGGTTCACCATCTCTGGCAGTTTTTAAGAAGTTAGTCCTTGTGATCTCTTTAAATTCCCAATTGATTGATTCTGGGTCATGGAAGTACAGCCGGCATGGTTTCAGAAGTATTGCACAAATTGTAATAACTTTCCCCGAGACATTTGGGGCAAAAGGGTTCCCAACGAGGAGGCAGAAGGTCTTCATTCCAATCATTCTGCCAGTTACTGTGAGACAAAGAATTCAGATGCTCTTGTCCAGAAAAGAGGTATTCACTAGGAGCTGGGAATAAAAATGTCTTGGCATCTAAAGTTGTAAACACAAGATATATTTTCACCCCCAGACTGGCAGGCATAAAATAAGAACCAGCCATTGTTTGTTCCCCATTTCTCTAATGGAATAGATCCCCTGTTTTAACTGGTTTCACAGGGTTTTGCAATGCTCCTGGTCAAGGGTGGCAGACTTCAGGCTCACAGGATTGACTAGTTTATAGCTAAAAACACGAGGGCCGTCAAGAGGAATTAGGTGCCAAAGCATCTGCTGAAAAGGAAGGAGCAGAAACCTCTGGCCAGATGCTCAGCCAATGGATGTGAACAGCACCACAACCAGGCCCAGAAGTTTCAGTCTCTCCCTCCCTCCCGATTCTCCCAAGTTCTCTTGTTTAGCAAACAAGAAGAAAGCCTTGTTTCTGTTATCAAAGGAGTAGAAGTAAGACACTCTCACCAACTACTATTAATAGAGCAGACTTCCCCCAACCTTGTACCTTCCATATGCCCTGATCTTCAATTCGCAGAACTGCTAATCAGCACAGCTCCATTGGACAGGACTTCTAGGAGTTGATCCAACATCCAAACTGCTCCTGATTTATCTTCCACCCATCTCTAGCTTCAAATGGGACTAAAATTAAATATAAAGAAGACCAACCTAATGACAACAGGTAGAACAACCAGCCTTAGAATTGGCAATGAGGATATAGAAGTGATGGGCAGCTTCTGCCTTTTAGGATCAACCATCAACAGTAAAGGAACAAGCAGTCAAAAAATACGCTGCAGACTAGCACTCGGTAGAGCAGCCATGAAGGCCTTGGAAAAGTTATTCAGATTCCATGATGTGTCTATAGCTACAAAGATCTGAATTGTGCAAGCCATGGTATTCCCTGTGACACTCTATGGAAGCGAAAGTTGGACTTTGAAGAAGCAGGAGAGGAAGAGTATTGACGCCTTTGAACGTTGGTGTTGGAGAAGACTCCTGAGAATACCGTGGATAGCCAAGAAAACAAACCGATGGATCATCGAACAAATCAACCCAGAGTTCTTACTCAAGGCACAAATGACCAGCCCCAAATTATCCTATTTCGGACACATTATGTGAAGACCCAGCTCTCTGGAGGAGGCTCTGATGCTGGGAAAGGTGGAAGGAACAAGAAGAGGATAACCAGCAGCAAGGGGGATGGACTCAGTTACAATGGTGATGGATGGACCATTGGAAGACCTGAAAGAACAGGTTAGGGACAGATCATCATGGAGAAAACCTATCTATGTGGCCGCTAGGAGTCAAAAACGACTTGATAGCACATAATCAAAATCAATCGATTGATCATCTCTAGCTTCAGACTATATTCTGGAAAACCCAAGTGTTTCCAACAGCCTTTCCTCATGAGAGATCCTTAGTGTAGTCAACTCTTGCAGTATTAATACATCATTTTGTCAGAATAACTGTTAGGGTTCTCCTCATTTGTTCTTGTCCTGCCTGCTTAACAAAAAAATAATAATGAATTACTATCTCGTGACATATATTTCCTGTCCCCTTCCTAAAATATAGACATCAAATTGCTGTAAGACTGTTGAAATTTGGGCCTGGGGATGAGCTAAGGCCAATATGATGTGTTCAAAGGGAACACGGGGGTTATTTGGCCATTCTGGTTCTGATGGACGCTGTAAAGCAGGGTTTCTCAACCAGGGTTCCGTGGAGTCCCAGGGTTCCACGAGAGGTCACTAGGGGTTCCCTGGGAGATCACAATTTATTTAAAAAAATATTTCGAATTCGGGCAACTACACATTTAAGAGGTAATCTGTAGCTTGAATCATGTCAACTGGATTTCTATTTTCTCAGTGGAAACGTTTCGCTCTTTATCCAAGGAGCTTCCAAGGAGCGAAACGTTTCCACTGAGAAAATAGAAATCCAGTTGACATGATTCAAGCTACAGACAATTCCACCTGGGTGACTGAGAACCTTCATAGATAGATTTAAGAGGTAAGTTTCATTCTTTATTTTCAGTTTAAGGACACTGTTAATACATACATACAGGCCTGCACAGGAAACAAATATGATAATTTTGTATCTTCTGGCCCATATTTGAGCCTGAGTGTGCAGGGCTTCCCCGAGGCCTGAAAAATATTTCGAGGGTTCCTCCAGGGTCAGAAGGTTGAGAAAGGCTGCTGTAAAGGAAGAAGAGGCCCCAAATTACTGCCTTGGTCAAAGGTGGAGGGAGACGTCAGCAGGCACCAACTGGATAATAATACCCCTTGAGAGTAACATATCCTCAGGGGGGTCTGGAGGAGGGATTTGAGAGATGTTTTCAAGCTGCTTAAAAAAGCAACTGGAGGGTGGAAAAGTCATTTTCAGGGCTTTAGCTGGCTGTGTATTTTTTCTGTTACTTTCTCTTGTGCAAGCCTGCAAGAATTGTTCACAATACAACATTTGTTGCAAGTCCCATACTGCAGAACAGAAGGTCTCACCGACTCTGTCCTAGAGCTGGCCCCTGACCCCCAGCCCTGCAGATTTGCATGTTCCGCCAGCCCCAAAATTCAGCAGAACCCATAGAGTACCACCACCGCCCCCCGCCCCCCCCCATATGCCACTCCTGACATTATAGCTCTTGAAACCAATAGCCATTTTGACAGGCAAATCAAAGAAGAAAGGCTATTTCAGCTTCCAACGTTATCTAATTACAATGTGTATTTTCAGGACAAACTTATCCAAGGTTAGCTAACCACGGTAATTGCATTTGTTCCATTTTCTGCGGTTGGGTGAGACCCTGAACCATATACCAGGTTTGTATAATATCTTGGATCTGTAAAAAGACTGGACTCCAACGGGATTGGCTAGTTTGTGGTTCATGGGTGTTGTGCCTCAGTCCCACAGCAGCTTTTAGCCACAAATCCTATTGTTGAGCTACGCACTGTCTGGACAAGTAGTGCCTTTTGTCTGTCTGAAGTGTCCCATCAGTTGGCTTCGTCAGATGATGTCAGATTCTAGGATAACAAAAGAGGAAGGGAGAAAACCTTTTTGCCGTGAATGATTAGCCAAATATTGCATAAATAAAGCAACTGTTTAACATAACAATAAACAACAACAACAACAACAACAAAATAATAATAATAATAATAATAATAATAATAATAATAATTTCATTGCCTAGTCTGGCAATGAAACGTCTGCAAGAAAACAACAAGGCTCAGAGAGTACCAAGGACTCCACAGTTCAACCCTGAGCTCCAAATATTAGTTGTTGTTGTTGTTCAGTCGTTTAGTCGTGTCCGACTCTTCGTGACCTCATGGACCATAGCACGCCAGGCCTTCCTGTCCTCCACTGTCTCCCAGAGTAAAATTCATGTTCATTACATCGGTGATGCTATCTAACCATCTCATCCTCTGCCGTCCCCTTCTCCTTTTGCCCTCAGTCTTTCCCAGCATCAGGGTCTTTTCCAGTGAGTCCTCTCTTCGCATTAGGTGGCCAAAGTATTTGAGCTTCAGCTTCAGCATCTGTCCTTCCAATGAGCAGTCAGGGTTGATTTCCTTTAGGATTGACTGATTTGACCTCCTTGCAGTCCAAGGGACTAGTACATAATAATAATTTCAGTTAGTGTTTATATTTTCAGCTAGGCTCCTAAGGTAACTCACAGCCATGTAAGGTTGCCAGGGAACAAGCATAGTGGTGTTGGAGTTGTGTACGGTGTAAAGAGTAGAATGTGTCTACCCTAGTAAATTCCAGATGACCTTGTCAATTGCAGCCAAGAAATTCATAAGCCTGCTTTTTAAAAAATTCAAGAAATTTTTGCTAACTCCCAGGCAGGTTGCACTACAGTTCCAATAATTCACTAACAGCCAGCAGAGCGACTCGGAATATGCAGAGGTAACTACCATGGGAGGATTTCTAATTTTCTATCCTACAATAAGCCTTGATTTTGTGTCCCCAGCACTGTGGAATGAGGAAGTTAGATGTTGTGTAATGGGACAAGTGAAGGCTTGCTGAGTGAATAACCAATTGACAAAGATAGGTAATAGGTTGTTGTGGGTTTTCCGGGCTGTGTGGCCATGTTCTGGCAGTTTTGGTTCCTAACGTTTCGCCAGTCGCTGTGGCTGGCATCTTCAGAGGACAGGAGCACAGCTAGAAGATTCTGTCTGTGCCCAAGTGGAGGCTGTGTGTGGATTGACTGATCTGACCTCCTTGCAGTCCAAGGGATTCTCAAGAGTCTTAGTACATGGTTGTAAAAAGGTAAAGGTTCCCCCCGCACATTTGTGCAGTCGTGTCCGATTCTAGGGGCCGGTGCTTATCTCCGTTTGTTAGACAAAACCATAATTGCCTGAGTTGTTCTAAGGTATAAATCGTTACAAACCACAATAGCTCCCCTCACACTACAAGCTAATAAAAACCACAGGTCCCCCTGTTGTGTGATGCAATCTATGGTGTTCAGGTTATGTAAATCCCCTGCTTCACAAGATACACCATGAGAGGGTGGGACTTCTTTCATAGAGTGGCACCCCCCACTCTATGAAAGAAAAGTACCTATGGCTGATATTTCAGAATCAACCCAGAACAGTTTGATTATTCCAAGGCACCTTGGCTCCAATAGACTAGCTTAAGTTTGTTTTTTTGTTTTGTGATGATCTCTTTATGGTGATGCGGGTTCTTTTACGGGAGTCTTTCAGGATTGGGGCCGGCTTTGACTTTCATAACCCCCAGCCAGCACGGCTCATAGTTCAGACTAACGGGAGCGACAGTCCCTCCCCTCCCGCCCAGCTGGAAGGCGCCCGGGCCCCTGGGGAGAAAGGCGGCGACTTTGTTCCTATTGCCGGCGGCCTTTCCCAGCATCTCGGATCCGCTTTCCCGAACTGGAAGGGGCGGCGTTGATAAGCCTCGAAACTCGAGCTCCCGGGCGCAGCAAGGCGGCCGCCCCCCGCAGACCACGCTCGGGGGCCCGCGAAGAACCAGAGGCGACCCCCGCGGTCCGGGTGGGCGTGGCCAGGCCACGCCTTCTCCGCTCTCTCCTGTCCAACTCGGTGGGCGCAGGCGAGTGTTTTTTCCCCGTCCTCCGGGTCGGGATCGCTGTTGGAAAGGCTCCGGGCAGCCCTCTCGGGTTTGGCTTCTTGGAAGAAAGGCGCGCACCCTTTTCCCGGGTTTGCAGGGCTGAAAGCGCCCGCCCCTCCATTCCGGGGGTCAGTTCCCAGGCACAAACGCTTTCAGTAACTCTCACCTGGCGCTCAGACATCATTTGCTCTTTCCCCTTGGCTGGGAGAGAACGTGCAAGACATCCTGGCTTGGTTCGGACGTCAGACTCAGTCATGCTGATTTAATTATAAGCCACAATCAGGTAGGTCTACACGCCCCCTTATGTCATCACGTTGTTGGTGGCTTGCAAACCATAGCTTTTTTTGGTTCCATGTGCCCACTTGATTGTGTTTATTTCAGTAAATCATGATCACACAGTTCAAGGCTTCATGTGATGTGTGAATCAGGCCAACCTCAATTGTTCCGATCCCCATTAACTCAAAACTCCTCTCACTTCAAAATCCTTCAAAACACTTCAGAACAAGGGTTTTTATCCCACATATGCCACTTCACCAGAAGAACTAAAGAAACAAGGTGGAATATAAATAAAATAAATAATGAACTATGGCTTAACATAATACTATTCTTCAGGAGAGTGTTCTGAGCTATTGACAAGCTTAACAAAGAAATAGTAACCAAAGTAGATAACTCTTAAGTTTCACAGAGATTTACTTCCAAAAAACCCACACAAATCAGGTGAATAGGTTATCTGAAGTGCTAACCAGCCTTAAAAAAAAAGGTAAAGGTTCCCCCCGCACATTTGTGCAGTCGTGTCCGACTCTAGGGGCCGGTGCTCATCTCCGTTTGTTAGCTGAAGAGCCAGTGTTGTCCGAAGAGGCTTCCACGGTCATGTGGCCACATGACGCGCGCCGAATGCTGTTACCTACCCACCGAAGTGGTACCTATTAATCTACTTGCATTTGCATGCTTTAGAATTGCTAGGTTGGCAAGAGCTGGGGCGAGTGCGGGAGCTCACTCCATCACGCGGGACTAGGGATTCGAACCTCCGAACTTGCGACCTTCCGATCGACAAGCCTGGTGTCTTACCCGCTGAGCCACCACGCCCCCCTACTTACTTACTTACTTACTTACTAAACCAGCCTTACTATTGTTAAAAAAAAAGGCTTGTTTTCTGTAGAGTTTAATCTAAACTCCGGAAGCTTTCCCCGCATTTTTAAACTGCACACAGCACAGTCTTTCTAGGAGAACAGTAACACAAGAAGAAATGGTTCATATGGAGGCTGATTTTAAAGATGACCAGAGGCATCTTTTTGATATATTGCAGTGTTTCTCAACCTCAGCAACTTTGAAGATGGGAGTTGTCGTCCACACATCTTAAAAGTTGCCGAGGCTGAGAAACACTGATGTACTGTATTTCCACATGCAGGGAAACTTTTAAGGAGTGATCCTTCCTCCTGAGTCTGAAGTGGCATAGTCTTCCAAGCTGCACTGAGCATGTTTAACAAGGCCACGTGTTTTGAAGAGCTGCAGACTAAAAGCTGCCTTACATTGAGTCAAAGCGTTTTCTCACCCCTCCCCAGCCTTGCATAAACAGCCGGGCCTCCTTCCAGTACTTTCTGAAATAACTTTTCCTAACTCAGGTAGCATTTACTAGAACGTGAGCAGACGAACCTGGGCCTGCAAAGGAGATGCTCCACCAGTGAGTCGCTGGAACTGGATTCACGCCTCGCGCTAAGCCACAATGTGGTCTGTTTGGTTTGGCAACGTTTTGCAATATGGATTTGTAAAGCCGCCTCTTACAGCGTAGTGCACTGTGTGAGCCCAGCCTGTGATGATTCATTCCACGGATCGTAACTTTGCCTCTTGTGTAAAGGGAACAAGCATAGTTACAGAGGCAGAGTGGTAAGAGTGGTCAGCTCCAAAAGGTTTTCTCTCCACGGCAGTTCTGTGCAGCAGGACGTCAGCAGTGAACCCAGCCTGACAGCAATGTGGACTGTATCAGCTGTCCCCTGGATTTAACAAGAAACGGAGAGATACAAAGTGCAGACAGACGTGGGATTAGGCTGGCCTTCAAGCCTTTGAGAAGAGGCACGCAAGAAACAGGAACTGTTTAACACTGTGGAAATATTCCTCTCCCCTCCCCTGCAAGCTACAAGACAGGAAAAAATCACTCCCTTGTACCAAACCAAGCCGCTGATCCCTGTCACTCTGTTTTGTCCGATCTGCAGGTATTTCTCGCTTAATGACCATTCATTTAGCGACAGTTCGGACTTATGACAGTGCTGAAAAAACCGACTTGTAACCGGTCCTCGGACTTAACGACCATCACAGTGTCCCTGCAGTCACGTGGCAACCGGTTCGCATTTACGAGCATTGCAGCATCCCGCAGTCACGTGATCGCCATTTTCGACCTTCCCAGCTGGCCTCTGGCAAGCAAAATCCATGGGGAACTGCGTGATTCGCTTAACGACCATGTGGTTCACTTAACAACTGCCGCAAAAAATGTAAAATCAGGTCGGATTCGCTTAATGACTGCTCTGCTTAGCAACCAAAATTCTGGTCCCAATTGTGGTCGCTAAGCGAGCCTGTAATTGGCAGGGACTCTCAGAAATGCCCTTCACTTTTACCGCAATACTTTCCTTTTTCTTGGGCATCCTCAATACCCATTTCTTTGCATAGTTCAGCCTTCCTCAACCCGCTGGCCACATGTTTTGCACCACAGCCATCCTCAGGCAGCATTGATTGTGCTTGGCTGGGAAAGATTAGAGTTGTCATCCAGCCCATTTGGAAATTGGCCAGGCTGATAAAGTTTGCTTTAGAGAGCAGCTTCTTCCCTTTACAGTTTTTTTCACATCTGATTACTGCTGGATAGACTACTTGAAAATCTTACTAAGTCTGATTCTATCTTTGGGGGCTTGCCTGGTTTCTCTGCAAAGTTAGAGAGGACTAGAACCTTTTCTAAAAAAATAATAATTCTGGTTCTCTCGTAATTCTACACCAGAGAAAAACAAATGAGATGCTTACCTGGCTAAGCATGAACGAACTGAAGAACAATCTTTCCTAACTTGGTGCTATCTGAAGATAATTGGATTGCAAGTCCTTGAATTCCATCCTCAAGCCAGGGATAGCCGTACAGTAGTGTAGCTGAATATCTGGCTTAAAATAGGCCTGTTAAGTGATGGGACATTGAATCAGAGAATTGTAGAGTTGGAAGGGACCATCAGGATCATGTAGCCCAACTCTCTGTAATGTGCAGGAAAACCAATTCAGCCAACTGTGAGAGGAGGCCTAGAGATGGAGACCCCACAATCTCCACAGGTATTTTCTCTAGGAATCCAGTATGAAGAAATAATAAGTTGCCTTTAACATTTGGGTAGCAAAGAAGCTTGTATCAGATGCAATTTGTCATTTGGGAGCAAGAGAAAAGATGCAGCTGTTAAAATTCCCTCTACTTCACAATTTGTAAAGGCACAAGAGCCTGTGTTTGTGAGTCAGTCACTGTGTTTGCACTACAGTGCGTGCATAACCATGGATACTGAGTAGCTGCTGTGATAGTTTTTGGAGCAAAGAAAACAGTCCTGTTGTATTTTCTGGAAAGAGCTACAAACTAATTATCGCATCAGCATTTGTGAATCACAGTCAGCTTCATCAAAGACCAGAAGGGATATCTGCAGGGGGTCAGAAAAGTCAAAATGAGAGCCAGTTTGGTCTAGTGGTTAAGGCGCTAGAAACCAGATGTCTGTGAGTTCTAGTCGCGCCTTAGGCACAAAAGCCGGCTGGGTGACCTTGGGCCAGTCCCCTCTCTCAGCCCAACTCACCTCACAGGGTGGTTGTTGTGAGGAAAATAGGAGGAGGAAGGAGTATTAGGGATGTTCGCCGCCTTGAGTTATTTATAAAAATAATAAAGTCGGGTTAGAAAATAAATAAATAAAATAATAAAATAAAATAAAATAAAATAAAATAAAATAAAATAAAAAAATAAAATAAAATAAAATAAAATAAAATAAAATAAAATAAAATAAAATAATAAAATAAAATAAAATAAAATAAAATAAAATAAAATAAAATAAAATAAAATAAAATGGCAGCCACAGCGATGTGATCAAAGCCCCACCATTTTTCTATGCACTGTGACAAATATAAAAAAGATGGGGCTTTGATCTCATGGCTGTGGCTGCCATCTTGACTTTATCGACCCTCTCCCTGCAGACACCCCAATACAGTGAATACATCAAAGCAACCATGGTTCAGCCAAGCCACTCAACCATAAACTAACCCTATGGGCTGGGTTCATACAACTCTGGGCTAGAAGTTGTTGGCTAGTTTAATGCCTTGAGTGAACACAGTATGTTGTGTGAAGCAGCTAATGTGGTTAGGTGTGTTTATGCACCTAAGAAACCCATAGGTTTTCATGGTGTGCCTTGTTTTAGTTCATTCTGATGTTCCTTTGCTTGCTTTCTCTGAGCCAGCCTTTCTCAACCTTTTGACCCTGGAGGAACCCTTGAAATATTTTTCAGGCCTCGGGGAACCCCTGCACATTCAGGCTCAAATATAGGCCAGAAGTTGCAAAATGATATTCCTTTCATGTGTAGGCCTGGATATATGCATTAACAGTGTTCTTAAACTGAAAATAAAGAATGAAACATACCTCTTTAATGTGAAGTTGCCCGAATTTGAAATATTTTTTAAAATAAATCATGATCTCCCAGGGAAACCCTAGTGACCTCTTGCAGAACCCTGGTTGAGAAACCCTGGTCTGAGCAAACGAGTTCCTTGCTCCCAAGTCAGCCTATGATTTCTCTTGAGCCTAGATCCCCAAATGAAAAATCTGATTTTTCCAATCTTCAACTACCCAAATGCATTTTAGCCAAGTGACTTGTGGAAGCCCAAGCTCTCTGGTTCATTTATGCTTTAGGCTTTTGTGTGAACCCAGAAAAGTGGATTAATTGGCTAAGCACGTTAGGTGAACCCAGCCAGAGAAAAACTCCTCTCGGCTTTCAGGAGCTCTGGGGTTACTCATTTCATTTCCGGAGAGGCTGACAATCTTAAGTATGAGGAATGAGATGCAGCCGGGTCTCTTGCTGTCTGAGCAGAAAGATTAATGAGGGCTAGAAGCACTTATCTGCTCTTTGCAACCCCAGGAGAAGGCACGCCAGAGTGCCCTGCTGGAGCAGCTGCTGGGCTGAATGAGGATGGCGGCTGCTTGTTTTTTGTCTTTGGCCTTCAAGGACAGCATTCAGTATTGATTGAAAACGAAGCAACTTTTTGTCTCTCTCGAGGGTTGCCATTGGAAACACGGCTGAGATCCAGGCCTTCATTCTAAAGCACTGACGGTTTCCCTGGATGGCCACAGATAAAAGAGGTGGGAATTGATGCAGGGGTGGTGGTAGTGGTGGATTTGATAGCTGTTTTGTTTTATTTTATTTTTTAAAGAAAAGCTCTCCCTGGACTTTAACGAGGGATTGGTCTGTGAGTGTGGCTGATTTCTTTACTTCCATTTTATATCATTTCCTAAACTTCCTTTCCAAAGGTTCATAAGGTGCTTACACTGGATTGAAGGATAAAAAATCAAACCATCCACTGAGAATGTGCAGAGAAATGCACAGCCGGAGTCAAATAAAATGAGCTTGTTAGAAGCTTGAATAACAAATAGCTTCCAAGATCATGAAAGAAGATCTCTGGCATCTTTTTTCTTATCACGCATGTTCATGTTTTTGCTAAGCAAGGATGCAACTGGGTTTTGACTCAGTGTGAGGTATGAACCCAGTTAATTGTGCTTCTTCAATAAACCATGATTAAATGGAGTTCATGCTGTCTGTTTCTGATCTACAAAAGGCTGGTAGGGAGGGTGAGTGGAGAGGTTTGGTTCATACATCATGCTAAATCTTCATTGATAGAAAACAATTGCTTGGATTCACACAGGACGTTAAGCCCAAACCAAGCAAATCACGCTTGGGAATGTGCATGAATCCAATCCCAGGATGTTCAAAGTGTTCCTATTAAGGATTGCAATGAGTGGCCCTTCAGATGTTGTTGAATCACTGTAATTTCAGCAGCTCCAGTCAGCATGGTGGAAAAGGAAATTCAGAGTTCTAATTCAGCAGCATCTTAAGATGAAGGAGGGTTTCTGAATGATGCCTAGCTATTTATGCATTTAAACAGAGGTATAGATGGGAGCAGAGTCAGTTTGGTGTAGTGGTTACGGCATCAGGCTAGTAACCAGGGGACAGTGAGTTCTAGTCCCGCCTTAGGCATGAAAGCCAGCTGGGTGACCTGGGGCCAGTCACTCTCTCTCAGCCCTAGGAAGGAGCCAATGGCAAACCAGGAGACAGAGAGTTCTAGTCCCGCCTGAGGCATGAAAGCCAGCTGGGTGACCTTGGGCCAGTCCCTTTCTCTCAGCCCTAGGAAGGAGGCAATGGCAAACCACTTCTGGAAAACCTTGCCAAGAAAACTGCAGGGACTTGTCCAGGCAGTCTCCGAGAATCGGATGCGATCGAATGGATTTTTTTTAAAAAATAGACGGGAGCACAAACTTCAAGCTTGAGAGATCTACTGTCTTTTTGTTCTTTCCAAGCCAATTGAATGTCAGAAATTATGTAAAAAGAGGCTGGGTTTCTGTGCCTCTGCTTGCCGGTCAGCAGGAAAATCCCTGAATGGGGATGGATTTGATATGGTGGGAGAATGCAATAAAAGAAAGATCATGTTCAAAGATGGGCTGGATCTGGCTGGGAGTTGTGGAGAAAAAAAAATCAGAGAAAATCCTCCCCTGGGTTCCAGTGGGGGAAGCAGCTGGACAGTGGCTTGGAATATTTATTTATTTATTTAATTTTTATCCCGCCTTTATTATTTTTATAAATAATTCAAGGCGGCGAACATACCTAATACTCCTTCCTCCTCCTATTCTTCCCACAACAACAACCCTGTGAGGTGAGTTGGGCTGAGAGTGAGTGACTGGCCTGAGGTCACCCAGCCGGCTTTCAGGTCTAAGGCAGGACTAGAACTCACAGTCTCCTGGTTTGCTATTGGCTCCTTCCTAGGGCTGAGGGAGAGGGACTGGCCCAAGGTCACCCAGCCAGCTTTCATGCCTAAGGCGGGACTAGAACTCACAGACTCCTCGTTTCTAGCCCAGCACCTTAACCCCTAGACCAAACTGGCTCTGTTGCTGACTGTTCATTCTAAGCCTGCCTCTCTCCTGGTCATGTGACTCAGAATAGAGCATACAGGTAGTCCTCGCTTAACGGCCACAATTGAGACTGAAATTTCAGTTGCTAAGCAAAGCGGTCATTAAGCGAATCTGACCCAATTTTGTGACCTTTTTTGTGGCAGTCATTAAGCGAACCACATGGTTGTTAAGCAAACCATGCAGTTCTCCATTGATTTTGCTTGCCAGAAGCTGGCTGGGAAGGTGTGACGAATTTGATCGTTCAGCTTTTAATGCAGAAACTCCCACTACACGCTACAAACGGTTAGGAAAGAGTTCTTTTATTAAAGCAAGCAATCTCCTTCACGTAAAGACTAGACTGAACGTTCCCGCGCAAAACAGCGTTTATATTCCTTCCCTACGTATTAGCCCTTCCCCCATTTCGAATGGTGCCACCCGGCAGCCTAAGATTCCAACTGAAAATTAACGGTCCATTCCCAATGGCTTCACATTCAAATCAGTTTGCTACCTCGGAGTTCTCCATCGATCCTGCCAGCGTGCGATTCACTGTAATAATAATAAACCCATTTTCTCAGTGGAAACGTTTCGCTCCTTATCCAAGGAGCTTCTTCAGTCTGAGCAAAGTTAGTAAGGGAATCCTAAATATGTTTCTAGGTAGCTGTGTGACTGTGTGTTTCCAAAGCAAAGATCCTGAAACTGGATACAGATGAAACTATGGTCTCCTTTGATGTGTCCTCCCTTTTCACCAGCATCCCCACCACTCATGCTCTATCCGCTGTCAGGAAGAGACTAGAAGAGGACAGCACCCTTGAAAGGAGAAACCATCTCAACCCAAACCAGATCTGCCATCTTCTGGACCTGTGTCTTAACACCACTTATTTCACATACAGAGGTGACTTTTACAGACAAAAACATGGCTGTGCCATGGGTTCTCCTGTGTCACCCATTGTGGCCAATTTATACATGGAAGAAGTGGAGAAGAAAGCACTCAACACATTCCAGGGAACGGTGCCCACCCACTGGTTTAGGTATGTGGATGACACCTGGGTCAAAATGAAGGCCCAGGAAGTACAGGCCTTCACGGACCATATAAACACTATAGATGCCAACATTAGGTTCACCAGAGAAGACACCAAGGACAACAGACTGGCATTCCTAGACTGTGAAGTCCTCATTGGGACCGGTGGCAAGCTAGAAATAGGGATCTACAGGAAACCCACACACACAGATCAATATCTAATGTTTGACTCCCACCATCCACTGCAGCACAAACTAGGAGTCATCAGGACATTGTCACACAGAGCAGAAACCATCCCCACCTCCATGGATTCCAAAAAGAATGAAAATCAGCACCTGAGAACAGCTCTGAAGGCCTGTGGATATCCAAATTGGGCCTTCACCAAATCTAAATCGACCAGACCTAAAACAGCGACAGATAGGGCTGAGACTCAGAGTAAACGGAAGAACCTGGTCATTCCCTACATGGCTGGCGTGTCTGAAAAGATAAAACGGATATTTGGCAAACACCACATACCTGTATATTTCAAACCCACCAACAGAGTGCTTGTACACCCCAAAGATCAAACTCCAAGACACAAGAAAAGCAATGTAGTTTATGCAATCCAGTGCAGTGAGGAGTGCTCTGAACTCTACATTGGAGAAACCAAACAACTTTTGTACAGGAGGATGGCCCAACACAGGAGAAGTAACACCACAGGACCAGAGTCAGCAGTTTATCTGCATCTAAAGGAAAAAGGACACTCATTTGAGGACATTAATGTTCACATTTTAGACAGAGAAGATAGGTGGTTTGAGAGAGGGGTCAAGGAATCCATTTATGCCAACTTGGAAAATCCTTCCTTGAATAGAGGTGGGGGCCTCAGGCACAATATTTCCCCCATTTTCCTCCCTGCTTTGTCTTCTGTGCCTAGGAAGATTAAGACCATTTCACAAGCTCAACAGCAGCATGGTGATCTTAACGATACTCCTTTAGATGATAAAAGGACTTAAAATAACATCTCAATATAACCATGACCTAGCCCCAGGTGTAAGGTCACACAGCTACCTAGAAACATATTTAGGATTCCCTTACTAACTTTGCTCAGACTGAAGAAGCTCCTTGGATAAGGAGCGAAACGTTTCCACTGAGAAAATAGAAATCCAGTTGACATGATTCAAGCTACAGACAATTCCACCTGGATGACTGAGAACCTTCATAGAAATAATAAACCCAGTTATTAAATACAATAATCCCGATGGCATGATATCCATCCTGACAGAAGGTCAAAAATGGTGATAACGTGACCACGTAACACTGCGATTGTCATAAATGTGAACTGGTTGCCAAGCTCCCAAACCGTGATCATGTGATTGTGGGGACGCTGCAACAGTCATAAGTGTGAGGACTGGTTGTAAGTGTTTTTTCAGCACCGTTGTAAGTCCGAACCATCACTAAATGAATGGTTGTTAAGTGAGGACTACCTGTACAGTATTCAACTCACCGATTGTTTCCCAATGCATGCTTACAAACAACTGCATACAAATACAATACAAAGGGAAGGCAGAAACAACTACGCAGATGGAACATATTACTTCATTACATGGAAGAAAATACAGACACCGCTGGGTTTGCAAAAAATGATCCATGAGCTTCCTTTATTTTAGTAGCATATTTTAGTGGGAAAAAGTGCATTGTTGTTGTTGCTGAGCTTAATGGAAGTCCAAATCCCTTGCAAATCACCAGAGATAATTGTGCAGCTTCCGGAAACATTAGCTCTTTTCCCCAATTCCTTCATATCATCAACCTAATCGCTGATCATTCAGTTCATGCCTTTATGTGACATCTTTAAGGGCCATCTAGCTCTTTCAAGTAGCCTGCATAAGAACATTTTATAAGAATTAGTTATACTTCTTTCCCCACATCAGAATTAAACCTTTAAAACAAGTAAACTAGAAGAAGCAGGAACCCCTGTAAAAAGACTTCAAACACCGATCTGGTTTAAATTCAGTAAAAACAACCACATCTAAAAAAAATAACCAAGAGGACTTCCCGTGGCAGGGAGTTCCACAGGACTTGTTCACCAGCCTGATAGCATTTTCTGGCAGATCAGAGATGCAGGTCGCTGCCTGATCTTAATGTCTGAGCAAGTTTATTCATTGCTTTCTATGGATTTGTACTCCATCTTTTAGAATATCTTCTCATAAAATGGCTCCCCCTCCATAGGTTTACAACATTTATTTCGTGGTACCTTAAAAGGTACTTTTTTAAAAAAAGGTACTTTTAAAAGATTCAGTTCGAATCCAAGGCAAACCATTCAACATCACAGTGATCCAAGTCTATGCCCCAACCACTGATGCTGAAGAAGCTGAAGTTGACCAGTTCTATGAAGACCTACAACACCTTCTAGAACTAACACCAAAAAAAGATGTCCTTTTCATCATAGGGGAATGGAATGCTAAAGTAGGAAGTCAAGAAATAACCGGAATAACAGGCAAGTTCGGCCTTGGAGTACAAAATGAAGCAGGGCAAAGGCTAATAGAGTTTTGTCAAGAGAACACGCTGGTCATAGCAAACACTCTTTTCCAACAACACAAGAGACGACTCTACACATGGACATCACCAGATGGTCAATACCGAAATCAGATTGATTATATACTTTGCAGTCAAAGATGGAGAAGCTCTATACAATCAGCAAAAACAAGACCTGGAGCTGACTGTGGCTCAGATCATGAGCTTCTTATTGCAAAAGTTAGGCTTAAATTGAAGAACGTAGGGAAAACCACTAGACCATTCAGGTATGACCTAAATCATATCCCTTATGAATATACAGTGGAGGCGAGGAATAGATTTAAAGGATTAGATCTGGTAGACAGAGTGCCTGAAGAACTATGGATGGAGGTTTGTAACATTGTACAGGAGGCAGCAACTAAAACGATCCCAAAGAAAAAGAAAGGCAAGAAAGCAAAGTGGCTGTCTGATGAGGCTTTACAAATAGCTGAGGAAAGAAGGAAAGCAAAAGGCAAGGGAGAAAGGGAAAGATATAACCAACTGAATGCAGATTTCCAGAGAATAGCAAGGAGAGATAAGAAGGCCTTCTTAAATGAACAATGCAAAGAAATCGAGGAAAACAAAAGAATGGGGAAGACTAGAGATCTCTTCAAGAAAATCGGAGATATCAAGGGAACGTTTTGTGCAAAGATGGGCATGATAAAGGACAAAAAAGGCAGGGACCTAACAGAAGCAGAAGAGATAAAGAAGAGGTGGCAAGAATACACAGAAGAACTGTACAAGAAAGATCTTAATTTCCCTGATAAATACAATGGTGTGGTCACTGACCTTGAGCCGGACATCCTAGAGAGTGAAGTCAAGTGGGCCTTAGGAAGCATTACTAACAACAAAGCTAGCGGAGAAGACAGTATCCCAGCTGAGCTATTTAAAATCCTAAAAGATGATGCTGTTAAAGTGCTGCACTCAATATGCCATCAAATTTGGAAAACTCAACAGTGGCCACAGGATTAGAAAAGGTCAGTTTACATTCCAATTCCAAAGAAGGGCAATGCCAAAGAATGTTCAAACTACCGTACAATTGCGCTCATTTCACATGCTAGCAAGGTTATGCTCAAAATCCTACAAGCTAGGCTTCAGCAGTATGTAAACCGAGAACTACCAGAAGTGCAAGCTGGGTTTCGAAGAGGCAGAGGAACTAGAGATCAGATTGCCAACATTCGCTGGATCATGGAAAAAGCAAGAGAGTTCCAGAAAAACATCTACTTCTGATTCACTGACTACGCTAAAGCCTTTGATTGTGTGGATCACAACAAACTGTGGCAAAGTCTTAAAGAGATGGGAGTACCAGACCACCTTACCTGTCTCCTGAGAAACCTGTATGTGGGTCAAGAAGCAACAGTTAGAACCGGACATGGAACAACCGATTGGTTCAAAATTGGGAAAGGAGTACGACAAGGCTGTATATTATCACCCTGCTTATTTAACTTATATGCAGAGTACATCATGAGAAATGCCAGGCTGGATGAATCACAAGCCGGAGTTAAGATTGCCGGGAGAAATATCAACAACCTCAGATATGCAGATGATACCACCCTAATGGCAGAAAGTGAAGAGGAACTAAAGAGCCTCTTGATGAGGGTGAAAGAGGAGAGTGCAAAAGCTGGCTCAACATTAAAAAAACTCAGATCATGGCATCTGGTCCCATCACTTCCTGGCAAATAGAAGGGGAAGAAATGGAAGCAGTGACAGATTTTATTTTCTTGGGCTCCAAGATCACCGCAGACAGTGACTGCAGCCATGAAATTAAAAGACGCTTGCTCCTTGGGAGGAAAGCTATGGCAAACCTAGACAACATATTAAAAAGCAGAGACATCACCTTGCTGACAAAGGTCCGTATAATTAAAGCTATGGTTTTCCCAGTAGTAATGTATGGCTGTGAGAGTTGGACCATAAGGAAGGAATTGATGCTTTCGAACTGTGGTGCTGGAGAAGACTCTTGAGAGTCCCTTGGACTGCAAGGAGGTCAAATCAGTCAATCCTAAAGGAAATCAACCCTGACTGCTCATTGGAAGGACAGATGCTCAAGCTGAAGCTCAAATACTTTGGCCACCTAATGCAAAGAGAGGACTCACTGGAAAAGACCCTGATGCTGGGAAAGACTGAAGGCAAAAGGAGAAGGGGACGGCAGAGAATGAGATGGTTAGATAGCATCACCAATGTAACAAACATGAATTTGAGTAAACTCCGGGAGACAGTGGAGGACAGGAAGGCCTGGCGTGCTATGGTCCATGAGGTCACGAAGAGTCGGACACAACTAAATGACTGAACAACAACCTTAAAAGGTAAAACATATTTTTCTGAAATACAGAGATAGACTGGTGTTTTCACGGATTTCTAGACTACAACTTCCACAATCCCTTGCTGTTGGCAATACTGGCTGGAGCTAATGGGAAATGAAGTCCCAAACATCTGGATGACATCAGGTTGCTTTAAAAAACTCTATTATTTGCTCCAACAAATTAATTTGCAATATCTATCTATCTATCTATCTATCTATCTATCTATCTATCTATCTATCTATCATCTATCTATCTATCTATCATCTATCATCTGCTCCAACAAACTAATTCGCTATTTCTATCTACCTATCACAAACTAATTCGCTATTTTAATCAATTATCTATCATCTATGAACTCACTAATAATGGAGGACTGGAGGATTTTTATCTGAGTTCTCAAAATGCTGTGCTTTAACCCTAATTCTTGACATTCAGTGGCATTAAAACTATCATCAAAGAAAGTGTATGTGGATCTTGCTTCCTGATTGCATTGAGGCTGTCTATCTCAGCCTTTGCCAGCCTAATCTATCTAGCTCAGTGTTTCTCAAACTTGGCGACATGTTGTGTGGACTTACAAGCATTCGTTTAGCGACCAAAGTTATGATGGCACTGAAAAAAGTGACTTATGACCGGTCCTCACACTTACAACCGTTGCAGCGTCTCTGCGGTCACATGATCAGATTTCAGGTGCTTGGCAACCGGCATGTATTTACGATGGTTGCAGCGTCCTGGGGTCACCTGATTGCCATTTGTGACCTTCCCAGCCAGCTTCCAACAAGCAAAGTCAATAAGGGAAACCGGATTCACTTAATGACTGTGTGATTCACTTAACAACCACAGCAAAAAAGGTGGTAAAACTGGGTAAGGTGGTAAAAAAAAGGTGGTAAAACAACCACCTTGCTTAGCGATGGAAGTTCCAGTCCCAATTGTGGTCATAAGTCAAGGACTGCCTGTATTTAGAATGGCACCACTCAGAGAGAAAGGATGTCTTATTTTTCTCTTTTGTTGTTGTTCAGTCGTTCAGTCGTGTCCGACTCTTCGTGACCTCATGGACCATAGCACGCCAGGCCTTCCTGTCCTCCACTGTCTCTCGGAGTTTACTCAAATTCATGTTCATTACATCGGTGATGCTATCTAACCATCTCATCCTCTGCCGTCCCCTTCTCCTTTTGCCCTCAGTCTTTCCCAGCATCAGGGTCTTTTCCAGTGAGTCCTCTCTTCTCATTAGGTGGCCAAAGTATTTGAGCTTCAGCTTCAGCATCTGTCCTTCCAATGAGCAGTCAGGGTTGATTTCCTTTAGGATTGACTGGTTTGACCTCCTTGCAGTCCAAGGGACTCTCAAGAGTCTTCTCCAGCACCACAGCTCGAAAGCATCAATCCTTCGGCGCTCAGCCTTCCTTATGGTCCAACTCTCACAGCCATACATTGCTACTGGAAAAACCATAGCTTTAACTATACGGACCTTTGTCGGCAAGGTGATGTCTCTGCTTTTTAATATGCTGTCTAGGTTTGCCATAGCTTTCCTTCCAAGGAGTAAGCGTCTTTTAATTTCATGGCTGCAGTCACCGTCTGCGGTGATCTTGGAGCCCAAGAAAATAAAATCTGTCACTGCTTCCATTTCTTCCCCTTCTATTTGCCAGGAAGTGATGGGATCAGATGCCAGGATCTGGGTTTTTTTAATGTTGAGTTTCAAGCCAGCTTTTGCACTCTCCTCTTTCACCCTCATCAAGAGGCTCTTTAGTTCCTCTTCACTTTCTGCCATTAGGGTGGTATCGTCTGCATATCTGAGGTTGTTGATATTTTTCCCGGCAATCTTAACTCCGGCTTGTGATTCATCCAGCCCGGCATTTCTCATGATGTACTCTGCATATAAGTTAAATAAGCAGGGTGATAATATACAGCCTTGTCGTACTCCTTTCCCAATTTTGAACCAGTCGGTTGTTCCATGTCCGGTTCTAACTGTTGCTTCTTGACCCACATACAGGTTTCTCAGGAGACAGGTAAGGTGGTCTGGTACTCCCATCTCTTTAAGAATTTGCCACAGTTTGTTGTGATCCACACAATCAAAAGCTTTAGCGTAGTCAATGAAGCAGAAGTAGATGTTTTTCTGGAACTCTCTTGCTTTTTCCATGATCCAGCGAATGTTGGCAATCTGATCTCTAGTTCCTCTGCCTCTTCGAAACCCAGCTTGCACTTCTGGTAGTTCTCGGTTCACATGCTGCTGAAGCCTAGCTTGTAGGATTTTGAGCATAACCTTGCTGGCATGTGAAATGAGCGCAATTGTACGGTAGTTTGAACATTCTTTGGCATTGCCTTTCTTTGGAATTGGAACGTAAACTGACCTTTTCCAATCCTGTGGCCACTGTTGAGTTTTCCAAATTTGTTGGCATATTGAGTGCAGCACTTTAACAGCATCATCTTTTAGGATTTTAAATAGTTCAGCTGGGATACTGTCTTCTCCGCTAGCTTTGTTGTTAGTAATGCTTCCTAAGGCCCACTTGACTTCACTCTCTAGGATGTCCGGCTCAAGGTCAGTGACCACACCATCGTATTTATCAGGGATATTAAGATCTTTCTTGTATAGTTCTTCTGTGTATTCTTGCCACCTCTTCTTAATCTCTTCTGCTTCTGTTAGGTCCCTGCCTTTTTTGTCCTTTATCATGCCCATCTTTGCACAAAACGTTCCCTTGATATCTCCGATTTTCTTGAAGAGATCTCTAGTCTTCCCCATTCTATTGTTTTCCTCGATTTCTTTGCATTGTTCATTTAAGAAGGCCTTCTTATCTCTCCTTGCTATTCTCTGGAATTCTGCATTCAGTTGTTTATATCTTTCCCTTTCTCCCTTGCCTTTTGCTTCCCTTCTTTCCTCAGCTATTTGTAAAGCCTCATCAGTCAGCCACTTTGCTTTCTTGCATTTCTTTTTCTTTGGGATGGTTTTAGTTGCTGCCTCCTGTACAATGTTACGAACCTCCATCCATAGTTCTTCAGGCACTCTGTCTACCAGATCTAATCCTTTAAATCTATTCCTAACTTCCACTGTATATTCATAAGGGATATGATTTAGGTCATACCTGATTGGTCTAGTGGTTTTCTCTACATTCTTCAATTTAAGCCTAAATTTTGCAATAAGAAGCTCATGATCTGAGCCACAGTCAGCTCCAGGTCTTGTTTTTGCTGATTGTATAGAGCTTCTCCATCTTTGGCTGCAAAGTATATAATCAATCTGATTTCGGTATTGACCATCTGGTGATGTCCATGTGTAGAGTCGTCTCTTGTGTTGTTGGAAAAGAGTGTTTGCT
This sequence comes from Charina bottae, assembly GCA_023362775.1. NCBI lineage: Eukaryota > Metazoa > Chordata > Lepidosauria > Squamata > Charinaidae > Charina > Charina bottae. Next base: position 22,236,721 of record JALMGJ010000002.1, read on the forward strand.
ATGACCAGCGTGTTCTCTTGACAAAACTCTATTAGCCTTTGCCCTGCTTCATTTTGTACTCCGAGGCCGAACTTGCCTGTTATTCCGGTTATTTTTTGACTTCCTACCTTAGCATTCCAGTCCCCTATGATGAAAAGGACATCTTTTTTTGGTGTTAGTTCTAGAAGGTGTTGTAGGTCTTCATAGAACCGGTCAACTTCAGCTTCTTTGGCATCAGTGGTTGGGGCATAGACTTGGATCACTGTGATGTTGAATGGTTTGCCTTGGATTCGAACTGAAAGCATTCTGTCGTTTTTGAGGTTGTACCCCAGTACTGCCTTTCCCACTCTTTTATTGACTATGAGAGCTACTCCATTTCTTCTAAGGGATTCTTGCCCACTCTTACAGGTATGGAAAAAAAGAACACCCTTCCTGAATATTAAAAACAAAGCAAGCATGTGCCTCTCGATTTGGAAACAGTGTGATTCTTCGCGTTTCGTAATGGGTTTACAAGTATTTCTGCCAGCTTGGAAGATTTCTCTGCTTGCACCACAGAGTGCTTGGAAGCGACTGAAAAATGGCTAGTCATTTAACCGCCGCAGGAAGGCAATCAGGAACAGGAAACAGTTCTCACATTTCCCATCTCTCTGGCTTATGGACAAAACCCAACACTGTTTTGTCCAGCAAATGGGCTATGAAGGAACTGCTGGGAAGTGCAGAGGCAGAGTTTTCTTGCATTGCCCAACTTAAAAAAAACAAAACAAAAAAACCCAAACAGAAGATCTATCTGGCATTTAAAAAACTACTGTAGAGCATTTATTATGCCATTTACTTCTTAAGGGCTTAATAATTGACAATAATCTACGTACATCAGGGGGTTCTAACCTTCTTTGGATTGGTGGCCATCCTGGCAAATTTTACAAGCCTGGTGTGAACACTTTCATGAAATGACTGCCATGATGGTGTGGCCAAATATCAGAAAGCAAATGGGTGAGCCAGCTCCTCGTTTCAGCTCTGGTCTCCAGGATGCTCCCACACTTCATCTTATACCTGTCTTTTTTCCGGTAGGTGGGCACAGTTCCAAATAAAACACCATTTCACAGCTATTCACCATTAGACGTTCTTCTGGGATGTATATACAGGCGGTCCTCACTTAATGACAGTAATTAGGACCAGCAACTCTGTCGCTAAGCAACATGGTTGTAAAGTGTGACGTCACATGACCACACTGACGACAGGAGTTGCGGCAGTTTCGGTTGCCGTTAAGCAAATCCTGCACAGTTGTTAGGCGCGATGTCACATGATCGCCATTTGCGACCTCCTGCCAGCTTCCCCATTGACTTTGCTTGTGGGAAGCCAGCAGGGAAGGTCTCAAATGGTCATCATGCGACCGCGGGACACTGCGATCGTTGTAATTGTGAGCCGGTTGCCAAGCACCCAAACTGCGATTGTGTGATCACGGGGATGCTGCGACGGCCGCAACTATGAGGACCGGTTGTAAGTCTCCTTGTTGAGTGCTGTCATAACTTTGAATGGTCACTGAACAAGGACTACCTGTAAAACATCACTTCACAGCTATCCCCTGCAAGATGTTCTTCTGGGATCTATGTAGACATTGTATGGTAGCCCAAAATCAGAAGGAATACACCTTTTGAGATGAACACATTTTCCTATAAGGCATACCAGATTCTCCTCAATTTCTGGGCTCTGTGTGAGCCCTAAAGGCATTACTGGTTTTAAACAGTTTTATTCTTTTAACGTTTTTAATTATTTTTGTGGGGTTGTTGGTTGTTTTTGTACTGTTTTTTGGATTTTTAACTTTGTAAGCCGCCCAGAGTCATGGTAGTGAGATGGGCAGCCATATAAACTTAATAATAAAATTAACTTTAAAAAGATATTGGAAAGGCTAGGAGCTCATTTTTCAGCTTACTAGGTTCCCTTTTAATTAAAAGAATATTTCCGCAAAATCAGGCGGAACACAGAATCATATTAAGATTTGGAAAACACCCAAATGCCTTGCTGGTCACCCCACATCTACAGAGATGTTTGTTAAAAATCATTTTATATTTTTGTCGCAGTGAACTAGCGCCAATACTTGTCTGAAAGCTGTTTCTTTCTTTTTGGTTTTTCAAAGGATGAGGGCATGATAACCTACGTCGTCCTGTGGTGCTTCTGAATGATTAAATGAATGAGCCACACGTTGCATGGAGAAAATAGTGCCTCACAGCCTTAGTGGAATAACAACATTGCGTAGGTGTTGCGCTTAGATTAGATGTTCAAGTGTGGTTTTCACTGGCAATTTCCCACAGTTAACATGAGACGGCGTGTTTGCTTGAGAAAGAGTGACAGCCCAAATTCCCGTTTGCTGAAAGAGGGGATGAATGGTGGTGGGGCCTCTAAAGTGCTACCCCCTTCTTCTACGGTGTTGGACTACAATCCCATCGTTCCCAGACACACAGCCCTCGGATCTGAGGACTCCCATGAGATTTCAGAGAGAGAAGGAGAAGCAGCTAGGCCATGGGACGAGAAGGCATCCACCCTGGGTAAAGGCCATGTTCCTGCTGTGATCCTTACCCACCCACTATTGTTTCCTAATCCGTTGTAAAATAATCTGGGCGAAGAGCTATGGATGCTTGTCAGATGCAATGTAAAACCAACTGAAGCAGGTGAGACAGCAGCCTGGTTTCCTAGATGAGGGTCTCCTGATGTCTTGCTTGATACAGGGCCTGAAAGGGGAAAGATTAATTGAGGTCTCTTTTCTAACCCTGCCTGGTAACTATTCCTTACTGACTTGCAGGTAATCCCATGCTGCTTCCTTAATTATTTATTATTTCTAACTTATATCACCGCCCATCTCTCCCCACAAGGGGACTCTGGGCGGTTTACAATCAAGTCAGTGATTAAAAACATATAAAATACTTTATACAATTATTAAAAATATAAAAATATAAAATCCAAGAGGCTGTATGTGATGTTTGCGAACCAAACTTTATGGTGCGAGCCATCCCCAGGAAGAGCTATTACTCATCCCGTCCCAAGCGAGGTGGCAGAGTCAGGTTTTCAGTTGCTTCCTGAAGGTCAGGAGTGTGGGGGCTAGCCTCACCTCAAGGGGCAGGATGTTCCAAAGGGCGGGTGCTACAGCACAGAAGGCACGCCTCCTGGATCCTGCCAGGTGAAATTCTTTTACTGATGGGATCTGTAGCATGCCCTCTCTGCATGACCGGGTGGGGCGGGTCGATGCTCTGGGGATGAGGCGGTCTCTAAGGTAGCCTGGTCCCATGCCATGTAGGGCTTTAAAGGTAACAACCAACACCTTGAATTGGACCCGGAAGCAAACTGGTAACCAGTGCAGCTCACGCAGCAGAGGTGTCACGTGTGCCGATCTTGGGGCACTCATAACTGCGCGCGCAGCCGCATTCTGGACCAGTTGAAGCTTCCGGATACTCTTCAAGGGTAGCCCCATGTAGAGTGCATTGCAATAGTCTATATGGGAGATGACCAGGGCATGAGTGACTGTACGGAGGGCATCTCGGTCCAGGAAAGGGCGAAGCTGGCGTACAACTCGAAGTTGTACAAAAGCCCTTCTGGCCACGACTGCCACCTGCTCTTCAAGCAGGAGTCGTGAGTCCAGGAGGACCCCCAGGTTCCGCACTGAGTCTGAATGGGGTAGTGCCACCTCGTCCAGATCTAAAGATGACAACTCCTTGGATCTCGAGGTGCCATCAATCCACAGCCACTCCGTCTTACCAGGGTTCAGCTGAAGCCTGTTGTTCCCCATCCAGACCCCCACAGCCTTCAGGCACTGAGAAAGGGCAGAAACTGCATCACTTAACTCACCCGGGATGGAGATATATAGTTGAGTATCATCAGCATACTGATGATACCTCATCCCGTGTTGGCGGATGATCTCACCCAGCGGTTTCATGTAGATATTAAATAGGAGAGGGGAGAGAACCGAGCCCTGCGGCACCCCACAAAGTAGGGGCCGAGGGTCGGACCTCTCATCTCCTATCACCACCGACTGGGACCGGTCTCGGAGGAAGGAGGTGAACCAGCGCAAGACTACGCCGCCCACCCCCAACTCTCCGAGCCGCCCCAAAAGGATACCATGGTCGATGGTATTGAAAGCCGCTGAGAGGTCAAGAAGAGCCAGGATGGATGCACTGCCTCCATCCCGCTCTCGCCAGAGATCATCTGTAAGTGCGACCAATGCAGTTTCCACCCCATATCCCGGCCTGAATCCTGACTGGAAGGGGTCTAGATAATCCGTATCATCCAGAATCCTCTGGAGCTGTAATGCCACCACTTTCTCAACCACCTTCCCTAAAAAGGGGAGGTGGGAGACGGGACGAAAATTGTCCAACACTGTAGGGTCCAGTGATGGCTTCTTGAGGAGGGGGTGCACCAGTGCTTCTTTAAAAGCAGCCGGGAACACTCCCTCTCCCAAGGATGTAACAACCATCGCATGGACCCAGCCACATGTAACTTCCCTGGCCGCTTTCACTAGCCAGGAAGGGCATGGGTCAAGATGACACGTAGTGGCCCTTACAGTCCGGAGGATCCTGTCCACTTCCTTGGGCTCAACAGGATCAAACTGTTCCCAGATAACCGGGCATAGACGTTCCCTTGGCATCTCCCCAGACCACGCATCACGCTTGGAGTCCAGCTTAGAACGAATCCGAGCGATTTTATCCGCCAGATGCTCCGAAAATTCCTCCGCACGGCCCTGAAGGTGGGTCACTGGGCCCACCTTACCCAGGAGAGATCGAGTAATCCTAAACAGGGCCGACGGGCGGCATTCTGCAGATGCAATAAGAGTGGAGAAATATTGAGCACTTAAGCACTTAAGGTGCACTTTGATTGGCCCATAGGTGAAAAATACCTGAAAAAAGCCCAATTTCCTGGTATCTAGAGGCTGATCTTCTGTTCGAGGCTGGATTTTTATTTATTTATGTTTCAATTTATATACCGCTCCATCTCCCCACAAGGGAACTCTGGGCGGTTTACAAAACACAACAATTAAAATCCGACAATTAAAACAACCTAATAAAATACTCTAATATAATAAAATTAAGTATAAAAATCCAAGATGCGATGGTTTGATGTTTAGATGTTTAAAAGGGCCCTATGGCACCAGCCATCCCCAAGAGGAACTGTTCCCCCCCTCCCCCCACGCAAGGCGGCAGAACCAGGTCTTTAAGTTCTTTCTGAAGGCCGGGAGCGATGAGGCCTGCCTCACCTCCAGGGGTAGCATATTCCAAAGGGTGGGCGCCGTTACCGAGAAGGCACGCCTCCTAGACCCCGTCAGGTGACATTCCTTTACGGACGGGATCCGCAGCATGCCCTCTCTGAATGACCGAGTGGGATGGTTCGACGTTATGGGGATGAGACGGTCCCTCAGGTAACCTGGCCCCATGCCATGTAGGGCTTTAAAGGTGATAACCAACACCTTGAATTGGACCCGGAAGCACACAGGCACCCAGTGCAGCTGTCGCAGCAGAGGTGTCACATGCGCTGATCTAGGCGCACCAATAACTGCGCGAGCAGCCGCATTCTGGACCAATTGAAGCTTCCGGATACTCCTCAAGGGTAGCCCCATGTAGAGCGCGTTGCAATAGTCTATATGGGAGATGACCAGGGCATGAGTGACTGTACGGAGGGCTTCCCGATCCAGGAAAGGGCGTAACTGACGCACAACACGAAGTTGTGCAAAAGCCCTCCTGGCCACGGCTACCACCTGCTCTTTGAGCAGGAGCCGTGAGTCCAGAAGAACCCCCAAATTACGCACTTGGTCTGAATGGGGTAGTGCAACCCCATCCAGAACTAGAGATGACAACTTCCTGGATCCACGGGAGCCATCAATCCACAGCCACTCCGTCTTACCAGGGTTCAGTCGAAGCCTGTTGTTCCCCATCCAGACCCCCACAGCCTCCAGGCACTGAGAAAGGGTAGCCACTGCATCACTTATCTCACCAGGGATGGAAATATATAATTGAGTATTGTCTGCATATTGATGGTATCTCATCCCATGGTGACGGATGATCTCACCCAGCGGTTTCATGTAGATGTTAAATAGGAGAGGGGAGAGAACCGAACCCTGCGGTACCCCACAGACGAGGGGGCGAGGGTCGGATCTTTCCTCTCCTATTACCACCGATTGGGAACGGCCCTGGAGGAAGGAGGTGAACCAGCGCAGAACTACGCCTCCCACCCCCAACTCCCTGAGCCGTCCCAAAAGGATACCATGGTCGATGGTATCGAATACTGCTGAGAGGTCAAGAAGAGCTAGGATGGATGCACTCCCTCCATCCCGCTCCCGCCAGAGATCATCTGTAAGCGCGACCAATGCAGTTTCCACCCCATATCCCGGCCTGAAACCTGACTGGAAGGGGTCCAGATAATCCGTATCATCCAGGATCCTCTGGAGTTGCAACGCCACCACTTTCTCAACCACCTTCCCTAAAAAGGGGAGGTGGGAGACAGGACGAAAATTGTCCAATATAGTAGGGTCCAGTGATGGTTTCTTGAGGAGGGGGTGCACCAAAGCCACTTTAAAAGCAGCCTGGAACACCCCCTCCCCCAGAGATGCATTAACCATCACCTGGACACAACCACATGTCACCTCCCGGGCTGCCTGTACCAGCCAGGAAGGGCATGGGTCCAGATGACATGTGGTGGCCCTTACAACCCGAAGGATCCTGTCCACTTCCTTAGGTCCAACAGGATCGAACTGTTCCCAGATAACCGGGCAAAGACGTTCCCTCGGCATCTCCCCAGACTGTGCTACATGCTTAGAGTCCAACTTAGACCGAATCTGAGCGAATTTATCCTGCAGATGCTCAGAAAATTCTTCCGCACGGCCCTGTAGGTGGGTCACAGACTCCACCTTACCCAACAGAGATCTTGTTATCTTAAACAGGGCCGTCGGACGGCATTCTGCGGACGCAATAAGAGCGGAGAAATATTGACGTTTCGCCGCTCTTAACGCCACAAGGTAGGTCTTAACAGCGACTCTAGCTTGTGTTCGGTCAGATTCAGTCTTTTTCTTTCTCCAGCGGTGCTCTAGGCGTCTCTTAACCCTCTTCAAGACCCTCAACTCCTCTGTATACCAAGGGGAGTATCGGGTCAAGTGTGGCAAGAGAGGCCGCATAGGCGCGATCCTGTCCAAGGCCCCGGCCGCCTCCCTATTCCAGGCTGCGGCCAGGACCTCCGCTGGAGCGTGCAGTAGATCCTGAGGTACAGCCCCCAGCTCCCTCTGAAACCCTATTGGGTCCATTAGTCGCCGGGGGCAGACCAATCGACTGGGTCCTGCCTCCCTGCGGAGTGGGGCAGCATAAGAGAATCTCAAGGTCACCAGGGCATGATCTGACCATGACAAAGGGGAAAGATGTAACTCTCCCCTCAGAGCATACTGCCACTGCTCCGACAAGAAAACTAAGTCCGGGGTGAGTCCACTGTCTCGAGTTGGGTCTCGAATAATCTGGAACAGGCCCATGGCTGCCATGGTAGTCATGAACTCCCGAGCCGCCTCAGAGGCACGTCCCAGGGACGGCAGATTGAAATCCCCCAGAACCATAAGCCTAGGGAATTCCACCGCCAGCCCCGAGATGGCCTCCAGCAGCTCAGGCAGGGATGTCGCTACGCAGCAGGGAGGCTGGTACAGCAGCAACACTCCCAACTGTTCTCGAGAACCCAACTTGAAAAACAGGGTCTCACAACCGGCCACTTGCGGAGCAGTGCCCCTGAAGGCCACTAGAGACTCTCGAATTACAACCGCCACCCCGCCTCCCCTGCCCCGGAGTCTTGGCTGGTGCCACACTTGAAACCTGGCTGGGCATATTTCAGAGAGGGCTACCCCCCCCTCCGAGCTCAGCCAGGTCTCGGTGATACTTGCCAGGTCTGCCCCCTCTTCCGTGATCAGATTGCTTTCTTTCTTCCCTGCGGGGGAGTCCGCAGGGAGTGGTCAAAAATGTCAAGATGGCGGCCGTGACTCTGGAATCTAAGCTCTGCATCACATGTAAAAAACAAGCAGAACTTTGTACTGTCACAGCCAATATCTTGACTTTTTTGACCCTACATTGCAGATACCTCTGCTTCTCTACCAGGTGGCACACACCTAGTTTTAATTATTGCAATTCACATATTGTGCTAAACCACAGCCTGGCTTCATGCACCAGGCTAAGCCGTGGTTTGTTTAATAGTGGTTTATTAAATAAACTACAGAGTCCTTGGTGCTTTCTGAGCCTTGTTGTTTTCTTGCAGACGTTCCCACATTCCTCTCTCTCTCTTCCTCCTCCTTCCATCTGAGAAGGAAGCAGGCTGCTGCTGTTCCTTCCATCTTGGAGCCATGCCTGGGCCTAGAGTCAGGAGGTTCCCCCTTTCTGCATGCAGCCTTTAGCAGCAATGAGGGCTAAGGGTCAATTCAGTTTAGGGAAAGAAAGAAGAACAAGAATCATTTTTCCTGAATGGATATAACTGGACCAAATAAACAAGTTTCTTTTGTGATTATTTTTGAACCTACTTTGTCTAAGTGTGCAATTCTTTATGTTTGGGTGGACAAAGTGTGTAAGATCAATAACCTATATTTCTCTAAAGTGCTCAACACTATTTTTGATAATTCTCTTTTCTGTGTGCATCTTTTTGCTGTATTAAGCTCTGCTTCATTCAGTGGTTCTAGCTATCCACTAATGGTTTCACAGGGGTCCAATCCAGGACGGCACTGCTTCTGTCCTTATGTCCTTATCACTCCTTGTGATGGAGGCTGCTTGGGTCAGGCGCATCCACCATGGATCCCTTGGATGAGTTCCAAAGTCCCATACATTGCAATAGGTTTTTATAGTTGATCATCCTAAATGTACGTGACCCCAAACCATGCTTCTTCCCTACAGTCACGATTTGCACTATTACCCATCTGACACAGATTCTGTGATGGCCATTCATTGTTCATGCCTGAGATCTGAATAGGTTGTTCCCAATCAGCCTGGAATCAGCCATTCCCCTGCCCCATGATGGGATTCAGGGTTGACATCCAAGAGAACTTTTAATCCTAACTGATACAAGTTTATTAGCTTGCACAGCTGCGAGTTGTGCGCCAGTTACGCCCTTTCCTGGATCGGGAGGCCGAACAGTCACTCACGCCCTTGTCATCTCCCGTATAGACTACTGTAATGCGCTCTATATGGGGCTACCCTTGAAGAGTATTCGGAAGCTTCAGCTGGTACAGAATGCGGCGGCGCGAGCAGTTATGGGTGCCAGGAGATCGGCACATGTAACACCTCTGCTTCACGAGCTGCATTGGTTGCCAGTTTGCTTCCGGGTCCAATTCAAGGTATTGGTGATCACCTTTAAAGCCCTATATGGCATAGGGCCAGGATACCTGAGGGACCCTCTCGTCCCGATAACGTCAGCCCGCCCCACCTGTGCATGCAGGGAGGGCATGCTCCCGACCCCCTCAACAAGAGAATTCCATCCAGCGGGGTCCAGGAGGCGTGCCTTCTCTGCGACAGCGCCCGCCTTATGGAACATCTTGTCCCTGGAGGTGAGACTGGCCCCTTCACTTCTGGCCTTTTGGAAGGCCCTTAAGACCTGGCTCTGCCACCAGGCCTGGGACAACAGAGGCGATAGTGCCTCCTGGGGTTGGCTGGCCCCGTAGCAATAGGATCTATGCTACGATTCCCTACCCATCTTGGATTTTATCTATTTATATTGGCTGTATTTTAGATATTTTTAATTGTATAGTTTTTAAATTTTTAATTATTGTAACCCGCCCAGAGTCCCTTGCATGGGAGATGGGCAGGGAATAAATTGAAATAATAAATAAAATAATAAATAAATAAATAGCTGATTTTTGTGTGACAATATCTTCTGGCAAATTCCCACGCAATACCTTCCATTCCTGATCTGGATTGAGCCATTTAGGTCATCATGACATACAAACAGACTAGAAACCGTACAATTAAGAAGACAGAAAATAAGAATAGGCTGTTCAACTCAAGAAGAGAATGGCTTGGAATCCAGAGGGTAGCACATTGAATTCAAACAAGATAAAAGCGCGGAGTTCAGGGAGTCAGAGAGAAATGGGGGAAGTTTAAGCTATAGGAGAAGGCAGAAAGAGAGACATAGAAACTCTTGTTGAAAGAAAAAAACAAAGCCAGAATTTTGAAAGCTTCCTTCCCCTGCACAGAGGGAGAGATTTACAAGACGTAGCGTTCACACACACACACGCACGCACTAAAGGAGAACATCTTTTACACAGGTAGCATATCACTGAGGAATAGGAAATACAACACCAAGCCATTCTTTCCACTGAACCTCCCCCCCTTTTTTTTTGGTTAACCAAGAAGTTTCAAGAAAGAGCAGACGAGTCAGGGACAAGCTTATGCCCATTGCCCTGATTAACAAAAGGAACGGCTGAGGATGAGTCCATGGCTCTGCAAACTTTCTCATAGGCAAACAACAATTCTCAGTGCAAATGGGAACAACTGTGTGTGGGGGTTGTATTTGTGCAATCTTAGTTTGGGTCCCCTTAATATAATTTTTCTTCCACGATGCTACTTGTAATGGGCTGTGACAATAACCTTGAGGAACAGGAAGAGCTGTAACCAAGACAATGGTCAGATAAAAGAAATCTGAGTCCAAAGCAGGAATGTAATTTGAGAAAGCGTCTCAGACTTGACCCTCCCTAGTTCTCTCGTAGTTAAAGGCAGGGAGGGGGGAGGCGCATTTAGACTTGCAAGATTCTGTTATTGTAACCCTATGTTGAAAGTAGTATTAGTATTCATAACTTTGGTTTCCTAGTCTGGTCTACCTTGAAGGGCTGGTTGAAGAACTGCTGTACGCAGGGCGTCACTGAAGGCACCCCACTTTTTCTGGAGTCCTCTTCCCAGCTAGATACACCTGCTAGACTCCTTCTAGTGCAGCCTGTCTCAACCTTTTGACCCTGGAGGAACCCTTGAAATATTTTTCAGGCCTCGGGGAACCCCTGCACATTCAGGCTCAAATATAGGCCAGAAGTTGCAAAATTATTACATTCGTTTCATGGGTAGGCCTGTCTATATGCATTCACAGTGTTCTTAAACTGAAAATAAAGAATGAAACTTATATCTTGAAGGTGAAGTTGCCCAAATTTGAAATAATTTTAAAAATAAATTGTGATCTCCCAGGGAACCCCTAGTGACCTCTCGTGGAACCCTGGGGGTCCACAGAACCCTGGTTGAGAAACCCTGTTCTAGTGTATACCGTAAGGCCATCTGTTTTCTATAAAAAGGAAACTGCAATCAGTGTTTCTGACCTCCTAGCTTGGCCACAGGGTTAGGTTTACACACACCTGGAGCCAAACTGGGAAATGGTTCACTATCTGACTCCTGGAAACTGTCCCCATAGGCTGTAGACAACACGCCCAACTCTCCTAATTTCGTTTACTGCGCTCCATTATCCGTCTCATCCATGAAGCCTGGCCACGCTTGTGCCATCGCCAGCACAACCCAGCCAGTGAGAGAGGCCATCCCACCCCTTGTATTTGCTCAGATCCTCGCAGCATTCGCCTGATCCTTGAGTTGAGTTCCCATCTTAAAACAACAACAACAACAACAACAACTGGGCAGGAAGCTGTTCCTCCATCTGCCCCACCAGGCTCACCAGCCAGATCAGCCAAGGCTCCTCCACACGCTGCCCCATAGTGCTTCACGAGATCCTCCATCCCATTCGGAATGAGGTCTCTTACTGGGTGTTTCTGCCAAGGACGTAATTGTGCGATTCGGCCTTTGCCTGGATCACCCGCCTTGCTGCCACTGCTCTTCGCCTTCATCTACCTCCTCTGTCCCCTTTGAGCATTTGAAGACTCACATTCTTTACCTCCCCATTTTTCTGGATTCCAGCCAACAATGGTTCCTTCCTTCCTTCCTTCCTTCCTTCCTTCCTTCCTTCCTTCCTTCCTTCCTTCCTTCCTTCCTTCCTTCCTTCCTTCCTTCCTTCCTTCCCATTATACAGTATTTTCTTTCACATACCTCTGCTTTTCTAAAAAAGGTTTCCACTACTTTTCTGGCCACAACACAGCTTATTCTTCCTCTGGCCACAACATAGCTCATTCTTCCTCTGCCCTATTGTCAGCCCTTTGGGAAGGCCAGGTCAGGAAACAGACATTGCAAAGAATGGAGCATTTCTTTATGGTGGTGGTGGGGGGGGGAAGGTGGAATAACAGAATCTTGAAAAGAATGTCTTTCTGCCCCCTCTTACACCAAACAGAATCAAAGTGAGGTTATTCTGAGTGCCCCCCCCCCCCCATGACTTCTACCTTCCCAGGACTGAGTTGTATTTTCCCCTTCCTGGCTCATCCATTCCTTCATCCAGGTTATCTCCACATTCCTTTGCACCCAGCTTGCTACAACCCATCCTGGACAAGGAGACTGTACTTCCTCAGGCACTTACTTGCATTCAGACGACCTCCCAACCCGAAACAGGTTCTTACAGGCAAGCAGAGCAGTGATGCTAACATGGGAACCAGATCCTGCAACAAACTACATGGCCAACATTGTTTACACCAACATCACCATCCCAGGCCCTAACAACTTCACACACAAGATTAGAAGCTCCTCCATATGTTTAATGTGATGTACTGTATGTCATTGCCCCTCTGGATTCTACATACATTGGACAAACAGGTCAGACTTGGCACAAAATAATTAATGGACCCAAGGTTGACATCAGGACCAAGAACAAATTAATATCAGAGCATTTTAATCTCCCAGGACTCTCGATTACAGATTTCAAAGCTGCCGTTTTTAGAACAACAAAACCACGCTAGCGTCATATAGCAAACTCACAAACATCAAAAGACTTCAGGCTCTCTCAGAAGGTCTCCACAAACACAATGGGGTTTTTTTTGTACATCACAGTTGCTAATTGATGAAGTGCTTGTAACCCATCTCAGATGTGGACTGCATCTGCATAACCACCCTTTCCCCCCCCCCTTACCCGACCTCATGCCTATTTAAATCTTACATCGGTTTAACCACTCCATGCCTTTGATGAAGTGAGCTTTTTGTTGTTTGTTGTTTATTCGTTCAGTCGCTTCCGACTCTTCGTGACTTCATGGACCAGCCCACGCCAGAGCTTCCTGTCGGCCGTCACCATCCCCAGCTCCCCCATGATTGAGTCCGTCACCTCCAGAATATCATCCATCCATCTTGCCTTTGGCCGGCCCCTCTTCCTTTTGCCTTCCACTTTCCCTAGCATCAGCTTCTTCTCCAGGGTATCCTGTCTTCTCATTATGTGGCCAAAGTACTTCAGTTTTGCCTTTAATATCATTCCCTCAAGTGAGCAGTCTGGCTTGATTTCCTGGAGTATGGACTGGTTTGATCTTCTTGCAGTCCAAGGCACTCTCAGAATTTTCCTCCAACACCACAGTTCAAAAGCATCTATCTTCCTTCGCTCAGCCTTCATTATGGTCCAGCTCTCGCAGCCATAGGTTACTATGGGGAATACCATTGCTTTAACTATGCGGACCTTTGTTGTCAGTGTGATGTCTCTGCTCTTAACTATTTTATTGAGATTTGTCATTGCTCTCCTCCCAAGAAGTAGACGTCTTCTGATTTCCTGGCTGCAGTCAGCATCTGCAGTAATCTTTGCACCTAGAAATACAAAGTCTGTCACTGCCTCCACTTTTTCTCCCTCTATTTGCCAGTTATCAATCAAGCTGGTTGCCATAATCTTGTTTTTTTTTGAGGTTTAACTGCAACCCAGCTTTTGCACTTTCTTCTTTCACCTTCGTCATAAGGCTCCTCAGCTCCTCCTCGCTTTCAGCCATCAAAGTGGTATCATCTGCATATCTAAGATTGAGCCCAGCACGTCACATGATGTGTTCTGCGTACAGGTTGAATAGGTAGGGTGAGAGTATACAGCCCTGCCGTACTCCTTTCCCAATCTTAAACCAGTCCGTTGTTCTGTGCTCTGTTCTTACCATTGCTACTTGGTCGTTATACAGATTCCTCAGGAGGCAGACAAGATGACTTGGTATCCCCATACCACCAAGAACTTGCCACAATTTGTTATGATCCACACAGTCAAAGGCTTTAGAATAGTCAATAAAACAAAAATAGATGTTTTTCTGAAACTCCCTGGCTTTCTCCATTAAAAAGGTAAAGGTTTCCCCCGCACATTTGTGCAGTCGTGTCCGACTCTAGGGGCCGGTGCTCATCTCCGTTTGTTAGCCAAAGAGCCAGCGTTGTCCGAAGATGCTTCCACAGTCATGTGGCCACATGACGCGCATGGAACGCTGTTACCTACCCACCGAAGTGGTACCTATTCATCTACTTGCATTTGCATGCTTTCAAATTGCTAGTGAAGGATTGAACTCTATTAAACCCCCTTCCTATGGAATGTGTACATGTTCAGCAGAATGTATGAACTGTGGATGCCACAGAAAATCTTAATTAAGGACAAATAGTTAATCTCTTCACAGGAAGGAAATCTTGATTGCATCCACCTTTGTTTATCTCACAGAATCCCTGTGAGATAACCACCTAACACCAGACCCCTCTCCTTCTCTTATCAAAATTCCAGGATATTCATAACTAACTTGTGATGTCTGTAAATTAAATTGTGATATCTGTAATCTTTAATGAAATCTTGACCTTTACACTTCTGTTAAATCCTAAAAAACTTATATCCTGTGTGATGTATGTGTTAGAGATCTGAAATGTATAAAAACAGATGCTTCTTTTGTCTGGGGCTCTCCTTTTCAGAGGAGGTTGCCCCCTATTACTTGAGCTCAATTAAAAGGGTTATCCTATTTCTTGTCTTGGTGTGAATTTATTTTGGGTTCTTCGTACCAAGTTAAACGTGCTTGGACACGGGACCAACTTTGGGTCCAACAAAATTGGCGACTCCGCCGGAACAAAACTTGGTCTCAGGACTTGTGGTTCATCTAACCCAGCGCGCATTCAGAAATTTTTCTGAAAGGGTTTCTGACCGCTCTCCTGGGCTCAAAGACGAAGTCCTGAAAAAAAACGAGAAATAGACAAAAGAAACTTCCAGAAACTGCCACCGCTGACAACAGTCCACTGAAGACGGGTAAGATACCTTCTGTGTTTGTCTTTGTCCGAATCCCATGAGCCTAGAGGGGGCAGTGAGTGGTCTGGGAGGGAACCAGAGAAGTAGGACAAAATAGGGTCTGCGCAGACTAGACAAAAGGGACCGCAAGGGTCAAAAGGTCAAAAGGAAAAAGTTATGCAAGGTATCTGACCAAACTGGTAATCTGTGGGGTTCGAGTCCTCTGCAGTGTTTGGTCTGCCACTTTGGTCATTTTGAAAACCCAGAAATGACAGTGGAAAAAGTGAATCATGGACTAAGGCAACGGAAGGCATTTGGCCAAAGGAAGGATCAATTGACTACAATGTGCACGAAAAATTAGGAGACCTTGTGTTGACATTTGGGGAGGAAGACCAGGCTTATTATGATTTATTTTGGAAATTGTGGGATGATGATCCCATTAGAATACAATATGGCTTTGGGAAGCGAGCAGATCAAGGAAAAAGACCCATAGCCCAGTCCCTGGGTGAGCAGTTCCAGCCCATTTTTGCCTGGCCAGCAAGGGCATGGAGCAGCTCCCTTTCTCTTCCCAGGAAATGGGGGTATGGAGAAAAAGGGCAGTCCAAGTTTTCATCAGCTCCCTGGGGAAGGAACGTTTAGACTAAGACTATCATTGGGGAAGAGGCCATTTTAAAATGCTCCATGGCACTCTGTGCATGCTCCTTGGAACCTTTGCAATTTGCATAATCTCTTCCTCCAGCTGGAACGTTTTTCACCCCAGGCTTGTGAAAACCAAGAGTTACTAGCAGTTTTTGCTTTGTTTTGTTTTCTAAGTATGTCTGTGCATTCAGTGTTTTGACTGTTTGTGTGTCTGAACCCTCTGTTGTGTTCTCTCAGGAAGATGCTCTGGGCTACCATAGATGCCCATTGGCCCTTAAGGCCCTGCTTCCACAGTTTGCTCCCTTGATGGAGAAACAGCCGCTTGAGAAGTATTAAAAAATATTAAGGTTACTGCTAGAACCCCTTATTTATAGGAAAGAACAAACTATTGCAGGAGATGAGGGGAGCACATGTAAGGACAGCTGCCATGCTTGCAGCTATGCTTGATTTCTATAACTGTATGCCTTGTTTGTAAGAAAGTTGATGAATGGTAACTGTATGTACTGTAGACAGGAAGTTTGAGAAAGTGCCATGCTCTAGAAGAAACCAGAAGAGATGGTCTGAGTAGGAAGGAAGCAAGAGTTTGTGCTTTATATGGTCAGTAATAAGAAGGTTTAAGAAATGTGATCCAGAGAGCTTGAAGTGCATGTGTTGCGTGTCTGGATCTGATTGATTGTTGCAATTGGGTCTGAATTTGTCTTTGGTAATGCACGTGAAGGCATTTTAGCAAAGAAAGAAAGGCATTAGAAAGGAAACAGGAATGTTTAACACACTTTTGGTTAATGAAGCATTGCCTTGGGAACTCCTTGCCACTGTGAAGGAGGTGACAAGTCATTGCTAAGTGTATGTACCAATTTTTCTTCCCTTTTCTTGAAGCCAAGGAAAGGAAGGCAAACGGTTTTTTTAAAGAGAGCCAGCTTGGTGTAGTGGTAAAGGCACCAGGGTAGAAACTGGGAACATTGAGTTCTAGTCCTACCATTGTTGCAAGGAAGCCAGCTGGGTGATTTTGGGCCAGTCATTTTTCTCTCAGCCCTAGGAAGGAGGCACTGGCAAGCCACTTCTGAAATCATTGCCAAATGATTACCAGGGCTCATCCAGGCATTTGCCAGGAGGAAAAAAAAAATCAGGGGAGAAACCCCCCTCAACCTAATGTTTTTTTTTCAGGAAAATGTCATGAAAAGTTTCCTACTCTTATTGTTTTGAGGCTTTAGTTCCCAGAAAATGAAAGCCCTAAAGCAATACCTTTTTTCCCCCACTCTGTCCTGCCTCCTTGAGCGTGCCTCTTGCTAATTTCTGCCCCCCCATGTATATGTGTGTGCGTGTGTGGCCTTAAGCCACCCCATCTTTGCTCTTTGTTTGACCCTGCCTGTTAATGCTTCAGATATACAGATGGAAGGTTGTGAATGGTCTTTTGTCTACCAAGTCCCAGTTTATCTGAGCTACACCTAACGGCTTCAACAACAGCTACTAACTATTTCAACCTCTGCAGTGCTTACATGTGATATACAGTTGAGCTGTTAAGAATGAGTTAGACTTTGTTTTTCTTTTAAACTTCCCTGTAAAACTTATAAGAGATGCCAGCCAAGCAGTAGGAATGCATGCTTGAACAATAAATTAAACTAAGCTAGAGAAAAGGAAAGGGCACCACCAAGTATAGCAACAGGCAATAAATCTGGTTTCCCAAAACAACTATCCCCTCCTGCAGCTTCTGGACCATAGTTAAGCTATTCAAAGGTTTCTTTATCTTATTTCTGAGTCACTCATTGCTTTTTATAGGACCCCCATGTTTTCCCTTAACTTTCTCTTCTCTTGCACGTTTATGGACTCTGACCTTTCGCATCTAAGCCTCTAGCAGAAGCCTCCTAGACAGAAGCTTTACTCCTTTCCCTCCTTTGCCATCCCTCTGATCTACAGTTTGCCCCTTTCCCCACAAATGTGGCTATAAGGAGCAAACAAAAGGGTGGGGTGGGGTGGAAGTTTATATTGTTCCAGGACAAGCAATCTAAATGGCCAGATACCCCAAGATCCTGATGGGCAGACCAAAAGAAGCACTCCATGAACTGACTTGACACCAGACCAGCCTTGCAGCTACAGTACCTCCAGTCTAAGAGTCAAAGTGAGAAAGAGCTCTGCAAAACTCTACCAAAATGCTCCAGGTGCATAGGAAAGCTGATGTCCCCTTTTCTGCACATCACCACCCAAAGGCTGGTAAGAATCAAAGAAAGAAGCATTAGGCTGAATTATAAGTAAGATTAGGTTTGTCTGTCTGTATCTCTCTGCTACATTTGGTTTCCTTCTTCCTCTCCCATAGAAGGCAAGAGCTCCCATTTTCCTCTGAAATCAGTGTCCCATGTTTTCAAGCTGCCTCAGTTAAACAATTGCAACACAAACCAAGGAGTCTCAATGTTAATATTCCTGTTTCCCCAGCCAGGGTGTTAGACTGGGCAAGTGCTTGCTGCCCATTCACTGGGTTAGCACACGAGCCCAAGAAGGGACACACACTGGAAGCTGGGAGGAAAGGAAGTGTGTGGGTTCCCCTTTGCCCCACCTGGTGCCTTAATGCAGGCATGTGGTAACACCCTCCTGCAGACAATAAATGCATCTGACTGCTGGGCCAGGGCTCTAAGTCAGATGGCCTCCCATAGAATGGCACGGAATTTGTATGAGGAGCTTGGACTACAGTATTGCCATCATAACTATGTGCCCAGTATTTTTAGAACAGATAGCATGTGATACAGCACCAAAGCAATTGGCCCCTACACAAAGAATTGCTAGCAAATAGTTTCCAGAGTAGGTTAGTTCTAGACCAGATTCTTGCAGCCAAAGGTGGTGTTTGTACAGAAACAGGACAGAATGCTGTACCTTTGCACCTGAGAGCCAAGGAAAAGGTCCATTCTGCGCCTATGAGACCCCACAGCTGCAAGAAGCCATTGACTGAACCCTTTGACGTCTATGGGAGATCATGCTGGTTGCTGGAATCATCCGAAGCATCACTTCAATGGGACTTTGAGGCATGGACTTAATCTTTTTCACCCTTCTAGCCAAGATGTGGACTGGAAAATGCAAGCTAAGGACCAACTCTTCTCCAGACTACTTCAGTATTTGGACCTGGTTAAGAACCTTGGTCAGTGCCATTGTTGTTAAAATCGTTTTAATTGTAATAACCTGTATTACCCTTCAGTGTACGCCTGTATGTATTTCTGTAAGTAAAACCTGCTTACCTAAAAGAGCCAGAGCTGAATTGCCTTATCAAGTAGAATTGAAAGAGCTAAGTGACTCGTCAGTGAAATGGATCACTGAAGAGTCAACGGGGGGAATTGAAGGATTGAACTCCATTAAACCCCCCTTCCTATGGAATGTGTACATGTTCAGCAGAATGTATGAACGGTGGATGCCACAGAAAATCTTAATTAAGGACAAATAGTTAATCTCTTCACAGGAAGGAAATCTTGATTGCATCCACCTTTGTTTATCTCACAGAATCCCTGTGAGATAACCACCTAACACCAGACCCCTCTCCTTCTCTTATCAAAATTCCAGGATATTCATAACTAACTTGTGATGTCTGTAAATTAAATTGTGATATCTGTAATCTTTAATGAAATCTTGACCTTTACACTTCTGTTAAATCCTAAAAAACTTATATCCTGTGTGATGTATGTGTTAGAGATCTGAAATGTATAAAAACAGATGCTTCTTTTGTCTGGGGCTCTCCTTTTCAGAGGAGGTTGCCCCCTATTACTTGAGCTCAATTAAAAGGGTTATCCTATTTCTCGTCTTGGTGTGAATTTATTTTGGGTTCTTCGTACCAAGTTAAACGTGCTTGGACACGGGACCAACTTTGGGTCCAACACTAGGTTGGCAAGAGCTGGGGCAAGTGCGGGAGCTCACTCCGCACGCAGGGCTAGGGATTCGAACCTCCGAACTTGCGATCTTCCGATCGACAAGCCTGGCGTCTTACCCACTGAGCCACCACACCTATATATGGCTTTCTCCATTATCCAGCGGATATTGGCAATTTGGTCTCTAGTTCCTCTGCCTTTTCTAAACCCAGCTTGTACATCTGGCAATTCTCGCTCCATGAATTGCTGGAGTCTACCTTGCAAGATCTTGAGCATTACCTTACTGGCATGTGAAATAAGTGCCACTGTTCGATAGTTTGAACATTCTTTAGTGCTTCCCTTTTTTGGTATGGGGATATAAGTTGATTTTTTCCAATCTGATGGCCATTCTTGTGTTTTCCAAATTTACTGGCATATGGCATGCATCACCTTGACAGCATCATCTTGCAAGATTTTAAACAGTTCAGCTGGGATACCGTCGTCTCCTGCTGCCTTGTTATTAGCAATGCTTCTTAAGGCCCATTCAACCTCACTCTTCAGGATGTCTGGCTCTAACTCACTGACCACACCATCAAAGCTTTCTCCAATATTATTATCCTTCCTATACAGATCTTCCGTATATTCTTGCCACCTTTTCTTGATCTCTTCTGCTTCTGTTAGGTCCTTGCCATCTTTGTTTTTGATCATACCCATTTTTGCCTGGAATTTACCTCCGATGTTTCTAATTTTCTGGAAGAGGTCTCTTGTCCTTCCTATTCTATTGTCTTCTTCCACTTCCGCACATTGCTTGTTTAAAAATAATTCCTTATCTCTTCTGGCTAACCTCTGGAATTTTGCATTTAATTGGGCATATCTCCCCCTATCACTGTTGCCTTTTGCTTTCCTTCTTTCTTGGGCTACTTCCAGTGTCTCAGCAGACAGCCATCTTGCCTTCTTGGTTTTCTTTTTCTTTGGGACGTTTTTTGTTGCCGCCTCCTGAACAATGTTGCGAACTTCTGTCCATAGTTCTTCCGGGACCCTATCTACTAAATCTCGTCCCTTAAATCTATTCTTCACCTCCACTGCATATTCCTTAGGAATATTAGTGAGCTCATATCTAACTGATCTGTGGGTCTTCCCTATTCTCTTTAGTCTGATTCTGAATTTTGCAATAAGAAGTTCATGATCTGAACTACAGTCAGCTCCAGGTCTTGTTTTTACCGACTGTATAGATGTCCGCCACCTTTGGCTGCAAAGGATGTAGTCAATCTGATTTCGGTGTCGACCATCTGGTGAAGTCCATGTATAAAGTCGTCTTTTAGGTTGTTGGAAGAGAGTGTTTGTTATGCACAGTGAGTTGTCTTGGCAAAATTCTATCAGCCTATGTCCTGCTTCATTTTGTTCTCCCAGACCATGCTTGCCTGTAATTCCAGGTGTCGTTTGACTACCCACCTTAGCATTCCAGTCTCCTGTAATGAAAATAACATCTCTTTTTGGTGTATTATCCAGTAGGTGCTGCAGATCCTCATAGAACTGATCTACTTCTGCTTCTTCAGCATCTGTGGTTGGGGCGTATATTTGGATCACTGTGATGTTAAATGGCTTACCCTGAATTCGAATTGAGATCATTCTATCGTTTTTTGGATTGTATCCAAGCAGTGCTTTAGCCACTTTATTATTAATTATGAAGGCTACTCCATTTCTTCTGTGGTCCTCTTGTCCACAGTAGTAGATCTGGTGGTCATCTGATGTGAAGTGGCCCATTCCAGTCCATTTCAGTTCACTGACACCTAAAATGTCTATATTTAATCTTGACATCTCACCAATAACTACATCCAATTTGCCCTGGCTCATAGATCTTACATTCCAGGTTCCTATGGTGTGTTGATCTTTAGAATATCGGATTCGTCGTTCACCACCAGCACCGTCGGCCGCTAGCCGTCCTTTCGGCTTTGAGCTAGCTGCGTCATCACATCTGGGGCTAGTTGAAGTGAGCTACACCTCACAAAAGCTTATGCCCTTTAATCAAATTTGTTGGTCAGAAAAGGTGCCTCCAAACTCCTTCCAGTTTCTGCCCCAGTAGAAATCTATTGACTGCCACCAAAAGGACCTCCCAGCTACCCTCCACTCTATCAACCCTCTTTTCTCCAGCCTAGTGTTTCTCAACCTTGGCAGCTTTAAGATGGGTGGACTTCAACATGCTGGCTGGGGAATTCTGGGAGTTGAAGTCCACCCATCTTAAAGCATCCAAGGTTGAGAAACACTGCTCTAGCCAAAGTTCCTGAAAGTTTTGCTCACCTGCTCAGGAGTAATCTTCTCCAACACAAGCCAGGTGGTCAGATGAGCCAGCCAGCCAACCAAACTGCTCCACCGTGGGTGCCCATATTCTGGTTTCTGGGCACCTGGGAAGGCAGCTGAGCATTCCCTATCCAACCTTCCTCCCTATCCTGCTGTAATGGTCTGTGGGAATGACCTTGGGAGACCGGATGAAGAGCCACAGCCTAGGCAATGGTCGGATAAATGAAATCTGAGTCTGAAGGAGGAGTGGGGGTGGAGAAAGTGTCTCAGAAGGGAACTTCCCTAGTTTTTGGGAGAGTAAAAGTAAGGGAGGGGAGAGGTACTTTTAGACTTGCAGGATTCTTTTACTGTAACCTTACAATAGAGGTAGTGGTAGTACTCATGATTGGTGCTTCTTGTCTAGTCTTCTAATGGTATGTGGGAAAGACCTTGGGAGACAGGGCGAAGAGATGCTGTCTAGGGAACAGTCAGATAAGAGACAGCATAGCCCACAGCAGGAATGTGGGTGGAGCAAGAGGCTCAGAAGGGACCCTCCGTAAGTTCTTGGGCTATAAAGCAGACGGTGGGAGATTTGTACTTTCAGACTTGCAAGATTCTGTTAATGTAGCCTTACAATAAAGTAGAATTAGTTTGTCTGGTCATATTTCCTGTCTGGTCTACCTGGGAAGGCTGACAAGTCTACCTCGAAGGGCTGACATCAGTCTTGCAAGTCTGAAAGTACTTCTCCCATCCCTTACCTTTTACTCTCCCCAAAAGTAATTTGGGCAATTCTGGGAGTTGTAGTCCACACATCTTAAAGTTGCCAAGTTTGAAAAACCCTGTGTTAATCACATGCAGATTCATTGTTTGTGCTTGAGAATGGCGGAATTAGCCATTCTCCCCCCCCAGCCCCCACTCCCCACAATGATGGGATTAAAGTTGATTTCCAGGCAAATTTTTAATCCTAAATGACACAGCTGATATTTTTCTAGCATATCTTCTGGAAAATTCCCTCACACTACACTTGGTTAGTGGCTTCATTCAATAATCGGGTTAAGGAAGTTGTGTGAACCTAGTCCATGTTCTGGCCTACCAAGCTATTGACATCTTTTGAGTACTGATGTCGGACTTCTGGCCAAGAGGGCGACTTTTGCTTTTCAAAACAACCTTAGTTAATCAAGAGGTGAAAACAGGCACATGATGAATTACGGTCGCTAACACATATTCTTCAGCTTGAATGATGCTGGGAAAATTCCAGCGCTGACTGCAGAGGAAACTGAACCAGTAATGCCACTTTGTTGGTTTCTACCGCTCGTTAAGCAATCTTCCGGAATTTAGTAACTCGGCTACTTTCGTTCCACCGGCCTGAAGCAGCACAGATCAAGGAGACCATGAGTCAGGCAAGAGCAACGCAAACATTTAAAACAATGAACTGGTTCCACTTTAGAGGGTGGAAGGCGGTGTAGAACTTCCAGAGCTGAAAGCTGACAATCCTGCTAAGGTTGCTGGCTGACCAAAAGGCCCATTGTAGCTTGCTTTGGTAACTTTGGCAGGCCTCAACCTACATTCAAAGTCTCTTTCAGCAAATGGCAGATAGAATCATTGTTTCTCGCCTGTTTGTTAATTATTGCAGTTAATACCCTGCAGAGGGCACTCAGAGTGGCTGAGAGTCAAAAATAAAATATAAACAGTTATACCCAGCATAAGCAGCTAAATGCTTATTCATCTAACTTAACAGACCTGGCTGGAGAGTAAAACCTTAGCTTTCTGAAGATGGAAAAAGTAGAGCCAAGGGATCAACTGTTGTTAAAAGTATAAGATCAGGGAGTTTGTTCAGTTTGCAATAAGTTTTCTTTGCTCTGGAAGTCTGTTTCTGGTCTGGGTGAATGAGACTGTTCATCCCCTTAGAAGTCAAGTCTTAAAGA
Source organism: Charina bottae (assembly GCA_023362775.1). Lineage (NCBI taxonomy): Eukaryota > Metazoa > Chordata > Lepidosauria > Squamata > Charinaidae > Charina > Charina bottae. The sequence continues at coordinate 22,260,410 of JALMGJ010000002.1, forward strand.
AGAAGACTTTGAATTCAAAGTTTGGGGGTGGCATCTTGGCTGTTGATAGTCCCAGCTGAACTTTCTCCCACAGTGTTGGAGGTTGGTTTTACAGGACTGTATATTTGATTCTTGACAACTTCCTTGTAGCTCTGAATAGTGTCTGGAAAGCTGCCAGAAATCTAAATGTGAGTGTGTGGTGATCCTACCCAGTATATTGATTAGATTAGATCAAACTTTTATATGTCTATAAATGACACTGTTCAGGCAAACAAGGCAGATTTTATGAGCATCAAGGGACAGTAAAAAAAAAAAAAAGATTGATTCTGCAGCTTCCTAGATTTTGTTTTCTCCAGGAGTGTGTGATTTTGTTTTGGAACCAGACATTGAACTGGATAGCCTTCAGAGGGCCTCCTCCTCCTCCTCCCCCTCCTCCTCCTCCTCTCCATAAAAAGGTAAAAGGTAAAGGTTCCCCCTGCACATTTGTGCAGTCGTGTCCGACTCTAGGGGCTGGTGCTCATCTGCGTTTGTTAGCCGAAGAGCCAGCGTTGTCCGAAGACGCTTCCACAGTCATGTGGCCGCATGACGCGCGGAACGCTGTTACCTACCCACCGAAGTGGTACCTATTCATCTACTTGCATTTGTATGCTTTCAAATTGCTAGGTTGGCAAGAGCTGGGGCAAGTGCGGGAGCTCACTCCGTCACGTGGCGCTCGGGTCTCGAACCACCGAACTTGCGATCTTCCGATCAACAAGCCTGGCGTCTTACCCACTGAGCCACCACGCCCCCTCCTCCTCTCCATAGTGTCCATTTAACAAGAAGGATGAGAATCAGAACGGGGTGGGGGGAGCCTGTTGGGGTTTGATAAACCCAGGAATTTACTTCTAGATATAAATTATACAGAGAGGCTTGATTTTTAGGTAAAAGGTGAAATATTCTGCACAGTCACCCAATTAGCAGCCATTGTTGTAGGAATGATGTGTCATGTGTGACTCATTCAACAGGTGCTTAGAGTTAGGTTGGGTGTGGTGAATAACGAGGTTGACCTATAATGTGATTGGTCAGTTTGACTATATAAGCAGAGATATTCTGTATTTCATTTATTCCCATTTTACCTCGTGAAAGCTGTATCGTTGATGGTGTATCATTTGTTACTTGTGGAAGTGATCTGTAAATACGTATGTATATAAAGTAAATAGGATATTTGATATAACTTCTGTTTGGAGTCTATTTACTGCATAGTACGTGGATCACTGGTGCCTAGGAGAGAGGCAGGCCGCTCCATCTCCGCGCGCTCCCTCTGACAGAGCCAAAGGGCGTCTAGTCTACCCCACTATTAATAACAAATATCTTCTAGGAAACAGAAGGTCTCTTTCAGACTTCTAATGATTATTTCATTGGCAACAAAACCGAAGAGGCTTTCCATTGCCTTCTCGTGCAGCGTTTAGCCTCCCCCAGTTTAGCCCCCAGCCTGCCTACTAAACAGGCCCAGCCTTGCTTAGTCCGTAAGTTCTCCAAGCCCAGGAGAAGAGCCCACTTCCAAGGCAGCCTGTTCCTCGTTGAACAGCGTGTGCAGTCAGAAAGTTCTTCCTAAGGTTTATGTCTCTTTCCTATCATCCAAGCCTGGCGGTTTGACTCCTAGCCTTTGGACTGCAGCAATGGAAAGCAAAGTTTACTTGACAAGAGCATCTGAAGTTGGCAAGTCTAATCACGTTGCCTTCTATTTATTAATTTATTTATGGGTAGGCCGCTCAGGTTACCCAGGAGCCTGAATTTTCTGGACAGCGTTCCATTAAATTAAGAGAGGAAATTCAAAGCCATAAAAGCAATAACATGTAAACACGTAATTAAAAAACCAAGTTATACTAGTAAGAACATAAAGTGTGCAGTGTGTGCAATCAAACTAAAAATGTAAAGTTATAAGCCAGGATGGCGAAACAGCATGCAGGCACATCTCCCTCCCTCCCTCCCTCCCTCCCTCCTTTCCTTCTTTCTCTTTCTCTTTCTCTTTTTTGTTCTTTCTCTCCCTCTCTCAAGTGGATGCCATAGATCACTGTTTTTCAAACTTGGCAGGTTTAAGAGGTGTGGACTTCAACTCCCAGAAGTTCTTAGAGATCGACTCAAGAATTTCGAAAGCCCAAATTCAAACTAACTACAAAGCCCATTGGATGACCCCTGTGCAAACAAATCCAAACGGCATCACGAGGTACTCAAATGAACCGAGCTGACAGTTGAAGGCAGTTTTCCACTCATCTCCCTCCCAAATTCGAACTTGGAAGTAAGCTTCCCTTAAGTTCAACTTGGTGAAGACCCCTGTACCTACTTCATAGGAAGTCATGAGAAGAAAAGGGGAGACACCCCCAAGAAGCAGAAGCCCTCCTGACTTGCTTGGAGATAGGAAGGCTTAAAAATTGGTCCTAAAATATGCTGGAAATGGCACTTAAGGTTGAAAAGGATGGTGTGTCTACTGGTTTTTTCCATCTGCCCATTGCAATGCTGTGGTTTGTTTAACAAGCAAAGCCATAAGTACCAACCACAATAGCTGGTTGACATGACGTGCTAAGGCCAAACCTGACACATCTTATTATGGCATTGTGCAGTGTTTCTCAACCTTGGCCACTTTAAGATGGGTGGACTTCAACTCCCAGAATTCCCAAGCCAGCATGGTTGGCTGGGGAATTCTGGGAGTTGAAGTCCACACATCTTAAAGCCGCCAAGGTTGAGAAACACTGGCATAGTGTGATGTGTAAACATACTTACTGCAGAACTACAACTCCCAGCAGGCCTAGCCAATGAGTTGGTAGTTCTGAAACCCCAGAGGGCCATAGGTTTCCCCTCTTCATTTTCTAATATCAGATTCCCCTTTAGATGCCCAGTAATGCTGTTTAGCTTTGCTCTTCAAATTTCCTTTGTGCACATTTCTTTCTTTTTTTTTTTTGCTTATCTTTAAATATTTTAGGCTGCCCTTTAAAACCTAAAGAAGCCCGCAGGAAACCTAAGACGCATGATAGAAAATACGCACAAAAATGCATCATCATAAAATGCAGTTTCCCAAAAATCACAATTGACCTTCTAAACAGTGGGAGAAGCCAATAACCACAAAATTAGCAAATCTTATGAATTCCTTGAAGCAGAAGGAAAACGCCGGCCTGCTCTCCGGGGTCTGTCTGCGTGTAGTTGCAGAATTGTGGTATTTTGGGTCATTTATTTATAAACAGAGCAATTATGTTTTTGGCTGAACTCTGTTTTTCATCCTAGGCAAATCTGTTATTTGTGTTTTGATTCGCTTTCTCATTATTCCTACTATACATCATGTCTCCTTTTCCGAGTTCCTGGGCCAATTTCTTTAAAAGTCAGCACGACACTTTGTAGGCATTCCCCCCCCCCCAAGGTTTGGATTTTGAAGCGATTGGATTGTCCCAATACAATGTATGTTGTGCATAATTTTCTATTAATATAAGCTTTTGCTACGTGCACATTCTCCCTCATACTGCACTTCCCTTTCCATCATTTCTGAATTGAGTTTTGCATTGCAACACAGCTATCAGTGTAGAATTGCTTTCTGGTTTATATACAGCAGTGTTTCTCAACCTCAGCAACTTTAAGCTCTGTGGACTTCAATTCCTAGAATTCCCCAGCCAGCATGGCTGGCTGGGGATTCTGGGAGTTGAAGTCCACACAGCTTAAAGTTGCAGTCCACCCGTCTTAAAGTTGCCAAGGTTGAGAAACACTGATCTAGAGTGACATCCTAGGTCAGTATGCTCTTTTGAGGCAGGGAACTGGTGGAAGAAATATATGTTCTTCTAGGATTTGGATGGTAGTCCAAAAAAGTTCATCTCAGATTCTGCTTGCGGGAGAACATACATTCCTCCCATTCAACTCATCTCCAAGCTACAGGATAGTATCCCCAAAATTTGGTTAAGTTATTTCTGCACTGAGGCAGAACCCCTAAAAGTGCTTTCTCTTAGCCTGGTTCTTAAAATATAGTAAGTAGATGAAACGCTTTGCTTGGAATATGGAACTGTTATTCCATGTCCTGGATTCTTAGATATGAACAGGCATTCAGTTTCTTTTGTGTAATTTGAAAAGTGCTATTCTAACCCACCTCGTTTTTTTCTTCTCATGACTTAACTGATCCCAGTTCCCTCAAAGCCTACAAGTTTCCTTGAAGGATTCTGTTTCCAGGCACTTGAACATTTTAGCTGGTGGTAGCACCAGTTGGTCTTGACTGATCTCAGGCTGGAGCTGATCAATGATGATGATGAAAATGTGCTATCAAGTCAGTGTCGACTCATAGTGACCACACAGGTCGATTTTCTCCAGGTCAATATTCCCCAACCTGGCCTTTCATGGCTTCCAACAGTGCACCCATTGCTGCTATAATCAAGTCCATCCACTTTGCTGCTGGTCATCCTCTTCTTCTCTTTCCTTCCACCTTTCCCAGCATTATAGATTTCTTTGCATAATATGTCCAAAGGATGATAATGTGAGCCTGGTCATTTGTGCCTTGAATGGAAACTAGATGGATTGGTTCTATGCCATTTCCTCGTTTTCTTGATTATCCATAGTATTCTCAAGAGTCTTCTCCAACACCAATGTTCAAAAGTGTCAAGAATATACTATCCTGCTTCTTTAAAGCCCACCTTTGGCTTCCCTAAAGTGTCAAAGGCAAAGCCATTGCTTGCACAATTCTGTTCTTTAGACTGTCAACTTTCAGGGAATAGCGGGGTTGGTAGGCTAGATTGAGAAATCATCATGGAAGTTCTGTATTGTTGTCAAGGAAAGTACCAGTGCATATCCATGAAATTTCAAAGAGTTTAATTCAACCGGAAGGAGACTTTTACTATCTGATTCTCCCTGTTGCCAGTCCTTAAAATCATTCCAGTTAGTTTGGGTCAAAGTCCCCTCTAGTGGGCTGTAAATATTGAATGATTTTAGAGCTTTTTAAATTTCTCATAATATCCTGGGTTAAAACACAATGGAAAAGTACCAGGAAGTGTGAAAAAAGGGTGAAAGTTGGACTGGTTAATCCTTGCTGGAAGTTACAACATTGCATGGGACATGTAGTCCAAGGTAGGGGGCATGTCCTGCCTTGGCAGCTAAACTTTAGTTCTGGTAAGGTAAAGGTAAAGGTTCCCCCCGCACATTTGTGCAGTCGTGTCCGACTCTAGGGGCCGGTGCTCATCTCCGTTTGTTAGCCGAAGAGCCAGCGTTGTCCAGGACGCTTCCACGGTCATGTGGCCGCATGACGCGCGCGGAACGCTGTTACCTACCCACCGAAGAGGTACCTATTCATCTACTTGCATTTGTATGCTTTCGAATTGCTAGGTTGGCAAGAGCTGGGGCAAGTGCGGGAGCTCACTCCGTCACGTGGCGCTCGGGTCTCAAACCACCGAACTTGCGATCTTCCGATCAACAAGCCTGGTGTCTTACCCGCTGAGCCACCACGCCCCTTAGTTCTGGTAGGCCAGCACAATTTTGTGAAGGTGTGATAAAAGGAATGTTTGGTTCAGAAAGCGAATAATTAAAGTTGTAACCTGAATGTATTCCTATGTGTCCTGAGTCTTTGGATAAAAAAGAACAAAGGTAGTGTTAGAACAAAATCAGTGGTTCATTTCCCTTGGTATGGTTCCCAATAACACACACCAAGACAGAGATAAAATAACCCTTTTATTTGAGCTCTTAATAAATGGGGACTCCCAGCTAATGGAGGGAGTCCTGATTGCAGGTTTCACACAACTTATATACTTTTTCTTCACAGGGTCCATGTGACAGTTTGAATAAAGCAATTGGTTAATTTCTTACAAACATCTGCAGGTGTTTCTTACAAAGTTATCTATTTCACCAGGTCACTGTGACTTCATTTCTGTGTCCTACACAACATCTGCTTCCCGTGTCCTTTGGATCATCCTCTTTGCTATACATTATCTATCTTGTTATCTATCTTAAATTTATCTTAACCCGGACCCCTTCCCCTTATCCTATCAGGAAAATAAAATTACAGACTTATAGATCTTGCATGCTCTGTCAGCTGCCCAAGCCATGACCCATCTCATCAGACTGGCCACAGCTGGTCTCTTTCATCCCATCCCATCCCATCCCATCCCATCCATTTTCTCATATACAAGCCCATTACACATCTCTTCATATGCAGGTTCAACTTCCACATACTTCGGTTCACTATCAGACTCAGCTTCCATTTCCATTCCCACAGTAGCTCTGAAGTCCCTCCTTATGGGCCTCAGAGCGGCATTACTAGGACCATTGTGGGAAATTAAGATGGCAACTGTAAGCTGTCTGGCATAGGAAACTGGAGAAGGTCCCAGCAAGGACCAGATGACCTAGGAGGTGTAAGGTGCTCCATCCGACGCTTGAAATCCCCTTACTCTAGAGTAAACCACAGACGCGCAGTTTCTTAGAAGCAGAAAGATTTATTACAAGACATGAAGGCTAGCACGAACAAAGACTTGAGTGAATCAGCAAAGCATGGCTTGTCATTTTTAAACATTCCCCCTCCCGAAGCCCTTTGATGTTTACACGTGTAGCTCGTGGCTTCAGGGTGCTCAGACATCCGTTTGCATAGATGTGTACTGGCGCTGGCCGCTTTAGGTGTGAATCGTCTATTTCAAAGGCAGGCGCCTCTTCCGTGTCTGTTGCACGCCACCCTCGCTATGCATGCTTATCTAAGCTATTGGCAGAGGTCTGCAGAGCTCTGACAGGAGGCCACTCTAGATCAGTGCTGGCTGGGGAATTCTGGGAGATGAAGTCCATTCTGGGAGTTGAAGTCCATCCGTCTTAAAGTTGCCAAGGTTGAGAAACACTGCTAACATTTGTGTTATTGGTCTAATGAAAAATGTTAAATGCTTACCAGCCTTCCTTATATACCCTGGAATGATGTCACCATAAGAAATAAAACTGAGGCCCTAGGAGGCCACATCCGAGAAAAGTTAATTTAGAAATTAACCAAATTAACTAATTAATCATAGAAATGATTTGAAGGTAGCCCAAAGATATGCCTTCTTGGGTGAGGGAGCCACCACTGGAAACTGCCAACTTTCCTACCTTACACACACGTAGACAACAAACCCACACATGACAATGGTCTTCCGTTTCCTTTGCTCCACAGGATATACAGTACGCATATTTCATCAAGCTGCACTCCCCAGTTGGGTCACTAGAGGATGCAAGAGTTATGCAGTTTGGATGTCTCGCGTTGGCTGTGGCATTAAGAGTGAAGAAAGAGCTTCCTTCAAGGGGAGCTGGGGTCCTAGCGATATCTGGATAGGCCATGTAGCCTTGTGGGCAACAAGGTGGAAGTGGTTTGCCATAGCCTCCTTCTGCGATGGTTTTGTGACTTCTCAGGTGAGTCTATAGCCCTGGGATTTTCAGACAGTCTTCCATCTGAGTACGAACCAGGCTAAGAAAACGAGAACCCTAATTTTTGGGTCATAGTTTGAATTGGTCTTGGGGATAAGCTCCAAGCACAGTTGCCATTCAAGGACAAGGAGCAATTGCTCTCTTTCCTTTCTCTGGTCTTATAGGTCATGATAGATATTTCCTAATATGGGGTAATTGTTTAATACAGTATATGATACTTTTGCTTGCTTATTTATTCCCATAAGTCAAGGCATAGTTTGCTTCATTCCCGACCCACCCTTTCTCCTCCTCCTCCTCCTCCTCCTTCTCCTCCTCCTCCTCCTCCTCCCCCTCCTCCTCCCCCTTCCCCTTCTCCCTCCTCCTCCTCCTCCTCCTCCTCCTCCCCTCCCCCTCCCCTCCCCCCTCCCCTCCCCCTCCCCCTTCCCCTTCTCCTTCCTCCTCCTCCTCCTCCTCACATGTGCATATGGGGGATTTCTATTTTATCCTGTTACCAAGTTCTAAGGGAGATATACCAGCACTAAAAAATGTGATCCATTAAAAATGATGAAAACAATGTAGAAGGAAAAAGAAATCAGAGCAGGACCTGTTCAAAAGGCCTGGGATAATAAGAAGGAAGGACTTTGGCTATCCATGAAATGATTTGAAGGTAGCCCAAAGACATGCCTTCTTGGGTGAGGGAGCCACCACTGGAAACTGGAAGGACCTTTCCACCATCTACTGTACATCTCATCTGGTGGAAGTCCCCAGAGAAGGCTTCTGAAGAGGGTCTTCAGCAGTCTAGGGGAGCATTCAAATATTCTGGTCCCAAACTGTAAACAGTTTTAAAGAGCTGTCTAACCTGCATGTTGATTGAGGTGGTTTATCTAGCAACTTGTAGCATCTTCTAGCATCATTTAACCATCACTGTGCCAAAATAACAGCAATAATGACAAACTTTGTAGAACTTCAGTGATGGCTGAGGGATGCTACAAAGAGGCCTTAAGTCACTCATGGGGAGCTGCCTTTAGTGAGATCCAGTCAAACTGGCAACATCCTGCCTGGGTTCACACATTATAATAAGCCCAAATATGGTTTGTTTCATTTTGACTGTTGTCAAAGGTTGGGGACCCCTGCTATAACCCATTAAAGGCCGAGATTTTATATGCAATAAAAACAATTTCTTTTCTCCTTATCTAAGTTTGACTGTAGTCTTGGAATCTCTTGAACTGGGTGTGAATCTTCTTTTGCATTCTATACTCTCTCCTCTTGGATAAGCCAGCAAGATGGAACCAGAGAACCATTTGGACACATTCTGTGCAATTACCAACTTTTGCCATTGATTGCTGCATTGTTCAGAAGGTTTCCTTTCCCTGGCTTATTAACACATGCAAACCACGAAACATGGCTTACAAATGACAACAGCCCAGCCCAAATCGAACAAACTATATGACGTCTGCAGGGCACCAGGTTGATGTTTATCCGATTCTTTTCAGAGGTAACCCCTCATATAAATACGTCAAATTGAACAGTTAGAAAGATCCCCAGAAGTCATCTAGTTCAATCCTCTGTTCCGTGCAGGATTGTACACTTTGTAATCAAAATGAAACTACAGCTACAACATAAAGAGACGTAACAACATAGAGAGCCAGTTTGGTCTAGCGGTTAAGGTGCTGGGCTAGAAACCAGGAGACTGAGAGTTCTAGTCCTGCCTTAGGCATGAAAGCCGGCTGGGTGACCTTGGGCCTGTCACTCTCTCTCAGCCCTAGGAAGGAGCCAATGGCAAACCAGGAGACTGAGAGTTCTAGCCCCACCTTAGGCATGAAAGCCGGCTGGGTGACCTTGGGCCAGTCCCTGCCTCTCAGCCCTAGGAAGGAGCCAATGGCAAACCAGGAGACTGAGAGTTCTAATCCCGCCTTAGGCATGAAAGCCGGCTGGGTGACCTTGGGCCTGTCACTCTCTCTCAGCCCAACCCACCTCACAGGGTGGTTGTTGTGGGGAAAACAGGAGGAGGAAGAAGTATTAGGTATGTTCGCCGCCTTGAATTATTTATAAAAATAATGAAGGCGGGATAATAAAAAATAAATAAATAAATAAATAAATAAATAAATAAATAAATAAATAAATCATCTCAATGATGAAGTGAATGTAGCACAATGGCAAATTTCCCCAACCTGGGCCCCTTCCAGATATGCACACATCAATTCCCAGAATTCTCAGCAATGGCTGGGCTGACTGGGGAATTCTGGGAGCTGAAGTCCACACACCCAGAATGTGTCCAGAGGGGGGAAAACTGTTAAATTACTTAGATCAATGGAGGGAAGGTTTCCACTGGGGATCTCCAGAGGGCTGGTGGGGGGGCGGGCAACAAAACCCCAGATAGCATGCAATCAAAGTCCTGCCTCTTTTACACAGGTGAAAAAGGAGTGAGGCTTCAATCTTGCAGTTGTCTCCACCATCTTGACTTTTTTGATTCCCCCTTGCAGACACCCCTTCTAATGCCCAGCTGCAAGCAACCTGTTGCCTTCCAGATTTGTTGGATTTCAACTCTCCACAGCTCCAGGGTCATGGCCCAGGACAGGAGATTCTGGGAGATGTCATCTAAAACATCTAGAGGGCATCACGTTGACTATTCTAGCCTAGGCATAGACTATACAGTATATTCAATTCTCATGAAATCATCATTACAATAAATAAATAAATTTATAAACAAACACACAAACAAAATAAAAAATCCCTCTCCAAACCCACAGTGCTGTGCCCACTGGTAACGTTTCCCACCACCCAGGCTGCAGAGGTGGGGAAAACCTTCAAATTTCATTGGTGTCATCTTTTTTCGCTTTTCTCTTAATCCAGATGGCAGCTTCACAATTAAGCAGGCCACCTTTTTTCCCCCACCCACTTCTCTAGCCAACCAAGAAAAATGGAACTGATAAATCTTAACCGCTGAAGACTAAAGGCTAAAATACCCTTTTATAGAAGAGGTCTGGAACGAGATCCTCAGATGCTTTTGCTTCCGTTTAAAAAGCTCCTTTTTGATAGAGAAGATGGAGGTGTAGGAAGATAGTATGGAACCCAGAGCTGATCTACTGATGGAACTGCTTTGGGCAAAAGGGTCAAAATAGCCATTTTTACCCCCTAGAAGCTGCAAGTAAAAGTACTGTTAATCCCTCTCATGTCTACCTACCATTCTCTTAGCAAAAGCTGATTGTTGAGGCCAACCTTTATTGGTAATGTCTCTCCTTCTCCTTCTCCTTCTCCTTCTCCTTCTCCTTCTCCTTCTCCTTCTCCTTCTCCTTCTCCTCCCCCCTCCCCCTTGAGTCAGTGTTGACTTCTGGCAACTGCCTGGACAAGTCCCTGCAGTTGTCTTCGCAAGATTTTGGAAGTGGTTTGCCCTTGCCTGCTTCCTAGGGCTGAGGGAGAGGGACTGGCCCCAGGTCACCCAGCTGGCTTTGGGCCTAAGGTGGGACTAGAACTCACAGTCTCCCGGTTTCTAGCCTGATGCCTTACCACTACCTCAAACTGGCTCTCAATGTCTCTTCTATAAACAAAAATTCTGCAGTATCACAGATGGGGGGGATTTCATCCTGTCACCCTCAAACTGATTTTTTCAGACCCATTGACGATTTCAATACACACGTCCATTTACCCCAAATGAAACATAATTTTGCCATCCAGCTGACATTGGCATTACTGAGACGTTTCAGGCTCCTTATTCTTTTGATTAAAACATTTCTGGTTGCAGAATCTAGTTTGTTCTAGTTTGGGTTTCTTTTCCCCTTTGATGATGGCTACCCTTAGTGATGGAAGCTCTTGATTGCCCCAATGTCAATGGTTATTCTATGCAAGAGAATAGATTTCAAGAGAATGCATTATTGATTATTCTTATTTTTCCCTTCTTTGTTGTTTCAAGTGCCCAAACTGCAGAACAAAAAGGGGAGAAAAAAACAAAGTGAAACGGGGAATTCAAATATTCCCCTGCAAGAACAGAAACTGATTTCTGAGGTGGGGGAAACAGTGAGGAAACCAGCCATCACTAAGCCTTGTTAGGTTTCAGATGACCCCCTCCTACTTTCAAAGGTTTGCCCTTTCCCACTGTATCCCCAGCAGGGGTTTACCTGCATTTGACACATGTGAAAAGGCACCTTACTAAGATCCATGCTTAGTAGGGATGGGCAGCCCATCACCCCTCTTTTTGTAACCCCCAAGCACACAAATGCCAAATCTGACTCTCCTACAAGAAACCATAGATGCAGGAAATATTTAATTAACATTTAATTAAGTTACTTTTACTCAACAAGACAAGTAAACATTATACAGGTAGTCCTCGACTTACGACCACAATAGGGACTGGAAAATTCATTGTTAAGCAGTGTGGTCATTAAGTGAGGCATCATGTGATTGCACCTGATTTTATGACCTTTTTGCCGCAGTCGTTAAGCAAATGGCTCGCAGTTGCTAAGCGAGACATCACGTGACCACAACTTGCAACCTCCTGCTGGCTTCCCCATTGACTTTGCTTGTTGGAAGCCGGCTGGGAAGGTCGCAAATGGTGATCACGTGACTGAAGGACACTGCAACTGTCGTAAGTGTGATCTGCCAAGAGTCCAGATCACAATTCCTTGACTGTGGGGACACTGCGACAGTTGTAAGTGCGAGGACCAGTCGTAAGTCACTTTTTTCAGTGCTGTCGTAACTTTGAACGGTCATAACTTTGAACGGTCGCTAAACGAATGATTGTAAGTTGAGGATTACGTGTAGCAGGATCTTGTCCATAGAAGACAAGATGGTTGATACAGTGCTAAATTAGATCCTGTGTGACACCCCCCACCCCTACTATTTATTTAAATTGATTTCTATGGCTGCCCATCTCACCCAACTCACCAATGTGACTCTGGGCCCTTAATTATTTCCTTTACGGGATTAAATTAATATTGACTATGGCAGAAGGGGGTGCGATTAAGTTAGCGGTTAAGATGCAAGGCTTGTCGATCGGAAGGTCGCAAGTTTGGAGGTTCAAATCCCTAGCCCCGCATGACGGAGTGAGCTCCTGCACTCGTCCCAGCTCTAGCCAGCCTAGCAATTCGAAAGCATGCAAATGCAAGTAGATAAATAGGTACCACTTCGGTGGGTAGGTAACAGCGTTCCACGTGCGTCATGCGGCCACATGACCGCGGAAGCGTCTTCGGACAATGCTGGCTCTTCGGCTAACAAATGGAGATGAGCACCGGCCCCTAGAGTCGGACACGACTGTGCGGGGGAATCTTTACCTTTACCTTTATGGCATTATCTAACCAATTTTGAAGCTCATGCACATGTACACATTAAAAGAAAAACCAGGATCAGCTCTGACTAATGCTTGGATGGGAACTTTGAAGAATCTTAAAGGAAAATAATGCAGGGATATCTGTCAGGAAGATAACTGGTGAAGAAGGAGGGGGCTCCCTCCAGGGGGATAAATGCATGTGCAGTACTGAATCAGTTTGCTTTCATCGTAAGAGGCTGAAGAAGGCACCGCCCTAATTTCTTGGGCCCTTTCTCTGAGCATTACTAGTTCATTTTAGTTTAGCTGGATTCTGTCTAGCAGAGTAGAACAATAAAACACTAGAGCCTGTACACCAAGTCTCAGCATGTTCCTTCACTTGAAGTCAGAACAATATCAGCATGGAGGTTCAAAAAAGTCAAGATGGTGGCCACAATGATGCAATCTTTTAAACATGAGTTTTGATGTACATTGTAATGCATGTAAACGGGCGGGGCAGGGCTTTGAAAGCATGGTTGTGGCCGCCATGCTGCCTTTTTTGACCCGAGGACCCTCCCTGCAATTATCTTCTTCTAAGTTTGTTTTCCATATTGTCCGTATTGTTGTTAATTGTTCACTTCCGTATTGTTGTCTAAAAACCATGCAATCACCCCAAATCCTACCTTGATTGTCTTTCCTTTTACTTACTTATGAAGCCCAAAACTGAAGCTGGGGACCCCATGGCAAGTCTGAAAATTTTTTTGTGGCCTCTCAAAACCATGTTGCCAAAATTTGGTGGCCAACAGAAATATAATTTCCCACCAAGTCTGGCTCTTCAAAAAAAAAAAAAAAAAAAGTATGTAAACTTCTGGTGGCAAAACGATTTCCCCATCACCATGACAAATCTAAACACGCCTTTAAAACACACAGGAACTGCGGATATATTCTCTCTGTGCCCACTTGCATGACTTCATCGTCTCTCCCCACCTGTTTGGCTTCCAGGTGCCGACTGGTCTGCTCTTCTTTGACCGTGGACCACATTTTTTGGATTGTCTTCTTCCTGAAAGAACTTGCCTTAACAACTAAGATAATTAGATTTGCAACCCTGCTCCATTTAGGATTATTTTACCGACTGCATTGAAAAATAGGACAGGTGTCTGGCCTTCTCAGTGGGGCTACAGCCTTGGGGAACACTGCCTTTCCAGGGAAGCTAGGCTTTGCTCAGGTGGTTTTGCAGCCAGGCCGAGAAAGTTTCTGGGTGTTGCTTCCTACTTTCTGTATGACTCGGTATAATTAAGTGTTCTGTTTTTCTTTCCTCTGGCAATGGCAAACCTGTTTTGTCCTGCTGCCAAGAAATCGAGAATGATAAAATCGTAGAGTTGGAAGTGATGACGTGGATCATCTATTCCAACCCTCTACAATGGGCAGGAGAAACAATTAAACCAACCACGAGAGGCTTCTTCTTAAAAAGCTCCAGAGATGGAGAACCCACAACCCCCATAAGTAGGTTACTAGGATTTTCAAGCTCATCTTGAAGAAGAGAGTACATCCATTTTGGCCATTTCTAAGCTAAACACTTCTAAGTCATCCAACCACAGTTGTGCTGTTACAACAATAATCAGGCATGTCATCATCTCAGTAATGACTGGGCAATGCTAGAAGATGTTATGAACCTTTCTAGACTTGCTTTTAATTATGCGACCAACATGCCCAGATAGCTTCTTTTCTGCCCTATCCCCATGATATTGCTTCTGTCTTCTCTTCAACCCATGAGAAAGGCTGAAGTTGTCATTAGCTGCACTGGTATTAATGTAATTCCCCCTTTTCCAACATGGTGTCTCAATAGCCTCAAAAATTATACATCATCTGTTGATGCTTCGTCATCCATTGCATTGGAGGCCAAGTCAGATGACCAGCAATGGGTTAAATAAAGAGGCCCTTTGTGGGTGCGCCAGGCTGATGCAGGCAACTCTTCTACCACCATTCTACTGTTCTGGACACAGCAGTGGATGAGACAACACTAACAACACTTGGCATCTGTTGTTGCCAAGATTTTGTCGCTGATGTGTCACCCGAATTAGAGTTTTCATGGCTTGGTTAATTCTTAGGATAGTGGAAGCAGCAAGGTTTAGTCTTTGGGGGGAAAAAGAGAATTTCCACCTCTCCACCCTCACCTAAAGAAGAAAGAAAACACGTCTGATGGAATGGTCTTCCTTTTCATTGTGGAGTCTGGAGGAGTTTAGAAGAGCATTTTAAAGCAGGATTGGTTTGCCACAAGTCCTTGAATAGTTCATACCATGGTTCTGGAGTGTGTGGGTAGATTTCAAGGGGTCGGTGGATGGGAGAAGCCTTTTAATTTTATCTTCAGTAATCTCTAAGTGAAATTAGCTTTTTGTTCAAGAAGGCACCTAGGCAGCCAAGTAATTTATGGCCTCTCGACTCCGAAACGTTAGCTTCAATCGATCTCACTCTCTAAAATTATTTGAATTATTTTTAAAAAATATTTTGATCATTGTATTTGAGCATAATTGTAGTACAATCTACATTACCTATTTTATTTTATGGATTTAAATCCAGTGTTCTGAGAAAGGGTCTGTAGGTCTCACCAGACTCAAAGGGGCCTGTGACACAAAAAGGGTGAGAATCTTTGGTTTAGGCATGACAAAAAAAAAAAAGTATGTCAGTAGCATGATTTATTTTTAAAGCCAAGTTCGGCGTGTCGCTCCCTCCCTTTCAATTTCATTTCTCATTTTCTGGTTTGCAACAAGTTTGGGGTGGGGTGGGTGGGTTGCTGCGTGAAGGATGGTTTTAGCTACTTCTCTCCCTGGCCAACAGTTCCTGCTTGAGATTTCCCCCCCCCCCAACTCCTTTCCCTTCACTGCTGTGTTATTAAAACACCTCGGGATTCTCAAGAACATTTGCTTCCTCAAATGATGCAAAGA
Organism: Charina bottae; assembly: GCA_023362775.1. Classification (NCBI taxonomy): domain Eukaryota; kingdom Metazoa; phylum Chordata; class Lepidosauria; order Squamata; family Charinaidae; genus Charina; species Charina bottae. The sequence goes on from JALMGJ010000002.1 coordinate 22,275,926, forward strand.
GACGGGAAGTTGAAGGAGGCCTCACTTTCTCTTCCAGGACGATCTTGCAAAGTTTCAAACAAATAATCTCCCAGTTTGTTTGGCTAGCGAGCCTTACACCGTTGCAAAGATATTGTGGGGAATTTTATTGACCTATTCAATCCTCAATCCGTACAACTTTGTTTTGCAGAATAAGGGTTTCTTACTACTTCGCTTTTGATACATCCTTGATGGATTTGTGAGACTTATATCATGTCCTGCCTTTAATCTGAAAGGTCAGGACAGTGCTCGTAGGGTTCCCGGCTCCCAATTTTATTCCCAGCGGGCATTTCCTCCCTGCTGAATTGGAATGCTCTCCAGCTATCCTTGATTTAGCAAGAAAACTAAGTTGTTGGTTTGCTTAATGCTTGTCCAACAGGGTTGCAGGGTCCGTTTGTTTTTGCACTGCCCTTGGTCTAGATTTTGCAGCAGAGCTAGCAAGCCGTGATGCGATGAGAGGTTTGTTTGTCAGCTGGCTTGCTGGAGAGCCGGATGCTGGTTAGGGCTGAGAAGAAATACTGATTCAAAGTCCCCGAGGGAGATTCCGTGATTGAGGGAGGACTAGAACCTGGATCTCCCCATTCCTTCTCCAGCCTCTTTACCACTACTCCACACTGCTTCTTCTGCTAAGACAGGGGTGGGGAACCTTTTTTCTGCCAAGGGCCATTTGGATATTTATAACCGGGGACCAGGGTGGGGGGTGGGGGGGCGGGGTTTCTGGGATTTCCACAGACCGGGGGCCGGAGTTTGCTGGCGGGAGCCAATCACGTGGAAGGGGCGGGGTTTGTGGGCGGGAGCCCCGTGGGCCGTATACTAAGAGAAATAAGAGAAAGTGCTAAGAGAAAGTCATTGGCCCAAAGTCTCCCAGGGTTCTTCTTAGCTGAGGGGGAACTTCTGGGTTCCCCACTCCAACCCCTTCACCACTAGACCACCCTGGCTGTTGGACTGAGAGGGAGGGACTGTCTCAAAATCCCCCAAAGAACTGGGCTTCCCACTCTTAGTCCAACCCCTTCACTACAGACCACTCTGGTTCTTGAGCTGAGGGGGAGGGACTGGCCCAGCGTGCTCCAGGGAGCTTCTATGGCTGAAGAAGGACTAGAATCTGGGTCTCCCCATGCCTAGACCAACCACTACACACACACACCCCCCATGGTTCTCAGCAGAAAACAATCCTGGTACGATATTGGCTGTCTCCTGTTCTCTTCGATTGGTCTCCATCACTGTCAGCCCCCACCCAGGTGGGCAACAGCAAGGTTATAAGAACAACGCAGACTTCAGAGAAGTCTCTCGAATGCTCATCTTGGAGTAAATCCCAAAACTTGTAAACTGCAAAAGGAATTTCTGAGCCTCGTTTCTAGTGAGCTTATTCAGGCGGAGGCTCCTTGAGTGATGCAAGCCCTTCTTCCTAGGTTTCTGGTCACCTGGGCGGAGTTGTCATTTGTGAGATAAGCTGCCAAGAGACTTGCCTGCTGCTGTGCCTTGATGCTTGGTTTCTCCTGCCCCTCACTTTCTTTTCCCTGCCTCCCCAGAATCTCTCCCGGCTGCCCATCTCTATCCAGCCTTTTCTGGGAGTCACTGCAGTCATGTAACGTCCTGCTAAGGTTTTGGGTAAGAAGCCTATTTTACACACCTGGAGGCTGCCCTTGTTGGAATAAGAGGGAGTGAGATGGTTTAACAGTAGTACAGCTAAGGATGCAGGAAGCCTCTCCCGTGTGGGCCGGGGAGTGAAGAGGACAACGTCCTGAGGGCACAGGAGATAAAAAGATGTTGCCAGGGCATGTTAGTGGAGTGATGAGGTAGGAAAAAGCCCCAGTGACTGATCCAAAGTCACCCAGGGAACTTCCATGGCTGAAGGCAGCCTAGAGATTGCATCTCCTTCATCTTAGGCCAACACCTTAACCGCCTCCCTTTCGATTTATGTAGCGCTGTAATTTGGATTGCTTTCTCGCCAAGTTTATTGACCAAGGAAAGCGATATAGAATGGATTTTATTTTTTTATTAAAAAAAACACAGGCAAAGGACATTATCTTATAAGGAGATTATTGTGGATCTTAGGAAGTCCGTAGATGCAGGGGATGGCTTCTCCAGGATACAGACGGTGGTAGGTAATCCTATCGATGAAGCCATCATGTTCCAATTGTTTCAAACTGTCTATTACCTTTTTCTTGTAATTGCTGGTGGGGTCTCTTTTCAGTTTTTTATAATTCAGTTTATATTATAAGGAACTCACAGCCACCCTTCCTGACCCAGTCCTGGATAGAGTTATTCAGCTTGGCAATAAAGTACAGCTGGCCCAGCATCACAAGGTCAAGGAGAGGCAAACTAAGAAATTTGTCATTCTTCTTTCTCGCAGCAAGCAGAAACAAGGAACTGGAGAAACCGCTGGGAGGAACAACAACAACAGGACCACAGAGGACAAAAAGAACATGTGGGTGAAAAATCTCTCAGACAGAGAACTCACCCAACCAGAGAGAGATGTCCTAGCCAAAGGTCTTAATTTTGCCATCACTCCCAAGCAAGTTCCGGTCGTGGAGCTCATTACAGCCACAGAATCGGCCATCCACTACAACCACCTACCTTTTGAGGAAGCGGAACAACTCCGGCTTAAAATATCTGCAGCTCTGTCCAGTGCTCAGCCTCCTCCCCCCAACCTTACCATCCAAGAGAGGAGAGCCCTGACAACCCTCAGCAAAGATGAAACCATGACCATTTTACCTGCTGACAAAGGAAGATGTACAGTGGTTCTAAACACTGCAGACTACCACAATAAAATTACCTCACTTTTGGAGGATCACCATACATATGAAAAACTGAAAAGAGACCCCACCAGCAATTACAAGAAAAAGGTAATAGACAGTTTGAAACAAATGGAACATGATGGCTTCATCGATAGGATTACCTACCACCGTCTGTATCCTGGAGAAGCCATCCCCTGCATCTACGGACTTCCTAAGATCCACAAGGAAGGAACAGCCCTTCGACCCATAGTCAGCAGCATTAATTCGGTAACATACAACATTGCCAAACACCTCTCTACCATACTAGCACCTCTAGTTGGACACTCTGAACACCACATCCAAAATTCGAAAGAATTTGTTTCCAAAGCAAAGATCCTGAAACTGGATACAGATGAAACTATGGTCTCCTTCAATGTGTCCTCCCTTTTCACCAGCATCCCCACCACTCATGCTCTATCCGCTGTCAGGAAGAGACTAGAAGAGGACAGCACCCTTGAAAGGAGAAACCATCTCAACCCAAACCAGATCTGCCATCTTCTGGACCTGTGTCTTAACACCACTTATTTCTCATACAGAGGTGACTTTTACAGACAAAAACACGGCTGTGCCATGGGTTCTCCTGTGTCACCCATTGTGGCCAATTTATACATGGAAGAAGTGGAGAAGAAAGCTCTCAACACTTTCCAGGGAACGGTGCCCACCCACTGGTTTAGGTATGTGGATGACACCTGGGTCAAAATCAAGGCCCAGGAAGTACAGGCCTTCACGGACCATATAAACACTATAGATGCCAACATTAGGTTCACCAGAGAAGACACCAAGGACAACAGACTGGCATTCCTAGACTGTGAAGTCCTCATTGGGACCGGTGGCAAGCTAGAAATAGGGATCTACAGGAAACCCACACACACAGATCAATACCTGATGTTTGACTCCCACCATCCACTGCAGCACAAACTAGGAGTCATCAGGACATTATCACACAGAGCAGAAACCATCCCCACCTCTATGGATTCCAAAAAGAATGAAAAGCAGCACCTGAGAACAGCTCTGAAGGCCTGTGGATATCCAAATTGGGCCTTCACTAAATCTAAGTCTACCAGACCTAAAACAGCGACAGATAGGGCTGAGACTCAGAGTAAACGGAAGAACCTGGTCATTCCTTACATGGCTGGCGTGTCTGAAAAGATAAAACGGATATTTGGCAAACACCACATACCTGTATATTTCAAACCCACCAACACACTGAGATAGAGGCTTGTACACCCCAAAGATCAAACTCCAAAACACAAGGAAAGCAATGTAGTGTATGCAATCCAGTGCAGTGAGGAGTGCTCTGAACTCTACATTGGAGAAACCAAACAACCTTTGTACAGGAGGATGGCCCAACACAGGAGAAGTAACACCACAGGACCAGAGTCAGCAGTTTATCTTCATCTAAAGGAAAAAGGACACTCATTTGAGGACATTAATGTTCACATTTTAGACAGAGAAGATAGGTGGTTTGAGAGAGGGGTCAAGGAATCCATTTATGCCAACTTGGAAAATCCTTCCTTGAATAGAGGTGGGGGCCTCAGGCACAACCTTTCCCCTATCTTCCTTCCTGCTTTGTCTTCTGTGCCTAGGAAGATTAAGACCATTTCGCAAGCTCAACAGCAGCAGGGTAATCTTAACGATCCTCCTTTAGATGATAAAGGGACTTAGAAATAAACATCTCAAAATAACCATGACCTAGCCCCAGGTGCAAGGTCACACAGCCACCCTAGAAACATATTTAAGGATTCCCTTACTAACTTTACTCAGACTGAAGAAGCTCCTTGGATAAGGAGTGAAACGTTTCTACTGAGAAAATAGAAATCCAGTTGACATGATTCAAGCCACAGACGTTTGGGCAGTTTCATTCTAGCAGTTTTAAGGCTTAAAATGAAATAAACAATGTGTGCTCCTAGAGCAGCGTTTCTCAAACTTGGCCATTTGAAGATGTGTGGACTTCAACTCCCAGAACTCCCCAGCCAGCCATGCTGGACTTCAAGCTGTCCACACATCTTCAAGCTTCATACCCATGCTGGCTGGGGAATTCTGGGAGTTGAAGTCCACACATCTTCAAGCTGTCCACACATCTTCAAGCTTCATACCCATGCTGGCTGGGGAATTCTGGGAGTTGAAGTCCACGCATCTTCAAGCTGTCAAGGTTGAGAAACACTGGTCTAGGAATACGTCAAAGTAAGTAGATCAATCTTGAAGGAACAGTCACTTTTACAGCATTTTTCTTTATCATCCCCTCTACCATCTTTATGGTCAGCAGGATCCCCATCACTTTCCTCTCCTCTCTCTGTTGCAACTCTTTTGACTCATGGCCAAACGGTGTTGGGTTGATTTTGTGTGGGCAGTATGTGGCAAGCCAAATGATTGGGTGATTTTTCTGGATTTGCTCTGTTCCTTTTGGTGCATGTCAACCATCTAGAAGGAAAATCACCTGCCACTCATGGTGTTGCAGCAGGAATGGTTGGGTCTGGAGAAAGGACTCTTTTGGTCATCTCTTCCTCCTCCTACCCCAACAGATCGGCGTCACAGAGAGAGCTGAGTCACAAACAGCACTTTTACTTAGAATTTCTCTTTCCTTCCTTTATGCAGACAACAGATCCAAACCACCAGGTTCTGTTCAGGAGGCAGTGGGTGGCGGATTGCTCAGGTTTTTCTACTATTTCACTATTTCAGCCTTGCGCTACCCCAGTGAGGACCATAGAGTTCAAGCACTTTTGATATCCAAAAAGATTAAGCCCAGAATGGTCATTCTTTGGAAATACATACCTCTTAATGGAGATTGACGGCTGGACTCTACACACTCTTCTTATTGCTAAGTGATTATTCCTTCAACCTTGGAAAGATAAACTTATAAATTACTCAGTGGGCTGGAAACCTGATTACTTGCAACTTGTGAACAAATTGCTTGCAGACGGAGATGATGTATGGACGGGCACAGTGAAATATGGTAATCCTTTATTGAGATTGTTGTGTGACCCTTTACAATGGTGTTTCTCAACCTTGGCAACTTTAAGATGCGTGGACTTCAACAACCAGAATTCCCCAGCCAGCCAGGCTGGCTGGGGAATTCTGGGAGTTGAAGTCCATGCTACTTAAACTTGCCAAGGTTGAGAGACACTGTACTAGAAAATGTTGGGCTGGCTTTGAATACTAGCATCTTGACTCTCTCTCTCTGTGTGTATGCATGCATGCATGCCTGTGTGTGCCTTCATCCTTGCTCTGTTTCCGGCTGCAAAGTATCTTAAGCTGGGCCTGCTAACACAGATATATTTTCAAAATAAATTCCATCTTTTCTTGCAATATATAAACAAACAAACAAACAAACAAACAAAATAAAAAATCCCTCTCCAAACCCACAGTGGTGTGCCCACTGGTAACGATTCCCACCACCCAGGCTGCAGAGGTGGGGAAAACCTTCAAATTTCATTGGTGTCATCTTTTTTTGCTTTTATCTTAATCCAGATGGCAGCTTCACAATTAAGCCGGCCAACTTTCCCCCCCCCCCCCACTTCTCTAGCCAACCCAGAGAGATGTGCCTCCGTTCCAGTCTTTGACTGTGGCTGCCTGGCTGTGGCTTCGCCCTGAGAAATGAATTGGCCGTTCTGAAAGATTCAGAAGTAGCCCAACTAATGGGTGACAAGCATTAGGGAAGCGGGTGACACAGTGAACCAGGAGCAAAGTTTCCCGCAGGGTGAGGCTGTCGGAACAGGCGGGGAACTGTTATTCAGCCTCCGAACAGGTGACTGAGGCACAGGGGGGATAGCGTGGTGTGGTGATTCAGCATCCTGCCACAATGCACAATCTCCTCAGCATGCCTGCCAGCTGTTAAGTCAGACTTTTTAAAAGCATGCTTCTGAAAGAGCAGGAAACCATGTTCAAAAGTTATCTAACCAAGAGGCAACAGTGCAGTTGTGCAGTGCAGAGGGGGTCTCCCTCCGACTGTCCTGCACAGCCTGTCCCCCATGCCAGCCCCCCATTAGGCAGGCTGCTAGGATTGGCTTGAAGATCTGGCAGATACAAAGGAGATGTTGGTTGGAAAGATCAAGACTGTCCCACTGCTCTGATCAGAAATGCCTCTGGAGGAGGACGTCCATGAAATGGTACGGTGCCTCCGTGCCAATATCAGGCTAAAGTAACCAATAAGGCGCTGAGCTCATCAATCCTCTGAGGCAGGGTTTACCAACCTTGGCAACTTCAAGATGTGTGGACTTCAACTCCCAGAATTCCTCAACCAGCATCGCTGGCTAGTGAATTCTGGGAGTTGAAGTCCACACATCTTGAAGTTGCCAAGGTTGGTAAACCCAGCTCTTGGGAGTTACCTGACCACACCCTTGACAATGGTTGGTGAAGTGCATCAGATTGTATCCACAGCCAAACATGTGATTGGATAAATGAGAAGACCCTAGTTTAACACCCCAGCAGCTGAGGATGATTTCAGGGTGCCTCAGTATGGGCTGGGAATCAGATGAGGCAACAACACGGGGACACAGCAGAAAAAGGAGCTCGAGAAGGCAGATTTGCACTGCACTTAGATGCAAGCATGGGAAGGCTCAGAGTAGAATGATTGTAACAACCGAATTTGCAGGTGGCAAATTCACATTTGGGATGTTTCCTTACCTAAAAGAATTGCTACCACCATTAATTCTACCAGCAAACGGAAATTGGCCAAATAGGATGGTGGGATGGCCTCAAACTGTACTGAAATAATGTTGCTGATCGTACTGTAAAACCAAAGAGTTGGAAAGGTAATCTTGGCCATTAAATACAACCTATTGCTTAGACCAGGAATCAAATTAAAGCATCCTAGACAGGTATCTGTCTAGAACAGTGTTTGTCAACCTTGGCAACTTTAAGATGTGTGGACTTCAATTCCCAGAATTCCCCAGACAGCAAGGCTGGCTGGGGAATTCTGGGAGTTGAAGTCCACGCATCTTAAAGTTGCCAAGGTTGACAAACACTGGTCTAGAACCTGTCCAGTGAAGGAAAGCCCACCACGTCTCTGACAAATTGGTTTCATTGTTACATTAGGAAGGTTCCCCCCACCTCCATATTCAACCCAGATCTTCCCTCTTGAAATTTACAGTAAATCCATTATTCTAAGGCCTGCATTCTGAGTTGTAGAGAACACGGCTTGATCTTCTTCTGTGTGACATCCATCAAGTATTTGAAGAATGCTATCATGTAAAGCTCCTCAGCCTTTTCTTCTCAAGACTTTATATTCCAATTTCTTTCAAACTCTCTTGATAGGACTTCATTTCAAGTCCCCTAATCATCTTTTTCCCTTACTGTGAATGTGTTCCAGTTTATCTGAATTCTTAAAGTGTGGTACTGAACCAGAGATAATTCTTGAGATGGCTTGACCAATGCACAGAGAAGTTGAACTATTACTTCCCATCATTTGGAAACTATAATTTTGTTGATACAGCCTAAAATTGCATTTGCTTTTTTCCCCCAGCCACATTATATTGCCGGCTCATATTCGGTTAGCAATCAACTGCTATTCCAAGACCTGGTATTCATATACATCACTATCAAGCCAGATATTCTCCATCCTTTATTTACTTATTTATTTGTCGAATGTATATGGTTGCCCATCTCACACAAAGTGACTCTGGGCAGCGTACAATACAACCGGCAATTAAAACGTTCTATAAAACCAGATAAAAACAATGAACATAAATAAAGCAAGATCATGAGAGGGAAGACGTTACATAAAGTGCAGTCAGTGCACAAGCTTCCTATTACTAGGGAATCCCCGGACTTGCTGAAAAGAAAAACATGTTTTGAGGGCTTTCCAGAAGGTCACAAGGGTTGGGGCCAACCTCATCTCAGGGGATGGGTGGGTGATGTTCCTTTATCCATGCATTTGATGTTTGTTTCCTAAATTAGAACATTATGCTCATCTCTGTTAAATCTCAGTCTGTTACCTTCCACCCTTTCCCCCAGAATCCTTTTATTTCTATCTTCTGCGATAGCCGCTGTTCTACCTACTTTGGGTCATAGGCAAATTTGATAAGAATTTTCCTCAACTTTGTATCCAATAATTAGTACAAATATTGAAGAGTAGAGGTCTCAGGGCTGAACCTCATGGTTCACTTGATGCCTCTTTCCAACCTGATGAGGAACGATTGAGAAGTATTCTTTCAGTATGAGCTTCAGCCAGTTATGGATCCACTTGATTGTTACCAGCCACATTTAACTAGCTGGCTAATCAGAATGTATGAAATGTTGTGTCAAACACTTCGTTGAAATCAAAATATGACTTCAGCATTTCCTTACCCAGTCAGACCCTACACAGTCACGGCAATAAATCTTTAGTATTCTGAAACTCAACCCCCCATTCATCAACTAGCTAACAGCAGAAACTTCACAAACTGGAAACCATGACTGAAACTGCTTTATTGCAGACCAGAATGGAGTCATATAAATAAATGCAGATCTGCCTATGCAGAGTACAGGAATTAAGCCATTTCTTTATCTATATAGATTTTAAAAGTGCTCCATTCCCAATGACCTGGGCAGTTTACACTATAAAAAGAACAGAGATGTGTGTCCATGGACTTTTGGGCTGTTCTTTTCACAGCTTTGAGGTTAAGAGGCACCTGCTCAATGTTGACACCTGAGTTGTGTCTGACCTGAGCAGGGCTGATCCAAGTCTCACCAGTTTCAGCCCTTGTAACAGTCTATTAAAGAAGTTAAAGGTGAAGGTAAAGGTTCCCCCCGCACATTTGTGCAGTCGTGTCCGACTCTAGGGGCCGGTGCTCATCTCCGTTTGTTAGCTGAAGAGCCAGCGTTGTCCAAAGATGCTTCCACAGTCATGTGGCCGGCATGACGCATGCGGAACGCTGTTACCTTCCCACCGAAGTGGTACCTATTCATCTACCTGCATTTGCATGCTTTCGAATTGCTAGGATGGCAAGAGCTGGGGCGAGTGCAGGAGCTCACTCCGTCACGCGGGGCTAGGGATTCGAACCTCTGAACTTGCGATCTTCCGATCGACAAGCCTGGCGTTGTACCCGCTGAGCCACCACGCCCCAATCATTACCTTATCAAAACGTTAAATGAAGTTAGTTTGGCAATGCCTGTTCTTATTCTTTGTATATTAGATGTATAAACCATTTGTTCTCCAAGAGTTCCAGGTGGGTTACATAAGCATCTTCACTTGTTTGACCTCCTACCACACAGTTTTTGACAAATCCATACTGATTCTGGTAACAACTGCAATGTTCTCAAGGTGCTTACAAAGCAATCTTTTCCCAGATTTTCCCAGGTGCCAAAGCTAGGCTAACCAGGATTGGATTTTCCTTTTGCCCCTTTTTGAAGACAGGGTCGTTTATTGTCCTTCAGTCATCTAGCACTTCACCAGTTCTCTAAGATTCCCCAACTTTCAGTGAAGTTTCAGCTGGCCATCGGCTTATCCCATCCATACCCCAGAATGCAATTCATCTGATTTGTAGGAGATTTAAATGAATTCAAAGTCAAGAGATCTTCTCTGAGTCATGTTTCTGTTTCTATCAGTCTCAAGTTTCACTTCTGTTCCCTCATCCGGCTCTTCACAATCTCCTGATGGAATAAAGAATTTTTTGTTGGAGAAGACTAAATGATGTGGTAAGTGCCTTTCTATAAAATTTTTGACCCATTTTTCAAAGAAAGAGTTTCCAGGTTACAGGTATGAACTGAATAAGGTTCCAGCTTTACCACATTTCTTTCCCCTCCTCCTCTACCACTACTTTTTTCCCCTACTCAGCTGAAACGGATGCGGTGGCCAAATAAACGTACCAAGAAGAGACCCTTTCCTGGTATCGTCTAAATCATTCTGATATTTTAGAAGTAGGTGCGGAAACGTTCATAGAGCTTTTATCTTTAACACACATCAGAGAAATGGGATGATAAAAGAAATTCAGGGCAATTAATCTTTTATTCTCTAAGTCAACCACAGATGCCCTGATTTTTAACATCTGAAATGTATTTCATTCATTTAATTCATGAATATCCCACCTTTCTCCATGGAGCTCAAGATAATGGATACTCCGTACTTCCTTTTTCATCCCCAACAAGACCACTGTGGGCTAGGTTAGGTTGAGAGAGAAAGTGTGTGGTCCAAAGTCCCCCAGGGAATTTCTGTAGCTGAGGTCCTGGGTCTCTCTGTTCCTAGTCCACCACTTTCATCATTAGCCTATTCTGGCTCTTGCGCTTAGAGAGAAGAACTGACCCGAAGTCCCCCAGTTAGCTTTTGGGGCCAAGAAGGGGCCAGATCTCAGGTTTCTGCACTTCTAGTCCAGCATCTTCACCACTAGACCATAATGTCTCACACAATTCAGACAGGTGAAGTGGTTGCATAGCAGTGAAGCTCTTTTTTTTTCTTCCCTAGGATAGCCTGGTACCTCCTGGTGTGTTGGACTTCAACTCCCATAATCCTTATGGCCTTTGAAATCTGAAGTTCAGCACATCTGTTTGGTCTAGTGGTTAAGGCACCAGGCTAGAAACCAGGAGACTGAGAGTTCTAGTCCCTCCTTAGGCATGAAAGCCGGCTGGGTGACCTCAGGCCAGTCCCTGTCTCTCAGCCCCAGGAAGGAGCCAATGGCAAACCAGGAGACTGAGAGTTCTAGTCCTGCCTAAGGCATGAAAGCCGGCTGGGTGACCTTGGGCCAGTCCCTGACTCTCAGCCCTAGGAAGGAGCCAATGGCAAACCAGGAGACTGAGAGTTCTAGTCCCGCCTAAGGCATGAAAGCCGGCTGGGTGACCTTGGGCCAGTCCCTGTCTCTCAACCCTAGGAAGGAGCTAATAGCAAACCAGGAGACTGAGAGTTCTAGTCCCGCCTTAGGCATGAAAGCCGGCTGGGTGACCTTGGGCCAGTCCCTGACTCTCAGCCCTAGGAAGGAGCCAATGGCAAACCAGGAGACTGAGAGTTCTAGTCCCGCCTAAGGCATGAAAGCCGGCTGGGTGACCTTGGGCCAGTCCCTGTCTCTCAGCCCTAGGAAGGAGCCAATAGCAAACCAGGAGACTGAGAGTTCTAGTCCCGCCTTAGGCATGAAAGCTGGCTGGGTGACCTTGCGCCAGTCCCTGTCTCTCAGCCCCAGGAAGGAGCCAATGGCAAACCAGGAGACTGAGAGTTCTAGTCCTGCCTAAGGCATGAAAGCCGGCTGGGTGACCTTGCGCCAGTCCATGACTCTCAGCCCTAGGAAGGAGCCAATGGCAAACCAGGAGACTGAGAGTTCTAGTCCCACCTTAGGGTTGAAAGCCAGCTTGGTGACCTTGGGCCAGTCACTCTCTCAGCCCAACTCACCTCACAGGGTTGTTGTTGTGGAGAAAATAGGAAGAAGGCATATTAGCTATCTTTGCCACCTTGAGTTATTTATAAAAATAATAAAGGCGGGATAGAAAATAAATGACTAAATAAATGAATAAATCTGGGGAACATCAAGTTGGGTCAGGGGAAGACTCCTCTGGAGCATGCCTAATCTTGTCATGATGATGATGATGATGATGATGATGATGATGATGATGATTTAGAGACTAGAATCTAGAGCAGTCTTCCCCTGACCCAACTTGATGTTCTCCAGATGTCCCCAGATGTCCACCAAGTTATCTCCTCTCTAGGGTCCCACCTAGGTCCATTATTGGGGAAGAATGTGAGGTTGCCAGATGAGGTTGAAAGCAGTAGAGAACTGGAGGTCAGGGATGGTGCTTTTGCTTAGTTCCCTGAAGGGCAATATCCATACCCATACCCATACCCTTACCCTTATCATCTACCCATATCCATATCATCTATCTGAAGAATAGCCTTACCTATGTTGGATTAAACCTTTCATGCTCCCCAGCCAGAGCAGGACTGAATGGCTAGGGAATAATGGAAGCTCTAATCCAAGACATCTGGGGAAAACTACATTAGGGAAGATTTCATAACAGGGGTAATACATACTCTGAAACTAAATGCCAAAGGGGAAAAGTTGAGCCTTTCCATATAAGTAATGTATGCACACTGTAGTACTACAAGCATTGATCAGCCAGAGTTTCATTTCTAATTTTCACCTTTCAGTTTTAACAGTCATCCAACAGAAAAAAAAATGGGTAAAATTGTTCACAAAGTTCTCATGGTTCAAAGAACTCTGGCTCATGGTGGTCCCCCAGAATCTTGGTAGTTGGCCTCCCAGTGTCTTGACAGGGTCTACTTCTGCAGCCTACTCTTTCTAAACAAACAAAAACATCTTCCCCATTTGCACTGGGAATCCATGGCTGGGAACTGCCACTTTATTTTTACCCACAACCCACCTGGCGTTACCCTGATGCATTATGGGAAGTGAAACCAGCAGCCCCTCGTTTAGACACCCAGGACTGATTGCACTATTTTCTCTGGTGCCACCCTCTGGTGCCAAGCAAGGTGGCCAGACCTTGGCCTATATTTTAATCTAGAATTCTACTTTCTGCACAGATGAAGTGTGGAAAATGAATCTATGTAGAAGATGAGAAACAATTGCACTGCGCACAATTCTGTCATTTCCGGGCCAGAAGTAGAAACCTTGACCTAGTTATGAGGTGGAAAGATGTAAGGCAGAATGCAAGAGTGGGAAGCCAATGGCTGGATTTTGGGGTTTTAGAGCTATGACAGCAGATGGGCATAGAATTGTTCAATAGACTTGTTTGTAATCTAGTGGTTTATCTCTAGAAGGTTTAGAGGTGCAAACTCAGTCTTGAGGACACCTTAGGGGGTGACAGTGGGTCCAGAAACCCCACTCCTTGGCTCTGTGTTGAAACAAACGAAAAACATCCCAGCCTGTTTCCTCAGCTTGTGAGAATTGTTCAGGGAGATGCCTCCTTCATCTTCCCGTGTTTGTGGCTAACACATTGGGCTAAGAAACAAGCAATACAAGCCAATCTGTGAAACCGGAGGTTGATTAAATTCCACACAAGGGCAGGCTGAGTTTCTGAGAAGCGGTCTTTAACCTTGCCTCCTCACCCACTGGAAAGAAAAACCAAGTGTGAAATGCCAATCATCTCCGTTTCCTTCCAATGCCCAAGTGGTGACGCATTGTGCACAAAGTGGAACGAACCCAGATAATCGGCTCGTTGTGCTACTTCACTGTAGCCACCTAGTCGTCTTGATGTGGCATTGTGATGAAGACCAAGGATTTGGTCTTGCAATGTAACTTGGATGGATCCCAAGGAGGTAGACAAAGTCCTCTGGGCTGTGAGTTCTGCCACTCATGGACTTGACTCTTGTCTCTCCTGCATAAAGTGGTATGGGAGGGAACTGAGAGTTGGATCTAGACCAGGGCTTTCCAAAGTGCCGTCGCTGGAGACACATCAGCGTCGTCGTCGTCAGCAGCACGGGGGGGCGTGGGGCGGTGCGCGTGTGCGCACGGCGGCGGCGCGGGGGGGGGCGTGCGGCGGCGCGCGCGTGCATGGCAGCGGCGGCAGCCTCTGCTAAAACGCGGAAGCACTGATCCCGCGCCACTGCCGCCGCCGCCATGCACGCGCGCGCCGCCGCTTCCGGGTGGTGTGGCGACACACCACGCTCTGTGTGGCGACACACTTTTGTGTCGCGACACACAGTTTGGAAAGCTCTGATCTAGACTGAAGTCAGACCTTATTGTCAGAGGGGGGTGTTCCAGCAGCCTTGAAAGAGATGCTGTTCCACCCCCTCATCAAGGGACTTGTCTTGGATCAAACAATATAGATGATGATGATGATGATGATGATGATGATGATGATGATTTATTTTCTATCCCGCCTTTATTATTTTTATAAATAACTCAAGGCGGTGAATATACCTAATACTCCTCCTTCCTATTTTCCCCACAACAGCAACCCTGTGAGGTGACTTGGGGTGAGAAAGAGTGACTGGCCCAGGGTCACCCAGCCGGCTTTCATGCCTAAGGCGGGACTAGAACTCTCAGTCTCCTGGTTTGCTATTGGCTCCTTCCTAGGGCTGAGAGACAGGGACTGGCCCAAGGTCACCCAGCCAGCTTTCATGCCTAAGGTGGGACTAGAACTCTCGGTCTCCTGGTTTCTAGCCCAGCACCTTAACCACTAGACCAAACTGGCTCTCATCCTATATCCAACCTCCCCTTTTAGGGAAAGGTTATGGAGAAAGTGGTGAAGGAACAATTACAGAGGGCTCTGGAAGAAATGGATTATGTGGACCCTTGGTATTCAGAACTCCGGCTGGGGTGCGAGAGAGAAACCACAATGGTTGCTCTCGTGGATTACTTCTGGCAAGGCATGGAGAAAGCGACCACCTTTTTCCTGCCAGACTTCTAAGCCAGGGTTTCTCAACCTTAGCAATTTTAAGATGTGTGGACTTCAACTCCCAGAATTCCAGTTTGGTCTAGTGCAGAGCTTTCCAAACTTTTCATGTTGGTGACACACTTTTTAGACATGCATCATTTCGCGACACACTCTTACAGCAGGGCACAAGGCAGGCACTAGGACCTGCGTGGAATCACAGCAGGTTTGGAGGCAGCAAGGCACAAGGCAGGCACTAGGACCTGTGCGGAATCCTGGCAGGGCTCAGAGGCAGCAGCAGCCTCGACACACCCAGACACTGCAGCCGACACACTAACGTGTCCCGACACACAGTTTGGAAAGCTCAGGTCTAGTGGTTAAGGCAACGGGCTAGAAACCAGGAGACTGAGAGTTCTAGTCCCGCCTTAGGCATGAAAGCCGGCTGGGTGACCTTGGGCCAGTCACTCTCTCTTAGACCTAGGAAGGAGCCAATGGGAAACCAGGAGACTGAGAGTTCTAGTCTCGCCTTAGGCACGAAAGCTGGCTGGGGCCAATCACTCTCTCTCAGCCCAACTCACCTCACAGGGTTGTTGTTGTGGGGAAAATAGGAGGAGGAAGGAGTATTAGGTATGTTTGCTGCCTTGAGTTATTTATAAAAATAATAAAGGTGGGATAGAAAATAAATAAATAAATAAATAAAAATTCCCCAGCCAGCATGCCACAAATCTCAAGTAAAATCTGCCTTCCCAACCCAGGTGGATAGAGAGCATCTGCTGAAGGTCCCCTATCAGAAGTATGAACAGAGGAAGCATGGGGGAAGATGTCTAAAGAGGCTATTCCCCTGTTTTGCAACAACTTGGTCCCTGATGCAAGAGGGGTCAAATCAATTCCATGGGATATAAATAATAGGAAGTACAGATATAGACCCAGAAAGATACTGTCCCATTCATCAGCTTCAAAATGGCCGTGGAGGCTTGTGGTAAAGGAAGATGGAACCACTGAATCAGCAAGCTTGATTAGAAAGTCATATCCTGATTATTTCCTAAATGTGATCTATTTCTGGAGTGAAAATGACA
Source organism: Charina bottae (assembly GCA_023362775.1). Lineage (NCBI taxonomy): Eukaryota > Metazoa > Chordata > Lepidosauria > Squamata > Charinaidae > Charina > Charina bottae. The sequence continues at coordinate 22,292,028 of JALMGJ010000002.1, forward strand.
GCCACTGAAGCAGTTGTGGGGTGGAGAAAACCCATTTTGCATTTGTATGCCCCCCCTTTTTTTCTTCATTTTCCTTGTTATGTGTTGATTTAATACATTCTTCTAACCCAACTTTTCCCAACCTGGGCCCCTTCACATTCTCCCATTCCCCAGACACCATGGCATTGGCTACACTGGTTTGTGAAGTTGGAAGTTGTTATCCATCACATATGGAGGTGGCCAGTTCAAGAAAAGCTGCAATTACCATTTAACCACATGTTAGATATTCCCTGGAGGACAAACCATTAGTGGTCTACAATGTACTAAACTGATCTGTCTAATTAAACAAAATCAATCTATTCATCTTCCTATGGAGGTATTGTTGTTTGTTCCACTGTACTATGTGAAGGAGATAGATAGATAGATGATAGATAGATAGATAGATAGATAGATAGATAGATAGATAGATAGATAGATAGATGATAGATAGATGATAGATATTTGTTATATTGATTTTTTCTGAGGTCAATTTCTCTTTCCCTTCTCAATTTTTCCTTCAAAACAACCCTTTTTGGTAACTTAGGGTGAGAAAATGGCCCAGGGGTTTACCCTATAAGCTTCATACAGTATCTCTGTGGGGAAGTCAACATGGATTTCCTCACCTGCACTTTAACCTAGCCTTCTATTTAATAACTTACCTGGTTGCTATAGGCAACAAGGAATTCCACACGGGAGACTAAATGGGCTATGTGCCAGTCACTGAAATATTTATGTGATGGCTGTAAGGTGGAAGATGGCTTTGCCCCCATACTTGGCACTGAAACACAGCTGTTTAGTCTGTGGGCAATTGTGCTAAATCTCCTACTAAACTGACTACATATTGACCCTATATTGATCTCCTCTCCCAAATCCTGCTCTGCTGCCTCATCATCTACATTTCAAGATGGCTAACTCTGGGCAAAAGGAAATTTATTTCACCACAAACTTGCTGACCTGGAATTCATTATATGCTGTTGATTGACTGATTTACCTACTCTGTTTTCACTCAATTTATATAACTTATGGAGTTAGCACAAATGGTGAAATTAACAATTTTATTAAAAGATAAAAATATTTTGAAATTTAAAGAAATGTGGCAACCAGTATTAGATTACCTGTATACGATTGAGAAAAATGAAGCGATGACGATGGGTTTTGTATTCTAAGGAATTAAACATATAGAAATAAATAGTAAGGTAAGGGAAAATAAAGATAAGAGATATATTAAGATGCTAATTGTATATCTTTAGCTAGGATAGTCTATATATGTTACTTCTTATATATTGATTTTTTTTGGAATTTAAGTGTATAAATAACAATATGTAATAACAATATATAACAATAACAGTAAGATCTGTAGTAGAGTAAATTCCGGGAGACAGTGGAGGACAGAAAGGCCTGGCGTGCTATGGTCCATGAGGTCACGAAGAGTCGGACACGACTAAACGACTGAACAACAACAACAATGTTGATTTTTATGTATGTATGTATGTATGTTTTTGTAGAATATTTTAATGAATAAAGAGTTTTTAAAAAAATTATACGCTCCCTTTCAGTTCAGTCTGAAAACTCATGATGGTGTAAAGCAAAAACATACAAATAGGAAAATAATAAAGAAAAAAAATGAATCAAAATATCTTGTATTAAAGAGAAACCAAGCTTTGTTATTATAGTATACATATTAACTCACAGATTTTCTAAAAAATGGATTAAACAGAGGCTAAACTTTTGTTTTAATTCCCATAAAAAAAAAAAAGGTAAAGGTACCCCCCGCACATTTCTGCAGTCGTGTCCGACTCTAGGGGCCGGTGCTCATCTCCGTTTGTTAGCCAAAGAGCCAGCGTTGTCCGAAGACACTTCCACGGTCATGTGGCCGCATGACACGTGCGGAACGCTGTTACCTACCCACCAAAGTGGTACCTATTCATCTACTTGCATTTGCATGCTTTCGAATTGCTAGGTTGGCAAGAGCTGGGGCGAGTGCGGGAGCTCACTCCGCACGCAGGGCTAGGGATTCGAACCTCCGAACTTGTGATCTTCCGATCGACAAGCCTGGCCGTCTTACCCACTGAGCCACCACGCCCCTCTTTAATTCCCATAGATGGTATCAATTATATCGGTCCTAAAAGGTAGACCAGACCAGGAAATCAAATCCACAGGATGACTAGAACTACCTTAATCCTGGGATGGGAATGTCAACAGTTCCTCCTGGGGCTTGCTGCTCCCATGATGCCCTCCTTGGTATTAACATCTATCGCCCTTGGATTTTATATTTATTTATTGATAATGATTTTGTGTTGTATTTTTATCCTTGTTTTTATTGTGAACCGCTCAGGGTCTCCCGATTGGGGGAGATGGGCGGTAATATAAGTGTCAGAGCTCTGGCAGACCTCTGCCATTCAAGCAAGTACGTGTTAACCGACACGCGGAAACAGACTCGCAACTGACAAGCAGCCGGAGCCATGGTAAGGAGCTGTGAAACGGAACGCATCAACCCAGGAAGGACTGTCTGGCGAAGCTGGAGCCACGTACCTCACACATCAACTTCAAAAGGACAATGGGGGGCGAAATGTTTAAATGTAATATACCATGCCATGCCAGTTCATTCACGTCTTTGTTCCTGCACCTATGTACTTCAATAAATCTCTTTGCTTTCAAGAAGCCTGCGTTCGGCTTTCTTTAGACAAGAGAATCTGACAGACATCGTTGGGAGCAGTCCTTACAATAAGTTTGAATAATAAATACATAGATAGATAGATAGATAGATAGATAGATAGATAGATAGATAGATAAATAAATAAATAAATAGAAATTGGCTATAACAGAATTTTGTTATTATCTGATTGTGCTGTACCTTCCCCCCCACCCCCCCACCCCCTTCCTATACTCCTGTGAATTAGGGAGGCATCTGCCTGAGCTGTTTCTGAATGTTATCTTACTTCTCGAAGGTTAAAAAATGTTTCAGCCCCTTTGCCCTGGTAACAGTTCTTGGATATTTCCGTCAAGGCCATCTTCTTTACTGTCTACAATTATTTGCTCATTAATACACAAACAACTGTGTTGCACTTGTTTGAGAGTGGCCACTATATGAAGGTAGTTATCATATCTACATATGCCTGCATCTCCCACATTTCATTTCTACTTGACTTTTTGTTATTATCCTGCTAGGGTTTTTCAAACTGGGTTCTTGGAACCCCGGAGCCCGGTGAGAACTATCATATTACTATAACTGCTGAAAATGTGGAAGATCTGCAAGAAAAGAAAGCTCAACTTCAGGAAGAGAGCAATGTTTCATTTCCTTGTTACAAGGGGAAGCAGAACTACAGAAGCACCAACATTGTTGTTGTTGTTGAAGCTACCCACAAGTTTGCTGGTATGGAGAAAAGGACAAATATCAAGACTTCAGCTCACCCAGAGCTTCATATTTGGGGTGGAAAAAACCTAATGCAGAGCTTTCCAAACTTTTCATGTTGGTGACACACTTTTTAGACATGCATCATTTCACGACACACTCTTACAGCAGGGCACAAGGCTGGCACTAGGACCTGTGCGGAATCACAGCAGGTTTGGAGGCAGCAGGGCACAAGGCAGGCACTAGGACCTGCGCGGAATCCTGGCAGGGCTCGGAGGCAGCAGCAGCCGCGACACACCCAGACACTGCAGCCGACACACTAATGTGTCGAGACACACAGTTTGGAAAGCTCTGTCCTGGATAACACTAATTAGTTTGGATTCCTTAAATAATGTGAATATTTCATCACCCTACCAATTGGCACAGAACTGGTAAGAGACAGCTGTCCAAATTTAAAATCATGGTGCATTAAAATGATCACAACCCAGATGGGAAGGCCATAACAGGAATTTTGACATCTAGCGTATATAAGTTGTCATATACTGCAAGTTTACTACTATACCACAGCTTTCCAAACTCTGTGTTGCGACACTTTAGTGTGTCGCAACACAGTTTGGTGTGTCGCCACACAACCCGGAAGCGGTGGCGGGGGCGTGCACGGTGTTTTAGTGGAGGCCGCTGCCGCTGCTGCCATGCACGCCGCGCACCCCCCCGTGCCACCGCCGTGCACGCCCCTGCCCTCGCACGCGCCCCCGCGCCGCCGCCGTTGGTGTGTCGCCAACAGCGGCAGATTGGAAAGCACTGTACTATACATTGTAAAAATTTCTTTTTCTCTCTCCCATTCGCCATCAGCAGGTTCCGCAAATGCTAACACTGTATGATGGTTATTTTAATTCTCTTTTTTGTTTGATTGATAGAGATTTTATTACATTGCTGTTGTTGATCGTTGTTAGCTCTCCAGAGATCATATGTAAGAAGGGCGGCCGAATAAAATCTCCAGGAGTTGGGCAGCATATAAATTTAATAAATTATTATTATTATTATTATTATTTCTAAATAAATAAATAACCCATTGCAATTCCCCCCCCTTTTAGGGGGTTGCCTCATGAGAGGGGGGTTCTAAAGAATCAAGATGGCAGTCACAACCATGGGATTGAAGCCCTCCCCTTGTATATGCGAGTACAAAGGGGCGGGCCTTTGATTGTGTGATTGCCTTTTTTGACCTCTCCCTGCTAATGGCACTGGCCTTGACCAGCATAGATGTCAGGGAGACACAGGAGAGCGGAGGGGGGAGCTTACCCACGGGAGGGAAGCGAGCACGAAGCTCGGAGGGCCTGGCCTTCTTTCCCAAACGCCTCCGGAAAGCTCCGCCCTAGATTGGACTCATGTCTCTGGGATTCTTCGGGCACTATCAGTTTAGCAGGATTCTGTATGTAGGTACCAATAAACACTAGAGACTAGATTCCCAGCCTCGGCGTGTTATTTCTGCACCTACACAGGACAATAGTGTTGTAGGTTGGCCCTGACCTGTCAATGAACTGCTTCAATTATCCCGGTGCTGCTTAGGGCCCCCAAACCTCTTTTTCTGGCCCCCGAAGCCCCCCTTTAATTGTGCCGCTGAACTGGGGCGGCAGGCTTGCCAAAAATTGTGCTTCCTTGCCAGTTTCAAGCAGGAAGCACAAAGCCAGTAACACCAGCCTTAAAAATAGCCTTCCTAAATAGTTTTTAAAATTCCAGTTACTCCCTTAAACCCCAGTACGCCAACAAGGGCTTGTGTGTTAGGAATGGAAAATCTTGGCCACGGCCACAGTAGGTGGCATGGCCTCACCTTGCTGATGGCATTATCCACCTACTTACTACTGCTCTGGCCCCCGTCAAGACAAGATAGGGAAACTTGTTGCAAAGTTCTCTCTCCACCACTCTGCAAGAAACACACTGAAATATTACATGGTTGACATCGTCCCCCAGTAAACATTTCATATGAACTAAAAATAAACCAAAAACCAATGTTACAAGGGTTACTAGGATAAGGTAGCTTTCTATGTGTAGGGTGTAAAAGGTAAAGGTTCCCCCCGCACATTTGTACAGTCATGTCCGACTCTAGGGGCCGGTGCTCATCTCCATTTGTTAGCTGAAGAGCCAGCGTTGTCCAAAGACGCTTCCACGGTTATGTGGCTGGCATGGCGTGCACAGAACGCTGTTACCTTCCCACCGAAGTGGTACCTATTCATCTACTTGCATTTGCATGCTTTCGAATTGCTAGGTTGGCAAGAGCTGGAGCTAGTGCGGGAGCTCACTCCGTCACACGGGGCTAGGGATTCGAACCTCTGAACTTGCGATTTGCCTGGCATCTTACCCGCTGAGCCACCACGCCCCCTTGTCCCAAACTTAGCAAATTTGGGGATACAGTATTTCAAGGAATGGCTTGAATTAGTCATCAGTGAATAGAGAAAGTATATTTAGGCTTTTAGTCATTATTTTCAGATAAGAATGCAAATTTGAAAATTAAGGCACTATTTTTATTTTATTTATTTATTTATATTTCAAATTTCATCACCGCCCATCCCTCAAAAGACTATACTATTATTATTTAATTAAGGACTGCTAGGTTAGTAATAGCAAAATGCCGGAAGTATCTAGAGGGGGCATCGGAGAAAAAACTGATGTGATCGAAGTAGGTCTGTTGCCTCCGTGGAAAAAGGTAAGATGTGAATTGAAATCAGCCGAAGAGAAAAAGAATGTTGGTGTTACTGAAATACTGCAATATACAGTAATTTAATTAATTAATTAATTGGATTTATCCACGCCCATCTCTACCGTGGTTTGTTTGTTTGTTTGTTTGTTTGTTTATTTATTTATTATTTGGATTTATCCCCGCCCATCTCTACCGTGGTTTGTTTGTTTGTTTATTTATTTATTATTTGGATTTATCCCCGCCCATCTCTACCGTGGTAGACTCCACCACCCACACCAGGTTGTGAGAGATCACAGACGATGCAAGTGTAAATCAATAACAATACCCTTGCTTTGTTGGATGCTAAAACGGGTGGATTTTAATCTGAATGAATGAATACAAAAATAAAAGTGTGGGGTTTTTTTTCCAGTAACGTGAAACGCAGGAATCCTAAAGAGTGCGGGGAGGAAACCAGGATCCAACCCTCCGCTTAGATCCCAAGTGAGGACCCCTAGAGCCGTATCTGGGATGGGTTACTCAGGATTTCGGCACGGGGGGGTGGGCCCCCGCCAACCGCAAGGGGCTCCGTTCCGCGACCGCGCCGGGGCCGTCGCGACTCCCTTCAGCGCCGCAGCGGGGGCTCCGACGAGACCGGCCGATCCCGCTCGCGGCGCTGAAGTCAGCGGGTTTCGCTGCGGATCCGGGGACTTCCCCCAAGAAGCGGAGTAGCTGGCTTCACTCCTGCTCCGAATTTGCTAGCCCGGATGGCGCTGGGCTGCGGTGGCTTCTGGAGGAGACCGAGAGCCGGAAGCGGGAGGCAGACGGCCTGCAGGGGACCACCTGCTTGCGTCACCCAGGGCGGCCGGCGGCTCACGGCTGCCTCCGCCCTCGGCCTAACCTGATCAACTCCGCCGGCGGCCCCCACGCCCAGGAGTTGTTGAATGCCGGTTTGCATCACCTCGCTGGGAAATCTGGAACCTAAAAATAGCAGCACCTTTTTGTTTTCGGGCGGAAGAAAGAGGCAGGGCGGAAGAGAGAGCGCCCGAGCATCGGATAGAGGAAAATCCCGAATGGAGAGGTGTCCCGGAGGATGGGCAGGGAGTTCCGTAGGTTGAACGGAGCGGCCCAGCGAGGGGGACAGTCCCCTCCCCGCGAAAAGCTCCCCTCCTCATCACGCCTGGAACCGGGCTTACCGGAAGGAAATGCACCCTTGAGAATGCATTGTGATGGTTAATGCACATACTGAGCCAAGTTAATCACATTAAATTGCGTCGTGCACAGAATAAATCATGTCAAGGGGAGGTGGTCACCATGACCTTAGGAGGTCCTCGGGAGGGAGATGTATGATTTATGTCGGTGAAGAGTGCCCCGCTCAGAGCATAGCCCAGGGGTGAAGCACATTGATAGCATTTGTAGGGAATGCGCAGGAAGAAGTGCAAATCTTGTTAAAAGGGTGTGTCGGTGTGAGTTTCCTAATGGGCCCTTGCCCCCATATTCAGCATCTTCTGGCCTCTGAGCATGCTCAGGAGTAGGTGGGCTATTATGTGGGCCAACTTCTAAAAATATCCGGGTAGCTGCACAAATTTCGGACTTTCGCCAAGGGTCCGAATATTTCCTTCTGGTTTTTCAAGGGCCCCATTTTGCGTACAGGGTTACTAGCACCTAATCGCTAGGTTTCCTCTTTGGAGTTGGCAATTAGAGCAGCCACTGTGGCCTTGGTGACCATGGACTGAGTTCTGATGAGAAGCTCCTGGCAATATAAAAGCTGGAAAATTTGGCATTTAAGGGGATTGCGGGAGGCTACTCGACACTTTACGCTGCCCCTTGTTTCTGATTCTGCCACAAACTCTATTTCTCTGATGGTAAAAGGGAAAAAAAGCCCAACTATTAAAAAACATTGCAATTTACCTTTCTTAAAAATGCATTAATTATTCATATGATATATTAAAAATCCCTTCTCACCCCTCTGGGTGGTATGTGTCTTCCTCAACCTCGGGTCCCCTACCAGAGGCCTGGGAGTTTGAGGGTTCTGCGCAGGATCTTAGCTGTTCCTAGCATTGCACTCTTCATATTACACAGCTATGCTGTAGAACTATATTACTATTGTATAAAAGAGGAAAAAAGCCTTTTTATATAACAAACTACAGAGTAAAAAAGGCCTCCTGTTCTAAACTACCTAGCTGCAATTATATCTTTTTAAAAAACCCTTTAAAACATTGCAATTTACATTGCTTTAAAAACACTAATTATTCATATGTAATATACTGTGTATATATATATATGTATATTGTTTACAAAGCCATTGTACTACCGACCCTATTGTACGCCTGTGAAACATGGACCCCCTACAAACGCCACCTCCAACTTCTTGAAAGATTCCATCAACGCTGCCTCTGAAAAATTCTGCAAATTACTTGGGAAGATAGGCGGACTAATGTTAGCGTATTGGAAGAAGTGAAGACCACCAGCATTGAAACAATGATCATCCAACATCAACTTCGCTGGACCGGCCATGTTGTTCGAACGCCTGACCATCGTCTTCCAAAGCAGCTACTTTACTCCCAACTTAAGAATGGAAAACAGAATATTGGTGGACAGCAAAAGAGATTCAAAGATACTCTCAAAGCTAATTTAAAAAAATGTAATATCAGCATTGAGAACTGGGAAGCCCTAACTCATGAGCGTTTCAATTGGAGGTCATCCTTTATTAAAGGCGCTACGGACTTCGAAGAAGCACGAGTACAGGGCGAAAGGGAGAAACGAGCTAAGAGGAAGGCACGTCAGGCAAACCCTCATCGTGACCGTCTTCCACCTGGAAACCTATGCCTTCATTGTGGGAGGTTGTGCGGATCCAGAATTGGCCTTTACAGCCACAGTGGATCCGTAGATCCACTGTTAAGATTTTACCCCTGGAAGACAATCTTACTCGGCTACGAGTGATCGCCAAGAAGAAGAAGAAGACTGTATATATAAACTGCACAGCTATAGGACTGTATTATTATATAAAAGAGAAAAAAAACCTAACTTTTTATATAATAAACTATAGAGTAAAAAAGACCCATTGTTCTAAACTACCTAGCTGCAATTATATCTTTAAAAAAACTTTTAAAACATTGCAATTTATGTTTCTTAAAAAATCTTAGTTATTGATACCTATTCTGTCTAAACTGCATCACCATATAACTGTACAGTATTACTATTGTATAAAAGAATATACTTTTTTTTAAAAAGAAAACTAACTTTTTATATAATAAACTGTATATAGCGAAAAAAGACACTCCCCCCCTCCCCATTCTGAACTATCTAGTTCCGATTATATCTTGCCTTTCTTCCAGAGGGCAGATTAGCCTTACTCTGAGACAGGGGTCCCCAAACTGTGGGTTGAAACTTCTGGGGGATTATGAGCAATTTACATTTTTTTTTAAAATTGCTTTGGGCACAGTAGGTAAGTATGGACTTCCTGAATGTATGAATTGGACTTGCTTTTCAACCTCATTTCTTAACAGAGGAACGAGGGTTCTCTAAACCTCTCCCTTGTATTCTTTAAATTATTATTTTTTATGTTATTGTTTTGTTTAACTTTGCTCACAAATATGCTTGCGTTCCTGGCCTCACAATGGTGGGCTACGTCATAGTCCTTGAAGTGACTCTGGAAGTCAGTGGGTTAATGAAGTGCAGATCTTTTCTCGTAATTTTGAATTTCTAGCTTTTCAGAATGAAAGTAGGTTTTGTTGAACGGTAAGAGGAAAGAGGAAGTTGAGCAGTTCACCAATAATATGAACAAATGTTTGTAGCGTTCTGTTGATGTGGGACGGAGTTTGCTACAGTTGCTGCTGTAAAGAGCAAGTAAAATAGTATGTGTGGGTACATTATTGTTGGTGCATTGGTTTCTTGCCCAACTGTAATCCCAATGAGACAATTAGTTGATGTATCGGGGGATGGGGGTGGTCACAATTCACATTTTAGGGGGTTGTAGTACTGTAAAGTTTGAGATCTCCTGGACTAAGAGTTAGCAGCAGGGCCAAAGATACCAAGTGGATTTTATGGTTGAATAGTGATTAGAAGCTGGATTTTCCCATTTGGACTTCATTATGGAGGCTGTGTCTTCTTCTACCAAGGGTTTTAAGAAGGGGCTGGGATGTCACCTCTCATGGATGGCTTAATTGCTTTTCCTGCACGTTGTCGAGGGTTGGACTAGGTCAGTGTTCCTCCACCTTGGGAACTTGAAGATGTGTGGACTTCAACTCCCAGAATTCCCCAGCCAGCATGCTACAGAATTCTGGGAGTTGAAGTCCACACATCTTCAAGCTGCTAAGGTTGAGAAACACTAGATTAGGTGATCCTTATGGTCCTTACTGACTCTACAGTTCTATGATTCTGTTACTCCAACATTCAAAGCCTCTTGATGGAATGGATCCATACAACATGCTGGATCTTAAATCTAGGGCAAGAAAACACAATTATTGTGTTCACCTAACATGCTAAGCCCAATAAATTGCATTATGGCTTAATGTGATGGATTAGTTCACACAGTGAGCTAAGAAAATGGATGGATTTCTCCAAAGTATTGAAAGGCAATATTTAAATAGTATTTGAAGTTAGTAGATCTTGTTAGGTAATGTGCCCCCAAAACCCTTTATTTATTTACAAAAATGTGTACATTTTTGAATGTTTATATTGATTATTAATTCAGTACATTGATTATTTTCAGTCATTTGTACCTAAGGTTAATAAATACAAATCCAGACTTTGAGATTAAAGGTTAAAGCCTAATTTTTGTACCTTCCTCGCCTATCCCCCCACATCCTCCTTTCATACCATACAGCTTGGGGAATAATTTTTAAGAATAATTTTGTAATATTTCTGTTGGCTCTGAGAAATGTATTAGCCAACAATGGAATTTGTAGACTTCTTTTTTTAGAAATGATTATCTTGCATGATTATCATTGTTTTTTAATGTTACCGTAACTACACGGTTCACCGTGGTCTGAGTAACTTATGCCAATGGCCTATTACAGGAATTTTCTCCTTATCAATTTTTCGTGTGATGATATGGGCTGTGGTTGTCAAGGAATATGAGATGAAACGAGATTATTAGTATACAAATGAATAATATACTCTCAGGATATCTCCCCTCCTTTTCTTAGACAAGCCCTTCTGAACATTAAAAAAAAAAGTGTGATCAAGTCTAGACAGTTGTTCACCAAGCTTGCAAATATGTATGTATATATTCATATAAGCAAGAGCCAGTTTGATGTAGAGGTTAAGGCACCAGGCTAGAAACTGGGAGACCGAGAGTTCTAATCCCGCCTGAAGCACAAAGCCAGCTGGGTGACCTTGGGCCAGTCCCTCTCTCTCAGCCCCTAACGGCAAACCACTTCCCAAATCTTGCCAAGGAAACTGCAGGGACGTGTGTGTGTGTCTGCGTGTGTGTGTGTGTCTGCGTGTGTGTGTGTGTGTGTAGCCAATTTGGTGTAGTGGTTAAGGCATCAGGCTAGAAACCGGGAGACTGAGAGTTCTAGTCCCGCTTAGGCACAGAGCCGGCTGGGTGACCTTGGGCCAGTCACTCTCAGCCCCAGGAAGGAGGCAATGGCCAACCACTTCTGAAAAACCTTGCCAAGAAAACTGCAGGGACTTGTCCAGGCAGTCTCCAAGAATTGCACATGATTGAACAGATTAAAAAAAAAGTATGTATATATGAATAAATGAATGAATATGAGAACATGTTGCACCTGCCATTTTGTGGGCATGGCCAGTTACGAAATAACCATATACCAGAAGGCAAATGGGTGAATTAGTTATGCCCCATCTCCCTCTCCTGCCTAGGGGGGACAGAAGTACACAAAGGGGCATCTTCAATCATGCAGCTGCAGCCACTCTCTTGTCTTTCTTTTTTAAAAAAGACATATTCTTTTTTTTAAAAAATCCTTAATGGGTGCCTCTGCCCCTGCCCCTCAGGTGGTTTCTGGTGCCAAGCCTTAGCTTTTGTCTTGTTTCTAATCAGGTGGTCTCCCCCTTCAAACAATTATTGCATAATGACATCATAATGCAGATGATGTAAGAAAGCACTGTGGATGTCATAAAATTCAGGAAAAATTCATTGGTGATCACTCGTAGCCGAGTAAGATTGTCTTCCAGGGGTAAAATTTTAACGGTGGATCCGTAAGTGGCTATAAAGGCCAATTCTGGATCCGCACAACCTCCCACAATGAGGGCATAGGTTTCCGGGTGGGAGACGGTCATGATGAGGGTTTGCCTGACGTGCCTTCCTTTTAGCTCTTTTCTCCTTTTCGCCCTGTACTCGTGCTTCTTCAAAGTCCATAGCGCCATTAATAAAGGATGACCTCCAATTGAAACGCTCATGAGTTAGGGCTTCCCAGTTCTCAATGTTGATATTACATTTTTTTAAAATTAGCTTTGAGAGTATCTTTGAATCTCTTTTGCTGTCCACCAATATTCTGTTTTCCATTCTTAAGTTGGGAGTAAAGTAGCTGCTTTGGAAGACGATGGTCAGGCATTCGAACAACATGACCGGTCCAGCGAAGTTGATGTTGGATGATCATTGTAGTTTTAGCTGCCTCATCTAGACTATTTTGGCTGTGAGAGACTTTTATTTGGGAAGAAATGCCTGCATGGAAATATTATCCATTGCATCCAAAGTCTGCTAGATGGTAGTCCATTAAATTGAGGTTAATTATTTTAATTGAGAAGTTGATGCCTGATGATAGCCTATTCTTGTTATGCACTGCTCTGTTGGGAAATATAAATTCAAATTCCCCATCCCAGATTATTTTGCAATAACCCAGGTTTGCTCAGGATCTTGGGCCAGTTAAATTCTGAAGTCTACATCTTTGGAGCATGCCGAGGTTGAAGAAGACTAGTCTAATTTATCTCATAGAATTATTGTATGAAGTAAAATGGGAATGACGAATACATATCTTCGAATAGAGCAAAAAATAAGTAAGAATACAGAGTAGGGAACTTGGGCCCTGTTTGTGATGTGAGGAGACTGGAGTGCAACTAGAGAAGATGGCTGGAGATGTACAGTTAGATGTCCTGCAGGATGAGACAAGAGTCTCAGTGCAGGTCGCAAGGAAGAAGGGGGAATTAAAACCTGGACTGTAATAATGAGAAGAGAGGGTTAAATATAAGATTGAGGAAGGAAGGAAGGAAGGAAGGAAGGAAGGAAGGAAGGAAGGAAGGAAGGAAGGAAGGAAGGAAGGAAGGGCCATCTGGAGTTCTAATGGAGGAGCTGGAAAATAGGGGATCCAGCTAGTGTCCTGACCCAAACCCACCTATCATGTTTTCTGGTCAACCAGCTTGGAAGCTCACAGGCAAGACAGGAAGATAGAAGGTCCTCTCTCATTGCTCTGCAGGAGACTGCCTTTGAGCATGGAGATTTCACATTAAGTGGTTCTCACTTTTTGTAGAGAGTAAAAAGCAAGCTAACCATGATGGGGAGGGGGGAGTGGTACAACCCCTCTTCTAAGACCTGCTGAAATTGTAAAAGAAGTCATGGTACCTTGACTTTAGGCAGATGGGGAAAATCGAAGGAGACCAGAGAAGGTGGGAGTTTCTACCAGTGAGACTCCACCTGCCCTGTAGCTCCATAGAGGACTCTACAAAATTGCCTTGTAGGGTTCTCTCTGGAGCTGATGATGGAGGTGATGTCTCACTAGTGAAAACTCCCACCTTCTCTGGTTAACTTTCACCTTCCTCTGGAATCTGACAGTATTATGAAGATGCAAAGGGACCTTGCCACACTCAGATCGGGGCCACTACCTTGTGCAGAAGGGGTGGAAGTGATCCATGAGAAGCACTACTGGAAGCAATGAGAACATTACTCATAGTGACTAACTGAAGTCCTACTAGCTTCAGTGGGACTTAGTCATGGCTAACAGAGTCTAAATTTTACCCATGAATTATATATAACAACATGCTTAGAAAGCCTGTATTTCAACCGCCCAGAGTCTACCACGGTAGAGATGGGCGGGGATAAATCCAAATAATAAATAAATAATAAATAATAAATATATCAAATATATTGATTACAATATATTGCAATAAATTCTAATACAGTACCGTTCATGTTATATCACAGATAACATTGCATTTCTTACTTTAGAATTCTTTATCAGCCTAGAGCAGTGTTTCTCAACCTTGGCATCTTTAAGATACGTGGACTTCAACTCCCAGAATTCTCCAGCCAGCCATGCTGGCTGGGGAATTCTGGGAGTTGAAGTCCACACATCTTAAAGTTGGTAAGGTTGAGAAACACTGGCCTAGGGTGTGCAAAACATGGAACTATTTTGCTTCTTGTAGGCCAACGTTATTCCTAAGGGAAGAGCAATTTAGATCAGGAAAACAGGGCAGAGGAAAAGGCTTACACTTCCTCCTCACCTCATCCTACTCTAAAGCAGAATCCAAGTGTTGGCCTTCTGCACTTTCAAAATCACAGGAGATCCAACTGCTGTAGCAACGGAGAGACCCATTCCTGTGGTAACCAGGATGACAGATAGCCTTGAGGACATGCCCTGTGAGAACAGGCTCTGAAGGAACCAGGAATGCTCAGTCGGAAGAAAAGAAGAGATGTGGAGAGACATGGTAGCCATGTTCAAGAGCTTGAATGGAAGCTACAGGGAAGTCAGTCACGAGCCATTTTGCTGTGCCACAGAAACTGCAACCAGAAATATTGGCCACATGTTGCAGCTACCTAGCTGCTGTGGTGATGGAGAAGACTCTTGAGAGTCCCTTGGACTGCAAGGGGGTCAAATAAGTCAATCCTAAAGGAAATCAACCCTGACTGCTCATTGGAAGGACAGATACTGAAGCTGAAGCTCAAATACTTTGGCCACCTAATGCGAAGAGAGGACTCACTGGAAAAGACCCTGATGCTGGGAAAGACTGAAGGCAAAAGGAGAAGGGGACGGCAGAGGATGAGATGGTTAGATAGCATCACCGATGTAACAAACATGAATTTGAATAAACTCCGGGAGACAGTGGAGGACAGGAAGGCCTGGCGTGCTATGGTCCATGAGGTCATGAAGAGTCAGACACGACTAAATGACTGAACAACAACAACAAAAGCTTTCATTTAAATATAAGGAAAAGCTTACTGTTGGTCAGGTTTGTACAACAGTGGAAGGTTGTGCAAATCTCTGGTTGTCCATCTCTGGAGATTTTGAAGAAGAGGCTGGATAGCCACCCTCAAGGGCGGTTTGACCGATTTTCCTGCAGATTGGCCTCGATGATTCTTCTGGTCCCTTCTAATGCTACAATTCTATGATTTTACAATTGTCAGGGGCAGTCTGAGACATCTTCCTGTTTAAGAAGGTCAACAGGTGTTTCCTATCCCCAGATTCCAGAAACAGAAGCCTGCTCTCTTAGCAGATGAATCTTATTTCAACACAAGCAACATGGAACAGAATCTTCTTTGCCTCTGAGGGCCGTAAGCTAGCTTATGGGATGCAAGCCATCCCCAGCACTGCACAGACAACTTCTGCACCACAGTGATACAGTAGTTGATGGTTCATGTCATGGGAGCAGACCCAAGCTTTCTAAGACTCTGGCAGGCCCAGAGACTAAATATTTATTTGAATTTCCTCCATCTACCCCAAGACATTTTCTTCTCACTGCAACCTCTGCCAATGTAGGGTTTTTTTTTCACTTTTCCTTTTGTCCATTGAAATCAATGGATAAATAAAAAATGTAGACTAGCCTGCTCGTGGTGCACCCCGGGCAACGTGACTTGTCACGGCTAAATAGTCTACACATCCGGCTGCTGGACCTCACAAGGGATTTCCCAGCAAGAAAAATGCCATACGGATAAATAGATGGGAGCTTGAGCAGAAACCAGAAATGCTGAAATCACTCTTGGGATCATAGTTGAACAGATTAATTTGACAGCACTGAATAGAAAGTTACCCCCAGAGGTAAGACAGGCCCCCACTCTCCTGGCCTTCAGGAAGGGGGTTAAAACCTGGTTATGCCATCTTGCTTAGGGTGGGAGGGGGGACAGCCATTCATGGAGGTGGTTGGCACTGTGGTGGTGCCAACAATAAGATCTTGATGTGCCATCTTGTATTTATATATTTTATACTTGCATTTTATATGTATATTATATGTATATATATTTAAACTTACAGTATATGTATATTGTATCATTTTAGTGATATGTTATTTTTATTATTTGTAAACCGCCCAGAGTCGTCATATATGAGTTGGGCGATGGAGAAGTTCGACAAATAAATAAATAAATAAATAAATAAATAAATAAATAAAATATTGATCCTTGTGATCATTTCAAAGACTAAACCATATTTTGAATGAGGGTCCGTTCTTCTTTTGATTTATATCCTGTTTTTCATTCAGGAGCTCCGGGTTAGGGCGAAGGTTGCCTTTTCCAATATTCTCCACCACAGCACTATGAAGTAGATTAAGCTTAGTGACCCCAGGACATTCTATGACCTCCCATGAGGGTGGACTAAAACACTTTCACCCCTACGCCACCCTGGCTCTTGGATAAAAAGGGAGGGACCAGACCAGAGTACCCCAGGGAGCTTCTATGGCTGAGGCAAGACTAAAACTTGGATCATTGGGACACTTGGTCCTATTGTCTCCTTCAATCAGTAGACCCAAGAACAAAGCAATGCACAGGTGAGACATGCTAAGATCTGCATCTGCAGGATAAAATTGCTCAGATTCGTTCTAAGTTGGACTCTAAGCGTGAAGCACAGTCCGGGGAGATGCCAGGGGAGCGGTCTTGCTTTGTTATCTGGGAAAGATTTGATCCTGTTGGGCCTGAGGAAGTGGACAGGATCCTCCGGACTGTAAATGCCACCACATGCCATCTAGACCCGTGCCCTTCCTGGCTGGTAAAATCTGCCAGGGAGGTGACTTGCGGGTGGGTCCAGGCGATGGCTAATACATCCTTGATGGAGGGGGTGTTCCCACCTACCTTTAAGGAGGCATTGGTGCACCCCCTCTTCAAGAAGCCATCCCTGGACCCTACCATCTTGGACAATTTTCATCCTGTCTCCCACCTGCCTTTTTAGGGAAAGGTGGTTGAGAAAGTAGTGGTGTTGCAACTTCAGAGGATTCTGGATGAAGCGGATTATCTAGACCCCTTCCAGTCAGGTTTCAGGCCGGGATATGGGACGGAGACTGCGTTGGTCGCACTTATGGATGATCTCTGGCGGGAGCGGGATGGAGGGAGTGCATCCATCCTTGCTCTCCTAGATCTCTCAGCGGCCTTTGATACCATCGACCATGGTATCCTTTTGGGGCAGCTCAGGAAGTTGGGGGTGGGCAGCGTAGTTCTGTGCTGGTTCACCTCCTTCCTCCAGGGCCTGTCCCAATTGGTGGCAATAGGAGAGGAGAGATCTGATCTGCAACCCCTCTTATGTGGGGTGCCGCAGGGTTCCATTCTCTCTCCTCTCCTATTTAACATCTACATGAAACCGCTGGGTGAGATCATCCGACACCATGGAATGAGGTATCATCAATATGCTGATGATACTCAATTATATCTCTCCATCCCAGGTGAAGTAAGTGATGTGGTCGCCGCCCTGTCTCAGTGCCTGGGGGCTGTAGGGACCTGGATGGGGAACAGCAGGCTTCAGCTGAACCCTGGCAAGACCGAGTGGTTGTGGATTGATGGCCCCGCGGTATCCGGGAAGTTGTCATCCTTGGTTCTGGATGGGGTGGCACTGCCCCATTCGGAGCCAGTGCGGATCTTCTCTGCAGTGGCACCCACCCTTTGGAATATCTTGCCCCCAGAGTTGAGGCGGGTTTCCTCCCTCCCAGCCTTCCGGAAAGATCTGAAAACCTGGGCCTGCCACCTAGCGTGGGAGGGGAAAGGTAATAGCTCCTCCTGGGGGTGGTTAGTACCATAATGCCCTCCCCATTGTTCGAGATCGATTCGCCAGATTGGACTTTATATTTATATTTATTTATATCATGTTAATAATCTGTAATTTTATACTTATATTTTAATCTTAATTTTTATTGTAAGCCGCCCAGAGTCCCCCGTTTGGGGGAGATGGGCGGTCATATAAATTTAAATAATAAATAAAATAAAATAAAATAAAATAAAATAAAATAAAATAAAATAAAATAAAATAAAATAAAATAAAATAAAATAAAATAAAATAAATAAAATAAAATAAAATAAAATAAAATAAAATAAAATAAAATAATAAAATAAAATAAAATAAAATAAAATAAAATAAAATAAAATATGCAGCCTGAATTATTTGGCTCTTTGCCCATTGGCTGTATCTTCAGAGGGAGGGGACTTGATGAAGCAGCCTGGCCAGGCCACAATAAGCAAACCATATTACAGTTGGATGCTCGTTTGGGGAGATGGAAATTGCTCAGGAGGAATGGAAGTAGGAGAGGACCTCATCCTATTCCAACATTTGCTGCCCAAGGCAGATGTCCTGACTTCGGGTGTAGAAATAACACGCTGAGGCTGGAATCGGACTCTAGTGATTTATTATCCTGCTACCCTAACAGAATCCAGCTAAACTAAATCGGCTTGAGGAATCCCAGAGACAGAGTCCAGAACCTAGGGCGGGGCTTTCTTGAGTCTCTTGGGAGGGAAAGATAGATTCTCAGTACTACGCATGCGTTTTCCTTCCTGGAGGGAGCCCCCTCCTTCTCCGCCCGTTATCTCCCTGACAGCAGATGACTCACTCGTCTAATGGGCTGGCCGGCTTCTACCTCAGTCTCAGAGACAAGGCGAAAACGATGCTCGCAATGGAAACCTCCCCTTGAATGTGTTGCCTCAGGCCATGACATAACTTGTCTGTAAGGTTGATGAGTTTAATTAATTAATTAATTAATTAATTATTCAAATTTATCACCGCCCATCTCCCCCAGCGGCAAGTTTTGTCAGCTCCCCTCCAGCGTTGGGCCTTCCCAGTCATGATGTGCCTTTAAAGCCAAGCCACGAGGCCCCTTTTTCCCCACCTTGGGGGAAGACAGATAAGATGTGGAAAGGGCAGACTGGGTCTCATGGTATGTTACTAAACTGTTACTAAATTAATATTGAGGAAGGAAATGGTTTCGCATTGCCTCCACAATAAGGACTCTGGTGGAACACAAACGTTTTTGTGCTAAGCAAGCACCTCCTGCTTCAAAAAGGACACCACTTCCTGAAGAGTCATAACTCTTCTAACTCGGTTTTCTGCATGTCCCTCAACTGGGCAAGCCAAATCTTCCAAATGTGTGTTATTTACTGTTTGTTTGTTTGTTTGTTTGTTTATGTATCTATGTATGTATTTATTATTCAAATTTATCACCACCCATCTCTACAGCAGTAGACTCTGGGCGGTTTACAACAATATATTTATATTTATATGTATAGTGCCTGTTGCATTAGGCAGCTGTGTTTTGGTTATAGGTGATTTTTAGCCAAATGTGCTGCTATCTCAAAGTATAGATCTTTCTCAATAAGAAGTAGCAGCAACATCAAGATTATTTGGCAAACCTTATTTTTCTCCCCGTTTTTATCAACCCAGTAAGGCTGGATGCGGCTGCTGCCATTCAAGAGAAAATGGAAACCAGGTGGATTAAAATATTTAAAAACCTAAAATGTCAATCAGCCTGTGAATGATATAAATGTAGATAAATTTCATCATTCCATTAGAAGCCCAGATGGTTCACACAGGAGTCTCCTTCATTGTTTACCTACAACAGCCAGGAGAAATGATGGGCTGAGCGAAGGAAGTTAGATGCTTTTGAACTGTGGTGTTGGAGGAAAATTCTGAGAGTGCCTTGGACTGCAAGAAGATCAAACCAGTCCATACTCCAGGAAATAAAGCCAGACTGCTCACTTGAGGGCATGATATTAAAGGCAAAACTGAAGTACTCTGGCCACATAATGAGAAGACAGGATACCCTGGAGAAGAAGCTGATGCTGGGGAAAGTGGAAGGCAAAAGGAAGAGGGGCCGACCAAGGGCAAGATGGATGGATGATATTCTGGAGGTGACGGACTCGACTGTGGGGGAGCTGGGGATGGCGACGGCTGACAGGAAGCTCTGGCGTGGGCTGGTCCATGAAGTCACAAAGAGTTGGAAGCGACTGAACAAAAAAAACAACAAAAGGTGGTCCTAAGACACCCAAGGAGCATGGATGAGGCTGGATTAGAACATTGGTCTCCCTAGTCTTAGTCTAGCCGTAACCTGCTTAGTTTCCAAGGTCCGATGAGGGTTAGCCAGGTGCCACCTGATCATATTAAACCCCTGGAAGGAGGCAGTCATGTAGTTTTCTAAATGACTCCATTCTCTTATGTCTCTGGTACAAAGCAGATTTTCTCCTCATGCACAGACATTGAGAGGGTATCATCTGTAATCACATGCAGTAAATGCATACAGTTAAAGGGATACGGCTCCCTTTATTTCCCTTGTGATTGTTTCATTATGTGCTTGATCGCCATCTTATATTTGGTATTTACGTATTGTATTCCTCCCCCTCCCCCTCCTCCTCCTCCTCCCCCTCCCCCTCCCGCTCCTCCTCCTCCTCTTTTATGCTGTATGCCACCCAGAGTCACACTGGTTGAGTTGAGTGGCCTTATAAATCTTATAAATAGATAAATAAATAAAATACAAAGAAACCATATGTTCAGAAGACTTTTAAAAAAACGAATAAATTTCATGATGATGTGAAAGTTAGTAGAAGGAAAGAGAAAAAGAGGATGACCAGCAGTAAAGTAGATGGACTCAGTTATAGTGGTGATGGGGGCACCATTGGAAGATCTGAAGGAACAAGCTGGGGACAGGTAACCTGCAGAAAATCTATCTCTGTGGTTGCTACATTGATACCAATTTGATGGCACTTAATCGTGTTAAAGTTGGTCCCATTTGAGCAAATAACATGAGTGACCTGCAAAGGTCACAAAAATTGCAATAGACCAGTGTT
Organism: Charina bottae; assembly: GCA_023362775.1. Taxonomy (NCBI): domain Eukaryota; kingdom Metazoa; phylum Chordata; class Lepidosauria; order Squamata; family Charinaidae; genus Charina; species Charina bottae. Next base: position 22,312,995 of record JALMGJ010000002.1, read on the forward strand.
TCTTAAAGTGTGGTCCTAGGACCCCTGGGGGTCCCCCAAGACCCTCTCAGGGCTCCGCAAAATCAAAACTATTGGCCAGCCTATGTTGAAAAATAATACAATATTAAAATCCCATCAAACAATTGTGAGATGCGGTAGCGACAGCGAATGCGTCAATTTTAGTTTTTAATATGGTAAATATCGATAAATATAACCCATACAAATAAAAGCTCTTTTGGGGTCCTCCATAATTTTTAAAAGTGGTAAGGGGTCCTGAGTTTAAAAAAAGTTTAAGAACACTGCAATAGGCTATCTCCAGCTCTTTTATAAAAATTGCAACACAGTAGAATATATTTCACGGATTAATTTTCTAGATTTTCTAATATTTATACTTCACCTGGTAATAAAATTTCTCCTGTTGGTGGACAGATAAAAACAAGAAACAAACAACTATCAAAAGAAAAGAGCAACTCAATAGTAAAAATAATAAAAATATAGAAAACCAATAGTACTGATTCCACTATAGATTTCTACTCAGGAATTGGTGGGAAATTTACTAAAGGGATTTAGTTTTAAAAAGTACTAAATTATCTGAAGATTGAAAATCCCTGGGAATTTTTAAAAATGCTTTCCAGATGGTGCTGACAAGATCATAATGTGATCACCCAAGAAATCTTGTGGAGGGCATTTATGTACTATATGTATGTACAGTATGTATGTATGTATGTATGTATGTATGTATGTATGTATGTATGTATGTATGTCCTATTTCTTTACCGCCCATCTCATATTATGACGACTCTGGGCAGGTTACAGACAATTAAAATAAAAGAATAACATATCGCTAAAACAATAAAATATTAATATTAATATTAATATACATAATATACATAATATACATAATATAAATAATATAAATCATCATCATCATCATCATTGGCGATCACTCGTAGCCGAGTAAGATTGTTTTCCAAAGGTAAAATTTTAACGGTGGATCCGTAAGTGGCTATAAAGGCCAATTCTGGATCCGCACAACCTCCCACAATGAGGGCATAGGTTTCCGGGTGGGAGACGGTCACGATGAGGGTTTGCCTGACGTGCCTTCCTCTTAGCTCGTTTCTCCCTTTCGCCCTGTACTCGTGCTTCTTCAAAGTCCATAGCGCCATTAATAAAGGATGACCTCCAATTGAAACGCTCATGAGTTAGGGCTTCCCAGTTCTCAGTGCTGATATTACATTTCAAATTTTATATATATATATATATATATATATATATATATATATATATATATATATATAAATATAAAAGTGCAAGATATAAAATATAAAATTCAAGATGGTGAATAAGGATCTTATAATTGGCCCCATCAAGCTGCCAGCCACCCCCATGATGGGCTATCCCCCCTCCCACCCAAAGCAAGGTGGCACAACCAGGTCTTAACCCCCTTCCAGAAGGCTGGGAGAGTGGGGGCCTGCCTTACCTCTGGGGGTAACTTATTCCAAAGTGCGGGTGCCACAGCACAGAAGGCCCTCCTCCTGGACCCTGCCAAACAGCAATCCCTCATGGACAGGGCCAAAAGGAAGGGCTGCAGGCTGGATCTCTCGCTCCCTATCAACACTGATTGGGACAGGCCCTGGAGGAAGGAGGTGAACCAGCGCAAAACCGCGCCACCCCCCCCCCCCCAACTCCCTGAGCCGACCCAAAACGATGCCATGGTTGATGGTATCAAAAGCTGCTGAGAGGTCAAGAAGAGCAAGGATGGATGCACTGCCCCCATCCCGCTCCCGCCAGAGATCATCCATAAGTGCGACCAAAGCATTTCGAACCTGAATTCCAACAGTGACAAATCCTACATATGGATGTCCCAAACATGCCCATTTTCTTATACAGCCTCCCCAAATGTTTTGTATGCAACCTTTGAGCCAAGAGTTATTTCAAGGTAGCCTCTAGTGGACAAGAGATGAGGTCCTTGTTCTTGCCATTATGGATTCCATTTTGGATGACTGCCCTATTCTGTTTGAAAAGAAATCCATAACTGATTTCTTCAGCCTCCCTGCTTTGGATGCAATTTTCAGGATGTGATTGAAAATCTTAGAGTTGTTGATTTATCAGGGTTACAAAAGAAGTAACATCACAAGACGAGAGTAGCACTGAACTAGTCACCCAATCTACGAAGCAAGAATCATACTGACTTCAAGGAAATGTTGAAGTAGAGGTGAGGTTCCAAATCTTCTTGAAAAATGTTTTTCTTCTCAGACTTTTAGCAAGCCAGACTGAGGTGCCATTTTATGGTGTAAACTGCTAATAAACTCCTCTCCCATCTGTGGATTGTTTAAGTCTAGAGTTTCTCTTGTTTCTTTCTCAGCCTCCTCACAATCTCTCACTTCCTTTGTCAGACTCACCCTTTGTCCTCCCTTCCCTCTGTCCATCAGGGGTCATTTAATACACTAGAAACAGCCTACTTGTTCTTTACATTGCCAGGTGCCAATCTTTGAACATCCACAATAGACCTCAAGTGGTCTTGCCCGTATTCCATCCACTAGGGCTGGATCACTGGACTTGTCTAAGGCTCTGAACATGGAGGTATTACAAATTTAGCACCACACACACACACACATCTTTAAAAAAAAAAAAGTCCTGCCCTGCCATCCTGGGGAGGTTCTTAGAAGGTCAGTGAGATATATTGGTTAAAGTATTGAGTGGGGATTAGAGAAATCTAGGTCCATGACCCCACTTGACTATGTCAAGTGACTTTGGGCCATTCATTCTGTCTCTGCTCAATGTGTCCCACAGTGTTGTTGTTGGGATAAACTTAGGGAGAAAGCCCCATATATGCCACTGGGAGACCCAAAGCAGAGGCGGGATAATAGATAGATTGTAAGTTAATCACGAAGTGTGAGAGCAGCAAATGCCCTTCCACGTATCTGAAAATGTGTGATGGAAAAGATTGGGCTGAAACCAATGAGAAACTGTATAATTGATGTCCAATGAACTCAAAGAATGTACTGTAATAAACTGTGATGGCCAAGGATGGCTAATGCCACAGACAAATCCAGAGCACCAATACCAATAATTGGTGACTTGCTTGGGCCACTGCCAAATCACTGACAACCTGAGCCAGTGCCAATTCAGTAGAATGACCCATACAAAAGCCTGATTGAAGTGGGTCAGTAGAAGTTATTTGTTGACAAATAAGGAAGGAATTTGATGAAAACAACTGGTTGGAGGACTTCAGACAAAAATGAAGGAGATAACTAGGGCAAACTTAAGCATCTGGAGATTTTTTTCCCCTTGTTTCTAGAGGGGGTGAAGCATGTTTTAGAGAATCTGGAACCTGCCATTAAAGGACAAGTAACCAACTTAGTCAAGAACATAAGGGGAAAAAAAAGAAAAAGACTGCTAGAAGAAGATGAGATCAGAGGAGATGAGATAAGGTAAATTGATAGTAGCAAGACCACTGATAAGGCTTCACTTGTGATCTATGCATACAACCCGTGGACCAAGTTCAGCCCTCTTCATCTTAGGATGTGAACTCTGGAGATCACACAGCCTGTGCCTCCCTCAGGTTGTGTTATATAAGTTGTAAGATTCAATCCCTTTCTAGTACCGGATGTTACTCAACTCATGTCTGGTAAAACTGTCTGAACCAGATGCATGCATCCTCCATCCATCTATGCTAAGTTTAATGGTGCATCCTCTTGAATTGCAGCAATAGTCTATAACTGAACAACTATGGTTCCATGAGTCATACTGACTTCTTTGGGTATCAGATAAGGAAAACTATTTGTTTTCCTGCTAATGGATTTCAAGAGTATTAGGGCATTTCCAAACAGCTTGGCAGGGGGCAACTTTATTTAGAAACCGTGGCATAGGAAAGAAATATCCAAAGTATCAGCGCATAATGTGTGGTGATCGGCACTCTGATAGCTGACAGTCAGTTTGGGTGGCACCACAACGATTTCTCAAAATAGTAGCAGTGAACTCCTGTGCTTGCTATCCACACCATCTTAGATATGAGTCATGACACCAACATTGGTGCTGGGACTTATATCTCTGTCTGGAATCAATCTGAAGAACAATGGCAATAGACATATAATGCGAACTGGTGTACTGCCAGCTCCAAGATTGAGAAAGAGCTTGCAGTCCTATCTATGAGTATCTTCTCCATCATTGCCCCCGCTGCCAAGGCTAGACCCTGATTCCATTAAAAATACTATCTTACTTAGCAATCCTATATGCCATATAAAGTAATGGTGGGGAAGACACCGACAGGGCTAACATCAAGGGCCAATGTGGTTGGGTACTTGCAAGGTAGCCCAGACCAGGAAACCAAAATCATGAATACTAATACTACTTTTATTATAAGGCTACAGTAACAGAATCTTGCAAGTCTGAATGTACCTCTCCCCTCCATGCCTTTACATTCCAGAGAAGTAGAGAAGGTCAATTCTGAGATGTCTATGAAGGTTCTCAGTCATCCAGGTGGAATTGTCTGTAGCTTGAATCACGTCAACTGGATTTCTATTTTCTCAGTGAAAACGTTTCGCTCCTTATCCAAGGAGCTTCTTCAGTCTGAGCAAAGTTGGTAAGGGAATCCTAAATATGTTTCTAGGTAGCTGTGTGACCTTACACCTGGGGTCATGGTTATATTGAGATGTTATTTTAAGTCCTTTTATTATCTAAAGGAGGATCGTTAAGATCACCATGCTGCTGTTGAGCTTGTGAAATGGTCTTAATCTTCCTAGGCACAGAAGACAGAGCCGGGAAAAAGATGAGAGAGGGGTCAAGGAATCCATTTATGCCAACTTGGAAAATCCTTCCTTGAATAGAGGTGGGGGCCTCAGGCACAATCTTTCTCCCATCTTTCTCCCGGCTCTGTCTTCTGTGCCTAGGAAGATTAAGACCATTTCACAAGCTCAACAGCAGCATGGTGATCTTAACGATCCTCCTTTAGATAATAAAAGGACTTAAAATAACATCTCAATATAACCATGACCCCAGGTGTAAGGTCACACAGCTACCTAGAAACATATTTAGGATTCCCTTACCAACTTTGCTCAGACTGAAGAAGCTCCTTGGATAAGGAGCGAAACGTTTCCACTGAGAAAACAGAAATCCAGTTGACATGATTCAAGCTACAGTCAATTCTGAGATGCTTACTCAAATTACATTCCTGCTTTGGACTCAGATTTCTCTTATCAGAGTGTTCTCTAGGTTGCTGGCTCTTCCTCCTGTTTTTCAAGGTTATTCTCCCAGCCCACTACAACCACACACAGCAGGAGTCTCATGTGGTTACCTTCCCTCTCTTGCTGCAGCCCAGAGAATGGTGGTGCTGTCTCTACCTGGCAAGGGAAGGCAAGGAAAGAGGAGGACCTGGCAACCTTGGCAGTGATGCTGCCAGTGTTAAGCAAATTCTGGCCAGGAAGCTTTTTGAGAGGCCAATATAACTCCCATGCATTTCTTGGCTTAATCCTATAAAGTTAGAATCCCCATTCAAGAGAAGCTTGGAGGGCAAATGTTGATGTTGTTCTCAATGAGCAAGCAGAGAGGGAGAGCAAACAGTGAGTCTGCCAGAGGAGTTCAACTGAAGAGAGGAAAGAGGGAGAAGACAAAGAAGGAAAAGGAGAGTGGAAGAACCAGTGAGATGGGGACTGATAACTGATTGCTGCTGGATATTTCCTGACTAGCTTATTGGTCCCTGCTGATTGCCCATTATATGGGTCTGGAACATTGCTTGCTGCTGACCAGGTTGGGGCAGTTTCAGGAGACATATAAGGAAGCAAGTACCCCACAGAGTGAACAAACTGAGTGAGCAAACAGGATTTTGGCAGGGGAAGCCAAGGGGATATGCTATCCTGGACCTAATCCTTACCAAACAGGGAGGAATCGATAGAAGTGAAGGTGACTGGAAACTTTGGAGAAAGTTACCACGTTATAATTAAGTTTATGATATCAAGAGGAAGAGAAATAGAGAGATTTATATACAGGTTTTCAGAAGTGTGGATTTTGATTATCTCAGACCGAAGGAAGGTCAGATCTGGTGACTTGAAATCTTGAAGGAGGAAAGTGTCTGGGGAGGATGGGAAATCCAGCAAAATGAGATATGGAAGCTGCAGTTGCAAACAATTTCTACTAGAGGGCAAAAAATGGAAGACATGTAAAGACGCCCAGTGTGGATATGCACAGAGATTTCTAAAATGCTAAAAAGAAAAAGAGACATGCATAGAAATGGAAGGAGGAATGTATAACCAAAGAAGAATTCAAGACAGTGGTCTGAAACTGTAGGGATTGTGTCAGAAAAGCTGAATGCAGATGAGCTGAAGCTTGCAAAAACGCTCAGCCGGAGAAGGAAACACCAAAAGATTGTAGGTTTGTTGTATGGAGAAGAGGATAAATGGGTAGCAAGTGATGGTAAAAAGGTAGAACGTCTTAACCAGTACTGTACATACAACTTCTCTCTGGAGGGAAATGAAGCCCAAGCTGGCTATCTTTGAGCTGCTAGTGGAGGAATGGAGCAGCAACTCCAGACAGATGAGACGGTAAAATCATATTTAAGTTTAAATGCGGAACTAGTGGAGAGAATTGTAAAACTGCTGACTGTAATCCTTGAGGTCTCCTGAAAAAATGGTGAGGTCCCCAAAGACTGGAGTAGAGCAAATGTTGCCCCCATCTTTAAAAAAAAAAAAAAGGAGGAGGAGGAGGATCTGTCAGTTTAATGTTTACACTGGGCAAGATCTTTGAACAGATTATTATACTGTACAGCATATTTGTGAGCACTTATAAAGGAATGCAACAATTAATGTGAGCCAGCATGGGTTTGTCACAAAGAAGTCATGCCAGACTAACCTTGCCTGAAGATTGAAGAGAGATATGATTGCAGTCTTCAAATCTCTAAAGCAGGGTTTCTCAACCTTGGCAACTTTAAGACGCGTGGACTTCGACTCCCAGAATTCCCCAGCCAGCCATGCTGATTGGGGAATTCTGGGAGTTGAAGTCCACAGATCTTAAAGTTGCCAAGGTTGAGAAACACTGCTCTAAAGTGTTGTCCTATCGAGAAGCAGCCAACTTATTCTCTGTTGCCCCAGAGGGCAGGAATGGAACCAGTGTGTTGAAATTTCACAGAAGTAGATTCAGATAAGATAGTAGGAGGAATTTCCTGATGATAAAACCTGTCTCCCAGTGGAATAGGTTGCCTTCCAAAGTGGCATGTTCCTCTTCATGAGAGGCGCAATATAGGGACTGGGAACTTTCTATGATGTGATTGAATTTTGGTAGGGATCCAAAGGGAGTTCTCGTCCTTGAAATCACAGCTGCCAGTCACCCTTTCGTTGGCCTACTGGCTGGCAATCCCTGAACATCATTTGAAGGAGCCCTTTGCTACGAATGCTTATGGAAAAGCAGCTGAGCTGCCCAGTTTTCTGGAAAGCTACATGCTTTGGTCAAAATGAAGTAGCTGCTCTCAACTGAGGGTGGAGACTTTGCACAATTCAGAATAAGTCCCACTCTGCTACCCAAAGCTGCTTCCTCATTTGGCCTGATGGTAGGGCTGACCTTGGGATTTGCTTGGGAAATTCAGCAATTCAGAAATTTTCTTTCTGTGCAACTTAAATTTTAATTAGCATACTGTATATTTTTACTGTAGATATGCAAATTGTTCTTTTTTCGTTTCTCTTCTTTTCCAGGGGAACATCAAACATTACTGTCTTCTCTTTCTCTCACTCTTGAAAAAATTTAACTGGCTGAAATAGTTTTGGGCCCGATAGCTAGAAGCAGACTAAAATAACCTTCTCCAGATGTGTCACAACTGTAACTTCTTCCAATCACACTGGCTGGGAATTCTGGACATTTCAGTTCCATGTATTTGGAGGAAACCCAGGTGCTGCCCAGCTTCTATTGGCTATTTCAGGCTGCTCTGAGCATTCCCCTCCTCTCTCTTCTAGGCACGGGGCATCGGTCACCATGACCATTTTTTGGCTTGGGCAGCAGGAGAGAATGGACACCTGGTTTCCATAAGGACATTTGTGCATGTTATGATTGCCTGGTCATTCAGAAAGGGCTGGTTAAGTCTTATGCATACATGGGTTTAGTGCTCTTTTAGAAGAGCAGTAGACCTACATTTCAAAAAACGCTACCACGCAAGTCCACTGCTGCACAGAAGTTCTATCTAAAGAGGGGAGGGAGTCAGGTTCTGCCAGCTGTGTATTGCTAGCAGGGCCACAACTGGGGGGGGGGGCAAGTGGGGCACGTGCCCCGGGCGCCACGCTGGGGGGGGCGCCAAAAGTCCTTCGTGTTAGGCCTGAGGTGCAAATCAGGACTTAATCTCACACTCGCGCAAGTTCCTTGTGGGTGGAGCCCACCGCTTAAGCAGGTCTAAAGCAGGAGCGGCTTTCGTGCGCCCAGCTCCTCCAACAAACTAGCGCTCGCCAGAGGGCGGGGGCTCGCTCGCTCTTCTCTCTCACGCGCTTGGGAAAATGTTTTGCAGGTTTGTACACACGCCATAGTGCGAGTAGGGTGGCGTGGCGGAACTTCTCATTTTGGGGGGCTGCAGAATCCATGGGGTGGCGTGGAATCCATGTTTGCCCCGGGTGTCACAGACCCTAGTTGCGGGCCTGATTGCTAGTTCTGTCCCAAGCAGCAGCATTACATAATTTCCATTGCTTCTCTTGCCAAGAGATTTTTAATGGACATATTTTAGCCCAAGTGATGGTTCACAGGAGTGGAGACAGGCATGGGAGGGAACACTGGGCGAGGTCCATCTGCTTCATCCCACGCATCTCTTTCCTGCTTGTGATCTGTCAGCCGGACACAGGATTAACACTCATTCAGAAGAGCGTTAGACCTGTGCTCAGTGTGGCAGATGGGTTTGAGTGGCCTGGCCTGGCTGCTGTTCTGCTGGTGTGAGCCAGCCATGGCAGTTTTTTTCTCCCCCGTGTCAGAAGCACCAAGGTGCTTTTGTAGTGAAAGGATTTGCCAGTGACATCACCGTTGCCTGGGGAACGCCCGAGAAGGCTCCTTTCATGTCCCTGTGATTTTTCCCACCGAAGTGGTACCTATTTATCTACTTGCGTTTGCATGCTTTTGAACTGCTAGGTTGGCAGGAGGTGGGACAAATTGCCGGGAGCTCACTCTGGCACGCGGCTCGCACTCTTGGGATTCGAACTGCCAAGCTTTCAGCCTTAATGGCCTCTGACTCAGAGTCTTAACCACTGAGCCACCGCAGCCATGGCAGTGAGTAAAAGGAGAAAAAGCAGCTCAGTTCTGCCCTTGAGTGGCAGCTTTTCTGTCATGAGGCCTGGTGAGCTGACCTGGCTGCTAGCCAGGGCTGTTGTGGTGACGTTTGGAGACAGCAGTCCCATTGGTCCAGGCTGGTATATACTGTAGGTGTTGGCGACTAGAGCCATGGGGGACACCCACCTCCTCAGTTGCTGGGGGTCATGCTGACAGTCTAACCTAAAAATTGGAGAGAGAGGAGGAGAGGAGAAAAAAAAAGTCTGTGCATGGAGTGGCTGGAGAGAAGTTGGAGGGAAAATTTAAGTGTGCAGAGTAGTTCTCAGTTCCTGGTCAGGAAGGGAGAATAAAGGTCCAGAGGTGGCTTCCTTGGTTGAACAGAAGTGAAGACCCAGAGGGACGGGAGCTTCACCCAAGACCCCAGAGAGGAAGTGTGATGGAATATGAGGGTGACCTTGGAAGATGGGGGGGCGGGGCGAAGAGATGCCGCCTAGGGAACTATGCTAAAAGAGAAAGGAGCCCACAGCAGAGTAACGGCCACAGAAAGAAAGGAAGGACACACCCTAACTACTCAGGCAGTAAATAGGAGATTTGTATGTTCAGACTTGCAAGATTCTGTTAATGTAGCCTAACAATAAAGTAGCATTAGCTCATCTGGTCGTGTTTCCTGTCTGGTCTACCTGAGAAGGCTGACAGGAAGGATGAGAACAGCTGTGGTGGAGAAGTCCTGGTCTCTGAGGAAGAAGACCCTGAGAGAGCTGCTTCCCTGACAGAGAAGCAGCAGGTGTGTGACGAGCAGGAGAAAGCCCAGCTGTACTGAGCACACTACAGGGAAGTCCAGCCAGTTCCTCCCTCCTTCCCTCCCTCCCTCCCTCTCTCTCTCTCTCTCTCTCTCTGTGGGGGATAGTCTCTGGGAGGGAGACTTCAGAGGAAATCTGACACTGGGTGAACACCGGGACTGTGTTGTATAAAGGTAAAGGTTCCCCCCGCACATTTGTGCAGTCGTGTCCAACTCTAGGGGCTGGTGCTCATCTCCGTTTGTTAGCCGAAGAGCCAGCGTTGTCCGAAGACGCTTCCACGGTCATGTGGCCGCATGACGTGCGTGGAACGCTGTTACTTACCCACTGAAGTGGTACCTATTCATCTACTTGCATTTGCATGCTTTCGAATTGCTAGGTTGGCAAGAGCTGGAGCTAGTGCGGGAGCTCACTCTGCACGCAGGGCTAGGGATTCGAACCTCCGAACTTGCAATCTTCCGATCGACAAGCCTGGCTGGCGTCTTACCCGCTGAGCCACCTGTTGTAAATACCTGCTGTAAATAACATATATTATATAGTAAATATATTGTATTGTTAGGATCTGAGAAACCATGGGCCACAGACCTTGGCCTGGAAAACACCCTGCTCTAGTGTTTCCCATAGTGCAACGCTGCTAAGAACTCCACTGAACCAAAGATTATGCTTGAACCAAAAGAGTGTTAACTCAGGGATGACCCTGAGAGGGGCTTTGCCTTAGCAAAGCCCCAAAGAATTCTGCATAGCAATATTAGGTGCTACAAAGTAATTCTACCTCTCTTTAGAATGCATACCAGCCTGGGACCACCCATCCGGTCAGCATCCCCTTCCTGAGACAAGCTAACATGTTTACCTGGCTTTTCTGTAGTAAACCCTTTATTTCCCTCCTAGGATGTAAATGTGCAAAGATGTGATTTTATGATTTTGACCTCTTGTAACTTACTTTGCTTCTATAATCCAAATGTTCCTAAACCGTTACTCTTATCTGTATAAGATGCAAGTATTAATCTGTGGCCTCCAGGATGAACCCATAGAACAATTGGTGTGAATGTTCACAGGCCCATCTCTTTGTAACTATGTTAATAACCCACGTCACCTCATGACCTGACGGATCCCAGAATCCCTCAGCCCTGGGCGGGACCCTGATCCCCAAAAGCTAGCCAATCCCTGGGAATGGTCAGAGGACACCTCACCCACATATGGGCATACCATCATCATCCTCACTTCCTGCTTGTATTCGCTGTATAAAAGCTTGTGTCTCACTGTACTCGGGATGGCTGCTCCACTCAGAGGTCACCTGCACGTGGCACCTGTGGGACTGCCATCCAGCAACCTTGCTTGGTGCCAAATAAATTTGCTGTTGTCCGTTCCCAAAGTCTCTGTTGTGTACTTGGCTTATTCTGGAAGGCGCATGGTAAGCTTTGGTGCCTAACAGTATAGTAAAAAGCATAAAAGGCTTCCACTGCCTTTTCTGTGCCAATTGCCACATTTGCAAGAACAATACGCCCCCTGTTCAAAAAAGAACCCTGTCACACTGTGACACTCGGGCATAGCTTGACGGACAAGTCCCCCAGGGGAAGCACCTGTGAAGCGGTGACCCACCTCTCGTTTGGGCAATGGGAAAGATGCCTCAAACCCTCCCTTCCAGGCACCTGGCTTCATTCACCCAACCCCGCCCCATCACTCATAAAGGAATGTGATTGGTGGTTTTCTCTGTCAGCAGAAGGTAGGAGGGGAAAAAAGCCAGGGGAATCCACCAATCCCTTTCCTTAATTTGGCCTGCATTAAAGCTGTAAGGACAATACTGCTCCTTGGCCTTGTTACTGGGCCGAGCAACGCTTGCCCCTCGGGGCCATGCAATTAATGCTGGTGTATTTTTCTGTTGACTCAAGGACTAGACTTCCCTCAGAAGTGAGCCAAGATGTTTGTACTTCTGTTATTCTTTCATTTGGAGGAGGAAATGGAAACTCGCCTAATTGCGAGGCATTTTTTTTGAAAGGAAAGTAGACAAAAGTGAATATCAGCCTGAAAAAGGAAATGAATTCTTTTACAGCGATCATTCTCTTCTGAAAGTCTTTTGGGCCGCAGAACAGCGGCTGAATCTGGGGGGAAATCCCCAGGGTGGGAAATCCATGGTGGAATAGTTTCCCTGCTGTATATCATGACTAATTAACTCATAGCTATCCATAAATAAAAGGCCTAGTTCAGTCTGTGAGCTTTTAAAATTGAAAGTGTGGTAGAAATCTTTTTAAACTATTTTTTTAAAAAAAGTGGGGGGAGAGAGAGGAGGACATCTGCAATTTAATTAGAACAACCTGCCCACCACGCTCTCACTAGAAAAATAGACAAATTAAAAGAGAATGATTCTGATATAAAAGAGAAATAAATCAATTTGCCAGCCTTGAACTACATTGAATTACAGCCAGGAAACCTTTTGCTGTGTCAAATGAACATGACATCTGGGGCCTTCATCTGATCACTAAATGATAATCTGTTCCGGTTATTTTGTCACACTGCTTTGATTATTGTATGTATGTATGTATGTATGTATGTATGTTTCAAATTTATATAGCCGCCCATCTCACCAACAAGCGACTCTGGGCAGCGTACAAAGAGATAAATTTTATTTATTTATTTATTTTTCAATTTCTATCACCGCACCATCTCCCCCGAAGGGGACTCTGGGCGGTTTACAAAATACAGCAATTAAAATTTATGAATATAAATAAATATAAAATCATACAAATCTATAATCATCAAGATTACTAATAAGTTAAATATAAAATACATTAAATACATTAAAAATATTAAAAACCAACTAAAGCAAAGAATAAAAGACAAAGGGATGTTAAAAATAAGGGAGCCACCCCACTAGTTCACCCATCCCCTGGGGTCCCCAGGCCTGCTGGCATAACCAGGTCTTGAGGGACCTCCGGAAGCTCAACAGTGACAAGGCCCACCTCACCACAGGGGGGAGAAGATTCCACAATGCAGGGGCCACAGCAGAAAAGGCCTGCCGCCTAGGGCCCGCCAAACATAGCTCCCTAGACGACGGAACCCGTAACATACCCTCCCTGCTGGATCTGTTAGGACTATATAAAACTATAGTTTTAGTTTATCTGTAGCTTGAATCATGTCAACTGGATTTCTATTTTCTCAGTGGAAACGTTTCGCTCCTTATCCAAGGAGCTTCTTCAGTCTGAGCAAAGTTGGTAAGGGAATCCTAAATATGTTTCTAGGTAGTTGTGTGACCTTACACCTGGGGCTAGGTCATGGTTATATTGAGATGTTATTTTAAGTCCTTTTATCATCTAAAGGAGGATCGTTAAGATCACCATGCTGCTGTTGAGCTTGTGAAATGGTCTTAATCTTCCTAGGCACAGAAGACAAAGCAGGGAGGAAGATGGGGGAAAGATTGTGCCTGAGCCCCCCACCTCTATTCAAGGAAGGATTTTCCAAGTTGGCATAAATGGATTCCTTGACCCCTCTCTCAAACCACCTATCTTCTCTGTCTAAAATGTGAACATTAATGTCCTCAAATGACTGTCCTTTTTCTTTTAGATGAAGATAAACTGCTGACTCTGGTCCTGTGGTGTTACTTCTCCTGTGTTGGGCCATCCTCCTGTACAAAAGTTGTTTGGTTTCTCCAATGTAGAGTTCAGAGCACTCCTCACTGCACTGGGTTGCATAAACTACATTGCTTTTCTTGTGTTTTGGAGTTTGATCTTTGGGGTGTACAAGCCTCTGTCTCAGTGTGTTGGTGGGTTTGAAATATACAGGTATGTGGTGTTTGCCAAATATCCGTTTTATATTTTTCAGACACGCCAGCCATGTAGGGAATGACCAGGTTCTTTCGTTTACTCTGAGTCTCAGCCCTATCTGTCGCTGTTTTAGGTCTGGTAGATTTAGATTTGGTGAAGGCCCAATTTGGATATCCACAGGCCTTCAGAGCTGTTCTCAGGTGCTGCTTTTCATTCTTTTTGGAATCCATGGAGGTGGGGATGGTTTCTGCTCTGTGTGACAATGTCCTGATGACTCCTAGTTTGTGCTGCAGTGGATGGTGGGAGTCAAACATCAGATATTGATCTGTGTGTGTGGGTTTCCTGTAAATCCCTATTTCTAGCTTGCCACCGGTCCCAATGAGGACTTCACAGTCTAGGAATGCCAGTCTGTTGTCCTTGGTGTCTTCTCTGGTGAAGCTAATGTTGGCATCTATAGTGTTTATATGGTCCGTGAAGGCCTGTACTTCCTGGGTCTGGATTTTGACCCAGGTGTCATCCACATACCTAAACCAGTGGGTGGGCACCGTTCCCTGGAATGTGTTGAGTGCTTTCTTCTCCACTTCTTCCATGTATAAATTGGCCACAATGGGTGACACAGGAGAACCCATGGCACAGCCGTGTTTTTGTCTGTAAAAGTCACCTCTGTATGTGAAATAAGTGGTGTTAAGACACAGGTCCATTTCACAAGCTCAACGATCCTCCTTTAGATGATAAAAGGACTTAAAATAACATCTCAATATAACCATGCCCCCAGGTGTAAGGTCACACAGCTACCTAGAAACATATTTAGGATTCCCTTACCAACTTTGCTCAGACTGAAGAAGCTCCTTGGATAAGGAGCGAAACGTTTCCACTGAGAAAATAGAAATCCAGTTGACATGATTCAAGCTACAGACAATTCCACCTGGATGACTGAGAACCTTCATAGACATATAGTTTTAGTTTAGTTTTAACTATAAAACTAAACCTTTGGCAATATATGACTCATGCTGATAAACCCCTTCTTAAGTAAAGGTAAAGGTTCCCCCCGCACATTTGTGCAGTCGTGTCCGACTCTAGGGGCCGGTGCTCATCTCTGTTTGTTAGCCGAAGAGCCAGCATTGTCCAGAGAAGACGCTTCCATGGTCATGTGGCCGGCATGACGCATGCGGAGCGCTGGTAGTTTAGCCCAATTTCGGTACTTATGCAAATGCTATCAGTCCAGGCATTGAAAAGAAATCCAACGTGTATAGAATTAGGGTATTAGTCTAGGCTGGGGAGACCCAGATTCTAGTCCTCCCTCAACTGCAGAAACTCCCTGTAGGGCCCTGGACCATTCCCTTTCTCACAGCTCAACAGTCAGTGTGGTCTACTGGTGAAGGTGCTGACTAGGAGTGGGGAGACCCAGTTCTAGTCCCTCTTGGCCATGGGAGCTCCCTGGGAGACTTTGGGTCTGTCCCTCCCTCTCAGTCCAAGAGTCAGTGTGGTCTAGGGGTGAGACTCAGGAGCTCCCCCTCAGCCATAGAAGATCTTTTAGGCCAATTGCTCTCTTTCAGCATGAGAACCAATATGGGGCTGTGGTGAATTGGATTGTGTTGGATTGGGAATGTGGAGACCCAGGTTGTAGGCCACAGAAGGTCACTAGATGCGTTTGGTCAGCCACTGTCTCAGCCCAACCTACCTCACAGGGTTATTGTTGTAGGGAAACACAAAAGGAGGGAGTGCTATACTTTATACGCTGCCTTGAGCTCTTAAATCAAAGGCAGGATATAAATCTAATAAATGATTAGATAGATAGATAGATAGATAGATAGATAGATAGATAGATAGATGATAGAAGATAGATAGATAGATAGATAGATAGATAGATAGATAGATGATAGATGATAGATAGATAGATAGATAGATAGATAGATAGATAGATGATAGATGATAGATAGATAGATAGATAGATAGATAGATAGATAGATAGATAGATGATAGAAGATAGATAGATAGATAGATAGATAGATAGATAGATAGATAGATAGATGATAGATGATAGATGATAGATAGATAGATAGATAGATAGATGATAGAAGATAGATAGATAGATAGATAGATAGATAGATAGATAGATAGATGATAGATGATAGATGGATAGATAGATGATAGATAGATAGATAGATAGATAGATAGATAGATAGATAGATAGATAGATAGATAGATTGATTATAGGTAGGTAGGTAGGTAGGTAGGTAGGTAGGTAGATAGATGATAGATAGATAGATAGATAGATAGATAGATAGATAGATAGATGATAGAGATGATAGATAGAGATGATGGATGGATGGATAGGATTCCCTCTATAGATCCCATTCATTTCAGCATCACATCCCTTGGAATGAACAAGGAAGGTCCTGTGTCTCTGCAGCCTCAAAGGTCTTCTCCAGCATTTATGGGGTGCTGCATTGGCACTGCAGGCTGGCTCTGTTAGTATCTCTGGAATTTTGGAGGGGAGAAGAGGTTATATAGCAACTAGGGTTACTTTAGGCCACTGGAACAGGAGAGTCATTTGCAGCCATGTTTATTTATTTTGCGAGTTATCTTGGGGTGCATTGCAATTGAATGGGTGTGGTAATATTTTGGAAGGGGAAGTTGTGCTTGCCTGACACATGCAAGAATTTTTTGAGGGGCGGCTATTCAAGGCAGGGGAAGGATACCTACTAGTGCCAATGAAACCAGCTATTATAGTTGAGAGACTTCACTTTGCGTGGAAGGAAAGCTTATTGCTGATTGTGCCTCACCCTTCTGATATTTGTTTGATCCATTCTTTGGATGCTAAATGTGTATTCCTGGTCTTCAGGTTGAAGTTATTATGATTCAGGACTAAAATCAAACTGAACAGAACAATTCATGGCAAGGAAGCGATGGATTACAAAATGTCATTTTATTGTTTGGCCTCATGCAAAGGTAACTTTAAACACAAACAAAGGCACATTTCTCTTTCTTAACAATACATGTTTTCACCCTCTGCTGAGCAGAGATTCAGAACAGAATAAATAGCCAGATAAATAAATAAATAAATAAATAAATAAGCCATATGCTAGTAAAAAAAATACATTTATAATACTTATACTTAAAAAAAAATATTTTTTTCCCACGGCAACCTATACGGTAAGGCATTTCTGCAGAAAACCTGTAAGGTGCCAATGAAATACTAAAAATGTCAGACCTTCTGACATCAGATTGAAGCAGTACAATCCAAGAGAGACTTTTGGAAGCTTTCTAAATAAATATGGATGGGATTGCGCTGTTAGCTGGGGGAAAAAACCAGGACCTATAGCCCCAGTATCATCATCTCCCCAAAATTCAAGATAATTCATGTAATATACATGATTAAATCAACACAGTCAAGTGATATCATATATACATAGTATATGTATATAAATATTCAAAAGTTAATCTAGAGTAGGAGGCAAAGGAATGGAAATCCTCTGTGAAGATAGCCACACAAGCATTTTATAGTGCCCCAAATACAATCGTTACACGTGGATGCATTCATTGCCTGCAAAAGTGCATTGCGTTTTTGTGAAGATCTCCTAAGCAGGAAAAAAAAAGCCTTAAAGTTTCAAGATTATATGAGAGACTCAATAAATAAATATTAATAAATAAAAAGTTTAGACAGTTTAAAAGTGACTCATAACAATGATGCTAATACTGTCTCCCTATACATGCAATTCTCTTACAGTATATTGTTTTGCCAGTGGATGAATTTTCAATCTTGGCAGTGGGATTTTTAAAAAACTTTTTGTGGGCTTCTCTATAAGCTCAAAGAAGCTTTTGTTTTTATGAGTAGCAGTAATACACGAAGCAGAAATACACGAAGTTGTAATTAGACATCATGAGGTCTTTTCTTACATGGCAATGACCCCAAAATAAATTTGTGTTGATTGAGTGAAGTCCAGAAATTCAGGGGAATCTGTTTTGGACCACAAGCTGTCTCCTTTATTCAGCTTGAAGATAGCCCCTTGATAAATAGATTCAAACCAGAGTTTTTTATTGCTTGAGGCGTTTTCGTCCTCACAGACAGACTTAATGGATTTTAGCAATTCCACCTCGGAGTTGTACTCTGAGGACAAGCAGGTGATGTTGTGGGTGAGCAGAAGAGGCTTTGTGCAGCGGTCTTTGTGGAATACGAGCTGAGAGTAGACGAAGTACAATCCAGTAGAAGGCACAATTAGGGAGTTGTCTTTCTCATTTAGCTTCATGCCATTCTCCAGAATGGAAGGGACCACATTTGTAGTCCACTTCAGTTGTGGCGAATGAAAGGAGGAAGCTGTGAAGGGAAAGAAAATCAGCGTTAAGGAGAGTGACTGGTCAACTTAAAGAAAGAACAATTCCTTGCACTGTACTTGAGGCACAATTTCCCTCAGGTGCCCTCCAGATACGCTCAACTGCAGCTCTCACAACCCTGTGGCTTCTAGGGTAGCCCATGAGTTTGTGGGAGCTGTGGTATAAAACTTCTGGAGGACACCAAATCGGGAAAAGCTGCTTTCAACTCTGAGATTTAGTGGAACTGGGCTGTATTTCATGCCTTGGTGGGCCTAAGAGCAGAAAACCAGATCCTGCTTTGGGAAGCCTTAAGGCAATTTGATTTGAGCCAATGTGTGCGTAAGGTTGACCCCCACCAGATTCTGTCACTAGTCCCATAGGAGAAAGGGCTGAAGTGCACAACTTCAACAGAGCTTGCTATATATTGTTAAGTAAAAGCTTTCCATGCTAGTTGTTCAGTGCTAGAGGTCTAGTTCTGCCAAAGTAATGCACAAGCAGTGGGTTTGGGATATGGGAGACCCAGTCGCCAACTGAAGCTCATTGGCTAATTTTCTACTAACCATCCTTCATCTTAAGGTCTGGGTTTCATCTAGCAGCTTGTTGTTGAGCATAGTCAGTTGCAAGTGTGCAAGTGTGCAAGAGCCCACAGTTTCAGAAATGGCCCCTTATCTCAAAACACTGCCGCTTTCCAGAATGTCACTCATGTTTCTTCTTTCCAAACGTAGTATTTTCATCAAATCATAAAAGCAGCACATGTTACATAAGTCTGAAGCCCATCTCCAGAAACCCCTTTCAAGCGACTTAAAATGTCTCCTCACCAACAGCATGGGCAGCTGGTTTTCCAGACCTCAAGGCTTGCACTTTCATTGTGTCGGGCAGATGTTCTGCAAAGATTAAAAAAAAGGCAGTGTCAGATAATGCATCAAAATCAATCACTTTTATCATAGCTAGAGGGGATCAACCATCATGTTATGTACTCTATACTGTAGCTGGCTAGACAATTGATATATTCAAACTGCCCATGGCAAGCAAATATGACGTGGCTTGACTGCCATCTCTCCAATTAATTCAGTGGGACATTCCTGCCTTCTGACCACCTTCCCTAGAGAATTGGGAAGATGGTAAGGAGAAGTCCATATACTTCAAAAGAGCATTAAGTTTTCAGCATTGGTTATGTGTTGGTTTTGGACTATGGCTCAACTCTGGCCTTCCCCAATCAGTAGAGTAAATATCCAGGCTGGGCAGGAATGAAGGGATATAAGATAGTAATTGATGTATGGAGCATTAAGTTGGAGAAGGATGCACAGTTCACTAATGTGTTGGGAAAGATTTCCTAAGAAAATAACATAGCTTAGAAACACTTACCAGAAAATGAATTTCCATGTGTTTTAGAGTCCTGGAAAAGAAATGGGGAAATGAAATGAATAAGGATGTTGCAGTAATACCACTACTATTATTCATGCTATTATTGTATAAATTTTTTAAAAGATCAGCCAAGCCAAAGTTATAAAAGTCCACTAAGGGGCATGTTTGAAGTATAAGATTAACAGAAGGAAACTCTGCAAACACACAGAAAATTAGAGATAGGCATTCTTTATTAAATATACTATGCCCATGAGTATTGATTTCCAATCATCCACTTGGTCTCCAGAAAGAATGACAAATACTTATCGTACAGAACAATTCTATATGCCTTCAACGAGCGACTGATTCAGCAACTAATTTTTGCATAAAATAAGTATTTTGGGAGGGTAAAAAAAGTGTGGCTACAAATAAACAAAGACATGCATTTCCCTCCTCTGTCTTTCTTCAGACCTTGCCCACTAGGTCTGAAGTTTGTGAAAGCGGAGTTGAGAAAAACCACAGCCAACTATCTTAAGCATTTTGCTTACACTGATCTGAAAAATAGACTTTGCTAAATTTGCTTTGATCTCAGTCATTTCATGCTCATTTAGATTCTATGCAGAGAGAATAACAGGCCCACATGCACTTATTTATGCTGGTTGCCCCTAATGGCAAAAACAAATTGGGGCATGTGTTATGCACTTATCAGAGACCACAAATCATGGCTGGTGAGCTATGCTCACCTTGATAGACCACCAGTTGTGGAGATCCAAATTTGTACTTATTTTGTTTTATATCATCCATCCATCCATCCATCCATCCATCCATCCATCCATCCATCCATCCATCCATCCACCTTTCTTATTCCTTTTATTGGGAACACGTTAAGCCAACAATGTTAACCATCAACTTTCTATTATTTGTTCTTAAAACTCTCAAATAACTGTGCTTCTTCCTTCCTTTATTCGTAAGATCTGTAACCCAACTTTTCATCATTGCAAAGTGGAGGAACATGTGCTTGCAAATTTCACCCCATCTCACTTCGCATCAGGCACCCACTGAAACTTTCCAAACAGAGACTCACCCTTCACCCATCTAATGTTACTAACCTGCTTTTCGGACTGTCCAAACGCACCAACTTGCAAGAGGGCAAACACGACCACGGCCCCAATCAGAAGCAAGAAAGAACAGATGCTGAGACATTTCCAGTGGTTGTCCTTCTGGGATGATTCCCGAATCACAACTATGTTCCCTTTCTCCACATCTTGCACCAAATGCTCAGAGCTCATTGTGGCTGGGTATGGTTCAGAAAAAGGGTGCGCTATTCTTTTGGGGGACGCGGTGAAAAGCTCCTCAGTGGATTCTCCTGTGGCAGGAAGATAGCAGCTCCCTGTTTCGTTTTTTCAGGTGGATTTCACGGATGCTGCTGCTGTGTAAATTCAGATTGCTTCGAAAATTCAGCCACCGGTCAAAGAAGCAAGTAATGGTAGCTGATTCTGGCAAGTGAAGAAGAGTCCCTTTAGCTGTTTCTGTTGACTTGTAGCCTCCTTGGAATTCACTTGAGGGATGGTTACTGATTCTTTCTTTCTTTCTTTCTTTCTTTCTTTCTTTCTTTCTTTCTTTCTTTCTTTCTTTCTTTCTTTCTTTCTTTCTTTCTTTCTTCTCTTGTTCTCGAAGCAACTGCAGCCTTGTTCAGAGGAGTCTTGAGTGTGTTGGCACTCTTGATGCTTCCTTTTAAACCCTTCTCGAAGTGAGAAGTCCTGTACTATCCCCGCCCACACAGTAGAGGCTCACATCTGTCAAATAATGAGCAAGAGGAAAAAGCAAGACGGTCACAGAAAGAGGAAACTGTAACAGAAAAGCTTGTGGGACGTCTTGGAATTGCAAGTCGGTGGTTTCAGATGGAAGGAGGACACCCCACCCTTTTTAGCCTGGTTTGTTCTTGAGACTGGAAAAGCAGGTTCTTTGAGTGGTGTGATAAATAAATTCACTCTTTCTTTTCCTGGCTAAGTAAATAATGGGGGAGATATGACAGGAGAGGAGTTTCAAAAGAGATAATATATCTGTTGCATTGATAGACCCCCTTGCTTTGCAGGGGTATTTCTGCACAGGATATTTCTGGGTACCACTGAGGAACGCTCCAGAGTAAAGTGGAGAAACGTGCCCAACGTGGTGCTGGTGGACATCAGTATGCTAGCATCACCTTCCTTGGTGCCCACCAGCTTCCTGTTTACCTGATTTCCTTTTTCCTTTTACATTTTAAAAATGGGAGTTGGCAAGTGGTAAAGCACCCTCTCCCAGAATCCTCTCTATTCCCTTCAAAGGGTTCCAGTAAACTGTCTTAGAAAATAGAAATGCTTGACTGCTGCAGCTGCTTGATTTGTACATGTTTCCCCCCCCCCTCCCTGCTCCCTTAAAAGACAAATGTAACCAGAGAGAGTCATGAGCATCAATGTGAGAAAGAGGGATCATGCAAGGAACAGGTCGGATTCAGACAAGTCGGTGCTTTGTATACCCTCTTATAAGCTGCGTTTTTGTGAAAGCCCCTAAAACTTATTTTTAAAATCCCAAATGTGCATATTGGTTCCCAAAGTGTGGGAACCCCCGGAATAGATAATACTGAGCTGGATGCAGGGGTACCTGCAGAGTGTGATTCAAAAAGTCAAGATGGTGTCCACGATGGTGCAATCAAAGCTCTGGCTGTTTATAATGTGTATCACACATAAAAATGGGTGGACCTTTGATCACACCATTGTAATGGGTCGCCATCTTGACTTTTTGGACCACGCCTTGTGGACATGCCTGAATAGATGGGTTATAGGTGTGATTCTGTTCATGTGGTAGGTCTTAAGTTCTAGACATACAGTAAATGGTTAGTGAATAGAAGGTGGAATATAATATTAACACAGGATGATAATCAGATGGCGGTGAAAGCCTTTTTGGAAGCCCAAAAACCAGCCACTGGCCTCTGCAGATAAGATTAGGAAAGAGTTTCTGTCCAAGCCACTGAAGATCTGCTGCTAGTAAGATTAGACAATGCTATCTCTGAAGGTCCAATGACCGTATTTGGCAAAAAGCAGGTTTTTTTCCTGCTCAAGGAGTACATGTGCTCGCTATATTATAACATAGTCCCATGCAAATATTACTTAATTTTCAGACGAGTTTTGGAGTTCTGCAAATGGTCTGATCTGATCTGGATTGTTCCACGGGTAGGCCAATCTAAGACACTCTCTGGTTTGGAGGCATAATTTGAAGGGGAAAAAAAAGTTTGGTTCTCTCATCGTTTAACAGGGAGAAAACACAAAGGGTTGTAGTATTTTTGTTCTTAATCAGGGTAACATGTCATTTACCAGGAAACTAATGAGAGATAAGCATCCGTTCAGGGTATTCAGACTATGTTTTTTTAAATACCATTTTTAAGTGCCTATAAATGTGTGGTTAGAGAGTGAGCTGTGCTGAGAAATACAGCAATAATAGCCCCTCTTTGTGGAAATATCCTTGCCAAATTTCAGACAGATACCTGTAGATTAAAGGGGGATTGTGCAAAGGGAAAGGTTATTAGCAATGGCCCTTCCTAATGTGATAAGAGCTAATATCCAGGAAAGGGAGGTGTATAAGGGACCAGTTTATCGGTCTTTTCCATTAAATAAATGTTCCTCAGAATATTTATGTATTTATTACTCAAATTTCTACAGCCACCCATCTCATACAGATGCTCAGAATGAGAGAGTGGGTGATGATGAAGTGCCTTTTATTTATATATTTTGATCTGGAAGGCTGCCTGACTTCTAAATGACTCTGGGAGGCTCACGTAGTTTAAGGGTAAATGTTTTTGCCATCCATCCAAGGCACAACCACAGGCAGGATCATTCTGATTGGATTGGAGATTAAACCTGTATGTTGTTAAATTCAGTCCGTCAGTCCTCGATCTTCTGGCAATGCATTTATATAAACGGCAACCTTCTCCCCCTTTTCTGTCTTCTTTTGGGCACAACTGCCAAGAATCAATGTCTGTAGGGCAATGGAGTTCCAGGAAAACAGATGGAGGGTCAGGACTTCATGGATAAATCAAATGCAGAGTGGAGTGACTTAGACCCATATGCTCTGTCTCACATACAGGTAGACCTCGCTTAACAACCACAATTGGGACCAAAATTTTGGTTGCTAAGCGAAGTGGTCATTAAGCAAATCCAACCTGATTTTACGACCTTTTTTGCAGCAGTTGTTAAGCAAATCACCGCAGGCGTTAAGCAAACCATGTGGTTGTTAAGTGAATCATGTGGTTCCCCATTGATTTTGCTTGCCAGAAGTCGGCCTGGAAGGTCAAAAATGGCGATCACATGACCACGGGACACTGCAATGGTCATAAATGTGAACCGGTTGCCAAGCACCCAAATCGTGATCATGTAAGTGTGGGGACGCTGTGACAGTCGTAAGTGTGAGGACCGGTCATAAGTCAGTTTTTCCAGCACTGTCGTAAGTCCAAACCATCACTAAAGGACTGGTTGTTAAGAGAGGGCTACCTGTAACTGAGAATATTTATTTATTTATTTATTTGTCCAACTTCTATCACCGCCCATCTCCCCCCACAAAGGGGACTCTGTTGCAAGTTACTTCCCTTCACCTTGAAACTTGAGTGATGGTCAAATGTGCAGTACCTTCCCCCTATTAATGCCAAAAAAAAAAA
Organism: Charina bottae; assembly: GCA_023362775.1. Lineage (NCBI taxonomy): Eukaryota > Metazoa > Chordata > Lepidosauria > Squamata > Charinaidae > Charina > Charina bottae. The sequence continues at coordinate 22,337,102 of JALMGJ010000002.1, forward strand.
AAAAATAGGTGACAGGACAACCACCACATGTATCATGGGAGCATAGGTTTCTGCAATATATGTCTGATTAGAAAGTCTGTAGAGATAAAATTTGATGTAGAAGTTACCTATTTTGCTCAGCCTGGGTTTACCGGTGTGGAAAATCCCTGATCCTCTACTTCAATTACTTCACCAGAGGATTTCCCCCTACTCCTTTTTTAGTTCCAGATTTGGCTGTAGAAACAGGAATAGTTACTCTTTTTTTCTTTTTCTTTTGTGTGCTTCCAAGCAGGATTTTGAAAGCGAAACTCAGAACTGTTGAAGAAGAAAGTTCTGTGAATTCCATTTTATTCCTTAGCTGGTTTGGGGTTTTTTTTTTCCTTCTGATTCATTCATTCTTCATTCAGCCAGTTTGGTCTAGTGGTTCTCTTTTTCTCTCACTTTTTTTCTTTTTTTTACAAATTCATTGATGGAACAGTGGCACATTGATGGCCCTGTCTTTCTGGCTTAAACTGAAATTGGTGATTTCCTTCTACCCCAAGGGAGAGGAAAAACAGTTAAACCTGGGTCCCTTCCTTCCTTCCTTCCTTCCTTCCTTCCTTCCTTCCTTCCTTCCTTCCTTCCTTCCTTCCTTCCTTCCTTCCTTCCTTCCTTCCTTCCTCTTTTTTCTTTATTTCTACCAATCCAGGAGGGCTGGGAAGTAGGGGAATCCACCAACAACAGTCTGTAGTCAATGCAGTCTGGACAGAACACCATGCCAAACTAACTTCATTCCCAGCCAATTGACACAAAGGACTCCAACAGCTTAAGGCCTGCAATGCAAAAAAGTCCTAAGCTGGTTGTGATCCCATAATATATCTTTCTACTGTCTAAAGAAGTGCAGGCAGTCCTCACATAATGACCACAATTGGGGCCAGCAACTCCACCGCTAAGCGATGCGGTCATTAAGCGAATCACCATGTGACTGTGCCCGACTTAATGACATCAGTTCTGCTGTGGTCATTATACGAATCACTGAGGGTCATTAAGTGCAACGTCACGTGACTGCGACTTGCGACTTCTTGTCAGCTTCCCCATTGACTTTGCTTGTCAGAAGCTGGCTGTGAAGGTCACAAATGGCAATCACGACCACAGGATGCCACAACCATCATAAATGCATGCCAGTTGCCAAGAGCCCGAAACTCGATCACGTGACTGCAGAGACGCTGCAACAGCCGCAAGTTTGAAGATTGGTTGTAAATCTACTTTTTCAGTGATGTTGTAAGTTCAAACGGTTGCTGAATGGTAAAGGTAAAGGTTCCCCCCGCACATTTGTGCAGTCATGTCCGACTCTAGGGGCCGGTGCTCATCTCCGTTTGTTAGCCGAAGAGCCAGCATTGTCCGAAGACGCTTCCGCGGTCACGTGGCCGGCATGACGTGCGCGGAACGCTGTTACCATCCCACCAAAGTGGTACCTATTCATCTACTTGCATTTGCATCCTTTCGAATTGCTGCATGAGGCAGTTGTTAATCAAGGACTCCCTGTAATTATTTAGTTGGGCGTGAAAATCCCACCACTGAGTTCTCTTTATTAACTCTAAATATTATGAGAGAGGGAGGAAAACACCATTGTAGTATCAGTTTTAAATCAGCATAATGTTACTAAAACCAAACAGAAGAGAAAAGGTCTGGGAAAATAGCCGTGGGATAATACCGAAGATGACACAAAATGAGTATAACTCATATCTGTCTGGGGAGAGAAAGGTTTGTCTGTTTTCTACCACTGAGAAAGCTCCCTCTGGTTGCCAACTCTCTTATGAACACCGCCCAGCCACCTGATGCCAACGTAGGGGAGAATTATAGGTAAAATGTGCAGTAACAGATTGGCTGTGTTTGTACAACGTATTTAACTTGGCTCCCAAATGAATCCCCTCTATCTGGATCCCCATAAAACAGTGGATCATCAGCTAAATATATCGCCTGGTTAGCTTTATGCAACCCGTTAAACTGGGTTAGTGTTCTTGTTTGGGAACGGGATAGCAGCTACTGCCCTGGTTAAGATGTTGCCACTGAGTGAGATCATATAATAGATGTATTTATTTATTATTTCAGATAAGCCAAACCCAATTTTTGGGTGTATTTTGGAACCTAAATTCTCAGCTTACATACAAATATATACTGCTGCTCTTATTGCCATGTTGTAATCCCTAATGTGGGCTGTTACACATAGTCAGGTTCACTCTTTTTCTCCAACAGCACTCTAGGCATCTCCTCATCGTTTCCTCTCCTGGAACTCCTCAGGAAACGAAGGAGCACCACAGGATCAATGCATAGAGAGAAGCCACATGGACACAAACCAACCAAGATCCATGTCATGCCCCTGTTCCAGGTGGAGACTAAGGCCTTGGTTGGACTCCCCACCAAGATCTCCAGGGAGCACCCGAAGCTCCCTCCGAAACCCATCTGGATCCATTAGTCGCCTGGGTTGGACCAATTGGAAGGCCCTACCTCCATGCGGGGGAGGGGGGATCAGCACCAGCAAGCCAAAAAGCAACCATGTTCTTAAAAGGTATAGCATTTGTGAGCTGCAGCTTACTTCATCAGCTCACGAAAGCTTGTGCCTTTTAATCAGACTGGATAGGCAACAATCAATAAAGCCACCCATCTCACAACAGTGACACAGTGTGGCACACCGAGGATTCAAAACAATGAAGCATAACACAAAGAAGAACCTAAATTAATAACAAACACACAAACACACATAGCATGCAGCTGGGTCCAAAACATTCAATTTTCAATCCATACAGACCAAACCAAATTGATCTACCAACAAGGCTTGTTCAGCCTCATGGCCCAAGTGCCTAAGGGAACATCCAGATCTTCAATTCCTTATGAAAGATCAGAAGGGTTTTATCATGAACTTGTATTAAATCTAGGCCATATAGAAACCTTCATTAGCAAGGCCAAAAGGGTCTTCCTTAAATGTATCATTAAATCTAGACCAGTGCTTTCCAAACTGTGTGTCGTGACACTTTAGTGTGTCGCAACACAACCCGGAAGTGGCGATGGCATGTCGCTGCTGCCCCTGCTGCGGCGCGTGCGGCGGTGGTGTGCATGGCGGTGGCAGCAGCAGTGGCGCGCCATGAGCGCTTCCGGGTTTTACCACAAAACACGAGGCCACCGCCACCGCCATGCACGCCGCCCCTGCACACGCCCCTGCAGCACCGCCGCGCACGCCGCTGCACGCACCCCCACGCTGCCACCGCCGCCATTGGTGTGTCGCCAACGGCAGGAGTTTGGAAAGCACTGATCTAGACCTATAGAAACATATTGTATAATTTTATATTGTATGTATATTTTATGTTTCTTGTTTTTATTATCTTATTGTAAACCACCCAGAGTCCTTCCGGAGGAGGGAGATGGGCGGTGATAGAAGTTTGATAAATAAATAAATAAATATTGCTGATTGATTGATTGATTGATTGATTACATGCCATCAAGTTATTTTCAACTCTTAGAGACCACATAAATAGATTTTCTCCATGATGATCTATCCCTAACCTGTTCTTTCAGGTCTTTCCAAAGGTACCCCCATTGCCACTGTAACTGAGTCCATCCACCCTGCTGCGGGTCATCCTCTTCTTCTCTTTCCTTCCACCTCTCCCAGCATTATGGACTCCTTCAGAGAGCTGGGTCTTTGCATCATGTGTCTGAAGTAGGATAATTTGAGCCTGGTCATTTGTGCCTCGAGGGAGAACTCTGGGTTGATTTGTTCGATGATCCATTGGTTTGTTTTCTTGGCTGTCCACGGTATTCTCAGGAGGCTTCTCCAACACCAACGTTCAAAGGTGTCTTCCTAACCTGCTTCTTCAAAGTCCAACTTTTGCTTCCACAGAGCGTCACAGGGAATACCTTGGCTTGCATGATTCTGATCTTTGTAGGTATATGAAGCTTGCCATTTGAATATCTTTTATTGCTTATATATTGCTTATAGCTGTTGATATTATTATATGTTATGGGCCATTTAGTCTAGAGGCCCTTATTTTATAGTGATTTTACAATTGATCATTGTCTGGTATAATTTTGTTTTTATTCTGTGTTTGTACTATGCATGATAAAGCAATTTACTACAACTTCCTCTTATTGCCTAAGATGGCTTGAGCCTGATTACTTATTTTAGAAATTATGAAATGTGGTCAACTGGATGGAAAAGAGAGATTTTATGAGAAAACATCCTCTGCAAAAACGGAAGGTCTGGAAATGGTTGAATGTCTTATGCTTATGTGGCTGCCAGAAAAAATGAAAGCGAGAATGGAGTTTCGCATACTGGAACTCCATTTCCTATGCTCAGAGTTCCTTATTAACAAGCAGAGCACTGAAGATAAATTCAAATCAACCCCAAGTTATTGGGCAAGGTGAATACCATCCTCATCCTCATCCTCATCCTCTTCATCCTCATCCTCATCCTCATCAGCAGCAGCCTGTTATCAATATATAATATTTATATATAACAACTTCAACACAGTATTTCCCTTGAACAGTCAAAGGCAAATCCAATACACATAATTAAACAAATGAAAGGAAAAACAACGCTGCTGTTAAAGGGGAAGTTATGGATACTGTCCAATAAGTCCTTACCCAATTTACTGAAAATTGCTAGAGAAAAAACTCTACCCCAGAATTTCTCTTCTCTTGTAGGATGTATTTTCATCCCTGCGTTTAAGGGATGCAGCTTTGCAAATCAGATAGAAAACAAGTGTCCATCCTCTTCTGAAAGAAGGTTCTTTGAATCTCCATCTTGTTGGCCTCCACGTATCTGGCTGGTCTTGATGTTTTACTATCTGAGGCAGTGAATGAGATAGCATCCTTTCTCATTCTGGGTATGAAACTCAACTGTTCTGGCAGTGGAATCTCTCTTCAGCCCTCCAAATTCATCCGTTATCAGAAGCCAGCAAGTTGGCTTAGGTGACACCAGGGAGGCCGCAAGAGAAGCATATATAATTCTCATTCAACATGTGGCTCTTGCCTCCCAGGATCTGCTCCCTGAAGTTACCCCCTTGCTTTGCCTAAGAGTAGGGCCGGCTTTTACCTTCTCCCTAGAACTTATTCTATTATACTGCTGAAGTCTCCAGTTCAGCTATTGCTTCTACCATGAACTTCCCCAAATATTATATTATTAAAAGATGTATCTAATATACCTTGCTGTCTTTAGGTGAGCCTAGCAAAGGTCCGTCCCATCCCATCTGCCCCGTTTATAACATGGGAATAACAATTTCAGCCAACCAAATAGGGTTATCCTAAGGATGAGGAATAGGATATATCCCAAATAATTGCAACCTTCTGAAGTATAATATAAAGCCAAGGCATTTTATTTGAAATCACCTCATACGTAATTGTAGGACTGGAATTTGGGGAGGGTGTTGTAGTATTTTTTAAATTAAGAATATGTCTAAGTTTAGGTTTACATTACAGGTTTTTTTCCATTTTATTAAATACTTTATTGTATAAATTTTTTAACATATAACATATAACATATATACATATATACAGTTTTCATCTCTTTCTTACCTTAGAATGGCAGGAAATTATATCATAGTCAGAGAAGATTTGATGATGGCAGAAAGTAAGCTTTAGGGCTGATTATCACCTAGGGCTTCAAGCTGCCCACCTTCTTATATATTTAAGTAAAGGTAAAGGTTCCCCCCGCACATTTGTGCAGTCGTGTCCGACTCTAGGGGCCGGTGCTCATCTCCGTTTGTTAGCCGAAGAGCCAGCGTTGCCTGAAGACGCTTCCACGGTCATGTGGCCGCATGACGCATGCGGAACGCTGTTACCTACCCACCGAAGTGGTACCTATTCATCTACTTGCATTTGCATGCTTTCGAACTGCTAGGTTGGCAAGAACTGGAGCTAGTGCGGGAGCTCACTCCACACGCAGGGCTAGGGATTTGAACCTCCGAACTTGCGATCTTCCGATCGACAAGCCTGGCGTCTTACCCGCTGAGCCACCACGCCTCCTATATATTAATAATAATATATATAATAAATATATTATTTATTATATATTATATAATATATATAAATATATAAATAAATATATATAATATATATATATATATATATATATATATATATATATATATAAATAATAATAATATAATAAATACTGTATATTATATATTTACTTACTTGCTTAATATAATGGTTGTGTACATGTGATACATGGATATGTGGATGTAAAGAAATATAAATATGCATATGATATAATGAATGTATACATATCGCCTCCTTTCATCCTTCAAATGCAAAACTATTTTCTAGTTAAAAAAAGAGTTTCCTCAAAATTAGTATTTATATTGCTGTCATTTATTTGAAGTGTTCTATCTCAGTAGAGAGGTCTGATTGCTACTGAAATGATAAGCCCAACGGCCCTGTTTAGGATTACTCGATCTCTCCTAGGTAAGGTGGGCCCAGTGACCCACCTGCAGGGCCGTGCGGAGGAATTTGCAGAGCATCTGATGGATAAAATCACTCGGATTCGTTCTAAGTTGGTTTATTTGATCAAGGTTAAAATGGATATGTTGTTATATCTGGTAATCCTTAATGGACTTTTGCTGACATCAGGGCTGAAATGATGAGGTTTTATGGATTTGTTTATAGATAAGAGATAGCATATGAGAAGGAGAGATAATTTGTTGTATTTTAAGATAAGGTGATCTGATAAGTTACTTATCAGTAACTTATTAAAATTGTTTATACTTGTTGTAATGAAGGTGGGAAGTCGCTTCTTTATATATTCGTTCTAAGTTGGACTCCAAGCGTGATGCATGGTCTGGGGAGATGCCGAGGGAGCG